>CM060911.1:7500000-10000000 GCA_030737875.1 Allium sativum | reverse complement strand
ATGCATGTTACCATTTTCCATTTAATTTCAATTTTTTTTAATGGGAACTGAAATGGATCTGCAGTGAAATTATTATGATTCCAGAACCTAATAACACACTTCGTACATAATGTCAGAAAAGGGAATGATGTCTCTATTATTTTCTTATGTTTTACAGTGCAGTGATGGAGAAAGTTCTGAATTCATGTTTGCATGCAGTGACTGATCAAAGTATGGCAGTAGAGCTTTTGAGTAAGTTTAATTCTATCCATATATGTTTAATTTGCAATTTATGCTCATTTCCTGTAAATTTGTGAAATTGATTTTGTTTCCAATATAACTGTCTTGCTTTCAGTTCCATGATAAACATCCATTATACAGACGGATATAGATTGTTTGATTGCTGAAGAATGTTTATTAGGTTATGGTATTAATTGCTTATCGTTTCCCAGAAGAACTCTAATTAGGCTAATTATGGTACTGAACGCATTGACCAACATTTGAAATATTTATCTTACTACCTTGAAAATTTAATTCGTTGAAGGTTGATCTACATGTAACATTTAGTATCGGCCTAAGTCTACACTAATTTTAGTCTTCATACTTTTAGTTTTTAACAATTTTATTTGTATCACAGTACTAACTAAAAATAGCAGCTGTGAGACCTATGAGAGGAAGAATAGCAGAAGCTTTTGCAACAGAGCCGGTAAAAATTCTCAATTCCTTTTTTTGAAAAAGCTTTTAACTGCATACAACATTACATTACAACATATGCTGCAACTCAGACTATTTGGTTATACCTTATAACCTTATATGCAATAAGTACGCTAACATTAAATGATTTTAAGCTGACAACACTTTCAACTCAATTGGGACGCTAACATCTTAGCATATTTGATATGACATTAAGTGAAAATAATACAAGTACTTACCACTGCAAATCATTAGGTTTGAAAATAAACTAACCAATTAACTTCTTCCCTCTTTTACCGTTCTTTTTTTTTCCTTCCATTCCCATGCCGTCCATCAATTCTCTCCTCGCTACATAAAATTTTCATTTTTTTCCTACAGATTTTGAACATAAAGCATCAGCCTTTGGTTTAATTACTTCTTTCTAAAATATGAGCTCATTGGGCATCAAGTATACTGGTATAATTTGCATCATTTTGGAAATTTTAAATGACTGATACGTGCTTTGTTTCATCGGATATAATATCATAAAGCTTCCATTGAATTAAGTACATTTTTAATTTAAAGGTGGAAACATATAAGAAGCTGCTATATTTGTTTTTTCTTGGAACAAATAGAATATTAGATATAAAATCATAAAATTTCTATCGAGTTACGTACATTATTAATTTAAAATAAGAAATGTATTAGAAGAAGTCATTTTTAATTAAAACATGCTGCAACTTCTAATTTAATTTCAAAAAAATTGTTTATTATAATTCTTCAAATATATTTGCTTTGATATATTAATTTTTTTACAGACTGATTGTTATTGATAATATTTTTTTTTTTATGAATAAAACATCCATACTCCTGTTGAGTTACTTATATAGAATTATACAGGCCATTTTCCTTTTTATTATTAATTTGTCATTTTTGGTTTGAAATATAGTGGGAATATATCTTTAAAATATTTAAAATTCACACTTATATGCATTATAATCATTAGAAGCTACATTTTGAAGTTGGTACCAATGATGATTCATATAATGGTGCACCAAGTAACCAAGGATTGGATTGATAGGTTGTAATCTAAAAACTAGAGCGTCTTTAATTACATGCTTTTGTGATAATAGTTATTACCTAATTTAGCAATCAATTACCACTGAAAGAGTCTTTAATATGTTGTCTGAGAAATATTGCAGGAGGCATATATGATTGGATAAAGCGCCGACTTCTAAAATATCTAAATTAATTGCAAGAGCGGATTATTGAAAAAACTGATAGCTTATAGTTATGCTGATTGCTAAAGCATTTAACGGTATATTTAATTACATTTACGCTTTTATCATTATTCTTCCTTTACAATTAATGTACAGTACCATCAAGAATTTTTTATGACTAAAACAGCGACTGAGATTTCGGAGTTCCTAAAACATAAGCAATATGCACTTTCGGTCCAGTACTGAGCTATGTTCTGATGGTGGAGAATTTTTTCATTTTTGCAGTGTATGTTAATAATTAGCGGCTTGATTCATATGAAATGAGGATTTTGGTTAAGCCCGGTTTATGGTTCTTTATAATAATGGAGTTATTTACGTTGTGGTGAGTTTTCCCTTTATTTTTTAGTTGCTGTTGTTTGGTGTCATGTTCATTTAAAATGAGAATGCATTCATCCTATTTAACTTAGACTACCAAGAAAATTAACTTCTAAAAAACAATCGTAGTTAGGTTAAAATAAAAATAAAAATTCAAACTACGATAGTTTGATTTTAAGATTCTTAGCTTAAATGAAAATGTATGCATTTAATAATGGATCAGAAGCTTTGTGATAAAATTTTGGTAAAATGATGGTCATAAATTCATGTTTTTGAAAATAAAAAAATTGGTTTAGCTTTTTTGTTAACCAGTATTTTACTCATATTTTTTAAAGAGGGACAAATTAAAACTTAAATATAAATAACTATTACTATATAGTTAATATATTCTCAAATTGCTTAGATCTATAAAAAAACATTTTTACAAGGGTGCTTACTAATGTGGATAGTGAAAAGACTGCACATTACACCATTACTTTATGGTAAAAAGAAAGTTAGTCGATTAACGACCATGTCCCTGATTTATACAGTGGAACCCAAGCTGGCGCATTAGTTTGATTGGCGATTGTTGCATATTTGGCGTTCAAACATTTCACAAAGGCGGAAGACCTGCAAAGAGCATTCGATCCAGTATCAGTTATTCCCACTCCAGCCATCATTTGCATCTTCATTGTGTCCTGTATGTTTCTGTTCTGATCCTTTATTTCCATATATGCCTTCCTTTTAGGATTGTAAACAAGATGGAAATCCTTACGAAAACATGAAGCTTCCCCCAAAGTAGATATTGATCGACCCAATCATGCACCTGTATAAGTGTTTTATCAATTTACGTTATTTAAAAATTACAGGTTCAATGTGTGTGTGAGTGTGTTTTCTTTATTTTTTTATAAACTACTATATCACGGACTATACAAGTTTTGGAAGCTGTCTATTAATAATTCACTAGCTCGGTTTGCTTTACTGTATACACCAATTAATAAAAAAAATCTATGTCCAACTCAGTTACTAGCCTAACTGCCCAGACCATTAGTTCTTTTCCACTCCACGCTTGGTTAGACTATCATCCATGCACATTAACATGGTTTTCTCATATCATATATATCTGCCATCCTAACAGTGCATAAATTAGCTTATCAGCAATCATGTTCATGTACAGTGTAAACTAATATGGATTTGGTGTAAAATGTTCCAACTGCCTACCCAACTATATGAAGGAACCCATGATTTGTTAGCTTCAACCAAATTATTTATTTACCTTTCCATCACTTTTGGGTTGATGGAATTTGGGTTTGCAGTTTTTCATTGATTGCCGTTTGTTTTAGGCTTAATTCCCTGTGCATGTTATTTTAGACAAAAATATTGTCTCCCTGTTGTTGAACATGCTCCATTTGTTTTATTCTTCTAGTTCAATTTTTACATGTTTATGTACAATTTTATCTTCATTATGCCATAGTCACTCTTGGGTGCTCATCAAAGTCCATACAGTCCATACTGACTTCTTCGAACTTTGCGTTCATAGCCATCACAATCCATGCTGACTTAACTGTTATTTATAATATGAGTAAATGTATAACTTCACTCTTTTTACATAACTTTTTAAATTTTCCGACGAGATTTAAATCAGACGAAGAATGGCAAAAAGTGCCTATATTTAAGCAAGTGGGATGTATTTTTCGATCTTCAAAAATCATATTAGTTCGCAAAATAGTTAATGCAAAAAACGAAGAAGAGAGACTTCAGCTGAAACCAAATAACATCAAAACCACGACGGAGTGGAAGAAGTTTATTAAGCTGAAAACCAATCCGGAATTTAAAATGAACCATTCATAATATATTTTTCTCTCTATGATCTTTTGTGTATATGTGATCCACTTTCAATTAAGTTTAAGCTATTAATGAAATGCAAACGTTCATAGTTACAAAATATAGGCTTACACTAGTCTATGAATAGTGATGTTAATTTTCTGTTTAATCTTCTATGTGTTTTTGAATATTTCAGATGGTAAGTGATAAATTCAAAGTCATCCGACAAAATCAGATGCCACATACATCCAGCTGTAGAGGGATGGCTCGATTGCCTGAAGATTTGGTAACAAGAATTAATTAATTTACTATAATATTTATTAAGTAGCTAATATAATTTGTTTTTTTGTAATGATCGTTTGAATGTAGAAAGAGGAGTGTAACGATTCTCCGGTCTCTAGGGTTGATGTTTGGGTCAAATCTCACATTAAACAAGATGGCAAACCAGTGAATGTCATTGTTGCTGATAAAATTGTAAGCACTTTTCTTATAATAATGTGATAGTTTGATGTTAGTGTATAATATCAATGTCAATCTCTACAGGGAAAAAAATTAAAAGCATTGTCGATGAATCACATTCGGGCTCAATAATCGGTTACAAAGGAGATGTGCTATCGCAAGTGCTTGGACCCGATAGACCTGGACGATTAAGAGGAATGGGAAGATGCATGACCGCCACCAAGGCAACTTGGTCACATGCTAGGGATAAACAGACAATCCAAATGCAAAACCAAATTTCAGAATTAAAGGCGATGGTTCAAGCGTTAATGAAAAATCAGGTAAATGCATTGGTTCTTTTTTTCACTACTATGCATTGGTTCTTTTTTTTTCACTACTATGCATTGCCCTAGAAAAGAAATCAACGATTTCATTATCAACCCCATTAGAAACTCCGGAACATGATATTTTCTTTTTGTTCCTGTTCAAATTTTCTCATCCCCATTTTGTTTGTTTGTATGGTACATTTATGATGTAGTCCATGCCTGTTTGCGAATTATTGTAGGAGCACACGGGGATGTCCATACTCTCGTCCTTCTCATTATAAACTCACTCATCTCAGCCTGTACCTATTTGCACCCACGTGCACTTGATTCATAATTCCGGTCCCTGAGATCACTCTAAATCCATGCACTGGTAGCATATTTAAGAAGAATATTTGAGCCATCACCTGCCCACTCATAGAATGTATATGTCATTAATCTTCAACTCCTGTCACTATTCCAGTAAAAGATGATTCTTGACCATCGTTGTTAGTTCACATGTCATTGGATTTTTTATGTAGTACATCAGCATAACTGATCAGAACTGCTGTGACACTGTTATGATTTACACAAACATTCAATTATGCTGCTAACACAATTGCCGATTGGTTGCAATAAAATGTTGGTTAAAATATAATGCTTTTATGATATGATTAATGTTAAAAGTTAACTGCGTCAAGTCTCAAGGAGGTGCTGCCAATATTTTTGTTTACACTGGGAAGAAGAAAGTGATTTTAATGGATAAGCAAGAATGTTTTTTTTTCTTTTATTTTTTTGTGTGTATCTTTTTTCCTTCTTTTGTCTAGCGTGAGTCACAAGGTATGCTGGGTTGATATTTGTAATTATTGTATTTGTTTAAGTTGTAATATTTTATGGCACAATCTGAATTTTTCATGTGAACTGATGTTTGTTAATAGTTGTCATCTTTTTTCTAAAAGAATAGAGAGGTAATTAGGAAGTGTGCATACACTAGTAAGAAGTAACAAAGTGTACATTTTTATGTACTGAAATGAGAATAGAAAGAAAATGGTATATGTATTTTGTCCAGTTTGAATTTAAAATAATGTAACTATAATGTTGGATTTTTCTTTTAAGTTTCTAAAAATTTACGTTAAAGAAATTATTTCAAATAGTATTCAGCTTTATGAAAATTGAACATGGCAAACTGATGCCAACAGTATGTGATTCAACCACCACTAGACAAATATGTTGGGAACATGGTTAATACATTTTTTATTCATGGTCAGTTGAGAATTACTAAAGTTTTTTTTATAGTAAAAGCGGCAGTTTTTTCAAGCAAAGCATTCATTTTGATGTCTAAGAGGTTCGAACCCATGGTCTCTAGAGCGTATGTTAGACTCTAGAGTGTTTGATAGCGAGTTCTCCCTAAAGAAAAATAGAAATATTATCATTAATCTTTTTGTAGAATATGTAAGTAATACTTTATTCAAGCTGCTCATTTTGATGTCTTGAGAGTTTGAACTTATAACATCTTCAACCTCAGTCTAAAGCATTGTAACGCTAGTCAACGAAAAGTAGATCTGCTCTTTAACTATATGAATTTTGCATCCAGTACAAAAGAATCGATTAATTTGTTAGGGCAACTGGGTTTTTGTTGATACAATTTGCACATTTCTACTTTGTTATGTTTGTAAAGCTTCATTTGTAATATACTCCAGAAACAATGTTAGCTTAAAATTTTGAACAAGATGGACAGATAAATTTGCACTAGCAATTTTTACAGGAACTTTTGTGCCATCTGCAGAGTATATATTATCTGATGCTTTCACTTTCACATGAACTTTTGCAATTTTTGATAAAAAAATTCTTTGGAGTTTCAATATAACTAGCATTTTTTGACATGTTCTCGTGCATTTTGGAAGCTACCTACTGTTTTTATGATTAACTTTGCTTTTGAATGTATTAACAATATTGAAGATTTTTGCTTTACAGGTACATAGACGACGACGTTGATGGAAAACTATATGGGTCGAAGTTAATCATGCTGCGAAGACTATATGTTGGTTTGTAAGAATGTATGTAGTACTATATTTTGGTCGCTACTGCTTGTGCATGTGTATGTTTAGTATAACACCACTATTTTATGAACTATTATGGACCTATTGTGTATTATCGATGTAAGAATACTGCATGTTTTAGTTATAAAATTTTACTTGTTGGTTATGAATTATGTGATCAAAATAAAATATGTTATCAGTATGACATGGTAATTTTGAATTGAGGCATCTATATAATATGCAGATTTTAGATTGGTATAAGCAGGTAGATTGATTTTATGACTTTCTACGACGTTTTTCTAACGTCATTGAAAATCTTCATGGCCTTTTTTTCATGGCGTTTTTAAAACGCCGTAAAAAGTTTTTTTAAAATTTGACTTGAAAACAGTTATAGCAAATCGTAAATGCTGTAAAAAAAAATATCACAACAAAAACCAAACGCTATAGATTCTTATAATAGTACGTAAAAAACACTGAGACATTTTTTTTGCATCATAAAACTGCCGAGAAATGTTTTTTTTTGGCATTCAAAAACCGCTAAGAAAAAGTTATACAACATTAGCATAAACGCCATGAAATGTATTAACAGCACATATTAAACGCTACTGAATTATACTTTTCATGGCGTTTCCTTACAGCCATGGTTTGATACTGACTTTTAACTACATGTCGATACACCGCGTCATTAAAAACACTATGGATTCTTTTTATGGCGTTTTTGAAATGCCATCAAAAGTCTTTTTTGTTGTAGTGTAACTGTATCTAATTTAGATATTCTAGAAATATGTTTGAAATTTGTATAACTGAATCTCTTAGGCCAAATCCAGGGATCACTTATATTGGCCATAAGACATAAATTATCGTTGGAAATTTTCATACTTAATATATAAATATTTTTCTTTCTATCTCCTCCGAATATAACCTTTGAAGTCCAATCTTCTATGAAACATTTATTCTTTTCAAATTTTATTTTATATCCTTTATCGCAAATTTGACTTATACTTAGTAAATTGTGTTTTAAATTCCTAACTAATAAAACATCAGAAATAGTAGGTGTTTCAGAATTACTGACATTTGCCAATTCCAATGATATATCCTTTAGAATTATCTCTGAAGTTTACCAATCCACCATCTACATACTTCAGACTATTGAGTAGTTCTGTATTTCCAGTCATATGTCTCGAACAGCCACTATCCGGTATCCGTTTGTCCTTTTTCATTTCCACCAATTTCTTTCCAGAATTTGAATTTTCAAAAGCCATGTAACACACCAATTCAAGATTTGAATTTCCAATAGCTACCTTTTCAGAATTTGAATTGCCAATAGCCACTTCACCCATCTTTTCAACTTTTGAGTTTTCAAAAGTCATAGGACTCATCCTTCACTGTATTGAACAATATGTCAATAGATCATATGCTTCTTTAACATTAACATATGCAGACTCTTTTAACATTGATGAAATGCATAAATTGACACTAATATTATTAGAGATTCCAAAATTTGCCATTTTACCAAAATTTCAAAAATCAGATTATGAATTTTTTGAAAGACCTTGCTCTCTGATACTAATTGTTAGATACTGCAGAATGGATCGTTCAAGCAAAGCAAACACTAGAGGGGGATGAATAGTGTTCGTAAAAATTTAAACAAAACTAAAAACTAGAGAGAACTATGGGATAAATCAAACACCACAAACACAATCACAAATTCAAACATAGATGCAGAATAAATAGAAATAAAAGTGCATAAAAGGAAAGAACATACCGAATTTTATACTGGTTCGGATAACTCCTAAGTCTAGTCTCGCACAGCGCTGTATTATGCAGAGTTTTATTACTATTTCCAATAGTCAAATACAACCTCCTTAATTTCACGGCTCAACAAGGGCACACCGACTCCTATTCCTTGATTTCATGGCTACAAGGATACACTTATTACTCTTTGACTTACAAACAAGGTTTATTCAACGCAAGCAATTACAAAACAGCCCTATAACTCTTCAATAGCACTTGATTCAGAGAGTAGATAGTAGAGAGTGTAGAGAGAAGAAGTCTGATCAATCCAGAAGTGAATTCGACAGAGTATAAGTGTAAAAACCATAAAAATGATTAAGAATAATGGTAGGATGAAAGAGGATGAAGATAGAGAAGAAAAGATGTTAAAAAATTCGGTTTTAACCTCTTTTTATAGAGTACGAAGGGTTGCAATAGTTCTGAAGTGTTTCAAATAGTGAAAAGACACTTCCCTTCAAAATTAGAAAAATAGCTGGTATATGTCGACATATGTATTTTGCTATGTCGACAAAGTCATGCGTAATTTTCATTTTCAAAGCATTTTTCAAGTATTTTGATATAAAATTAATTCTTGAAATTCTTGAGTAAAATTCTAATGTTGTATATCAATATTATATGATAGAAAAACATTTGAAAATATATTTTTAAATTATATAAATATATTTATAAAATTATAAGGTTTTAAACTATATAAAGTATGAATAAAGTATATATATATATACATATGTAACGACCCAGAAAATCTGAACCAATTTAAAAAATTTAAATTGGCTAAAATAATGGATTTTAAATATTTAAAATAAATATTTTAAATAATGGCAATGAAAAGTGAGTTTGAATCGATAATTGAAAACGAATATAATTAATTTTAATTATAAACAAGGCCTGAAATGGCGCTGCAGTTTCAAAAATTGAATTCAAACTTTGTCGGACTGTACCGGGTGCAAAACAAAACGGATTTTAGTGAAACCAAAAATATTTAAATCTGTTAGTGAATACCTTTCTAACGAATCTGAAAAATCGAATTTTCATAGTGGAAAGCAAAAGTTATGGCCGAATGAATTTTCAGAAAGGTCGCTATGGAATTTATATAGCCCGTGAAATTGGCCATTTTGCATAAGACCTCAGAATTCGACGAAACCACTTTTGTTGGATCAAGGATGTGAAGTTATTGCTAGATTTCAAATTTCATAATTTTTGAAGCTAGTATGTGAGCATGGCAAAAGAAAACGTGTTTTGGTCAATTACAGTTAAATTGGATCGACCATAAATGGGCCTTTTTGCAAACGGTCTCAGAATTCGACGAAACTAGTTTTGTTGGGACCGTATCATCAAAACATAGCTAGATTTATTTTTCTGGAATTTTTTCGAATCAATTTGTGGCCCTGGAAAATTGAAATGTACGTTCAAATTAAATATTGAATGTTTTATATTTTAATTTGAAGGAAAACTGACTGAAACAGTCGAATGAGCCTTCGAAATATAACCCATTGTGTTCGGAATGGGGGTAAAACGCAGGGGACGACAGTCGTTGGGTTCGAATTGGTGTTCGTGTGGGACAGGGGTATTTTAGAGATTTTAAAAATTATAAAATAAAATAAAAAAATCCTATTGGCTAATCTATTCTCTTTCTTCCCCGATCCCTCGCAACCGACGACGAAAACCCCTTCTTCCCATCTCTCCTCCATAACTCCTCAACCACGCAGCGAATCAGTCCGCCCCTTTGGAACTTTTTGACGGGCTCTCCATCCTCTTCTAATCCATACCCAAGTTGACATGCATCGTTCAGTGTACGACGAGATCGAGGCCCTCAAAGACCGCAACTTCGACGCGCCGCCGTGCCCTGCTGACTGCATCGATCGGAACGCCACTGGTGGCGTTGGGTGCGTGCCTCGGAGCTCTACGACGCTGCGAAGTCTGATTCTCCTCAAGGTTCACGGATTAGCCGATATTTGAAAACCTAGTTTCAAAGAAAACAAAGAGGTATACGGCCATCTTAATTTTCAATAGTTTTAACAGTTTAAAACCGTTGAAAACTTTGAAAAATCCTATCTTTTTGCTTTGTGGTCGAAATTCAGTGAAACAAGAGACAGTGGACTCGTGTGGATGTCTTCTACCTTCTAGAAGAGACCGCGCATTTTTCTGAGCCTTCTGCTGTTTTTGATGGAGTGGAACCCAAGGTGAGATTTCTAACTTATAAACGATATCGAAAACGACGATGTATAAATTATATAGTCGACGTATGAGTTATATAAGCGTTGTACACCTCTTGTATAAGCGTTGTATAAGTCGTACGTTCGATGTATAAGTTGTATATGCGTTGTAAAAATTATATATGTGTTGAAATAGAAGTGAATTTCTATATATATATATATATATATATATATATATATATATATATACGCCCCTCGTCCACAAACCATGGACGATATTTATTGATTGTGATTGGTGTGAAAATTGATTGATAGCGAATGGTTTTTTGGGATTGTTTGTAGTTGATATTGATTGATTGTGGTTGAAAAATACCCATTTGTGGTTGAGAAATATTTGGTTGAAACCACATAGGATTAGTTTGTGGAAATGAAATAAATATATACATGCCGCCTGCGTGCGAACTAGATGCATGATCCCCATTGTCAAAAACCGCGAGGTTTTAAGGTAGAGCGAGGAGCCGTACTAGGGACGGTCCCGGTTTTAACTACCGTGCCGTTATGCTGCCGGAATTTTGAATAATATTCATGTGTTTGAATTATTTTCATTTGCTGAAACTATATTTATTCATTGAATAGAAAACCTTCATGTGTTGAATCGATATTCATTCGTTGATTAGAAATTCATGTGTTGAATGGTATTCGTGTTTTAAATATAAAAATCACATTTTTATCTATATATAGAAACTATAGAAAACCTTCATGTGTTGAATCGATATTCATTCGTTGATTAGAAATTCATGTGTTGAATGGTATTCATATTTTGAAATAAATTGTTTTATAATAAAAATCCTATTTTTATCACCTATACTAACTATACGAAATAATAGTGTTTTGAAAAGAATTGTTTTACAATAAAAATCCCATTTTTATTATACACATGAATTGTTGAAATGTGAGGTGTTAAAAATAGCAACTCGTTCAAATAAATATGCATGAGTCGAAATATTCATTAATTAGCCAATGATACGATTTTTGCCTATGCATGCAACATTAGAATGAATGGTGTTTTTAAACCAAATGGAATCAAATATGAAGTCGAATGGAAAATAATAAGTGATAAGAACTGTATATATGTACATGCATATTTATTGAACATGTTATAGCAAAAGGGGCTAGAGAAGAGGAATAAAATTTTGTGCCCGACAAATAGGTACACATTTACTGTTTTGTTTGGGTGATGATTTTATGAGCCGCTTGGCTTTTTCTTTTTGACATGAGACGCCCGTGTGGCTATTTGGGAATTTTCCCAGCCCCTCCCGTACAAAGGAGGTTATGGCGAAATTTTCCAAAATTTAAAGGCGTTAGTGAAATATTAGAAGTGAAAACGATATTGAAATTGTTGAATGAACTATATTTATATAAATATATAAATAAAATAAAATTAAAAAAAATGTGGCCGTGCAGTTCGTGTTTTGAGACCGTGATTTCAAACAACTAGTGCGGGAAATCCGACCATTGGATTTTCCCGAAAATGCAACCGTTGGGTTCGCTTTGGAAAAATCTTTCCAACGGCACCAACCTTGTAAAAATCCAACGGTTGGATTGTCTGGAATGTTTAATTCAAATCTGAAGAAAAACAGCGCCAGAAACGATTATATTTATATATTTATATATATATATATTCAATCGAATAACGAGGCTGTAGTTCGTATTTTGAAATCGAAACTTCAAATGATTATACCAGGAGATCCGACCGTCGGAATTTTCCGAAACTGGAACCGTTGGATTCGTTTTGAAAAGATCTTTCTAATGATGTTAATTTTGTGAAGATCCAACAGTTAGTTTTTCAGATATGTGTAAATCAAATCTGAAGAAAAACAGCGCCACGGTCGCGTTATGGCCCGAAGCGTCGTTTTGAATATATTGGCTATTTTAAGATAAATAAAAATAATGATAAATTGTTATAAAATATTATAAACGATATGGATGTGATTTAGAAATTAACTGAAGGTTGGCTAAGTTGAATGGTTTCCTGGGTGTTGATCTGATGTTGGTTTCGGCCTTCGGGGTTAATGTTTGGGAAATCGTTCTCTTACTGATTGACGGTTAGTGACTAATGAATTGAAATGATGCATGTGTAGTTTAGTGTTGCACTTGTTTATTATATACGCAAGTTGTTCAGAAAGACCGGGTTTATCCCATTCGGAATAACTGAATCGACGATAGGTAATCGAAGATGAGGACGGTGGTCGAAGACCGGAGATCTTCACCTCGTCTGGATGGTAACCGAGGTTCTGATTGGGAGGCATCCCGAAATATGGATAATTAGTGGTGATCGTCCAGACGTACGTGGTGATCGATGGGTTTGCGAGGTATTTAATGCCTCCGGCTTCGTTCAGACCCAGAACGGACTTGTAAATGGACTTGTGTCTGACATTGGATTTTATTCTGTGTTGATTGATCTCTATTAAATATACATCTGTTTGGCGGCGGAGATTTTATTCTTTTGCTTAACGCCCTTCTCTGAAACGCACGAGCTTAGAGGTTGTATATCGATGGACATCAGTCGCATGGCATGAATTGCTAGTGTGGCATGCCTAAGTGGCAAATGATCAAGGCTTCTGTTGAAAAGCAAAGTCTTGTGGTGATGATCAAAGCCCCGCCTGTGTGGCGTAGCTTTGTGTATAATGTGAATTCGCGAGCCTCACACCCCGGTATGAACCAGAAACGGGAGAAGGACCTCAGGGAAGGCATGCGTTTCTTTCTAGCTAGGGTGGTGTCAGTGACCTACCAGCCCTGACATTTATATACTTTTCACCTGTGTGGTTGTTGCTGTTGCGAGGCGCCTCGGATGTATCGGTCGATCCGGGACAGATGGAGCCATTCGTTGGCTCGTTTGCGCCCCATAGGGCGGGGAGACGTATTGTTCAGGCATAATAATCCACATCGGTGGACCGGCCCTGACGATCCAGGGGGCAGTTGCGGCTGTTCCTGAGACATGGTAGGCTAGATTGTCTCGAATTCGGTAAGGACTATCTTTTGCCTTGGTTCATGACAGAAATCCAATTTCCAAATACGTAACTGTGCGATTTTGATTGTATATATATATATGGCGACATGATATATGGTACCCATGCCGTCTATGATTGATAGTTATGATTTTAAATTGTTTTTGAATCATATAAACACTAGTAATAATATCAAATGCTTTGTTTTATTCGTATCAATCATATTTTGGCCATTATAAGGTAAAACTCTATCCTCCGGTTTGCGTTGCATTGTGTGATGGGAACTGAGTCTTATAATGGCTTCTTTTTTATAAAATGCATTGCGTTGTTTAAAAGAAAGATTAGTTTTAAAGCATTAGCAATCCGATGGAGTAAACCAGTTCCACGAAAGTGGCGTGGTCCTGTGATTAGCCATATATTAAATGTGTTGAATAGATTTCTCATACCAGTCCCATGACTGACTCGTAGTTTGTTTCACTTTCAAGCTCGGGTGCCCCTTTTTCTACACGAGCAGCCTTGTATTCAGGTTTAGCTGGTTCTTTCTGGATAGCTGGAGCTGAAGATGGATTCTATCATTTATCTCTTTTTATGCTGCTCAGCTCCTGTTGTACATATTTTGTTTATTTCCGCTGTAGACATTTATGTATAGTTGAACAGTATTTGTACTAAGTAAGATCCTGTATACTGTGTAACTCTGATGATTACTTTTATCCAGTATATTCTGTTGTTCATTATCTGGTGTATTTATTTAATTCTGTTCTGCTATTACATGTTTCTGTGTTATATTCCATGGATAATCCTTGCCGCCGTGAGTACGGGGTTTGGGGTCGTCTCACGTGGTATCAGAGCTTTACTTAAGCTTAGTTCTGGAATATAACATTTGAACAAACTCGTCAGAAATAGAACCAGTAGTGTTCTAAGACGGGAAACTCATTACAGATAGGATCAGTAATATCCTAGTATGAGTAGCAGAATGAAATAACATCTAGATAGACGCATCTACATTCAAGTATTTGTCTCTATATTTTGAAATATCTTTTCTTTTGACCTGACACTTGATCTGCAATTTGCAGAGGAACTAGAAAATGAGTGCCAGAAACAGAAGAAGTGATACTGACCCGGATATCGAAGCCCTATATATGAAATACAGAAATTTGGGTGGAAAGCCATTCTCGGGCGAAGAATCTATTATGAGAACACAAGCATGGATTCGTTCGGCTGAGAAAATCTTCGAAGGATTAAAGCTGAGGGATGACTAGAAAAGACTACTGGCCTCCTGGGCACTCAAAGATGAAGCTTTGTTCTGGTGGGATTCTGTTATTAAGGATAATCCAGAAGGTGATATCACTTGGGATAAATTCAAAGTGATTTTCCTGGAAAGATTTACTCCTCCAGTAGCAACTGAGCGCCTATGTGATGAATTTTCTTATTTGATACAAGGAGATATGACCATCCCAGAATATCATAAGAAATTCAATGAACTTTCCCACTTTGCTCCTCATCTAATTGAGAATCGGAAGAGGAAAAATCTGAGATTTATTCACGGGCTTCAATGAAAATATCAGAACAGTGTAATGAGGAACGTGAAGCTCCCCTTTTCTGAAATGATATACATGGCTTATCAGTATGAAGATCTCCATAAGAAAGGCATGTTGCAAGACGAAGAAGAAATCGGTTCTAGCAGCAAAAGAAAATTAGAAGCTAATAGCCCAGAGACTAGTGTGCAATCTAAGGCAAGTATAAAGGCTGAGGCCAGAAAGAGGCCAAAGGTCGATCAGAAAAAGGTAAAGGCGGTTGTGTGTCTAAAGTGTAATCAGCAAGGGCATTCGATGAGGAACTGCTGGTTATCGAACAGACGAAAGGACGGTGGGTCTAAATCCGGGATGAGTTTTCAAGAGAATAGAAAATGTGGTCAATGCCAACAGGCTGGTCATGTAAAGCAAGATTGCTGGCTATTGAAAAAGACCAAGGAGGCTCAGGTAATTGAAGTGGCAGGAACTTCTGAGCCCTCAGCTATTCAGGAAAGGCCAGATGTTTTAGAAGGCACGCTTACTGTCAAAGATATCCCAGTTAAAGTCCTGTTGGATACAGGTGCGTCACGAAGCTTCATTTCGAAGGATGCAACTAAGAAACTGGATTTGAACTTGAAAAAGCTCAGGGAACCAATGACTGTCCAGAATCCGGTTGGGGGTTCCATTGATCTCAGTTGGGTTTGTGGAGTGTCGGTTTCTTTCTCTCGTTATCGGTTTCCCACCGTCGCGGTCGTCATGAATTTTAAAGAGTTTGATCTTATCTTGGGGTTAGACTGGTTGACAAAATATGAAGTTGAAGTTAAATGCGCCGATAGAGTCGTAAAGGCGAAGATTAAATCAGGTGATTATATAACCATTCCCTGTGAAGGTCAGAATGCTAATAGAAAAGACTTCTGGGCAGCTTTGAATGTTTCTCCAGCCCAAATGGAAAATGTCCCAGAAGTCATAGAGAATATTCCCGATCTGGTGAAAGACATCCCGGTTGTCAAAAAATATGCGGATGTGTTCGAAGAAGTTGTTCGCTTACCTCCGCAGAGAGAAATAGATTTCAAAATTGCTTTAATTCCGAATGCAAGGCCGGTAGTTCACGCTATTCGAAGAATGTCCTTGAAAGAGAAGGAGGAATTAGAAAATCAAACACGACAGCTCGTATGGAAAGGCCTGATCAAGCCTAGTTTCTCTGATTGGGGAGCAGCAGTGGTGTTTGTCCCAAAATCTGACGATACTCTACGGCTATGTGTGGATTATCGTGATCTGAACAAACAGACGATAAAGAACAAATATCCATTGCCGCGGATTGATGATTTGTTGGATCGATTAAATGGAGCACAAGCATTTTCACGAATGGACCTAGCTACAGGCTTCCATCAACTTCGAATTGCCGAAGAGTGTGTTCCAATGACAGCATTCAGAGGTCCGGACTTGTTCTACGAGTGGTTAGTAATGCCGTTCGGCTTATGTAACGCTCTCGCTTACTTCGTTGATCTGATGAATAGAGTGTTCGGAAGAGTTTTGAATAAATTTGTTCTCGTTTTTATTTACGATATTCTAATCTTCTCTAAATCAAAGGCCGAACATGAAAAGCATCTGGAACAGGTTCTAGAAATTCTAAGACGGAATGTATTAAAAGCCAAATTTTCCAAATGTATCTTCTGGCAAGATGAAGTAAAATTTCTAGGCCACGTCGTATCGAAAGAAGGAATCGTTGTGGATCCAAGAAAAATCACAGCTATTCAGAATTGGAAACAGCCCAGTAACCCCACTGAAGTCCGCAGTTTTCTCGGATTGGCTAGCTATTACTGGAAGTTCATTAAAAACTTTTCGAAGATATCTGGTCATTTAACGAAGCTTACGAAGAAGCACTCTAAATTCAAATGGACTCCAGAAAGTTAGGAGGCTTTTGAAGAGCTAAAGTTGAGATTAACAATAGCTCCAGTGTTAACCATCATTGATGGCAACCAGGATTTGAAGGTCTGGACTGATGCTTCTAGAGAAGGCCTTGGCGCAGTGTTAGTGCAAAGAGGCCAAGTGATTGCTTATGCTAGCCGTCAACTGAAGCCGCACGAGAAAAACTACATCACTCATGATCTTGAGTTATTGGCGTTAGTATTCGCTTTGAAAATCTGGAGGCACTATCTTCTGGGTGAGAGATTTGAACTGTTTACAGATCACCAGTCGTTAAAGTATCTGTTCACTCAGAAGGACCTGAATCTGAGGCAGCAACGTTGGCTGGAGTTTCTTGCAGCATATGACTTTGAAATTATATACACTCCAGGAAAAGCCAATGTCGTGGCCGATGCGTTAAGCCGAAAGAATGAAATGATCGCCAGTTTTATTATCACGACTTCATTGCTAGATAAAATATCTGCTCTTCAAAAGGATGATCACTTCATTCAGAAGATCAGAGAGATAATTCAACAAGGCGAACCCTCGAGTTTTCAAGTTGATAATGATGGGATTCTAAGGCTTAAAGGTCGAATCTGTGTCCCTAACATTCCTGAGCTTCGAAAGGAAGTACTGGATGAATGACACAAGTCAAAACTCAGTATCCATCCAGGACTAAGCAAAATGTATAATGACATCAAACATACTTTCTGGTGGAAGTCGATGAAGAGGGACATTTCTTTATATGTCAGCCGATGCCTTACCTGCTAGCTAGTCAAAAGCGACCAGCAGAAACTGGCTGGATTATTCCAACCGCTAGAAGTTCCAGGCTGGAAGTGGGAACATATTTCTATGGATTTCATTGATGGTCTGCCCAGAACCAAAAAAGGGAATGACAGCATTTGGGTGATCGTAGATCGCTTCACAAAGACCGCCCATTTTATACCTGTCAGATCAAACAGAACTGCTCAGAGTCTGGCGCAGATATACTTCAGGAAAATAGTTAGACTACATGGAGTGCCGCTCAGTATAGTCAGTGATAGAGATACAATATTTACTAGTAAATTCTGGAAGGCATTTCAAGTAGAGCTGGGAACGAAGTTGAACTTAAGCATCGGTTATCATCCTCAGACAGACGGTCAGACTGAGAGGGTGAATCGTATTTTAGAAGATCTATTGCGGGCTTGTGTTATAGATTTCGGTGGATCATGGGAGGACCATCTGCATTGGGCTGAATTCTCTTATAACAACATCTACCAGGCGAGTCTGACAATGTCGCCATTTGAAGCATTGTATGGTAGACCGTGCCGATCTCCTGCTTGTTGGGTCGAGCCCGGAAATAGATTTGTGTTGGGTCCTGATATGATTCGAGAAGCTGCCGACAAAGTCGATTTTATTAAAAAGCGATTACTCGCCGCTCAAAGCCGACAAAAGAGCTATGCCGATAGGAGAAGAAGAGATATATCCTTTGCTGTTGGCGACTATGTATATTTGAAAGTATCGCCGATGAGAGGAGTTATCCGGTTCGGTAAAACTGGAAAGTTGGCACCCAAATTCATTGGTCCGTTTCCTATTCTGGAACGGATCGGGACTCTCGCTTACAGGGTCAAATTGCCTGATTGGTTGCCTAGAGTTCACGATGTATTTCACATATCTCAACTTCGAAAGCACGTTCATGATCCAGACTTGATCGTGGAAGAAGCAGCTCAGCAGGATATTGAAATTACTCCAGAATTAGCTATGAGAAGAGAGCCGCTAAAGATCATCGGCAAAGAAACCAAAGAGCTGAGGAACAAGAAGGTTCACTTAGTCAAAGTGCAATGGAGTGGAGATCAGCGAGATTGTACTTGGGAAACTGAGGAGAGCGTTCAGAAAGCTTATCCTAGATGCCGAGTGGATATCTCTGATTGACTCTGGTGCAATGTACATTTACCTACTTTGCATTACCATTTAATTCTCTACTCTATTGTTATTTTCTTTCCATGGATGTGCACTTTTAAATTCTATAGTCTGAATGATTTTAAAAAGGAATATAGGAATTGACTAGTATATTTTGGGAAAAAATTAAAAACAATTGGATTGGTTGTTGTGTTGTGTGATTGTAGATTTATCAAACCACTTTCGACTTTGTTCCTTTTCGAGGACGAAAAGTTTTAAGTGGGGGAGATTGTAACGACCCAGAAAATCTGAACCAATTAAATTTTTTTAAATTGGCTAAAATAATGGATTTTAAATATTTAAAATAAATATTTTAAATAATGGCAATGAAAAGTGAGTTTGAATCGACAATTGAAAACGAATATAATTAATTTTAATTATAAACAAGGCCTGAAATGGCGCTGCAGTTTCAAAAATTGAATTCAAATTTGTCGGACTGTACCGGGTGCAAAACAAAACGGATTTTAGTGAACCAAAAATATTTAAACCTGTTAGTGAATACATTTCTAACGAATCTGAAAAATCGAATTTTCATTGCGGAAAGCAAAAGTTATGGCCGAATGAATTTTCAGAAAGGTCGCTATGGAATTTATATAGCCCGTGAAATTGGCCATTTTGCATACGACCTCGGAATTCGACGAAACCACTTTTGTTGGATCCAGGATGTGAAGTAATTGCTAGGTTTCAAATTTCATAATTTTTGAAGCTAGTATGTGAGCATGGCAAAAGAAAACGTGTTTTGGTCAATTACAGTTAAATTGGATCGACCAGAAATGGGCCTTTTTTCAAACAGTCTCAGAATTCGACGAAACTAGTTTTGTTGGGACCGTATCGTCAAAACATAACTAGATTTATTTTTTTGGAATTTTTTCGAATCAATTTCTGGCCCTGGCAAATTGAAATGTACGTTCAAATTAAATATTGAATGTTTTATATTTTAATTTGAAGGAAAACTGACTGAAACAGTCGAATGGGCCTTCGAAACATAACCCATTGTGTTCGGAATGGGGGTAAAACATTAGGGACGACAGTCGTTGGGTTCGAATTGGTGTTCGTGTGGGACAGGGGTATTTTAGAGATTTTAAAAATTATAAAATAAAATAAAAAAATCCTATTGGCTAATCTATTCTCTTTCTTCCCCGATCCCTCGCAACCGACGGCGAAAACCCCTCCTTCCCATCTCTCCTCCATAACTCCTCAACCACGCAGCGAATCAGTCCGCCCCTTTGGAACTTTTTGAAGGGCTCTCCATCCTCTTCTAATCCATACCCAAGTTGACCTGCATCGTTCAGTGTACGACGAGATCGAGGCCCTCAAAGACCGCAACTTCGACGCGCCGCCGTGCCCTCCTGACTGCATCGATCGGAACGCCACTGGTGGCGTTGGGTGCGTGCCTCGGAACTCTACGACGCTGCGAAGTCTGATTCTCCTCAAGGTTCATGGATTAGCCGATATTTGAAAACCTAGTTTCGAAGAAAACAAAGAGGTATATGGCCATGTTAATTTTCAATAGTTTTAACAGTTTAAAACCGTTGCAAACTTTGAAAAATCCTATCTTTTTGCTTTGTGGTCGAAATTCAGTGAAACAAGAGACAGTGGACTCGTGTGGACGTCTTCTACCTTCTAGAAGAGACCGCGCATTTTTCTGAGCCTTCTGCTATTTTTAGTGGAGTGGAACCCAAGGTGAGATTTCTAATTTATAAACGATATGGAAAACGACGACGTATAAATTATATAGTCGATGTATGAGTTATATAAGCGTTGTACACCTCTTGTATAAGCGTTGTATAAGTCGTACGTTCGATGTATAAGTTGTATATGCATTGTAAAAATTATATATGTGTTGAAATAGAAGTGAATTGCTATATATATACATACATATATATATATATATATACGCCCCTCGTCCACAAAACATGGACGATATTTATTGATTGTGATTGGTGTGAAAATTGATTGATAGCGAATGGTTTTTTGGGATTGTTTGTAGTTGATATTGATTGATTGTGGTTGAAAAATACCCATTTGTGGTTGAGAAATATTTGGTTGAAACCACATAGGATTAGTTTGTGGAAATGAAATAAATATATACATGCCGCCTGCGTGCGAACTAGATGCATGATCCCCATTGTCAAAAACCGCGAGATTTTAAGGTAGAGCGAGGAGCCGTACTAGGGACGGTCCCGGTTTTAACTACCCTGCCGTTATGCTGCTGAAATTTTGAATAATATTCATGTGTTTGAATTATTTTCATTTGCTGAAACTATATTTATTCATTGTATAGAAAACCTTCATGTGTTGAATCGATATTCATTCGTTGATTAGAAATTCATGTGTTGAATGGTATTCGTGTTTTAAATATAAAAATCACATTTTTATCTATATATAGAAACTATAGAAAACCTTCATGTGTTGAATCGATATTCATTCGTTGATTAGAAATTCATGTGTTGAATGGTATTCATATTTTGAAATAAATTGTTTTATAATAAAAATCCTATTTTTATCACCTATACTAACTATACGAAATAATAGTGTTTTGAAAAGAATTGTTTTAAATAAAAATCCCATTTTTATTATGCACATGAATTGTTGAAATGTGAGGTGTTAAAAATAGCAACTCGTTCAAATAAATATGCATGAGTCGAAATATTCATTAATTAGCCAATGATATGATTTTTGCCTATGCATGCAACATTAGAATGAATGGTGTTTTTAAACCAAATGGAATCAAATATGAAGTTGAATGGAAAATAATAAGTGATAAGAACTGTATATATGTACATGCATATTTATTGAATAGATTATAGCAAAAGGGGCTAGAGAAGAGGAATAAAATTTTGTGCCCGACAAATAGGTACACATTTACTGTTTTGTTTGGGTGATGATTTTATGAGCCGCTTGGCTTTTTCTTTTTCTTTTTGACATGAGACGCCCGTGTGGCTATTTGGGAATTTTCCCAGCCCCTCCCGTACAAAGGAGGTTATAGCGAAATTTTCCAAAATTTAAAGGCGTTAGTGAAATATTAGAAGTGAAAACGATATTGAAATTGTTGAATGAACTATATTTATATAAATATATAAATATAAATAAAATTAAAACGAAAAGTGGCCGTGCAGTTCGTGTTTTGAGACCGTGATTTCAAACAACTAGTGCGGGAAATCCGACCGTTGGATTTTCCCGAAATCGCAACTGTTGGGTTCGCTTTGGAAAAATCTTTCCAACGGCACCAACCTTGTAAAAATCCGACGGTTGGATTGTCTGGAATGTTTAATTCAAATCTGAAGAAAAACAGCGCCAGAAACGATTATATATATATATATATATAATTATATTTAATCGAATAACGACGCTGCAGTTCGTATTTTGAAATCCAAACTTCAAACGATTATACCGGGAGATCCGACCATCGGAATTTCCCGAAACTGGAACCGTTGGATTCGTTTTGAAAAGATCTTTCTAATGATGTAAATTTTGTGAAGATCCAACGGTTATATTTTCAGATATGTGTAAATCAAATCTGAAGAAAAACAGCGCCACGGTCGCGTTATGGCCCGAAGCTTCGTTTTGAATATATTGGCTATTTTAAAATAAATAAAAATAACGATAAATCGTTATAAAATATTATAAACGATATGGATGTGATTTAGAAATTAACTGAAGGTTGGCTAAGTCGAATGGTTTCCTGGGTGTTGATATGATGTTGGTTTCGGCCTTCGAGGTTAATATTTGGGAAATCGTTCTCTTACTGATTGACGGTTAGTGACTAATGAATTGAAATGATGCATGTGTAGTTTAGTGTTGCACTTGTTTATTATATACGCAAGTTGTTCAGAAAGACCGGTTTATCCCATTCGGAATAACTGAATCGACGATAGGTAATCGAAGATGAGGACGGTGGTCGAAGACCGGAGATCGTCACCTCGTCTGGATGGTAACCAAGGTCCTGATTGGGAGGCACCCCGAAATATGGATAATGAGTGGTGATCGTCCAGACGTACGTGGTGATCGATGGGTTTGCGAGTTATTTAGTGCCTCCGGCTTCGTTCAGACCCAGAACGGACTTGTAAATGGACTGTGTGTCTGACATTGGATTTTATTCTGTGTTGATTGATCTCTATTAAATATACATCTGTTTGGCGGCGGAGATTTTATTCTTTTGCTTAACGCCCTTCTCTGAAACGCATGAGCTCAGAGGTTGTATATCGATGGACATCAGTCGCATGGCATGAATTGCTAGTGCGGCATGCCTAAGTGGCAAATGATCAAGGCTTCTGTTGAAAAGCAAAGTCTTGTGGTGATGATCAAAGCCCCGCCTGTGTGGCGTAGCTTTGTGTATAATGTGAATTCGCGAGCCTCACACCCCGGTATGAACCAGAAACGGGAGAAGGACCTCTGGGAGGGCATGCGTTTCTTTCTAGCTAGGGTGGTGTCAGTGACCTACCAGCCCTGACATTTATATACTTTTCACCTGTGTGGTTGTTGCTGTTGCGAGGCGCCTCGGATATATCGGTCGATCCGGGACCGATGGAGCCATTCCTTGGCTCGTTTGCGCTCCATAGGGCGGGGAGATGTATCGTTCAGGCATAATAATCCACATCGGTGGACCGGCCCTGACGATCCAGGGGGCAGTTGCGGCTGTTCCTGAGACATGGTAGGCTAGATTGTCTCGAATTCGGTAAGGACTATCTTTTGCCTTGGTTCATGACATAAATCCAATTTCCAAATATGTGACTGTGCGGTTTTGATTGTATATATATATATGGCGACATGATATATGGTACCCATGCCGTCTATGATTGATAGTTATGATTTGAAATTGTTTTTGAATCATATAAACACTAGTAATAATATCAAATTCTTTTGTTTTATTCGTATCAATCATATTTTGGCCATTATAAGGTAAAACTCTATCCTCCGGTTTGCGTTGCATTGTGTGATGGGAACTGAGTCTTATAATGGCTTCATTTTTATCAAATGCATTGCGTTGTTTAAAAGAAAGATTTGTTTTAAAGCACTAGCAATCCGATGGAGTAAACCCGTTCCACGAAAGTGGCGTGGCCCTGTGATTAGCCATATATTAAATGTGTTGAATGGATTTCTCATACCAGTCCCATGACTGACTCGTAGTTTGTTTCACTTTCAGACTCGGATGCCCCTTTTTCTACATGGGCAGCCTTGTATTCAGGTTTAGCTGGTTCTTTCTGGATTGCTGGAGCTGAAGATGGATTCTATCATTTATCTCTTTTTATGCTGTTCAGCTCCTATTGTACATATTTTGTTTATTTCCGCTGTAGACATTTATGTATAGCTGAACTGTATTTGTACTAAGTAAGATCCTGTATACTGTGTAACTCTGATGATTACTTTTATCCAGTATATTCTGTTGTTCATTATCTGGTGTATTTATTTAATTCTGTTCTGCTATTACCTGTTTCTGTGTTATATTCCACGGATAACCCTTGCCGCGGTGAGTACGGGGTTTGGGGTCGTCTCAATATATATATTTTAGTTTGAAAAACAAAGAAGAATTAAAATCAAAACAAATATAAAAACAAAATAAAGAAGATTGAGGAAAAACAAAATAGAGAGGATTGAGGAAAGAATTGAAAATCAGAATTTGAATTTGAATTTGGATTTGAACCTGGAGTGCTATTTAGAGTCTTACAAAAATCTAGACTCTATAAATATATTATTCTTGAACTCCATAAATCTTGATTACTCATGTGTCTTGAATCTACTCTGGATTCTGAATCTCTAAAAGCTCCTAAATTGTATAATCTTCAGAATCAATTCCTATCTACAAATCCAGCATATGTGTGTGTGTGTATATATATATATATATATATTCTAGATAAAGGTGTTAGTATATATTTTATAATCAATGATAATTGAAATAAGGTTGTTGTCATCAAAACTCCATTCTCCAACAACTCGTTGGCAAGAGGCAATGAAGTTCTTTCTTATCACCGTCAAATTATTCTATATCTTGGAAGACGGATTGGAAGTGATACCAAAGGAAACCGATAATGAAGATGCCGCTCTGAAGGAAAAATGTGCAATGCGCAAAAAGGACGATTTTCTATGCAGATGGAACATTTTGAATGCATTGTCTACTCTAGTCTACAACGATCATAGGATCTTGGAAACTGAAAAGGAGCTCTGGACCGCAATGGAGAGCAAGTATCCCATATCCGAGGTAAGTAATAAAATGTTTCTTATCTGTAATTTCATGGATTTCAAAATAGTCGCTAACAATCTGTAGTTGGGCAAGTGAATGAAATCTTACAACTAGCGAATCAACTTAATGATGCCGGAATTTAACTCATTGAATCTTTTGTTGTTGGGGGATATTATTTTGAGACTCCCGAATTCTCGAAATGTTTATAAGAAAAAACTGGAACATGCGAAAACAGATTATGATTTAGACGGTTTACAGCATCATCTTCGTATTGAAGAGGATTCTCGTAAACGCGAACTAGATGATAATCTAAAAATTGAGTCTCAATCTAAGGCAAATAATGTTGAAATTATTGAAAAGTTGAAGCCTAAGAATGAGACATAGTTTAAGAAGAAAAATAATTCCAAACACAACAAAAAAGATTCCTATTATTATTGTAACAAAACCGGCCACTATGCCCGACACTGTCATCTTCGAAAGAAACAACAAAAAGCGAATGTGGTCGAAGAAAATCTTGTGGCTGTTGTACAAGAGGCCAACTCCGTTAGTGACATTGACAATGATTGGTGGCTCGATATTGGAACAATCGTTTATATTTGCAAAGATCGTAATTTGTTCAATATTTACGAAGAAAATAATGGAGAAACCAGTGAAGTGACTGGCGCAAATAAGTTTGCTAGCAAAGTTTTGGGAAAAGGCACAATTGAACTTACATTCACCTCTGGGAAAGTTCTTACATTAGTAATGTATTTTATGTACCTGATATGTTGGGGTGAGCATTTGGTTGGTTTGGTTTATCCGATTATGAAAATTGTCAAACCAAACTAAAACCAGTAAAAATGAAAACAAAACCAAATCAACCAAATTAAGATTGGTTGGTTCGGTTGGTTATCCGATTTAACCAAACTAAAAAATTGTTTAGACTTTATGTTCATAATATTAATTATAATTTGAAATAAATTATAAATACATGATTAAAGTATTATAATTTATGATTATTATGCTTTCCAAAAGTAATTTTGATATATATGTGATGATTAAAATTTACTTAAATAACTTAATTAACCTAATATATTTACTATATTATCGATAATTTTGCAAATATAATAAAAGTTTGGTTAATCTGGTTTAACCGATAACCAAACTAAATATTTTTCCGAACCGATTACCAACCAATCTAATTTCAAAACCAAACAAACCGACCGAAATAATTTGGTTTGGTTGGTTTATTTGGTTTAACCAAATAATGCTCACCTGTGTAATAATTTGGTTTCTGGATATCTTCTTAACAAAGGAGGATTCAAGATGGTGTATGAGCCTGAAAATTTGGTGTTGTCCAAGAACAACAAATTTACTGAATAGGGATATTCTTGTAACGGCACAGTTAAGTTGAATCTAATAAAGAAATCTTCTTCTTATATTGTTGATTTTGTTAATTTATGGCATAGTAGATTAGGACATGTTAATTATAAATCTCTTAAAAATATGCATAAATTAGGATTAATTTCTAACTGTGATTTCGAATCTATTTCTAAATGTGAAAAATGTGTTCAAGCAAAAATACATCGGAAATCCTATAAATCTGTTGAAAGGAAAACTGGTTTGCTTGATTTGGTATATAGTGATGTGGGTGACTTAAAAAGTCACATCACCTATGGAGGTAACCAATACTATATAACATTCATTGATGATTATACTAGATATGCATATGTAAATTAATGAAATCTAAAGATGAGGCTTTTGATAAATTCAAAATTTACAAAGAAGAAGTCGAAGCACAATTAGGAATTAAAATTAAACTGTTACATTCAGATTGTGGTGGTGAATATTTTTCAAATGAATTTAGTTTTTTTGCAAAAAAGTTCACCAATGTACCACCCGATATACACCACAACAAAATGGTGTTGCTGACAGAAAAAATAGAACTTTAGTAGAAATGGTTAATGCTATGCTCATAAGTTCAAATTTATCTAATAACCTAAGGGGTGACGCTATGCTATTTGCATTTTGATTTTAAATAGAGTACCACTTAAAAAAGAATAATATTTCCCCTTATGAATTATGGTTTAATAGAAAACATAACCTTACTAGACTTACAGTTTGGGGTTGCTTAGCATATGTTAGATAACCCTGAACAACCAAAGTTAGGTAATAGGGTGTTTAAATGTGTTTTCATAGGATATTATCTTAATATTATAACTTATAGATTTCTTATTCTTGACACCTAAGAAGTTATACAATCCGTAGATGTAGAGTTATTTGAAAATCAATCTATTGAGAATCCTTTGAGATCATCTAGTCCAGAACCAACTGTGACTAATGATATCAATGACGATGAATATGCTCCTTCTCAAAACAACAATGAAGTTCCAGTACCATATAATAATACTGAACACAGGAGAAGTAGAAGAGCGAGAATAGAGAAGGATTATGGTCCCGACTTCATAGCTCTTGTAGAAGGCAATATGAACGAAGTCCTTAATGTGACAAGATATGAAATGACTGTCGATGATGATCCCAAAATTTATTCTGAAGCTATGAGTTCTAGAGATTCTAATTTATGGAAATAAGCTATCAATGATGAAATGAACTCCATAATGTTAAAACAAACTTGGGTTTTAACTGATTTACTTCCTAGTGATAAACCTATACGATGTAAATGGATATTCAAGTAAAAGTTGAATACAAATGGATCCATTGATAAGTTCAAAGCCATATTAGTTGCTAAGTGATATAAGCAAAGACAAGTAGTAGATTATTTTGATACAAATGCTCTGGTTGCTCGCATATCTTCTATACGTTATTTAATAACACTTGCATCAATTCATAATTTGGTCATACATCAAATGGATGTAAAGACAGCTTTTCCAAGTGGAGATTTAGAAGAAGAGATATATGGAACAACCTGAAGGTTTCATAGCCCCAGGCTAAGACAAGAAAGTTTGTAAATTAATAAAATCTCATTATGGCCTGAAGCAAACTCCCATGTAATGGCATGAGAAGTTTGATAAAGTTGCACTGTCATATGGATTCATTGTTAATGATGCAGATAAATGTATTTATAGCAAATCAGATAACAACGGTTATGTTATAATATGTTTATACGTTGATGACATGCTGATTTTCGGTTCCAATATATCTTGTGTAAATGAGACTAAATAGTTTCTATCTTCTAATTTTTTTATGAAAGATCTAGGAGAGGCTGACGTAATTCTCGGAATCAAAATCATTAGGAAAGCAGGGGAGTTATTACTAACTCGATCTTATTTCATTGAGAAGTTCCTAAAGAAATATAGTTATTATAATGACAAACCAGCACCAACTCCTTTGTATCCAAATATCAAATTAGAAAAGAATACTGGACGTACCATTTCTCAACTCGAGTAAACTAGTGTAATTGGGAGTCTTATGTGTGATATGCATTGCACTAGACCGGATATCGCACATGATATAAGTGTATTGTGTCGATTTACGAGTAATCCAGGTTTCGAAAACTGGAAAGTTATTTCCAGAGTTTTAGCTTATTTGAAAGGAACCATTAACTATGGTTTTTCTTATAAATGATATCCCGCTGTAATAGAAGGATACAGTGATGCAACCTGGAATAATGTAGAATCCAAATCCAAGTCTACGACTGGATGAATATTTACATTAGGAGGCACTGTTGTGTCTTTGGCTTCCAAGACGCATACTATATATCTGATTCAACTATGTTGTAATAATTGATTGCATTAGAATATGCATGTAAAGAAGCAAAATGACTTACGAATTTATTAATGGAAATCTTATTATGGAAGAAGTCATCTCCAGCAGTCTTGATTAACTATGATAACCAATCAACGATATATAATGTCTCTAAAAATACATATAATGGGAAGTCTAGACATATGAGTTTAAAATATCATATGGTAAGATAGTTACTCAAAAGTGGAGTTATAACTTTTGACTACGTAGAAACAATGAAAATTTTGGGTGACCCACTTACAAAAGGTCTTCCGAAGGCAATGGTTTCTATAAAGTCAAAAGAAATGGGACTAAGGTCTGTGAATGAGGATTGATCATCCTTAACAGAAGTGCCTTGAAGAGGACAAGCAAAGTTTAATGGGTACCAACAAGTTAAGAGTATGATTATGGAACACTAAATCAATTATACCATAATATTTAGTGCTGGATTCTGCAAGAACAAAGGATGGATAAATATCCTTTATAAGTCTAGTAACCTTAAAAGGTGTATCGCAGAAACACCTTAAGAGACTTACCTATATTAGTATGGAAATCACGTCATTTCCTAGGAAAGTAAGACCACTTTTCAAAAGTAGATACATGAAACAAGATTAAAGCATATGGCCATTAATGTGCTGAGCAATACAGAATACTCTAACTAAGGAAATCAACATGTGTGATTGTTCTAGTTTTACTGTTAAGGGATACTTGGTTCAAGATTCGTTTACCATAGAATATCGATAGAGCTTTAAATGGTTTACACTAAGTAAAGGTTCAAATCCAATAGATAACTTTTATTTGTGTATTGTTTCCACAATGATGCAAAACTTGATCTTAAAACTACGTAGGCTTGATTCCACTTGGGTATGTAGGAAGTCACATTAGTGATCAGTCGTCCACTTTATTTTATTTATTTTGAAAATTGAGGGAGAATGTTGTAAATTATCAAAATAATTTGGGTTATGGGGTTTGTTTTTGAAGAGGGAAGAAAGAAAAAAAGGAGGATGTGGGGGCCTTAGGGCTCCCACATGTTTGCTTTGTTGTGAGGAGGGAGGCAATGCATCTCTATCACACACACACGCGCCGCCACCGTCGTCCGTCCGACTGAACCGAACCTGGCCGGGTACAGTCGCGAGTCTCGGGTCCTATAGCAATATTTTTGGGTAGAATTTACAAATTGTAACGGGCCAAAATTCGGCCTATTACGGACCCAAATTAAGTTTCAAATCTAGGAGCGAAATAGCGATGTTTTTAAACTGTTTCAAATGAACAGATGCGACTGTTCATATTTGCGATGTTATCCGAGCGTTATAAACGAAAGGGTGCAACGTTTTGATTTGAAACAGATGCAACCATTGCAAATGGTCGCGACACTTCGCTACCTATATTTAGCAGCAGTTTGATTAGGAAAGAACTTTTTCCCACAAATCATCTTCTTCCTATATGCTGCAGCGCTGCCATTGCTATAATCTTGAGAAATATTGCAAACTTTCGAATTTGCAGCGCTTGTAGAGTGTTGTAGGGTTGATTCTACTTCTATTCTTCATCCTTTCTTCTACTTGCATCGTCAATTATCAAAATTAAGAGTGTTCTTGGTTGGATCGAATCCATACAAAGTTTGAATCTTAGTACGCTGTTTCAAGGCTTTATTAAATCTTGAAAGTCGATAGTTCAGTAAACCATTTGTACATGTTAGGATGAACTATATTTTGAAAGAATTTATTGTATAGATCCTTAAATTATGAAGTAAGACATTCATCTTCCTCTAATAGTCTCAAACCGCAAAAGTCCCCAACAAGTAGTCACAAAGTCAGCAAACCAATTTTTATAAGAGACATTGTAATTACATTTGTAAGCACTAACATAGCCGACAAAATCCAATATTTCCATTTAAAAACCAAAATATCAACATAATTTCAATAACAGGTTAACAACCAAGTATAATGATTTATATCCATTACAGAATGGTAATCAATGTTGTCTATATCATTAAAATTAACAATAGTTTCCTCCAGTGGTATTACGGACAAGATTTACCTCAATGACATACTAAACCATCTCAAATTATAAAATCAAAATAATAGATGATAATAACAGCTAAAAATATTACCTTTGTTGCATAAACAACAAACATTAACATCAGTCAAAATACGACGACCTCTAATGCTAAGCAAAGATCCCTCCCCGTGACACTACAAGAAATGGCTCAAATAGTGACGGCAAGAAACCGTCGACGGCCGTCGACGGCCGTCACTAGCCATCGCTAAATGCCGTCACAAATTATGTGGACGCTAAGAAAATAGCGTCGAGCATGGCGACAGTAGTGGACACCATTTTAGCGACGGCTAGTGACGGCAAAGTTGCCACGTGTACAAACGGTTATATTTCCTACAAATGGTTAAAAGCCGTCACTAACCGTCATCATAATGCCCTCGCTAGCCGTCGCTACTCTTTGCAAAAGATTCGTCGCCAACCGTTGCTGTTTGTGGCAAAACTGGGTAAAAAACCCTCGCGGGTCGTCGCTGGCCGTCGCCCAACGTGACCAGAAACCCGTCACTTGCCATCGCAAGCCGTCGCCAAACTGTAACTTTTTTTTATGTTTCAGCAGCTAACAAGCCATCAAACCACACCAACTCAAACCCAACAAATCTGCAACTCATATACAATCAGTTTCACATTCCATCACCTCAAATTCACATTCAATCACCTCATAAATGCTATAAATCAACTCATACCATCAACACATTCAAAAACCATAAATATAAACGATAAACAATCCAAAAACCATAAACACGTTCACATCAGACAAACCAAGTCCAAAATACCATCATCGTCTCCATAAAACACCACAAACATCTCAAGTTCATCATCAACAAGTAGTTTATATTTACAAAACAAGTTCAAAACAAAAAAAATTACAAGTACCTACCTACTCATCCTTGTCGTCTTCATTCTCTTCGTCCTCTTCGTCGTCGTCCTCCTCCTCCAAGGTAGCTGGCTCACTCGGTGGCATAACACCATGCTCCTGAAGATATGCAGCAATCTGCACATCCGGCACGGTCTCGAGCTTGTTCTTCTGAAAATCCTCTAAAGCTGCAACATGCTGTCGAAGCATGATGATCTCCTCCTCATCCTGATGCCTCGTATAAGAGGCCTGAGTCCCCGCTATCTGTAATTATCAAATTATAAGTGTGTATGAGATAAATTAATATTCCAATGGTATTGCAATGTACATTATATTAAAATAGTTAGAAACCATTGTCAAAAGTTTTTTTGGATACTATACATGGTTTATACAATTATTGTAATAGAGTTGTCGATATAAAATGCACACCAATTAATGAAACCAATTTGTGGTAATTATTCGTGTCAGTAATTAATATGTGATAAATTAATATTTCAATGGTATTAATATGACATAAATTTAAAGTAATTATTCATGCCAGTAAGGGATAGATTAATATGTGATATTTGTATACGTGGATTGAGTACCTAAGTGATATTAATTAATAGCACTTGGATATGTTTAAATCCTTTAATAAAACTCTTTACCTCTATGTTTCCAAAGTCGTAGCATCTACCCCTGGCAGGCGGATCGATGATTCTGTTCCAAATGCGATTGCACTCCTCCACGTCCGGCTCTTTACCTAACTGCATCGCTCGAGCATCTAAGGTCGCCCTATATTTGTCCTGCGATAGCGGGCAATTATGGAATACATTAAATATTCAATTTCAAAATAACAATGTGAAATAACAATTATTACAAATGCTAACCATCATTTCACAGGACTTAGGGTCCGTCCAGGTATATGTGGTGTTACCCTCCTTATCAGTCCGCTCGACGGCATGAGTCTGTGTAAACACCTCAGCAAGTGTAGGCTTCCAATGGAGAGTCGACATCTGAAATGATACAATATATATTTGGAATTTATCAATACAATTTAAAAAGTTTAGAACTATTTGTAAATGTGATTTATCGTTCGTACCAATTCTCGACAATGTTGGGAGAAGGACTTAGACCCAGCCCAATGCAAAGCAGGATTTTTGAGTCTATTTGCTCGGTTTCGCTCTGAAAGCTCATGTATATTTAATTATATGATTAATTGATGGATATACAAAATAAAAAAATTTAATAGGCTTAATTAATTTACCCTCTCAACATCCGTGGCCCACAATTTCTGGAAATCGGCGTAGACCTCCTCGCTCATCCACTGAGGCCTCTTTGTCACTGCTTTTTCCTTGTATACATTGCCTGAATAATTTTTCCTCATCTTCTGGTTCCATGCGGTGAGGAAAACATCCATATCTTATTCCCGGACCCGTACAACACACTATAAATTAACAAACAAATTGTATTACATATTTTATATAATTTTGTAAATGAGAAATTTATTTATACTTATAAGAACTTCTGCGAGGATGGCATTCCGTATGTGCATAGGAATATCGTCCCAGTGACGCCACACCTCTGTCCACCTAGCGACATATGCATTTCTAGACACACGTAAAACAACCTCTCCTGAAATAATATTAAACCCTCTGCAGAAAGTACGATATTAACATTTAATAACTTTTGAATACTAAGCATTTACGAAATTAAAAACTTAGCCTGCCGACTTGGGCACGAGCTCTACGACCGGACGTGTATCTGATGCTGTACCGCTTACACCTGCCTCTGAACTGTGGGTAGGTCGGCGTCTAGTAGGCATATCTATCACAAACATATTATTTCGTATAATAAAAACTCATATATCATTATGCACATCCATTATCAAATAAACTCATACAATATATATTATCAAATGCAACTACAAGACCCATTTACATAAAAGAAGAAGAACCAGATGATAGATAACCGTAGTACATCATATAAGTTCACAACATAGCACATCATATAAGTTCACAACATAACACATATATCATATAAGTTCACAACATAACTCAAATAATATTATTCTTCTTCATTTTCTGATTCAGTCTCGGTCTCATACTCTATATCGTTGTCCTCTGTACTCTCAAAAGCTTCTATTAATTCATTTGATTCATCGTTTAAAGACTCTAAATTAACATCATTAGCAATTATTATTTCATCATTTTCATTTGCATCCGTTTGATACGCTGCATCGTCTGGAATAGCAATTCCTTTAAATGTAAATCTTGCCTTTGTTTTAATTCAGCAGACCAATCTGCTTTATCTCTTTTTAAGAATGGATACGAAGCAAAGTAAACTTGTAATGCTTGCTTTGCCATTGTGATGTGTGCTTTATTTCTATAAGCTTATAATCTTTATGCACGTTGATTCCAGTACCAGGAACATTGCTGAACCAGTTGCACTTGAATAGAATAACTTTTTCAATGGGTTGTACATAATATGTCAACTCTAAAATCTATGTCAAGACGCCATAAAAGTCTTTTATATGCTCTTCGGGATCATCACTACCTTTGACAAATACACCATTGTTATATGTTAATCTGTCAGTACCATGGTCTTTGGTGTTGAATTTAAACCCATTGACTAAGAATATTGGATAAGTCTTAACATTTCTTTTTGGTCCAAGCGCAAGATGGTGCAAACCCTCGTCATTGACGCAGTTTATTGGATCGTAAACGTACTTCGAGAACCATTTAGCAAAATCTTTACTGAGATCGCCATTTGGATTTTCTTATTCGTAAATACTGCAAATATAAATGATTTTATTACTAGCTAATAATTGATGTACGCATAACTATAATAAAGTTACAAATTTAGTACCTAACAAATAGTGCTACTTCTGCACAATTTAGAAGAACATATTGTGTGTTACATGGTGATCTGTATCATTTAACCATATTTCTACACATTTTCCAAAAGACCGTCCATGTTGTTTAAAAACAGATAACATTATCGGGAAAAAATTGGGTTCCACGGTTTTATCATTACGAGGACCACTTACAAATAATAGGTTCACATGATCACTGAAGTAATGAGAAAAAAAGAACGAAGCTTCTTCTTCAAGATAAGATTTGCAAATTGAACCTTCAACTCGTGCTTTTTGTCGTACTTTTTTCTTCAGATGATTCAAATGCCTAATTTAAAATTAGTTCAATTTATATTTTCTAATGTCACTTTGAATTGTAAGCATAAATTTTACCTTCCAAAAGGATACGTCCATCCATATTGCATTGGACCTCGAAGAATAGCTTCGGATGGAAGATGAATAGGTAAATGCTCCATTACATTAAAAAATCCCGGAGGGAAAAATTTCTCTAATTTGCAAATCAATATCAGAATTTCTACTTCAAGTTTACAGAGACAATCAATTTTTAATGTTGCCGAACAAAGCTGTTTATAGAATAAGCTGAACTCTGTTAAAACACCCCACACTTTTACAGCCAATAATTCTTTGAACACCGCTGGTAATAAATATTCCATCATGATATGACAATCATGACTTTTCATCCCATTCAATTATTGTTTTTATAGTTAACACATCAAGGAAGATTAGAAGAACCCTCATCCAGAATTTCAGTCCCTCAACCCATTTCAGTACAAGTTTTATTTCTTTATTGTCTAGTTCATAGCACGCTTTGGGTTTTTTATTGTCATTGGGCTTCATATGAAGTTCTGGACGTTTACTATATTCCTCTATGTCATGTCTCGAATATATATCATCCTTTGTTTTTCCTTTGACATTCAAAACAGTATTAAATACGTTATCAAATACATTTTTTTCATTGTGCATAACGTTGATATTATGTCGAAGTTTGAGATCTTTCCAATAAGGTAGCTCCCAGAATATGCTTTGTTTACACCAATTATGAATGTCAGATTTACCCGGAATTTCTGTCTGCTCTCAAGTCTCATGGATCTTGGGATAATCCTTTGCAATATCGTATATTTCTTTACTTGTTCAAATTTTGGGTGCTTGCACAGTCATTCTGCTGTTAGCTTTAAAGTTTTTTTTATCTCTTCTAAAAGTATGATTGGTATGTAGAAAACAACGGTGACAATCAAACCACGAATGCTTCCTTCCATACCGTAAGAAAAATGCTTGTGTTTCTTCCATGCATAAAGGACAAGATAGACTACCGGCCGTACTCCAACCTGAAAGCATACCATATGCAGGAAAATCACTAATCGTCCATAACGAAGAAGCGAACATACAAAAATTCTTTTTTAAAAAAAAATGTCGTATGTTTCAGCTCCATCACCCCGTAGTTTTTTTAACTCTTCGATTAATGGTTGTAGATAAACATCGATGCCTTGTTTTGGATCATTAGGACCAGGAACGACAACAGTGATAAACATATATGGAGTTTTCATACACATCCACGGAGGTAAATTATAAGGAGTAACGATAATAGGCCAAGATGAATATTTGCTACCAAACTGAGAAAATGGTGAAAACCCATCTGTACATAAACCAAGTCTGACGTTACGGCTCTCTGGGGCAAATGTATGATACGTCCTATCAAAATGTTTCCATGCTTCTCCATCCGATGGATATGTCAAAGTTCCATCTTCTTGTGTTCGCACACTACAAGAAAAATACCCTATTACAACTAGCTATTTGCAACAGGCAATAAATGACAGTTGCAGTAAATGATATTTAGCAACAGACCTATTATAGCAGTTGCAATAGATAAGATTTAGCAACAGGCCTTTTCTTTCTATTGCGAAAAGCATATTTTTAGCAACTTCGCTTCCCTTCTTGTTGCAAAAACATACTTTTAGCAACTGTGCTACTATAACAGTTGCAACAAAACATATTATTTGCAACTGCGCTGCCTAACCAGTTGCGAATAAATATCTTTAGCAATTGTTTTCACCACTTGCAATAACTGTATTTTTTTTACAACTGGTAAAGTTAGTTGCGAAAAACATACTAAAAATAAGCATGAACTTTTAATGATTAACTTTTAATAATTAATTTTAAACAGTTACTATTAAATGATTAACTACTAGTAATTATATAATAATTAAGATTAATATTTAATAATTATTAATTAATAATAAAATTTATGTATTAAAAAGTGATATTTATAATTGATAATTAAGTAATAATAATTAATAATTAACAAATAATAATAATTAACATTTAAAAATAATAAAATAAATAAATAATTATTAAATAATAACGAATTTAATAAGCATAGTTACTATTAAATACAAAAGTACGAAGTAATAAGGAACATTTAGTTATAATATAAAAGTATTAAGTAATAATAATTAATTAACATGAATAAATCTAATTAACAACAAATTTTACATAATTAATAACATATTCATAATATTAAATAATTAATAAACTATTCATAATATTAAATAATTAATAAAATATTCATAATACTTACTAAATAATTAACCATTAGTAATTACATAATAATCAAGATTACAATTTAATATTACTATTAACTGATAATAAATTTAATTATTATAAATTGATATTTAAATTTAATAATATTATTCAGTAATTTGTTTTTTAATAATTAATATTAATAAGTATTTATTATTTAATAATTATAATTGATAATCATATTTAATATTCAATAATTTAAATAATAAAGCTTAGAAAAAAAATAAAACTAAAAATGTTCATAAGATTTCCTTTTTTTCTCTTTAAATTTAAAATTCAAAAATTTAATTTTTCTATAAGAACATTAAAAAAAATTGTGAATTCTAAAACGAAATTTATTGTATTGTGAATTGAAGATTTACAATTTTAACGACCGGTCGACTTTACCAAAAACATTTACAACTTTGGATTGTACAAAATAATATCAGTTTTTTATGGTTCAACCCAACTTTGTGGCTCCAAATCTAAGTACATTTTACTTTTAAACAAATTTACACTTATATACTTGTTAGCTATATGTTTGTGCCCACTTTTCCTTGATAATTACATTTCCCGCTTTCGCCCTCCCTTTCCCAATAGTCCAAATCCCCCGAAGTTTCCAGATCCCCTTCTCCACCTTCACAATCCACGCTGCCGCCATGACTTTGTCTTCCTAATCCTCACTTTCGGCTTCTTATGTATCTACATCAACAACCGTTCTTTCTGAGTCGATGCTTTTATTCCTTCTCAATCTTCAAATTATCAAAACCAAGATGCAAAAATCCGCCCGTCTTCTTCACTTTGATCTGCTTTTCAACTTTTCGCACCTTGTCTTCTCATGCCTATTTTCATCCTCTGGGCCCACATGTGATTTGGCTGAGCTGATTTGGCAGAACATGTGAGGGTCGATTTGATTTGCGACTTGTAGATGCTGCGGGAAGAGGAGCTCGATCGATTCTTCTAAAGTGAAGACAAGGGTAGACGAGCGTCCTAAGATCTGTGGGTATGGTTCCTGGTGGGATGTCGTCAGAAGGAGGTGGTGCAGTCCTGGGGCACCAGGCGGTTAATAGGATGAAGAAAATACTTGCGGTATGATTTTGTTAACAGCTGTTATTTGATTCTTTTCCTCCGTCAGATCTGGAGAATTGTCATTAACATCATCTATGAGTACAAGAAAAATACATCTGCAATTTCGTGTTTAAGCATTCAACCTGTTTGCTACAATGCTTCGAAAACAACTGCAATATAATCCACCTAAGTATGCTCTTATAAACCACACGATAATGATATCTTCGATCGGTTATGGTTGTACAATATTTTTTTTCACCAAAATCAAAATTTCACTGTTATCGCACAATTTACAGTAACTAATATTAGAATATTTGACACATCACAATATCTAACAATTACAGGAGACTGCCACCAAACTAAGAAGTTATCTTTGAAATGTGCAAACAGGACGTCCTTTGTTTCCGACTTCCTTTAATTTCTTCCAAAGCATTTGAAACCCATGTCTGATAAATAACTAGGATTCCTTAAACAAGGAAGCCTCTATAGGAAATTCTATGGGAAAGATCAAGTTTTTTCAGTATACATAACAAAACAAAAATTATGACCGTATTCTGACCCACAAATATCATTCATGTAATCTTGAAACTAACTGCTTTTAGCTAAATAATCAAACGTTTGGTAAAATGCATATGGCATTTATCTCGGTTTGACCAAATATTTTGTAACATTAATCCAAATTTTGTGAAAAAAATCTATCAAGCTAACTGTCATTAACACACAAACTAATTAGAAAAGTAAGCATGAACTGAGGATCAATCGCTTAAACAGAGACTAACCGAAACTAAGCACTCTTGATAAACCCTCGCATTTTGAATGAAATTTTAATAAATTTTATTTTAGCACTGACAGATCCACAATGGATACAATGTACCTAATTGGGTTTGGATGCAACTACGGAAGCAAAATCAACTCAAATCAACATTTTTGCTTTTATAAGAGACATAAAATCTCAATTGGTGTGCATATATGATGTCTATAAAAATGTTTATATGATTGGATAATATAATAGCAGATCCCATCGGCTAGCCTCACCTAAGCGAAGCCTAGACAGAAAATTAGAAGGATATTTACAACAGAGATATACTCATAAATCAATTCTTTTATTGGTATTCCACTGATTTAGCTAAAGCCATTTGTCAATTTGATGTTTTGATTCCACAAATTGAATTATTATTTTCCATTTTTGGGGAAAAGAATTTGTAACTCTTCTGAGGGTTAATCAATATGTTGACGATGTTTGCTCATGATTTGAATGGAAAAACAATATTTTTGATACATTCCTGATCTGACCAATTTTGGAGGTTGCGATTCAAATTGAGATTGGGATCACATTGGATGCAAGTGGAATCAACTTGCATTTCAGATCATCAGATTAGAGCTTGAGATAGATTAGTGAACAATACTTCCGAACGTGGACAGTGCCCGTATGTGTATACCATACATTTGAAATTATTTTCAAATACCATGTATGATTGTACAATATGTTCACTTATGAATATGCTATAGGTTTCCTAATATAGAAATATTTTGCATAATCAATGGTAGAAACATGTGTATGTTATGTTATTGATTCACTGAACTTCTCAGATATGTAATGTTGTGGTGTTACTTGATAGGGTAGAAATATTTTGCATAATCAGTTACGGTTTCCTAATATAGATTCACTGAACTTCTCAGTATACTTCTAATTTTTACTGGAAAAACCAATGCATGGACTCTAGAGTGGCTGCATACTCATATGCAATAGTTTATACTCCATGATGTAGTCGGGATGGCAGCTGAAAATCAAAATTCTGTAAGTCTACTTTCTCTTGGATTCAACTTGTTCTTTTGCAGGAAACTATTTTAATTTTTATATTCGGGTGATTGGTTACCATAAACTTGATGGACAGAACCACTCCCTACTTCTTAATTTTATGTATAACCTAATGGATATTTTAGGCTGATTGGATTACCAAGTGAACAAGAAGGAAACTCGAGATGAAGCAACAAAACCTAAAATAAAAAGTGATAATGAGCTAAGGATTCATTGAAGAGTGAAAATAGGGAAGGAGACAAGGAGTGATAAGGTTCATTTGGTCAAAGGCCAAAGGTATAACATATGTTTACAGGCAAATAATACAATTTCTATACCATATGCGTAACTAGTTTGTCAGATATAAATTTCTTTACATGACTTTGTTGTAATTGAACAAGAAACAATGGCTATCTAGGTAAACCGGTATCAGATTTTTAAGATCTGATAGTCTAAAAAAAAAAAAAAAATAACAAACCATGATTCAGCAAACTTAGGATTAAAATATGAATAAAAAAAATTTACTTTTTTTTGTTGGATTAGGTTTCGAATTTGTAACTGTGTTTACCTTTCAAAATTTTCATTTGAAGATCAATGTACAGTATATTCATGTACAATATATTTGGTATGAAAATTACCAACTGTGTGAGCATGCTACATGCTTATGTTACTCTTAGCTGCTTATGCATTTTTGTCTACTTGTCGTAGACTCGTAGTCGTTGTCTTTTGTACATGCTCTGTAGGTTGAAACTTATTTTCAGTAATATCTAATTGATTGGCACCTATAATATTTTTTTTAGGTCAGGATTATAATATTATTTCAGGAGTTCCATAGGTAAGCAAACTTGGAGCATGAACTGCAGATTTGTTCTAGTGAGCTGATGATATTTATTCTCTTGTTATAGTATATGTATGATAGAGTAGAAATATGATTAGAAAAACTCTATTTGAAAAAAATGTGTTGTGAGAGAGAAGAAATTGTTATACATGAGTAGTGTATAGAAATTGATTTGTTCTAGTGAGCTGATGATATTTATTCTCTTGTTATAGTATATGTATGATAGAGTAGAAATATGATTAGAAAAACTCTATTTGAAAAAAATGTGTTGTGAGAGAGAAGAAATTGTTATACATGAGTAGTGTATGAAAATTGTAGAAATTTTCGTTGTATTAAAACTTTGTTAAAATAAAAAAATTATTTGTTTATTTTATTTTCTGATATACACTATTAATAAAACGAATACATTTAATATGTAATATTTATAAGCTATAATATTTTTTTATTAGATTTATGGATCTATTGCAACATGCATATGTTGTTGCAAAATGATCTGTTGCAACAACAAAAGCCTGTTGCAAAAAGTATACCGCAACATCTTATTGCAACAGGCAGAAAATGTTGCGGACTTTTTGCAACTTCGGCTATACCAACAGGCGCAGGCCTATTGCAATAGGTCTACTGCAACAGATATCGTCTGTTGCGGAAAGTGTTTTTTGTTGTAGTGACTATGCCATCGCATATGACATGTAGTGACTTAGGATGCATATAACCGTTGTAGTCTAGGGATGATTGGTAAATAATGCATTCTCGTATACGGAACTTCCTTACCTTTCTTTTTTCTAGGTTTATACCTTTCCCCGCCACATTTTTTACAGTTTCTAAGATTAATATCATCTTTCCAATACAACATGCAATCTTTAACACAAGTATCTATTTTTTGGTACGGCAAACCGAAAGCCGACATTAGTGTTTTCACTTTGTAATGACTATCGCACATCAGATTATCGGGTGGCATATGTCTTTTTGCAGCTTGTACAACCGCTGTAAATGCAGCTTCTGTAAGGTTAAATTTTGATTTCATGGTGATGTACTCAGCGGTTACCGATAATTCAGTTCCACTTTCACAAACATTCCACAATTGTCGCATAGCTGAAGCCAATAAATCATATATTTTTCTGGCTTCCGTGTTCGGCTCTTCTTCAATATTGACGTTGTCGTCGTTAACCTGACTGGTAGGGAACATTGACCGTGCTGCATCTTCCACCTTATCTTCTATTGGATTCGTCATAATTAATTCGACCTCCAACGTCACAGGATTTACTGTAGGTGCAACAAGTTCTCCATGACGATCCCATAAATAATAATTTGGCACAAAACCTAATTTATACAAATGTACTTTAACGATGTCTGGTTTATGAAACCTCATCAGTTTACACTTACTACACGGACAACGAAGCTCCTCGTAATTTCGATTATTAGATACTGCAAATCTAACAAATTCATTTACATCATTATAGAAATGTTCTTTCACTGAGCCTTCATTCCAATTCTAACTTCATACATCCAACTACGGTCAATGTAGTAATCAAACATTTTTCCTGATTCAAAAATATATGTCAGTGATTTCGATAACACATACTATGAATATTTTTAATGGTTCATACATAAAATAAAAATGTGATTTATACTGTTCAAAGAATTTATTCAACACATGAATATTATTAGTGGTTCATGCATATAATAAAAATGTGATTTTTATTGTTCAAAGAATTTATTCAACACATGAATATTTTTTTAGTGGTTCATACATACAATAAAAATGTGATTTTTATTGTTCAAAGAATCTATACAACACATGAATATTTTTAGTGGTTCATACATAATAAAAATGTGATTTTTATTATCTAAGCAAATTATTTCTATCATGAATAAATTATCAACACATGGATATATTTCAACATATGAAAATAATTCAAATACATGAATATTTTTGAAAATTTCGGCAGCATAACGGGTCCCGATGTACGGCTCCTCGCGCTACCTTAAAGCCTCGCGGCTTTTGACAAGGGGGATTTCAATAATCTATTTGGTATGCAGACAAATTTTTTTCCACAAACTAATCCTATTTGGTTTCAACCAAAATCAACAATCAACCGTTAGTAATATTTACCAAATTTCACATCACAACTCAAACAAGTCGTCCCTGGTTTGTGGACGACGGGTGTCAGGAGTTTCTAAACTCCGTCTACAACCTAATATATGAGATTTCTAAATTCTAGTAGTTCATACATACTAACCTAGGCCTTGACTTGCGTCATACATAGTCATTCCATTCCAATAATTTCCACAATACAATTCATTAACACTTACATACGCACAAAATCAACTAAATCCACATTTTCATTGATAAACATCTAAATCGACATTTTAGGGTTTCCAATCATTACTAAATCAACAATAATTCAACAATCATAATCTAATCACATAACATATACATTTAAATAACAATTAATTAATTAATTAAATTAAGAAATTAGGGTATAAATTATACCTCTAGAAGATAGAAAGCAAGGGGAGTCGGCTGGAGAAGGAGGGAGGGGGAGATTGGGCGGCGGCAGGAGGGAGGACCAGCGGCGGCGTAGGGTTTGATTTTTTTTTTTTCGCTGGAAAGAAATTTGGACGAGAGAGGGAAATGTTATTTTCTCTGTTTAAAATTTACGTTATTTAAGTTTACACACTCCAAAACCTAACTAAAATTCCAAATTCAAAATCTGCATGCAAATCTGTTTTTTTTACTACACTTGCTTCAAACTACAGCATATGTCATGTATTAAAACTCAAAAAAATATTAAGAGATCAAGTAGCATGTAATGAAATGTATGCCGTCTAGTTAGTAGTCTTTCTTATAGAGCTATCCATCACACTACCGAGCAAGCAATTGACCTTTTTTTTTTTTTTTTTTTTTGGTGTTTGTTCGATATACCTACGTAAATTTGCATGATCTATACAATATTTAGCTCGATCCAAGAAAATGAAAATTATTGAGCTGGATTTTGCATGTAACTTTAAAAGTAAGATGGAAATTATTCATTCAATCAATTTATAATACCAATTAAATCAAGGTTTTGTAAAGTGTAAATTGATTACCATAATTATTTTCTAAGTTCAAGAGAGTACTGATGTGACATAACGCTGCGTTGAAAGAATCATCGAGCAGATATATATCTGCATTTCGGTATAATGCCCGTGCAAGCTGCACACGCTGCTTCTGGCTACCACTGAGATTCAATCCTCTTTCTCTAATTTCAGTCTGATCCCCAAATGGTAGCATTTCATATCTTTAATTAAGGAACACTTCTCTAGTGTTTCTTAGTATCTATTGTTATCCATTGGAGATCTAAACAGGATGTTATCATGTATTGTTCCTGTTAGTATCCGTGCATTTTGAGAAACATATGTTGTTTTTCCACAAATGCGTACATAAAAGTGATATGATAAATTCAGGAAATTACGTAGAACGTAAGCATGAAACAGTTACAATTTATTCTTCTTCTAGTGTTAATCGTGAAATTATAAATAATGGAGCCACCATGAACACTGCCAACTTGATTAAACCAAAAAGCCAAGTTATAACCACATCATTGGATGAGGACAATTATATATTGTGGAAATATCAAATTGAAATAGCTCTGAGATGTTATGGACTTCAAGAATATATCAAAGGAACCATCAACATCATTTCTGTTATGATCACCGACCAAGATGGAAACACACTGCCAAACCCCGATCACATTAGATTTCAAAAACAAGATAACCTTTTGTCATCCTGGCTACTTTCCTCAATCAATTCGAACTTTCTATCACAAATTGTTGGATGTAATTCATCTCATGAAATATGGTCGACTGTTGAACAAATTTTTAGTTCACAATCTGCTGGAAGAATCATGCAATACAAGACAGAACCGCGGAACTCCAGAAAGGAAGACATGAGCATGAAAGACTATTTGAGTAAAATAAAGAACCTTTGTGATAGACTAAATATTGTAGGACACAAAATCGGTGACAATGAACAAATTTTATTCATTACTAATGGTCTTGATGAAGAAATGAATCACTGATAACTGTCATTGCAACACAGCAAGTATACCATATTTACAATTCGTTCAATCTGCTCTTCTTGTTCATGAAGGTATAATAGATCAGAGAAAAGTGGTTCAAGGTGAATACTTTGCAAACTATGCTGCAGCTGCTAAAAACAAAACCCCGCAAAAGAGCAATAACAACCCTAACAGGTAGGACAATCAAAACCAAAAGGGGTACCATCCTCAAAGAGCATATCAGCCTCAAAAAGGTCGTGGAAGAGGTAGATGGAACAATAATAATAGGGTAAAATATCAAATTCATGAGAAATTTGGGCACATGACTTATAGGTGTTATTTTAGGTTCAACATTGAATTTAATGGTTCACAACCCAACCAAAATAATTTAGCACAAAGGGGACCTAATGCCAACTTAGCAAATATGGGCAGTTAAAGAAGTAACAACGGTGATAGCAACAGAAGCCAAAGCACTAGCAGTGATGATAGATACTAGACTGATGACACTAATTTTGATGAAAGCTATCCAGACTCAGGTGCTACCCATCATATCACTAATAATCTTTAGAACTTAAATGTTGGAAGAAAAAGCTACACAGGTATGAAATCTTTATATATGAGTAATGGTGAAACTGCAAGTATCACACACATTGGTAAGGGTACTATATCTGGGAAGAAACAATTTAAACTAAACACTTTACTTAGAGTTCCCAGTATTAACAGAAATTTATTAGTGTCTCAAGATTTGCCAATGATAGTAATGTGTACTTTGAGTTTCACCTAGATTCTTCTTAGTCAAAGAGTTACTAAGCCAAGAAATATTACTGTAGGGTAATATACATGATGGCCTTTACAAATTTAGCAAATTGTAGACTGTAAATTCTTCAAGTAAAGAAATTTGGTGTAACAATGTAGATGCTAGTAGTAGTAATGATAATAATAAGAATAATGTAATTGAATCTTGGCATATTAGACTGGGTCATCCCAATTTAGAAACTGTATGAATTGCTTTGAATAATAATAGTATTTCTTTTAATAACATACCTGGTAAATACACTTGTACACACTACCAACTTGAAAAAAGCCATAAGCTCCATTTCAGCAATTCTGAAACCACATATGACAAGCCTTTGGAGCTTGTAACGACTGATCTAGGGGGACTAGCACCACTGAATTCATATTGAGGACACAAGTACTATCTATCTTTTCACTACACCATAATGGCCATTTGGCAACTCTTATTTTTTTTGCTGCCAACACTTATATGTGTTGTAGACTAGTGACACTAATATGTGTTGCAGTAGTAAAAATGCGTCACCAAAAATGTGCCAACACTTATTTGTGTTGGTATGCCTAGTAACCCTTCTATTCTGAGGGCAAAATGGTAAGCTCTCTCACCCATATCCTAATCGGTACCTCAATCTTTCTTCCCAACGCGTACTCCTACGAAGGCCACAACATAATCAAATTAAAAAAAGACTTCGACGAATTGATACCGCCGATTACCTAATCGATATCAATATTATATACTAAAGATTTTGGATTTCTTAAATCGGTGTTAGCCTCTCAAATCCTCTCTCCATGACTTCGAATTAGGGCTTCTAGGAATTGGGGCTTCTAGAAAATTGGTGCGGTGTTCGGCTCCTTTCAGATTTTAATTTGCTCGACTTGATAGATTAAATGCCAATGATTAATGGATTTATGTCAGTGGCTGTTCTGAACAACTCGATTAGTGAGATGCTTCGGTTTGAGCATGGAGTATCAAAATCGAAGGAGTGTATGGCTCAGTCGATAAAAAAGGTGATTTGTTCATCTTATTTTGTTCTATATTCAAATTATATAGTGTCACTTTTATTTCATTTTGTAAAAATAAGGCAATGCCCGAAATTCATCAAGTAATACACGAATTCCAATGCATTAAGAAACTGTTATTTTAAATGGTAGTCTTCGATATGGATGCGGAGTTTAAAAGTTGATGTTATGCACAAACTGATTTAATTTGGAAGATTTGTTTTAACTAAGAGGTCATAAGAGTTGTGTTGCCTTATTTTAACCATCAACAACTGACTTCTCAGAAACAAAAACATAAGAATCGTTGAGATATAATGCTTAGATGAAAGTTCAAAAATGTTTTGTTAGATCATATTTTCTATGAAACTCTTTGAGAAGTGGATCTAGGCAACAAGCTTTGGCACAATTTGTCATAGCACCTTAGGATTTTGGTTGAATGATGTACACAATTATTTTTGGGCTTTATTCTCTTTATTACTAAAATAGACAATCGGACACTACAATGAAATACTATATTTTATAAATATACTCTTTGAATCAATAACCAGATCATGGATGATGCATATGGCCCATATGCAACCAACATATCCATATAGTCTCCACCAGCTATTGAATACTGCAAGAAAAAATAATGGATAAGAACCGTAATAGTGGCATTATTTATAATGTGTTTGACTTGCACGAGGAAACTTGGATGCACACATTTATAAACTACCAATAATAGCTTCCACTGTTGCATGAGTGTAAAGATGATAAACAAAAGGATATGTTGGTTAAGATAAGCCAATGTAACAGGTAATCACCGACGTCACATAGCTATTCAGATGCAAGAAAAGGACATTCTTTGAAAAATCATTATGCAAACACTTTAAAATGAAATTTCTTCCGTATTATAGTTTACTGACACTTTTCTTCCTTGCTTAATTTCAACTACATAACATTTGCAATTAAGCATGATGGTGTTTACAGGTTCTTCTCTTTCTTGCTCAAGAACTTGTTTAATATTAGATGCGAGGTTGTGATCAATTCTTTATTTTACAGATGGTAACAAGGAGTTTGTGATAGTTTCAGATTTATTTACCATAGGCTTCTATGAACTCTATATTATGGTGCTAATCTATATGTAAATTTGTAGGTTAGGAGCTTCCACATCCATAAGCCTCACATGTATGTTAATACTTGTTTTTTTACTACAAACTTTGAATTTTCCTTTTGTTATATTTAGGTAGTATTTTCTTACACTTGAATTTTACTGATTCCTTTAAATGTAATCAATGATGCTTGGTAATTCTTATGCATAACGGTCAGCTAAAGACAACTATGGTGAACCTGCCATAGTCATTACTCAATAAGGCAAGTATTGATGACTTTATAACTTCCTCCAAGATCAAATAGTATACCATAGACAAGATTTCCCTTGATGAAATTTGCTCCAAGTATTTATTATATTATATGAAAGCACAATCCATTCTCAAAGACCTTTCAGTTCCATTTTTACCAAAAAATTGTGATTGTGCTATCTGTCCCACGCATTGGATCGTTCGGCCTCAATTTAGTAACTGATAGAATACCACGCGTTTACTGTTACTATATGCATCATCAACTGCTCCTCTTCCCTTCTCATTTTACTCGCCAATCCTTTTAACCCAAATATCGCTCGCCTCTCCTTCTCATTGTATCCACAGATCTTTTTAACCCAAAATCTAGAACCACCTCTCTATCCCCTTTACCTTCTCCCACCTATGGCACGTTGCATCTGCTTCGAAAATTTGCCATATTCATGTATAAATGATTTCCTTTTATTCAATAGCACGCCAGATATGTACTTAGTCGTTTCCATTTTCGGTAAAAATTCTCATGGCTTCATGTAATAAACGGTTTTAGATCCACCCCCGTTTCTACCTTATAAACCTCAAATCATACAAGCAAATTCTTTGCTCCCGCTATCTACTTTGAAAAATGCTTATCAACTGGGGATCTGATGCAACAACTCTAACTTTACTGTATTGTCTAACTCACTTCCACCGTCCTACCATATCGTTATTTTCAAATATCTTTGCCTTTTGCTTTTAAGTGGAAATCATTTCATTGTATTAATTTAGGTTGCAGACTTCAGGCTGTTTTACGGTATTGTGTCAGTTCAACCAATCATCCATGTCTTCAATTCATTTCCCTGGTCAAGAGAAATGGTTTTACGCTAATATAACGTAATTTTATATATTAGTTAAATTTTCGGGTCAGATTATCAATAATTCAGTTTACAAAGTACAAATATACTGTTGATTTTTTTTTTGCTTAACCTATGATATAAGTGAACAATGAACTTATTTGGAAATTATTCTTATTTGTGTACTTTATTACAGGGTCTATTTTGATGTGAAATGAGTAGTATAATTCATATCATTCTTTACATCTGGACATGGGAAGAGTAGCACAGCTCATTATTCAAACATTGTTGAATAAGGTGTGTATTCTAATATGTTACCTGGTACTGTTAACCCCTGTTACCCAGAAACTTATTTACAAAACCCCTTCAGGTGATTATGTATTTGTGTTATCATTTTCCATAATTTCATGAAAAAAGTGAACCCTCAAGCTTATGCTTTGCATATTGTTCTTAACTAACTACTCTTTTTTAAAAACCCTTTTTCGTATTATTTAGGACACATTTGAAAAACGTGTTCAAGACAAAGATCTATTTTTTTTTAAGCTAGGATTTTCTCCTAATAAATAATTCAATTTTGATTTGAAGTGTATAAAGTTTAGATTGAGAAAATATGATGAGGCCAACTAAAATGCAAAATGATGTGATTTACCAAGTGATCTTCAATTGAGAAGCATATAGAAAATTATCAATAGGCCAATTAGTTTCCATTCCAGTTTTCCACTTTTTATAAATTACTATCGTAACGCTCTAAGATCTTTTCTTGACCCTCTATTTTTTTTGCTGACGTGTTTTGTTATTATGGAGTAGAAAACATTAACAAAGCTGGTATACATTATTATGATTAATTAGAAATAAATCAATTTGAGGTGAATATTTACAATGTTCATGAAGTGGCGTCTATTTAAAATAATATTAATTTAATCTTATTGTTTTGGGTCTTTCTTTGTAGAAAGAAGAGAAAACATCTATTAAGATTGATTTTCCCGATGCATGTGATCATGTACCAGCATCCGTAAAAGGAAAAGCTCCGTACATGTAGAAGAAGAGTTCCATCCACGGAATGTGCTATGATGGACAATGATATATCTGAAATAATTAGTTTGGAACTGCCTTTCTAATATAAGGTAACTATTTTCCCATATCGTTAGACATGCTTATTTTGTACGGACATAATATAATCAAAAACTTAATTTTTCCCTTTTGACAATGAAATAATTTAACATTCTTCTCACTGACCTAAAACAAAAATACGCTGCTTTGGAATAGCTTTTGATTCTTCCCAGCCACTATTGGAACTATACCTCTTACGATGAAACACTGTAGTATTAACAGAGTTTTCTTACATGGAGCTAATTTAGGACTGTTGATGTGATTAAAAGGCATGATTGATTGGATATACATATTGTTTTACCATTCTTTATAGTTTAGTATAACTACAATTATCACCTGAATGTATACCATCTTTCAGCAATAAGTATACTCCAACTAAACTCCATGTATGTGCGTAGGAATGCCTACCATATACATATGCACATATGTTCTTGCATCATGAATGTGTTTATGTGTATTTATTAATGAAGATAAACCTTAATATTTCAATATTTTCATGCTGCATTTTAAACACATATGACAACATTTTTGTGCCATTTATAACTTATTATCACATATTGCTTCTGAATGAATGTTTTTTAAATCCGTAAGTACAATATTAATAGATCATATATCTTTACAAACATTCTTATTTTAACATCTTCTATAATCCAGTATTCTTCGATATTACTGTTTTTTGTGCATAAGTAAATAAAATTTAAAGTTAACTGTGATTTTTTTGAATTTAGATTGATGCGCTCACTTTTTTCCCCTTAACTTCCATTCATTTAGGAGGTAGAACTGTATTTCTTTGTTACTATTATACAATTATTTAAATCATTGACGCTTTGAATATCTCACCAAGATACTGAATTTAAATAAATTTTCTTATAGGAAGTAGGACCAAATACTACCCCTAATCAATTTATCATTGGTTAAAAAGCAACAACGTATATATCATTACCTTGTGTTACTTCTTATGCATTACCAATAATTTTCCATTACAAACTGCGGACTAATGCGTTTTCGTTAAAATAAGTAAATTTTTTTTGTTTTTCCGGACGGTCTAGGAGGTTATCTCGAGACTTCAAAAATGATTACCGGTTGATTGTAATTGTAAATTTACCGTTACCGTAACAACTCTAACTTCATGAAACACCATATTTCACTCGTCCGTACATTGCTAATCAAGTTTATTTTTTTTTCCATGCAAGTTGCTAACGAAGAGTTCATAAGAAATATTAAATTGTAGGTTATATTTTAGAACATCGGTTAATGGTGATAATCAAGTGAAACCTATCTTGAAGTAATTTTTTTGATAGCAGCCACCTTTGCAAATGCTATGATCATTGACTACAACATTTTTATCTGCTGTAGTATGCTTCTCATTTCCAGTGTACTTTAATTACTTGACCACATAATATTATCACATAATTTTCCTACTTTAGGTATTAAACTAACTTCACTTGGTCAACTGTATAACATTAAATGATTTTCAAAAACTTAATTTACTTCTTCAGACCTACAACACGTACTTCACATGAATACAAATGATAACTATTACCAGTTTCTATGTTAACTAAATCATATTGTTCAAACTTAATAGCGTCTCTAGCATTCTCCTAAAAACTGAAAAGGGAAAGAGCAAAAAAAAAAAAGGAGGAGAACACACCTCTTCTCCAAAAACTGTAGTTTGTTTTCCATTACATAAAGTTGATCATGTCTGAACACAACTTAGAAATTTTGTGTCTGACCTTTCATCAGCTAATAGCCGTTGCTTTTTATAATGAAGCAGATGTTTGTATTTACTAAGTTTATAACCCTAACTAAATGAATATATTGTTTAGAAGGTGCAGCTCACTATGTATTATTTTCAGTATTTTATAGCTTAAGTTGTGCTTTCCCCTACATTTATTTTTTTGAAATGAATAACGTAATAAAATTAGTTCTTTGATCATAGGAGGCAGTCCTATTCTGAAGAGTCGTATGCATTTTTGTTTGCTAAGGTTGAAGTAGTAATACAAATGCATATAAGACATATTTTTAGCAGATGCCATGTATTTAGTTTTTAGCAGTAGTACAAACACAGTTGTGTGTATCAAGTTTACCATCATTTGAATAGTTTCCATTGAATTTGACTGGCAAGGAATATAAGAGATGATATTTGATTTGAATTATTCTGAAATCAGTATTCCAGTTTTCAAGTTATCCTTCCATTTCAATTTTACGATCCTACAATATATTTAAAAAGTATCGATTGCGCATCAAAAGCTATCACATTAGGCATACATAAATTTGTTATTTATTTCATGGCGCTAAATAATCACATTGAAATGTACACATATTTAAATCATTGATAAAACCAAAAGGAATCTTGTTACAGCTTACAAGTAGAAGAGGCAGCAGATCGACCCAGATTCCTTGTTGACTTGCTCAGAATAATTACTGAAATAAATATCACAGTTCAATCTGGAGAGTTTGACACTAAGGTATGTGAGCTAAAAAAATAGCCAGATTTATCTCATTTATATCATATTTGAGTCATTCTTCTATTTTTCTCTCAAATATCTTATGTAGGGGTTGCTGGGAAAAGCAAAATTTCATGTCAGTTACAAGAACAAACCTATCAGCAAATCATTGGAACAAGTAAATTCGCATTTATTGAAGCAGGGGCTATTCATCCTATGCATCAGCTTCCCCTTTAATCAATATGCAGTTTCTTATATTAAATATGTTCAAAATTGATCAGTAGTTTGTAGATATGATTCTTAAGAGCATCCTCGCAATCGTTTGATGATTTCAAAACTTCCAGCCTATTTGAAACTACAGACCGATATGAGCCATTCAAAATATTATTTTGATCATTGGTTTGAAATTTGATTGGAAGAATTACTTTTTAATTTCAAACCTCACCTACGGTTTCGTCCAACTTGCCACAACTCAGCAACTCAACACCTCTCATCGCGATGGCACTTGTTACCACTCAACAACTATTTTAGCGATGTTGAGCATCTGATTTGCTTCTCTGCAGCTGCTTCTCATTGCGAACTTCTTCTCCCAGCACAACCACCTACATCGGCAACGCCATCTACATCAGGTACGATATTTGCAAGCAACAAACTAATTTTGGGATTTCGAAATACAAATTAATTTTTGAAGGATGCTGAGCAATTATAATTATAAAATAGGATGAGTTTTTCACTAATAGAAAATGTGAACATATTCCAAATATTGTATGCTGCTTTTTGATGAATTGTTAATTAGTTCAACAATATTTTTCATTGTAGGTTAAGATAAATCCGACAGAGAAAGTAACACGAACAACTGCTTGGAAGGTGACACATACAAATAAGAAATCTGGACCAGTTCTTCCATATATAGTAAATGCCTAGTAAGTTTTCTTTAACTAATTTGACTCTTAGATTTTGTTGCTTTCATATTTTCGAATAATTAAAGACAGAGAGTTTGTGCTGGTTACTGATTTGACTCTAAATGAGAATGTAAAGGAACATAAGATGGGTGCAAGAGGGGAATCCAAAAATCCATAATTGGTGATGCTAACCCTGCCAAATGATGTATTATGAACAATAGGTTATGCATTTATTTCATTCCTACATCCCAACAGCTATAAAATACATTATTAGGTTTTTTGTTCTCATATTGACTATCTACGCCTATTTGTTCATTTATGAGGTGACAACTCCATTAATACTTGCAAATGGTTGCATTAGTATTTGCACTCCTATTTGTTCAAAGTGTATTATTTGTTTGCTTTAGTTGCCAACCAAATGTGAAATTGTAAGTGATAGCTAAAACTAAATTAAAAATTTTAAAAAAGGAAGGTGCAGTAGCTTAGGATGCTGCCCACAGCAGCCTGGTGTTGTTGCTGTTCGCAGCAGCACCTGCTGCAAGCCACAATAGCCTGGTGCTGCTGTGGATCGATTTACATTTGTGTTGAACGCATGACATAGTTATTGGGTTGAACTTGCCAGAAATTTGTGTTGTTTCACTACTTATTTTGAATCCGTTTACACCGCATATTATTAGTAAAACATATTTGCCAAACTAGATTTACATTTAAGGCCGTGACATATTTTACTGTTAATAGCCTGACATGAGTGCGTTTATATTTTGTAGGCACTTGTGAAGGAGTAGGAAAAAAATAGAATTTGGAACGTAATAGCAATGGGAAAGCAAATATGTTTGATCTTGACAATGATCCTATCTCCAAAGTTTTTGGTTCTGATAAAAGGAAAAATTATTGTCGTGCAATTAGCTCCTCTTCTTTCGTAAAGCATGTAAAGATGATGCAGGCACCAAAAGCAATTGCCAACAAGAATAAAAAGGACGATTTTCGTCGATGGTCTATGGAATTATAAAATCAAGTTGCAAGTCAAGTGGCGAGTCAAGTGTCAATCCAAATCAACGATGCTATTAAATCATTTGCTTCATCCTTTCTTACTATGGTACCGGGATTGCAACATAACGTTAATGGCGATGTTGTGATGCCTATGACATTGTTTAATTTGAAATATGGAAGTGTACGAAATACGTTAATGGTGGTGTAATTTGAACTTGATATTATGAAGTTGGAAGCATTATGCAAAAGTGACATTGTTGAATTTGAAATATAGAAGTGTACCAAATACTATTATTTGAATTGATATGTTGAATTATATATGTGATTGAAAATCATACAAACATGTTATATAAGTGTTAGCAATTTATGTATGCCAACATTTATAAGAGTTAGTAGGATTATAATACTGACATTTATAAGTGTTACCATATCTTATAGTTCCAACATTTATAAGTGTTAGCAATGAATATGTTTGTAACTCTTATAAATGTTGCCATATCTTATGGTTCCAACATTTATAAGTGTTAGCAATGAATACTCTTATAAGTGTTACCATATCTTATGGTTCCAACATTTATAAGTGTTAGCAATGAATATGTTTGTAACACTTATAAGTGTTAGAAGTTACTCTGTTTGTAACACTTATAAGTGTTACAGAAAATTCCTTACAGGCCGTTGGTGACACTTAAAAGTGTTACAGAAATTATTTGTAACACATATACTTGTTGGGAATCCACTGTTTTGGTGTAGTGTTTGTTGATACTTATTCAAGGTAAATTTGGATATATATGTTTAAAACTAACTCAGAAGCATGTAATGTAGTCATCCAATTTTTATAACTCTTATAGAAAAACAAACCAATAGTAATTTCAAAATTATGTAAATAGATGGTGGGGTGAGTTCAAACCACTTACCAATTACTTCATTAAAAGAGGATAAAACATTGACTAACTTGCCCCCACACACATCTGAGCAAAATGGGTTGGTCGAGAGAAAACATAGACATATAGTTGAAACTGGTCTAACATTGCTATCTAGGGGCCAATGCCAATGAAATATTGGAATGAAGCTTTCTACACTTCTATGTATCTTATAAATAAGTTACCCACAAAAGTGTTGAATAATAAAACTCCGCGTGAAAATCTATTCAATGAAAGACAAGATTATAAATTTCTTAAATCTTTTGGATATTTATGTTTTCCATGCTAAAGGGACTGTACTATACACAGACTTAGCATGCGATCAAGTCCATGCACATTCATTCGATATGTCCAAAATCAGAAAGATTACAAATGTCTATATAAGTATGGCACAGTCTTTATCTCAAGACATGTAGTCTTTGATGGAAGTGTTATCCCTTTTGCATAAAAACATGCAATAAAAGAAGGGAATAGCCAGAATTCAGGAACGAAGACTACTATTATGCTTATACTTGCAGAACAGTTTGCAGAAAACAACGGTGAGGAGCAACAAAATCAAATCAATGCTAACATATGAACTGGTTCAAGTAAACAAGGAACTGCATCAACAAGTGAAACTAGCTGCAGTTCAAGAGGCATACATATCAATTACAACATACATGAAGAAATGGAAGACAAGAACATGGCAGACACATCAAATATTAACACTACTATTCAATATCAAACACAACTACCTCATACAGGACATCATAAGACCATTGGATCCAAAAGTGGCATCTTCAAATCCAAATTATACAATGTCTCTATGAATGAAGTTGGACCAGTAATGCAACAACCCGGAATTTTGACAATAGATTAGTTGTTCTATTTAAATCTCAAAAATAGGAATTTCAGAAAATGGTGGAACTTGACCATGGAACTTTAACCGATGTGTTCGTCTCAGAGTTTTGGCCAACTTTCATGTTTGGAGTTTCATGAACGGAGTCCGTATGAAAAAGTTATGGACGAAATACGAAAAACGGATGGAAATAAATAAAAGCAATAAATATAAAATATCTTACCATTTAAAACCAGCCTTCACTAGGCAAAACAACGAAGGGCACTAGACACCCCCGGGGAAGCGGTCGACTGCTTCGGGCATGTAGTGCCTTGTGGCGGCTTGGTTTTGAAGGGTATTTTCGTTATATTTTATAATATAAACGGACAGATGTTTATTTAAATAAATCTAACTATTCATGGCCAATTCCACTCCTATAAATAAAGGGGTACGACCTCATTCTTTTCCATACAAATCTGTAGGCAACAGCGAAGCTATTATATTTCCCTTTCTCTTCGAATCAAATTTCTCGATCAAAAATATATTGATATACCATCAATCAAACATAAATCATATGAATTTGAAAGGGATTATCAGATTTAATTGGAAAAAGATACGAATTGACGTCTAAGCTATTCTACATCAGATTCCCCCCTCTTTACCTATTTTCTTGCAAATTTACAGATCTGAAAGTACCCCCTTTTTAGAATAATTGTAGATCTGTAAGAATTTGGGAATTATAGGCCTAAAAGGTTATTCATATTTCAGATTGGATGCTTTCAAGTGAGTAGGAAATTTACATACAAATTTATAATATCTTATTTTCTGAATTAGATCTCAAAATACATGGATATTATCATCAGATATGTTTATAATATTGCTGAATTTGAAATGGCTCCTATCAGATCTACTCATGAATGTTGATAAAAACCTGAAAGTATAGATTTGTGGTTATGAAGAATATTATTTGTAGGCTTATTAAGTTGTTTATATATTGTCTACAGATATGTTTGAAAATATACTTGTGGTTGTTGCAAAACGTTGTATATCTAGAAATCAGTCCTATTAAACACAATTTAGATGTAGTTATATTCCAGATCTGTAATTCAATGTTAAACGGTGAATTATGTAATTTTGATTAAAAAGACACAACGGTAGATTATGTAATTTTGATTAGAAAGATACAAACCTATTTGTACTCATTTTTTTGGGGTTTAACTTAGTTATTATAATTTGTGTTTTTTTGTTCTTTTTATATAAAAAGACACTATTTGAAACCACTAAGAAATATGTCAAATATTGAAAAAGGGAAAGTTGCGTAAATTCATGCATAAATATAAATTGATATATTTGTGCGCAGTTTGCATCAACTATTCCAAAATATACATAATTATATTCCTTATGGTTCAAAATGTGTTTAATTCAATATTCAGGCATAGTTTACAATAGTTGTAGTTAACGGTCTTGTTGTAAGATTTAGAACCTTATTGCAAGATTGTATGCAAAAAGGGATGTTTGCTTAATAGTTGAACCAAAATTTTGAACTTAACGGAAATAATAATAAAAGAAAATGATTGCGTTAACTGCGCAAAAATATAAATATAAATATAATTATATATACATCATCCGTCCGAATCTACGCAAATAATTTAATATGTATCATAATGAATGTTTGAATGCTTGAATGAATTTCATTTTATAGAATTATAGATGTAAATGTAGTCCGTATTAAATGAATATATTTGTGGTGACCGTCGTAGAAATCAGTGTAATTGATTGCTATAAATAGGGCTATAAATAAATAAATTGCAGCTGTAACTGACATTGAATAAGGAAAACAAATTTAATTAGGCAATTAAGTCAAATGGTTACAATTTCTAAATTCGGTTGGGGATTAATTTTGTTCACCCTAATTGGGGAATGAAAATATAATTGCACTGAGACACGAAGTTAAGTTCAACTTGTAGTAAAAGTTTTCCCGTAACCGCTCAGCAAATCCAGCATCCATAAGTGGTCAGCTTAATGTGAGGGATCTAGTGCGTAAATAGAATTGTACTAGGACACGGGGTTAAGCTCAGTTTGTGGTAGAATTCTGCTTGGAACTTCCCGACAAATCCAACATCCACAAGTGGTCAGCTTAATGTGAGAGGTCTGATGCATAAATATGTGCATATATACATATACAACAATAAATAAATAAATAAGATTTGTAATGTTTGTTGGGGTACAACAAATATATATTTCGGGACTGATAAGATAATATAAGGATAATCCATCATTAATTAATGTCTTAGGAAGAACATGGCCGTTAGGCTCATAAGTGGCATTAATTATAATCAATGGAGATAAAAGGAAATTAAAGATTTGATGGTTGCCTTAGGAAAAATATGACCGTTATGGTTATATATGGCAATAAACATATGAACAGAAATAAATGAAATAAAGTCGGGCTTTACGGGTATTGATTGTCGTTTAAATTACTAACCAATAAGGAAAAATAATTAATTAAATATCCTAGGATAAGGAGGATATATCTTTCCTTATTTATACAAGTTAATATCAAACTTATAATTAGAAGCTATAATTGGACTTGGTAGGTTAATTATGTGAAATATTATTAACCATAGGAACCCATGACGATAATTAACCGTGTGCGTATGGTATTTGTGTGAAGAGAAAATAAATGGGAATAACTCAATAACATAGCCTACTTTATTCCAATAAGGAAGAGCATTAAAGGCTAATTCAGTACGAACTTAATAATTTTCACGTATAGTCCGCTTCCTTGGGTCTTAAGTGGCTTGGGTCAAGAAATCACCTCGGTGTAGGTCTTCCAATTCAGTAGTCTTAAATGGTGTGCGTGAGGCCTACCCAAACCTGGAAATCTAAAAATGTCTGATATGGCTACCTATCCTACAGGAGGTAGTAAGCAACTAAGGAGATTATAAATTGAGGTCAGCTAGATGGTAAAGCGAAACACCCTCTCTCACCTTACATGGGTATGGGTTTATATGCATGAATGACGAATGCCTTAACTATTATGGTCCCATAGCTAGTTCCCTCTAGTATATATTAATGCAGAATAAAACATCAAGAAGTATTAAGTGACCAACTGGTCCGCCTAGGGTTTAAGTGATCGGGAGAATCCACTATATCGAACATTTGATAGTGAGGCGTTAATTAAATAAGGATGTGCGTATGAATATATATGAAGAAACTCCATAATTAGGAATCCACTCTCGATTAAATAACCAGCCATGTTCTGGTATAAAGGCTTCATAAATATGTGTGTAAATGTTCTATGTCGGTATGATCATATTTTGGGAGCACTACCTTGGGAAGGGTAGTTAGAGTTGTGGGTAATTGTTTACAAGGTTAGGCTAGAACCATTAACCTTGGTAGGCATACGTCTTGGGTTGAACCAAATGGGATACATCTGTGTATTATAATATGTGTTATGCATTTCCTGTTCACCAGAATCTTGTTGTTCTGACCCCCTACTCATTGCAACTTCCAAGGTTTATCTAGAGAAGATCAGTTTCTCACAGATGTTTAGGTTTGGCTTTTGGTTCTCGTTCTCTCTCATGCTTGGTATGGGCAAAGTGACTTACTTTTAAAAAGGTAGTTACTTGAGTTAATATCAGACTATCATATTTTGTTTCCGCTATGAGTTATTTTATCATACACTAATTATGCTCATGCTCATTTATTTACAGGTACCAGATTTACATGCTCCATGCTCGAATGTGTCAAAGTTTTGATTTTTGTTGAAATTTGGGCTCAGAAAAATGTGGGTTGTTACATTTGGTATCAGAGCTTAGGCTAGACAATCAAAAGAATTAGTTAAATTAAGACTCATGAGAGAACGTAAGTCGATTTTCTTATCTATTTTTTTTGTCTTTCTTACTTAACTTTAATTTATTTTGACAATAAATTAGCCCTGGGCCTAGTTATATAGAATGGGCTTTAAGCAACTAAGAGTTGAAATATGTCGGGTTCGAGTTTCTAGCCAATTCCGTCTTACCCCACAGCACGTTGGCGATCTCGTTATGAAGAGCATGAGGACGGCGTATGGTGGAGTCCGCTGATTCGGGTTTGGAGACTGAACAAAAATCCAGCTACAACCGAGATAGTCATGATTTCTGGTTTTGGTTTTGTTTAGTAATTCTAGTCAAAGGCATTTTCTTGGTCTTGAAATGGGAAACCTATGTTAATATGTCGTATCCATTTGGTAGTAATTACGAGGTAAATCCATTCGTTTCTTCGTTAAAATCCTGGACTTTCCTTTATTAGAAGTATTCATTTGAGTTCTTGGCCTTATATTCGAGGAAATTTTATTTTAAATCTAATCAGAAAAATATATAACATGGATTTTGAAAGCTTTGAAATTACGAAATCATAAAATGGCTTTATAAATACATGGTTTTAAAAAATTTAATCTACTCATGTTTTAGAACTATTGGGCTTTGTGTGATTTTAATAAATATAATTTGATTGGTAGAAAGAAGGGAATTGGAAATGACAAGGAATATGCCACTAAACTTGAAAATAATTAATACTCATTCCTTGTGATTTCTATTATCCCTCCTTTTGTATATATTGGATGATCTATAGAAATTATCACAATTAAAACTTAAGATTTTAAAGTTTCGACATTTTTTAACGCGAAAAGGTTTTTTAGTGTGTAATACGAGCTGGAATTTAAATAATAATAATAGTAATAATAAATTGGATTAATAAATATGAAACCGTTAGTTTATAATAAATTCCATTTTTTGAAAAGTTTTATATTTTCCTTTTAAAAGGCAAACGAAAATCTTTCGTTTTGATTTTGGGGTATTTGATTTCGAAACGGTTATTTGTTGTGAACTAGGTAAGGGGAAAATCCATTTTAACTTAATTAAAGATTTCTAGCTGAAATATTTTGGAAATTCGTTCGTTGCTTGGTTGCAACATTGTTGTTGAGACTATGAATCTTTGGAGATGGTTCGGAGTTTGACTGCAGTCTTTGATACCGCCATGATGAGGATAATTATTTTTCGGTCACGTCAAATTTTTAAAGATGACGCGTGACGATTAATACTTTAATCCGGCCTAATAAGGTCAAGGTTCAATGCAACGAAACGGAAATTTGGACGTGTTTAAATATAAATTAAATTAACATTGGGATGTCGGCATAGGATTTGGACTCTTATTTGTTGTGAACGTAACTTGAGTTTACCTCTAAATGAATCTTTTTGCATTATTTTTTTTCCAATATAAACGTTTTGCTAAGTAAACATCATTTACACTACTAATTTGAATACTTGACTTGGAATTCCTTATTGTGAACATTACAGAAAAAAATGTTATTACCATTATTCAATAATTTGATTTCTTAGAATATATGAAATTTAACTACAGTGAATAAATTCAGAAAATCATGTACTTTGATTTGAGGAGAAAATATAATTTGTTTAAAACTTGATGTCAAATATAGATTTGAAAAAGAAGAAAAAAGGAATTGTTCGTAAATATTGTTTTGAATGAAACAAAAAGTATATATGTTGATTTTTAATTCTCGTTAAGCAAATTTGTCTCAGACAAGCGATTGATTCAGTAAACATGATTATTTCATTCATGTCAAATTTATTTATCGTTTAGTCCTTGTTGAGATTAATAACGTGTTAAAAACAAGTAACAACATTGTCCATTTCAGCCGTGTTGAGCCCAACGTTGTATACCGTTCATAGGCAACTTTTAAACCCATATCTGAGATTTTGAATCAGTCAACCCTATCTAATTTGCAGCATGCAAATGACAGATGTTGGTTAGCTTTTGAATATTTTACCCTGTTGTTCTCTTTTCCTTGTGTCATGCACAGCTCCTTCTACAGTATACCGAGATTTTGAAATCTTGTTCTGTCAGGGATAAAAGATTATGAAACTGTAGAGGATTTTTGAAATCTCTTTCTGTCTGCAGCTCCAACAATATATAATTAGTACCTATTTCTCTTCGTTTAGTACAAAACAAGATATCACTTCTTTCTCCTCACATTATGAAACTGTTTTTTTATGTTGATCAAAAATGGTAAAGATAATATCTGATTCCACTTTCTTTGATCCATTTGGATGGAAATGAAGAAAATTTAAAGGGGAAAATCAAATGAAAAGGGGAAGAAGCCCCTCTCTCTTCATTCATCCTGTTTACCTCAAGTAAACGAGTTGACGAAATCTGAAGCCCAAGCCTCCAAGCCAAACTCACAATTAAGCCTCATCCATATTCCATTCACCGCCTCGTTGTTGTTCCTGTCACCACCGGTCTTGGTTTCTGCCATGCCTCCACCTGTTGGCCGCATCACAGACTCTTTCCTTACCTACTCTTAGAAGATCGAACCCTCACCTCAAGAAAACTAAATACCCAAAATCGAAGTTGCGAAACCATTTCATCTTTCCCGTTCCACGCTGCCGCAGTCGCTCATATGCAACCTCCAGTTGCGCCTTCCTCCTTGGCATCGCGAGTAGGTACTCCATCGTCAGTGGAAAACCTTCAGACCGAACCCTTTTCTCTCAATCGAAGACCTGATGTTTGCGCTCAAAGAAAAGGGGTAAGAAGTGGAGTTGTGACAGCGGTATCGAACTCGAGTTCACCCCTGAGCATCACCGCGCCAGAGATTGTCCACCACAGGCGGTTCACCAACGCCGACCAACCTGCAACTGTTGCGAATTTCAGAAGTTGTTTGACCGACCTTTCCTCCACTATGCTTGCAGCCATTGCCACCCATACTGACTTACCACTGGCAGTAAGCTTCCAGCACCATCGTTAGCTTCTCATCGGCCTAACCCACCTTTGAACTCTTCCCTCGCCCTTTCCTTTTCATTGTTGAGAACCGAAGTCAGTATTTGAGACAATTCTGGCTGCTAAACCCATAGCGAAACAAGAAATCCAACTATTCGAGTTCATGCTTGGAAGGATGTCATTGACTAGAGAAGACTAAACTATTAGTCAACAAGTTTGGTATTGCCTTCGGGTTCGATTCCAGTAGATAACTAGATATTTATTGCCGTTTTGTGAAGCACAAGTATATACCTCTTTTTGTTTGCAACTATAGGAAGGAAGTATATACAAGTTGTGCATAGCTGGAGTTTAACAGTAAAATTTTATCGTTGTGTTTAGGGTTCGTAATTAGTGGGATTTTTCATGTTGGGAATTCCGAATTTTATTTATGCGCGTATGTACATGTACATAAATGATTCGGAATGGATTCAACACTTTGACATCAAGTCGCGCCTCAATTTCGTGTCAATTTCCTAAGTCATCTTCTTCGTCTCGGAAGGTGAGTTTTTCTCACTCATAGACTAACTGATTATTAAGTGAATTAAACACTTGAGATGCTGAATGGAATGTTAGGGTTCTCTAGTTTTGTTTGTTTTGTGGTTGTACACGTGTGACACACACTGTTATTTCATATGACACAATATGGATGTATGCATGATATGCTATATTTATTTTCCTACCATGCAAGTTCCCCTCAAATTAGAAAACCATTACGGGTTGAAATGATACATACCCAGACTCCTTGTGTATTCGAATCGATTTGGGATACGGGCTGAAATGATATATACCCGGGATTTGAATATTTTAAAGAACGAATTGAAGCGATAAATATCCATAGCACTTGACCATAGGGTAGAAAATTATATACGGACACCTTGGTCAATAAAAGTAAATTATTTTAAAATATTATATCGATTTTTGTAAAGAGAAATTTTAATGAAATTTCCATATGGCATAAAGAAATGTTTAAAGGATTTATTTTTTCAAATATAACTTGATTTTTTTTATAAGAAATTCAAAGGGATCATTTATATTAAGTTATTTTTAATAAGTTCTACATGTACTTTGTGTTCATAAATAAATTTAATAAAATAAAAGTCATAGAATTGGTGATTCACTATTGAAAAGAGATTTCAAGACTTGTTAAATATTTAGAACTTATTTTAATTTATGATTTGCCAAATGATTTCTCACCATTCTGATGTTAGGACTTTGTCAAAAACGTCAATTCGTGAATTCAAGTATAAGAAGAATATGCTTATTTAATTGATGGTGGATATGAGTTTTGAATTTAACAAATCACCATTTTCATTCACAAATAACATGAAAGTTGTTTAGAAATTTATTATATGGAAAGGATATGAAAATGCAAGGTAAAAAATGGTTTGAGAATTGTATAACCATGGAAGTATTGAAATGAAATCAAATAAAGTAATTTGATATAAATATGAATCTAGATGGGGAAGAAATTGTGGCGCTTGGATTGGATTAACAATATATGAATATAATTATATTTTTCAAAAATGCAACGCTTCACTTTTCTTGACTTTGTAAATGTTCTTTTATAAAATTTTATATCTATTTTCAACTATTTATAGAAACGTATATATTAAAGGTTTAATTTCCAAGCATATTTTTAAATGTCTTAACATCATTTTGGCAAATAAAAGATTTTCATACTACTTTGCAACTATTTACATAAGCATATATACATATATACATTTTATTTAAATTTAATATATATGTACTATTTTCAAACTTAACTATTTTAAAGACATTTTATCAACTCAAATAAGATTTATGTCCAATCCAGTCTAGTGAATCCAAAGGGTGAAATAAAGGATTTTGAGCAATAACGATATTTTAAGGATGTTGAAACTTACTAAACTAAATGGTGAATTTCATTGGATAATTGATTTTGGGGAAAACTTGAATAAATCGATTTACAATATTTGAAATATGTTTTCAAATCTAATGACCATGGTGTGAAAGATGTAAATGTTGGTTGTTAAAGAGACCGGAATCGGTAAGTGGCATACTCTATGTCAATACCGATACCACTTTAACAACTATGTATGCAGTGGAGTTCCAGAAAAGAAGTAAGATGGTATGGAGGTGAAAACTGGATTTGAAGAAAGAGAAAGCTGATGGATTAGCCTTGATCTTCGGGTCATAATTAAAATGACTAAAACAGGGGCCATGCCCGGGTTAAGTGAGGTAGCAACTATGATCGAACACGCTTCTTCGATACCATATCTATTACTATGTAACTGATTTGGGGCCCCTCTTTGATCATGGGAGTGTTGTTCGAGGTGGGCGGTAGTGGCTGATATGCGTTACCACCGGCCCGGGAGCCGAAATCCGGTAGAATCCTACCGTGGGTATTCCACGTGTGCCTTGTCATATTATCCTTATCGAGCCCCCTACGATTTTGATTTGTACCTACCTATGGAGTGCCCTTTGATGCCATCAGTTACAGTGGGTTTACGGTACTTTATAGACTGCGATATTATAAACGACGTAAGGGTAACATGGTAATCCCGCTTATGTTATTTTCATCATGTTTACTTTACTGAATAGACATTATTGTAATAGAGTACTATTATTATACAGATATTAATTTCACGGATCCTTAGAGGATGGAAATCCCAAACATCCTTTAAGTTATTGTACATTTCAGTGGACACTTCATTTGAGTTAATTCACTTATATGAGACTGCTAGTCCTGACTCGTGTATTTTGTTTGTTTTATTCCTTGCAAAATGCCCAGGTCAGACCAAGTATTTCAGCTTGGAAATATACCGGTTAGAGCTTGAGATTCATTGGAGATCTAGCCATCCGTTTACTATGTCATATGCAATCATACCCATCTCCGCTTACTACTGAATATTAGTATGGTTCTATATTCATCCTTCTGCTGTTTCTATATTTATTCTGTACTTTGATATTATGTAAATTTAAAGATTTTGTAATATTTCATAAATTTTACTTCCGCTGTGAGATATTCTGTGTTCTGGATCTGTGATTCTATGATGATTTGTATTTCAACTTCATAAGCAATAACAATATGTCCTTTTGAACGGTTTGAGTTGGTTTAATCACAGACTCGAGGCAGTCAAAAAGCCAGGTCGTTACAATCTGGTATCAGAGCTTTGGTTAACAAAAGCTTAGCTTATGGGGTTGAAACACTCATTAGAATAGAGTAGAAATACTCTAAAATGAGTGAAATCATCTTAGAATCATACACAAGAGAGCGTATTTTGAAAATAAAAATAATTTATTGATTTAAAAAGAAATTTCTATATATGAAAGTAATTTGAAAGTTTCAGCCTTGTTTCAAAAATATATATCCTTGTTTCAATTTCATTCCCTCGAACTCGTCCCTTTAGATTCTCTTGGGTTGGATCTTTCAAATCTGAGTATCGTTTGCTTTGTCCCATCTTAGAAAATTGAGGATTAGTCCTTAATGATTTTGATCTATCCTTAACGAATCCATTTAACTTGATTCGTCCATCCGTCAAGCCATGGGCCTATAATTCAACTTAGCTTGATTCGAATTAAATTAAAAGCATGGGATTTAAAATAAAACCTGAGTAAAAAACTAAGTATATAGTTAATTAAATGAATTAAATTGAAAATCTAATGGTACTGGTTATGTGTGAATTTATAATCCTATTTCATTAACTAAACATCAACAAACTTATAAAGTTATATTATATAAGACTTATGAAAGAATGACTTGGCCATGAAAATAAATTTGTTAGGTCTAAGTTAAAAATGTATAAATATAGATTAAGTAAATGAAAAAAAGAACTTTGTACTTATGAGTATATTTTGGAAAAATTTCATGAAAATGTAGAATCTATAGTATTAACTTGTGTAAAATATTAAATGGAATTGCATACAAGAAGTAAAACAAAACATATAACTTTAAGGTTTTGAAAATAATCTATGTTTTGAAACCTAAAATGCTAAAGGAAATTTTATAACAGTTTATTTGATTTTGCACTGTAAATTTTGGGCCAGTATAAAATAAAATTTAAATAAATATAGTTAAGATATGACAAAATAAATAAGTGGGGGGATATCTAATTTCCCTACTTGAAAATTTTACAATGAGATGTTCAAAATACACTATTTCGGCGTATATATTTATTTAATTTAAAGAGAAGAATTCGAGTATTATGTTTGACGTCAAAGTTGGACAATCAAGTATATGTAGATTTTGAATATACGCCTAGCTAACGTATATATGGAATCCTACATTTACTTGATAGATATTGAATCACACTCTAGCCGCTTAGAAATAATTTTGGCGATGACTGCAGCATCACCGAAATTTATTTGCGAGTTTCGAAAGTGAGATAAATGTATAGTTCCAGTTGAGACGTCGAGCTAATACTTAAACCTTTATATTAGGAGAATAAGAAAATTAGATTTTGAAATGAAATTTGATATAAAGAAATATTGAAAGAAATTTCCCCTCGAATTAAATTTAAGTAAACTTGTTAATAAAAAGGGATGTTTGATCTTTAATTTAAAGATTTAAATGCTTGGATTATGTTTCTAACTTAAAAAAAACTTTGATAAAATTTGATTTCGAGTGTTGTATTAGGAATTAATTATAAAATTGGTTTTGAAGCCATAAAGTAAAATACTAATGGGATGCGGTTAATTAGATATATCAGAAGCCACCCTAATGATGCTTGTATATACTCATGCTTTTAAAGGACTTCTAATTATTATTTTTCCTTTTGACAAAACAAATGGTATCTCCCTGAAGTTTTATTTCCATATCTCTAAGAATGATTTCCATTAACAATCTTATTTCTTCTTAGCATGTTATTTAGTTATGTATTTAGTTATAGTGCACATTATCTTGATTTATCTTGGACTTATACTTATATGAGCATTATAAGCATTTTTCATAAATAACAAACCTGCAAGTGTCCCTCCAAGTAATAACCTAGCATAAAATTTTAGGGCGATATTTTAGGACTTACTGAAAAATCCAGAAAAATAAATAGCAAATGGAAACATGTTACTAATTCAATCAACATTGGTGCTACAGTAGTTCAAGCATTGAAGTTAAATTAACATCTATAAACCTTTATATATATGATGCGAACACCACCTCAAGGGCATAAGCCTTACGCTTATGTTTGGAACAGGGACGGCTGCTGCCGCCAATTGCAACACCAGCTGCAGTACCAAAAAGAAAATGAGGGGTGGGGGCTGCTGCCGCTCGCTGCAACTGCTGCCGACAACAGCAGCTGCAGCGAGCGGCTACAGCACGACAGCAGCAGCTGCTGCTGTAGCAAAAAAAATTGATTTTAAGAACCTTATTAATGAAATAATTATACAAGTTAAATGGCAGGCATCGATCTCAACTTCTGTAGCTTTAATATTATGTTGTGGTTGAAGCATCCTTATAAACAGAAGTTAATGAAAGGGACAAAATAGTATATGAAAGATTCATGAATGTAAGATAACAAACATTAATTGGGAGTACACTTAACTTTGGTAGAAAATGTGTCCATGCATTCATTTACACATAAAAGTTGATCAAATCTTAAGTATAGAAAAGAAAAAACACAAAATGAGTATTGGCATGAAAGAAAATGGAACATATGTTGCAAAGTAGTAAGGTTATGAACATAGTTGGTGCATTCCCATATTTGTCAGAACGCTACTTTTATTTCATGTCATGTTTTACATATTGCTATGTTATATATTGTTTACTTGATTCTCATATATTTGCTGAGATTTTTAGTAGGTTCCAATGATGCATGCTTCGTTATGGAGCTCTCTTTACGCAAAATGCTAAGAAAAATAAGCAAATATGCTTTAAAATGCTAAATAAGGTACATATCTCGGTTTATATATCGCATTTGGGTTATTTTTCTTTTGTTTCCCCTATATTGGGATGCCTCATCGTGTGGATGAGACGTATATTGATAAATATTGTGTTTATAAATTTTTCCGGACAAGCCGTACAAAGGAGATGCTGCCAAAATTTTCCGTAAATTTCGGGTGTTAGAATAAATTTTAGGCTTTAAAATCTATAACTTATTTTCTTCATAACAAGTCATAAACTAAGTAACGTATTTGTAATGTTATATATGTCGACCTAAATTTATATGACGTTCCCTTTTCGAGAACGAAAAGCGCTTAGTGGAGGAGAATGTAATGAACCGGAAATTTGGACGTGTTTAAATATAAATTAGATTAACATTGGGTTGTCGGCATAGGATTTGGACTCTTATTTGTTGTGAACTAAATTAGATATCTTCTTTTGCTACATATGTTGATAAAATACTTACTTAAGTTTCCATTTTTTTCTGATATGAAAGTAAGACAAAGATAACTTGAGTTTACCCCTAAATGAATCTTTTCGCATTTTTTTCCAATATATACGTTTTGCTAAGTAAACGTGATTTACACTACTAATTTGAATATTTGACTTGGAATTCCTTGTTGTGAACATTATAGAAAAAAAACGTTATTACCATCATTCACTAATTTGATTTCTTAGAATATATGAAATTTAACTGGAGTGAATAAATTCAGAAAATCATGTACTTTGATTTGAGGAGAAAATATAATTTGTTTAAAGCAAATTTGTCTCAGATAAGGAATTGATTCAATAAACATGATTAATTCATTCATGTCAAATTTATTTATCGTTAGTCCTTATTGAGATTAATATCGTGTTTAAAACAAGTAGCAACGTTGTCCATTTCAGCCGTGTTGAGCCCAACGTTGTATACCGTTCATAAGTAATGTTTAAACCCATATCTGAGATTTTAAATCAGTCAACCCTATCTAATTTGCAGCATGCAAATGACAGATGTTTGTTAGCTTTTGAATATTTTATCCTGTAGTTCTTTTTTCCTGTGTCATGCACAGCTCCTTCTATAGTATACCGAGATTTTGAAATCTTGTTCTATCAGAGATAAAAGATTATGAAACTGTTGAGGTTTTTTGAAATCTCTTTTTCTGATAAAAGATTATGAAACTGTATAGGTTTTTTGAAATCTCTTTTTGCCTGCAACTCCAATGATATATAATTAGTTCCTCCTTCTCTTCGTTCAGTACAAAACAAGATATCACTTCGTTCTCCTCACATTCTAAAACTGTTTTTTTCTGTTGACCAAATATGGTGAAGATAATATTTGATTCACTTTCTTTGATCCATTTGGATGGAAATGAAGAAAATTTAAAGGGGAAAATCAAATGAAAAGGGGCAGAAGCCCTTCTCTCTTCATTCGTCCTGTTTACCTCAAATAAACGAGTTGATGGAATCTGAAGCCCAAGCCTCCAAGCCAAACTCACGTTTAAGCCTCCTCCATATTCCGTTCACCGCCTCATTGTCGTTCCTGTCACCGCCGGCCTTGGTTTCTGCCACGCCTCCACCTGCTGGCCGCATCACGAGCCTCTCTCCTTACCTACTCTTAGAAGATCGAACACTCTCCTAAAAAAAACTAAATACCTAAAATCAAAGTTGCGAAGCCTTCTCATCTGCCCTATTCCACGTTGTCACAGTCGCATGCAAGAAACCTCCAGTTGCGCCTTCCTCCTTGGCATCGCGAGCAGGTACTTCATCGCCAGTGGAAAACCTTCGGACCGAACCATTTTCCCTCAATCGAAGACCTGATGTTTGCTCTCAAAGAAAAGGGAGAAAGTGGAGTGGTGATAGTGGTATCGAACTCGAATTCAGAGTATCACCGCGCTAGAGATGGTCCACTACAGGCGGTTCACCAACGTCGGCCAACCTGCAACTGCTGCGAATTTCAGAAGTTGTTTGACCGACCTTTCCTCCACTATGCTTGCAGCCATTGCCACCCATATCGTCTTACCACTGGCAGTAAGCTTCCAGCACCACTGTTAGCTTCTCATCGGCCTAATCCACCTCTGAACTCTTCCCTCGCCCTTTCCTTTTCATTGTTGAGAACCGAAGTCAGTATTTAAGACAATTCTGGCTGTTAAACCCATAGCGAAACAAGCACTCCAACTGTTCGATTTTATGCTTGGAAGAATGTCATGGACCAGAGCAGATTAAACTATTAGTCATCAAGTTTGATCTTGTCTTCGGGTTCGAGTCCAGTAGATAACCCGCTAGTTATTTCCATTTTGTGAAGCACAGGTATATACCTCTTTTTGTTTGCAATTATAAGAAGGAAGTATATACAAGTTGTGCACAGCTAGAGTTTAATAGTATAATTTTATCGTTGTGTTTAGGCTTTGTAATTAGAGGGATTTTTCATGTTGGAAATTCCGAAATTTATGTGCATATGTACATGTACATAAATGATTCAGAGTGGATTCATCACTTTGACATCAAGTCGCGTCTCAATTCCGTGTTGATTACCTAAGTCATCTTCTTCACCTCGAAAGGTGAGTTCTCTCACTCACAGATTAACCAATTATTAAGTGAATTAAACACTTGAGATGTTGAATGGAATGATATGCTATGTTTATTTTCCTACCATGCAAGTTCCCTTCAGATTGGAAAACCATTACCGGTTGAAATTATACATACCCGAACCCCTTGTGTATTCAAATCGATTTGGGATACGGGTTGAAATGATACATACTCGGGATTCGAATATTTTAAAGAACGGATTGAAATGATAAATATCCGTATCACTTGACCATAGGGTAGAAAATTATATATGGACACCGTGGTCAATAAAAGTAAATTATTTTAAAGTATTATATCCATTTTTGTAAAGAGAATTTTTAATGAAATTTCCATATGGCATAAAGAAATGTTTAAAGGAATTTTATTCAAATCTAACTTGAATTTTTTTTATAAAAAATTCAAAGGGATCATTTATATTAAATTATTTTTAATAAGTTCTACATGTACTTTGTGTTCATAAATAAATTTAATAACATAAAAGTCATAGAATTGGTGATTCACTGTTAAAAAGAGATTTCAAGACTTGTTAAATATTTAGAACTTATTTTAATGTATTATTTGCCAAATGATTTCTCACCATTCTGATGTAAGAACGATTTTGTCAAAAAATGTCAATTTGTTGAATTCATGGTGGATATGAGTTTTGAATTTAACAAATCACCATTTTGATTCAAAAATAACATGAAAGTTGTTTGGAAATTTATTATATGGAAAGGATATGAAAATGCAAGGTAAACAATGGTTTGAGAATTGTTTAACCATGGAAGTATTGAAATGAAATCAAATAAAGGAATTTGATATAAATATGATTCTAGATGGGGAAGAAGTGGCACTTGGATTGGATTGGATTGGATTAACATTATGTGAATATAACTATATTTTTTCAAAAATGCAACCCTTCACTTTTCTTGACTTTGTAAATGTTCTTTTATAAAATTTTATATCTATTTTCAATTATTTATAGAAAATTATATATTATATTTAAAGGTTTAATTTCTAAGCATATTTTTAAATGGCTTAAGATCATTTTGGCAAATAACAGATTTTCATACTACTTCGTAACTATTTACATAAGCATATATACATGTATACATTTTATTTAAATTTAATATATATGTACTATTTTCAAAATTAACTATTTTAAAGACATTTTATCAACTCAAATAAGATTTACGTCCAATCCAGTCTAGTGAATCCAAAGGGTGAAATAAAGGATTTCGAGAAATAATGATATTTCAAGGATGTTGAAGCTTTCTAAACCAAATGGTGAATTTATTTGGATAATTGATATTGGGGAAAACTTGAATAAATCGTTTTGCTATATTTGAAATATGATTTCAAATCTAATGACCACGGTGTGAAAGATGTAAACGTTGGTTGTTAAAGAGATTGGAGTCGGTAAGTGGCACTCTCTGTCAGTACCTTAACAACTATGTACATGGTGGAGCTCCAGAAATGAAGTAGGTTGGTATGGAGGCGATTACTGGACTTGAAGAAAGAGAACGCTGATGGATTAGCCTTGACCTTCGGGTCATAATTAAAATGACTAAAACAGGAGCCATGCCCGGATTAAGTGAGGTAGCACCTCTGATCGAACACGCTTCTTTGATACCATCTTTATTACTATGTGACTGATTTGGGGCCCTTTTTTGATTATGTAGTGTTGTTCGAGGTGGGCGATAGTGGCTGATATGCATTACCACCGGTCCGGGAGCCGCAATCCGGTAGAAACCTACCTTGGGTATTCCTCGTGTGCTTTTTCATATTATCCTTATCAATTCCCCTACGATTTTGATTTGTACCGTACCTACGGATTGCCCTCTGATGCTATCGGTTACTGTGGGTTTACGGTATTGTATAGACTACGGTATTATAAACGGCGTAAGGGTAACATGGTAATCCCGCTTGTGCTATTTTCGTTATGTTTATTTTACTGAATAGACATTATTGTAATAGCGTACTATTATTATATAGATATTAGTTTCACGGATCCTTAGAGGATGGAAATCCCAAACATCCTTTAAGTTATTGTACATTTCAGTGGACACTTCATTTAAGTTAATTCACCTATACGAGACTGATAGTCCTAACTCATGTATTTTGTTTGTTTTATTCCTTGCAAAATGTCCGGGTCAGATCGAGTATTTCAGCGTGGAAATATACCTGTTAGAGCTTGAGATTCATTGGACATCCAGCCATCCGTCTACTATGTCATATGCAGTTATGCCCATCTCTGCTTACTACCGAATATAGTATTGTTCTATATTCATCCTTCCGTTGTTTCTAATATTTATTCTGTACTCTGGTATTATGTAAATTTTAAGATTTTGTAATATTTCATAAATTTTACTTCCGCTGTGAGATATTTTATGTTCTGAGTCTGTGATTCTATGATAATTTGTATTTCAACTTCATAAGCATTAACAATCTGTTCTTTTGAACGGTTTAAGTTGGTTTAATCACCGACTCGAGGCGGTCAAGAAGTTAGGTCGTTACATTCAATCTTTTCCCAAATCCCATTTGACATTTGACCGTTTAGTGTTATACTAGGATGGTCAACTAGTTGATGAGTTTTGGAATAACTTGGACCTAGGACTCAATCATAAAAGTTGCGTCCAAATCAGCTTCTTAGCTTCTTTCTTTCGCCCTTCCTTCCATATCTAGTCGAACCATACTATTATCATTTTCTATTTCTTTGCCGTCGCCTCATCTCCTCTTCCGCGCTTGTTTGCGCATTAGGTCATACCCCACTAGTGCTCCAAGATCTAATTTCTTCTCTCCGATCATTTCTTAGTCCATAACACATAATTGCGCTATCCGATCTTACTTGCATTATTTAAGTCTCATCCTTAGGATTAGATCATTTGATTGGGTCGGAATGAGCAAAAAGGTCACACCACTTTAAGGCTAAGAAAATTTGTCGAGGTAATAGGACTTGCACTAGCCCCTTGCTTTGAGATCTCAGAATAGGTTATTGTTTGTGCTGCATCCGCCTTTGTTATATCTTGTTAAGAAAGATTTTTATGAAGGCGATCGTCATTTCAGAGGTGAAGATTAAGCTATCTTTGGATGTTTTTTCTAAGAAAAATCTTGAGCGAATTTTAGAGGCATCCTTGTTTTACACGGACTTGAATGGTCTTTTATTTGACAAGCTTTCAAGATTTTGCAGCAAACCACTTTTTCTTTATGTCGTTTTTTTTAGTTTGGGAATCTATGTTCAAACTACCCATGTAGATGTGTGACCCATTTAATACATCTATTATAGATGGGAAGTTATGACTAGATTTGTCTCGTGATATGGAAAATAATCTTTTGTTTGATCAATAGCATAACCATCATTTAGTGCCGCATCATATTTGATTCAGCTTGTTGATCTTGTGCGTTGTCTTATTTAGTTACTTTCTATAATTTCACATATCCATTTTTGTCTTTAGACAGTATTAGGTGGATTTCCATGAGAAACTGTTTTGTGGTAGGTTTCTTTTCTCATCGCAGATTATCTCTTAGAAGAGATGGTGATGTGGGAACCTCCAACCACACCAGCAATGTTTGGAACATGAGATTGAGTGTTTTTCTATCATGATATGATTACCCAAAGATCATAAGAATGGTTGGAGCTCCAATTGTGGATCAAGACATCTCGTTTTTTATAGCTATTGTTTTGGGATTTTTAGTGTTGATGTTCGATTGTCACCTTTGTTATTTCCATTTCCAGCATTTGGTTCTTAATTTTGTGGTGATTCGTGCTTGTAACTGTTAGTGTCGTTTAAATCGCATGACTTATGTTAATGAGATCTCTATGCCTAGAAACATTTGTCATTCGCGCATATTCGTTTGGATGAAATCTCGTTTTTCTTACCTAATCAATAGTTGACTTATAGCTGAAAAGTATAAAATTCCGTGTTAGATAAATTTTAGCAAAGGACTGGTTTCACGTTGATTTTCGTCATGGGTATAAATAAATCACCGTTCTTAATTAAGCTAAAATTTATTGCGTTCTTTTGTGTGTGATTTCAATTTTCGCATTTTTGTGTGATTGACTTCCTTTTTCGCCAACGCGTGACTTGAATCTTTAAGTTTCCGCAAAACACATTTTTTGGAACTTTTAGGGAAGCATTGTTGAAAAAAATCCTTTATCATTTTTCTAAAAATATAATTTTTTTACCGATTTACTTTCTTTTATTTCGATTTGCGTGAGAATGCAGAATTTGGGTATGGCAGTTTGCGCGTGTTTAGAACATCTGTTTTACATTAAAATAAACAGATTGAATGGAGCAAAGCACACGCTACTGAATTTTTGATTTTCATACAAAGCTCGTATGGAAAGTGTAAGGTATTGAAAGGAAATTTTCAAAATAAATATAAGAAGTTTTAAAGCGGAAATTTATTTTTACGAAGAATTTCGATTTTTGGTCACATGAACAACGTAAGGAAGGTTTTTAGATGGGTTGTGTGCGTGTTTTAACGGTGCAATAGGACCAACTATGCGATAAAAATGATAACTACAATAAGGAAAAGGGTAGTTTAGCCTTGGAAATATTGTTTCCATATCTTGTCAACGATGCACATGAGCTATTAGCTAACTCGTTTTATGTTTTAGAGCTTGCTTTAAGCCTACTTTACGGTCTACAATGGAAAATTTTGGAGTATTTTGGGTAACTAAGGTGAATATTCCATTATAGGACAAGAAATGGTATATTTATAAGCGGAGAAAATAATACAATTCTTCGCTTTGATTTCCTTTTTCCGGTTTAGGAGAAATTAAATAGAAAGTGATTAAATGCGTGACGTTTTGGATGGTAAGATCTGGATGCAATAATTGGTTGCTTTACACTTTTATACATAATCGTGTGAAGGTTATGGATGAAAAAGGATTTTTAAAATTTACATTCGTGTAGAACTACCAGTATATTTAGGATATTCTGCATCATGTTTTCAAAATGTAATGCATACATATAGAAGGCCCGATTTAGAATCATTATGCATATATGTTTTATGGTTGAAATGCATTATGTACACTGTGCACAAGAGCACATGGTTGCAAAGTAGATGTACACAAATTGGTTGTGTGGGATAGGATAGTAGGTGTCAAAATTTCAGGACAAAATTCCTTTTAAGGGGGGAAGAATGTAACAATCTGAAAATTTGACAATAGATTAGTTATTTTAATTAGATCTAAAAAATAGGAATTTCTGCAAATGACGGAATTTGAGCATGAAACTTCAACCGATGCGTTCATCTCGGAATTTTGGTCAACTTTCATGTTTGGAGTTTCGCTAATGGAGTCCTTATGAAAAAGTTACGGACAAAATACGAAAAGACTATCGTTTTGTAATCTGCTCTACATTAACTATGAAGCTAATGAAGCTTACACAAGCATCAAAAGCAATTGCTTATTTTAACGAAGATGAAGATAGAAAATGTAAAACAATCAAGATAGAATAATTGAAGAATTTTGATCGATTCATTTGACTATAATGGGTATGAAAGAAAGCTATTTACAAGTTATGAATCAATTTGAAGGGAATGTGGTATCAAGAAATGAAGTTACTTCAAACAGTCTGTATGAAAGTCCTGAAGCTAGCTTGAGTGTTCTATCTAATGGTGCTATTGGATCTTCTACAAGAGATAGAAAATCTGTAATCTCACTGTCAGAAAAGTTGAAAGGGATTGCAAAGGGCTATCGTGGGACATAGAAAACATGTTACCATAGAGAGATGAAACATAGGAAAGAGTTGCATGGACGGAGAAAGTGTTTGGTCTAGAAACACCTATTTATAAAGCATCCCAAAATGGTAATTACAAGCTATTTGATATGACTGATGGAGTTTTTATTATTTAGCTGAAGTATATTGTTCACTGTTTGATATAGTTGATGGAGATATTTTTGATTTTGGTTTCTTCTTGAGCGTTAAAATAGTTGTTTCAACTGAGTATAATTGCTTGTAGGCTAATCTAAAATTGTGCAAAAAATCATTATTTATAAATGCTCTATATAATTTAAACAAAATACTTCTGAATCCTCATAATTTTCAAGTTAAGTTATCATCAAGTACATTCCAGCCAATTAAACATGTTTTTAGTAGAAAGTCACTAACAATTTCAAGTTTTATATATGTGACTGGGATGTCACCTCCTTCTCCCTCAGCTATTATTATAATGTTGAAATCACGAACATTGATCAATTAACGACAATAAATTTTCTACATTCTGTCCACAAATTTGTTCACTCATTTTTCGCTAACATTCACAAAATAACCTTTAACCTAAAAACCTAGAATAACATTAATTAATTTTCAAATACTTTTCATAATTAAATATTAGCCTTGGATCTCCATAATTGAATTGTATAACGGGTCCTTACCTCACTAGTCATAAATTAGATCTCTGTCTTATTTTAATGTCACACCTGTGAAAGAGGCAATTATTAGTATCATCAACTTTTAAATTTAATTTTAAAACGTAATAACATTTTATATATTAATCAAATTGATAAATCATTTTACAAATTTTGTCATTATAAGTGAACTTAAATAAATACAAATGTGCAATTGTTAACTGATGGTGTAACATCCCATATATTTCGAGCATTTAAGTTATTGAATTAAAAATATATTTTGTCATGTTATAAATGAACAATTTCAAATTTATTTTTAGTAAATAACAAATTATAATAAGATGAATGGTGATTTATAATAACCAAATTATTAATAAATTTTATATATATTTGAGATAATCAACTTTGAATCATTGATAAGTAGTTAAATCATTGTTTTGTTTAAAAACTTGAATATAAGAGTTTTACCCTAATTGATAATAAATTAATTAACATCCCAAGTTTAAGTTAGATAGGAGAGACTGTAATGAAATTGTTAGCCTGCTTTGTGACCAGGCTACCCAAAGCAAAGGATTTGAATATGAACATGAATTGATCAGCAATCGCTCGGTTGAAATGGTGGAATAGCATCACTCTCCGGCATTGAACGCATCATTAGAAGACACAGGGAGGTTTGGTCAAAATCGCAACATCAGTATAACAATGGCCTGAAACTCCTATCAAACTACCTCATTTGGATCTAAATACATCAAATACATGTAGCCCTCTAAATTAGCTTCAAGTAGAGCTTTCGTTTGGCCCAATCGGCCTTACGATTTGAAAGTTACGCCCGTTTCCGTGAATAGGTGTAATCTGGCAATCATTTGGATGAAGTGACGAAGCATCGCCTCCTGGACCGGCTCGCCCCTCATCGGATCGCCTCCCTCGGCTCTCCCTCATCATGATCCGTTCGTGACACACCCATGATCCACGATCCGACTCGTGGAGCCCCTCATGACCACGACTCGATCCGTGGTGCACAACATGGTCACGAACCGCCTGGACCGAACCTGCTTCTATGCATGAATGTTGACCTATTCTTGAGGCTATACCGCTCCTACTTTCCCGGATAAGGTGCCACGTGTCCTACCATGACCTGATCACCATATGGGTTTTCCTACAGCTATAAATACACCTCCAGGGAGCATTTTCAAGGGACTTTTGGCATCTCAACATCCATGGCTGCCATGGCTAACACTTCCCCATGAATAACCACCATCTTCCTCAATAAAATCAATGAATTCAGAGAGAATTATTCATTGAATTCGAATGATTGAGAGACAATCTTTATTGTAATTATAATCTGTGAATGAAATGAGAAAATATGAAGTGGATGTAGGCTAGTTAACGCCGAACCACTATAAAAATCCTGTTGTCTTGCTTTTTCTCTTATTTTTCAGTTATTTCTTCATGTCCTATGCTCTAAATACGACAATTTGGGTGTTAGGGCCATTTTTTGGTCTAACGTTTTGGTGCTTTCATTGAGAAATGAATTCTCCGCCTATCGGATTGTTACTCTATTATTTGGATTTGAAAGTCTGAAGAAAACAGTGCGCGTTTCTACCATTTTTGAAGATTTTAGTGATTCTAGTAAAATCAAAACTTCACGGCTCCTAAAAGAAGTAAGAAAACGCAAGCTTCCCGAGAGAATGAGGAGCGAACAGATGGTTTGCAGGGGCATGTCGAAGGTTTCATGAACAGGGCTCGTGATGAAGGGCCATGGAACTGATTCGTGATGATGGTTCGCGGCTCGTGAAGACGTTCAATCAGCTCGTGAAAAGTCCATTAAATTGGCTCATGAGGGCATATTCAACTGGCTCGTGGAGGTATACGCGACCCGATCCAAAGAAGCAGTGAAATTATAGTGCGGATCGAACCTGGAGCAACTACTATGACCCGAAGGCACAGGGTCCTCACAACCCAATCTGCAGACGCGCTCAGCTCCGCGCAGAGAGGTCTGAACCACGAACTGGTGACACCTCCACGATCCGACCTAGACCAAGTGTTGGACCACGATCCGAAGGAACTCGGCGAACCAACCCGGGTCTAAATAGCTATCATGAACCGAAGAGGATATCAAATTGAAGCTGTTATCCGAACCACGAACCAGAGGACAATGGCGAACCACGACCCGAAAAGGTGACGACGAACAAGGGTCAAGGCCTGACCCGAAAAAGTGGGAGTTTTTGAGAAAAATGCGATTTTCAGATCATTTCAGAAAAGCCTCCATTTTCCGAAATCAAAAAAATCGTGCGATGCCCGCATTTTCGACCTAACCGGTTAGGTCGATCGCCGCCGGGACTTTGGGGCCCCGGACCCCCACCGGCGCTGCGCCCGGACCCACTGACGGCCTCGCCTTCGGCTCGAAGCAGGGCTCGCATTCGGCTCGGAGTACGTTTTATCGTGCAATAATCATTAAGGTTTATCAATTGAGATTCAGTAGATAGTCCGAGGAAATCGACAACAAATTGGCAACGGCGGAATTCTCCCTAGAGCCATAACACCTATTTAATGATGTTATTCAATACGAGGAGCTATTGAGAAGATTGGGCATTCCAGCTATAACAGTATACGAGATAATGATTACCTCTTGGAAACCTCCTCTTCCAAATCTCCGATGGTGTACAGATTTCCCCAATGCAACTGATGATGCTCATGAACGAGTAGTGATCACCTAGTTACGTGACTTAAATCTGTCCAACAGGGGGAATCCCAGATGGCATTGACATAGAACAATCCGAACACTATTCTGAAGATGACTCTCAGAAGATCCCAATGACCATGATTCTCAATAATGGGATACCCAACGGCAAGTAAGGATCCTAGCACTACAAAGTTACCCTTCGCTTGAATGGCATGGTGAAAAACATATGTCTGTGGTTTGCTCCCTGAATAGCTCAGCTAACCTTTGCGTGCCTATTTGATTTCAACCGTATTGAGAGAGATTGATTGCCATCGAATAAGGGTTAGATCAACACACTTTGGTACCCAGAGTCAGATACCAGTTGAACCACTGCAAGCCATGATTGGACCTAGGGATCCTTGCCCGGACGGTAGCAACTTTGACTGCTCACCAGCCACCATATGACCTTGGTCAAGTGACGAAAGCTCGGAATCAAAGCAGCTTAACTAGATCAAGGTCCAGATAGACGAGCTCCAATAGAATTCAGAGCCTGCATTAGACCCTAGTGCCTATTGCTAAATATCCCAACCGAAGATGGAGTGGAAATGGTCTATGGTGACCAAGTTATTGGAGAAGGCAACTACTTGGCTGGATGGACTATGCTACGCAACAGAAATGGCGTGAAACCCAAAGATGCTTCCCCTTTAGATGAAATGGAGTGTGAAGGAGGTGTCAATATTGCTAATAAATGGAGCATCACAAAAGGAATTGCCTGATGATCTGCCCAAAGACATAGTTTCCAAAGAGGATGGCGATTCGGGATGCAGCAGGGTGACATCTAGTGACGTAACTGCACATGTTCCGATTGGTGACACTGACCTGACTAAGGTCTTGAAATCGGGTCTCATTTAGACCTCTTCCGAACAAGGGAACTGACATGCTTTCTACAGGCGAGCCTGGATGTGCTCGCTTGGACCCTTGCTAATATTCGCGGGATTCTACCATAAATTATGAGTCATTTCTCAAGTATAAACCTGAAGTGTGCTCTTGTCGAGCAAGCAAGACGTATGCTCGATCCAGGAGAGCATCTGCCTTGAAAGAAGAAGTCGAAAGGCTGAGAGGCATTGGTTTTATATGATATGCCACACATCCCGCTTGGGTATCAAATCCCGTCTTCGTCAAAGAACGCTAATAGAAAATGGCGCCTCGAAATGAAAAATGAAATCAAGCACCTGGAAACCGTCTACAGACGGTGCAAGAAATGATCGACGATCCAATGCTAGAGTTTTGCATATAACCCCCGAAGGACGGGTCGAAAGGAATTCCAGTCGAAGAAACCACGACTCGCGGCTTACCTAGAACCAGTAGAAGAGATGTTGGATGGATTGGAACGTTACAACATACATTATATACCACACATAGAAGGTCAGAAGGCATATAATCTGACCAAGTTAGAAGGTTTTGACAATCCAGAAAAGATGGAGATGATCCCCATCGAGACACTATAAAATCCAACCATTGATCAGATGGAAGTTGATCCAACGTTGGAGACCGAACCCGTGAGGAAGTCGTGGATAATTCCATGGTAAGCTTCCTGCAGCACGGAATGCATCTAGCAAGGTGAAGTGAAAGGTGTGCCATCATTCTTTATGCCTCGAGATATCGCATGCAAGTCGATACTGCTTATTTTCCCTGGAAGGTTGTCCCAAGATAGACACCAACAAGCCCCATTGCTGAATTCACCACCCTGAATGATTCGACAAAATCACTAATTAACTTCCCGCTTGAAGTAGATATATGTGAATCAAAACCTCTAATGAGCGATGTTTTGGAATTAGAAAGTGAAGATTCACACTTCCACTCCTTTCATCAATTATCTGCCAAGTGACTCATTCCCCAGACGCTTGGGGCAACTGGAGATTTGAGCATGAATCGCTCGAGATTACATCGTCTAATTCAAAGCTGATACATCAAGAGTTTGCATGGCTGATTGCCTTAGTCTCGCCTGATGGTTAGCGAGTTGAAGGTTTAGAACACTTATGCCTGAATGCTGATTGATTGTTTGCACACCAACCCTTGTCCTCAATATGGGATCGAAGGCGCATCAGCAAATTTATGAGACATTACTATTTCCTAGCATAGAAAGTGTAAAAGTTTCTATAAGCATGAATCCATTGTCCTCATGCCAATTACCATACTAGCAGCAATGTGATGGTGTGATATTATTAGTGGTACAAACATGATTCCCCGGCACTCTATCCTTACCCTTAGCATGGGGGCAAAAAGGCGATTTAAAGGAGATGCGACCTCATCACTCGCTTATGATACTTACCTAACCACCTTTGCCATCACAGGACCCCGGTCCAGATCTATTCATTCTTGGGATTGCCGCTCTATGATAGTTTGAAAAGGCATTCGTCATCAGCTTGAGATCTTGGCAGCCATCCCCTGGCAGGGACATGACGATGCAAAATGGACCTACAAAGAACCAACAATGCCATTTTCGCTCCGAATGATATTCATTCCTTTAACAGGATTACTCTTTAACCATGAATCTTACATTTACATTCTTTATGAGTTGCCGATATAATTAACTCAGAAAAATTTATATATGGATTGTGTAGGTACCTCAGATCTGGTACCGATCAGACTTTTAACACCCACGTGTAGGGTTATGGAGCACTGCTGTAACGGGCCCGACTGGACTGCTCATTTGCAAAGCCGCGCCCCCGCGTCTAACAAAAGTTGTATAACTCAAAGTGGATTTGAGATGACCATCTGATCTCTGGCTCACACGTGGCAGACCACAAGACAATTGTACATAAATCATTGAATTGCAAAGTCGGAGTCCGAATCCAGATGGACGCGGTGTGACCATTTATATGGCTCGATCCTATCCTCGATGCCACCAGATTACAAGAATCTTGATAGAGGGCAGCAGTGCCCATTAATATTCTTATTTTCAAATCATGAAATTTGCTTTTACATGCCTCTTGAGTTATTGACATGACTAACTCATATGATATGAATGATGCAGGTACCTGAAGTTTGGTGCCAACTACTCCTCCCATAGATTGTTTGGAGGAATACAATGCCTTGGCAAACATTTCCCAACTGTTTGACTGACTGATGCTATCCACATAGCTTGGATAGAAATATAAACCTAGGATGAGTGTGACCCGACCACTTGTCCGAAAAGCTCCATTCGCCAGAGTGAAGCATGGAGCATGGACCAGAATCGATGTCAAGAACAACACCCGAAACGGCAGAGTCCCACTCTTTGAACTAGAGTATAGAAGGAGCGCCGGGGCGAATGATATGACCGTTCGCCTGAACTACTCTAACTCTCATGATTCGAGAGAGAGTATAAAGGATCAGATAGAATGTCCATAGGCATAAAGGTGCACCGTGACTAAAACCGCCTCGAAATACACTCCACCCCCCTGAAGGATCGGGAGAGTATAAAGGCGCTAAAGACTTAGCGCCCCCAGAAATTTTGCCCCGCTGAAGAATCGGTGAGCAGACTAAGAACCGAGCTCGAACTCTAACCCGCTGAAGGATCGGGAGAGTATAAAGGTGCTAGACACTTAGCGCCACAAGAACTCTTACCCCGCTGAAGGATCGGGAGAGTATAAAGGCATGATGACACATGCCACTCAAGGGCTCCTATCCAGTTACACGATTGGGAAAAAGAATGAAAACGGAGCCCGAATCCTCCATGTCCGGACATGGGGGCAACACAGTTATGGTCCTAATCAATCCTCAACAAGCCCTGGCCAGGTACTAATTTAATGATTGATTGGGAGCATACCCATACATACATAATACTTTAGTGCATTTTCATTTATAGTTGCATTGATAACTTATAATACGATCTATTTTCTTATTTGCTTATGGAATGCTCGCAGGTGCAGGATAATGTGAAAGAAACAAAATTTTATTTACCAAGTGCAGGTTAGCAGAACAAAGCTAAACAAAACGCGAGGGCCGCACTCGCAACAACAATAACAGACCAGTAGAAAGAAACTAAAGGGGGACGTGCAGGAGGCTGACACCAATGCCCAATGCTAAACTTCCTACGTAATTCAAGCCGACGACCGAAAGGAAGCCTTGAGAATGAATTATTCAATGACATGTCATGCGACTTAATATTCGCGACTGGGAAGGACCCGGTGAAGCCCTGGGATTTTTGGATTTCTATCCGGCCTTAATACGATCCTGAGAGGTCATTGGTTTCCCGGTCATAATACGATCGTGGCATTCAGGATTAAAGATTTCCCCATCTATCCAGAATACGCCATCCTTCGTCTAAATTTGAAAGGGAATTGATCTGACTATCTGTCTTATGCCGTTACCCATGAACTGGGGGCATAACCATTGAAAATATTCACAAACGACATAACTTACGTGCTTGTATTTAACTTATGTTGTGATCTTTATAGGCCCCTTGAGGTCCACGAAACGGATGCGGAGAGAATGTCCATTTGCTAGCCCAAACCTAGTTCCAGACTGGAAAGTTCAGATATGGCTGGGCATATCCTATGCAGCAATTAGGGCCTGGATAGGAGACAAGGCATTAGCATGGACCAAGTACCAACATATCGATTTTCACCCAACTCTGATTCACGATGCGAAGAGGGAATATGAAATACATGGATTCAAAGTCTACTACTCAGAACAAAACCCCCATGGATGGGGGCACGAAATATGAGCCTTAGGCAGCATAGTTTTACTACCTGATGTCTATATTCAGAATTGAATGATAGAAGCCTGATTGACAGCTACTACTCATGTGGAACCAAGAAGCCCGAGGCCGTTTTTACCTATTTCATGATTTCATGCTAGAGGCGCCAGCGCCAAATCAAAAGGCCAAGTAGCAATCATCAATTCGCTGGAAATGATAAAATCAAAATTCAAGCAATAATGAACTTGGCATAGTCAGATAGCAACCATCAGCTCAGGTTGAACACAAATCAGCCAGAACATAGAAGCATGCGGCTCCGATTCAGAACATCATGAATGGAAACATGGTCAATAGAACGACTACCTGCAACATCCTAGATGAAAATGCAAAAATGGTAACAAACTCAGGTCATGCACGACCAGCTTTAGCTCCAACCCGAATGGATACTCGAGCGACATTACACACTCAGCTCCAAGCAAGAACGCAACAATTCGAAGAACAGGAACCCAGTCGAGTTGAATGACTCGAACCACGACTCGGGGGCAATGTCGATACAGAAACAAGAAATCAACAAAAAACCCCATTTGTAATCTCATATTCAATGCTGGGGGCACCAACCATGATATTGACAATATGTAGCAATTCTTTGGTGGCAACCTGCTTGCCAGTTTGATCCGGCGCCTCTCGAGAGGCGGCACTTCTCAAGATGATATGGATAACGACAATCATAGCCCTTACACATAGGACATCAGGATCCCCTGTTATTCCCCCAGATTTTAATTTTTCTCTGTAATGAGATTTTCTCAGAAGCTTTGATGAATTCAACCCTGAGGTGGACATACTTCCATGACAAGAAGGTGATAACGTCGAGAAGAAGGACCAAGATGCTTTTCTGACTAAAGAATGAAGCACCTTCCAATTCCTGAAACGATAAGGACAAAGGAAAAGCCCTGGAAAACAATGACAAGAATGTGTAATTCCAAAGAGAATCTATATCACTAATCGACCTCATGATCTTGTTTGTCAAGTTCAATTGAATCGAGCATGAGAAAGAGACTAAATAAGACTGTGACGACCATTTCAGACTATGCTGATGCATAAACGGAGGGGCCCAACTGACTTCATAACGATATTTATCCACTCGCATTTAGCAAGCTTACTTAACTTCACAACTGCTCCAATAGGAGTAACCGAATTCGGTGACGTCCGATGAGGCAATCCTCACTATCCGACTAAAGAGTAGAGACGATATTAAAGAAAATATAATTCGAAAATTTGCGTATACAACACCAACTCTTGCTGAATTGAGAGAGAGCATAGAATGTATTGGGTTGACTAAGATTATAGAACCTGTAACTCTTACCCGATGCAATGACTGGAAGTATAAGACCCTGAAGATTGGATGCCTGATTGACTTGCTTTAACCCCCATCGTTGTTGAGGGCATAAGCCCTGACTTTGCCTATCCTCCGATGGCACTGAGAGCACAAGTGTCGATTCGTAGACTAACTCTAAAGACAATCCTGGCATGGAATGAGATTCAAAACATGTACGTTATGCCTCCAGAGTATGACCCGATTCATCTTCCCAGACCAGCCGAGCTAAATTGCGGACCAAATGTGAACTTAAAGAGTCAAACTACACCGGATGGAAGGTGTGACAAACCTATCTACTACCTTGCGATGGTGACGATCCTATAGGAACTGGTCCACATGATTTTAACAACACCCCTTACTGACTACTTCATATGTGAATATGGGATTAAGAAATGATTCATAACAATTGTGGATTCCGTCGACTATGTTCCAGAGTGATCATGGCTCCCGGATTCCTTACTGTTACGATTCAATGCGATTTTAAGATCCTGGATCAAAACCAAGATATCAAGATAATCCAAACTTGAGTACAAATGACAAATTCATACGTTGATTCTGATATGCTTCGTCCCAACAGTCCAGTTGTTAGCTCAGAGCCCAAAGATTCTTACATTGCCCCATGATTTACGTGGCTACTTCATACATTGGCTCATATGAAAAAGAAAGTCCAACCCTACCACATGCTTGGCTTGCATAGAATGATGATGTTGTTTGGCAACGACCTATGCGTGTAGAATCACGCTCGGGAGCCAACGATTTATCATGACTTTTGACGGATGAATTAGATCTTTTGATTCGACAAGATTTAAGCAATTTCTTGATCGTCTCGAATACTCCTTCCATGGAACTTGGCCTGACTAGATCCCAGGGAAGCAATGCAATAGTTGGATAAAGCCTTCTCAAGGATAAACGACGTTCCAGAGAGATTTAGCTCAACATATTCAAAGCACATCTCACCAGCGATAAGATGTACTTTGGAGGGCAAAATGTAAGCCTGTTTTGTGACCAGGCTACCCAAAGCAAAGGATTTGAATATGAACATGAATTGGTCAACAATCGCTCGGTTGAAATGGTGGAATAGCATCACTCTCTGGCATTGAACGCATCATTAGAAGACACAGGGCGGTTTGGTCAAAATCGCAACATCAGTATAAACTGGCCCGAAACTCCTATCAAACTACCTCATTTGGATCTATAACACATCAAATACATGTAGCCCTCTGAATTAGCTTCAAGTAGAGCTTTCGTTTGGCCCAATCGGCCTTACTGTTTGAAAGTTATACATGTTTCCGTGAATGGGTGTAATCTGGCAATCATTTAGATGAAGTGATGAAGCATCACCTCCTGGACCGGCTCGCCCCTCATCGGATCGTCCGCCTCGGCTCGCCCTCATCACGATCCGTTCGTAACACACCCATGATCCATGATCCGACTAGTGGAGCCCCTTATGACCACGACCCGATCTGTGGTGCACAACATGGTCACGAACCGCCTGGACCGAACCTGCTTCTATGCATGAATGTTGACCTATTCTTGAGGCTATGACCGCTCCTACTTTCCCGGATCAGGTGCCACGTGTCCTACCATGACCTGATCACCATATGGGCTTTCCTATAGCTATAAATACACCTCCAGGGAGCATTTTCAAGGGACTTTTGGCATCTCAACATCCATGGCTGCCATGGCTAACACTTCCCCATGAATAACCACCATCTTCCTCAATAAAATCAATGAATTCAGAGAGAATTATTCATTGAATTCGAATGATTGAGAGACAATCATTATTGTAATTATAATCTGTGAATGAAATGAGAAAATATGAAGTGGATGTAGGCTAGTTAACGGCGGACCACTATAAAAATCCTGTTGTCTTGCTTTTTCTCTTATATTTCAGTTATTTCTTCATGTCCTATGCTCTAAATACGACAATTTGGGTGTTAGGACCATTTTTTGGTCTAACAGAAATGGAGTGTCAATGATAAATAAAGCACGTCTTAACTAGCAGCTAACGAAAATTAATGTTGACATTAATAATCAAATAAAAAATACACATGATTTCTCTGCACATTCACATTTCACGCATGATTTATCTTCTTTCCCCTTCTATTTCTACTTTCCCCAAATTCACTACCTCCTTTCTCTCCACCTTATTTCTTCACTAATATGCATTCGTTTCTTTCCTCCAATTTATTAATTTCTTTCCCAACATTATATTGTCATGTATCTTATTTTGTATATATGTATGTATTTTCCTTATATTTTATACCATGTTGTTTATATTCAGAAGAAAAATAAAATACCATAAAACTTTTAACATTTATCTATGCAAAACGTTAAATACATGATATGTAATATTATGTGTTTGAAAATTTAGAAGTCACATACTTTCTTGCATTTAGCATTAAACAATAAATTATGCATTCATTACTTTTCGTTATTCTCTTTCCTTATGAAATATTCTTTTGAATTTTAAATTAGAAATAAATGTTGATTAGATTAACATGTCATGTCTAGTCAGCTAATTTATTTTCTTTGTAGCCTTAATACATGCAATAAGTCACGTTCGTTACCTGCCCTTTTTACCTTCCTCCCTTCTTTTTGTGAAATGCCTATTGAAAATATTAAATGTTTTGATGACTACATATATAACATAAATGTTTTATATACTTCCCTAAACACGTTTCCGTAAACGTTTGAAATTTTAGTTAATAATAGCAGCTATATATATATATATATATATATTCTCGAATTATAACCTTATAATACGATTTAGGAATCTTAAAATATGTATAAAATAAAAATACCAAAGTTGTTTATTAAATTTTGGATTCGTTAGTTGTGTTTAAATAGTTTTGTATAAACAGTTAACAAACTTCATCGCTTAGTGCAATGTAATGTCATGTGTATGTAGTTGTTTGAGCTATGTTAGACAATTTAAATTTAAAAGCAATAAATAAACGATACTGTTGATCGTGAAATAATAACCATAATTGTATAGAAATGGTTGACTTTGGAATTTAAAGTCAAACTTTAAATGTGAACATGAAAATACATCTGTTTATTTAATTTAAGTAAATTAAATAAAACAATTACAATTGAAATTTCAATGATATTGATATCAAATGCCGTAGTTACAGTAAGTAGAACGCAAAATTTTGCATTCTACTTAATTAAGAAAATTTGATAATTATAATACATTCAATTTAATATAGATGAAAGAATTTTCGTAGCAACAAACAAAATTTCTTTCATTTGTAGCATAAAGAAAAAGTCAAATAATTTAAACCAATAATAATAAATTTGAATACATTAGGTAGAGGAAGTAAAATTATTTAAATAAACAAGGGTGTGAAACAGTAAACATTTGGATTTGGAAACGTGGGACCTCGTTTAAATACATATTTAAAGTCTACCGTTTCTTCAAAATTTATGTCGTTCCTTCTTGTGAATCTGGCTACTTTTGGTCATATTAAACAAACAAATAAAAGGAAATTGCATCATTTTGGTTTATCTACCTTTTTGACCTCTTCTCTCTCTCTCTCTCCTTCTTTACTTAACTCTTCCATTCTTTTCCTCAGATCTTCTCACACAACACTCCTCCCTTCTTTCTATTCAACACAAACCATTCCTCATAAAAAAAAGGAAAGAAAGACAGCTCCTGAAAGCTACCTATCTCACCTTATCTACCAAATCAGCCCGCCGTCGTCGCTCCCTCGCCTCCTTATACACGGATTGAGACCCAACGCTATTGTTCACCATCGCAAGGCTTTCCCCCCTAACCAAGATGTCGCACTGCAAGTTGTTGCTCCTCGCCGAAAGCCCTAACACGTCCACCATCTATATCAATCCCGACACCAACACTACAGCTCCAGCCGAGCGCCTTTCTCGTTGTTTCTGCTCTTGCTTCATCGACTGAATGTGAGTTTAACTTACGATTAGAGTTATCTTAAGTCCACTAATTCGGGTGAACTGTATAATCGTTTGGGTTGTTTTGCGTTGCCAGTTTGATTCTATTGCTGTAGGAATTATGTTACAGTAGACCACTTGAGTTTGGCACCCGTATCCCATATATTAGTATAAATTTGTTAGATGTATGAGGAGTACAATGCATTTTCGAGTTTTCAAAAGAAATGGGTTCATTTAACTCTTTAGACAATTTAGTTTTAACCAAAAATCTATCCTTTCAAAATACTTTATGCAATAAGACAGTTAGAAAAAAAGGAAAAAAAATAGAATTTATTCTTGTATGTTGGGAACATATTTCTGCCAAGATCGGAGTTCTTCCCTTTTTAATGATGTCTACACGCTGCATACATTGCTATGGGTACTGTAAATACTGGACAGAATATTGTCCACTTTCCATGATTATTGTTTACATACAAACAACACTGTTGTTTCATGTGAAGACTAAAGTAAATTGGGCATTGTTTTACCCTATGAGCACTTGGCACATTTTTGTTTACTAGTTTGGTCAAGTATCAGTTTTTCTATGCTAAATATTACATGCACAGTAGTTTACATTTAGTTGATATATATTTTGGTTTTGGCACACTTGTGGTAAGTAAAGGTCGGCATCTGTACATGCCTTACTGTGCACCTATAATTCTTGCAACCATACACCTTTTACTGTTAAATATATGTATACTTCAAATGATGTCGCGCATGTTCATTTCTGTGTAGGCTACTAATGTACATGTGCTATTGTATGTTCTCATTTCAGTAATATATTAAAGATGGTTGAATTATTCGCATAGTTTGGTATTGATCACCATACATGATTTCTATGCTTATATATGCTTGGTTGTACTTATTTATGGAGGAAGTATATGCTGAAAATGCATGCTTATGCCCTTTAAAATTCCTAACTGTCACTTGCCTATTTCAGTATTCACGCTGGTCATCTTTTTTTCATGACTTACGCATGCCGTTTTGCTTGTTATTGCCATGATATTCGGTAGTTTGCCGCGGATTTATACTTGAACTATTTAATATACATCAGGATTACCGATTATAGTTTGTGAATATCGAAGTTCGCTAACTTGAGATAAGTTTAATCCCGACTCGAATGTTTTGTGTATTTTGCATGGAACGCTCGGGTCAGGTCCTAAGTGTTCCAGATATTCAGCTCGCAAACTGGAGAGGAACGTGAAGATGCAAGACGCAAACGGTGTGCGCTCGACAAAACCGTAAAGTTTTTATTCTTTAAAATTCATGTAAACATTATACATTTTTTCGCTGTACTGAATATTTCTATAAACTCTAATATGTATATAAAAAAATTTATTCCGCTACAAGTATTATTGTACTGTGATTCTGTGTTTATTTCTGTTTAAACCCTGCAAGCTAAAAATAACTATTTGTCTTTGTGAACATTCTAAGTTGGTTTACTTACCGACTTCGAGCAGTCAAAAAGCAGGTTGTTACAGTTGGACTAAAGTCCACTTAAATTCTATGTATGTCATTTTAGATTTTATGGCCTGCACGACTTAGGAAGAGCAGGTGAACATTATTCGCAAATTGTTTGGATTTTTGCAAACATCTCTCTTTCACTATAAAGCGTCTATGTTAACCTTTATGTCATATGATTATTTTCTGTTGTTCCTCGCTACAGCTACCCTTCGATGTTTGGGTTCATCTTCAATTCCATAATTTTACCATAGAATACTTGTAAATCCAATCCATATATTTGACAATGTCACTTGTATCTACATTGTAATTTTTTTTTAAGTTGGCATTAAGGCTAGTTGTAGCTGGAATCAATGAGTAACAAAAAGGTAAGCAATTATTCAATGCTTTCTTGTTAATTTAATGATAAATAAGCATATTACTGAAGTTACTAGTGACTATGTTATATTTAGATGTGTTCACCTAGCCAAACTGATCAGGTAACTCTAACAGGTAGAATTCTACCCATTGGCCATAAATACCCTCTACCCAATCTCATTTTCTCCACAAAATCAAACCATCGTCTCTTTCTCTTCTATTTTAGATAGTTTTAAAATTTTAAATTTTTGGTGGTATGACTCAATAATCGAATTCTTCTTCTGTTGCTACTTCACCCACGCCTATCGTGAACTGGACGTATGAATAGATAACATTGTTCATTGATATCTTTGTTAATATCCTGAGATTCAAGGGAACCAACTGATTATATTTGGCTGCTATTGCAATTGAATTTAATGAAAGATTCAATGACAATTGGTAGGGAATGCAAATGAAGAGTAAAAGGGATAACCTAAAGCATCTTTGGAGGGCATGGGACTGCTTGTTATAGCTTCCGGAAGGTGAGTGGAATGAGCAGGATTACGTAGATGGATTTGATGAATGGTAGAATGGTGTTGCATACAAATACAGGAGGTTTAGATTAAATGCTCATCTTAAATTTAAAATTTTAGACTAAATGTTTGTGGAAACATAAGAAAGAGAATTTGTCGGTATCAGGTACTCAGAGACGCACCTCTCCCGGTTTAGACTCAGCACTAACCGTTCACTACTATAGACACATATATTTAAAGCAATTGGATAACAACTAACGCCTATATTTCTAGCCTAGAAACCTCGCCTCCAACAGGGATGTGACGACATGGCATAATATTGGGTTTTGACAGATCGTTTCACTGGCATGGTGGATTGATGTCATTCTATGTTGGCCAATATCATCGACGTTGAGAGATGAGAGCTCTAGACTCAACACCAATAGTTTACTACTACAGGTGCACCTTTGAACAACAATTGGATTACTGGTGATGTCCCACGAGCTTAGCCAAGACGTTCCGCCTCTAACAAGGCTGTGACTTTTGATAGGCCATAGTATTTCGTTCTAACAGATCGTTTTTCTGGTTTGGTGGACCCATGTCATTCTATGCTAGCAAATATTACCAACGTTGAGAGCTGAGACCTTATAGAGAGATTTCACAATAATCCCATGGTTTTGAATGCGGTGCATATGCTTTCTAATATTGATCTAATAGGGTTATCTTAGTTATCTATTGAGCAAGTTCCACCAGGATAAGTAGTAGTATATCTGTAATTTGTTTTGTTTCATGTAGATTGTTTGTTCAGTTTATTTTAGACTCAATTTGTTCCATTGGTGTTTGAGTATAAAATGTGTTGCTATGACTAACTGAAATATTGAATTTACTCTAATGTAGTTCATTTTCAATTATTATGCGCATATTACACAATAAAACAAATACTTAGTTAATAATAATACAATTAAATTAAAAATCACACATTAAAATAATCCATTAAATGCCCCCACTTAAAGCCGTAATCGCATACCTCATTTAACATCTAACTCCGTTTAAATGTACTGCTTAAATATGTCGTTACCGTTTACTACAAATGTGTCCTTAAAGCATCCCAGCGTTTTAGGAGGAGGAAAATAGAAAACAACGTGAATAAGTATGACTCCTCCAATGACAAAAGAGGATTCTTTCTTTCATTTTTCGTTTTTTAACCGTGCTCTACATATAGAATCTCCAGAATTTAAGGAGGAAGTGGGAAAACAACGTGAAAAAGTCTCATTCTTCCAGCTGCAAATGAGATTCTTTTTCTCTTTTTTAATACAAAGCTTATAAAGTACAATCTGATTGTAATCTATAAAAAATTTAATATTAATTTGTAAATAACAAACTGTTTTTTTTATGCTTTAAATCAATTTGTTGTTTATTATATAAAGAAAATACAAGTCTCGTTTGTATAAAACTAAGTGCAATCAACTTAACCTACATAACTAAGAAATAGAACAATGGTGACCACGTTCTTTTCCACTCTGAAATCTCGATCAAGGGAGGCTACAGTCCTTGATTCGAATCATAGGTCTGCAATTCCACCTGTTGTCAGATCATCCAAACAACATGCAGACCGTACTCCTTCTTCTTTTCAAGGTTTGATTCACTCTCTAGATCTAAATTCCAACCTTGAGTTTCAAAATTTAAATACGAAAAAACAGGCAAGTTCTTCCAATACTTATAGTTTGCAAACTAAATTCTAGGTAGAAGCGGTTAAGAAAAATAATTTGCATCATGATGCTATTAAGCTTACTTATTTTGAGCCAGTTCTACGGGATAATCTTAGAATAGCTGTTATTAGCGAAGATCTTGTCAAATTAGCAAGGAAAAATGGACGAATTCTATAATTTTCTATGTATATCGCTGCAAACCTTACTATAACTATTTAAGAGATTATATTGACAGAAATTGGGGACTGAAGGGATGTTATAGATTATATTCTAGACATAATGGTATCTTCATTATTAAGTGTGATCTGAGTGAAGATTGTGAAAAAAAATTCTAGCCTCTGGACCACATTTTTACAACAAAAGGCTAGTATTTATGAAGAAATATGTACCAGGAATGAAATTATCAGGAGAATTTCTAAATACAATCCCTATTTGGATTAATTCCCCAATTTAGACCTTGATTTTTGGTCATTGAAGCAATAAGTAGGATTTCTTCTAGTTTAGGTCAGCCTTTAAAGTTAGATACTGTCATAGAGGATTTATCTCGAATTTCTTTTGCTAGACTTCTAGTAGAGATTAATATTGTAACAACCCGCATTCTACGCATCGAAGAATTGTAGAATATTTATTTCTTTCACATATGAAGTTGTATGGTCATGTAACTTTGGGAGACGACTATTGGGGTCATTTCCCATGTTCATGATTTTTACCGATTTTTAAATGACCGTTTTGCCCCTAGCTGGTTTCGGTCATAACTTTTGATTGGAAATGAGTTTTGACCTAAAATCTCTTCCATCAGGTCCAGATAATGGTTTACCTTTCCATAAAGTGGTCACATTAGCCAAACGGACTCACCGTTTGGGAGATATGGCTGAAACAAATTTCAGGTGGTGAAAAACAGCTTAACTGGGCTTAACCGGGTGATTAACAGCTAGGCCCAAAGGGGAATTTCGGGATTAAGTGTATAAAAGGGCTGCTAGGGTTTAGAAAACAAATTTTACTTCATTTTACAGCCACCTAAGACATTCCTCTCAACCTAGCAATGACCTTCACTTGCTAAAACACCCCAAATCGCCTTCTAATCGATAATTAAGCCAAATATACATCAAATCAAAGAAATTAGCACAAGAATCAAGGTAGAACTGCTGTATATCCTTGGGAATAGCGCCAAACAGAGAATCATTTTAGATTTGATATTCTATTTGTAGCAAAGGTGAGTGATTTGCATAGTTCCTCACTAATTATGGCTAATTAAGGGTAATTAGTGATAATTAGTGAATTTATACATGTCAAAAATCTGGAAAAATGTTCATAAAGTTCGAAATATTGTTTTAGGCCTCTGTTAGAAAATTTGGTTAGTCTGGTTAAGTTTTACTAATCCTATCATTAGTTTGGCTTAAACATGTTTAAGGGAAAATATGAGATTTTGGCTATGTTTGATCCATTTTAACCTATTAAATTATTCTTTTTGGTTTTTGTGGTTGATTATACATGTTGCTATGACTGTATGGTATGCTTTGTGATTGATTAGAAGAGTTAGAATGGTCGAAAACACCATCGTATGGTGTAAAACAGTCGCCGGAAAAAGTTGTAGGAAAATTGTGCTGGGTTTCGGATCAGATCGGTTGAAGAGGCTCGGGTCGGATAATGGACTAGGCAAAGGAACACCGAACAGAACTGAAACTTAGCACAAAATAAAGCATGGCGAAAAGGAAGGCCATTGGGATCGTGTTGGAGTTGGGATCGGGCTGAAGCTTGGCATGGGGAACGGATCGGATTGGAGCTAGAGAGTGGGATCGGATCGGAATGACAGGAGGACATGGGATCAGATCAGACTAACTGGAGGGCTAGAGGACCAAACCATATCTAAGCAGAAGCACCCGAACCGAACCGAGTTAGAAGAGTGCACCCAAGCCAAACTGAATGAAGGAGCTGAGCCAAACCACGATGGAGAATCTGAACCGAACCGAACGAGAAATCTGAAGATGATGTATAGCCGAACGGAACTAGACTTAAGTTACTTCTACGCGATGACTCTTTTGAAGACCAATTCCAAATCGACCAAAACCCGAGATGCAAAGGAAGTCCAAAGAGGAAGTAGAACTCAGGATCCAGTTGGGAACCAATGAGTTATCTTCACGAGTTGTGCTTTGCTGCGGGACGTGTGCTAAGGGGTTATCGACGTCTATAGATTTGATTCACCACCAAGACGGATGTTAGGCTACGTATCATTGCAGTGGGGTAGTTACTACTCCATGGGGCAGAGTGACCGTAGCATGGCTATGAGCCAGTGCAGTGGAGTTGTTATGACTTCATGGGGCAGAGTGGACAGAGCAAAGACTAGTGGCTATGGATCAATGCAGTGATGTCATCATGACTCCATGGGGCAGAGTGATCTTAGCAAGGAATAGGGTGATCAAAGTGATGGATGCCGTATGCTTTACGCACTGAGTGAGAGATGTGAGGATGGTTGCTATGTTTGGTTGTTTGCTTTCACTATGACATACACACCCCCAGCCCCGTATTATTTACACCATATGTTAGTGGCACCTTAGAGTATTGAGCGGTATGTTGTGCTAACTCTTTGGTTGCAGGTCCAGGTTCAAGTATGGTTTAGTATACCTATTATTGTTCTGTTTTGATGCTTATCGCTCATACCAGACTTTTGTCTGACCCAGAGTTTTATGTCTCTTCTTATTACTCTGGGTGCTCTTAAACGGGCAGACTAGAGACAAATTAGGTGGTATGCACGGGTAGCTGTACCGGAGACGAGCAGGAGGCTCCCACGTATGATATATATATATATATATATATATATATATATATATTCTCCCTATGTCGTTGCTGGTCACTACTTTGGGCATTAGTAGTGTACCTTTCCTTTCTTTTGCTTTGGAGACAGTTTTAAAGTTGTAATAATGATGATGTGGAACATAAGCTATAACTGGATTTTCCGCTGGTATGATGTTTAATTTTCAGCTTATGCACTGTCTCACCTGTTTGTGTCAAAGTATGTTATTATTATATTTTATTCCATGCGCTGTGAGACATTCTATAGGTTCTTTGTTAGTTCACCAGTAAGTTCTCTTCTTTTTCCTTCCTTTGGCGACCGTCCCGTGCTGGTTGGACACCGGCCAGCGCACTTTCATGGGGATATGTTGGCTGGTGCGGGGCGGGCCGTCACACTTGGTATCAGAGCTCTAGGTTGCGTAGTTAACCTAAGGAAAGACACTAGGGAAAGATAATACGTATATGAGAGCGCGTAATTGTGATTATTTTGGTTTTCAAAAGCTATATATATATACTATTAGTATAGCTAAGGATGAAGTCGCACTGCACTGACACCACAAAGAGGAAGGTTAATCGTTTCTCTTTACATATTGAACGATGAGCCGATATACGAGGGATGCTGGTAGAGGAGCCAACAATGGGAATGCTCCTGACATGAAGGCTATGTTTACTGACTTCATGAGAGAGATGCTTAGAAATGTGCAAGGAGCAGTTCCCAATGCTGCAAATGGTGGTGGTACAGCGGTGCAGGCGCGTAGGGCCGATTTCGCTAAGTTATGCAAGGATTACACTAGTCTTGGTGGAAAGCTGTTCCACGGAACGGAATCGGCCACAGAAGTGCAGGATCGAAGACTTGGGTATTGAGGATGTGATGAAAAGAAAGCTAGCGTCCCGTCAGCTGCAAGGACGGGCAATGAATTGGTGGAATTCCATTAAGGCAGCTACACTAGAGGACCAAGTTACATGGGATCAGTTTAAGGCCCGATTCAGTGAAAAATTTATCCCAGCTGCCTAGAAGTCAGAGTTGTTTAGGAAATTTATGGAGATCAAGCAGAATGGTAGGGCAGTCTCGGAGTACATTGCAGAATTCGATACTTTATCGAAGTATGGATTATCCCTCATTGACACTCCCAAGAAGAAGAATGAGAAGTTTATAACATGTTTGGATCAGTACTTGGGGGAAAGGCTTATTAACCACATTGATGAGATGTTTGAATCGATTGTGAGGAAAGCATTGAGGTCAGAGAGTCTTTACCCTAAGTCGAAGATTGAGATTGCATCTGCAGAGGAGCCAAAGTCGCAAGCAAGCGGTGGAGGCAAGAATGGTTCTTAGAATAAGAGGAAGTACAATCATACCAAGGATGGCCAGAAGAATAAGAATAAGAAAGATGTTGAGTGCTTCGGTTGTGGTAAGAAGGGCCATTATGCCAAAGAATGTCGAGCCAAGCTAGCAGATAGGAAGTGATTCAACTGTGGCCAAATGGGACAACACAAGGACAAGTGTCCGCAACCCCCTAAGAAAAGCAGATTGTGAAAGCATATGCTATCAACGTTGTTCCTTCTTCGTCGAATGTCACAAATGCGGCGGAGAAAGGAAAGAATGTTGTTATTCAAGGTATGCTTTCTGTTTATGATGTTCCGGTTAGAGTATTGTTTGATGCGGAGCTTCCAGTTCCTTCATATCTAGGGACCTGGTAGATAGGTTGGGATTGGAGCCCGAGATTATCGATAGACTTTTAGTAGTGACGAACCCAATTGGTGGTTCGATTAGCCTTAACATGATTTGTCATAATGTGGTCTTATCGAGTCATGGATGCATGTTTGTTTGTGATTGATTTATTTTGGGCTTTACTGGGTTTGGCATTATTTTGGGAGTCGATTGGCTCCAAAGATACGGGGTGGTGGTAGACTGTAAGGGCTTTTTGGTGATAGTTAGAGCGGATGATGGGCGGAGGGTAGTGTTTGGTGGTCTACCTAATGATGGGTTAATGGCTAGTTTTCTAAATTACCTCGACATCCCGCATGATGAGTTATCAGATGTGCCCGTGGTTGGCCAGTATCCGGACGTCTTCGAGGAAGTGACCGGACTTCCACCACACTGGGAGATTGAGTTCCGTATTGATTTGGTGAAAGATGCCAGACCTATAGTGATGCCACTTCGTCGTATTGCGCCAAGGGAGCAGCGAGAACTCGGGATGCAAGTAAGCGATCTTTTGAAGAAGGGATTTATCAGAAGAAGTGTTTCTGAGTGGGGAGCACCAGTTGTGTTTGCTACCAAGGCAGATGGTTCCCTTCGATTGTGTGTGGACTACCACGAATTGAACAAGGTAACGAGGAAGAATAAGTATCCTCTACCGCGGATAGATGATTTGTTTGATCAGTTGAGTGGCAAAAGAGTATTCTCCCAGTTGGATCTCGCGATAGGTTTTCATCAGCTTAGAGTGAAAGCTGAGAGTATAGCTAAAACGACATTTCGGACGCCGTCTGGATTTTATGAATGGTTGGTCATGCCATTCGGGTTGACCAATGCACCAACATATTTTGTGGATCTTATGAATAGGGTATTCAGAGATCAGTTAAATAAATTTGTTCTTGTGTTCATGGACGATATACTTGTTTATTCGAGGATAGAGGAAGAACACAAGGAACACTTGAGGATAGTGATAGAGGTGTTGAGAAAACACCAATTGAAAGAAAAGTTTTCTAAGTGTCACTTCTGGAGAAGGGAAGTGAGATTCTTGGGCCATGTTGTTTCAGAAAATGGTATTGCTGTGGATCCCGCGAAGGTGGCTACGGTACAAGATTGGTCTACACCTAAGAATGCAATGGACATAAGAAGTTTCTTGGGGTTAGCTAGATATTATCGTAAGTTTATCCAAGACTTCTCCAAGATAGCAGCACCGTTGACTCAGTTGACTAAGAAAATCAAGCTTTCGTCTAGGATGAAAAATGCGAGAATGCACTCAAGAGCCTAAAGGAAAATTTGACATGTGCACCAGTGTTAGTTGTTCATAAAAGGAATGAAGAGATGACAGTATATACAGATGCATGTGGTACCGAACTAGGTTCTGTATTGATGCAAGGAGGTAGGGTTGTAACTTATGCAAGTCGGTAGTTGAAACCGCACGGGAAAAAATACCCTACCCATGACATGGAATTAGCAGCGATCGTATTCGCGTTGAAGATGTGGAGACATTATCTTTTGGGAGAAAGATTCGAGTTGTTTACAGATCATAAATCGTTAAAGTATCTCTTCTCTCAGAAGGATCTAAATCTCCAACAACAAAGAAGGTTGGAATTCTTAGCTTCCTATGATTTCGACATCGCATATACACCAGGAAAGGGCAATGCGGTGGCTGATGCATTGAGTAGAAGACATGCCAGTTTAAGGGCTATGTTTCTAGAATGGAAGCAACTGGAGTACATCGTTGGGTATGATTTCAGACCAAAGTGCGAATTGGATCCAGAAATGTTAGCAAGTTTGACGATCAGACCCACTTTGATTGAGCGGATTGGTTCCAGTCAGAGGGACGATCCTAACCTATTGGAAATCATCTCCAAATTAGAGATGGGTAGCGATGAGGAGATGAACAAGTATGGGCTTGATCGACATGGATGGCTTAGAAAGAATGGAAGACTAGTTGTACCCTATGTCAATGGATTGAGAGTTGAAGTGCTTAGAGAATGTCATCACTCAAAACTGACTATACACCCCAGTGGTAACAAGATGTATCGAGACATGAAGCAGTCCTACTACTAGGAAGGGATGAAAAGAGACATTGGGAAGTTTATATCAAAGTGCATGAATTTCCAGCTAGTTAAAGCTGAGCAAAAGAAGCCTAGTGGTTTGTTGCAACCATTAGAAATTCCAGAATGGAAATGGGAACAAGTCTCAATGGATTTTATTGATGGGTTACCAAGGACTAGATCGGGTCATGACAGCATTTGGGTGATTGTGGACCGATTGACCAAAAGTGCAAGATTTATACCCGTAAAGTCGAATAGAACGGCAGCTAAGTTCGCTGAAATATATGTAAAGTGGGTAGTGAGATTTCATGGAATACCCAAAGGCATTGTGAGTGACCGAGATCCGTTGTTCGCTAGTGGATTTTGGAAGAGCTTACAAGAGGCGTTAGGATCAGAATTACATCTCAGTACCGCGTATCACCCTCAAACTGATGGTCAGACAGAGAGAGTGAATCGTATATTAGAAGATCTCTTGAGAGCTTGCATATTAGACTTTGGTGGATCATGTGATGACCATTTGCATCTAGTAGAGTTTGCACATAATAATAGTTATCAATCCAGTATTGGTATGGCTCTATTTGAAGCTTTGTACGGAAGACCGTGCAACTCACCGTCATGTTGGTTAGAAACTGGTGAGAAGTTTGTGCTTTGACCAGATGCGATAAGAGAAACTTCAGCCAAGATTAAGGTTATCCAACAGCAAATGAAGGCTGCCCAAGATAGGCAGAAGAGTTATGCCGACAAGAGGAGAAGAGAATTAAAGTTCTCCATTGGCGACTTGGTGTTTGTCAAGATTTCCCCGTTGAAGAGCGTGATACGATTTGGTAGGAGAGGCAAGTTGACACCAAGATTTGTTGGTCCATTCCCAGTTCTTGAGCAAATTGGGAATTTGGCATATAAAGTTGAATTACCAGAGAAGATGGCAGGAGTTCATAACGTATTTCATGTTTCCCAGTTAAGGAAGTTTGTGCATGACCCCGATGTGGCTATTTCACCTGATCAGTTGGACGATATCGAGGTTGAACCCGAGGCGGTTGGGAACCACAAGCCTATGCGTATTGTTGGGAATGATACGAAGCAACTTCGAAGGAAGGCGGTGAAATAAGTCAAAGTTCAGTGGGGGCGAGAATGATAATGACTGTACTTCGGAGACAGAGGAGAGCATTAGGAAGACTTATCCAGAACTCTTCGCCTGGTAAGATTTCAGTCTCGATTTAGTCTTTCCACATGCTAAGATATGCTTGTTTTGTTTGTTTTGCATGTTTGATTGTTGTATGTGACTGGTAGGCATGCGGGATCCTTTGTATGTTTTGGGTTAAGGAATTTCGGGGACGAAATTTCCTAAGGGGGGGATAATGTAACGACCCGCATTCTACGCATCGAGGGATCATAGAATATGTATTTCTTTCACATACGAAGTCGTATGGTCATGTTACTTTGGGAGACGACTATTGGGGTCATTTCCCATGTTCATGACTTTTACCGATTTTTAAATGACCGTTTTGCCCCTAACTGATCTTGTTTCGGTCATAACTTTTGATTGGAAAAGAATTTTGACTTGAAACCACTGTTATTAGGTCCGGATGATGGTTCACCTTTCCGCAGAGTGGTCACATTAGTCAAACTGACTCACCGTTTGGGAGATATGGCTGAAACAATTTTCAGGTGGTGAAAAACAGCTTAGTTGGGCTTAACCGGATGATTAACAACTAGGCCCAAAGGGGAATTTTGGGATTAAGAGTATAAAAGGGCTGCTAGGGTTTAGAAAACAAATTTTACTTCATTTTCCAGCCATCTAAGACATTCCTCTCAAACTAGCAATGGCCTCCACTTGCTAAAACATCCCAAATCACCTTCTAATCGCTAATTATGCCAAATCTACATCAAATCAAAGCGGATTAGCACAAGAATCGAGGTAGAACTGCTGTATATCCTTGGGAATAGCGCCAAACAGAGAATCATTTCAGATTTAATATTCTATTTGTAGCAAAGGTGAGTGATTTGCATAGTTCCTCACTAATTATGGCTAATTAAGGGTAATTAGTGATAATTAGCGAATTTATACATGTTTAAAATCTGGAAAAATGTTCATAAATTTCGAAATATTGTTTTAGGCCTCTGTTAGAAAATTTGGTTGGTTTGGTTAAGTTTTACTAATCCTATCATTAATTTGGCTTAAACATGCTTAAGGGGAAATATAGGATTTTGGCTATGTTTGATCCATTTTAACCTATCAAATTATTGTTTTTGGTGTTTGTGGTTGATTATACATGTTGCTATGACTGTATGGTATGCTTTGTGATTGATTAGAAGTGTTAGAATGGTCGAAAACACCGTCGTATGGTGTAAAACAGTCGCTGGAAAAGTCGTAGGAAAATTGTGCAGGGTTTCGGATCGGATCGGTTGAAGGGGCTCGGGCCGGATAATGGACTGGGCAAAGGAACACTGAACCGAACTGGAACTTAGCACAAGATAAAGCATGGTTGAAAGGAAGTCCATTGGGTTCGTGTTGGAGTTGGGATTGGGCTGAAGCTTGGCGTGGGGATCGGATCGGATTGGAGCAAGAGAGTGGGATCGGATCGGAATGACAGGAGGACATGGGATCGGATCAGACTAATTGGAGGGCTAGAGGACCGAACCGTATCTAAGCAGAAGCACCCGAACCGAACAGAGTTGGAGGATGGCACCCGAACCAAACTGAATGAAGGAGCTGAGTCAAACCACGATGGAGAATCCGAACCGAACCGAACGAGAAATCTGAAGATGATGTATAGCCGAATTGAACTAGACTTAAGTTACTTCTACGCGACGACTCTTTTGAAGACCAACTCCAAATCGACCAAAACCCGAGATGCAAAGGAAGTCCAAAGAGGAAGTAGAACTCAGGATCCAGTTGGGAACCAACGAGTTATCTTCAGAAGTTGTGCTTTGCTGCGGGATGTGTGCTAAGGGGTTATTGACGTCTATAGCTTTAATTCATCACCAAGACGGATGTTAGGCTACGTATCATTGCAGTGGGGTTGTTACTACTCCATGGGGCAGAGTGATCGTAGCAAGGCTATGAGCCAGTGCAGTGGAGTTGTTATGACTTCATGGAGCAGAGTGGACATAGCAAAGACGAGTGTCTATGGATCAGTGCAGTGGTGTCATCATGACTCCATGAAGTAGAGTGATCATAGCAAGGAATAGGGTGATCAAAGTGGTGAATGTCGTATGCTTTACGCACTGAGTGAGAGATGTGAGGATGGTTGCTATGTTTGGTTGTTTGCTTTCAATATGACATACACACCCCCACCCCCGTATTATTTACACCATACGTTAGTGGCACCTTAGAGTATTGAGCGGTATGTTGTGCTAACTCTTTGGTTGCAGGTCCAGGTTCAGGTATGGTTTAGTATAACTGTTATTGTTCTGTTTTGATGCTTATCGCTCATACCAGACTTTTGTCTGACCCAGAGTTTTATGTCTCTTCTTATTACTCTGGGTGTTCTTAAACGGGCAAACTAGAGACAGGTTAGGTGGTATGCACGGGTAGTTGTACCGGAGACGAGCAGGAGGCTCCCACGTATGATATATATATATATATTCTCCCTGTGTCGCTGCTGGTCCCTACTTTGGGCATTAGTAGTGTACCTTTCCTTTCTTTTGCTTTGGAGACAGTTTTAAAGTTGTAATAATGATGATGTGGAACATAAGTTGTAATTGGATTTTCCGCTGTTATGATGTTTAATTTTCAGCTTATGCACTGTCTCACCTGTTTGTGTCAAAGTATGTTATTATTATATTTTATTCCATGCGTTGTGAGATATTCTATAGGTTCTTTGTTAGTTCACCAGTAAGTTCTCTTCTTTTTCCCTCCTTTGGCGACCGTCCCATGCTGGTTGGACACCGACACAACGCACTTTCATGGGGAAATGTAGGCTGGTGCGGGGAGGCCGTCACATATATAGATTTCAAATTCCCAGACATGGTTCCAGTTCAGTATTTTGATGGGGATTTAGTTTGGCAAAAGTACATTACAAATGGGTACCCTCCTTATGTTCGAATTGTAAGGTTTTTGGCCATCCTAATGAGATATGTAGGCCGAATTCAGTTTGGATTCCTAAAAATCAATCAAAAATTGATTCTGGTATGGAGATAGATGCAGCTACTGATAATAATGTTAATCACTTGAATGTTGACATTGAGAATCATAATTTAGAGATTCTGGATAAAAATATGAACGTGTCAGCAAGAAAAACTATGTTAACTCATGTTGTTGATGATATTGATATGAATTGCAGGGGTAAATATCCACACCAAGTTAATACGTCAGGCCATGTGGTTAAAAATCATTTAGATGCTGATAGGAATTATGAAAAGAATAGACATAAGTAATCATGGTGGAAAGAAGTTCAGGAAAGATAATTAAGAATTACCTATTACATATGTTAAAGAGATAAGTAGTCATGATGGAAGAGTTAATGCTATTAGTAAGGATGATATTGGAGATGGTAGTGAATTTCAAAAAAGTGAAGATGTTGCAGGTAAAGATGTGTTTATGAATGAATCTAACAGTTCATATAGTTCCTCGTGTAGCTTCAACAAAAGAAGAAGTAGGAGGAAATCCAGTAAAATCAAAAAAGGTACCACGTTGGTTACTGATGAGCCCTTAGTGGAAATTAACCTAGAGTGGGTAAAACTTATGTCACAATTCCAGATTCGATCAAAGACAAAAAAGGTGAAAGAAGGTGTAGTAAATCCTATAGGAGTTATCAATGGAGGCATTTTTAAAAAGTAGTCTTGGTGATGATTGATTTCCAATGTGCTGAGATTGTGGTGTATCTTCCTTGAAGAGTAGTATCTGTTCTGCATGGGCTTTTGGGTGTTATTAGAGCATGTTTAGAATTCGGCTCTATAAGGGAGTCTAATGCATGGTTTTCTAGTGTTTCTCGCTGTTTTTGTGTTCAAAGATTCTCTTCTGTTATGTTGCTGGTTTTAATGGCTTTTGTTCTGTTGTTGAGCCTGCTGGTGGATAATGTTTTTGGTGGAAATTTTGTGGTAGATTTGTCTGTGATTCTTCTTGAAGCTGGCTTATATGTCTATCAGTGTATGCTTGTGGAAGTCCAGTTTTGGGTTTTTTTCTTTAGTGTTTTTGTCAGTCGGTCTTTGTATAGTGTTGTAATGTTTTGTTTGAGTTGGGTTGTCTTTTTATCTTTGTTCAATATTTGTTGTAAGTGGTGTTTTCTTTTTGGTCAGCTCAAACATTTTGTAATCCTCTTTTATGTAATTAAGCACCCTTTTATGTTTCAAAAAAAATTCTCGTTTGTAGATTGGAACTTGAATACATTCATTTTTCTATGCTTAAATCCACTCTGCTATAATGCGGAAGAGCGAAATAAAATGGAGTTTTTCCCTACTTCAGATCATCTCCACGCTGCTTGAGACATTCGTCCATAGAAGTTTAAATTTGAGTGTAATAACCTCCTTTTCGACCGTTTAAAATGACAAGGTTGTTATTGCTTATGAGGTTTAACAGAATCAACGCATGGAATCAGTACACAGAATAAAAATATAATATCTCATAGTGGAAAATCTTATACAATTTTGAGTTATACAATTTTTTATACAGCGGAAATTTAAATACATACATGTTTAATTATGGAATTTCAGAGGAAATATTGAACCTACTAAGCGTCTTCACCACTCGTTGAATTCGTCAACTGAGATCTTTAAGCCGTAACACTCGCCCTGACCCACCACTTCAAGTCGGTATTAAACCAACTCGAATCATTTAAAACGATAGGTTGTTACATTAAGTCTACTGTGACTTTATTTTATACCTCTTCTTTTTTTTCCTTTCGTCTATCCTGCTTGTTTATGTATTATTATTCTAGGAAGCCAAAATCACTAAACCTCATGTGTCATGTAAGTAACATAACCGATAAGAATTGCTATGAAATTTTGTATATAATTCGACTGCTAACTTTCTTTCTTAGAATACCAAATTACTTAACACGTGTGGAAATTTCTATCTATTTTATTGTGCCCAACCTCCGAGATTCATATTAACAAAGAGCACTAACAAGTAACATTGTCTGCTAACACGGAGAATAAGGCTGGTTTAGAGCGACCACCTGTAATCTTATACTAAACAAGTATCAAATATGTCGATAAAGTGCTCATATTTTTCTCTCTCAGTGGGTCGAAAAAGAATATACATAAGTATAATAAACAACACAAATTATAGAACAACAAACACAGTCATATACATACACACACGTCAAGTAAAACACAAGGTAATATACATAAGTGGACATATAATCCACAATATCTTCTCTCAAAAAAGAATATGTACAACAATTAGAGTGCACAACAAAATAACTAGAAGCTAGTCCAAAACTCGCATGAGCGATCAAATTGTGATGGAAGTCCAAAAGCAGAAGCTGGAAAAATATAAATCTACACAGATGCTAAACTATAATGTTTCGGTCTGACCCGAGTATAATAATACACAGGTTAGTCTAGTTAATACAAGCAAATCATAATAAAGGAATGTAGCATCATAAGAGATGACTCTTCTCAAGTAGAGAAAGGGTAGATACAATATGTCACTATGCACAGGGTTTCCAATGATAATGCATAGTTAAGCATAAAGGCAAAGCTATTGATGTGTAATCATTCAACATATGTAAATAGGATGAAATTTGTAACACCCCATCCCCGTTAAGGTCACTCACAAAGGGAATGCCTTAACTTTGATGGAGCGTTTTAGTAGGCAGAACAGAAATTTACAAGACAGATAAAACAGTACTTGAAATTTTTTTAACTTTAATACAATAGAAACCGAAATAAGTTTGGTTACATCTTTTCAAATCACAATATCATAATTCAAGTACAAAATATCGGTCTTGTACAAAACCTTCAGCATGCATAATTTTTAAAGTCATAATCCCCAACATAAACTGTCATGGAAAGATAGAGCCAAAGCCAAGCGATACTTCAAGCAGAGAAAATCCGAATCAAGTTCCTATATTTCCACCCTAAAAACCTGGGGGGAGGGGGGTGGGGGAACGAAAGAAAAGGGGCGAAAACAAGCAAGGTCAGACATAAAGTATGGCAAGTCCAGTGACTTTCAGCATATGAACAAATAATAATATCATGACATGAAAATAAAGCTGGATAAGAGACAATAGCAACAGGAGTAACTGGTATACTTAAGTTAAACAGAAGAAATAGAATGATATAGCCCAAGTTATGCTTCTTACTTATATCTTACTTCTCTGCACGAATACTAATATAACAGGATTAGGTGTTACCTTAATGTCTAAACTGAAACAGAAACGGAACAAAATAATCTATACAGAAACAGAATGCCAGTATTGGGCTTTACCACCCCAACAAACAGAAAGTACATAAACGGAATCAGAGATGGAAATAGGATAATCCCTACGGAAACAGAATGTTAGAATTAGGTGTACACTAGTAAATAGGCCTTTACCACCCCAACAGACGGTACCACACAGAAACAGACAGGTGTTACCACCGAACAGAAACAGACGGTACCCCAAAGGAAACAGACAGAACTAAGTGTACCCTAAGTCTACCCCAAGCGATCGGCTCCCTAATACATAAATACCCTGTGCCAGCCCCAAAGAAGGGTGTATCACTCCCTAAAGTGGCAACCTTTGAATGACATAGACCTATTTACAGATGTCACGACGTCTTACATCCTCAGAGGCAGATCGGGATCCATGCATGCACATGACCCGGTTGGAATGCACCATCAACACCCCTCGCCATTATCAGAATGAACCGCTTATAATTAGTTCAGTAAGCGTGCCCGGACCCTACCTACTGTTGGGTCATAGTTTTGATACCAGAAAGGGTTACTGACTAATATGGGTCCCAAACAACAGATGACACAAGTATTTTTCCTCCTTACCTTGTGTCCCCAGACTAATGGATTTCAGATTAACTTGTTTACAAGTTTTCAGACCTACAGAGTTCAGATCAACTAGTTCACAGATCAGAAAATCAAGTCAATAGGTTTTCAGACTAACAGATCAGATGTACAGTTTTAACAGACTTACAGATTGTCTAACTTTGTATTGGGCCTACAGATTCACGAAATAGGTTTATTAATTCATCAGTCCAGTTGGTTTAGCCCTATCCACCCAACACGTTTTAGACATCATATTTATCTCAGATTTGCATTAATTAAATATTAATGCGCAGACCTCTCACATTAGGTCGGTAGCTTGTGGCCGCTGGATAAGCCGGGCGGTTCCGGGCAGACTTCTGCCACAAGCCAGACCTAACCTCGTGTCTAAGCATATATTAGTTATGCCTACGACCTCTCATATTAGACTAACAGTTTGCGGTTGCTGGTTAAGCCGGTTGGGTCCGGGCAGGCTTCTACCACAAACATGAGTCTAACCTCATGTCTCAGCATTTTTATTATAAATAGATTATTCCATTATAAATTATACAAATATCAGACTAATTATGTCAATTTAATAGATTTGACTTCTTTCCAAGTTGTAGAAGATTAATCAAATTAACATGTTTTACTCAATCTTAGATCGAGCCTACGGATTTTCATACATAAATTACAATCATTCAGCTTTTCAATAGATTTAACAGATTTAGCAGCTCAGGCGGTTCAATAGATTTAGCAAATTAGGCAACTCAACAGATTTAGCAGATTAGGCATAATTAGCAGATTAGGCGATTCAACATATTTAACAGTTCAAGCAATTCAATAGATTAAACAGGTAACAGATTTAGCAGATTAGGCAAATTTAACATATTAAGAAGATAACAGTTTTAGCTGATTTAAACATTCCTTAAAGTCCTATTCACATATCTTGCCTAATTCATAAAGTAAGCCTAAACTTATATGCCCAAATTATGGTCATAATCCACCATATAACATATGTTCCAAATTTTAGTTAAACTTGCATAGTTCAGAATATTCTCCAAAAACCTTAATCGTGATTCACATATAAATTATGCCAAATATAGCCATTGATTACAATGCATGACACATATCCAAACCCCCTTACTTAGGTGTATTCACACTTAATAGTAATCAAATCTTAATATAGGTTTTTACACCTAAGTCATATGCAAATTAATTCTCCTACTTCCAAGAATTAATATGACTAGATCCAAATCTTAAATTATGAAATATGTTCTTTATGTTCTAAGTAACTATAATCCTCTTCTTCCAAGTCATAGATCATCTTATGCAATATGTCTCAAATTTATGTCCAGAATTACAACATGCGCTCTGTCCTCAATTTAGTTACAAATCGATTTTGCCTAAATATGCCTCATTCAATATTCTTCCCAAATTTAGCGTTTATGTGTTCATCTCTTATGAGACTTGGCTCAGGCTCGTGGTAGCCTGGCTATCAAACAAAAAGAAAGAAAGTAGGAAGAAATAGAGAACAAAAAGAATAATAAAACAGAGGAACAAATCTGATAAATAGAAAAAGGGCTTAGTCTCAGATTCAGATTTATAATTATGTCAAGATCATGATTAAATTTCATATCGGAAAATAACTGCACTTGCCTTGGTTGGATTATAGAAGAAGAGTTGAAGTTGTTCTCTTTTAATATTATTCAGATTTGGAAGAAGATGCACTAGTTCTAGTTTTGATCCCAGCAGAGTAGCGACGCCATTATTTTATTTATTTATTTTTATTATTTCATAGGCAGCATAAGGAGAGAATAAAATGATGTGAAGAGAATGGGATTGGGGGGCTATTTATATAGGATTAGGCGAACGAATCTAGACTAAAAACGAGACCAAAAACCTCAGAATGAACCCAGGCTCAAAACAGGGTTTTGGCACCAGGTCGACCCCCAGGTCGACCATAGGGTCGACCTAGCCCCTGGGAGGTCGACCATAGTGTCAACCCCCAGGTCTACCTGGTCCTGGGCGGGAAAATTCCCACCCAATTTGCGATGGGGTTTGAATTTGAATTTCTAATTCGAACTCGAGCTGTTTTTCGGTTCTGAAAATCCTTGAAATTTCGGAGGGTCATATCTCCCTCATACGGAATCCGTTTTTCTAAAACTCAGACTCATTTCCAAAAAGAATTTCGAGACGAACGCAATGGCGCAACCCGTTTCCCTTGATTCTTATTTTCAAAATTAATTCTAACTTGATTTATGGTTTTAACATGTTGTTAACATTCGGGTTATTACATTCTCCCCTCCTTAAAGGATTTCGTCCTGGAAATCTTCAAGTTAAGAAGAATGCATCCTATCATCCAATCATCCATATACTCAACCATCATCCATAAGCAACCATTGTCCTTAAAAGATTTCTAATGCTGTATGAACTTATGCAAGAGTGTGTGTATATGTACTTATCTAATGCAAAGATCAGGCGGTCTGCTAATTCAGTTGACCTCCTTAATGCGAATTATGTCAGTGCCATGAGTCTAACATGTATGCAATTTTCCTATTTGATACATATCATTCCTATGTGAGTGCACAATCGTTCATTCATATGCAACATCCATGTGTTGAGTCAACCATTTTGCATCCATAAAATTTTAAAAAAAAATGCACACACATCCATTTGTAGTATGAGAGTGTTTTTGAGCCGATCTAGTGCCTAGTTTATGTATATGCATCCATGAGCAACAACTAGCAACCACTGGCATCCACTTGCAACCATCAAACATAACATGTCGCAAACACATGTTTACACCCATTAGTTTCTGCCTAGAGGTCGAAGGATAAAGTCGGGTGATAGAAGCAAGTATAATTAAAACTAAAGCTAAGTTCCCATTAGACATTGGTTTAATAGAATAACTCCCTAAGTATCAACCCCGAAGACCGAAATCAACATCAGATTAATACTCAGAGAATCACTCCCATTAAACAAATGCCCAACTGGAAATCTATTTCACACTTTGAGTAAAAACTCCTATCCTTTTCAGAAACCTACAGACTACTGATACAGATCAGATTACCAAATGATTCTTAGGAAACTAAGCATGATAAAAACTCAGAATGTATGCGTCATGGTCAACTTAACGCCCAACACAGATGCCCTCAAACCCCAGCTTATCACAAACAGATGAGTCGTAACCCTCATGGGGTCTGAGACTATAACGGAACCAGAAACAAGACTAGTATTAAAGTGCAAAGTTTCAAGCACAGAATCAAAACGACAGAATCAGAAAGAGTTTTTAACTCCTCAATCAGATAAGGAAATTAAACCTTCTGCATAAATTTTCTTATTTCTACCCTATCTACCAGTCACTTGAGCATTCGCCTGTCCTCCAGAAGTGGGTTCTGCCCTCTTCCCTTGTCCCCGTTTCTTTGGGAAGTCCCTTGTGAAGTGCCCCATTTCTCCATAGTTGAAGCAAGTGCCCTTCCTTTTTCTGCAATCCTTGTTCAGATGGGTCGAGCTTCCACAAGTAAAGCACTTCTTCTCCTTCTTATCTTCAATCTTCTCATCCTTCTTTTGTGTTTCCTTTTTGGGCCCCGCCTTCTTGTTCTGTGGTCCTTCAAGCTTTTCCTCTTTCTTTTTACTTTCGGCTTCCACTTCATGCATTAACGCCATGTCCACCAATTTTTCGAAGGTTGCCCCCATAGGAATGTGGGACATCGCCAATCCGTGTAGCGGCTCATTCAAACCTTTAGCAAACCTTAGTGCCTTCTTATGCGGTGTATTTACCAATTCTAAGCCGAATCTTGCCAATTGATTAAACTTGTTGACATACTCTCTCACTGATAAATTCCCTGCTTCAACGCCAAGAAACTTTTGACGTGTAGACTCTCTTCCGCTCGTGAGAGAAATTTCCTCTCGAACCTATGCCTTAAATCCATCCATCTCTCTACCGAATGCTCTCCATTTGTGACCTCCCACCAAAAAGAAGCTTTGTCCTTAATCAACCATACCGCCAACTGTATCTTCTGCCTATCGTCCACCTCGAAGATAACAAACAAATCCTCAGTTTCTTTGAGCCAGTTCCTTGCTTCCACAAAGGATTCGGTTCCATTAAAGTTCTTCCCACCCATGGCTCGAAAGTCTCTACATATCTTTGGGAAAATATTCACGTGCGGTGGAGGAGAAGGAACCGCTGCAGCTGGGGGAGGAGGGACGTTTGTTGGGCCCGCATCATTAGCCCTAACTTCTAGGTGCTTCCTGAACCAGCCAGGTATCGGTACGCCCTCCGGAAGGCTAAGATCCCCAGACATGCTGAAACGAAAGAAAAAGGAAAGATTCAAAACAAAGGATAGAAAGATAGGCTATGGTTTTGGGTATTATGTTTTTCAAAATAAACTCTACTTTTGAAAATACTTCCTTTTTAAAAACCTTTTTGAAAATAATTTACCAAAACTTTTTATCAAATCTGGTAACCTTCAGCTCTGATCCCAAGTGTAACATCCCACCTCCGTTAGGGTCACTCACAAAGGGAATGCCTTAACTTTGATGGAGCGTTTTAGCAGGCAGAACAGAAATTTACAAGACGTATAAAACAGTACTTGAAAATTTTATAACTTTATTACAACAGAAACCGAAATAAGTTTGGTTACATCTTTTCAAATCACAATATCAGAATTCAAGTACAAAATATCGGTCTTGTACAAAAGCCTTCGGAATGCATAGTTTTTAAAGTCAAAATCCCCAACATAAACTGCCATCGAAAGATAGACTGAAAGCCAAGCGATACTTCAAGTAGAGAAAATCCGAATCAAGCTCCTATATTTCCACCCTAAAAACCTGGGGGGGGGGGGGGGGGACGAAAGAAAAGGGGCGAAAACAAGCAAGGTCAGACATAAAGTCTGGCAAGTCCAGTGTCTTTCAGCATATGAACAGATAATCATATCATGACATGAAAATAAAGCTGGATAAGAGGCAACAAGGGTAACTGGTATACTTAAGCTAAACAGAAGAAACAGAATGATATAGCCCAAGTTATGCTTCTTACTTATATCTTACTTCTCTGCACTAATACCAGTATAATAGGATTAGGTGTTACCCTAATGGCTAAACTGAAACAGAAACGGAACAGAATAATCTATACAGAAACAGAATGCCAGTAATGGGCCTTTACCACCCCAACTGACAGAAGGTACATAAACGGAATTAGAGATGGAAACAGAATAATCCCTACAGAAACAAAATGTTAGAATTAGGTGTACACTAGTAAATGGGCCTTTACTACCCCAACAGACGGTACCATGCAGAAACAGACAGGTGTTACTATCCAACAGAAACAGACGGTACTTCAACGGAAACAGACAGAACTAAGTGTGCTCTAAATCTACCCCAAGTTCGGCTCCCTAATACATAAATACCCTATGCCAGCCCCATAGAAGGGTGTATCACTCCCTAAAGTGGAAACCTTTGAATGACACATACCTATTTATAGATGTCACAGCGTCTTACATCCTCAGAGGCAAACCGGGGGTCCATGCACGCACATGACCCGGTTGGAACGCACCATCAACACCCCTCGCCATTATCAGAATGAACCGCTTATAATTATTTCAGTAAGCGTGCCCGGACCCTACCTACTGTTGGTTCATAGTTTTGATACCAGAAAGGGTTACTGACTAATATGGGTCCCAAACAACAGATGACACAAGTATTTTTCCTCCTAACCTTTTGTCCTCAGACTAATGGATTTCAGATTAACTTGTTTACAAGTTTTCAGACCTACAGAGTTCAGATCAACTAGTTCACAGATCAGAAAATCAAGTCAACAGGTTTTCAGACTAACGAATCAGATGTAGAGTTTTAACAAACTTACAGATTGTCTAACTTTGTATTGGGCCTACAGATTCACGAAACAGGTTTATTAATTCATCAGTCCAGTTGGTTTAGCCCTAATCCACCCGACACGTTCTAGACATCATATTTATCTCAGATTTGCATTAATTAAATATTAATGCGCAGACCTCTCACATTAGGTCGGTAGCTTGTGGCCGCTAGATAAGCTGGGCAGTTACAGGCAGACTTCTGCCATAAGCCAGACCAAACCTCGTGTCTAAGCGTATTTTAGTTATGCCAACGACCTCTCACATTAGACTAGCAGTTTGCGGTTGCTGGTTAAACCGGTTGGGTCCGGGCAGGCTTCTACCGCAAACATGAGTCTAACCTCGTGTCTCAGCATTTTTATTATAACCAGTTAATTCCATTACAAATTATACAAATATCAGACTAATTATGTCAATTTAACATATTTGACTTCTTTCCAAGTCGTAGCAGATTAATCAAATTAACATGTTTTACTCAATCTTAGATCGAGCAATCGGATTTTCATACAGAAATTACAATCATTCAGCTTTTCAACAGATTTAGCAGCTCAGGCGGTTCAATAGATTTAGCAGATTAGGAAACTCAACAGATTTAGCAGATTAGGCATAATTAGCAGATTAGGCGATTCAACATATTTAATAGTTTAGGCAATTCAACAGATTAAACAAGTAACAGATTTAGCAGATTAGGCGAATTTAACATATTAAGTAGATAACAGTTTTAGCCGATTTAAACATTCCTTAAAGTCCTATTCATATATCTTGCCTAATTCATAAAGTAAGCCTAAACTTATATGCCTAAATTATGGTCATAATCCACCATATAACATATGTCCCAAAATTTAGTTAAACTTGCATAGTTTAGAATATTCTCCAAAAACCCTAATCGTGATTCACATATAAATTATGCCAAATATAGCCATTGATTACAATGCATGACACATATCCAGAACCCCCCTTACTTAGTTGTATTTGTACTTAATAGTCATCAAATCTTAATATAGGTTTTTACACCTAAGTCATATGCAAATTAATTCTCCTACTTCCAAATGACAAACTATCAGAATTAATATGCCCAGATCCAGATCTTAAATTATGAAATATGTTCTTTACGTTCTAAGTCACTATAATCCTCTTCTTCTAAGTCATAGATCATCTTATGCAATATGTCTCAAATTTATGTCCAGAATTACAACATGCGTTGTGTCCTCAATTTAGTTACAAATCGATTTTGCCCAAATATGCCTCATTCAATATACTTCCCAAATTTAGCGTTTATGCATTCATCTCTTATAAGACTTGGCTTAGGCTCGTGGTATCCTGGTTATCAAACAAAAAAGAAACAAAGGAGGAAGAAATACAGAACAAACAGAATAATAAAATAGAGGAACAGATCTGATAAATAGAAAAAGGGCCTAGTCTCAGATTCAGAATTATAATTATGTCAAGATCATAATTAAATTTCATATCAGAAAATAACTGCACTTGCCTTGGTTGGATTATAGAAGAAGATTTGCAGTTGTTCTCTTTTAATCTTATTCAGATTTGGAAGAAGATGCACTAGCTCTAGTTTTGATCCCAACAGAGTAGCGATGCCATTATTTTATTTATTTATTTCTATTATTTCAGAGGCAACATAAGGAGAGAATAAAATGGTGTGAAGAGAATGGGGTTAGCGAGCTGTTTATATAGGATTAGGCGAACGAATCTAGACTGAAAACGAGACCAAAAACATCAGAATGAACCCAGGCTCAAAACTGGGTTTTGGCACCAGGTCGACCCCTAGGTCGACCATAGGGTCGACCTGGCCCCTGGGAGGTCGACCATAGTGTCGACACCTAGGTCGACTTGGTCCTAGGCGGGAAAATTCCCACCCAATCTGCGCTGGGGTTTGAATTCGAATTTCGAATTCAAATTCGAGCTGTTTTTCGGTTTTGAAAATCCTTGAAACTTCAGAGGTTCATATCTCCCTCATACAGAATCCGTTTTTCGAAAACTCGGACTCGTTTCCAAGCAGAATTTCGAGACGAACGCAATGGCACAACCCGTTTCCCTTGATTCTTACTTTAAAAATTAATCCTGCCTTAATTTATGGTTTTAACATGTTATTAAAATTCGGGTTGTTACAAAATTTATCACTACTACAACATCATGTAGAACCCATTCAGGAGTTCAAACACAAGAATGAAATCACCATAAATAAACAGCATATATCACTCAGGCTATATAAATTAATCAACATCTTAGATCATTGTGAAAACATTCATAAATCATCCAAATTCTAGAAATCATACATAGAAATCTAAAATTGCAACAGTATAGAGAATATAACCTAATAGTCCAAACAGCAGCCCAACAGCTATATATACTAGATAACAATGCATCTTCTACCTGGAAAGCAATTCTGAAAATAAGGAGCATTTTGGCTGCTAACTTTGAACGTGAATTTGCAAATGGAAGAGATACAGATTTATGGAAGGACCCATGGATTAATGGTAAATCAATGATAGACATCTGGGATGGGACACATACTCTGCTTTTGGATGCCTAAATCTAAATGTAAGTCATACTATAACAGATGGCAACTGGAAATGTGAAACACTAACATGTTCTGATGAAGTGAAAAGAAACATTCAATATCTGCCTCTATATTTCAACAGAGATAATGACATTTGGAAATGGACTCCTATTAACGATTTCAAACTAACAAAATCTTGGGAAGCTTGTCGAACTACAGAAGACACAGGTGCATGGCACCGTGTTGAGTGGTTTAAGGTTCTACCACCAAAAATTGCACATACAGTGTACAAAGCAATGCTTTTTCAACTCCCAACTAAGGACAGATTACAAAATTGGGGGTTAATTTCTTCAAATCAATGTTTGCTTTGTGAAATTCAGGAAGAAAATCACCACACCTATTCTTTCAATGCAACATTTCTAAGGAGACCCTCTCTTACATTCGTAGAAGATTCAACTTTGACAATCAGGATTTACACAGTAACATTCTACTTGAAGTAATTACTTACCTGGCTGTGAGCTGGTCGATCGAAAATGTAAAAATTAAAGTATACAGCATTTGCATAGCTACTGCATGTTGGTGGATTTGGAAGGAGAGGAACAATCGTGTGTTTAACAACAAGAAGAGATCAGTTAGAGAGGTTAGCAAGCTAATTGAAGTGGAAATAAATTTGATTCTAAAAACAAGAGGAAGAAAGCTTACGTTAATACGGGGAGCACCACTGTCTCATATTAAAGGAAGGGGTCAAGAGGATTGGCAGGTATCACGACGAGGAGATGAAAGCCTGCGACCGTCATGAATGTTTCATCGAAGACTGGTTCCATGTTGAAGAACACGATGAGTCTAATTTTGCATGGGAGAATGTGTTAATGGGATTGTACATATCGGCTACATTGTATATAACTGGACTACTGTATGGGTAGCATCACGCTTTTGGGCTGGAAAGCCTTTTTAATAAAATTACACCAATTTTCATATATATATATATATATATATATGTGTGTGTGTGTGTGTGTGTGTAAAGGACTCAACAGTCCAATAAGTGGCTCAACATCCTACAAATACTATTTATAGGAGATCCAACAGTCTCAAGTAGGACCCAAAAACCCATAATTACCCTAACATTTTTTTATATATTTGTATATAGGACCCAACAATCCGAGTACTAGAAATCACAATGACAGTATGTGTCATAGACTCCCGAACAATAACGTACAATGAATATGATACATCCCATATCGTATGTGTTCACTGCTCGATTTATTGTCAATCGGCCTTTTTCACATTAAAAACAACATCTTCAATCAACGAGTTAGGAATTGAACGATATAATAAACAAATGTGTCACATACCACACATTTTATTACATTGTTTAAATTACAATATGCCCTTATCGAAGGTGGAAAATTATGTAATTTTATATATAGAAAATACTTGGATATAAAAAGCGAGTTTACAAAACGAGTATGAAATCATTTGATTTGCTTCTATGAAAATCTTTATATCTCAAAGAATATCATATATACTATAACCTTGAGACGATTTTATTTTTATAAAACAAATATCAAAATCCTTTGTCTCAATGCGATATATATATATATATATATATATATATATATATGTTTATTGAGACCATTTTATAAAACATGAATAGCGTCGGAAATCTCATAAAATAAATCATGAAAACGACCATAAAACTATATAAAACTTCCCCAATTTGGCGTGCACATTAATAATAATATTGGCTTATTTATTTCAATATTAATTCTAGGAAAATCATCTTGAAATTCTCTTCAAAATTCATCAAAATAGTCTGAAAGTATACTTAGAAATGTGCAAGAATAGGTGCAAAAATCATCACAAACAGGAAAAATAACATGTGCATCAGAAGCAAGGTAGCGATCGACACATATATTATTTGGTTCGACCCCCAGGTTGACCCTCATGTGCCTGGGTCGACCCATAGGTCGGCCCAGAGAAGTGCATGGGTTGACCTGAGCATATAATTTTGCCCATGTCTAAAATCTTTTCCGATTCAGACTTTGACACAATGTTATAACATGATGCAATAGTTGGATAGACCTAAAAAATTTACATACACAAAGACCCAAAACAATACTATCAATTAAATGAAGTTTGGCACGACTTCAGCAAGTACTGCGGAAGACATATAGCCATAAATTTGGACAGAGGGCTGTTTTTTAGCTGTAAACATAAAATCGACTTTTTATGTTTACAGAGAAACATATACTGACTGAATCAACACAATATGACCATAAACAATTGATAAAATGGAAGGTGTTGCTCACCGATTTGGCGTTTTATCATAAGTTATTGTAATAGAATTGAGCAAATATTGGGCTTTTAGCTTGCTTTGAGATCTCAACTACTTGTAAACACGGTTACAGCAACACGCAAAAAAGATATCTCAACATACAATAATCTAACTTGAAATATGAAACAATAGTGGAATAATTGTTATGTTGTGGAAATTTTGGGTAATGTGAACGTATGTTTCAAATAAAATGAAGGCATAAAATTTTAAAGTGTGTTTATGTTAAAAATTTAATTATGATAAGAAATTGTGTTTACAATGGGTTCAGATGATTTTTAATATGTTTGTTGATAATTTTGTAAAGTAGAAAATGTACAACGTATTTTTGTTTGGTGGATTATGTATTAAAATGCAATTGAAAAAGGATATAAATTATGAAAATTAAGTCACACAACCTAATTAGCCTTGGATATAATTGAGCATAGGCGAATGGGTAGATTGGAATTGAATTCTAAGCCTATATAAAAAATTTGGAGAAAAAGAAAGCACGTATGTTTTCTTCCCCGATTCCGTATTCTCCCTCTCCAAGAAATACCTGAGAAAAAAATTGAAGCTCCCCTCAAAAACCAAGCTTTCTTTGTAAAAATGAAAAGGGAGAAAACTTGTTAGCCCTTTATATACTTCAATGATCGAACTACAATAAGAGATTCGATCATCAATTTCTGGAAATCGAAGACGGGGAGACTATAGTAAGCTTTCAAGTTGCATGTGAATTTCTCCTTATTATATAGGCTATACGAGCTTAAAGCTTCTGTCTTGTTGCCTAATCAAGTTAAAAAAACATCCAAGACCAATCAAGGTGAGTTTGACCAACTCACGCACTCTAGGTTGAGTTTTTATTTAAATATACATTGGGTTTGATTGAAATAAACATTGAATTTTTTTTATGTAACAAAGTTTAGTTAATCAAAGGTTCCTTTGCACAACAGTGCTAAGATGATACTTTGAAAGCATGATATCTCTTCTATTTGATTTAAATAATGTAATTTTTGTTGTTGTTCATTACCTGAGTTATGTACTTCATATATGTCCAATTTGTTGATCTGGAATAGTCGTAATTTGATCTAGAAATGAGCATAAAGGTAAGGACGAACGAGCAGAGATTGCCTGGGCCTCCTGCATTGTTGCGTCGACACATGCTTCACCTTTATCGATACATGTGTCAACACAGAGAGTTCCTGTGTCGACATAGGCAAAGGAGATTGCACACACAATCTCATGCCTTTGTGTTATGATCCCGAACCTCATTCTTGTGCTTTTCGTGGGTGTTTTGATGGAATTGGATATGAATTTTTGGATATTTTTTATGAGGCTTTGATCGTTTTATGGGACAAGCCAAAAATAGATAAAAATCCATAATTCAGATCATGAATTTCGTGTCAATTTCTAGTGTTGATTCCTTGTGAGTTTCATGTGTTTCTTTGTGACACTGTGCATGTTTTTATAATGGTTTCGAAAATCAATTTTCTTATATATATCATTAGCTTTGAGATAAATAAGATTTCTTTATTTGGGATTTTACAAATTAAATCATCTTAAGGAAGTTGTAAAAATAATATTTTTGAAATATACAAATTTTAAAGAAATAAAACAAATATTTATGAATCATTTTATAAACTCGTTTATAACCATATATATATAACTACATGTTTTTGCACCTATCGAGTAGGAGAGGTTATGATTAAATAGTGTAGTAAATCTCATGGTATGGGACACGAAGATATATTATATCAGTTAATTCCAAACTTGACGATTGAAGATATTTAATATTTTCTAGTGTCAAGTGGGCTAGCTTATAGTGAATCGAGTAGTGAAAACGTACAGTATAAGACGTAGTCTGTTCATTATTTGGATTACTATTTGAGAGTCTATGACACATTCTTTGTTGTTTATGTGTCTTAGTGCTCACTTCGAGAGGGGAAGCTCGCTTTGAGGAGAAGCAAGTGTAACAACACGGAAAATCTGAACTAATTTAAATTTTTTATTTTGCCAATTTTAATGAATTTTGAATATTTAAAATGAATTATTTTAAATAATATCGACGAGAAATTTATTTTGAATGGAATTAGAACGTGTATATTTATATGAATTGAAGTTAGAATATAAATATTTATTCTAACTATAAAAAGGAATTGGAAATGGCGCGGTAGTTCGAAAATTCGATTACAAATTTCAAATGAATGAACATGATTCAAAATAAACCGGATTTTAGCGAAACCAAAAATATTAGAATTTATATGGGAATATCTTTCCAACGAATCCGAAAAATTGAAATTTCATAGCGGGGATAAAAAGTTATACCCAGTTGAAATTTCAGAATAGTCACTATGGAAAATATAGCCCTTAGAAATGGAAATTTTGCAAACGACCTCCGTTTTCGATGAAACCACTTTTTTGAATCTAGGATGTCAAATTATTGCTAGATTCAAATTTGCATAATTTTTGGGATCAATATGTGAGCGTGGCAAAGGAAAACGTGTTTTGACAGTTCCAGTCAATTTGGATCGACCAGAAAATGAGCATTTTTCAAACTGTCTCCAAATTTGATGAAATTAGTTTTGTTAGGACCGTATCGTCAAAACATAGCCAGAATTATTTTTCTGGAATTTTTATGGTCCATATGTGTGCTTGGTAAATTGAAATGTGCATTCAAATTCAATATATAGATTTATATTTTGATTTTAGCGAAAACCGATCGAAAGAGCTGAACTGGCTTACTATACATATCCCATTATGTTCGGAATGGGGGTAACTAGCTTGGGACGATAGTCATTGGGTTCGATTTTGAGTTCGAATGAAAAATTAACTTTTTGGAGGGTTTAAATTAAATAATATATATATTTTTATACTCTCTCTCCCTCACTCTCTCTCTCTTCTATTTTCTTTCAGAACGAAGAAAAAATCCTGACGCCCTTGACTTAGCCCCGCCGCCCCTGGCGCGGACCCCCCCTCTCGCCGCGCACCGCTAGTGAGGCGCAGCCTCCTCCGACTCCCCCTTCTCCTTCTGATGATCCTCCGCCCTCTTATACCACCAAAGAAAAATCGCCCCAAGCTCCACCAATCCACCGCCATCCGACCAGCGCCGCTTCCCCCAGGCTCCTCCGACCCTTCCGCCGCCTCCGGACCCCACCACAACCAGCCCTGCCCCCTCCACGAATTAAAAAATCCCAATTTTAACTATTTTCAGAGTTGCAAATAACCCCTTAGTCTGCAGCACCCTCCGGCGCACGACCAGCGCCCCCCTTCTGACTGTGGGCCCTCCTTCCTCTCCATTCATCAATGTGAGCTTTTATTTTGGTTTTGTTATTTATTCATAGCGTTAAAAATTTATTTTTTACCTATATAGCGAAGTGATAAAATCCGATTTTTATATGCATAGATTGGAAATAAAAATACGATTTTTATATGTATGAATTTGAAGTAAAAATACGATTTTTATATATATGGAATGGTAAATAAAGATTCGATTTTTGTGTATATGAAATAGCGATAAAGGTTTGATTTTTATATATAAGTTGTAGCAAAATAAAAATATGATTTTTATATTATAGAGATAATAAAAATATGATTTTTATATTATAGAGATAATAAAAATATAATTTTTAGCATTGAAATAAAAATGTTATTTTTACTATGAACAGCGGGAAAAGATCGCATTGGAATTTTGAACAAATCCGAACCATTCAGAAATATAGAATGGTGGAGTGGATCCCAAAGGTGAGAACTTCTCACTTTTATTTTGTTTTCTAGTTAAAATATAAACTAGGATGCAGATGGTGCTTAGCAGCACCTAACACCCGTCGTCCACAGACCATGGATGACTTGTTCGTTTGATTGATTGTGTTGTGAAAATTGATTGTGTGTTGTGGAATGGAATAAAATATTTTGTAGTTAAAAATATAATTTTTAACGTGTATATGAATAAATAAATATTTATAAACAAATCGGATGATTTATTTATGTACACACATTCGACTGATATTTATTGGGACGATAAATTTTACACATCGCCCAACTGCACAAATAAATCTGTATTTGTTGATTGAAACCCCACACGGGTATTGGGATGATATATGACATACACTAGTCCCACTAATTAGCTATATGACGATCGATTGATTGACAGGCTATTATAAGCATTAAATATTTTTATTGGATGCTTATACAGTGTAGAATGCACTCTGGATGATGGTTGACTGTGTTTGATTGTTGTTGTATACATGTGTGTATGAAATCCATATAAATAACATTATATGGTACTTGACTGTGTCTGATTCCAGTTCAGAAAGAATGAATATTTTAAAATAATGATTATTTTAAAATAATGATTATTTTAAAATAAAGAATATTTTAAAATAATATTCAGTAAAAGATCAAAATCAAATTTTGATGTCCGATTTGGGATGGACATGAATATATTTAAATATATAAAGCCATGTTGAGTAGATTGACGCCATTTTGACGTGAACGATATTTATATCGATTTTATTCATTTCTATAATGAATATCGAAAAGGAAATGATTTTGAAATCTAATGTTTTGAAAATACTATTATTTATATATCGATGATATGGAATATTCAATTTTGATTTGAAATTGAATATGAAGTTGAAATCATTTTGAAAATAAATTTAAAACGATTTGTAAAATGTGTTTTAAATGGAAATCAATGAAATATATAATATATATATATATATATATATATATATATATATATATATATATAATTGCCTGAATAGAACACGCCGCGCTGCGGGAGTTCGCGAATTTCGACCATTGACTTCGAATGGACATTAAGAGAGATCCGATCGTCGGATTCTCCTAAAACCGGAATCGTTGGGTTCATATTGAAAAGAGCTTTCTAATGAATATTAGAGATTTGAAATCTAATGGTTGGATTTGGAATTATGTCCAAATTAAATTTGGAAAAGGTCGTTGTAAGTGCAGTTCGATGGCCGTTTGTAGAAATCGACTGTACGGGCCTTGATAAAATTATTAAAAATATCAATAATTTGTGTAAAATCATAACAAATGATTTGGAAAGAATTGGGATGAAAATTTCCATATTTGAAAAGATAAAATTATATTTTTATCGAAATGAACTGGTTATGAACTAGAATTATGAAATCCAATATTTTTAAATAAATAAATTGGATTTGAAATGGTTTTAAAAATAACCGGAATTTCCAATATATGAATTGGAATGAATTTGAATCGAAATTATCTTTGGAATATTTCTATATTGGATTCCGTGATTATACGGATGTTGTCGAGGAATTTGGAAGATATATATATATATATATATATATATATATATATATATATATATATATATATATATATCGTTATTCCAATACGGTATTTGTTGATTCCAGATTTTTATATTGAATATAAGCCGATATATTTTCTATTCAGAGCCTTGTATTTAATATTAAATGTGATTTTGGGTTTGTCATGAAAGGTGTCTTCATTAACACTGTTCTTGAACCCAGTTGATAAGAGATAAAAAAAATTATTTTGATTTAATGAAGTATATCAATTAATTGATATTTAATTGGAATGAAATTGAAATTGGTCTTTGGGTTTATCGTGAACGGTGTTTTAAATAACACTTGTTCTTTAACTCGATTAACAAAGGAATAAGATTTTGGGTTGTCGGGAATGGTATCACCCAATGGAGTTAAGAAAATCAGAAACTAACTAGAGATTAGTTAAGTTGGATGGTTTCCTGGGTATTGATCTGATGTTGGTTTCGGCCTTCGGGGTTAATACTTAGGGAATTGTTCACTTGCTAATTTACGATTAAAGGCTAATGGAATGGAATGTGATTTTGGGTTCATCATGAACCGTGTTTTAAAGGACGTTGGTTCTTTAACCAAGTTAAAGACAGTTATAAGATTTTGGGTTATCGAGAATGATATCTTTAATAATACTGTTCTTAGACCCAATGGAGTTAAGAAAATCAGAAACTAACTGGAGATTAGTTAAGTTGGATGGTTTTCTGGGTATTAATCTGATGTTAGTTTCAGCCTTCGGGGTTAATACTTAGGGAATTGTTCACTTTCTAATTTACGGTTAAAGGCTAATGGAATGGAATGTGATTTTGGATTTATCGTGAACCGTGTTTTAAATGACATTGGTTCTTTAACCCAGTTAAAGACAGGATATGATTTCCCAAGTTAAACAATCGTTAATATTGATTTCTGGGAAGATTAAAACCAAGTGGACTTTTAATACATCTTTAATTAGATTGAAATGATATCCAAAGGAAGATTAAAGAATAAATTTAAAGAATTTATCTTTGATAAAATTAATGGGAACCTTTCCCAAAGTATAAGAATATTTGAATAAAAGAATATTCTGGATTGGAATGAGGCGTATGTTGTGTTTTTATAGCACTTGTTTATTATATACGCGAGTTATTCAGAAAGACCGGGTTTATCCCATTCTGAATAACTGATTCAACGATGTGTCGAGGATGAAGACGGTGGTTAAAGACTGGAGGTCTTCACATCATTTGGATGATTACTGATGTCTTGATTGGGCTGTACACCCAAGACAAGGTAATGAGTGGTGATTGTCTAGACGTACTTGGAGATCGACTGGATATGTGAGGACCTCTCCCCTGTATTGGACATATGGGGGAGGAATAAGGTGCCTCCGGTTTTGTTTAGACCCAGAACGAACTTGTAAATGGATGTGTGTCTGACATCGGATTTCACTCTGTGTGATTGATAGACATCAGTTACATAGCGTGAATTACCAGTGTGGCATGCTGAGATGCAAATGATCAAGGCTTCTATTGAAAAGCATAGTCTTGTGGTTGATGATCAAAGCATGTCTTAATGTAGCGTAGTTTTGTGTAGCGTTAATTCGCGAGCCTCACACCCCGGTGTGAACCAGAAATGGGAGAGGACATCAAGGAGGGCATGTGTTTCCTTCTAGCTGGGAGTGGTGTCAGTGTTTTACTGGCCCTGACATTTTACTTATGTAGATGATGGATTGCTAGGTGCCACGGTTATATCGGTTGTTTCGGGGCTGATAGTTTGGTTGGGATATGACCAGTTGATGCCCCTACAGGGCAGGGAAACGTAGCGTTCAGGCATTTTAATCCACATCGAGTGGACCGGCCCTGACGATCCAAGGGCCCACCTGAGTCTGGGTCCTAAGACATGGGCTAGAGCGTCTCGAAGCGGTAAGGGAAATCCCTTGCCTTGGTTCACGACGGAAATCCAATTTCCAATACGAGACATTTCAGTTTTAATTATAATCCTATATATGGTGACATAGTGGTATGGGGCACTTATGCCGTCTATGATTGATACTTATGATTGAAATTGTTTTGATACTATGCACTTATAGTAATAATGAAAGATGAAATTTCACGTACCAAGCATTCTTGGCTATTATAAGGTAAAAACTTTATCCTCCGACTTGCGTTGCATTGTGTGATGGGACCTGAGTCTTATAATAGTTTCATTGTTCTTTATTTAGCGTTGCGCTGTTGTTTTATGCACTGGTATTCTTGGGAGGAAACCCGTTCCGTGTTATACAGCGTGGTCCCTTGATTTACCTTACTTTAAAACCAAGATAATAACTGTTTTAGTTCTCACACCAGTCATATGACTGACCTAGAGTTTATTGTTTTAACCTAAACTCTGGGTGCCCCTATTTTCCGCACGGACAACTAGTAGTTTTGGTTTTGCTGATTTATATTCACAGGATCCTGATTTACAGCTGAAGCGATATTCGGAAAGCTCTTTATTCGTGTTTTACTTTCGGTTGTGTTTTGTATTGTTTTCCGCTGCTATGTATTTAAATGTAAATTAAATCTCTGATATTTAGTAAATGTGTAATATTTATTCATACTTTGTATATTCTTTTATTCTGATGAAATTGTTGTAATAAGCAATGAAATGTTCTTCTGTTTGTGTTCTGATTTGTCTTGTCCTCAAAGCAATCTGGGCTTTCCTTAACGGGGAAGCTCGGTTCGTTATAGTAAGACTCGGAAGGAGTCTTATACACGTATTTACTTGACCTTGGGAGGTCAAGTTACACTTGGTTGGCTGGGGCGTAGTAGTTGGCACCTATATACATGCATAGTACTGGGCACAAGCTCTAGGGGGGTCTTATTTATAAAGCACATGTAATAATTTATGATGTTTTGGATACATTTTGTAGTTCTAGTGTTTTTTGTCTGTGATGCTTTGGATCCATACTTGATGTTATATTTGGGTGATTTCCATTATAGACTAAAGACTAACTTGAGGATTTGTTATCACTTCTGTGATGTTAAACTCTTAAGAGTTTATTATGCGGTTTTTGAGTATTTTTTGTGATAGTTTAGTGTGTATGTTTTTGTGCTCTTTATGATTTAAAAGATGATACTTGTGTTTAGCTCTAAGCAAGAACTTGTTTGTTATAGTAAATTTCCTTATATGGATCATGTGTCTTGTGGCTCTATTTTTTTACCCAAATTTGGATATTTAGGTAATATGTATTGATGGAAAAATCAGTGTCGTGTTCATGAGTAACTAGTATAAACTCGTGAAATTTTCTTTTGTGAAATGTGTCATTCTGATTTATTCTATTCCTTTTTAATAGAATGGAACCATATTTTTTTATGTTTTTGAGTTTATTGGATTATTATATTCCTTTTATTACAAGAAGGAAGTTGTTCCCTTAATGTCAATATACTTCATTTATCTTACTATAACTGATATGTTTAAGCTAGACTGACCCCTGTATTTATACTCAGGTCAGGCCAATTTGTTCAGGTTTACCGTGCTATTGACTTGGGTTTAGTTGCATTACCTTTAGACTACCTTATCTGAAGCAATTACCTAGTTGTGTATTTTTGTATTAGAGACATGTGATATTTATTCATTTGGGCCATGCTATATATATAAATGGTTTATGTAAACCATTTGAGTCTATAACACATGCGTCTGTTTTTTTTTTTTTTTTTTTGAGTAAGACGGATGTGTAGCGCGAGACTGTTGTATTTTGTTGTTGTATCTATATGTATTTTATTATGTGATATGCTATATGTGATGTGTTGTTGTTTGTTCTGAATATGGTCTTTAACCATCGTAGTTTTATATTACATGTATTGAGTACGTCAACCCGCTTAAGGAAAGGTAAGAAAATCTTGTGCACATAATCGACATATTCGATACTCATTTAATAAAAGATTTCGGATGGTTATTCCTAACTAGCCCGATTTTCCACTCTAATAGACGTCATTACTCATTAATTCTCTTTATTAGGGCAGGTCTCGGGGTAGGGCATCACATTTTTGGTGTTAGTGTAAAATTTAGAACAAAGTATAATAAACACTTAATAAGATCATAATAGTACATGTGTTACAACCCGAAAGGATAACACTTATGTCTAAATTTATTATTCCATTGTTATCCTTAACCCGTGATCCTAGCCATCAGGGTTTTCTGGAACCTTATATTTGGGAATCTAGGAATGTAATGACCCAAATTTTCAACATTCGAATTTCGACACTTGTATGTCGTTTGTATTCACTTGCTAAAACTCAAGTATCAAAAACCCATATAGTTAAAAGAAAGAAGTTAGAAGGTGAGAAGAAGAAAGAAATTTTGGGATAGAAGAAGAACACCAATACTACATAATCATAGCAGAATTATAATCTCATAACGAAATGAGTAAAATATAATTTATCAATTGTAATAACCCGGAAATCTAAGCCAATTTAATTTTATTATTTTGGCGATTTTAGTGAATTTTGAATATTTAAAATGAATTATTTTAAATAATAATGGCGAGAAATTTATTTTGAATAGAATTAAAACGTATATATTTATTCGAACCATCGTTAGAATACAAATAATTTATTTTAATTATATAATGAGCCTGAAATGGCGCGGTAGTTTGAAAATTCGATTTCAAGGTTCAAATGAATGTACAGGATTCAAAATAAACCGGATTTTAGCGAAACAAAAAATATTAGAATCTAGTTGAGAATATCTTTCCAACGAATCCGAAAAATTGAAATTTCATAGCGGGGATAAAAAGTTATGTCCAATTGAAAATTTAGAATAGTCGCTATGGAATTCTGGCCCTTAAAAAGGAAAATTTTGCAAACGACATCGGTTTTCAACGAAACCACTTTTGTTGGATCCGAGACGTCAAATTATTGCTAGATTCCGAAATTCGTAATTTTTCGAATCAATATGTGAGCGTGGAAAAGGAAAACACGTTTGACCAGTTTTAGTTGATTTTAATCGACCGGAAAATGGCCATTTTTCAAACAGTCTCAGAATTTGATGAAATTAGCTTTGTTAGGACTGTATCGTCAATAAGAAGCTAGAAAGTATTTTTTGGAAATTTTTAGAGTTCGTATGTGGCCCCGGTAAATTGAAATACGCGTTCAAATTCAATATATAGATTTATATTTTGACTTTGACAGAAACTGATCGAAATAGCCGAACTGGCTTACGATACATATCCCATTGTGTTCGGAATGGGGGTAATTAGCTATGGACGACAGGCGGTGGGTCTCGTTTTGAGGTCGAAATAAAAAGTTGCTTTTAGAAATTAATTAATATATATATATATATATATATATATATATATATTTACTGACACACCCCCCTCCTTTCTCTCTTACTCGGTTAACTCCCTCCCTCCCCTTCATGCCCGATCTGAAAGAAAGAAAGAAAATCCCTTCAACCAATCGCGCAACCCCCCAAGGCGGCGCCGCTGCTCATCATCGCGACCCCCCGCCCCCCGGTCCACTCCACCGACGACGAGCCAGCCCCTCCCCTTCTCAATCGATCGCCCTTCGCTCGAAGACCTCGACCACAGCACCCCCACCGCAAAGCAGCCACCGTACCCCCTCCAGAGCCGCCGCCTTGGCCTGCAGCTTGCCGGCCGACTTCCGCCTTGCACCCCTACCTCCATTCAACGCACAGATAGCCCCCCCTCCGAATTTAAAGGTAAATTATATTGAATTTTATTTGTTTGTTTATTCCTTTGTTCATTTCTTTTCTGGATAATTAGTGATGATAATTTAAATATCAGTTTTAATTATAAAAATATGGAAAACTGAATTATAAAAATATAATTTTTATAATATAAACATCAACATAAAGATAGGATTTTTAATCGTATGAAGTAGCGAAGAAAAATATAATTTTTCCATGTATGTAGCAAAGTAAAAATATGATTTTTATATCATAGGGATCATAAAAATATAATTTTTATATGATGTGAAGAATAAAAATATAATACAGACAATAAAAATATGATTTTTATATTATAGAAGTATTAAAAATTCGATCTTTATTATGTAGAAGGAGCAAAGATGTGATTTTTATATGAATGACAATATAAAAATATAATCTTTATTATATGAACACCGTTGTAAAAACAGAATTTTTATCTATATAGTAGCGGTATAAAAATAGAATTTTTATCTATATAGTAGCGGTATAAAAATAGAATTTTTATCTATATAGTAGCGGTATAAAAATGTGATTTTTATATACATAGCAATGATATAAAAATGTGATTTTTATATATGTAGTGGCTACTGACAATGAAACTAACAAAAGGCGAGCACGACGAAGATTTCTACATATGAAGAGTCATGGCGTTTGGTTTTGCTAGTCTGTGAGAACTCCTCACTTTTAATTTTTTTCTAGTTTGAAATATATACTAGGATGCAGACTGTGCTTATCAGCACCCGACATCCGTCGTCCATAGACCATGGATGACTTGTTTGTTTGATTGCTATGTTGTGAAATTTTATTGTGTGATGTGGAATGAAATAAAATATTTTATAGTGGAAAATATGATTTTTAACGTGTATATGAAATAAATATTTATAAACAAATCGGAGATTTGTTTATATACACTGATTCGATTGATATTGATTAGGACAATAAATTTTACACATCGCCCAACTGCACAAATAGAACCTGTGTTTTTTGTTTGAAAACCCCACACGGGTATTGGGATGAAATATGACATACACTAATCCCAATAATTAGTTGTATGTCCATCGATTGATTGATAGGCTGTGTAAGCATTGAATATTTATATTTAATGCTTATACAATGTAGAATACACTTTGGATAATGAATTGTTGTTTTCATTATTGTTATAGACATTTGTTGTGTGAAATCCATATAATCACATTATATGGTAATTGACTGTGTCTGATTCCAGTTCAGAATTATCAAATATTTTAAAATAATATTCAGTGAATATTGAAATGTGAAGCCGTGTTAAGTAGTTAAACGCCATTTTAACACAAACAGGAATTTTGTCGATTTTATTCATTTTACAATGAATATCGAAAGTGATTTCAAAATCTGATATTTTCAAATGAATTGAAATTTGAATTGAATTGAAATTCGAATTAAATTGAATTGAATTGAAATTCAAATTAAATTGAATTGAATTGAAATTCAAATTAAATTGAAATGAATTAAAATTCGAATTAAATTGAAATGAATTGAAATTCGAATTAAATTGAAAAGAACTGAAATTCGAATTAGATTGAAATAGAATTGAAATCATTTTGAATTGAATTTAAAACGTATTGAAATTGAACGGAAATCGATTTGAATTGAAAACTATTTGAATTGAAATGGATTTGAATTGAAATCGAGTTGAAATGAATTTAAAACGAATTTATATTGGAAAGATTCAATTTTGATTTGAATTTGAGATGGAAGTTGAAATTGTTTTGAAAACGAATTTAGAACGATTTATAAAATACGTTTTAAAAGGAAATCGACGAAATATATATAATATATATATATATATATATAATGGCTTGAATAGAACGCGCCGTGCTGCGGCAGTTCGCGAATTTCGATCATTGACTTAAGAGGGATAATACGAGAGATCCGACCGTTGGATTCTCCTAAAACCGGAACCATTGGGTTCGTAAATATTAGAGATTTGAAATCTAACGGTTGGATTTGAAATCATGTCCAAATAAAATTTGGAAAAAGTCGGTGTAAGTGCAGTTCGATGGCCGTTGATGGAAATCGACTGTACGGGCCTTGATTAAATTATTAAAAATAGTAATAATTTGCGTAAAATCATAAGAAATGATTTGTGAAGAATTGGGATGAAAATTTCCATATTTGAAAAGATAAAAGTAGATTTTTTTATCGAAATGAACTAGTTTTGAACTAGAATAATAATTTATTTATTTTTAAAATAAACAAATTGGATTTGAAATGGTTTTGAAAATAACCAGAATTTCCAATAATTGAACTGGAATGGATTTGAATCGAAATTGTCTTTAGAATATTTCGATGTTGGATTTCGTGATGAAATAGATATTGTTATGGGAATTTTAAAGATATATTTATATCATTATTTCCAATACGATATTTGTTGGTCGTAGAATTTGATATTGAATATAAGCCGATATATTTTCTATTCAGAGCCTTGTATTTAATATCAAATGTGATTTGGGTTTGTCGTGAATGGTGTCTTCATTAACACTGTTCTTGAGCCCAGTTGAGAAAAAGATTAAATCTTTTTATTTAGATTTAATGAAGTGTACCAATTAAATGGAATTGAATTGGAATTGAATTTGAATTGATTTTTGGGTTTATCATGAACGGTGTTTTAAATAACACTTGTTCTTTAACCCGATAATTAATGGATGTGATTTTGGGTTTATAGTGAATCGTGTTTTAAATGACATTGGTTCTTTAACCCAGTTAAAGACAGGATATTGATTTCTGTGAAGATTAAAATCAAGTGGAGTTTTAATGAATCTTTAATTAGATTGAAAAGGTCGAGAATGGAGTATCACCAGTTTTGCTCCAGACGATAGTTAAATCTTTAATTAGATTTAAACGTGAAATGGTAATTGAATTTACCGATAACACCGTGGTGTTAGATAGGAAGTATGACCAGTTTTACTTCATGGGATGAATAGGTTGGGATTGGGAAATGAAATAAATGATTACTTCGGTGTGGTTCGCTAATCCCGACTAGTTTGAATTGATATTCAAAGAAGATTAAAGAATAAAATTAAAGAATTCATCTTTGATAAAATTAATGGGAACCTTTCCCAAAGTGTAAGAATATTTGAATAAAAGAATATTCTGAATTGGAATGAGGAGTATGTTGTGTTTGTGTAGCACTTGTTTATTATATACGCGAGTTATTCAGAAGGACTGGGTTTATCCCATTCTGAATAATTGATTCGACGTGGTGTCGAGGATGAAGACGGTGGTCGAAGACCGAAGGTCTTCACGTCGTTTGGGTGAAGACTGATGATCTTGATTGGGGCGTACACCCAAGAGGAGGGAATCAGTTAGTGGTCATCCAGACGTGCTTGGAGATCGATGGATATGCGAGGTACCAAGTGCCTCCGGTTTCGTTCAGACCCAGAACGAATTTGTAAATGGACTGTGTGTCTAACATTGGATTTTAGTCTGTGTGATTGATTTCTATTAAATATATACTTGTTTGGCGATGGAGAATTTATTCTCTTGCTTAACGCCCTTCTCTGAGACGTACGAGCTCAGGGGTTATATATTAATGGATATCAATCGCATGGAGTGAATTGACTGTGTGACATGCCTAAGTGGCAAATGATCAAGGCTTTTGTTGAAAAGCAAAGTCTTGTGGGTGATGATCAAAGCATGGCCTGTGTGGCATAACTTTGTGTAACGTTGATTCGCGAGCCTCGCACCATGGTTGTGAACCAGAAACGGGAGAGGACCTCAAGGAGGGCATGCATTTCCTTCTAGCTAGAAGTGGCATCAGTGGTTTTACACGCCCTGACGAGTTTGACTTATGTGGTTGTTGCTGTTGCGAGGCACCTTGGACATATCAGTGGCTGTGTGGAGCCGATGGAGTCATTTGGCTCATTGACACCCCATAGGGTGGGGAAACGTAGTGTTCAGGCATAATAATCCACATCGGTGGACCGGCCCTGACGATCCAAGAGGTAGTTGCGGCTGTTCCTAAGGGGAGGGCTAGAGAGTCTCGAATTCGATAGAGGAAGATCCCTTGCCTCGGTTCACAGATGGAAATCCAACTTCCAATACGTGACTTTGCGGTTTTATTTGTAGAGCCTAGTATGGCGACATAGTGGGATGGGGCACTTACGCCGTCTATGATTGATACTTATGTTTGAAATTGTTTTAATACTATGCATTTATAGTAATAATAAAAGATGAAATTTAGCGTATCAAGCATTCTTTGGCTATTATAAGGTAAAACCCTATCCTCCGTCTTGTGTTGCATTGTGTGATGGGACCTGGGTCTTATAATAGCTTCATTGTTCTTTATTTAGCAATGCGCTGTTGTTTTATGCACTGGTATTCTTGGGAGGAAACACGTTCCGTGTTATATGGCGTGGTCCCTTGATTTATTGAACTTTAAAATAAAGATTAATAACTGTTTTAGTTCTCACACCAGTCACATGATTGACCTGGAGTTTATTGTTTTAACCTAAACTCTGGGTGCCTTTATTTTGAAACGGGCGGCTAATAGTTTTGGTTTTGCAGATTTATATTCACAGGAACCTGGTTTACAGCTGGAATGATATCCGGAAAGCTCTGTATCCGTATATCTCCTTCAGTTGTGTATTGTATTATTTTTCGCTGCTATGTAATGTAATTTAAATCTCTCATATTTTCTATGTAATATTTATTCATACTCTGTAATATTCTTGTATCCTGATGGAATTGTTGTAATATACAATGAAATGTTCTTCTGTTTGCGTCCTTTTGTGTGTTGTTCTCGAAGTATCTGGGCTTTCCTTACCGGGGAAGTTACGGGTCTTTACATCAATACTCTTTACACAAAGAGAAAACTGTATATACAAAATTATAAAATTAGAGTACACAACTAGAGTAACCTATACAATATATCTATACAATGATGATAAATACAACATACACAACGAGAATAATTTTACACTAGAAAGTACAAGAATACATCTCGATTCCGCTCATCTCCTGTAGCTCCATGCAAACTCAATGCAACTTGAGAAATATACTCGATCTGACCAAGCATATTTTGAGAAAAACAAAATCACCCAGATTCGATTGGTTTAGAGTACTTTCAGTGAGAAAAATCATATCACAAACAACTTGATTAATTTATTAGCAACCATTTTAAAAGAATGGAACTCTCGTAAGACACGACCACAAATAATATGACACATGTTTTTCCCTTACGATAACGAAATCACTTTTATTATAAATTCAATTATATTAAAATAATGTCTAAAATCTACAAATAAAATAGGAATATAGTCGAAAAGCTTGCATCTCACGTTTCAACATAGGTGGTTTACATCTAAAACTATACGACTCGTGTTGGAGTGTGGATTTCCATACATGATTAGGTAAGGAACTACCTCCCGAATAGTGTTCCTCTAGAGATAAAAACACTGGGGTTTAGCAGAACATCTTCCAACCCAGCCATACATCAACGGTCATTCATTTAACTTGAGTGTACCAAATATATCATCACCACGGTTGTAGGCCAATCAAACCATACTCATTCTGAAGCATAAAAAAGGGACAATCGATTTCACTATATCACGTGATGATATACCCTAATGGGTATGACCCGCATAGCCCTGCTACCTGTTCGATTTCTGTTATTTCCCGATTGATGAGGCATAATGATGCATGTAATGATCTAGGATTTTTGTCAATTTAGAAATATAAATTTAGAATGATTTTATAGAAAAAAATTAGATTGATAAATGATAGGTATAATTTTAAATATGATTTCAAAGATATGATAAAAAAGATTTGATATTAATAATATGTTTTGTCAAAATATAATGTTTAACCAATTTTGCCAAAACAGGATTTTTGTGAAAATAATAATTATTTTATTTGTCAAATTTAATTGGGTTCAGTCATTTAGAATTCTGATTTAATAATTTTAATGTGGTTTGACTAATAAATAGTTGTTGAAAAAGATAACAAAATTTAACTGTAAAATAAACTAACAAAATGTATCAGCTTTTGTCAAATCAGTTAAGAAATTGGTTTGGTTAATGCCAATTATTCGGATTTGTCAAAACCTAGATTTCATAACTTATCAAACTTAATTTGATTTAATCATTTGAAATTCTAATCTGATTTAATAATTTTGAATGGGATTTGAATAATAAATAGTTGTTGAAATGACAAAAAATATATTTTGACAAAAATTTAATAAGTTTTTATCAAATACGTATTTGTCAAACTATTTTTAGCATTGTCTTTTTGTCAAATTTAAATTGTAAAGTATTGTTTGTCAAAATTAAATATTTGGTTTGAATTGTTAAATTTAATAAGAAAAATTTGTTAGTAACATCATAGGATTTTGTCGCTTTAATCGTTGGCTGTTAAATTATAAATCGGTAACATATATGTTGATATATAGTGTCAAAATTTGAAACACTTACATTTGAAACAATTTAATAATATCACTAAAGTGTTGCTAAATATAACCAAGCCATGGTACATGGTTTTGTAAAGTAGGTTAATGGTTTTAGAAGTGGTTTTATGACATGTCTTTATGCATGTACACATGCTTTAGGAGGAGAACAAGTGTCCTATGAAATGTCCTCCTCTTATGCATCCTTTTAGGCTATAAAAGAACCATTTCTCCCTATATTTCATTTATCCTACACTTATCCTTCTTCTTCTTCTTCTTCTTCTTCTTTACCTTTTCCGTTCTTTAGCCATGGCTTCTTAGCTATCTTCTTCCTTCTCTCTCCCTCCTTTCTCCCTTTAGTTCAGCCAAGGTGCCCTCCTCTTCCTCCTCACTCATTTGGCCATAAACTTCCTCTTTTCTCCACCTTAAAGCCAAACCACCTCCTCCTCCTTCCTTTTTTCGGCCATCAACCCCAGTTAGAGTTTATGCCCTAGAGGCAATCCATTTTATGCGATTAATAACATTGTTGATGTTATTGTTTTATTTGAAATAAGAATATTTTGTTATGTTATATTTATTGTGTAGTATAAATATTAACATAATGGAAGTCCTTAGAATAATAATACGGAATTATATAGTTTGAGTAAGACATGAACTTGAAATTATATAATACACTAAGTATTATGATTCTTAAATGTTCATAGTCAAGTTTTGTTGTTTATATAGGACAACAAAAAAACATTGAGACTAGTTTGTTGATTGACTAATTACCACATCTAATTGATCATTAATATACGTGATATTAATGTCAAGACATAAATACGTATTGGAGAATAGCGTATTGGGATGACCCAACATGAGAAAAATACATGGAATATAATTAATAGTATCGTAAGTTATTCCCGTAGTGACGGTGATGTAATGGTCCTCAGACCTGAAATCATTGGAAAAAAATTATTCGAGGATATTTGTGCTTTGATATCATCTAAAGTTACTTGTAACAGAGTATATGATAACGGTAATTATTGGATACATCTCGAATTGAATGAAATTTATGAATGATTTGGATGGAATTTAACCCTAAAATATATTTATGGTGATATCTGTGGGCCTTTTGATTGATTCAGATTATGAAATGCGTGGCCATGCTCAAATATTGATTTGTTTTATATAGTCTACTTATCGATCAAGATAAAAGGGTTAAATTGTAAAGAGGATGATACGATCCATGTCTTGAGTTTAATCCTGGATATATTGGTTAAAAGTATTGTATTGCATTGGTACATTGGTCATGGAAAGGTTGTATCGAATCATTGATTTTATTTAACTTGGGTAGCAACGATGTATTGATAGATGCCAGTCATTATTTATGATTTAAAATATGATTTAAAATCATTGCCAACATTTTAATAACCTATGGGGTCACACAATAGAACGTTATAAAACAGAAATTATTTTGGGGAAATAAAATATCAATATGTTGATATTTTATTTGAGGTTGGAATATGTATTCGGTTTGGATCCTATTTTTTGTGGTTGACCTTTATTTTATAAAGGAACATATGTTTTCTTTTTAAAAGTATGCGGCCAACCCTAAAAAATTAGATCAGATTAGATCAAAAAAATATTAGCCTAAATCCTTTATTCAAAAATCTAATAATGGCGGCTAGCACTGACCTCTTTTCCCTTCCTCAATTTGATCGAAGGAGGAGACATTCTAGTGGACTACTGTAGAGGCATTGTAACTTATCACGCTTTCGATTTGATGCATCATCTTCTTCTTGGTCCAGATTCATCTGGATTCAGCTTGAAAGGTATAAATCCCTAGCCCTATTTAATATAAGTTTTGATTTATAATTTTTTGCGTGGATCCTTATTTCTTAAATTGTTAAGAACACTTTACTGGATGTCGATTTGATCAAACTAAAATTGTTGTTGTTTTGTTCACATTTGATTCATTGTTTACATGATAGTTTCAGAAGTCATTCTGAAATGAGAAATTGGGTTACAATATGGATTTAATTTTGAAATTAAAATTGTTTAATTTAAATAATAATTAATATAAGATATTAATTCTGTTTACAGGATCTTAGATAATTAAACCATATATATACGTGTAATAACCCGGAAAATCTGAACCAGTTTAAAATTTTTATTTTGGCAATTTAAGCGAATTTTGAACATTTAAAATAGATTATTTTAAATAAAAATGACCAGAAATTTATTTTGAATAGAATTCGACGTATATATTATATACGTCGTCGTTAGAATATAAATAATTATATATAATTAAAATATAGAATTGAAAATGCCGCGGTAGTTCGATAATTCGATTTCAAACTTTAATTGAATGTACCGGGTGCAAAACAGTCCGGATTTTAGCAAAACCAAAAACATTAGGATCTAATTGATAATATCTTTCCAACGAATCCAAAAAATCGAGATTTCATAGCGGGAATCAAAAGATATGTCCAGATGAAAATTTTGAATAGTCGCTATGGAATTCAGGCCCTTAAAAATGGGAATTTTGCAAACGACCTCGGAATTCGACGAAACCACTTTTGTTGGGTCCGTGATGTTAAATTATTGCTAGATTCCAAATTTCATAATTTTTCGAATCAATATGTGAGCGTGGCATAGGAAAACGTGTTTGACCAGTTTCAGTTGATTTTAATCGACTGGAAATTGGCCATTTTTCCAACGGTCTCAGAATTCGACGAAACTAGTTTTGTTAGGACCGTATCGTCAATACGAAGCTAGAAAATATTTTTCTGGAATTTTTCGAGTTAGTATGTGACCCCGGTAAATTGAAATGCGCGTTCAAATTCAATATATATAGTTATATGTTGATTTTGACGAAAACTATTCGAAACGATCGAATCAGCTTACGATACATATCCCATTGTGTTCGGAATGAGGGTAGTTAGCTATGGACGACAGGCGGTGGGCCTCGTTTTGAAGTCGAAAATAAAAGTTACTTTTTGATGGAAATTTAAAATAATATAATATATATATATATATCCCCTTTATACCCGTACCCCCCCCCCCCATTTCATTTCTTCTTTCATAAAAATAAAAAAAAAAAGGGAATCGAAGCCGCCACTATCCAGGCGATCGTCGCCGCCGCTCCGGAGCCGCCAACCGCCGATGGAGCTCCGCCCCACCTCCCAATCTTCGTCGCGACACTTTACTCCACTCCCTCCTGCCATTCGACATCCAACCCCCCCCCCCAAATCACCGAAGCCGCCAGTCAATCCCCACTACCACCGCACTGCTGGCGATGGCGCCGCCGCCCACGAGCCCCAGTGTCGGACCCACTCCTCTCGCGTTCTCCCTCCCCCTCCGGCTACCTGCGAATCGAACCCCCCCTAAAACCCTGAAGACCGTCGCCTGCTCCGCCTGCCACCACCGGCGAACTCCAGCGCCCTTCCCCGTCCCTCTACACCTCCGACAGCGAGTCCTCTAATTTTTATTTATTTATTTTATTCTATGTTTATTTGTTTTCAGTTTTCACTTATAAAAAATAAAAAAAATAAAAAAAAAGATATGACTTCTGCTATTAAGAATGATATGATTTTATAAAGGAAAATTTAAATTTTTATAAAGCAAAAAGATAGAATTTTTATAAAGTAGAAGTATTAAAATTGTGATTTTTATAATGATATTTTTATTAAGGCAAAATCTATATTTTTGAAATGGAATTTTTATCTATATGACATCGAAGTAAAAATTCGATTTTTATATACTGAATAGCAAAGTAAAAATTCGATTTTTATATACTGAATAACGAAGGAAAAAATATGATTTTTATATATTGAATATCATAGAAAAAATTCCATTTTTATATATTGAATAGCGAAGTGAAAATTCAATTTTTAAATGTATGAAGCGATTATAAAAATATGATTTTTGAATTGAAAGTGAACAAATAAAAATGTGATTTTTATTTTAAAGACATCAAAATATAAAAATGAGTGATTTTTATATATGTAGTGGCTACGGGCGTCGAAGATGACAAAAATGCGATAACGATGAAGATTTCTGTCAAAGAAGAGTCGGGGAATTTGGATAGCTATTGGTGAGAATTTCTCACCTTTCAATTTCATTTCTATTTATATATATATATATATATACTAGGATGCAGACGGTGCTTAGTAGCACCCGACACAATCGTCAACAGACCATGGACTTGTTTGTTTGGTTGCATAAATTAGTTAGACGATTTGATTTGAATTTGGTTGTTTGGTGAATTTGATTGATATGTGAATGGCGTGGGCCTTCACTAGACCGGGGATAAGGCTAGGCCTCGTCCCGTTTCTAGTATCGTGCCGTTATGCCGCCGAAATTTTCTAAAATAAGTTAGAAAAATAAAGATAGCATTTTATTTAATAAATGAACTGAATAGAAATTCATATGTTAAAATAAAATGTTTTATCGTTAAAAGTATAATTTTTAACGTGAATGTGAATAAATAAATATTCATTTACAAACCGGACGGTTTGTTTATGTACACCTATTTGAAGGACATTGATTGGGACGATAAATTTTACACATCACCCAACTGCACATATAAAATCTGTGTTTGGTTGTTTGAAACCCCACACGGGTGTTGGGATGAAATTTGAAGTTCAATCATCCTGATTGATTAAATATGTCGATCGATTGATTGACAGGCTGTTATAAGCATTAGATATCTATATTTGATGCTTATACAGTGTAGTGCACTTTGGTTGATGGTTGATTATTTTTCAATGCAATTATATTCATGTGTTGTATGAAAATCCATATAATTAATTTTATATGGCGATTGATTGGGCCTCATTCCAATTTAGAAGATAAAGAATATTATAAAATAAAGGTTCATGTGTTGACTGTACTCATCCATTGAGATTAGTCATGTGTTGAACGAAATATTTTAATAATAAAATTTACATCTTTATCAATATAAAATAAAGGTTCATGTGTTGACTGTACTCATCTGGTGAGATTAGTCATGTGTTGAACGAAATATTTTAATAATAAAATTTACATCTTTATTAATATAAAATAAAGGTTCATGTGTTGACTGTACTCATCCGGTGAGATTAGTCATGTGTTGAACGAAATATTTTAATAATAAAATTTACATCTTTATCAATATAAAATAAAGGTTCATGTGTTGACTGTACTCATCTGGTGAGATTAGTCATGTGTTGAACGAAATATTTTGATAATAAGAAATATTTGAAATAGAATATTTGAAAATAGAATTATATGAACCCGTGTTGATTAGATTGACGCCATTTTGACGTGAACGATATTTATATCGATTTTAAACGATTTCGAAATGAATCGAATAGAAAGTGATTTCGAAATGAATCGAATAGAAAGCGATTTCGAAATGAATCGAATAGAAAACGATTTCGAAATGAATTGAATAGAAAACGAATTTGATTTCGATTGAATATATAACGAATTTGAATCAAATAGAATACCACTTTGAATTGAATCGAATAGAAAACCAATTTGAATTGAATCGAATAGAAAACCAATTTGAATTGAATCGAATAGAAAACAAGTTTGAATTGAATCTAATAGAAAACCAATTTGAATTTGAATAGAATAGAAAACAAAACGATTTCGAAATGAATTGAATATATAATGACTTCGAATTGAATGGAAAATGAATTTGATTTCAATTGAATAGCAAACGAAACAAATTCGAATTGAATTGCATAGATAACGAATTTGAATTGAATTGAATATAAAACCAGTTCGAAATGAATTGAAAACGAATTCGAATTGAATTGGAAACAAATTGAAATGAATTCAAATTTGAATTGAATAGAAATGAATTTTAAAACGAATTTATAAGGAAAAATTCAATTTTGCTTTGGATTGAAATGGAAGTTGAAATTGTTTTTGAGACGAATTCAAAACTATTTATAAAATTCGTTTTAAATAGAAATCGACGAAATATATATTATATATATTATATATATAATATAATGGCCTGAATAGAACGCGCCGCGCCGCGGCAGTTCGTGAATTTCGACCATTTATTTCAAACGGACATTACGGGAGATCCGACCGTCGGATTCTCCCAAAACCGGAACCGTCGGGTTCGTATCGAAAAGAGCTTTCTAATGAATATTTTGAAATTCAAAATCTAACGGTTGGATTTGGAGACACGTCCAAATCAAATTTGAAAAAGGTCGCTATAAGTGCAGTTCGATGACCATTGTTGGAAATCGACTGTACGGGCCTTGATAAAATTATTAAAAATATCAATAATTTGTGTAAAATCATAAGAAATGATTTGGAAAAAATTGGGATGAAAAACTCCATATTTGAAAAGATAAAAATAGATTCTTATCAAAATGAACTAGCTTGAACTCAATTTAAAACCCGATTTTTTTTAAATAAATAAATTAGATTTAAAAAGGGGTTTTAAATAATCGGAATTCCTAATATATTTGATTTGAATTGAACTAGAATTGATTTGTGGGTTTATCGTAAACTGTGTTTTAAACAACACTAGTTCTTTAACCCGACGATAAATAGAATGTGATTTGGGTTTGTCGTGAACTGTGTTTTAAATGACATTAGTTCTTTAATCCAATAAAAGGAGTTTTAACGAATCTGCAATTAGATTGAAATGTAAATTTGTAATCTAAATTATCAAATTTAGAAAATGAGCGAGAATGGAGTATTACCAGTTTTGCTCCAAAGCGATTGTTAAATCTTTGGTTAGATTTGAACGTGAGATGGTAATTAATTTTACCGATAACACCGTGGTGTTAAATATGGAGTATTACCAGTTTTGCTTCATGGGATAAATAGGTTGGGATTGGGAAATAAAATAAATAATTACTTCGTTACGGTTCGCTAATCTCGACTAGTTTAGAAAACCATAATTTGGTTTGAACGACATCCAAAGGAAGATTAAAGGATAAATTTCAAAGAATTTATATTTGATAAAATTAATGGGAACCTTTCCCTAAGAAGTGATTTCGTGAATAAAAAGGATATTCTGCATTGGAATGAGGCGTATGTTGTGTTTGTGTAACATTTGTTTTTAATATACGCGGGTTGTTCGGAAAGGCCGGGTTTATACCCATTCTGAATAACCGATTCGACGACATGTCGAAGACGAAGACGGTGGTTGAAGACCGGAAGTCTTCACATCGTTTGGATAATTACTGACGATCCTGATTGAGCTGTACACCCAAGAGGATGGAAATAGTTGGTGGTCGTCCAGACGTACTTGGAGATGGATGGATATGCGAGGAAAGTGCCTCCGGTTTCGTTCAGACCCAGAACGGACTTGTAAATGGATTGTGTGTCTGACATTGGATTTTATTCTGTGTTGATTGATTTCTATTAAATATACATCTGTTTGGCGGCGAAGAATTTATTCTTTTGCTTAACGCCCTTCTCTGAGACGTACGAGCTCAGAGGTTGTATATCGATGGACATCAGTCGCATGGCATGAATTGCCTGTGTGGCACGCTAAGATGCAATGATCAAGGCTTCTGTTGAAAAGCAAAGTCTTGTGGTTGATGGTCAAAGCACGGCCTACGTGGCAGCTTTGTGTATAACGTGAATTCGCGAGCCTCACACCTCGGTATGAGTTAAAAACGGGATACGGACTGCAGGGAGAGCACGACGTTTCTTTCTAGCTTTGGTGGTGTCAGTGACTTACCAGCCCTGACATATATATACTTTTCACCTTTGTGGTTGTTGGATGAGGCGCCTCGATTATAGGTCTGTAAGGACCGGGAAACGTGTGTTCAGGCATAACTAATCCTCTAACATAAGTGAGGACCGGCCCTGAAGCATCCAGGGGTTGCCCAGAGTGTGTAGCCCTGGGACATTTGCTAGAGTGTCTCGAACGCGGAGAGGAGCTTGCCCCTTGCCTCGACTCATGACGGAAATCCAATTTCCAATACGAGATATTGCGGTTTTAATTGTAGAACTAGTATGGCGACATGATATATGGTACCCATGCCGTCTATGATTTATATTTATGATTGAAATTGTTTTGACACTATACACTTATTATAGTATCAAATGATTTGTTTTAAACGTACCAAGCATGTTTGGCTATTATAAGGGAAAACCCTATCCTCCGGCTTGCGTTGCATTGTGTGATGGGACCTGGGTCTTATAATAGCTTCATTTTTCGAAAAAGCATTGCGTTGTTTATTCTATGCACTGGTATTCTTGGGAGGAAACCCGTTCCATGTTTTACGGCGTGGTCCCTTGAATTACTCTCTTTTAAAGTAAAGCTTTAAATAACTGTTTTAGTTCTCACACCAGTCACATGACTGACCTGGAGTTTATTGTTTTAACCTAAACTCTGGGTGCCCCTATTTTCCGCACGGGCAGCTAGTAGTTTTGGTTTTGCAGATTTATATTCATAGGATCCTGGTTTACAGCTGGAATGATATCCGGAAAGCTCTGTATCCGTATATCACCTTCAGTTGTGCTTTGTATTATTTTCCGCTGCTATGTAATTTATTGTAATCTCTGATATTTATCGAATGTAATTTATTCATTTATACTCTGTATATTCTTGTATCTGATGGAATTGTTGTAATAGCAATGAAATGTTCTTCTGTTTGTGTTCGGATTTGTCCTGTTCTCAAACAGTCAGGTGTTTCGAACTGTCTAGATTGGTTTAACGACTGATTCAGATCGAGCGAAACTCCCGGCCGTCACATTTGGTATCAGAGCTTTGGTTTACAGAGCTCGAGAACAAGACACATTAGAAACCATACGAAAGAATTCATCAGATATTGGATTAGTAATATCCAATTAGAATGACTCGATAGAGATAGGATCAGTGGTATCCTAGAACGAGTGTGAAGAGTATAATTTTCAAATGAAAACAATTTAGTTTTGAAAATTTAAATCGTTTTAAAACGTATTTGATTATTTATTTATTTTGAATATGGACAATCCAATATATAAAGATTTTGCATATACGCGTCATGAACGTATATTCGAAGTTTTAATGTACTGGATAGATATAGAATCATATTCTAGACACCCGGAGATGATTCTGATGATTGATATATCATCATCAGAATTTGTATTCGTGTTTCGAAGGTTTGATTTCTATATATTTCCATTAGGCTGGTGTGAGAACCAAAACTTATATAGTTAGAACACATTGTTGTGAATTGGCATCAAAACATGATTTTCTGTATATATGTATCAAAAATATGAATGTGAAACATTAATCCACTAATTGATTGATGTTTGTGTTGTTTGTTTATTTGTTTGATAATTTTGAACCATTATGCCTAATTGAACCAAATATTGAACTGTATTGAAAATTGGTCGCATTTGCTAGCATATACATATACTTACATTGAACAGGTCATAGCAAGGAGGCTAGAGCCGAATAATAAAATTTGTTTGCCCGACAAATAGGTACATGTTTACTATGTAATTTACTGTTTTGTTTGGGTGATGATGATTTTATGAGCCTATTGGCTAGCCGCTTGGCTTTTTCTTTTTCTTTTTGAGATCTGAAGGCCTGTATGGAAATTTCGGGATTTTCCCGTGGCTCCCGGTGCAGGGGAGGTTATGGCGAAATTTTTCGAAAATTTAGGGTGTTAGCCAAATTTTTGAAAATTTGAAAATTCTCAGAAACTGAAAAGTTGGAGAATGGAAGCCAGATCGAACATAGAGTTGATTAATCAAACCACTTTCGACATTGTTCCTTTTCGGGGACGAAAAGTTTTAAGTGGGGGAGATTGTAATAACCCGGAAAATCTGAACCAGTTTAAAATTTTTATTTTGGCAATTTTAGCGAATTTTGAACATTTAAAATAGATTATTTTAAATAGAAATGATCTGAAATTTATTTTAAATAGAATTCGACGTATATATTATATACGTCGTCGTTAGAATATAAATAATTATATATAATTAAAATATAGAATTGAAAATGGCGCGGTAGTTCGATAATTCGATTTCAAACTTCAATTGAATGTACCGGGTGCAAAACAATCCGGATTTAAGCGAAACCAAAAACATTAGGATCTAATTGATAATATCTTTCCAACGAATCCAAAAAATCGAGATTTCATAGCGGGAATCAGAAGATATGTCCAGATGAAAATTCTGAATAATCGCTATGGAATTCAGGCCCTTAAAAATGGGAATTTTGCAAACGACCTCGGAATTCGACGAAACCACTTTTGTTGGGTCCGTGATGTTAAATTATTGCTAGATTCCAAATTTCATAATTTTTCGAATCAATATGTGAGCGTGGCATAGGAAAACGTGTTTGACCAGTTTTTGTTGATTTTAATCGACTGGAAATTGGCCATTTTTCCAACGGTCTCAGAATTCGACGAAACTAGTTTTGTTAGGACCGTATCGTCAATACGAAGTTAGAAAATATTTTTCCGGAATTTTTCGAGTTAGTATGTGACCCTGGTAAATTGAAACGCGCGTTCAAATTCAATATATATAGTTATATGTTGATTTTGACGAAAACTGTTCGAAACGATCGAATCAGCTTACGATACATATCCCATTGTGTTCGGAATGAGGGTAATTAGCTATGGATGACAGGCGGTGGGCCTCGTTTTGAAGTCGAAAATAAAAGTTACTTTTTCATGGAAATTTAAAATAATATAATATATATATATATATATATATATATATATATATATTTCCCCTTTATACCCGTACCCCCCCATTTCATTTCTTCTTTCAGAAAAATCAAAAAAAAAGGGAATTGAAGCCGCCACTATCCAGGCGATCGTCGCCGCCGCTCCGGAGCCGCCAACCGCCGATGGAGCTCCGCCCCACCTCCCAATCTTCGTCGCGACCCTTTCCTCCACTCCCTCCTGCCATTCGACGTCCAAACCCCCCCCAAATCACCGAAGCGCCAGTCAATCCCCACTACCACCGCACTGCTGGCGATGGCGCCGCCGCCCACGAGCCCCAGCGTCGGACCCACTCCTCTCGCGTTCTCCCTCCCCCTCCGGCTACCTGCGAATCGAACCCCCCTAAAACCCTGAAGACCGTCGCCTGCTCCGCCTGCCACCACCGGCGAACTCCAGCGCCCTTCCCCGTCCCTCTACACCTCCGACAGTGAGTCCTCTAATTTTTATTTATTTATTTTATTCTATGTTTATTTGTTTTCAGTTTTCACTTATAAAAAAAAAAAGATATGACTTCTGCTATTAAGAATGATATGATTTTATATAGGAAAATTTAAATTTTTATAAAGCAAAAAGATAGAATTTTTATAAAGTAGAAGTATTAAAATTGTGATTTTTATAATGATATTTTTATAAAGGCGAAATCTATATTTTTGAAATGGAATTTTTATCTATATGACATCGAAGTAAAAATTCGATTTTTATATATTGAATAGCAAAGTAAAAATTCGATTTTTATATACTGAATAACGAAGGAAAAAATATGATTTTTATATATTGAATATTATAGAAAAAATTCCATTTTTATATATTGAATAGCGAAGTGAAAATTCGATTTTTAAATGTATGAAGCGATTATAAAAATGTGATTTTTATTTTAAAGACATCAAAATATAAAAATGAGTGATTTTTATATATGTAGTGGCTACGGGCGTCGAAGATGACAAAAATGCGATAACGATGAAGATTTCTATCAAAGAAGAGTCGGGGAATTTGGATAGCTATTGGTGAGAATTTCTCACCTTTCAATTTCATTTCTATTTATATATATATACTAGGACGCAGACGGTGCTTAGTAGCACCCGACACAATCGTCCATAGACCATGGACTTGTTTGTTTGATTGCATAAATTAGTTAGATGATTTGATTTGTATTTGGTTGTTTGGTGAATTTGATTGATATGTGAATGGCGTGGGCCTTCACTAGACCGGGGATAAGGCTAGTCCTCGTCCCGTTTCTAGTATCGTGCCGTTATGCCGCCGAAATTTTCTAAAATAAGTTGGAAAAATAAAGATAGCATTTTATTTAATAAATGAACTGAATAGAAATTCATATGTTAAAATAAAATGTTTTATCGTTAAAAATATAATTTTTAACGTGAATGTGAATAAATAAATATTCATTTACAAACCGGACGGTTTGTTTATGTACACCTATTTGAAGGACATTGATTGGGATGATAAATTTTACACATCACCCAGCTGCACAAATAAAATCTCTGTTTGATTGTTCGAAACCCCACACGGGTGTTGGGGTGAAATTTGAAGTACACTCATCCTGATTGATTAAATATGTCGATCGATTGATTGACAGGCTGTTATAAGCGTTAGATATCTATATTTGATGCTTATACAATGTAGTGCACTTTGGTTGATGGTTGATTATTTTTCAATGCTATTATATTCATGTGTTGTATGAAAATCCATATAATTAATTTTATATGGTGATTGATTGGGCCTCATTCCAATTTAGAAGATAAAGAATATTATAAAATAAAGGTTCATGTGTTGACTGTACTCATCCGTTGAGATTAGTCATGTGTTGAACGAAATATTTTAATAATAAAATTTACATCTTTATCAATATAAAATAAAGGTTCATGTGTTGACTGTACTCATCTGGTGAGATTAGTCATGTGTTGAACGAAATATTTTAATAATAAAATTTACATCTTTATCAGTATAAAATAAAGGTTCATGTGTTGACTGTACTCATCCGGTGAGATTAGTCATGTGTTGAACGAAATATTTTGATAATAAGAAATATTTGAAATAGAATATTTGAAAATAGAATTATATGAACCCGTGTTGATTAGATTGACGCCATTTTGACGTGAACGATATTTATATCGATTTTAAACGATTTCGAAATGAATCGAATAGAAAGCGATTTCGAAATGAATCGAATAGAAAGCGATTTCGAAATGAATCGAATAGAAAACGATTTCGAAATGAATTGAATAGAAAACGAATTTGATTTCGATTGAATATATAACGAATTTGAATCAAATAGAATACCACTTTGAATTGAATTGAATAGAAAACCAATTTGAATTGAATCGAATAGAAAACCAATTTGAATTGAATCGAATAGAAAATCAATTTGAATTGAATCGAATAGAAAACCAATTTGAATTGAATCGAATAGAAAACCAATTTGAATTTGAATAGAATAGAAAACAAAACGATTTCGAAATGAATTGAATATATAATGAATTCGAATTGAATGGAAAACGAATTTGATTTCAATTGAATAGCAAACGAAACAAATTCGAATTGAATTGAATAGATAACGAATTTGAATTGAATTGAATATAAAACCAATTCGAATTGAATTGAAAACGAATTCGAATTGAATTGGAAACAAATTGAAATGAATTCAAATTTGAATTGAATAGAAATGAATTTTAAAACGAATTTATAAGGAAAAATTCAATTTTGCTTTGGATTGAAATGGAAGTTGAAATTGTTTTTGAAACGAATTCAAAACTATTTATAAAATTCGTTTTAAATAGAAATCGACGAAATATATATTATATATATTATATATATAATATAATGGCCTGAATAGAACGTGCCGCACCGCGGCAGTTCGTGAATTTCGACCATTTATTTCAAACGGACATTACGGGAGATCCGACAGTCGGATTCTCCTAAAACCGGAACCGTTGGGTTCGTATCGAAAAGAGCTTTCTAATGAATATTAGAAATTCAAAATCTAACGGTTGGATTTGGAGATACGTCCAAATCAAATTTGAAAAAGGTCGCTATAAGTGCAGTTCGATGGCCATTGTTGGAAATCGACTGTATGGGCCTTGATAAAATTATTAAAAATATCAATAATTTGTGTAAAATCATAAGAAATGATTTGGGAAAAATTAGGATGAAAAACTCCATATTTGAAAAGATACAAATAGATTCTTATCAAAATGAACTAGCTTGAACTCAATTTAAAACCCGATTTTTTTTAAATAAATAAATTAGATTTAAAAAGGGGTTTTAAATAATCGGAATTCCTAATATATTTGATTTGAATTGAACTAGAATTGATTTGTGGGTTTATCGTGAACTGTGTTTTAAACAACACTAGTTCTTTAACCCGACGATAAATAGAATGTGATTTGGGTTTGTCGTGAACTGTGTTTTAAATGACATTAGTTCTTTAATCCAATAAAAGGAGTTTTAACGAATCTGCAATTAGATTGAAATGTAAATTTGTAATCTAAATTATCAAATTTAGAAAATGAGCGAGAATGGAGTATTACCAGTTTTGCTCCAAAGCGATAGTTAAATCTTTGGTTAGATTTGAACGTGAGATGGTAATTAATTTTACCGATAACACCGTGGTGTTAAATATGGAGTATTACCAGTTTTGCTTCATGGGATGAATAGGTTGGGATTGGGAAATAAAATAAATAATTACTTCGTTACGGTTCGCTAATCTCGACTAGTTTAGAAAACCATAATTTGGTTTGAACGACATCCAAAGGAAGATTAAAGGATAAATTTTAAAGAATTTATCTTTGATAAAATTAATGGGAACCTTTCCCTAAGAAGTGATTTCGTGAATAAAAAGGATATTCTGCATTGGAATGAGGCGTATGTTGTGTTTGTGTAACATTTGTTTTTAATATACGCGGGTTGTTCGGAAAGGCCGGGTTTATACCCATTCTGAATAACCGATTCGACGACATGTCGAAGACGAAGACGGTGGTTGAAGACTGGAAGTCTTCACATCGTTTGGATAATTACTGACGATCCTGATTGAGCTGTACACCCAAGAGGATGGAAATAGTTGATGGTCGTCCAGACGTACTTGGAGATGGATGGATATGCGAGGAAAGTGCCTCCGGTTTCGTTCAGACCCAGAACGGACTTGTAAATGGATTGTGTGTCTGACATTGGATTTTATTCTTTGTTGATTGATTTCTATTAAATATACATCTGTTTGGCGGCGAAGAATTTATTCTTTTGCTTAACGCCCTTCTCTGAGACGTACGAGCTCAGAGGTTGTATATCGATGGACATCAGTCGCATGGCATGAATTGCCTGTGTGGCACGCTAAGATGCAATGATCAAGGCTTCTGTTGAAAAGCAAAGTCTTGTGGTTGATGATCAAAGCACGGCCTACGTGGCAGCTTTGTGTATAACGTGAATTCGCGAGCCTCACACCTCGGTATGAGTTAAAAACGGGATACGGACTACAGGGAGAGCACGACGTTTCTTTCTAGCTTTGGTGGTGTCAGTGACTTACCAGCCCTGACATATATATACTTTTCACCTTTGTGGTTGTTGGATGAGGCGCCTCGATTATAGGTCTGTAAGGACCGGGAAACGTGTGTTCAGGCATAACTAATCCTCTAACGTAAGTGAGGACCGGCCCTGAAGCATCCAGGGGTTGCCCAGAGTGCGTAGCCCTGGGACATTTGCTAGAGTGTCTCGAACGCGGAGAGGAGCTTGCCCCTTGCCTCGACTCATGACGGAAATCCAATTTCCAATACGAGATATTGCGGTTTTAATTGTCGAACTAGTATGGCGACATGATATATGGTACCTATGCCGTCTATGATTTATATTTATGATTGAAATTGTTTTGACACTATACACTTATTATAGTATCAAATGATTTGTTTTAAACGTACCAAGCATGTTTGGCTATTATAAGGGAAAACCCTATCCTCCGGCTTGCGTTGCATTGTGTGATGGGACCTGGGTCTTATAATAGCTTCATTTTTCGAAAAAGCATTGCGTTGTTTATTTTATGCACTGGTATTCTTGGGAGGAAACCCGTTCCGTGTTTTACGGTGTGGTCCCTTGAATTACTCTCTTTTAAAGTAAAGCTTTAAATAACTGTTTTAGTTCTCACACCAGTCACATGACTGACCTGGAGTTTATTGTTTTAACCTAAACTCTGGGTGCCCCTATTTTCCGCACGGGCAGCTAGTAGTTTTGGTTTTGCAGATTTATATTCACAGGATCCTGGTTTACAGCTGGAATGATATCCGGAAAGCTCTGTATCCGTATATCACCTTCAGTTGTGCTTTGTATTATTTTCCGCTGCTATGTAATTTATTGTAATCTCTGATATTTATCGAATGTAATTTATTCATTTATACTCTTTATATTCTTGTATCTGATGGAATTGTTGTAATAGCAATGAAATGTTCTTCTGTTTGTGTTCGGATTTGTCCTATTCTCAAACAGTCAGGGGTTTCGAATGGTCTAGATTGGTTTAACGACTGATTCAGATCGAGCGAAATTCCCGGCCGTCACAATACGCATTTGGCAAGAAACATTGTATTAATCTGTTTATATGAGTAAAGAACACTAGACTTATTATCAAAAGTGTTTGATTGATAATTATCTATGACCTGATTTTATCATGCATTTCCTTCTCATGATTAGAATGGCTTTACTGATTAATAAATCAATTGGATGTTCTTCAGATTGTTTTGACTTAGTTAAATCGGTAAAATGGAAATTTGTTAAGACTATTTTTGATTTGATCAGTATATATGGAAATGAAATCAAATCTGTTTGATTTATGAATACTAAAATCATAACCCAGTAATAGCTTTTGTCCATTATAATTACTGTACATTTTTTATTGAAATATTAAATCTGAAATTATTTCAGTAAAACACAAATTTTATTTTGCTATAAAATCCGAATGAAAAACAAATTTGACTGATTGTCAATCAGTACAGAAATTTTCAACCAAATTTGATCCAATGAAATCAATTTGTATGAATATCACCAAGACAATGTTTTTTTTATTTTAATCTATGAGTACAAAATCAGAATACATGATTATGTTTTGATTTTAGATCAAAAACTAGTTAATTGGGTTATATATATAACATGAACTGGATATTCATGAATATTCCATGTTTTTTGAATTTTCATTATATTGATAATGACCAAAAGGGAGTTCAGAAAATAACGAATGCAATGTGGTTTGTATCACCATGTAAAATTTGTATATGATATAAATTTATGTAAAAATCACATATATGCATCGAAATATTTATATAATAATTTGTGTAGATATAGACATTTAGATTAGTGGGCTCATCCAATATTCATAAAGATAAACCGGTATAAATATATTTAATCATATGTATCTTTCATATATATTCTTATTGATAAATGTTATCTGCGAATATGATTTGCAACTTTATATTATCAATACGATATAAGTATATATATTTGCTTTCGAGAGTATATGAAATACATGGATATGAACAATATGCTTTGGAAATGGGTTCTAATGTAAATATATGACCACTGATATAATTGGAATTGTTCTATATATTGGTAACATGCTAATGGTAATTGACATTAGTACTTGAACCAGGAATAACATGCAATGTCAATTGTTATTACTTATTCACAATTAAAATTTTGCTAATGTAAATTTTGATAATTAAAATTTTGCTAATTTAAATTTATTTAGGATTAATGTTGTGAAATTTAAAGGACATAAGGTTCAAAAATAAGAAATTAAGGTAAGGACATTTATTTTGGTTTAAATATGGGACATAACTTGGAATTGTTAAGAAAATATATTTGCACGCATTGATTTAGTTTCACATGTATATAACATGAATAAGATTATTTAATGTTGTACGTTATGACCATTTTCATTTGAATCCATTAATTAGTAACTTAAATCAAACTTGGCAAATGGAATTTAAACATGTGATTTATGGCAATTAAAAAGGTGAGATTTAAGAATCAATTTAAACTGTAATTCATTGGTAAGGGTTTGGATGTAATTAATTGAGAAAAGACATTTGTTAAAATATGTTGAGAAATGCTAAGATCACTCTCCCTTAGAGAGAGTGAGCTTGTACTTGCCACCTGATTGGTGGAAATGAGTTGGCATCAATCATTAGCTACGTATGATATAATAAATGCAAACTTATTTCCACCAATCAGGTGGCAAGTACAAGCTCACTCTCCCTAAGGGAGAGTGTGCTTAGTATTTCTCAAATATGTTATCTTTTAATTAAAGAGTGAAATTAATTTGGGACAAGTTAAAATTTTTGTAGTTGATTACGACATTTATTTGAAATAAAACTTTAAGTGTAGAATAGTAATTTGATGAATATTAACCGATGTAAATTTATTCGTTTAAATTAAGTACAAGTGTTTGTATTCATTGAATTAGTCCATTTATTTGAATTTGATTTTTTTTTAAACAAGCTGATTCTTTGTGCTATTTTGAATTCCAATTAGGATAAAAGAGAATTTACGAACGTAATGTGTATTTAGGGAATCCAAATGGTAATCAATAAATTTATTGTAATTTAATGTGAACAAAGATCATGTTAGCATGAATTAATGACATATGTAAATAAATGAAAGTTATGTAATTGTTGTAATTTGCTAAATAATTGAATTTGAGTTTATATGTAAACAAAAAATAAAATTACAATGCTATTGAAGGACTATTTGATTTGTAGTAACATACATGGTGAGTATAATTTTAAGTAAAACGTGTATTGGAATTCATTAATTATAAAATGTTATAATAAAAAAGGGTGTAACAGAATGGAATAATCTGCAAAACTAAATTACTGACTGCTCATGTGGAAAATATGGGCACCCATAGTTTAGGTAGAAACAATAAACTCTGAGTCAGTCATGGGACTGGTGTGAGAACTCAAAACAGCTATTAAACTTTACTTTAAAATTAGGTAAATCAACGGACCACGCCATATATCACGGAACGGGCTTACACCTATGAATAACAGTGTATAAACAACAATCAATAATAGAGTAATGGATCTACTATGCATCAATCAACATGCAGTACCCCAATCAACCCATTTAGATTAATCACTACACTTAGATTTTCCAAAATTCAGTTCAATTTACAGAAATTATTCTTTTGGATTTTATTTCCCAATTTCTATTTCAAATCATTTGAAATACATATCTAACTTTTATATCAAAGTAGATTTCGCTTTGGGATCTCAAATCAAATTGTTTGGAAATATGAATTCCAAAACATAACAATGCATACAAAAAAGTATGCAACCAAATATCGGGAATCTTCCCTTAGACCGGGCAGTAAGCGCCCCTTCAACTCGATATATATATATATATATATATATATATATATATATATATATATATATATATATATATATATATATATATATATATATATATATATATATATGCACCTCCCACGCATGGAGCAGGCTACACTGCTGACCACTCACCCTAAGGCACTGGATCCAGCCCATACTTTTAGTCGCTATCGGGTCACCCGAATATTTAGCCACACACTAAACCATTTATATTCCCAAGTAGAGAAAATCATTTCACAACATAATAATCACAAGTACATTCAAACTATAGTACTTCACATAAGCAATTCACACATATGATCAGTCACTATTAATCACATAACCTTTGAGCTCGTACGTCTCAAAGAAGTGTGCTAAATGAGTGAACAAGGATTTATAGTGCAAATATGAATTTAATATAATGTCAACTAAAAATATAAAACGCTAGTTTATATTGTGTTTATAAAACAACTTGTTGTAATGGAAATTCAATAGGAAAGTTATTGTAATTAGTTACCATTTAATTCTAAATGCATGGTTTCAAAATTTAGTGAATAGGAATTAACGTTACTTTAACTAATTAACACTGTAACTAATAAATTTATTTTGGAATTCAAACAAATTATGGTTAGCGTATCATTTACATGTTCACGACATTAAATGCTATCACATCTATTCACATTTCTTTCTGTATTTGATTCATCTTTTTCCTCCTATTCTTCCGTTCTAATTGAATCGCTTCTACCCCTTATTTATATCCACGTATTTTTATTCCTTCATTCAATCTCATTCCCATCTTTTTAGAATCGAACTCCTTTCCCTTCTTCTGTAAAATTCCCTGATCCTTTGTTTTAAAAAAAAGTTGTCTGGAGATGTTCATGAGAAGAAGAGGAAAGGTGGGAGTCTGCGCATCAGAGGGTGACATGAGTTTTGTGTTACTTAAAAAGAAAAGAATAATTGCTGCCACGTTTTGCAAAGATGGACAAGAGATGGTAGAAAATGAGTGATGTGAGCTGTTCTACTTTGCCGATCGTGAGAGAAGTTTCTTTCGCTGGAATGTATTGAAATTCCATATAAGATGACACTTGTTTGGATGCATTTGAAGACTGTTAAATTTTAAGCTTTCTGTAGGCTTCGAACAAAAGGTGAGTGAATTTCTCGCTCACAATTAACTGAATTGTTCCCATATTTATTAAATTAAATTATGAAATAATTTGGATTGTCTGGTTGTGATTGATTGTTGATGGTTTCTTAAATTGACATACAAGTTAATTACAGTGTTAAACTTAGAATCGACACTAAATAATTTATTCAAAATTAAATTGCTAGTCTGAAAACCCGACATTTGTTAACTAGTGAAACGATATAATATTGGTTGTTTGGATGAAATGGTTGTGATGGGTGCCTTGTGATGGGTGCCTTGTACTGATTACTGAATGGGTATCATTAATGTAAATTGTTCCCATTATTCAATATATGATGTGTATGTTAATTTGTGCCAGCTAATCCTATTGTTCACCCTGGATGTTATGGGCACCAAATAAATCTCAAGTTATTAAAATTTGAAGAAAGGACAATTATGGTTTAAAATCTGTTAACTATCTATATACCTATAGTTTTGAACTAAATTAAATTATATTATTTATTAAAAAATATTTTGGTAAGCATTTTAATATATGTTTATATATAGTGATTTAAATTATTTTATTATACTCTAATTAATTTAATACATATATATATTTAAAAAAGGGTTTTATTTATAATCATCTATTTTTCAAATTGTTTAAATATTTGTAATTTCTTAATAAATTGGAATTGTTCTAGATTTAAACCATTGATTCAGATTGAAATTTGAAATAAAAATGTATTCTCCTTTGAATAAAATCGGTGCTTAAATAATCATTGTATTGATATGAAATTTCATTCTGATTTGAATATGAATTGATTCTGAAATGATTATGATGTCTCGATATGAAATATATTATATTTTGAATATAAACTAGTTTGAAAGGATTAGGATATTTGATATGAGAATTATATTCTATTTTGAAATATAAACTGTTTGAATTATTGGGAATGGAATCTAAACCAAATTAAGATCTGGTAATTTTTGTAAATTTATGAAATTGATAGCGAATAAAGAAATTACGTTTTGAAATATAAGATTTGAAAATGAATATTGAATTTCACGAAAGGGGTTAAAGCCATAATGGGGTTTATGGAAACTAAAACAAATCCAACCTTGATTATATCTGCATCAATAACAATTTGAGATTCAAATGGGAAATACGAAATGATCCATAACTAATGTTTTAAATGCACTTATTATTTGGGAAGACCGGAATCGAATATATGTTCGAATAAACATTCCAAGTAATAAAATGACGTTATAAAGAAATCGAAGACTTAGAAGATGATAAGAAAGGACCGAGAATCTTCGAATTATTTGGACCGATTGTTGATGTATCGTTTGGGTCGATCACCCGATACGAGGTTATAGGTGGCATGAGATATGGATATATTTAGAGATTTTCGGATTTGTTGTTCCGTTCAGACCCAGAACGGACTTGTACGGATTGTGTGTCTAACATTGAAATTAACTGCGTAGCACTGATCTCTGTTGATATATATCGAATTTGTGGCAATAAATTATTCTCGTCTCTAACACATATGAACTTAGAGGTTATTTATTGATAGAAATAAAAGACACATCGTGAATTGACAATGTGACATACTTGAGTTATGAAATGAACTAGTGATGATAAAGGTTGGCTTATTAAAGCGTAGCTTTGTGTATATTGTGACCTCGATGAACCTCACACCCTGGATTGATGGTAAACTAGCAGATAGCTTGTATACATACAAATCTCTATTGAAACTCGAAAGCTTCGGCGTTAGATCTACTTGCGAAACCTAGGGAAAATAAAGTATATACGGTATCCGATGTCTGGATGAACTCCGGGATATATACTCCGCGCTCTGTATTTGGTGTCTGTGTCTAGATGTTAACCAGGAGATACTTAATTTCGTGTCCTCGATTGATCTTTCGTGTCAGGAACCCTCATATTGGAAAACCCAACAACCAATACGAGCCTTTCATTTTGTTTATAAATTATGTATGTGGGCATAGCCACTATGCTTGCTAAGATTAATATATTTATTTGCGAAATGGTTTTCAATACTTTGCACTATTATTAGTATTAAAAGAAGATTTCCCCGTATGAAAGAATTTTTGGTCATCATAAGATAAAACTCGCCCATTTGGTGTGCGCTTTCACTGTGTGATGTGGGACGAGCTTATGATAGCTTCGTTTTTTCAAAACCATTTGCGTACGAGAATTCACATGGAGTAAACCCGTTCCACGTTAGCGGCGTGGTCCGGTGAATTTCCCATAACATTTCTTTAGATTACTGCACCCGTAACACTCGTGTTATTTCGTATTTTATTTTGACTAATATAGGAATGATTTAGTTCTGATACGAGTGTTTGTTGTGCTTCTTTTTATGCAATACGCTTAGTTCAGCAGAAGTTGCGGTTAGCGAATATTACCTTGCCTTGGAGAACAAAGATGAAGATTTGGTATACAACTATTGTATATATATATATATATATATATATTTATATATATATATATATATGATTTTTCCGCTGCACTATGTTTCCGTCGCCTTGTTGTATATATTTGTGTATGTATAACTCTGATAATCATTGTATATTATAGTCCAATGTATATATTACAATTGCTTTTGAATTGTTAATTGGATTATTATATTTATCCATCCGCTGTGAGATTCTATGATTGTCTCTTCTTCCTTTCTTTTATTTTTCCCCAATAACTACCTGCATTTGCTATCTGTTTGGGTTGGCATGTGTTGGTCATTGTCGATTTTAACAGTCAAAAATCCAGGTCGTTACATTTGGTATCACAGCTTTGGTTTAGCGAAAACCTCCGCTCTATTTGGGATTAACTCATTAGAGATAGGGTAGTAATACCCTAGAACGAGTTTGAGTGTATATGAGAGAGCATATTTGCAAATTTGATATAAAAATGTTTTAAATTATGTTAATTTGTTCTGTTGAGTATTTACGAATTATAGTCGATACGTGCGATGTCATGGCGTCGATAGGGATTTCTAAAAACTCCAAAGGGACAAAGGATACAATATTGTTTTGGAGTATATTTTCTTATATATAAAAAAGTATATTTTGAAATTTTATTTATTTTGATTGTGTTAGTTGTTCGGAGATGATATTACTAAATTCTCATTGTTTATTAATTAGTCAATATTTTCAACTATTGGATATTTGATGATTTTATATAAAAAATGAAATCTTATAAATACGATTGATAACAAATAGGACTTGCAAATAAAATGAATTATAATGATTTGAGAATTTAGATTTTGGTACTTTTGGAAGCTTATGTACAAATGTTGAACATAAATTGGTTTTGATATAAGTAATATAGGGTAGTATTTTGGATAGAAATTATTTCAAATTACTTTAAAAGAAGTAAGTGTTATATTTCCTCTATTGAACAATGGAAAATAATTTCGGTTATGAGTCCACACATCATTGATATGTATTTTCCATAGTTTAAGTGGGGGAGATCACTTAATTATAGCCTTCTATACACTATTTTTAATACGCATGAATTTTTATTTTGTCCTTTAAAGTATCGTTTGATGTGTGTGTGTGTGTGTATATATGTATGTATATATGTTATTCCAAAAATTGATTTGCAATAAAACCTATAATTTAAAATTCTATATTCTCTATTAACAAATGACTTTTAAGTAATGAAAGTAAAACAAACCTTGAATTAATAGAAACAAATAAATGGGGAAATAAAAAGTGGAAACCTTCGTATAAAGGAAAAAAACACAAGCTGAAGTTTCAACACTTAAAGGTGGAAGATAATAAATTGGAACAATAATAGGTATAATAACAAATTAAGTAGCATATACTTGTATAATATTTAATTGCATTCTAAAGCATAAATATAACTTAACGAAATCTTTAAAAAGTTAAAATGCTAATATAATCTTAATTGAATATTATAAGGGTGTGAATGAAAAAATGTATAGAAATTGACACTTTAGTTATATAAAATGAAATTTAAGCTTTTACATTAAATGATATCAATTTAGTTAGTGCTATTTAATTCAATCATATAGAGTTACATAACATGAAATAATGAAAAAATAGCAAATGAATTGTTAGACTTGATTTAACTTAGGAAAATCAATGAAAATGAATAAACAAATTAGGCAATCGAATAAATTAATAATATAACTCCTATGAAATATTGGTTTAATACGGAAAATAAGTCGATGAGATTTTTGAAAAAATAGATAAAATTGAATATGTAATGATGGCCAAATATATGAATGTTATATCAATAATTTATATTCAATAAAAGTTAACATTCTCAAAGTTAAATTTAAATTTTGTTATTAAAAATATATGAATGAACAACTTCCTTACTTCATTCCTTTTCCGGGACGAAAAGTTTTGAGTGGGGAAGAGTGTAACAACCCTAAAATTTTAATAATTAAAATTTTGCCAATTTAAATTTATTTAGGATTAGTGTTGTGAAATTTAAAGGACATAAGGTTCAAAAATAAGAAATTAAGGTAAGGACATTTATTTTAGTTTAAATATGGGACATAACTAGGAATTGTTAAGAAAATATATTAGCATGCATTGATTTAGTTTCATATGCATATTGCAAGAATAAGAATATCTAGAGTTGTACGTTATGACTAGTTTCATTTGAATCCATTGATTAATGTATTATAATCGAACTTGGCAAATGAAATTTAAACATTGTGATCTATGGCAATTAAATAGGTGAGATTTAAGAATCGGTTTAAACTGTAATTTATTGGTAAGAATTTGGATGTAATTAATTGAGAAAAGACATTTGTTAAAATATTTTATCTTTTAACTAAAGAGTGAAATTAATTTGGGACAAGTTACAATTTATGTAGTTGATTAAGACATTTATACGAAATAAAACTTTAAGTATAGAATAGTTATATGATGAATATAAACCAATGTAGATTTATTCGTTTAAATTAAATACAAGCGTTTGCATTTATTGAATTAGTCCATTTATTTGATTTTTTTTTTTAAAACAAGCTGATTCTTTATGTTATTTTGAACTCCAATTAGGCATAAAAAGAGAATTTACAAACGTAATATGGATTTAGGGAATTCAACTGGTAATCAATAAATTTATTGCAATTTAATATGAACAAAGATCATGTTTGCATGAAGTTAATGACATATGTAAATAAACGAAATGTTGCTATGTAATTGTTGTAATTTTCTAAATTATTGAATTTGAGTTTATATGTAAACAAAAAAATAATTTACAATGCTATTGAAGGACAATTTGATTTGTAGTAATATACATGGTAAGTATATTTTTAAGTAAAATGTGTATTGGAATTCATTAATTATAAAATGTTATGATAAAAAAAGGGTGTAACATAATGGAAATTAAAACGCTTGACTATATAGGAAGTTCAATTGAAATTAATTTCCAAATTTAGATTTGATAACATTTAACAAAAATGAGTTAACAAGGATTTATACGTGCAAACATGAATTTAATATAGTGTCAACTAAAAATATAGAACGCTAGATTATATTTGGATGAATAAAACAACTTGTAATGGAAATTCAATTGGAAAGTTATTGTAATTAGTTACCATTTAATTCTAAATACTTGGTTTCAAAATTTAGTGAATAGAAATTAATTAACTAATTAATACTGTAACTAATAAATTTATTTCGGAATTTAAACAAATTAAGATTAACATCACATTTACATGTTCACGACATTCAATGTTATCCCATCTATTCACATTTCATTCTGTATTTGATTCATCTTTTTCCTCCTATTCTTCCATTCTACTTGAATCACTTCTACCCCTTATTTATATCCACGTATTTTTATTCCTTCATTCAATATCATTCCCATCTTTTCAAAATCGAATTCCTTTCCTTTCTTCTGTAAATTCCCTAATCCTTTGTTTCAAAAAATAATAATTGTCCGGAGATGTTCCTGAGAAGGAGGAAGGGTGGGAGCCTACGCATCAGAGGGTGACGTGAGTTTTGTGTTACTTAAAAAAAATGAATAACTATTGCCATGCTTTGCAAAGATGGAATAGAGATGGTAGAAAATGAGTGATGTGCGTTGTTCTACTTTGCTGATCGTGAGAGAAGTTTCTTTCGCTAGAATGTATTGAAATTCCGGATAAGATGACACTGGTTAGCACTACAACAAAATGACCATATTACAACGGTGGAAAACCGTCGTGTATTAAGAAGTTGTAATAGACTAAAATCTTTTACAACTTTTCTGCACCGTTGCAACACTGTTGTAATATGTACATTTTACAACTTTTCCACCGTCGTAATAAACTTTAATACAACAATTATGCACCATTGTTGTTGTAATTTCTACAACTGTTTATAACCGTTGCGATATATTTTATTACAACTTTTATTTTACAGTTGTAATATATTCACGAAATATATGCGTAAGAACATATATGTGTATATATATATTATGTACAACAATAAATAGATAAATATCATAAGAAATAGATGTAAGTTTAAAGGCATCATAATCCATTCATTGATAAAAATCACAACTTTATATCCAGAATATAAATTATAAATCATATACCACATAAAAATGTATAAAATTACAGCTGTCCTTATTTGCCTCTGAAAGCCTTTAATCCAATTACAAAGCTTATTTTCCTATGAAATCTACAAAACTCATTTGCATAAATCTTCTCTTTTTTCCCTAAGTTTAAAAAGGAATAACTATCCTTTTAAAACCATCCGTCCAAATAGAACACACCTGAGCCATTAGAGTTGTTGGAATTTAAATAAAATTAGCAACACAAAGAAAAGCGACAACAACAAATCCACAAATATTCTTGGAAGCCAAATTATGTTAACATTAGCAAATGTATGGTGTACGAACTATTGTAAGTTAGCATCATAAATGTACTCCTAGCAGGTGGGTATCAAAATACAAACATACAACAATTCAAAACACTATGATTGCATACTGCTAGATAAATGCATATTCATACAGTTGACATTCTTAGAGTACTTACAAAACTGTTGTATGCCATGGCATCAGTCATGACATATAATTAAACTATTTATGGCCTGGGTGTACAATACTTTCATGGTACTTTTGTCCAATTGACTTAAATTAAACACTTAATGGTAACTATTTAAGCAAACTGGAAAGTAAATTAAATAATTAGTAATAAGGACATATGCTGAGCTGATTGACATCAATATCAGTGCATAAGTAAATTATATTTGTTTTTATAATTCACTTTCTCTGTTTATCGTTTTGAGCATTATTCACACAAGTAGCATAGGCGATAGATTATTCCTAAAGCAGCTTATTTAGAATCGAAAAACAATAAGAATAGATCTGTTAGAATTCCTAAAGCAGCTTATTCTGCGACTTCCTTCTACCAGAGCTACGGTAAAAATCCAACAAAAGCTCCCTAAAATTAACAAAAATAGATTATAAAACAAATTGAAATGTCTATTGAAGATCTGTTAGAATTCTAAAGGAGAATACAACAGCATAGTAAACTTGAAAAAAAAAATTACGATGAATTCCATAAATATCAGGTTTTTTAGGCTTTGGTAACATGAAAAGTACAAATTTGGGATAATTATCGAACATGGACTTCGTCGTTTTAAGCATGTATTCTACTCTATCAAGATAGGGAGCTATTTTCCCTGAATCATCCTCATTGATAAATGGTTTTGGTTTATTCATTTTCTACACAGTTAAATATTATCATTACATAAATTAAATGCAACGATATACTTGGAAACCAAAATTAGAAATTCGTGAAAAATTAAGTGCTCGCAATTCCCATTGCCCAAGAACAGTTGATGGGATCTTGCTCAAGAGTTCCCCAATTGATCCGAGCAGAAAAATTCACTACCACCCAGTCTGGAATATCAGTAGGTTGAAAATTTTTCTGCAAGCATCATAAGAAAATGGTTTCAGTAACATGTGGCACTATAAAATCTTTTTGCTATTTAGCCAAAGTTCCATACCTTATTTCTGAAGTTCCATCGCCCAGATATTGGTGTAAGATCTTCACCGTGTCCCAATTTCAACTATGAAAACACCATAAGAATTTGATATTGTGTACAATAAATAAAGTTTAAATATTAATTATAAAAAGAAATATAATTCACTACCACCTAGTTTAGTATAATTCACTTTCTCTGTTTATGTAATTTAGCCATACAGCAGTACATATTCACTCATTGGCAACGACATCACGCCTACTTCAACAAACATCCAGGTAACAAGACAAAAAAAAAAACTTAAAATGATCCAAGTTTAAACACTCAAAGCCAAGAGAAACTGCAAATACCGAAACTAAATCTGCAAGCACTCGGCGCAGGGAGGAAATCGTATAGTAACTAACTAATCCACACTCCATGAATGGTTTACAACGCAGGGATGAATAGAAGGAGAGGAGATTCGGCATCATCGATAGAGGGAGAGAGAAGAAGGGCGATTGAGGTAGACTTCGCGTGAGAGAAGGAAAGCAACAACGAAGGGGTTGGTATGTAGAAAGATGGAGCAAAGGTAATTAGGTTTAAGGTTAAGAGCATGGTGGCGGCTCAAGATGTAGTGCAGTGCAAGAGGGAAAAAATGAGTGGATGAAAGATTAGATCTGGAACAGTGCGAGAGGGATTTTACTATGGGGAGATTGGGAATTTAGGGCTGCGTAGGCGAGGTAAGCGGTAGTAGAAAATAAAAAAGAAACCAGGCTAGTGGGAAATGAAAATTTAGATGAAATAGGAGCGCAGAAATGCTACAATTATTAGCAAAAAAATTATTTCTAAATCTAGAAGGCTTATAAATTCACTTTATATTAATTATTTAGTTTAACAATAGTTACTAATGATTATTTGTTAACTTTCAATCATTAATTAAATATTTATTATTTATCAATTACTGATCTTCTAATCATTAAATAAATAACTAATATTTATTAATTATTTAAAAAAATTATGAATTATCAACAGCTAATTACTAAACATTTCTTAATTATTAATATTAGTTATTACTAGTTATTAATTATTAATGTAATTTATTATAATGTATACGTTATAATTGAATATTATTTATTAAAAGTTAATTACATGCATTTGTTACTAGCCTATATATCAATTCTTCATATTTAAAAATTAAAACTATTTATTAGTTATTAATTTTATATCCATTATTAATTATTTAATTTTAATTATTAATATTGGTTATTTCATATTTAAAATTAATTATTATTATTATTTAGTCGTGATTATAATTTAATATTAATTATTATTATTTAAAAATAAAAGGTTGTAATAGACATCTATTATAATAGGTAAAAGATAAAAGTTGTTAAAATTAGACATCTGTTACAACCGGCAAGAAAGAAATGTTGTAATAGGCATCTATTACAATGGCCAAAATAAAAGAGTTATTAAAAATATGTTTATTATAACTTCTAGGAAATGAAAGTTGTAAATGCAATAGTCATTTTGTGACAGTTGTAAAACTACAGCTGTAAAATTACAGTTGTAATATGGTATTTTTGTTGTAATGTTGTGTAATGTCCCAAATTTTTCGGCTATTTGAATTCGAATATTTAAATTTGTTTTCAATATTATATTTGAATTATTTATGTACTTTAATATCAAATTCACTAATCAAACGACGAGTGAGCATTTATATTTATATTTATTATGAAACGAACTCAAAACTGCGCGGCAGTTCGTAAAATTGAATTTCAACTTCAATTGATCATATAGAACTCGTGTTGAGTCGGATTTCGGTGAAACGAGAAGCGTCTGAATCTCGTTGATAATAATTTTCTAATGAAGGAGAAAAATCGAGTTTTCGTATTGTAGATTTTATTTTACGACTAAATCAAATTATGAAATAGTCACTGTATAATCGTTTATACATCATAACGATTTATTTAAATATAATTAAATATTGGCTTCGAATTTGGACAAGTTCTTTGAGGCATAGTTATAATTAAATTTTTAGAATTTTACTGTAATTTTTAATTAATTAAATACGCAACTTTTTATTTGGAGTATTTTGCACCCTATATCAATAATTTGGGATTTCAAAATATGAGTCAACCTATCGATATTATTATATTTTTGGGATCGTGGGACGTTGCTCGACACAGCGGTATTTTTATTTTTGTCGATAGCGGTCCTTAAAATGATAAAACCTTGTGCAGTCCGGTACCCTAAAATCTAACGTGTATACATATAATATTATATATATGTGGCTTACACCAGAAGCAATTAATAAAAAAATGCACTAGTCTGTACACGTTCATTTTGAATTTCCCAACCTGTATCCTATTCTTTTGTTCTAACAAGCCTACACCTCCTTTTTAACATGCATACGTCCTTTTCTCATATCCTGCACCTTCAACTCATGCACTCAAATCGAAATGAAATGCCATACTGAAATATCCATATGTACACCCTAAAACTAGCCATCTACACCAACCTTTCTTTTCAACTGTAAATCGAAAAGAAAACTAACTGTCATGATATTTCTCCATCGTAAGCTACTATCAGCTACTAAAATGAAACGAACGAGAAGAAATCTTACTGCAATTTTATACCAATGGCCTACCCTATATTTAAGTATTGTATTTTCTCCTAGTGCCTAGCAGCGTATTGTCTCTTCCATCATGGACAAGAAAACTCACTGCATTTCTGAAATCATATACCATCGCACAGGGACTGAAGCTTCAAGTCTTTTCCTTTTGAAATGAAAACTACCTGCAACTCTAAACACATAAGAACATGGCTAAGGAGTAGGAGGGGACGTTGAGCTTATCTTCTTTCTATTAATGTATATATACCAGTGCCTTTTTCTTTGTTCCCAACAACCAAAAACCAATACTGCCATCATTAAAACTACCACCGCAAGCTTATAAGCTTATATAAAATGAAAACTTTCTAAACTATTATAAAATCAAATACAATATGCCATGAAGAAATGCTTCAGGAAGCCGCAAGTTTTGTTGGAAAAGAAAGAGGAATTAGAGGAAGTGGGGGGGGGGGGGGGGGGGTTGGTCTGCTTGTCCAATTGAAAGAAGATGGTGACTGTAGGCGTTTGAACGAGGTAGATGTGAGGCAAGTGTAACTGTGCAACCGTGCTGTGATGTCTTGAAAGTGGACGTGTTTCATTAGCAAGGTGGTTTCGAAGTATGGAGGAGTTTTCGTTTTTGTGGGAAGCCTAGAGGTTGCGCTCATTTATGGTAATGGCGGTTTGAGGAGTTGGTGAACGTAGGTGGTGGGCTTGGGCCTTAACCGTGATATATATATAAATATATATATATATATATATATATATATATATATAAAGGGACGCCTGGGAAGATGAGGAACCGACAGGAATGTTTGGGTTCAAGGAAGTGTAACCAGAAAAGGGAGTAGAGGAGAGTACGGGCATTTGAAATCACAGAGAGGAAGAGACGCAGTTGATCATCGCTTAGGATTAATCACATGACTAATATAGCAACGGTAATTAAGTTTTATTTAATAACTAACTAGGTTAAAAATTTGATACTTTATTCAAAGTACATTTATTCGGTATTTTGATCGTATATTAACAGAATCAAGCGAAACTGGATCCGATGGAATCACCGTGAAAAATACTATATTGCGGTGCTGATTCAGAAGGGATCGGAGACTATCTGACTTTCAACGCTCGTTTAGAAATTTAACGGAACAACGCGTGAACCAACGACTGAAATAAAGGTGAGTTAATTCTCACACATCTCTGAAATACTAGGTTGTGCTAAATTATATAATTAAATTTAATTGGTTGATTGGATGCTTTGGATGCCTATGGTTGCTTTAATGGTTGACGTTAATTATATTATCGTCGTTTAAAATATTTTTATGTATTGACGTAAAATATTATAATGATCTGTGTTGCAGGGAAGAACAAGTAGGAGGAATCAAAATGGTTCCTCAAATCTTTAATATGCTGTTATTTAATATTTTATGAACTGTTTAAAACCCATTGACTTTATTCCCTGTTGTTTGTTGATTATGGTTGAGCTTAAATCAATATGTAGTATTGATTACGAGAAAAGGGTAGCAGACGGCCTAGAAATACACTGTTTACAAAGATCGATTCACCGTGAGGTGAATCGCTAGAAATAAAGATAGGGAATTTATTTTATTACCAAAAATATTTTTTAATATATTATTTTAAATATAGTGTTAGAAAGGGAATAAACCAACTACATTGTACTTTGATTGGTTTAATCAAATCTACCGTGCGTGGAGCACGTGCTTATATAAGTGATTATTAAAACGACTTTATTTAGCTAATTCAAGTGGTCAGAATTTATGTAACAATTAGAATGGGTTTATATTGATATTGATCAAAGTGAATAGAATTATTTAGATTAATTAATTGCTAATTAATTTAAATGGTGAGATCAATAATGATTGACTAATGGTTAATACTGCCAGCATTGAACAAGTTAACGACGTTAACTGAAATTGTTATTTAATTAGTTCGCTAATTAAAAGAGGATAGTTAATGGTAAAACAAACCCTGGTTATTTTGATAAAAAGAACGATGGTTATTATTTATTTAATAATAATCAAAGGGGATCATTTAAATTGTTTAGTCTTAGGATTAATTTAAATGGGATTTAGGAAAAGATAAGGTTCATTAATATTTTAAACAAATGAAAATAGAAGTTAAGTTTAAATCGTGGCTTAAAATGAAATCAGAAGTATACCTAGGTTTGAATTAGAATAGTTAACCAAGATAAGTTATAAAGATGCGTTATAAAACTGCTATTTTTAAGAAGAGATAATATTTCAAAGAAGGAACTAAAATGGAATTTGTTGTGATATGGGGAATGAGGATCGGGTTTTTGTATTACAACTGATATCTATCTTACAATAAGATTGTTATTGATCAAGGTCTGAGAGGTAATTAAAATACCCCAACTTGAACAACTTCAGGACTATCAAAAGATGATGTTAGTCGTAATGGTGAAAGTGTTAGAATAAAATATTTTGGGAAAAACAACAAGTGTACCGTTACTTGAAGGATTTAGAAATATATAATGAGATTTCAAAATAAAAGGAAATAAAAAAGGGGCATGATGGTATGAAATGATTGGTGGGATTTTAGCGATACTTTCAAAGTTATGGAATGAGATTTAAAGGGGTTTATTCTAAAAGGATGAGTGGTGTTTTGGGTGTTCAAATAACGAAGCCAAAGAATATATCGTAATTATTGTTTTACGAATGATAAATTTAAATCGATAAGAAATGTTATGGGAATATTTTGAAATATTAGTGAAGGATAAATTAGATGTGATTTTAAGATATTTTCTAAAGTTTATAGGTAAAAAGGATTTGGGAATATTAACATATTCAAACTGATATATTGTTTTAATGGCCAAGTGATGATATGGACCTGTTTGTCTTTATGGTTGTTTATTTTGATAGAACCAACTATCAAAATCTGACCAACGCTATTTGCACGGAAAGACCGGGATTGAATTTATATTCGAAAACCATTCCGACCAATAAATACGAATACATCGAAGATGCTGATCGAGATGGAGCAATTGAAGACCGTAAGTCTCCATGAGCGAAAGAACTTTTGTTAAATACTTTTGGCTGATCCCCAGAGTTAACGATGATTCTGTCGTGATTGGAATCTGCGGATTGCAAGGACTACTCGCTACTGATCTATAGGGTGATTCCTAGGATGTGGTAGAAGAGTGCCTTCAGTTCATCCTGTTCCTGGATGACGTGTATGGACGATGTGAATGGTGGCCAGATGTTTCAAAAGTCGATTATAGCCTCAAGCCTCATCAACCGGGAAATGACAAAAATCGGGCAGGCAGCATGGCTATATGGGTCGCACCAATTAGGGTGTATTGTCACCATCTAGAGAATATTCATATTTGTTACTTCTTTTCATTTCTGTATCTCCCGGGGATTTCAGTGGTTGCGACAAAAAGCCGAAAGGTGACAATATATTCGATACACTCAAGAGAAATGAGTGGTCGGTCATGTGTGGGCCGGGTTGCAAAACTTTCTTGTTAAACCCAGTGTATTCGTCTCTAGAGATACACTATCGGCAGGTAGTCCCATACCTTGTCATAGTTGGAAATCCAATCTCCAATAAGTGCCTGAGGTTTTGATTGTATACTATATATGTGGAGCGTGAGATGCAAGCGTTCTGCTAGATTCTATTTACTTGTATTTAGACATTATTATAATATCAGAAGAAGATATTGATTTCAAAACGATTTGGGTTATAGTAAGGTAAAAACTGTCTGTGTTTATGTGTGGCCTGGTCTTACTATTATCCTTTTGTTTCAAAAGGATTTCAAAGTTTAACAAGTTAGTTGCTATATGAATTTATCACTGAAAGTATTTCAGACTGATCCGGGTGAATTTTGTTTTAAATCAAATGTGCTCGGGTCAGGCCGAGTACATTTGCAGGTTAGATTTCGCTTGGAGCTTCAGAAGAGGAGTTGAAGTCGAGACGTATTCCATATATATACTGGTACTAGTTTATTTCCGATGTGTGTTGTATTGATCAGAATGTATACTCTGATGTTGTAATATACAGTTCTTTTATAAAGTATTATTAATTATTATATTTTGTTCGTTCCGCTGTGAGATTCTGATCTTCTTATTCTTCTGTTCTAATATTTCTTTCTTCTCTCACCCTCTAACTTCTTTCTATTAGCTTTCTGGGTTTTCGATATTTGAGTTTGGATACAGTACGTGTTAGTATCTGGATTCAAGTGTCGAAAATTCCGGGTCGCTACAGTTGGTATCAGAGCAATGGTTTAGGAATAACCTTGGCTCTGTGGTGTAACTCGATGGAGATTAGGCTAGTAATACCCTAGACCGAGTTGAGTGTATATATATATATATATATATACGAGAGTGCGTATTTGTAATTTGTATATAAATTTATCTTTATACTGTTTCGACCCAATATATTTTAAATAAAAAGGTAAAACTTATAATTTTCTCAAGTTATTATATAGTTCAAAACTTATATTAAGTTGGAAATATTTCAAGTATGAAATGGGAATTAAGTTTAACTTGTATGGGTTAAAATGAATCCTTTGAATTGGGATTGAGACAAGCCAACAAGAATTTGACTTGTGTTGAGTAAAATAAAAAGCGAATGTATCCAAACTGAACAAATGTAAATTTGTTGAATTGTATGAATGGAAATATATACAAGAGTTGATTGTGAATAAAATATCAGGGGAACAGAACTGTACGATTGAAATATGGATTTGAATTGGATTTAGAACCAATGAATGAGTTGGGCTGGTAAAAATTAGATAAGGGATGATAAATATGAGTGGTTTAATAAAACCAGTAGGAAATTTAAATTAAAAAATTGGTGAATATGAAATTTGATATAGAATTAAATTAATTGGAATTTAACTTAAACTTAGTTAAATATTGGATGATTTGTTTGTATTGTGCATGGATTGGTTTATTGAGTGATGGTTTGTTGAGTTAAATTCGACAACCGAGTTAATAAGAAATTGAATGAATTGGAAACAGAAAGATAAATTCTAGTATAATAAATTGGGAATAAAAATTAATTAAGAAATGAATCTAGGAAAAATTAACCTTGGATTGTTACCTGTATTATAAGTGGTGCTAAGTACAGATTACAAAGGGCTATGGGATTGATTTGGCTATACAGACTGGAAGTACAGGAGTTGGCTGATTTGCTTTAAAATTGGATTTGAGTTCTCGACAAACAAGTGAACCTTATATTGTTAATTAGTTGGTGATTAGTCTTTACCACTGAATTGAGTAGCCATTTGGCTGTGGTTTTTCTTTGGATCAACATGAGAGGCCCAGAGTGGCGTTTGTAGTTGTTTCAATCGAACCATGCAGAGGAGGTGCTGCCGATTTTTTTTTTTTTGAAAATTTTATAACTTGGTAATATTTTTGATAATATTTTGAATTGATTATCAAAATAATTGCGGTTGGAGCATTCTTTTTACCTAGCAATTTCGAGGACGAAATTTATTTAAGGGGGGAAGAATGTAATGTCCCGGATTTTTCGGCTATTTGAATTCGAATATTTAAATTTGTTTTCAATATTATATTTGAATTATTTATGTAATTTAATATCAAATTCGCTAATTAAATGGCGAGTAAGCATTTATATTTATATTTATTATAAAACAAACTCAAAACTGCGCGGTAGTTCGTAAAATTGAGTTTCAACTTCAATTGATCATATAGAACTCGTGTTGAGTCGGATTTCGGTGAAACAAGAAGCGTCTGAATCTCGTTGATAATAATTTTCTAATGAAGGAGAAAAATTGAGTTTTCATATTATAGATTTTATTTTACGACTAAATCAAATTCTGAAATAGTCGTTGTATAATCGTTTATACATCATAACGATTTATTTAAATATAATTAAATATTGGCTTCGAATTTGGACAAGTCCTTTGAGGCATAGTTATAATTAAATTTTTAGAATTTTACTGTAATTTTTAATTAATTAAATACGCAACTTTTTATTTGGAGTATTTTGCACCCTATATCAATATTTTGGGATTCCAAAATATCAGTCAACCTACCGATATTATTATATTTTTGGGATCGTGGGACGTTGCTCGACACAACGGTATTTTTATTTTTGTCGATAATAGTCCTTAAAATGATAAAACCTTGTGCAGTCCGGTACCCTAAAATCTAACGTGTATACATATAATATTATATATATGTGGGTTACACCGGAAGCAATTAATAAAAAAATGCACTAGTCTGTACACGTTCATTTTGAATTTCCCAACCTGTATCCTATTCTTTTGTTCTAACAAGCCTACACCTCCTTTTTAACATGCATACGTCCTTTTCTCATATCCTGCACCTTCAACTCATGCACTCAAATCGAAATGAAATGCCATACTGAAATATCCATATGTACACCCTAAAACTAGCCATCTACACCAACCTTTCCTTTCAACTGTAAATCGAAAAGAAAACTAACTGTCATGATATTTCTCCATCATAAGATACTATCAGCTACTGAAATGAAACGAACGAGAAGAAATCTTACTGCAATTTTATACCAATGGCCTACCCTATATTTAAGTATTGTATTTTCTCCTAGTGCCTAGCAGCATATTGTCTCTTCCATCATGGACAAGAAAAGTCACTGCATTTCTGAAATCATATACCATCGCACAGGGACTGAAGCTTCAAGTCTTTTCCTATTGAAATGAAAACTACCTGCAACTCTAAACACATAAGAACATGGCTAAGGAGTAGGAGGGAACGTTGAGCTTATCTTCTTTCTGTTAGTGTATATATACCTGTGCCTTCTTCTTTGTTCCCAACAACCAAAAACCAATACTGCCATCATTAAAACTACCACCGCAAGCTTATAAGCTTATATAAAATGAAAACTTTCTAAACTATTATAAAATCAAATACAATATGCCATGAAGAAATGCTTCAGGAAGCCGCAAGTTTTGTTGGAAAAGAAAGAGGAATTAGAGGAAGTGGGGGGGGGGGGGGGAGGGCGGAGGGTTGGTCTACTTGTTCAATTGAAAGAAGATGGTGACTGTAGGCGTTTGAACGAGGTAGATGTGAGGCAAGTGCAACTGTGCAACCATGCTGTGATGTCTTGAAAGTGGACATGTTTCATTAGCAAGGTGGTTTCGAAGTATGGAGGAGTTTTCGTTTTTGTGGGAAGCCTGGAGGTTGCGCTCATTTATGGTAATGGCGGTTTGAGGAGTTGGTGAACGTAGGTGGTGGGCTTGGGCCTTAACCGTGATATATATATATATATGTATGTGTGTGTGTGTGTGTGTGTGTGTGTGTAAGGGACGCCTGGGAAGATGAGGAACCGACGGGAGTGTTTGGGTTCAAGGAAGTATAACCAGAAAAGGGAGTTGAGGAGAGTACGGGCATTTGAAATCACAGAGAGGAAGAGACGCGATTGATCATCGATTAGGATTAATCACATGACTAATATAGCAATGGTAATTAAGTTTTATTTAATAACTAACTAGGTTAAGAATTTGATACTTTATTCAAAGTACGTTTATTCGGTATTTTGATCGTATATTAACGGAATCAAGCGAAACTGGATCCGATGGAATCATCATGAAAAATACTATATTGCGGTGCTGATTCAGAAGGATCAGAGACTATCTGACTTTCAACGCTCGTTTAAAAATTTAACGGAACAACGCGTGAACCAACGACTGAAATAAAGGTGAGTTAATTCTCACACATTTCTGAAATACTAGGTTGTGCTAAATTCTTATAATTAAATTTAATTGGTTGATTGGATGCTTTGGATGCCTATGGTTGCTTTAATGGTTGACGTTAGTTATATTATCGTCGTTTAAAATATTTTTATGTACTGACGTAAAATATTATAATGATCTGTGTTGCAGGGAAGAACAGGTAGGAGGAATCAAAACGGTTCCTCAAATCTTTAATATGTTGTTATTTCATATTTTATGAACTATTTAAAACCCGTTGACTTTAAACCCTGTTGGTTGTTGGTTGTTGATTGTGGTTGAGCTTAAATCAATATATAGTATTGATTACGAGAAAAAGGTGGCAGACGGCCTAGAAATACAGTGTTTATAAAGATCGATTCACCGTGAGGTGAATCGCTTGAAATAAAGATAGGGAATTTATTTTATAACCAAAAATATTTTTTAATATATTATTTTAAATATAGTGTTAGAATGGGAATAAACCAACTACATTGTACTTTGATTGGTTTAATCAAATCTACCGTGCGCGGAGCACGTGCTTATATAAGTGATTATTAAAACGACTTTATTTAGCTAATCCAAGTGGTCAGAATTTATGTAACAATTAGAATGGGTTTATATTGATATTGATCAAAGTGAATAGAATTATTTAGATTAATTAATTACTAATTAATTTAAATGGTGAGATCAATAATGATTGACTAACGGTTAATACTGCCAGCATTGAACAAGTTAACGACGTTAACTGAAATTGTTATTTAATTAGTTCGCTAATTAAATGAGGATAGTTAATGGTAAAGCAAACCCTGGTTATTTTGATAAAAAGAACGATGGTTTTTATTTATTTAATAATAATCAAAGGAGATCATTTAAATTGTTTAGTCTTGGGATTAATTTAAATGGGATTTAGGAAAAGATAAGGTTCATTAATATTTTAAACAAATGAAAATAGAAGTTAAGTTTAAATCGTGGCTTAAAAGGAAATCAGATGTATACCTAGGATTGAATTAGAATAGTTAACTGAGATAAGTTATAAAGATGCGTTATAAAACTGTTATTTTTAAGAAGAGATAATATTTCAAAGAAGGAACTAAAATGGAATTTGTTGTGATATGGGGAATGAGGATCGGGTTTTTGTATTACAACTGATATCTATCTTATGATAAGATCGTTGATCATCAAGGTCTGAGAGGTAATTAAAATACCCCAACTTGAACAACTTCAGGACTATCAAAAGATGATATTAGTCGTAATGGTGAAAGTGTTAGAATAAAATATTTTGGGAAAAACAACAAGTGTATCGTTACTTGAAGGATTTAGAAATATATGACGAGATTTCAAAATAAAAGGAAATAAAAAGGGGGCGTGATGGTATGAAATGATTGGTGGGATTATAGTGATACTTTCAAAGTTATGGAATGAGATTTAAAGGGGTTTATTCTAAAAGGATGAGTGGTGTTTTTGGTGTTCAAATAACGAAGCCAAAGAAGATATCGTAATTATTGTTTTACGAATGATAAATTTAAATCGATAAGAAATGTTATGAGAATATTTTGAAATATTAGTGAAGGATAAATTAGATGTGATTTTAAGATATTTTCTAAAGTTTATAGGTAAAAAGGATTTGGGAATATTAACATATTCAAGCTGATATATTGTTTTAATGGCCAAGTGATGCTATGGACCTGTTTGTCTTTATGGTTGTTTATTTTGATAGTCAAAGAACCAACTATCAAAATCTGACCAACGCTATTGGCACGGAAAAACCGGGATCGAATTTATATTCGAAAACCATTCCGACCAATAAATATGAATACATCGAAGATGCTGATCGAGATGGAGCAATTGATGACCGTAAGTCTCCATGAGCGGAAGAACTATTGTTAAATACTTTTGGCTGATCCCCAGAGTTAACGATGATTCTGTCGTGATTGGAATCTGCGGATTGCAAGGACTACTCGCTACTGATCTATAGGGTGATTCCTAGGATGTGGTAGGAGAGTGCCTTCAGTTCATCCTGTTCCTGGATGACGTGTATGGACGATGTGAATGGTGGCCAGATGTTTCAAAAGTCGATTATAGCCTCAAGCCTCATCAACCGCGAATTGACAAAAATCGGGCATGCAGCATGGCTATGTGGGTCGCACCCATTAGGGTGTATTGTCACCATCTAGAGAATATTCATATTTGTTACTTCTTTTCATTTCTGTATCTCCCGGGGATTTCAGTGGTCGCGATAAAAAACCGAAAGGTGACAATATATTCGATACACTCAAGAGAAATGAGTGGTCGGTCATGTGTGGGCCGGGTTGCAAGACATTCTTGTTGAACCCAGTGTATTCGTTTCTAGAGATACACTATCGGCAGGTGGTCCCATACCTTGTCATAGTTGGAAATTGTAACACCCCACCTCCGCTAAGGTCACTCACAAAGGGAATGCACTAGGTTTGGTGAAGTATTATCGAGGTAAACATGCACAGAAATATTACAAGACGGAACATGTATAAAACAGTGGAAGTAAAACAAATTTCATTACGTTATAAAATAAGGTCTAAAGCCTTTTACATCAGAATACATCAAAACCTGTCTTGCACTAGTAAATAAGCATAAAACCTTTTCATAAATTATTCCCCAAATTAACGCGGAGAAGCAGCCATAGCCAAGAGAAGACCAAACTACACATGATGACCTTCAAGCATAAGAGGTCCGAGCTAAACAACAGTGTTTCCTCCCAGAAAACCTGGGGGGGGGGGGGGGGGAGACGGAAGACAAAGAGGCGAAACAATACGGGGTCAGTCATAAAGACTGGTAAGTCCTATCTACTTGCAGTATAAAAACAGGTAAAGGTATCATGACATGCATAAACTGAAAGTAAACATCAGGATGACTACAAGATAGATAAGCTAAACCAAGATAACCGGATGAACTACTGTAGCAAGATAGACTAAGGTACCATGATAAACTACGGTGTCAAGATAAGTCAAGGTATCACATCGTCAGGTTTTTATCAAGTATACTATCCCAAGGTATCTATCATGTATAACATCCCACGGTATCTATCATGTATAACATCCCAAGGTATTTATCATGTATATTTGCTCTGCACCTCTCGTACTAGTATCCCAACCCGCGTCATGTGTTAACTATGAATGTCCCTTGCCCAATGTCATGTAATGGTCCATGTCAACCTAATATATAGCATATGTAGGTTTTCCCAACTTGTATGTTTCTTTCCATGTATAAGTTCAGTCCTTTGCCGTAGGCCGTATGGGTTTTCCCATGTAAATCTATACCACCTCAACATAGTACCATTTTATCCTTGAAGTTGTTTTGGACTGCTACCCTTGATCTGGTTATGTTTTCTTACCATGAACTATCGCGTGTTCACTTAGGATTTATGCCACGTAGGACCACTAGGGATTATGCTACCTAATGAACGTTTCCGTGTCTCGGTTTGGGTTCAAGCCACCTAGGGCCACTAGGGATTATGCCACCCGTCAACCACGCCCTTTATCCCACGTATGTATCGTGAATCGTTTTCCATGTCTAGACGCACATGTATCTCAATGTGCCATCCGAGTTCCGTGCCAGGGCAAATCAAGAAATACGGAACTCGGTCGGGAGCTTTAAGTCATCTGTCGATGCAGATATCAAGGTTTGTTTTTGTATCCGTGGCTATGGTCCCACGTGACCCCTCACTCAACTACTGAAAGTCAATCCAAGAAAAATAATGTATGAGAACTACATCTCGGCCCCACTATGCCACACTTTCCTATTGGCCAACCTCACCCATGACTCGATAGCAAGAACATGGTCTGTTGGGAGTTCTCTGCCTTTCTGTTCGTACGCGATCGACTAAAGATGGTAGGTAGTCGATGACGCGCTATCCAGGGAAAAAATCAAGTATCGTCGACTCCACTCTAATCCATCCCCATCTTTAGGTTGCTCGCACAGCAACCAAGGCATACCCTTGGCTCTTCCACCGCAGACCTTAACCTCTGTGAGGTCAGGTTTCATGGACCATCTGCCACCTCACAGATGGATACCAAGAGTACCCTCACATCCCCCGAAGCTACCGCTTCGTCACCCAGCTCGCTAGAGCTTTTTATCCAAGTCAGATAAGTTGCTCCTCCTCGTATACTAAGCGATGACCTACCGTATCAGGTTACTCATCTATTTATGAACTAGTCCCATGTCCTTGGCTAAGAATTATTACTTAGTTATTCTTAACTAGGGTTTACCACTTAGCTTCTTTTCCCGTTATCCTTGATTAACTACGATTTTCTACCTAGTTCCTCTAACTAGGGTTTTGTCTATTGGGTTAAGTGTTGTTATTCAAGCCCATGACTTAACCCGCCTACCAACCATGTCATACTCGGCTAAGTGTTCAAGTTCAAGGCTTAGCCCTACAACTTGTATGTCAAATTGGTTAAGTATTTGTTTGTCTTAACCCTATCAGATTATCGTGTTAGATTGATTAAGCATAGATTATCTTAATCCCATCAGATTACCGAGTCGGATTGGTTAAGTATGGGTTAGCTTAACCCCATCCACTAATCGTATTACAATGGTTAAGTATATTTAAAAAGGTCTTGTGACTTAACCAGATCAGGTCCGTATATTAGATTGGTTAAGTATAGGTTGCTTAACCTCACCAAATCATCATGTATAATTGGTTAAGTATAAGTTACTTAACCCCATTAAATTATCATGTTAAGTTGGTTAAGTATTAGTTCCTTAACCTCATTGAATTACCAAGTTTAGATTGGTTAAGTGTTTAACTTAACCCCATCGAATTACCGTGTTTAGATTAGTTAAGTGTAGGTTACTTAACCCCATCTAATTACCGTGTTTAGATTAGTTAAGTTTGAGTTACTTAACCCCATCTAATTACCGTGTTTAGATTAGTTAAGTCTAAGTTACTTAACCCCATCAAATTACCGTGTTTAGATAAGTTAAGTCTAAGTTACTTAACCCCATCTAATTACCAAGTCGGATTAGTTAAGTGTAAATTACTTAACTCCATCCCCTAATTGTCTTATATGGTTAAGTATCATTAAGAAATCAAGTCCGGTTTAACTTAACCTACCCATTCGTGCCATATCGGTTAAGTGTCATTAGTCAAAATTACTTAACCTTTTCATGTGGCATTAATTAGATTAATGCACCCCAACCTCTCACATTAGACTTTGTTGTGGTTACTAGTTAAGCCGGGCGGGTCCGGGTAGCTTTACACCACAACCTAGTCTAACCTCGGGTTTTAAGTACTATATGACCAACTACTCACATTGGGTCCTATTGTTTGTAGCCACTAGTTAAGCCTGGCGGGTCCAGGTAGATTTATGCTACAAACTCAACCCAACCTCGAGTTGGCCACTTTCATGTTTGGTCTAGTGTCATGTTACACTTACAACCCATACGTGTCTAGTTTCAAGTCCCATGTTTACCCCACATGTCATGCCCACGTTTAGGTGTATCATGAGTGTCATATTTTCATGAGATCCCATGTCAAATTATCATGTCGTAATCACGCTCGTCTAACCTACCCCAAATCGTGTTTCCAACTCAAGTAAAAGCGAGTCAACATAGTAAGGATACTATGCTACATATTGGCCTCAAAACATGCACGATATCAAAAAGGGATTGGCCACAAAAATGCATGGTATCATAAGGGGTTTGGCCTCAAAATATGCATAGAATCATAAGGGTTTTTGGCCTCAAACATGCATAATGTCATAACGGGATTAGCCACAAACATGCATAGTATCATAAGGGAATTTGGCCACAAACATGCATAGTACCATAAGGGAATTTGGCCACAAACATGCATGATAACATAAGGGGCTTGGGTTCATTTACATGCATAAGCCCCAAAGTCAAGTCTTTGCCAATGTTTCATAAGTCAAATGGTTCCCAAAGGTTCATGCTAACATTCCATAGATAAAGATTCAAACTTGCAAGATAAACTAGGTGAAACATAACATGAGTGGCATGATTAATTCGCTAAAACTTAGCCCAAGGTCATAGATCATAGAAAAGGGGCAAAATTAGGTTCACATAGGCTAGCATACTTATGTTTCATCGCATTTTATTCCATGTCACATTAGAACCACCGTTAGAATCTACAAGTAGCTAGAACTTACATAGCGAGGCTTAGGGAAGGATCATGCATCGTCTTGACGAAGAAAGGTGGCTCCTTTGTTGAAGAATCGTCATGAAACTTGCGTAGCAACGTTGATCCCTCCTCGATTTGGTGTAGAAACTTACACCTTTTGATTTGAATCCGATTTAAATGCATAAGCCCTTGGAGTTGGAGATGGAGGCCATGATCAAGATGGATTTTGGCAGCACTTAGTTGCTAGATTGATTTTGAGTGATTTAGGTTAGGTCCTATGGTGTTTTTATAGAGATTAGGAGTAGTTTAGGCCCTTAGATTATCCCTAGGATAGATCTGAACCCTTAAAACCTGTCACAGGCCAATAGACCAGACCCAAAAGCATGTCTTGAGGAATAAGTCAGGTACACCCAGGCCAAACTGGCCGACCACCCAAGTCGACAGGGGTGTCGACTGGGCAGTCGACACCACCTAGGGTGTGTCGACTCCCAAGTCGACTCCCCAGTCAACTTGGGGGTGGCGGGAATTTTCCCGCCTGCCCTGCTTGGCTGAATTTGAATTCTGAATTCAAATTTGAACTATTTTTGAACTTGAAATTTTCTGAAAACTTTGATGGGCCATAACTGGGTCATACGGACTCCGATTTTCGAAAACTCGGACTCTATTTCGCGTATTTTTCCGAGACGAACGTAATGGCGCAACCTGTTTCTCCTGATTCAGATTTTATAATAAAATTCTGCCTTGTTTCTTGTCTTAGCATGTTGTAAAAATCCGGGTTGTCACATTCTCCCCAAATTAAAGGATTTCATCCCCGAAATCTCCAAGTTAGGAAGAACGTATCCTACCATCCATCATCCATCTACTCAAAACATCATTCACATGTAACCATTGTCCTTAGATGATTTCTAATGCCATATGAACATATGCAGAACGTGTGTGTATATGCCCCTTAGCTAATGCTAATGATCAGGCCTGAATGATCTTTCTAATGCAAAATATGTTTAGTGCCATGAGTCCAACATGTATGCAAATAGTCCTAGTCATATAAACACTATATGTGTGCACAAACATTTATTCATATGCAACATCCGCATGACAACACATTCAATTTCACCCATAAACAAGTATAAATACTCGTGCATATGCAACATGAAACGTGACCGCGTCAATCTAGTGTATAATGTGTATTCGCGCATCCATGAGCAACCACTTGCAAGCATTTGCAACCATATCAATCATAACATGTTTCAAATACATGTTTACATCCATAGAGTTCTATCTAAGGTTCCCAAGATAAGATCGAGGAGATAAACAAGACAAACTCCTTACGGGGTTTGTAACAGAAACAGGACCGAGAGGATATCCACCAACCAATAGCATGCAAGCAAGATCTACAGGAGAACCAAGGATCAAAGATATACTCTTAAAAAGAGACATGATGCTCGCGTCTAAGCCGCATTTCCATGAGCTTAATTCCATTGTGCCTTGACCGCCTTTGACTTCATGATTTCGTAGCTCCTTGATTCCTATTTCCAAGGTATGAGTTGGAACTCATTTCACTGTCGCCTCTCGTTCCACTTTCACTTATTCTTTCCCTAGTATATTTGGCTCAACCATATCTGCGTACTCATGCAAGCTCTCCAAAATTCACTAGTGAATTCTGGTTCTCGCTTACCGATGCCAATCCATGTTACCACGTGCACTTACTAGGGTGATTCCTATAACCCATGCTCAAGCGGAATGAACCATCCATCTTATTGGCGAATGTTACTCGATTGGATCAGAGATTTCCGATAAATGCATCAAGAGATTCTAGGTAACTAACCATGACAGAACCCAAAAGGTTACACGAGACTTCGAGGGTATTACCAAGGTAAGTTAAGAGTTTAACTATCCTCCTTTCAAAACCGAGAATGGCATCCATTACTGGATCACCACTTCATCCCTAGAATCCATCCATAGCTCAACAATAGAAGCATTGATTCTAATCTCAACACTTGGCATAGACGTTCTGAAATCTAAACAAGTCATGAATAAATGGACCGACTCTCCAACCAGATTTTGGGACTAAAGTGGGATCTTCTACCATGCTAGTACTAAGGTGCAAAGACTTAACTATCGAGGCAGACTTAAATGATGTGATGATCAAAACAAAGTCTAGACGGGACGATAGAAAAGAAAGGCTAAGCCTTTAACAGAAACGGTACCATTCCTCTTAGGTACACTAGAAATGAGAGCATACAATTGCCCTCTCGCTGATCTTGTCCTTATCTTCCTTTGTGGATCAAGCCATACCAACAAGTTGCTTATTCTTAAGCTCATTTCCTTTATCCTTGCTCTTATTATCCCTTCTTATAACTTCGGTAACAGGTCTCTCGAGAACTTCCTCCATCGCATGGGAAAACACTTACGTAGCTAGTCAAGGATTAGTCGCAGTTAAAACTACTGTGACTACAGATGGAGGAAAGAAAGGAAAAGAGGTTTAGTCGAGGAAACAAAGGATAGCGCTAATGGCTTTTGGGGAATAGACTTTTAAAAAAGCTTTTCTTGATAAATGCTTCTTTGTAACCAGTTTCTCAAATAGTTTTCAGAAGGTTTTAAAAACTTTTGCCCAGTCTGGTAACCTTCTGCTCCGATACCAAATGTAACACCCCACCTCCGCTAGGGTCACTCACAAAGGGAATGCACTAGGTTTGGTGAAGTATTATCGAGGTAAACATGCACAGAAATATTACAAGACAGAACATATATATAACAGCGGAAGTAAAACAAATTTCATTACCTTATAAAATAAGGTCTAAAGCCTTTTACATCAGAATACATCAAAACCTGTCTTGCACTAGTAAAGAAGCATAAAACCTTTTCATAAATTATTCAAAAAATTAAAGCGGTGAAGCAGCCATGACCAAGAGAAGACCAAGCTACACATGATGACCTGCAAGCATAAGAGGTCCGACCTAAACAAAAGTGTTTCCTCCCTGAAAACCTGGGGGGGGGGGGGAATGGAAGACAAAGAGGCGAAACAAAATGGGGTCAGTCATAAAGACTGGTAAGTCCTATCTACTTCCAGTATAAAAACAGGTAAAGGTAACATGACATGCATAAACTGAAAGTAAACATCAGGATGACTACAAGATAGATAAGCTAAACCAAGATAACCGGATGAACTACTGTAGCAAGATAGACTAAGGTACCATGATAAACTACGGTGTCAAGATAAGTCAAGGTATCACATCATCAGGTTTTTATCAAGTATACTATCCCAAGGTATCTATCATGTATAACATCCCACGGTATCTATCATGTATAACATCCCAAGGTATTTATCATGTATATTTGCTCTACACCTCTCGTACTAGTATTCCAACCCGCGTCATGTGTTAACTATGAATGTCCCTTGCCCAATGTCATGTAATGGTCCATGTCAACCTAATATATAGCTTATGTAGGATTTCCTAACTCGTATGTTTCTTTCCATGTATAAGTTCAGTCCTTTGCCGTAGGCCGTACGGGCTTTCCCATGTAAATCTTGACCACCTCAACGTAGTAACATTTTATTCTTGAATTTGTTTTGGACTGCTACCCTTGATCTGGTTATGTTTTCTTACCATGAACTATCGCGTGTTCACTTAGGATTTATGCCACCTAGGACCACTAGGGATTATGCTACCTAATGAACATTTCCGTGTCTCGGTTTGGGTTCAAGCCACCTAGGGCCACTAGGGATTATGCCACCCGTCAACCACGCCCTTTATCCCACGTATGTATCGTGAATCGTTTTCCATGTCTAGACGCACATGTATCTCAATGTGCCATCCGAGTTCCGTGCCAGGGCAAATCAAGAAATACGGAACTCGGTCGGGAGCTTTAAGTCATCTGCCGATGCAGATATCAAGGTCTGTTTTTGTATCCGTGGCTATGGTCCCACGTGACCCCTCCCTCAACTACTGAAAGGCAATCCAAGAAAAATCATGTATGAGAACTACATCTCGGCCCCACTATGCCCCACTGTCCTATTGGCCAACCTCACCCATGACCCGATAGCAAGAACATGGTCTGTTGGGAGTTCTCTGCCTTTCCGTTCGTACACGATCGACTAAAGATGGTAGGTAGTCGATGACGCGCTATCCAGGGCAAAAATCAAGTATCGTCGACTCCACGCTAATCCATCCCCGTCTTTAGGTTGCTCGCACAGCAACCAAGGCATACCCTTGGCTCTTCTACCGCAGACCATAACCTCTGTGAGGCCAGGTTTCATGGACCATTTGCCATCTCACAGAGGGATACCAAGAGTACCCTCACATCCCCCGAAGCTACCGCTTCGTCACCCAGTTCGCTGGAGTTTTTTATCCAAGTCAGATAAGTTGCTCCTCCTCGTATACTAAGCGATGACCTACCGTATCAGGTTACTCATCTATTTATGAACTAGTCCCATGTCCTTGGCTAAGAATTATTACTTAGTTTTTCTTAACTAAGGTTTACCACTTAGCTTCTTTTCCCGTTATCCTTGATTAACTATGATTTTCTACCTAGTTCCTCTAACTAGGGTTTTGTCTATTGGGTTAAGTGTTGTTATTCAAGCCCATGACTTAACCCGCCTACCAACCATGTCATACTCGACTAAGTGTTCAAGTTCAAGGCTTATCCCTACAACTCATATGTCAAATTGGTTAAGTATTTGTTTGTCTTAACCCTATCAGATTATCGTGTTAGATTGATTAAGCATAGATTATCTTAATCCCATCAAATTATCGTGTCGGATTGGTTAAGTATGGGTTAGCTTAACCCCATCCACTAATTGTGATGACTCCAAACTTCCACTAGGTGAAAGTAAGGAATAATCATATGGAATACAACATAAATATAACAATACATATCACTGATACAATATAGCAGAGGAAAACCATAGCATAATAACATCATAGCAGCGGAAATATAATGTCATAAACCACAAAATCCCAACAGTCACAGAATCCAAATTATTACATCAAGTTTGCAGAAATGAAAATAAGTTCCAACTCCCAAAATAAGCAATACGAAATGAAAACAAATCTAATGACTGAACTTAAAGATAGAAAAATGCAATAGAACTAAATGATAGCTGTCCTCAAAGCTCCAAGTCATCACCTCTCCGCAAAAGCAAATCCAAGCAAAGATAATGAGCAACTCCAAGAAGACTCCAAGTAAAGAATGAACCTGTTTACTTGGCTGCCCGTGCAGAAAAGAGGGCACCCGAGTTTGCAAAAAGGTGAAACAAACTACGGGTCAGTCGTGGGACTGGTATGAAAATTCATAACTAGTTTAGTAATAATAATATGACAAATCCAAAGACCACGCCGCTAATGCGGAACGGGTTTACTCAATGGATTGTCGTGCATAATTTAAAGTGTCAGAATGTACAACATCGCAATGCTTTTTATAAAAATGGAATCACCATAAGACTCAAGTCCCATCACACAATGCAACGCACACCAGAGGATAGAGTTTTCCCTTATGGTGATTAAACATGCTAAATACGGCGAATACGAGTTTAATATTATTATTAGTGTATAATAAAAACATTTCAAAATAAATGTATCAATCCTAGGAAACATAGTACCCCATCCTACTATATCTCCATACTAGTAATACAATCAAAACCGTAGGGTCGTATTTGGAATTTGGATTTCCATCTGAGTCAAGGCTAGGGAGGAGATCCCTACCGATTCGAGACACTCTAGCAATGCCCCAGGATTGGTACTCTGTCCAACCCTTGGATCCTGCAGGGCCGGTCCACACTTACTTTTGTGGATTAGTTATGCCTGAACACACGCTTCCCGGTCCTTTTGGACCTACAATACGGCCAGTGGCGACCGCATAAATCCGAGGCCTCGAACAATCCAACAACCACAATGAATAAATGCCAGCGCTGGTAGGATCCTGGCACCACTCTAGCTAGAAAGAAACGTGTGCACTCCCTGCGTTCCCTTCTCCCGTTTTAGACTCCGCCGGTGTGTGAGGCTCGTGAAGTCACGTCATACACAAAGCTATGCCTAAACAGGCTATGCTTTGATCATCCCACAAGGCCTGCTTTTCAACAAAGCCTTGATCACATGCATCTTGGCATGCCACATCGTCAATCCATACCATATCATTGATTTCCGCCAACATATAACCTCTAAGCTCGTACGTCTCAGAGAAGGGTGAAAGACACCAAACAGATATATGTTTAGCAGAGATCAATAGATACAGTGTAAAGGAATACCATGTCAGACATGCAATCCATTTACGCTTATGCTCTGGGTCTGAGCGAAAGCCAAATCGGTTCAATCAACATGTTCGTTCGGACGACGATCATGACCTTGACTTGGGAGAAAATCAATTCAAAGCCTCAATCGTTGTCTTCCTGAGGGGAAGATTAACGGTCTTCATTAGTCGTCTTCTTCTTCAATTCTCATCGTCGTTTTGATTATTTGGAATGAGATTAACTCGGCCTTATTTATAGAAAACTCTTCCTTATCATTATTTCTAATTTATAACGATTATTTCCTATTCTATTTAATTAAAAATAATTAAATCTTTAATCAGCGACGATTCAGGTCAATGGCGATTCTGGTGCTATTTTCAATCAATTTTGATTTTCACATATCTCAAAATCTAACCGTTGGATTTTAACGTATTATATATCATTGGAAAGATTTTTCCAAGACGGTCCTAGCGGTTTCAGTCTCAAGAAAATCCGACGGTTCGATCTTCTTGTATAGTCATTTAAAGATAGAATTTTAAAACGCGAAATACCGCGCTCGATTCGTTTTAATTTTAATTATATATATATATATATATATATATATATATATATATATATATATATAAACATAACCCGTTTAACTCTTTATTCTTAAGTTTATTTTCATTCTTTATCCTTTTATCCCTTCATTTACAGAGGAATGAAAATCATACTTGAATGATGAATTCTTCCTTTTTGATTCTTTTAATTTCTTTAATTTACGGTAAAATGTAAATTATATTTCATCGTCCAATTCCTTCTTACATGTAAAATGTAATTTATAATTCATCGTTCTTAAGTACATATAAAAATATAAATTTTATTTACAATGTGAATCCTACTTCTTGTTTACATTATAAAAATGTAATCTTTATTTACAAAGTAAACCCATACATTCATTTCCTAGAAAAAATGAAATTTCATTCATGCGGGTTAAATTCATTCATAATTTACATAATAATATGTGATTTATTTCATACGATGAAAATTCATTCATAAATTACATATAAAAATGTAATTTACTTTATGCGGACTAATTTCATTCATAAAATAAAATGTAATTTATTTCATGCGATCTTAACTCATTCATAAAATGCATATACAAATGTATTTTATTTCATGCGATGTTAATTCATTCATAAAATACATATAAAAATGAAATTTATTTTATGAGGTCTTAATTCATTCATAAAATACATATAAAAATGTATTTTATTTCATGCGGTCTTCATTCATTCATAAATTACATAAATAAATTTAATATATGTCATGTGGTCTAATTTCATTTATAAATTACATAAATAAATGTAATTCATGTCATGCGGTCTAAATTTCTTTAAATTACATTATAAAATAACGTAACTTATCCTACGGTCAATTCTCTTTTTATTAACATCATAAATAATGTCAATTCATCCTACGGTAAATTTTCTTTTTATTAATATCATAAATAATGTCACTTATACTACGGTCAATTCTCTTTTTATTAACATCATAAATAATGTCAATTCATCCTACGATATCATTCTTTTATCTTAACATTATAAATAATGTTAATTTCCTACAGTCTAAATCCCCTTTTTATTTACATTATAAAATAATACAAAATTATCATACGTTGTGATTACTATATAATTTACATTAAAAATAATGTAAAATGGACATACGGTGAAATTCATGTATATTTACATTAAAGGAAATGTAAATTTTCATTCTCTAATTACAATGTGAAATCCGTTCTTTCTTTACAATGTAAAATTGACTTTTTAATTACAATGTAAAGTCCATTCTTTTTATTTCATAAAAAATAATGTAAATCTTCCTACAGTTAAATTCCTTTTTATTTACATTTATAAACATGTAAATTTTAACATACGATGGATTTCTACATATCTTACCTTATAAAATAAAATGTAAATTTTATTTCACCATGTACATTCTACTTCTTTATAATAAAAGTAATCTTTAATCTACATGCAAACTCTACTCTATATTTACATGTAAAATAATGTCAAATTTTACATACGGGTGAGGTTTCTATTTCATTTACATTTAAAATAATGTAACTTTACATATAATGCAAACTCATATTTCATTTACATAGAAAAATGGAACTTTTTTTTTTCATGCAGTGAAATTCACATCTTTAATTACAAAGAAAAATGTAATTCCAATCATGCGGTGAAATTCCCTTTTTAATTACAAAGAGAAATGTAATTTTTATCATGCGGTGAAATTCCTCTTTTTTATTTACAAAGAGAAATGTAATTTTTATCATGCGGTGAAATTCCTCTTTTTTAATTACAAAGAGAAATGTAATTTTTATAATGCGGTGAAATTCCTCTTTTTATGTACAGTAAAAATAATGTACATTTATCCTACGGTGAAAATATTCATTTTAATATACATTAAAAGTATGTAACTATATCCTACGGTGTAAATCCTTTTTATAATTACATTATAAAATAATGTAAAATGTACATACAGTGTCATTTCCCTTATATTAACTTTAATAAAAATGTGAAATTTTCCTACGGTGGAATTATTCTGATATTAACATTAAAATAATGTTAATTAACATACGATGAATTTTCTTTTAAATTAACACTAAAAATAATGTTAATTAACACACGGTGTATTTTCTTATTTTTAACATTAACGAAAATGTTAAATTTGTCATACGATGAAATTTCTTATTTTTAACATTAACAAAAATGTTAAATTCTCATACGATGAAATTTCTCTTTTTATTATCATTAACAAAAATGTTAAATTCCTTTTAAATATTAACAAAAAATGTAAATGACAACCCATAGTGTTATATTAACGTTAAAAATGTTAGTAACATCCCACGGTTAAATTTACTATTTAGTTTACATTGGAAATAATGTAAATTTATGCATACGGTGAAAATACTTTATTTACATAATAACATGTGAAATTTCATGTCATCACAAATTATAATTTTAAATTACATAATAAAATGTACATCTTCATGAAATTGCAAAATTCTAATTTTAAATTTACAAAACAAAATGTAATTTTAATGTCATCGCAAAGTCTAACTTTAAATTTACAAAATAAAACGTAAATTTTACGATATCGCCAAATTCTAACTTTAATTTACATGATAAAATGTAAATTTTATATCAACGCTAAATTCTAGCCTTAATTTACATAATAAAATGTAAATTTGTGTATCAACGCAAAATTCTAACTTTAGTTCACATAAGAAAATGTAAATTTTATATCACGCAAAATTCTAGCTTTAATTTGCATAAGAAAACAAATAATTTTTGTGTCAACGCAAAATTCTAACTATAATTTACAAATAAAAATGTAAATTCTATGTCAACGCACAATTCTAACTTTATTTACATAATAAAATGTAAAATTTGTGTCGTCACAAAGTTTTAATATTGAATTTACAAAATAAAATGTAAATTCATGTCATTGCCAAATTTTGATATTGAATTTACACAATAAAATGTAAATTCATGTCAACGCCAAATTCTAATATTAAATTTACAAAATAAACTGTCAATTCATGTCATCGCTAATTTTTAACTTTTAATTTGCATACTAAAATGTATATCAACGCAATTTCTAAAATTTTGATTTACATACTAAATTGTAAATCATCGTAAATTCCAAAATTTTGGTTTACATAATAAAAATGTAAATCATCGCAAATTCTATATTTTTACAACATAAGATGTAAATTTATATCATCCAATCAACAACCACATTCAAATATCCAAACAAGTATACATCTAACAATTCATATCAAGATAATATTCAAGGTGGTTTATATTTTGGCATATGTCAGATCGGCGAAGTATGATTCAATATCATTAACAAATAATATATATTAATTAGCTAATAGTTTCAGATCTAATATTTAGATTCGCGGATCTAACATCATACGGTCATAAACAACCTAGATCCGTATTTCAAATATCACTACATAGCATATCAATCAATCAATATTCTTTAATAATAAAGAATTAATAATTAAAAAAATTAAATTTAATTAAAAATAAATTCTCACCGCTGTTGGTTCTGAGATGAATCGAGTTTGATCAGATTTGGTGTTTGAATTCAAGACAGTTGCGGATCTGAAACATTTAGCATTCAAATTCATATGAAAAATTAGAAATCAGCCTTTAACAACTGACTCTGCGACGCTTAAAAGTGTGGGGAAATCTGAAATAGAATTTACCTTAGAACGTTCAAAACTTCAAATTCGATTCTCTGGAGTTGTAGGCGATGGTTTCACGAACCGTTTGTTGGAGGTTGTCCGGCTTGGAGAGGTCTACCTGCGCCGGAGAAGGGAGGAGGTGCGATCGTCGTGGTGGGGCCCGGTTTGCAGCAAACGGCGGCGGCTTCTCTGCCTTGGTGGCGGAGCTACGATGCACGAGGGGTGCTGGGCCTTGTCGGAGATCGAAGAGCTCAGGAAGAGCTTCGAAATGAGTACTCACACGCTAAATTCCGTTAAGAAACGGAGGAGAAAACTGAGAATGAAGTTTTGAAGAGTGGTGGGCTCAAGTGGCGGCTGAAATGAGAAGAGGAAGGACGATGAACAGTGTTTTCGGAATATATAATATAATATTAGGTTATCCTAATCATTATTTAATAATTTAATTAGCCCGTTAAAGCACATTTTGGTCCGAACTTCGATTTAGGCCTGCTTACTGTCGTTCTTAAGGTTTTGAGGCCTTCTGAACGCAATGAAACATGTTACAGGACCCAATTCCGAAATTTATTATGAGTTCTGGAATAATTATATTATTTTATTAATATTTTAATATATACCGTACATGAAAATTCACCGAGGTCACAAATTAACTTCAAAAATTCTCAAAAAATATATTTAGCTATGTTTTGATGCTGTGTACCTATGAAAATTAATTTCGTTCAATTCTGAGCTAGTATGAATTTTTAATGAATTTTTAAAGTCAAAAATTTGCCCGTTTACACTGAAAAATCAATTATAATTATATTTTAATTCTAAAAATTACCAAAAAATCATTTTTAGCTTTGTTTTGATGATACAAATCCAACAAAATTTATTTCGTTGAATTCTGAGACATTTTGAAAAATGACTATTTTTCAGTCAATTAATTTTGACCGAAACTGACTAAATACTGTTTCTTTTGCCACGCTCACGTACTAGCTTGGAAAATTCTAAAATTTGAAACCTAGCAATAAATTAATATTCCGAATCCAACAAAAGTGGTTTCGTCAGAAACGGACACTGTTTGAAAAATCACTATTTTCTATGGCTATATATTTTATATTAAAAATACATTTTTAAACAAATAATTTTCGAAACTCCAAATATATAAGTGTTTATACTTTTTAAATGCAGAAACGTCATTCCGGACTCAATGGAAGTGGTTTCGAGTTCAAATTCCTTCGTATGTGAAAGGTTGCTTTTTGGACCATATATATATATTATATTATATAAATTCTTACAACGACCTTACTAAAAAATAATGGCCATAACTTTTTAAAACGAAATTTCAATTTCTCAGATTCGTTAGAAAGATATAATTAAACAAATTTAAATATTTTTGGTTTCACTCAATTCTGATTTATTTTGTATTGTGTACATTCAGTCAAAGTTTTAAAATTAAAATTTCAAACTACCTCGTCATTTCAAGCTCGTTTTTAAAATTATATTTGTTTTAGCTTCAATTAAAATAATTTTTTACCATTATTATTTAAAATACATTATTTAAAATAGTCAAAACCCATTAAAATCACTTTAAATAAAATTTTAAATTTACCTCAAAATTCAGGGTTGTTACACTAATCGTATTACAATGGTTAAGTATATTTAAAAAGGTCTTGTGACTTAACCCTATCAGGTCCGTATATTAGATTGGTTAAGTATAGGTTACTTAACCTCATCAAATCATCATGTATAATTGGTTAAGTATAAGTTACTTAACCCCATTAAATTATCATGTTAAGTTGGTTAAGTATTAGTTACTTAACCTCATTGAATTACCAAGTTTAGATTGGTTAAGTGTTTAACTTAACCCCATCGAATTACCGTGTTTAGATTAGTTAAGTGTAGGTTACTTAACCCCATCTAATTACCGTGTTTAGATTAGTTAAGTTTGAGTTACTTAACCCCATCTAATTACCGTGTTTAGATTAGTTAAGTCTAAGTTACTTAACCCCATCTAATTACCGTGTTTAGATTAGTTAAGTCTAAGTTACTTAACCCCATCTAATTACCAAGTCAGATTAGTTAAGTGTAAATTACTTAACTCCATCCCCTAATTGTCTTATATGGTTAAGTGTCGTTAAGAAATCAAGTCCGGTTTAACTTAACCTACCCATTCGTGCCATATCGGTTAAGTGTCATTAGTCAAAATTACTTAACCTTTTCATGTGGCATTAATTAGATTAATGCACCCCAACCTCTCACATTAGACTTTGTTGTGGTTACTAGTTAAGCCGGGAGGGTCCGGGTAACTTTACACCACAACCTAGTCTAACCTCGGGTTTTAAGTGCTATATGACCAACTACTCACATTGGGTCCTATTGTTTGTAGCCACTAGTTAAGCCGGGCGGGTCCGGGTAGATTCATGCTACAAACTCAACCCAACCTCGAGTTGGCCACTTTCATGTTTGGTTTAGTGTCATGTTACACTTACAACCCATATGTGTCTAATTTCAAGTCCCATGTTTACCCCACATGTCATGCCCACGTTTAGGTGTATCATGAGTGTCATATTTTCATGAGATCCCATGTGAAATTATCATGTCGTAATCACGCTCGTCTAACCTACCCCAAATTGTGTTTCCAACCCAAGTAAAAGCGAGTCAACATAGTAAGGATACTATGCAACATATTGGCCTCAAAACATGCACGATATCAAAAAGGGATTGGCCACAAAAATGCATGGTATCATAAGGGGTTTGGCCTCAAAATATGCATAGCATCATAAGGGGTTTTTGGCCTCAAACATGCATAATGTCACAACGGGATTAGCCACAAACATGTATAGTATCATAAGGGAATTTGGCCACAAACAAGCATAGTATCATAAGGGAATTTGGCCACAAACATGCATGATAACATAAGGGGCTTGGGTTCATTTACATGCATAAGCCCCAAAGTCAAGTCTTTGCCAATGTTTCACAAGTCAAATGGTTCCCAAAGGTTCATGCTAACATTCCATAGATAAAAATTCAAACTTGCAAGATAAACTAGGTGAAACATAACATGAGTGGCATGATTAAGTCGCTAAAACTTAGCCCAAGGTCATAGATCATAGAAAAGGGGCAAAATTAGGTTCACATAGGCTAGCATACTTATGTTTCATCGCATTTTATTCCATGTCACATTAGAACCACCGTTAGAATCTACAAGTAGCTAGAACTTACATAGCGAGGCTTAGGGAAGGATCATGCATCGTCTTGACGAAGAAAGGTGGCTCCTTTGTTGAAGAATCGTCATTAAACTTGCGTAGCAACATTGAGCCCTCCTCTATTTGGTGTAGAAAGCTTGCACCTTTTGATTTGAATCCGATTTGAATGCATAAGCCCTTGGAGTTGGAGATGGAGGCCATGATCAAGATGCATTTTGGCAGCACTTAGTTGCTAGATTGATTTTGAGTGATTTAGGTTAGGTCCTAGGGTGCTTTTATAGAGATTAGGAGTAGTTTAGGCCCTTAGATTAACCCTAGGATAGATCTGAACCCTTAAAACCCGTCACAGGCCAATAGACCAGACCTAAAAGCATGTCTTGAGGAACAAGTCAGGTACACCCAGGCCAAACTGGCCGACCCCCCAAGTTGACAGGGGTGTCGACTGGGCAGTCGACACCACCTGGGGTGTGTCGACTCCCAAGTCGACTCCCCAGTCGACTTGGGGGTGGCGGGAATTTTCCCGCCTGCCCTGCTTGGCAGAATTTGAACTCTGAATTCAAATTTGAACTGTTTTTGAACTTGAAATTTTCTGAAAACTTTGACGGGCCATAACTAGGTCATACGGACACCGATTTTCGAAAAATCGGACTCTATTTCGCGTATTTTTCCTAGACGAACGCAATGGCGCAACCCGTTTCTCCTGATTCAGATTTTATAATTAAATTCTTCCTTGTTTCTTGTCTTAGCATGTTGTAAAAGTCCGGGTTGTCACAGAAATCCAATCTCCAATAAGTGCCTGCGGTTTTGATTGTATACTATATATGTGGAGCGTGAGATGCAAGCGTTCTGCTAGATTCTATTTACTTGTATTTAGACATTATTATAATATCCGAAGAAGATATTGATTTCAAAACGATTTGGGTTATAGTAAGGTAAAAACCATCCGTGTTTACGTGTGGGCTGGTCTTACTATTATCCTTTTGTTTCAAAAGGATTTCAAAGTTAAACAAGTTGGTTGTTATATGAATTTATCACTGAAAGTATTTCAGACTGATCCGGGTGAATTTTGTTTTAAATTAAATGTGCTCGGGTCAGGCCGAGTACATTTACAGGTTAGATTTCGCTTGGAGCTTCAGAAGAGGAGTTGAAGTCGAGACGTATTCCATATATATACTGGTACTAGTTTATTTCCGATGTGTGTTGTATTGATCTGAATGTATACTCTGATGTTGTAATATACAGTTCTTTTATAAAGTATTATTGATTATTATATTTTGGTCGTTCCGCTGTGAGATTCTGATCTTCTTATTCTTCTATTCTAATATTACTTTCTTTCTTCACTCACCCTCTAACTTCTTTCTATTAGCTTTCTGGGTTTTCGGTATTTGAGTTTGGATACAGGATGTGTTAGTATCTGGATTCAAGTGTCAAAAATTCCGGGTCGCTACATGTTGGATGCATTTGAAGACCATCAAATTTTAAGATTTCTGTGGGCTTTGAACAAAAGATGAGTGAATTTCTGGCTCACAATAAACTGAATTGTTCCCATATTTATTAAATTAAATTATGAAATAAACTGGATTGGCTGGTTGGGATTGATTGTTTATGGTTGCTTAAATTAACATCCAAGTTAATTATAGTGTTAAATTTAGAATCGACATTAAATTATTTATTCGAAATTAAATTGCAAGTCTGAAACCCCGACATTTGTTAAATAGTGAAACGATATAATATTGGCTATTTGGATGAAATGGTTGTGATGGGTGCCTTGTACTAATTACTGAATGGATATCGTTAATGTAAATTGTTCCCGTTATTCAATATATGATGTGTACGTTTATTTGTGCCAATTAATCCCATTGTTCACCCTAGATGTTACAGGCACCAAATAAATCTCAAGTTATTGAAATTTGAAGAAAGAACAATTATCGTTTAAAATTTGTTAACTATCTATATACCTATAGTTTAGAATTAAATTATATTACATTATTTATAAAAAATATTTTGGTAAGCATTTTAATATATGTATATATAGTGATTTAAATTATTTTATTATACTATAATTAATTTAATATATATATATATATATGTTTTCAAAAAAAAAAGGTTTTACTTATAATCGTCTATTTTTCAAGTTATTTAAATATTTATAATTTCTTCCTAAATTGGAATTGTTCTCGATTTAAACTATTGATCCAGATTGAGATTTGAAATAAAAATATATTCTCATTTGAATAAAAATCGATGTATAAATAATCATGATATTGATATCAAATTTTATTCTAATTTGAATATGAGTTGATTCTGAAATGTGAAACGACCCGAAATCGCCTTTACAGGAAAGACCGGATTGCTTTAAGAACACGATGCATCAGAATACAAACAATAGAACATTTCATTGCTATTACAACAATTACATCAGAGTACAAGAATATATCAGAGTATGAATAAGTATTATACACCGGAAAATAAATATAAGAGATTTACAAATTATAAAGCAACGGAAAATATATACATAAATATAATGTTCAGCGGGAATCATATACAACCACAACTGAAAGCGATATACGGATACAAAGCTTTCCGAATATAGCTCCAGTTGTAATCCAGGATCCTATGAAAAGAAGTATCTGCGAAAAACTGAAGCTAATAGCTGCCTGTGTGGAAATATGGACACCCAGAGTTTAGGTTAAAACAATAAACTCTGAGTCAGTCATAGGACAGGTGTGAGAACTAAAACAGTTATTAGCTTTTATTTTAAAGTTAAGTAAATCACGGGACCACGACGTATAACACAGAATGGGTTTATCCCCCCTTGAATATCAGTGCATAAAAATAAACAACGTAATGCTAAAGAGAAAAATGAAGCTACTATAAGACTCAGGTCCCATCACACAATGAACGCAGTCGGAGATAGAGTTTTCCCTTATAATAGCCAAATATGCTTGATATGCGAAATTTCATCTTTTATTATTACTATAAGTGAAGAAATCAACTTCAAATATAAATGTATCGATCATAGCGGCGTAGGTTCCATTATATTACATCACCATATATATATATATATATATATATATATACATACATACATATATACAACTAAAACAAAAAATCACGTATTGGAAATTGGGTTTCAATCTGTGAACCAAGGCAAGCGATCGTCCTTACCGATTTGAGACTCTCTAGCCCGAGCCTCAGGATTCAGCCGCAACTGCACCTACGGTTAGAGACAGGGCCGGTCATCAGTCGATGATTGGAAATACCATAAACTATATGTTAGCCAGTTCAATGGAACCTAGAAAATGAGTCAGTATGTCGACCACTCTAGAGCTACTAGGGACTCAAATCATATCCGAGCCTTTCAATCGGCCCGAATTCCGAGGTACCTCGCTTTCCATCAAATAATAAGCAACATCCACATAAGTAAACAGTCTGGGCTCTATACCATGATGTTACTCCTAGCTAGAAACTAACATATGTCCATTTCCCTGAAGTCCTCATCCCATTTCTGGTTCATACCGGGATATGAAGCTCACGAATTAACGCTACACAAAGCTATGCTAATTAAAGTTGTGCTTTGATCATCAACCACAAGACTCTGCTTTCAACAAAAGCCTTGATCATTTGCATCTCAGCATGCCACACTACTAAACCATACCGTACCACTGATTTCCACCAATATATAACCTCTAAGCTCGTACGTCTTAGAGAAGGGTGTTAAGCAAGAGAATAAATTCTCCACTACCAAACAAACATATATTTAGCAAAGATCAATGAATACAGTATAAAGGAATAAAGTGTCAGACATACCATCCATTTGCAAGTCCATTCTGGGTTTGAACGAAACCGGAGGCACCTTATTCCTTGTCCTATATGTCCAAAACAGGAGAGAGACCCTCGCATATCCGATCAATCTCCAAGTACGCCTGGACGATCACCACTTATTACCTTTTCTTGGGTGTACGTCCCAATCAATACATCAGTAATCATCGAAACAATGTGAAGATCTCCGGTCTTCAACCATCGTCTTCATATTATTGGCATATAGTCGCCATATCAGTTATTCAGAATGGGTTAAATCCGGTCTTTCAGAATAACTCGCGTATCTTATAATCAAGTGCTATAAAAACACATCATACACCCCACTCCAATTCAGAATATTATTTTATTCAAATATTCACATCTTTAGGGAAAAGTTCCCATTAATTTTATTGAAGATAAACTCTTTTAAATTTTCTCTTTTCCTTTGAATATCATTTCAAAAGATTTTGTTTTATCCTTTAAAAATTCTATACCAAATTAAGGTATAAAAACCCAGTTGGGATTATCGAGCTATGTAGAAGTAACCATTTATTTATTAATCCCAACTTATTCATCCCTATGGAGCAAAACCGGTAGTACCCCAAATCCAACACCTACGGTGTTATCGGTAAATTTAATTACCACTTCATGTTCAGATCGAATTAAAGATTTAACTATCGCCTGGAGTAAAACTGGTGGTACTCCATTCTCAATTATTTCATGCACTTGATAAATTTAATTATCCCATTCTCATTTCAATCTAATTAAAGATTCGTTAAAACTCTAATTCAGTTTTAATCTCAAAAATCATTACTTAATGATTATTCAAATTTATGAAATTAATCTTGTCTTTAACTAGGTTAAAGAACCGATGTTATTTTAAACACAGTTCACAATAAACCCAAATCATCTTCCATAAAAATGGAATTTTCATAGAAATCCAACAGTATATAATCGATATAAATTTCCGTATCAAACTAATACTATTAATAGAATAAGGTCTAGGCCTTTTAAATTCCATATGTAGTAATGGTCTTCCTTCACAGAACCTCATCTCGATTAGTACCAAATCGAATTCCATCCAATAACAATTTAGTATATTAAATTGGAAAACTTTACTTTGGAAAATTTCCATTAAATCTTAATAAGAAGATTTATAATTCCAAATCATCACTTCACTATTAACTGGGTTAAAGAACAAATGTTATTTAAAACACCGTTCACGATAAACCCAAAATCCCATTTCAATTCAATTCCAATTGTATATTAATTAATTGGTAAATTTCTCTAAATCTTAATTAAAAGATTTATTCTTTTCTCATCTGGGTTTAAGAATAGTGCTATTAAGGACACCATTCATGACGAACTGAAAATCCAATTTGATATTAAATACAAGGCTCTAAATAGAAATTATATCGGCTTATATTCAATATCAAATTCTGAAACTAACGGATATTGTATTGGGAATAACGATATATGTATCTTCCAAATTCCTCAATAATATCCATGTAAACACGAAATACAATACCGACATAATCCAAAGATTATTTCTATTCAAATCCATTCCAATTCATACATCGGAAAATTCTGGTTACTTTAAAACCCATTTCTCAATCCAATTTATTTATTTAAAAACATTAGAGTATTATTCTAGTTATTAACTAGTTCTTTTCGATAAAAATATCTTTATCTTTTCAAATATGGAATTTTTCATCCAAAATATTTCCAAATCATTTATTACAATTTTACACAATTTTTCCATATTTTTAATAATTTTATTAAGGCCCTTACAGTCAATTTTCGCAAACGGTCATCGAACTGCATTTACAACAACCTTTTCCAAAACTGATTCAGACATATCTTAAAATCTAACCATTATATTTCAAATCTCTTATTATCATTGGAAAGCTCTTTTCGATACGAACCCAATGGTTCTGGTTTTAAGAGAATCGTACAGTCGGATCTCCCGTAACCTCCGTTTTAAGTTAACGGTCGAAATTCGCGAACGTCGCTGCTCCGTGCATTCTATTCAGGCCATTATATATATATATATCATCGATTTAGATTTAAAACATGTTTTATAAATCATTTATAAATTCATTTTAAAACGATTTCAACTTCATTTTCAATTCTAAATCAAAATAAAATATTCCATATTATTATAATATTAAAATGATAATACTGTCAAAATATTAGATTTTGAAATCACTTCTTTTCGATATTCATTATAAAGTCAATAAAATCGATCGATAAACCCATTCAGGTTAAAATGGCGTTTCTACACTTAACCCGGCTTCATATTTTTATATATATTCATGTCCATCCAAAATCGGACATCAAAATCATAATTTGATTATTTACTGAATATTATTTTAAAATATTCCTTATTTTAAAATATTACTTATTTTAAAATATTCTTTATTTTTGAATTGGAATCAAACTCAATCAATTACCATATAATTTCAGTTATATGGATTCCATACATCGCATGTCTCCAACAATGATGATAAATAATAATTAACAATTCAAACAACATCTAGAGTGCAATTTACAACTATATAAGCATTAAAATAAATAAATAACGCTTATCACAGCCTGTCAACCCAACGATTGACATACAACTAAATATTGGGATTAGTGTATGTCAAATATCATCCCAATATTCGTGTGGAGTTTTCAAACAACAAATACTGATTATTATTTATGCAGTTGGGCGATGTGTAATATTTATCATCCCATTCAATATCAGATAAATCGGTGTACATAAACAAGTCGTCCGACTTGTAAATGGATATTTATTCCAATTTTACTATATTAAATTATAAATGGATATTTATAATTTTAATTTCAATTTCCACAAAAATGTTAACAATATTTTAATATGTTAAACATTCCAACATCACAAACAAAACACAATACAGTCAATTCAATCATCCATGGTTGTGGACGAGGGAGGTGAGCCAACAGGCACCATATACAATTTATAATGATTAAACTGATAAAAATCAATACTGGCAGTTCATATATGCAGTTATAAAATAAATAACTGTACATAAAAATTTAGTGAGTAGTTCTCACTTTGGTCTTCGCCATTTTTTAATTCTGAATTGTTTTAATAAAATTAAACCGACCATTTAATTTTCTCAAAAAATACAACTGCTTCTGTTTTTGTTTTGGTCAGTTCCATTGTGTAGATATCGTTGAGACGATTTCAACGCTTGCAACCTTGTCAAATGATGTTTCCGTTTGGATAAGATACACAATTTTAAACTTCAGATTTTATAAATAATTAATTTTAAAATAAAAACAAAACTAATTACCCTAATTTCCATCATCCCCTTGTATTCGTTACTCCAGATTTCGACCATAACAAACCCATCGTCGTCAATTTCTAGGGTATCACTGCACTTCGCCTACAAGCTGTCGGAATCCCATCCGAAGCGCCCACGTCGGAGGTCTTCGAGTCCTCTTCCACCGTCGACCACCATGCCGGGTCCGATCTCGCCTCGCCACTGGAATTTAGGTTCAAATGCCAGGGTTTGTGTGATAGCCCGTAACTTCCCCGGTAAGGAAAGCACGGATTACCTTGAGAACAACACACAAAATAGAACGCAGACGGAAGAACAATTCATTGTTATTACAACAATTCCATCAGATACAAGAATATACAGAGTATAATTGAATAAATTACATAGCAGCGGAAAAACAATAGAAAACACAACTGAAAGTAATACACGGATACAGATCTTTCCGAGCATCGTTTCAGCTGTAAATCAGGATCCTGTGAACATAAATCTGCAAAACCAAAACTACTAGCTGCCCGTGTCGAAAATAAGGGCACCCAGAGTTTAGGTTAAAACAATAAACTTCAGGTCAGTCATGTGACTGGTGTGAGAACTAAAACAGTTATTTAAAACTTTACTTTAAAAGAGAGTAATTCAAGGGACCACACCGTATAACACAGAACGGGTTTCCTCCCAAGAATACCAGTGCATAGAAAAGACAACGCAATGCTTTTTCGAAAAATGAAGCTATTATAAAACCCAGGTCCCATCACACAATGCAACGTAAGCCGGAGGATAGGGTTTTCCCTTATAATAGCCAAACATGCTTGGTACGTTAAAAACTAATCATTTGATACAATTATAAGTGTATAGTGTCAAAACAATTCAAATCATAAATATCAATCATAGACGGCATGGGTACCATATATCATGTCGCCATACTAGGCTCTACAAATAAAACCGAAATATCTCGTATTGGAAATTGGATTCCATCATGAGTCGAGGCAAGGGGCAAGCTCCTCTCCGCTTCGAGACACTCTAGCAAATGTCTCAGGACTACACACTCTGGGTAACCCTTGGATCTTCAGGGCCGGTCCACACTTACGTTAGTGGATTAGTATTCCTGAACACACATTTCCCGGTCCTTACAGACCTAAAATCGAGGCGCCTCATCCAACAACCACATAGGTGAAAAGTATATAAATGTCAGGGCTGGTAAGTCACTGACACCACCAAAGCTAGAAAGAAACGTCGTGCTCTCCCCGCAGTCCTTATCCCGTTTTTAACTCATATCTGTAACAACCCGTATTTTAAACAACACGTTATAACTTAAAACAGGGCAGAATTAAATGTTAAAATCTGAATCAGGGAAAACGGGTTGCGCCATTGCGTTCGCCTCGGAAAAATACGCGAAATAGAGTCCGAAATTTCATAAATCGGTGTCTATATGATCTAGATATGGCCTCGCAAAGTTTCACGAAAAATTCAAATTCAAAAACAGATTCAAATTTTCAGAATTCAGGGTAGGCGGGAAAAATCCCACCCAGACAGGTCGACAGGGGGGTCGACACTAGGGTCGACCTCCCCCCAACCAGGTCGACACTAGAGTCGACCTGGGGGTCGACCTGTGTGTCGACCTCCCCCCAGGTCGACTGGGGAGTCGACCTGGGTGTCGACCTGGGGGTCGACCTGGGTGTCGACCTTGGGGTCGACCTCCCTGGTCGGCCAGGTCGGCCTGGTGCACCTGTTTTGGCTCCTAGGTCTTGTTTTGGGGGCTTGTGACGATTTTGGATGGCTCAGATCTATTCTAGGCTTAATCTAAAAGCTGAAATCAATTGCCTATAACTATTTAAAGACCCTAAGATCTAGCCTAAATCATACTATTTCATTTTAGCCTCATGCAGCCGCCATTAAACTTAGAACTCTAAATTAAAAATACAAAGAACAAAATTATAGAAGATGAAGGACGATTCTTGAAGGCTACAACTAGAAGCTACAACAACTACGACGCTTTAGACAACGGATTTGGGGCTATTTGATTTGAAATTTTGATTTGGATTACTTGCTTCATATTGTAAGTTCTATGTCACTTTTTAGCCAAAAACGCTGAAATAACGTGGACATGCTATGAATTGAAACCGGATTTAGGAACTTTTATTAATCCATGTTTATATTGTTTAACTTTGAATCAAAATTTGGGAATATTGCTATGTTAATGTTGCAAGTTAAACTTATCATGATGTTGATGTTGTTATGAATCACTTGGGCTTAATTTTATTGCAAGTTGAACAAATACATGTCCATGGAATCATTATGCTCATTGAAATCCTCATGTTGATTAAACCATGCCTATGATGCTAATTAAGCCATGTCTATGATATTAATGAAACTATGCATGTGATGTTAATATACCTATCATGCTAATGACAAATTGGGAATTGCTAGGTCATGATGAAAAGTTGGAATCATTATGTTTAAAATGCTAGATGAGAATCATTATGTTAAAAATACTAAATTGGAATCCACTATGCCTATTAGATTTACCATGCCTTTAATGTTTCATGTTTGTAATAAAATTATTATTATGCCCGCAATGATTATTATGCCTAGGATGTAAAGTTGAATTCATCATGTTGAACTAAGTTGGAACCATTACTATGCCAAGTTATCATCATACTAGTATTGAAACCATATGATATGTTATAGCCTGTTTATTATGCAAGTGATGTTGGAATTGTCACGTATGCCTATCACATGTTTGGTGTTATTCCCCTTTATCTCTTGAATTGTTTATGCTTGTGAACGAAGTACGTTTATATACGTTGGGGATACGACTGGGTAGAATAGTCAAAACTTGAATTGATTATAATCATAAACCGTGAAATTTGGCATAAGTAGAACATGAAATATGGCACGAAAACTCGACTTGAACATGCCATAACTTGACTTGAAACATGCCTTAGTTGGGCACGAAATTGACATATGAACATGCTATGAAAATAGCACGAATCTGATAAGAACATGGGCATGACTTTAGAAAACAAGAAAGTGGCCAACTCGAGGTTGGGTTGAGTTTGTAGTGTAAACCTGCCCGGAACCGCCCGGCAAATCCAGTTGCTACAAACAATAGGATCCAATGTGGGTAGTTGGTCACATCGCGCTTGAAACCCGAGGTTGGGTTGAGTTCGTAGCGTAAACCTGCCCGGAACCGCCCGACAAATCCAATGGCTACTAACAATAGTATCCAATGTGAGTGGTTCGGTGCATTAACGAATCAATTAATGCCAATTAGGGTTAAGTCATGAACATGAAAAGACAACTTAACCAACTTGAACACGATTTGTAGGGCTAAGTCATGAACTTGAAACGACAACACTTAGCCAACTTGACATGACACGTAGGCGGGTTAAGTCACGAATTTAAATGACATACTTAACCATCTTGACATGACTAGACTGGAAAAGGATTAAGTCACGAATTACATGACTTAATCGGTTAGGCGGGTTAGGTCACGAATTACATGACCTAATCTGTTAGGCGAAACCCTAGACACGACCCTTTTCAGCAGTAACCCTCTAGATGTATCAAGGTACCCTGGGGCTAGGCCGGGTGGGGCACGATTACTGGGCTGATTGTAAGAGGTGAACGACGACAGTGGGGTATGCCAGTGTAGGTTCGGTGGACTACGGTCGTGCACGTATTCTGGGGCAGGCACTGGGTATCCATAGATTTATCTGTGCATCTTGAATCGTGTCAGGGGTTGACACCCTAGGGCTGATACACCCGAAGGTGGACCCAGCACAGGTGACTACATTCGTGATTAGCCGTATGACACGGACACTTGACGAGCTAGAACTTGTAGGGAGCCGATCGACTAGATAATCGCTCCGTAGGACCCCGTACTTGGGTCAGACCCCGTTTCAGGGTCATTTCATGATATTGGGCCATGGGATTTATTTCGTGATTAACTTGTGATATGGGCTTAGTATACTAGTACAGTCGATGCAACGAATCTCGAATATGTGATGTTTACTTGACTTGTCTTGACTTATCCTGATCACCTTAGTCTATCTTGTTCACCTTGACACCATTCTTAAGTTTAGTTCCAGTTCATACATGACAGGTTGTTTTAACCGTTTTTACACTGAAAGTCACTAGGACTTACTCAATCTTTATGACTGACCCTTTTCCTTTCGCCTCTTTTTCTTTCGTTTCCCCCCCAGGTTCTCAAGGAGGAAACACTAGCTCTTAGCTTGGATATCACTTGCTTTCGCTCAGCATGTACGGTTTGCTATGGCTGCTTCTTTTTACTGCATTTGGGGAATAAGCTGTTTTTCTGTTTTTAAGTTATTACTTCTTTGGCTATTTTTACAAGACAGTTGTAATGAAGTTATTTGAAATGTTTGTAAAAGACATGGTTTATTTTGGAATAAAATGAAGTTCTGTTTTGCTCATAAATTCTTCCGCTGTTTACTTAATTTTTTCTTATTAATGTTCTGTCTTGTGATAATTCTGTGATGTTATCTCGATAATACCCCTCCAAAACTAGTGCATTCCCTTTGTGAGTGACCCTAGCGGAGGTGGGGTGTTACATTTGGTATCAGAGCAGAAGGTTACCAAGACTGGGCAAAAGTTTTGAAAACCTTTTGAATTTTATTTTTTCAAAACCATTTACAAAGAAGCACTTTTCAAGAAAAGTTGGTTTATTTTAAAAGGCTATTCCCCAAAAAGCCATTAGCACAATCTTTGTTTCCTCGTTTGAATCATTTCCTTTTTCGTTTTCAGCTTATCATGGCCGACGATCTTAATCTTCCCGAGGGTGTCAATATACCCACTTGGTTCCGTCGTTTCCTCGAGGCTCGGGCTAATGTGGTAGGCCCAGCCAATCCTCCTCCTCATCCTCCTCAACCTCCGCGAGAAACCGCTTTTTCAAAGATATGCAAGGACTTTAAGGCCATGGGCGGAAAGGATTTCCTAGGAACTAAGATTTTGTTGAGGCACGGAATTGGTTGAAGGAAACCGAAGACTTGTTTGTTATCTTTGAGGTAGAGGACAATAGGAAAGTATAGTTGGCGGCGTGGATCATGAAAGAGGAAGCTTCTTATTGGTGGGAAGTCACCAACGCTACTAGGCCCATTGAGACTTGGGTGGACTTTAGAGGGAGATTTGGGCTTAAGTTCTTGTCATCGGCAGAGGAGAGTCTCCAAATGGAACGGTTTCTGGCCCTTAAACAAGGAAATATGACAGTTAAAGAATATGTGAACCGTTTCAATCAGCTTGCTTGCTTCGGATTGGAGTTAGTCAACACTCCTCAGAAAAAGGCGCTACGTTTTGCACGAGGCTTGAACGAGCCACTACATGGTTTGGCCATGACTCATGTGCCCATGGGGGCGACCTTTGAAAGCTTGGTGGATATGGCCCTACTGTATGAGGAAGATAAGAAGGGCAAGAAAGAGGTCAAGCCCAACGATTCTCAGAATAAGAAGGTAGACTCCGAGAAAGGAGGCAAGAACGACAACTCACGTGATAAAAGCAAATGCAGTTTCTGTGGTACGGAAGGGCACATAGCCAAGGATTGTAGAAGAGGAAAAGAAAGCAAGGTGAATGTTTTCATTGTGGGGACACTTGACACATCAGCAAGGACTGCCCTAAGAAGCAGATCGGACCTTCCGGGGGTACATCTTTAACTTCTTTTTCTAGATGCTTTGTTTTATCTTGTTATCTCCTCGATCCTATCTTGAGAACCATAGGTAGAATCTTTTTGGATGTAAACATGTAATTGAAACATGTTATGATTGCAAAATGGTTGCAAGTGGTCGCAAGTGGTTGCTCATGGATGCATGAATACACATTAGGCACTAGATCGGCTCAGTCACAGTTTCATACTTGCATATGCATGAGTGTTTATTTTGGAAACTTGGTTGTGCTATCATTTGGTTGTTGCATATGATTGAATGTTTGAGCACTCATATAGAAATTATGAATTATAATAGGAAAAATTTTGCATACATATTGGATTCATTTCACTAAACATATTTTTCATTTGAGAAGATCAATCAGGCCACATCATTTGCATTAGATAAGGAACATATACACACACTTTCTGCATATGTTCATACAGCATTAGAAATCTTTTAAGGACAATGACTGCCCATGGATGATGCTTTGAGTAGATGGATGATGGATGGTAGGATACGTTCTTCCTAACTTGAAGATTTCGGGGACGAAATCCTTTAAGGAGGGGAGAATGTAACAACCCGTATTTTAAACAACACGTTATAACTTAAAACAGGGCAGAATTAAATGTTAAAATCTGAATCAGGGAAAACGGCTTGCGCCATTGCGTTCGTCTCGGAAAAATACGCGAAATAGAGTCCGAAATTTCGTAAATCGGAGTCCGTATGATCAAGATATGGCCTCGCAAAGTTTCACGAAAAATTCAAATTCAAAAACAGATTCAAATTTTCAGAATTCAGGGTACGCGGGAAAAATCCCACCCAGATAGGTCGACAGGGGGGTCGACACTAGGGTCGACCTCCCCCCAACCAGGTCGACACTAGAGTCGACCTGGGGGTCGACCTGTGTGTCGACCTCCCCCAAGGTCGACTGGGGAGTCGACCTGGGTGTCGACCCGGGGGTCGACCTCCCTGGTCGGCCAGGTCGGCCTGGTGCACCTGTTTTGGCTCCTAGGTCTTGTTTTGGGGGCTTGTGACGATTTTGGATGGCTCAGATCTATTCTAGGGTTAATCTAAAAGCTGAAATCAATTGCCTACAACTATTTAAAGACCCTAAGATCTAGCCTAAATCATACTATTTCATTTTAGCCTCATGCAGCCGCCATTAAACTAAGAACTCTAAATTAAAAATACAAAGAACAAAATTATAGAAGACGAAGGACGATTCTTGAAGGCTACAACTAGAAGCTACAACAACTACGACGCTTTAGACAACGGATTTGGGGCTATTTGATTTGAAATTTTGATTTGGATTACTTGCTTCATATTGTAAGTTCTATGTCACTTTTTAGCCAAAAACGCTGAAATAACGTGGACATGCTATGAATTGAAACCGGATTTAGGAACTATTATTAATCCATGTTTATATTGTATAACTTTGAATAAAAATTTGGGAATATTGCTATGTTAATGTTGCAAGTTAAACTTATCATGATGTTGATGTTGTTATGAATCACTTGGGCTTAATTTTATTGCAAGTTGAACAAATACATGTCCATGGAATCATTATGCTCATTGAAATCCTCATGTTGATTAAACCATGCCTATGATGCTAATTAAGCCATGTCTATGATATTAATGAAACTATGCATGTGATGTTAATATACCTATCATGCTAATGACAAATTGGGAATTGTTAGGTCATCATGAAAAGTTGGAATCATTATGTTTAAAATGCTAGATGAGAATCATTATGTTAAAAATACTAAATTGGAATCCACTATGCCTATTAGAATTACCATGCCTTTAATGTTTCATGTTTGTAATAAAATTATTATTATGCTCGCAATGATTATTATGCCTAGGATGTAAAGTTGAATTCATCATGTTGAACTAAGTTGGAACCACTACTATGCCAAGTTATCATCATGCTAGTATTGAAACCATGTGATATGTTATAGCCTGTTTATTATGCAAGTGATGTTGGAATTGTCACGTATGCCTATCACATGTTTGGTGTTATTCCCCTTTATTTCTTGAATTGTTTATGCTTGTGAACGAAGTACGTTTATATACGTTGGGGATACGATTAGGTAGAATAGTCAAAACTTGAATTGATTATAATCATAAACCGTGAAATTTGGCATAAGTAGAACATGAAATATGGCACGAAAACTCGACTTGAACATGCCATAACTTGACTTGAAACATGCCTTAGTTGGGCACGAAATTGACATATGAACATGCTATGAAAATAGCACAAATCTGATAAGAACATGGGCATGACTTTAGAAAACAAGAAAGTGGCCAACTCGAGGTTGGGTTGAGTTTGTAGTGTAAACCTGCCCGGAACCGCCCGGCAAATCCAGTTGCTACAAACAATAGGATCCAATGTGGGTAGTTGGTCACATCGCGCTTGAAACTCGAGGTTGGGTTGAGTTCGTAGCGTAAACCTGCCCGGAACCACCCGGCAAATCCAGTGGCTACGAACAATAGGATCCAATGTGAGTGGTTCGGTGCATTAACGAATCAATTAATGCCGATTAGGGTTAAGTCATGAACATGAAAAGACAACTTAACCAACTTGAACACGATTTGTAGGGCTAAGTCATGAACTTGAAACGACAACACTTAGCCAACTTGATATGACACGTAGGCGGGTTAAGTCACGAATTTAAATGACATACTTAACCATCTTGACATGACTAGACTGGAAAAGGATTAAGTCACGAATTACATGACTTAACCGGTTAGGCGGGTTAGGTCACGAATTACATGACCTAATCTGTTAGGCGAAACCCTAGACACGACCCTTTTCAGCAGTAACCCTCTAGATGTATCAAGGTACCCTGGGGCTAGGCCGGGTGGGGCACGATTACTAGGCTGATTGTAAGAGGTGAACGACGGCAGTGGGGTATGCCAGTCTAGGTTCGGTGGACTACGGTCGTGCACGTATTCCGGGGCAGGCACTGGGTATCTGTAGATTTATCTGTGCATCTTGAATCGTGTCAGGGGTTGACACCCTAGGGCTGATACACCCGAAGGTTGACCCAACACAGGTGACTACATTCGTGATTAGTCGTATGACACGGACACTTGACGAGCTAGAACTTGTAGGGAGCCGATCGACTAGATAATCGCTCCGTAGGACCCCGTACTTGGGTCAGACCCCGTTTCAGGGTCATTTCATGATATTGGGCCGTGGGATTTATTTCGTGATTAACTTGTGATATGGGCTTAGTATACTAGTACAGTCAATGCAACGAATCTCGAACATGTGATGCTTTACTTGACTTGTCTTGACTTATCCTGATCACCTTAGTCTATCTTGTTCACCTTGACACCATTCATAAGTTTAGTTCCAGTTCATACATGACAGGTTGTTTTAACCGTTTTTACACTGAAAGTCACTAGGACTTACTCAGTCTTTGTGACTGACCCTTTTCCTGTCGCCTCTTTTTCTTTCGTTTCCCCCCTAGGTTCTCAGGGAGGAAACACTAGCTCTTAGCTTGGATATCACTTGCTTTGGCTCAGCATGTACGGTTTGCTATGGCTGCTTCTTTTTACTGCACTTGGGGAATAAGCTGTTTTTAAGTTATTGCTTCTTTGGCTATTATTATAAGACAGTTGTAATGAAGTTATTTGAAATGTTTGTAAGAGACATGGTTTATTTTGGAATAAAATGAAGTTCTGTTTTGCTCATAAATTCTTCCGCTATTTACTTTTTTTTTTAATTAATGTTCTGTCTTGTGATAATTCTGTGATGTTATCTCGATAATACCCCTCCAAAACTAGTGCATTCCCTTTGTGAGTGACCCTAGCGGAGGTGGGGTGTTACAATATCGAAGTGTGAGGCTCGCGAATTCACGTTATACACAAAGCTACGCCACAAAGGCCGTGTTTTGATCATCAACCACAAGACTTTGCTTTTCAACAGAAGCCTTGATCAATTGCCACTTAGGCGTGCCACACAGGCAATTCATGCCATGCGAATGATGTCCATCGATATACAACCTCTGAGCTCGTACGTCTCAGAGAAGGGGGTTAAGCAAAAGAATAAATTCTCCGCCGCCAAACAGATGTATATTTAATAGAGATCAATCAACACAGAAAAAAATCCAATGTCAGACACACAGTCCATTTACAAGTTCGTTCTGGGTCTGAACGAAATCGGAGGCACTTTCCTCGCATATCCATTGATCTCCAAGTACGTCTGGACGACCACCAACTGATTCTCTCCTCTTGGGTGTACAACCCAATCAATATCATCAGTAATCACCCAAACGATGTGAAGACTTCCGGTCTTCGACCACCGTTATCATCTTTGACTTATCGTCGAATCAGTTATTCAGAATGGGTATAAACCCGGCCTTTCCGAACAACCCGCGTATATAGTAAACAAATGTTACACAAACACAACATACGCCTCATTCCAATTCAGCAGCCACTAACCGTAAATCAGCAAGAGAACAATTTCTCAAATATTAACCCCGAAGGCCGAAACCAACATCAGATCAATACCCAGGAAACCATTCTTCTTAGCTAACCTACAGCTAGTTTCTAAATTTCATAATCTTAAGGAAAGGTTCCCATTAATTTTATCAAAGATAAATTCTTTTAAATTTATTCTTTGGATAACATTTCAAACCAAATTATGGTTTTTCAAACTAGTCGAGATTAGCGAACCGCACCGAAGTAATTATTTATTTTATTTCCCAATCCCAACCTATTCATCCCATGAAGCAAAACTGGTTATACTCCATATCTAACACCATGGTGTTATCGGTAAATTGAATTACCATTTCACGTTCAAATCTAATTAAAGATTTAACTATAGCTTGGAGCAAAACTGGTGATACTCCATTCTCTCTCATTTTCCAAATTTGATAATTTAAATTATCAATTCACATTTCAATCTAATTGCAGATTCATCAAAACTCCTTTTACAGGGTTAAAGAACTAATGTCATTTAAAACACTGTTCACGATACCCACAAATCAATTCTAATTCAATTCTAATTAAATATATTAGAAATTCTGATTATTTAAAACCCCTTTTCAAATCCAATTTATTTATTTAAAAATAATTGGGTTTTAAATTTAGTTCAAAGCTAGTTCATTTCGATAAAAATCTATTTTTATCTTTACAAATGTGGGATTTTTCACCCCAGTTCTTCACAAATCATTTCTTATAATTTTACACAAATTATAAATATTTTTAATAATTTTATCGAGGCCCGTACAGTCGATTTCCAACAACGGCCATCGAACTGCACTCACAGCGACCTTTTCCAAATTTGATTTGGACGTATCTCCAAATCCAACTGTTAGATTTCAAATTTCTAATATTCTTTAGAAAGCTCTTTTCGATACGAATCCAACAGTTCCGGTTTTAGGAGAATCCGACAGCCGGATCTCCCGTAATGTCCATTCGAAGCCAATGGTCGAAATTCACGAACTGCCACGGCGCGGCGCGTTTTATTCAGGCCATTATATTATATATAATATATATATGATATATATTTCATCGATTTCTATTTAAAACGAAATTTATAAATAGTTTTAAATTCGTTTCAAAAACCTTTCAACTTCCATTTCCAATTCAATTCAAAATTGAAATTTTCCTTATAAATTCGTTTTAAATTCATTTCAATTTAATTCAAATTTCGATTCAATTTGAATTCATTTCAAATCGATTTTTATTCTATTTCAATTCGTTTTCAATTCGAATTCATTTTATATTCAATTTAATTCGAATTCGTTTTATATTCAATTCATTTCGAATTCGTTATATATTCAATTCAATTCGAATTCATTATATATTCAATTCAATTCGAATTCGTTATATATTCAATTCAATTCGAATTCGTTATATATTCAATTCAATTCGAATTCGTTATATATTCAATTCAATTCGAATTCGTTATATATTCAACTCAATTCGAATTCGTTATATATTCAATTCAATTATATAAAAACGAATATAATTGATATAAATATCGCTCGCGTCAAAATAGTGCATCTCTAATCAACACGGCTTTATATATTTCAATAATTCCGTTATTCTATTCAACAAATGAATATTTATCCTATTCAATATATGAATCTATATTTTTGTCAACACATGACTAATCTCAACGAATGAGTACTGTCCATGTGTGAATATTTTTGTTATTTAATATATTTTATAAAAATTATGGTATCTATCGTTTGATTTCAAATCAGACTCCAACCGTAAATTAGTAAGAGAACGATTCCCTGAATATTAACCCCGAAGGCCGAAACCATCATCAGATCAATATCCAGGAGACCACTCATCTTATCTATTTTCCAGTTAGTTTCTAATTTTATATATGATAAAGATGTAAATTTTATTGTTAAAATATTTCGTTCAACACATGACTAATCTCAACGGATGAGTACTGTCAACACATGAACCTTTATTTTATAATATTCTTTATTTTCCCAATTGGAATGAGGCCCAATCAATCACCATATAAAGTTAATTATATGGATTCCATACAACACATGTATATAATAGCAATGATAAATAATCAACCATCATCCAAAGTGCACTAACTGTATAAGCATCAAATATAGGTATCTAACGCTTATAACAGCCTGTCAATCAATCGATCGACATACAACTAATTATTGGGATTAATGTATGTCTTATATTATCCCAATACCCGTGTGGGGTTTCAAATCAACAAACACAGATTTTTATTTGTGCAGTTGGGCGATGTGTAAAATTTATCGTCCCAATCAGTGTCCTTCAAATAGGTATACATAAACAAACCGTCCGGTTGGTAAATGAATATTTATTTGTTCACATTCACATTAAAAATTATATTTTTAATGATAAAACATTTTATTTCAACATATGAATTTCTATTCAGTTCATTTACACAATAAAATGATATTTTTATTTTTCTAACTTATTTTAGGAAATTTCGGCGGCATAACGGCACGATACTAGAAACGGGACAAGGCCTAGCCTTATCCCCGGTCTAGTGATGGCCCACGCCATTTACACATCAATCCAATCAATTTCCATTTCCCCAAACAATCAAATCAAAATTCAAATAATCTAACTAATCTATGCAACTAAACACCATCTGCATCCTAGTATATATTTCTAATTAGGAAATAAAAGTTAAAATAAGAAGTTCTCACCCAAGCTAAATCCATTCACCGCGACTCTTCTTATGTAGGAAATCTTCACCTTTCCGTCTTTTGTCACTTTCGTTGCCCGTATTCACTACATGTATGAAAATCACATTTTTATATTCTCTTTACTTCACGATAAAATAAAGTTCAGATTTTTATTTCACTTCATATATTTGCAACGCTTCTTTCTATATAAAAATTATATTATTATATTTCTACTTCTTATATAAAGATTGAATTTTTATTATCATAACTATATAAAAATTATAATTTTATATTTCTACTTTAATAAAAACCATATTTTTAATACTCTACCTAAGTAAAAATCATATTTTTATTATGCCACTAGTATAAAAATTATATTTTGATTCTTCACATACAATAAAAATTATATTTTTATATCTTCTATATTATAAAAAATTATATTTTTAACCTTCCTCTAATATTAAAATTATATTTTTATCCTTCCTCTAATATAAAAATATCGTCTTTCCTCTATATAAAAATATGACATTTACTTTACTAAAAATCTTATCTTTGTTTTACTAAAAATCTCATCCTACATATAAATAAAAATCCTACATTTTGAAGTTAAAAATCAAATCTATATCACACTAAAGATCAAACCTTTATAATGATAAAAATCATATCTTTTCATTCCAAGAAAATCGAATCTTCCTCTAATGCATAAGTCTAATTTTTAACTCACCTACATACGAATAAAAATCAGATTTTTATATACGCTATTATATATTTAATACTGAAAAATAAAATAAACGCAAATAAATTAAAATACTCACCGTTTAAAAAGGGGAAAGAGGGTTTACTGCTGCTCGCTGGCCTGGAGGGGTTTCACCTTCGAAGGTGGGGGCCAAGGAAGGGCGCGTAGAGGGGCATTCAAACGAGGCTGGAGGTGATTGGAGAAGAAGGGGAGCGAGGGGGGAAGAGAGGGAGGCGGGGCAAAGGTCCGACAGTTGACGTCGGGGCTTAGGTTGGCTGGGCGGAGCGGGTTCAAACGGATTTGGGGGAGTCTTCGCGTCAGGAAGAGAGAAGGAGGGAGGAAGAGAGTCGAGGGTGGAGGGGTGCGGTGGTGGCGCCCCACCTGGGGCGGCGGCGGCGAGTAAATAGGGGGGCGGCGGATCGCGATTCCCCTCTGCTATTTTTTTTCTGTTTCATTCGATTATGATTTTAAAAAGGGGGGGGGGGTTAGCTGTAAAGAGGAAGAGGGAGAAGGTATTTTTTTATTATTAATTATTAATTTCAAAAAGCAACTTTCATTTTCGAACTCGAAATCAAGCCCACCGCTGGTCGTCAATAGCTAATTACCCCCATTCCGAACACAATGGGATATGTATCGTCGGCTAATTCGATCGTTTCGATCAATTTTCATCAAAATCAACATATAACTCTATATATTGAATTTGAACGCGCATTTCAATTTACCGGGGTCACATACTAACTTGAAAAATTCCAGAAAAATATTTCTAGCTTTGTATTGACGATACGGTCCTAACAAAACTAGTTTCGTCGAATTCTGAGACCGTTTGAAAAATGGCCATTTTCCAGTCGATTAAAATCAACTGAAACTGGTCAAACACGTTTTCCTTTGCCATGCTCACATATTGAATCGAAAAATTATGAAATTTGAAATCTAGCAATAACTTGACATCACAGATCCAACAAAAGTGGTTTCGTCGAAATCCGAGGTCGTTTGCAAAATTTCCATTTTTAAGGGCATGAATTCCATAGCGACTATTCTGAAATTTCAACTGGACATATCTTTTGATTCCCGCTATGAAATTTCGATTCTTCGAATTTGTTGGAAAGATATCATCAATTAGATCCTATTATTTTTTGTTTCGCTAAAATCTGGTTTATTTTGCACCCGGTATGTTCAATTGAAGATTGAAATTGAATTATCGAACTACCGCGCCATTTTCAATTCCTTTTATAATTATAAATAATTATTTATATTCTATCGATGAGTATATAACTATATACGTTCTAATTCTATTCAAAATAAATTTCTCATCGATATTATTCAAAATAAATCATTTTAAATATTCAAAATTCGCTATAATTGCCAAAATAAAAAATTTAAATTAGCTCGCATTTCCGGGTTATTACAATCTCCCCCACTTAAAACTTTTCGTCCCCGAAAAGGAACAAAGCCGAAAGTTGTTTAACTAATCAACTCAAGTTCCATTGTTTTGACTATGGCTTAAGTTCTTCAACTTTTCAGTTCCTAAGAACTTTTCAAATTTCTCAAAAATTTGGCTAACACACTAAATTTTCGAAAAATTTCGCCATAACCTCCCCTGCACCGGGAGCACCGGGAAAATCCTGAAATTGCCATACAGGCCCTCTGATCTCAAAAAGAAAAAGAAAAAGCCTAGCGGCTAGCCAATTGGCTCATAAAATCATCATCACCCAAACAAAACAGTAAATTATAGTAAACATGTACCTATTTGTCGGGCAAACAAATTTTATTCTCTACTCTAGCCTCCTTGCTATGACCTGTTCAATGTAAGTACATGTATATGCAAGCAAATGCAACCAATTTTCAATGCAATTCACTATTTGGTACAATTAGGCATAATATTTCAAAAATTATTAAACAAATAAACAAACAACACAACCATCAATCAATTAGTTGATTAGAATTTCAAACACATAACTTTGATATATATATATATATATATATATATATATATATATATAGAAAATCATGTTTTTAATGCCAAATCACAACAATAAATCTATCTAGTTAAATTTTGGTTCTCACACCAGTCTAATGGAAATATATAGAAATCACACCTTCGAAACACGAAAATAAACCACTGATGCCGTACGTCATCAGTGGAATCATCCCCGGGCTACTAGAGCGCGATTCTATATCTATCCAGTATATTAAAACTTCGAATATACGTTCATGACGCGTATATGCAAAATCTTTATATACTAGATTATCCAAATTCAAAATAAATAAATATTCAAATACGTATACTTGAATTTAACTTTCAAAACAAAGTTTGTTTTCAAATGAAAAATATACTCTTCACACTCGTTCTAGGATACTACTGATCCTATCTCTAACGAGTCATTCTAATTGGATATTACTAATCCAATATCTGATGAATTCTTTCGTATGGTTAAATGTGTCTTGTTCTCGAGCTCTGTAAACCATAGCTCTGATACCAACTGTGATAGCCCGTAACTTCCCCGGTAAGGAAAGCCCGGATTACCTTGAGAACAACACACAAAATTGAACGCAGACGGAAGAACATTTCATTGTTATTACAACAATTCCATCAGATACAAGAATATACAGAGTATAATTGAATAAATTACATTCGATAAATATCAGAGATTACAATAAATTACATAGCAGCGGAAAAACAATAGAAAACACAACTGAAAGTAATACACGGATACAGAGCTTTCCGAGCATCGTTCCAGCTGTAAATCAGGATCCTGTGAATATAAATCTGCAAAACCAAAACTACTAGCTGCCCGTGTCGAAAATAAGGGCACCTAGAGTTTAGGTTAAAACAATAAATTCCAGGTCAGTCATGTGACTAGTGTGAGAACTAAAACAGTTATTTAAAACTTTACTTTAAAAGAGAATAATTCAAAGGACCACGCTGTATAACACAGAACGGGTTTCCTCCCAAGAACACCAGTGCATAGAAAAGACAACGTAATGCTTTTTCGAAAAATGAAGCTATTATAAGACCCAGGTCCCATCACACAATGCAACGCAAGCCGGAGGATAGGGTTTTCCCTTATAATAGCCAAACATGCTTGGTACGTTTAAAACAAATCATTTGATACTATTATAAGTGTATAGTGTCAAAACAATTCAAATCATAAATATCAATCATAAACTGCATGGGTACCATATATCATGTCGCCAAACTAGGCTCTACAAATAAAACCGAAATATCTCATATTGGAAATTGGATTCCATCATGAGTCGAGGCAAGGGGCAAGCTCCTCTCTGCTTCGAGACACTCTAGCAAATGTCTCAGGACTACACACTCTGGGTAACCCTTGGATCTTCAGGGCCGGTCTACACTTACGTTAGTGGATTAGTATTCCTGAACACACGTTTCCCGGTCCTTACAGTCCTAAAATCGAGGCGCCTTATCCAACAACCACATAGGTGAAAAGTATATAAATGTCAGGGCTGGTAAATCACTGACACCACCAAAGCTAGAAAGAAACGTCATGCTCTCCCCGCAGTCCTTTTCCCGTTTTTAACTCATATCGAAGTGTGAGGCTCATGAATTCACGTATACACAAAGCTACACCACAAAGGTCATGCTTTGATCATCAACCACAAGACTTTGCTTTTCAACAGAAGCCTTGATCAATTGCCAGTTAGGCGTGCCACACAAGCAATTCATGCCATGCGACTGATGTCCATCGATATACAACCTCTAAGCTCGTACGTCTCAGAGAAGGGCGTTAAGCAAAAGAATAAATTCTCCGCCGCCAAACAGATGTATATTTAATAGAGATCAATTAACACAGAAATAAATCCAGTGTCAGACACACAGTCCATTTACAAGTTCGTTCTGGGTCTGAACGAAACCGGAGGCACTTTCCTCGCATATCCATCGATCTCCAAGTACGTCTGGACGACCACCAACTGATTCTCTCCTCTTGGATGTACAGCCCAATCAAGATCATCAGTAATCACCCAAACGATGTGAAGATTTCCGGTCTTCGACCACCGTCATCATCTTCGACTTATCGTCGAATCGGTTATTCAGAATGGGTATAAACCCGGCCTTTCCGAACAACCCGCGTACATAGTAAACAAATGTTTCACAAACACAACATACACCTCATTCCAATTCAGCAGCCACTAACCGTAAATCAGCAAGAGAACAATTTCCCAAATATTAACCCCGAAGGCCGAAACCAACATCAGATTAATACCCAGGAAACCATTCTTCTTAGCTAACCTACAGCTAGTTTCTAAATTTCATAATCTTAGGGAAAGGCTCCCATTAATTTTATCAAAGATAAAATCTTTTAAATTTATTCTTTAATCTTCCTTTGGAAAACATTTCAAACCAAAACATGGTTTTCCAAACTAGTCGAGATTAGCGAACCGCACCGAAGTAATTATTTATTTTATTTCCCAATCCCAACCTATTCATCCCATGAAGCAAAACTGGTAATACTCCATATCTAACACCATGGTGTTATCGGTAAATTTAATTACCATTTCACGTTCAAATCTAATTAAAGATTTAACTATCGCTTGGAGCAAAACTGGTGATACTCCATTCTCGCTCATTTTCCAAATTTGATTAAATTACCAATTCACGTTTCAATATAATTGCAGATTCATCAAAACTCCTTTTACTGGGTTAAAGAACTAATGTCGTTTAAAACACAATTCACAATACCCACAAATCAATTCTAATTCAATTCTAATCAAATATATTAGAAATTATGATTATTTAAAACCCCTTTTCAAATCCAATTTATTTATTTAAAAATAATTGGGTTTTAAATTTAGTTCAAAGCTAGTTCATTTCGATAAAAATCTATTTTTATCTTTACAAATGTGGGATTTTTCACCCTAGTTCTTCACAAATCATTTCTTATAATTTTACACAAATTATAAATATTTTTAATAATTTTATTGAGGCCCGTACAGTCGATTTCCAACAACGGCCATCGAACTGCACTTACGACGACCTTTTCCAAATTTGATTTGGACGTATCTCCAAATCCAACCGTTAGATTTCAAATTTCTAATATTCTTAGAAATCTCTTTTCGATACGAACCCAACGGTTCCAGTTTTAGGAGAATCCGACGGTCGGATCTCCCGTAATGTCCGTTCGAAGAAATGGTCGAAATTCACGAATTGCCGTGGCGCGGCGCGTTCTATTCAGGCCATTATATTATATATATAATATATATTTCGTCGATTTCTATTTAAAACGAATTTTATAAATAGTTTTAAATTCGTTTCAAAAACATTTCAACTTCCATTTCCAATTCAAAACAAAATTGAATTTTGCCTTATAAATTCGTTTTATATTCATTTCAATTTAATTCAAATTTCGATTCAATTTGAATTCATTTTAAATCGATTTTTATTCTATTTCAATTCGTTTTCAATTTAATTCGAATTCATTTTATATTAAATTTAGTTCGATTCGTTTTATATTCAATTCATTTTGAATTCGTTATATATTCAATTCAATTCGAATTCGTTATATATTCAATTCAATTCGAATTCGTTTTATATTCAATTCGAATTCGTTATATATTCAATTCAATTCGAATTCGTTATATATTCAATTCAATTCAAATTCGTTATATATTCAATTCAATTCGAATTCGTTATATATTCAATTCAATTCGAATTCGTTATATATTCAATTCAATTCGAATTCGTTATATATTCAATTCAATTCGAATTCGTTATATATTCAATTCAATTCGAATTCGTTATATATTCAATTCAATTCGAATTCGTTATATATTCAATTCAATTATATAAAAACAAATATAATCGATATAAATATCACTCGCGTCAAAATAGCGCATCTTTAATCAACACGGCTTTATATATTTCAATAATTCCGTTATTCTATTCAACAAATAAATATTTATCCTATTCAATATATGAATCTATATTTTTGTCAAGACATGACTAATCTCAACGAATGAGTATTGTCCACGTGTGACTATTTTTGTTATTTAATATATTTTATAAAAATTATGGTATCTAGCGTTTAATTTCAAATCAGACTCCAACCGTAAATTAGTAAGAGAACGATTCCCTGAATATTAACCCCGAAGGCCGAAACCAACATCAGATCAATATCCAGGAGACCACTCATCTTATCTATTTTCCAGTTAGTTTCTAATTTTATATATGATAAAGATGTAAATTTTATTGTTAAAATATTTTGTTCAACACATGACTAATCTCAACGGATGAGTACTGTCAACACATAAACCTTTATTTTATAATATTCTTTATTTTCCCAATTGGAATGAGGCCCAATCAATCACCATATAAAGTTAATTATATGGATTCCATACAACACATGTATATAATAGCAACGATAAATAATCAACCATCATCCAAAGTGCACTACACTGTATAAGCATAAAATATAGGTATCTAACGCTTATAACAGCCTGTCAATCAATCGATCGACATACAACTAATTATTGGGATTAGTGTATGTCTTATATTATCCCAATACCCGTGTGGGGTTTCAAATCAACGAACACAGATTTTTATTTATGCAGTTGGGCGATGTGTAAAATTTATCGTCCCAATCAATGTCCTTCAAATAGGTGTACATAAACAAACCGTCCGGTTTGTAAATGAATATTTATTTGTTCACATTCACGTTAAAAATTATATTTTTAACGATAAAACATTTTATTTCAACACATGAATTTCTATTCAGTTCATTTACACAATAAAATGATATTTTTATTTTTCTAACTTATTTTAGGAAATTTCGGCGGCATAATGGCACGATACTAGAAACGGGACAAGGCCTAGCCTTATCCCCGGTCTAGTGATGGCCCACGCCATTTACACATCAATCCAATCAGTTTCCATTTCCCCAAACAATCAAATCAAAATTCAAATAATCTAACTAATCTATGCAACCAAACAAACAAGTCCATGGTCTGTGGACAGTGGTGTCGGGTGCTACTAAATACCATCTGCATCCTAGTATATATTTCTAACTAGGAAATAAAAGTTAAAGTAAGAAGTTCTCACCCAAGCTAAATCCATTCACCGCGACTCTTCTTATGTAGGAAATCTTCACCTTTCCGTCTTTTGTCACTTTCGTTGCCTGTATTCACTACATGTATGAAAATCACATTTTTATATTCTCTTTACTTCACGATAAAATAAAGTTCAGATTTTTATTTCACTTCATATATTTGCAACGCTTCTTTCTATATAAAAATTATATTTTTATATTTCTACTTCTTATATAAAGATTGAATTTTTATTATCATAACTATATAAATATTATATTTTTATATTTCTACTTTAATAAAAACCATATTTTTAATACTCTGCCTAAGTAAAAATCATATTTTTATTATGCCACTAGTATAAAAATTATATTTTGATTCTTCACATACAATAAAAATTATATTTTTATATGTTCTATATTATAAAAAATTATATTTTTAACATTCCTCTAATATAAAAATTATATTTTTATCCTTCCTCTAATATAAAAATATCGTCTTTCCTCTATATAAAAATATGACCTTTACTTTACTAAAAATCTTATCTTTGTTTTACTAAAAATCTCATCCTTCATATAAATAAAAATCCGACATTTTAAAGTTAAAAATCGAATCTATATCACTTGAAAGATCAAACCTTTATAATGATAAAAATCATATCTTTTCATTCCAAGAAAATCGAATCTTCCTCTAATGCAAAAGTCTAATTTTTAACTCGCCTACATACGAATAAAAATCAGATTTTTATATACGCTATTATATATTTAATACTGAAAAATAAAATAAACGCAAATAAATTAAAATACTCACCGTTTAAAAAGGGGAAGAGGGTTTACTGCTGCTCGCTGGCCTGGAGGGGTTTCACCTTCGAAGGTGGGGGCCAAGGAAGGGCGCGTAGATGGGCATTCAAACGAGGCTGGAGGTGATTGGAGAAGAAGGGGAGCGAGGGGGAAGAGAGGGAGGCGGGGCAGAGGTCCGACAGTCGACGTCGGGGCTTAGGTTGGCTTTGCGGAGTGGGTTCAGACGGATTTGGGGGAGTCTTCGCGTCAGGAAGAGAGGAGGAGGTAGGAAGAGAGTCGAGGGTGGAGGGGTGCGGTGGTGGCGCCCCACCTAGGGCGGTGGCGGTGAGTAAATAGGGGGGCGGAGGATCGAGATTCCCCTCTGCTATTTTTTTATTTCTGCTTCATTCGATTATGATTTTAAAAGGGGGGGTTAGCTATAAAGAGGAAGAGGGAGAAGGTATTTTTTTATTAATTATTAATTTCAAAAAGCAACTTTTATTTTCAAACTCGAAATCAAGCCCACCACCTGTCGTCGATAGCTAATCACCCCCATTCCGAACACAATTGGATATGTATCGTCGGCTGATTCGATCGTTTCGATCAGTTTTCGTCAAAATCAACATATAACTCTATATATTGAATTTGAACGCGCATTTCAATTTACCGGGATCACATACTAACTTGAAAAATTCCAGAAAAATATTTCTAGCTTCGTATTGACGATACGGTCCTAACAAAACTAGTTTCGTCAAATTCTGAGACCGTTTGAAAAATGACCAATTTCCAGTCGATTAAAATCAACTGAAACTGGTCAAACGCGTTTTCCTTTTCCACGCTCACATATTGAATCGAAAAATTATGAAATTTGAAACCTAGCAATAACTTGACATCACAGATCCGACAAAAGTGGTTTCGTCGAAATCCGGGGTCGTTTGCAAAATTTCCATTTTTAAACGCATGAATTCCATAGCGACTATTTTGAAATTTCAACTGGACATATCTTTTGATTCCCGCTATGAAATTTCGATTCTTCGGATTCGTTGGAAATATATCATCAATTAGATCCTATTATTTTTGGTTTCGCTAAAATCCGGTTTATTTTTCACCCTGTATGTTCAATTGAAGTTTGAAATCGAATTATCGAACTACTGCGCCATTTTCAATTCCTTTTATAATTATAAATAATTATTTATATTCTATCGATGACGTATATAACTATATACGTTCTAATTCTATTCAAAATAAATTTCTCGTCGATATTATTTAAAATAAATCATTTTAAATATTCAAAATTCGCTATAATTGCAAAATAAAATTTTTAAATTGGCTTGCATTTCCGGGTTATTACAGTTTGAGTGCTGAAAACTCTCAAACCCCAAAATGGTTTTTCATCAAACCCATAGGAAACTAAAGATTACGAAATTCTCTTCAGTTTTGTTTTTGGAAAATTCGAAATTCATTGAGGGGATTTAGTGAAAAAATTGAAAAAGAATTGAGCATTCTTGGCCCTTGAAACAAAACTGACCGGGGCGTCTATTGTGATTTGGGTTATGGCATTTTTTAGGATATTTATATAAATATTTTAGTAAAAATTAGGAACATATCCCTTGAAGCTAACTTAATTAGGCTCACATCCCTCCCAACTTTTTATTGTAAAACCGCCCCTATTTTTTCCATTTTACCTTTTACATATTTTCTAGAAAAAAAGTGCGGCAGTCAGTAAAAAAAAAATCTAAATTCTGGAAATATTCCCAAAAGACCACGTAAAAAAAGTTGCATACATGTATGCAACTTTTACCAATAGTTGCATACATGTATGCAACTATTTCGGAAACTGTTTTCTTTGAAAATTTTGTACTAAAACCTGCATACATGTATGCAACTATTTGTAATACTTGCACACATGTTTGCAATTATTGCATGAAGAAAACTAAACTGAAATTTTGCTTGCAGATTGTTGCACACTTGTATGCAAGAATTTGTATAACTTGCTTACACGTAAAAAAAAATCCAAAGCAGATTCAACGGTGAAATACTTGCATAGATGAATGCAAGAATTTCAAATATGTGCATGATTTGATGCAAATTACTGCATTTTTCGCTGTTTTCTGTATATTTCTAATTTTGACGCATTTTTGATTTTTTTCTTATCAGTTGAATTTTTGGGCGAGTACATGTTTATTTTAAATATGAATTTACATGATTTTTTTATATTTTTTTAATATTTTTTTTGATGAATTTTCGTAAAATAGGGACCTAATTTATAATAACTTTATGACGAATGTGAGACTAATTTTGAAACTTAATAGGGACATGTAAAAAATGCAACTAATGTTTTATTATATTTTAATTCGAAGAAGTAGGGTTTTGTATCTGAACCCCAAATCGAACCCAAGGACTATCGCCGCTAGCCAAATATCCCCATTCCGGACACAATGGGATATGTTTTGTAAGCCACTTCAACTGATTCGATCAGTTTTTATCAAAATTAAAATATAAATCAATATATTGAATTTTAAACGCACATTTTAATTTACCGGGGCCACATACTGACTCCTAAAATTACAAAAAATAAATCTAGCTATGTTTTAACGATACAACCCTAACAAAACTAATTTCGTTGAATTTGTAGACCATTTGAAAAATGGCATTTTTCTGATCAATTAAATTTAAGCTGAAGTTGGAAACACGTTTAAATTTACCACGCTCACATATTAATTCCAAAAATTATAAAATTTGACACTTAACAATAATTTTATGTTCCAGATCCAACAAAAGTGGTTTCGTCGAGAACGGAGGTCGTTTCCAAAATGGCTATTTTTAAGTGCTATATTTATATTAAAATATATATAAATTCCATAGCGACTATTTTAAATTTTAAACTGGACATAACTAACAATTTATTAAGTGAAATCTCAATTTCTTACATTCATTAGAAAGATATAATTAAATAGATTCTAACCTTCTTATTTTACTGAAATCTGATTTATTTTGAATCCTATACATTTCTTTGAAATTAAAAATCGAATTTTCAAACTACCAAGCCATTTCGAGTTCATTTTATAATTAATATAAATTTATACATTCTAACTTCGATTTACATAAACCTTTAGTTGTTTTTATTTAAAATAAATCATTTTAGATAATCAAGACACATTAAAATAACTAAAACAAAAATTTTAAATTGGTTCCAGGTTGTTACAAAATGATTATGAAATCTCGATATGAAATATATTTGTTTGCGAACAAATTATACAATTGTAAACAACTGTAAAATCCGTTCGGTTTTCCTAAACAACAAGGATTGTTGTAGAGGGTGTCGAACTCTGGGACCAAAAATATTTTAATTAATAAATCCAATCAAGTTATCCCAAACTTTTGATTGGTTGAAAACAAAGAAAATGGCAGAAATTAAATAAAAGAGAGTTTTAACAATAAGTGAAAGCAATTAGGGGATAATGACATAGATCAGATTCATAATCATCAATAGCCAAAAGATTAACCAGATCTAATACATGTTTCTATCACAAACATGAATCAACGATAATAGGTTTTTAGAAAAAAATATGTAAATAACGACAAGCATAGCCTATGCAGGAGCTCAGCTCTACAACCATAGACTATCAGGACAGATTCACTAATTAATTTCTAAAACCCTAAAATTAGATCTAAATCTGATAATTGTTAGACCGAACACGAATATACCCTTTGAAGGAGCATAGCTCTTAAACGACACAGGGTATGAAGGTTCAGATCTAACCCTTAGTTCAAATCTCGATCTACATACATGAAGTTCTAATCTTTTGGCTATGTGATTCATATTGAATCATAACTATTAGCGTCATCACCCCCTAATTAAAGAGGATTAGCTAGACATAGCTAAAAGAAAAGAAAATAAAAAGAAAATAAACGACATAAATAAAATGCAATAAAAAATAAATAGAAGAGAGAAAGAAGAGTTTTATTCAAGAAAAGGATTACAGAATAAAACTGAGTGTTTTTACATGAATGAGATAAAAGGTATTTATAGCTGATATGACAAAGACTACTTGGCAAATTCCATAATGTGGGACTAAAGAATTAGCGCAAATAACACATAAGCTAGTGTGAACGGTGTTGTAGAGTAAGAGGCCTTGTAAGTGAGCCAGTGTGAACGCGTGCAGTGCATGAATGAGAAGCCTTGCAAAGGAGCTAATGTGAACGCTACATGAGTGAAATGGTCTACAATTGAGCCAATGTGAACACAATATGAGTCTTTAGTGAGCCAAATCTACCTAACTGAACTCTATTTGCAACCGTTCTTCAAGCTTTAAACTCTTCACTCTTTTTCAGCAAATTCTTCATGCTTTATTCATCAAATGCTCTAAACCATGATTCTTGTCAACAATCTGAAAACACAGCTATAAATACACAATATCAATTATTTAAAAGATAAAATAAGATAAATATGCGGATAAAATATACACATTTACGTGTATATCAATATTATATTTTGAATATAAACTGGTTTGAAAGGATTATGATATTTGATATGAGAAGTATATTCTATTTTGAAATATGAACTGTTTGAATTATCGGAATGGAATCCAAACCAAATTGATATCTGTTAATTTTTGGAAACTTATGAAAATGATAACGAATAAAGGAATTATGTTTTGAAATATAAGATTTGAAAATGAATATTGAATTTCACACAAGGGGTTAAAGCGATAACAGGGTTTATGGAAACTAGAATAAATCCAACCTTGATTATAACTGAACCAATAACACTTTGAGATTTAAATGGGAAATTCGAAATGATCCATAACTACTATTTTAAAAATGTGCTTTTTACTTTGGAAGATCGGGATCGAATATACGTTTGAAAAACCATACCAAGTAATAATACACCATTAAAAAGAAATCGAAAACTTGGAAGGCGATAAGTAAAGACCAAGAGTTTTTATAACGACCCAAACTTCCCCAATCTCCGAAGAGAAGAGAAAGAACGGATTGTCTGAGAACATGACAAATCAGAACACAAACAGAAGAACATTTCATTGCTTATTGCAACAATTTACATCAGAGTATGAACAAATAATATACATTTGATAAATATCAGAGATTTAAAATTACAATACAGTGGAAAAGTAATACATAACACAACTGAAAGAAATACACGGATACAGAGCGTTCTGAATATAGCTCTAACTGTAAACCAGGATCCAGTGAATATAATATCTGCAAAGCCAAAACTACTAGCTGCCCGTGTGGAAAATAGGGGCACCCAGAGTTTAGGTTAAAACAATAAACTCCAGGTCAGTCATGTGACTAGTGTGAGAACTAAAAACAGTTATTAAATCTTTACTTTAAAAATAAAGTAAATCAAGGGACCACGCCGTATAACACGGAATTGGTTTCCTCCTAAGAATTCCAATGCATAAAACAAACAACGCAATGCTTTTTGGAAAAAATGAAGCTATTATAAAACTCAGGTCCCATCACACAATGCAACGCAAGCTGGAGGATAGAGTTTTACGATATAATAGCCAAACATGCTTGGTACGTTTAAAACAAATCATTTTGATACTATTATAGTGTAATGTGTATGAAAACAACTTCAAATATAAATGTATCAATCATAGACGGCATAGTATCCCATGCTACTATGTCGCCATACTAGGCTCTACAATCAAAACCAAAATGTCACGTATTGGAAATTGGATTTCCATCATGAGTCTAGGCAAGGGATGTACTCCTCGCCGGCTTCGAGACACTCTAGCAAATGCCTCGGGATCTTCCGCAGAAGACCCTTGGATCCTCCAAGGCCGGTCCTTTCTTACATTTGAGGATTGGCAATTCCTGAACACATGTTTCCCTGCCCTATAGGATCTATATCCATCGGCTCCGTAGTAACCGATATATCCGAGGCGCCTCGCATTCGAACAACCACATTGTAATAACTCAGAAATTCTGAGCCAATTTAAAATTTTTATTTTGGCTATTTTAATGAATTTTGATTATTTAAAATGAATTATTTTAAATAATAGCGACGAAAAATTTATTTTCGACGAAGTTAAAATGAATAAATTTATTTAAATCATATAACGAGCCTGAAATGGCGCGGTAGTTTGAATTTTCGATTTCGAATTTCAAATGAATATACAGAATTCGTTTTAAGTCAGAATTGGATAAAACCAGAAATATCTAAATCTATTTGGCGATATCTTTCTAACAGGTGTAAGAAACTGAGATTTCGCTTTAGAACTTGAAAGATATGTCCAGTTCAAAATTCAGAAAAGTCGCTGTGGAATTTATATATATTTTAATATATATAAAGGCCTTTGAAAATGGAAATTTTGCAAACGACATCGGTTTTCGACGAAACCACTTTTGTTGGATCCGTGATGTCAAGTTATGGCTAGATTCCAAAATTCGTAATTTTTTAAATCAATATGTGAGTGTGGCAAAGGAAAACGCGTTTGACCAGTTTTAGTTGATTTTAATCAACTGGAAAATGGCCATTTTTCAAACGGTCTCAGAATTCAACAAAATTAGTTTTGTTAGGACCGTATCGTCAATACGAAGCTAGAAAGTATTTTTCGGAAATTTTTAGAGTCCGTATGTGGCCCCAGTAAATTGAAATGTGCGTTCAAATTCAATATACATTGATTTATATTTTAATTTGAACGGAAACTGATCGAAACGATGGAATTGGATTATGAAACATATCCCATTGTGTTCGGAATGGGGGTAATTAGCTAGGGCGACAGTCGTTTGGTTTGATTTTGAGTTCGTGGTGATTTTTTTAACCTTTAAAACGAATTAAAATAATAATATATACTAGTATATATATACTATTTCATATACGGTCAAAATAACCCTAATTCACCATTCAACGGTCAAACCCTGGGAGCCACCACTCCTTGCGATCCACGACCGAAATTCTCAAATTAAAATCCACCAATCAATCCCGATCCAAGCAATAATTTCCGTGACCCCAAAGCGAAAATGGAAGAGCTCGATGTACTGTATGCATCCAACGGTGGGAATTGATCATCGTGGCGCGCTTCACTGGAACCATTCGTCCAAACCTTCATTGCTGCGCCTCGATTTCTGCACCAGAGGCTCCGTCGAGTTGGAGGATGTGAGCAGCGCCGGAGAGCCCTCACTTAGGCCGAAGTCGTTGAAGAAACGGATCATCGTCCGACATCTTGTATCGAGAGAAAAATCTGACCCTATATTTGAAGAACGGTGATGGTTATTTGAAGATGCCTGGGGGTATTCATACATGAAGGAGAAGGGCAATAAAAAGAGACAACATTTGGTAAACATTGTTAATTCCATATTTAGTGATTTTCAGTTTTTGCTTTATATAACATTATATAAAAATCATTGTTTTTAAAATTTAAATATCTTTGATTTAGAAATATAAAATATCTTTGATTTAGAAATATAAAATAGCCTTTGATTTAGAAATATAAAATAGCCTTTGATTTAGAAATATAAATTAGCATATGGTTTTTAAAATATAAAGACAGGAATTTTAAAAATATAATGATAGGATTTTTAAAATATAAAGATAGGATTTTTAAAAATATAAAGACAGGACTTTTAAAATATAAAGACAGGATTTTTAAAAATATAAAGACAGGATTTTTGACAAAGTAAAGATATGATTTTTATAATGAAAACTGAATTATAAAAATATAGTTTTTATAATATAAACATCAACATAAAAATACGATTTTTATGTATGAAGTAACAGTATAAAAATGTGATTTTTAATAATCAACTGCGTGAAACAGATGGCGATGGGACGGGCGAGAAGCAAATCCAAACCATTTAGAAATAAAGAATGGCGGAGTGGAACCATCGGTGAGAACTCCTCACCTTTAATTTATTTCTAGTCTGAAATATATGCTAGGATGCAGACGGTGTTTAGTAGCATCCGACACCCGTCGTCCACAGACCATGGATGGCTTGTTTGTTGATTGTTGTGTTGTGAAATATGAATGTGTGATGTGTAGTGAAATAAAATATTTTATAGTTAAAAATATGATTTTTAACGTTTATATAAGAAATATATTTATAAACAAATCGGAGATTTGTTTATATACACTGATTTGATTGATATTGATTGGGACGATAAATTTTACACATCGCCCAACTCCACAAATAAAATCTGTGTTTGATTGTTTGAAAACCCCACACGGGTATTGGGATGATATATGACATACACTAATACCAATAATTAGTTGTATGTCGATCGATTGATTGACAGACTGTTATGAGCGTCAAATATTTGTATTTGATGCTTCTACAGTGTAGAATGCACTTTGGATGATGGTTGATTATTTGTCATTGTTGATATGTACATGCGTTGTACGGAAATCCATAGAAATAAAATCTATGTTAATTGATTGGGCCTCATTCCAGTTTTGAAATAGAATATTTGAAGAGAAATATTTGAATAAAATATTTGAGAGGAAATATTTGAAACGAAATATTTGAATAGAATATTTGAAATAGAAATATATAAAGCCATGTTGATTAGGTATGCGCTATTTTGACGCGAACGATATTTATATCGATTATATTCGTTTTTATAATGAATACTGAAAAGTGATTTCAAAATCGAATATTTTGAAATGAATTCGAATCAAATTGAAATTGAATGAATTCGAATTGAAAATGAATTCGAATTGGAATTGAATAGAATTGAATTCGAATTGAAATTGAATAGAAATGAATCCGAATTGAAATTGAATTGAAAACGAACTGAAATTGAATTAAAAATCGATTTGAATTGAAATCAATTTGAAATGAATTTAAAACGAATTTATAAGAAAAAATTCATTTTTGATTTGAATTTGAAATGAAGTTGAAATCATTTTGAAAAAGAATTTAAAACGATTTATAAAACACGTTTTAAAAGGAAATCGATGAAGTATATATTATATATATTATATATATAATATAATGGCCTGAATAGAACGCGCCGTGGCAGTTCGCGAATTTCGACCATTGACTTCGAATGGATATTGCGGGAGATCCGACCGTCGAATTCTCCTAAACCGGAACCGTTGGGTTGTATCGAAAAGAGCTTTCTAACGAATATTTGAGATTTGAAATCTAACGGTTGGATTTGGAATTATGTCCAAATCAAATTTGGAAAAGGTCGCTGTAAGTGCATTTCAATGGCCGTTGATGGAAATTGACTATACGGGCCTTGATAAAATTATTAAAAATAGTAATAATTTGTGTAAAATCATAAGAAATGATTTGGGAAAAACTGGTATGAAAAACTCCATATTTGAAAAGATAAAAATAAATTTTTATCGAAATGAACTAGTTTTGAACTAGAATTATAATTTTATTTATTTTTAAAATAAATAAAGTGGGTTTGAAAGGGTTTTGTGAATAACCAGAATTTCCAATACGTGAATTGGAATGGATTTGAATCGAAATTGTCTTCGGAATATTTCGATGTTGGGTTTCATGATTACACAGATATTGTTATGGAAATTTGAAAGATATATTTATATCGTTATTTCCAATACGATATTTATTGGTTGTAGAATTTGATATTGAATATAAGCCGATATATTTTCTATTCAGAGTCTTGTATTTAATATCAAATGTGATTTTGGTTTGTCGTGAATGGTATCTTCAATAATATTGTTCTTAGACCCAACGGAGTTAAGAAATTCAGAAACTAACTGGAGATTAGTTAAGTTGAATGGTTTCTTGGGTATGGATCTGATGTTGGTTTCGGCCTTCGGGGTTAATACTTGGGGAATTGCTCACTAGCTATTTTACGGTTAAAAACTGATAGAATGGAATGTGATTTTGGGTTTATCGTGAACCGTGTTTTAAATGGCACTGATTCTTTAACCCATTTATAGATTAAAACTAAGTGGAGTTTTAATAAATCTTTAATTAGATTGAAAATATCAAGAATGGAGTATCACCAGTTCTACTCCAGGCGATAGTTAAATCTTTAATTAGATTTGAACGTGAAATGGTAATTGAATTTTCCGATAACACCGTGGTGTTAGATATGAAGTATGACCAGTTTTACTTCATGGGATGAATAGGTTGGGATTGGGAAATAAAAGAAATGATTACTTCGGTGTGGTTCGCTAATCCCGACTAGTTTGAAGTGATATTCAAAGGAAGATTAAAGAATAAATTTTGAAGGAATTTATCTTTGATAAAATTAATGGGAACCTTTCCCTAAGAATGTGAAATTTTGAAACTAAATGTAGGTTAACTAAGCGAAACGGTTTCCTGGGTATTGATCTGATGTTGGTTTCGGCCTTCGGGGTTAATATTTGGGGAATTATTCTCTTGTTAATTTAAGGTTAGTGACTGATGAATTGGAATAAGGCGTATGTTGTATTCGTGTAACACGTGTTTATTATATACGCGAGTTATTCAGAAAGACCGGGTTTATCCCATTCTGAATAACTGATACGACGATAAGTCGAAGATGAAGACGGTGGTCGAAGACCGGAGGTCTTCACGTCGTTTGGATAATTACTGATGATCTTGATTGGGCCGTACACCCAAGAGGAGGGAATCAGTTGGTGATCGTCCAGACGTACTTGGAGATCGATGGATATGCGAGGTACAAGGTGCCTCCGGTTTCGTTCTGACCCAGAACGGACTTGTAAATGGACTGTGTGTCTGACATTGGATATCATTCTGTGTGATTGATGGATATCGGTTGCATGGAGTGGTTTGCCTGTGTGGCGTGCCTAAGTGGCAACTGATCGAGGCTTCTGTTGAAAAGCAAAGTCTTGTGGTTGATGATCAAAGCATCGCCTGTGTGGCGTAGCTTTGTTTAACGTGAATTTACGAGCCTCACACCCCGGTTGTGAACAAAAAATGGGAAAGGACCTCCGGGAGGGCATGCGTTTCCTTCTAGTTAGAAGTGGCGTCAGTGGTTTTACACGCCCTGACGAGTTTGACTTATGTGGTTGTTGATGTTGGGAGGCGCCTCAGATATATCGGTGACTATGTGAAGCCGATGGAGTCATTTATTGGCTCATTTATGCCCCAAAGGGCGGGGAAACGCAGTGTTCAGGAATTTTAATCCACATTGGTGGACCGGCCCTGTCGCTCCAATGGTCACTCGAGCTCTGACCTGGACATGGGCTAGATTGTCTCGAATCGGTAGAGGACTATCTTTTGCCTCGGTTCACAGATGGAAATCCAATTTCCAAATACGTGACTTTGCGGTTTTGATTGTAAACCTATATATGGCGACATAGTGGGATGGGGTGCTTATGTCGTCTATGATTGATACTTATGATTTAAAGTTGTTTTATACACTATGCACTTATAATAGTATCAAATGATTTGTTTTAAACGTATCAAGCATTCTTGGCTATTATAAGGTAAAAACCCTAACCTCTGGCTTGCGTTGCATTGTGTGATGGGACCTGGTCTTATAATAGCTTCATTGTTCTTTATTTAGCATTGCGCTATTGTTTTATGCACTGGTATTCTTGGGAGGAAACCCGTTCCGTGTTATACGGCGTGGTCCGTTGATTTACCTAACTTTAAAATAAAGATTAATAACTGTTTTAGTTCTCACACCAGTCACATGACTGACCTGGAGTTTATTGTTTTAACCTAAACTCCGGGTGCCCCTATTTTCCGCATGGGCAGCTAGTAGTTTTGGTTTTGCAGATTTATATTCACAGGATCCTGGTTTACAGCTGGAATGATATCCGGAAAGCTTTGTGTCCGTATATCTCCTTTAGTTGTGTATTGTATTATTTCCCACTGCTATGTAATTTATTGTAATCTCTGATATTTGGTAAATGTGTAATATTGATTTATACTCTGTATATTCTTGTATTCTGATGGAATAGTTGTAATTAACAATGAAATGTTCTTCTGTCTGCATTCTATTTTGTCGTGTTCTCAAAACAATTAGTCGTTTCGAACGGTCTTGATCGGTTTAGCGACTGGTTCGGATCGAGCGAAATTCCCAGTCGTTTCTTTTTGGTATCAGAGCTTTGGTTTACAAATCTCAGAGAACAAGACACATTAGAACCATACGAAAGAATTCATCAGATATTGGATTAGTAATATCCAATCCAATGGGAATGACTCGTTAGAGATGGGATCAGTAGTATCCTAGAACGAGTGTGAAGAGTATATTTTTGACAAGAAAACAAATTTTGTTTTGAAATTTAAATCGTTGTATACGTATTTGAATATTTATTTATATTGAATTTGGACAATCCGATATATAAAGATTTTGCATATACGCCTTGCAAACGTATATTCGAAGTTTTAATATACTGGATAGATATAGAATCACATTCTAGACACCCAAAGATGATATTGATTATTGAGATCTCGTCATCAATATTTACGTCTGAGCTTCGAAAGTGTGACATCTATATATTTCCATTAGACTGGTGTGAGAACCAAAATTAGATAGGGCTTATTGTTGTGATTTGGCAACAAAAATGTGATTTTTGACTATATATCAAAGTTATGAATTTCAAAAGCTAATCAACTAATTGATTGCTGGTTGTGTTGTTTGATTATAGTTTGATTAATTAAATGTTGAACCTTTAACCAAATTGATCAAATAGTGAACTGTATTGAAAATTTTATCGCATTTGCTTGCATATACTTGTACATACATTGAACAGGTCATAGCACGGAGGCTAGAGCAGAAGAATAAAATTGTTTGCCCGACAAATAGGTACATGTTTACCATAATTTACTGTTTTGTTTGGGTGATGATGATTTTGTGAGCCGATTGGATTTTTCTTTTTCTTTGGATTGAAGAAGGCCATGGGAGGCTATATGAAATATCCCGAAGTCCCCGGTGCAGGGGAGGTAATGGCGAAATTTTTCGAAAATTTAGGGTGTTAGCCAAATTTTTTGAAAAAATTTGAAAAGCTCTTAGAAACTAAAAAGTTGAAGAACTTATGCTGTAATGAAAATAGTGAAAGTTGAGTTGATTAGTTAGACAACTTTCGGCTTCGTTCCTTTTTGGGGACGAAAAGTTTTAAGTGGGGGAGATTGTAATAACACGGAAATTCTGAGCCAATTTAAAATTTTTATTTTGGCTATTTTAATGAATTTTGATTATTTAAAATGAATTATCTTAAATAATAGCGACGAAAAATTTATTTTCGACGAAGTTAAAACGAATAAATTTATTTTAATTATACAACGAGCCTGAAATGGCGCGGTAGCTTGAAATTTCGATTTCGAATTTCAAATGAATATACAGAATTCGTTTTAAGCCAGAATTAGACGAAACCAGAAATATCTAAATCTGTTTGAAGATATCTTTCTAACGAGTGTAAGAAACTGAGATTTCGCTTTAGAAGTTGAAAGATATGTCCTGTTTAAAATTCAGAAAAGTCGTTGTGGAATTTATATATATTTTAATATATATAAAGGCCTTTGAAAATGGAAATTTTGCAAACGACATCGGTTTTCGACGAAACCACTTTTGTTGGATCCGTGATGTCAAGTTATGGCTAGATTCCAAAATTCGTAATTTTTTGAATCAACATGTGAGCATGGCAAAGGAAAACGCGTTTGACCAGTTTTAGTTGATTTTAATCGACTGGAAAATGGCCATTTTTCAAACGGTCTCAGAATTCAACGAAATTAGTTTTATTAGGACCGTATCGTCAATACGAAGCTATAAAATATTTTTCGGGAATTTTTAGAGTCCGTATGTGGCCCCAGTAAATTGAAATGTGCGTTCAAATTCAATATACATTGATTTATATTTTAATTTGAACGGAAACTGATCGAAACGAGGGAATTGGATTATGAAACATATCCCATTGTGTTCGGAATGGGGGTAATTAGCTAGGGGCGACAGTCGTTGGGTTTGATTTTGAGTTCGTGATGATTTTTTTACCTTTAAAACGAATTAAAATAATAATGTATACTAGTATATATACTAGTATATATACTATTTCATATACGGTCAAAATAACCCTAATTCACCATTCAATGGTCAAACCCTGGGAGCCGCCACTCCTTGAGATCCACGACCGAAATTCTCAAATTAAAATCCACCAATCACTCACGATCCAAGCAATAATTCTCGTGACCCCAAAGCGAAAATGGAAGAGCTCGATGTACTGTATGCATCCAACGGTGGGAATTGATCATCGTGGCGTGCTTCACTGAAACCATTCGTCCAAACCTTCGCTGCTGCGCCTCGATTTCCGCGCCAGAGGCTCCGTCGAGTTGGAGGATGTGAGCAGCGCCAGAGAGCCCTCACTTAGGCCGACGTCGTGGAAGAAAGGCATCATCGTCCAACGTCTTGTTTCGCGAGAAAAATCTGACCCTAGATTTGAAGAACGGTGATGGTTATTTGAAGATGCCTGGGGGTGTTTATACATGAAGGAGAAGGGCAATAAAGAGAGACAACACTTGGTAAACGTTGTTAATTCCATATTTAGTGATTTTCAGTTTTTGCTTTATATAACATTATATAAAAATCATTGTTTTTAAAATTTAAATATCTTTGATTTAGAAATATAAAATATCTTTGATTTAGAAATATAAAATAGCCTTTGATTTAGAAATATAAAATAGCCTTTGATTTAGAAATATAAATTAGCATATGGTTTTTAAAAATATAAAGACAGGATTTTTAAAAATATAAATACAGGATTTTTAAAATATAAAGACAGGATTTTTAAAAATATAAAGACAGGATTTTTGATGAAGTAAAGATATGATTTTTATAATGAAAACTGAATTATAAAAATATAGTTTTTATAATATAAACATCGACATAATAATATTATTTTTATGTACGAAGTAACAGTATAAAAATTTGATTTTTAATAATCAGCTGCGTGAATCAGATGGCGATGGGACGGGCGAGAAGCAAATCCAAACCGTTTAGAAATAAAGAATGGAGGAGTGGAACCATCGGTGAGACTCCTCACCTTTAATTTATTTCTAGTTTGAAATATATGCTAGGATGCAGACGGTATTTAGTAGCACCCGACACCCGTTGTCCACAGACCATGGATGGCTTGTTTGTTGATTGTTGTGTTGTGAAATATGATTTCGTGATGTGTAGCGAAATAAAATATTTTATAGTTATAAAAATGATTTTTAACGTATATATAAAAAATATTAATAAACAAATCGGAGATTTGTTTATATATGCTAATTTGATTGATATTGATTGGGATGATAAATTTAACACATCGCCCAACTGCACAAATAAAATCTGTGTTTAATTATTTGAAAACCCCACATGGGTATTGGGATGATATATGACATACACTAATCCCAATAATTAGTTGTATGTCGATCGATTGATTGACAGATTGTTATGAGCGTTAACTATTTATAGTTGATGCTTATACAGTGTAGAATGCACTTTGAATGATGGTTGACTATTTGTCATTGTTGATATGTACATGCGTTGTATGGAAATCCATAGAAATAAAATCTATGGTAATTGATTGGGCCTCATTCCAGTTTTGAAATAGAATATTTGAAGAGAAATATTTGAATAAAATATTTGAGAGGAAACATTTGAAACGAAATATTTGAATAGAATATTTGAAATAGAAATATATAAAGCCGTGTTGATTAGATATGCGCTATTTTGACGCGAACGATATTTATATCGATTATATTCGTTTTTAAAATGAATATTGAAAAGTGATTTCAAAATCGAATATTTTGAAATGAATTCGAATCGAATTGAAATTGAATGAATTCGAATTGAAAATGAATTCGAATTGGAATTGAATAGAATTGAATTCGAATTGAAATTGAATAGAAATGAATCCGAATTGAAAACGAACCGAAATTGAATTAAAAATCGATTTGAATTGAAATCAATTTGAAATGAATTTAAAATGAATTTATAAGAAAAAAATTCAATTTTGATTTGAATTTGAAATGAAGTTGAAATCGTTTCGGAAACAAATTTAATACGATTTATAAAACACGTTTTAAAAGGAAATAGATGAATTATATATTATATATATTATAAATATAATATAATGGCCTGAATAGAACGCGCCGCGCCGCGGCAGTTCGCGAATTTCGACCATTGACTTCGAATGGATATTGCGGGAGATCCAACCGTCGAATTCTCCTAAAACTGGAACCTTTGGGTTCGTATCGAAAAGAGCTTTCTAACGAGTATTTGAGATTTGAAATCTAACGGTTGGATTTGGAATTATGTCCAAATCAAAATTTGGAAAAGGTCGCTGTAAGTGCAGTTCGATGGCCATTGATGGAAATCGACTGTACGGGCCTTGATAAAATTATTAAAAATAGTAATAATTTGTGTAAAATCATAATAAATGATTTGGGAAAAACAGGGATGAAAAGCTCCATATTTGAAAAGATAAAAATAGTTTTTTATCGAAATGAACTAGTTTTGAACACGAATTATAATTCTATTTATTTTTAAAATAAATAAAGTGGGTTTGAAAGGGTTTTGTGAATAACCAGAATTTCCAATACGTGAATTGGAATGGATTTGAATTGAAATTGTCTTCGAAATATTTCGATGTTGGGTTTCGTGATTACATAGATATTGTTATGGAAATTTGAAAGATATATTTGTTTCGTTATTTCCAATACGATATTTGTTGGTCGTAGAATTTGATATTGAATATAAGCCGATATATTTTCTATTCAGAGCCTTGTATTTAATATCAAATGTGATTTTGGGTTGTCGTGAATGGTATCTTCAATAATACTGTTCTTAGACCCAACGAAGTTAAGAAATTTAGAAACTAACTGGAGATTATTTAAGTTGAATGGTTTCTTGGGTATTGATCTGATGTTGGTTTTGGCCTTCGGGGTTAATACTTAGGGAATTTCTCACTAGCTATTTTACGGTTAAAAGCTGATAGAATGGAATGTGATTTTGGGTTTATCGTGAACCGTGTTTTAAATGGCACTGATTCTTTAACCCATTTATAGATTAAAATTATGTAGAGTTTTAATGAATCTTTAATTAGATTGAAAAGATCGAGAATGGAGTATCACCAGTTCTGCTCCAGGCGATAGTTAAATCTTTAATTAGATTTGAACGTGAAATGGTAATTGAATTTGCCAATAACACCGTGGTTTTAGATATGAAGTATGACCAGTTTTACTTCATGGGATGAATAGGTTGGGATTGGAAAATAAAATAAATGATTACTTTGGTGTGGTGCGCTAAACCCGACTAGTTTGAAGTGATATTCAAACGAAGATTAAAGAATAAATTTAAAGGAATTTATCTTTGATAAAATTAATGGGAACCTTTCCCTAAGAATGTGAAATTTTGAAACTAACTGTAGGTTAACTAAGCAGAACGGTTTCCTGGGTATTGATCTGATGTTGGTTTCGGCCATCGGGGTTAATATTTGGGGAATTATTCTCTTGTTAATTTACAGTTAGTGACTGATGAATTGGAATAAGGCGTATGTTGTGTTTGTGTAACACCTGTTTATTATATACACGAGTTATTCAGAAAGACTGGGTTTATCCCATTCTGAATAACTGATACGACGATAAGTCGAAGATGAAGATGGTGGTCGAAGACCGGAGGTCTTCACGTCGTTTGGATAATTACTGATGATCTTGATTGGGCTGTACACCCAAGAGGAGGGAATCAGTTGGTGATCGTCCAGACGTACTTGGAGATCGATGGATATGCAAGGTACAAGGTGCCTCCGGTTTCGTTCAGACCTAGAACGGACTTGTAAACGGACTGTGTGTCTGACATTGGATATCATTCTGTGTGATTGATGGATATCGGTTGCATGGAGTGGTTTGGCAAGGTACAAGGTGCCTCCGGTTTCGTTCAGACCTAGAACGGACTTGTAAATGGACTGTGTGTCTGACATTGGATATCATTCTGTGTGATTGATGGATATCGGTTGCATGGAGTGGTTTGCCTGTGTGGCATGCCTAAGTGGCAATTGATCGAGGCTTCTGTTGAAAAGCAAAGTCTTGTGGTTGATGATCAAAGCACCTCCTGTGTGGCATAGCTTTGTGTAACGTGAATTCGCGAGCCTCACACCCCGGTTGTGAACCAAAAATGGGAGAGGACCTCAGGGAGGGCATGCGTATCCTTCTAGTTAGAAATGGCGGTAGTGGTTTTACACGCCCTAATGAGTTTGACTTACGTGGTTGTTGCTGTTGCGAGGCGCCTCGGATATATCGATGACTACGTGAAGCCGATGGAGTTATTTTTTGGCCCATTTACGCCCCAAAGGGCGGGGAAACGCAGTGTTCAGGAATTTTAATCCACATCGGTGGACCAGCCCTGTCGCTCCAATGGTCACTCGAGCTCTGACTTGAAACATGGGCTAGATTGTCTTGAATCGGTAGAGGACTATCTTTTGCCTCGGTTCACAGATGGAAATCCAATTTCTAAATACGTGACTTTGCGGTTTTAATTGTAAACCTATGTATGGCAACATAGTGGGATGGGGCGCTTATGCCGTCTATGATTGATACTTATGATTTGAAGTTTGTTTTATACACTATGCACTTATAATAGTATCAAATGATTTGTTTTAAACGTATCAAGCATTCTTGGCTATTATAAGGTAAAAACCCTATCCTCCGACTTGCGTTGCATTATGTGATGGGACCTGGGTCTTATAATAGCTTCATTGTTCTTTATTTAGCATTGCGTTGTTGTTTTATACACTGGTATTCTTGGGAGGAAACCCGTTCCGTGTTATACGGCGTGGTCCCTTGATTTACCTAACTTTAAAATAAAGATTAATAACTGTTTTAGTTCTCACACCAGTCACATGACTGACCTGGAGTTTATTGTTTTAACCTGAACTCTGGGTGCCTCTATTTTCCGCAGGGGCAGCTAGTAGTTTTGGTTTTGCGAATTTATATTCACAGGATCCTGGTTTACATGTGGAATGATATCCGGAAAGCTTTGTATCTGTATATCTCCTTCAGTTGTGTATTGTATTATTTTCCGCTGCTATGTAATTTATTGTAATCTCTGATATTTGGTAAATGTGTAATATTGATTTATAATCTGTATATTCTAATGGAGTGGTTGTAATTAACAATGAAATGTTCTTCTGTCTGCGTTCTATTTTGTTGTGTTCTCAAAACAATCAGGCGTTTCGAACGGTCTTGATCGGTTTAACGAGTGATTCGGATCAAGCGAAATTCCCGGTCGTTTCACACATAGGTAAAAAATATATAAATGTCTGGGCTCCATACCATGACACCACCCATGACTAGAAAGAAACGTCATGTTCTCCTTGGGTCCCTTATCCCGTTTTTGACTCATACCGAAGTGTGAGGCTCGCCAATTAATGTTGTACACAAAGATATGCTATATTAAAGTCGTGCTTTGATCATCAACCACAAGACTCTGCTTTTCAACAGAAGCCTTGATCATTTGCATCTCAACATGCCACACAGGAAATTCATGCCATGCGACTGATGTCTTTCGATATATAACCTCCAAGCTCGTACGTATCAGAGAAGGGCGTTAAGCAAGAGAATAAATTCTCCACCGCCAAACAGATATATATTTAATAGAGATCAATCAACACAGAATAAAATCCAATGTCATGCATACATCTATTTACAAGTTTGTTCTGGGTCTGAACGAAACCGGAGACACCTTATTCCTCATCCCATATGTCCAATACAGGAGAGAGGTCCTCGCATATTCGGTCGATCTCCAAGTACACATGGATGATCACCACTTATTACCTTGTCTTGGATATACAGCCCAATTATGACATCAGTAATCATCCAAACGATGTGAAGACCTCTGGTCTTTAACCACCGTCTTCATCGTTGACTTATCGTCGAATTTGTTATTCAGAATGGGTATAAACCCAGCCTTCCAAACAACTCGCGTATATTATAAACAAGTGCTATAAAACACAACATACGCCTCATTCCAATTCTGAATATTCTTTTATTTAAATATTCATATCTTTTGGGAAATGTTCCCATTAATTTAATCAAAGATAAATTCTTTAAATTTATTCTTTAATCTTCCTTTGGATATTAATTCAAACCAAATTAAGGTTTATCCAAACTAGTGGGTTTAGCGATCCTTACCGAAGTAATCATTTGTTTTATTTCCTAATCCCAACTTAATCATCCCATGAAGCAAAACTGGTAATACTCCATAACTAACACCACGGTGTTGTCGGTAAAATTAATTACCATTTCCAATTCAAATCTAATTAAAGATTTAAATATCGCTTGGAGCAAAATTGGTGATACTCCACTCTTGATCATTTCCCTAATTTGATAATTTAAATTATCAATTCACATTTTAATCTAATTAAAGATTAATTAAAACTCCACTTAGTTTCAGTCTCCCCAAAAATAAATATTAATGATTATTTAACTTTGGAAAATCAAACATGCCGCATCGACAATCTACACTGTACTATTTATTTCTGTCTATATATAACCTCTAAGCTCGTACGTCTTAGAGAAGGGTATTAAGCAAGAGAATAAATTCTCTGCCAGAAAAACAGATATATATTTAGCAGAGATCAACCATACAATTCGAAATACAATGTTAGACATGTAATCCTGTCTTCAACTGGGTCAAAGAACTAATGTCATTTAAAACACAGTTCACGATAAACCCAAATCACATTCCATTAATTATGGAATCTTCACGGAAAATAGATCAATATATATTAGATATCAATTTCCGTATCCGAATAATAATATAAATGGAATAACGACAAAGCCTGTTAAATTCCATATATATTAACAGTCTTCCTCCACAGAAGCTCACTTTGATTATTGCCAAATCGAATTCCATTCAATTCCAATTTAATATATTAAACTGGAAAACTTTACTTTGGAAAATTTCCATTAAATCTTAATAAAAAGATTTATAAATTCCAAATCACATTTCATTGTAAATCGGGTTAAAGAACGAATGTCGTTATAAACACAGTTCACAATAAACCTAATTCACATCCCATTTTATTCCAATTAAATGTTAATAAACTAGAAACTCTAATAATCTTAATTAAAAGATTTATTCTTTTCACACGGGGCATAAGAATAGTGTTATTTTAGACACCATTTACAACAAACCAAAAATCCAATTCTTTTATTCCATTCCTATTAAATATTAATTAGTTGGAAGAAGACTTCACTTCATCTTAATTAAAGATTTATTTTTTTCTCGACTGGGTTTAAGAACAGTGTTAATGAAGACACCATTCACGAAAAACCCAAAATCCAATTCAATATTAAAATACATGGTTCTAAATAGAAATTATATCAACTTATATTCAACAAAAATCTGAAATCAACAAATATCATATTAGGAATAACGATTTATATATCTTCCAAATTCTTCCACAATATCCATATAATCACGGAATCCAATATCGAAATATTCCGAAGATAATTTCGATTCAAATCCATTCCAATTCATATACTGGAAATTTTGGTTATTTTTAAAACCATTTCAAATCCAATTTATTTTATTTAAAAATATTGGATTATAATTCTAGTTCATAATTAGTTCATTTTGATAAAAAAATATTTTTTATCTTTACAAATGTGGAATTTTTCATCCAAATTCTTTCCAAATCATTTATTATGACTTTACACAAATTATTGATATTTTTAATAATTTTATCAAGGCCCGTACAGTCGATTTCCATAAACGGTCATCGAACTGCACTTACAACGACCTTTTCCAAATTTGATTTACACATATTTCCAAATCCAACTGTTAGATTTCAAACTTCTAGTATTCGTTGGAAATCAATTTTCGATACGAACCCGTCGGTTCCGGTTTTAGGAGAATCCGATGGCCGGATCTCCTGTAATTTCCATTCGAAGTCAATGGTTGAAATTCGCGAACTGCCGTAGCGTTAAGCGTTCTATTCAGGCCATTAAATATATATAATATATATTTGCTGAGATCCATTTAAAACATATTTTATAAATCGTTTTAAATTTGTTTTCAAAATGATTTCAACTTCATATTCAATTTTAATCAAAATTGAATATTCCATATCATTAATATATAAATGATAATATTTTCAAAACATTAGATTTTGTAATCACTTCCTTTTCGATATTCATTATAAAAATGAATAAAATCGATAGAAATATCGTTAAGGTCAAAATGGCGTTAATCTAATCAACATCGCTTCATATATTTCAATATTTTCGTGTCCATCCCAAATCGGACATCAAAATCACATTTTGATCCATTACTGAATGTTATTTTAAAATATTAGTTATTTTAAAATATTCACTATTCGTCACTTTAAAATATTCATTAATTTAAAATATTCATTCTTTCCGAATTGGAATCAAACACAGTCAATTACCATATAATTTTATTTATATGGATTTCACACACACATGTACACAACAATAATCAAACACAGTCAACCATCATCCAGAGTGCATTACACAACTGTATAAGCTTTAAATATGAATAATTAACGCTTACAACAGTCTGTCAACCCATCGATTGACATAAAACTAAATACTGGGATTAGTGTATATCCAATATCATCCCAATACTCGTGTAGGGTTTTCAAACAACAAACACTGATTCTTATTTGTGAAGTTGGGCGATGTGTAAAATATATCGTCCCAATCAATATCAGTTAAATGTGTGTACATAAACAAATCGTCCGATTTGTAAATGAATATTTATTTTATTCATATACACATTAATAATTATATTTTTAACTATAAAAAATATATTTCATCTCATGAATATTTTATACAGTTAATTTATACAATAAAAATGATATTTTTATTATTATAATATTTATAGAAAATTTTGGCAGCATAACGGCGCGATACTAGAACCAGAATAAGGTCTAGCCTTATCCCTCGCCTAGTAATGGATCGCGCCATGTACAAACCAATTTCTAATCAATTCATTTTATTTCCCAAACCAAATTCAACCAAATAATCCAATCAACCAAACAACCAAGCAAACATGGTTTCAAACAAAGGTGTCGGGTGCTACTAAGCACCGTCTGCATCCTAGTATATATATTTAACTATAAAATAAATTAGAGTGAGAAGTTCTCACCTTTGGGATCCATTCCTCCAGTTTTATTTCTGAATTTCTGAACCGTTTGGATTTGCCCGAAATTCCAAAGCAATCTTTTCCACGTTGTTCATAGTAAAAATCGCATTCTTAATATGATGTTTCTATATTTAAAAATTGTATTTTTATATCCTTCTATATATATTAAAAATAAAGTCTTTGTTACGATACTATTTCGTCACAAATGATCACATTTTTATTTAACGTTACATATAGAATAAGAATCATATTTATTCTCTACATATATAAAATTAATATTTTTATATTCTTTGTTATATAAAAAACATATTTTTAATTCTCTACTTATATAAAAATAATATTTTTATATTCTCTACTTATATCAAAATAATATTTTTATATTCTCTATTATATAAAAAAATCATATTTTTATTTCACTATTATATTATAAAAATCATATTTCTACATCGCTACTTCATTATAAAAATCTAACTTTATATTTGCTTCTTCATATAAAAATCAAATTTTTATATTCGCTACTTCATTAAAAAAATCAAATTTTTATATTCGCTACTTCATTATAAAAATCCAATCTTTTCTGTAATGAAAAATCTAGTCTTTTACTATGAAAAATCTATTCTTTTCTATCAATAAAAATCTAAACTTTTACTATGAAAAATCTATTCTTTTCTATCAATAAAAATCTATTTTTTATTAGCATAAATATCTAATTTTTATTAACTATAAAAATCTAATTTTTATTAACTATAAAAATCTAATTTTTATTTACACAAAAATCTAATTTCTTTAAACAAAAAAAACTTACATCGATTTGGAGGAGGACGGGGGGTTCGTCGCTGGTCGTTGGTGGCAGAGGGGGGACTGCTACTCGCGTGAGGCTGTAGGAGAGGGGGGATCGTCCTTCGTGGTGCTGGAGAAAGGGGGAAGAGGGTTCTTCAAACCGGGGGGGAGGGGAGGGGTGCGATGAGGTGGCGCTGACCTTGGGGAGGTGGGCGGTGTGCTGGAGGAGGTGGCGACGGGAAAAGGGGGGCTGCATCGATTAGAAGAGTGGTTTTCCCTTTTTTTCGTTTTAAATCTAAATGAAAGAGAGAGTGGAGGGTGTGTTGACCAAGTAAATATATATATATATATATATAATTTATTTTATTTTTCTCCAAAAAGTTACTTTTTAATTCGAACTCCAAATCGAACCCAACGATTGTCACCGCTAACTAAATACCCCCATTCCGGACACAATGGGATATGTCCCGTAAGCCAATTCGACGGTCTCGACCAGTTTTCTTTTAAATTAAAATATAAGTCAATGTATATTCAATTTATACATACATTTTAATTTACCGGGGCAGCATACTGACTCCAAAAATTCCAAAAAAATAAATCTAGCTTTTTTTTGACGATACGGTCCTAAAAAATAATTTTATCGAATTTGGAGACCGTTTGAAAAACGGTCATTTTCCAGTTGATTAATTTCAAACTTAATTGACCAAACATGTTTAAATTCACCATGCTCACATATTGATTCCAAAAATTATGAAAATTGGAATCTAGCAATAATTTGACATTCTGGATTCAAAAAAAGTGGTCCCGTAGAAAACGGAGGTCGTTTGCAAAATCACCATTTTTAAGGGTTATATTTTATATAAATTCCATAGCAACTATTCTGAATTTTCAACTAAACATAACTTTTTATTCCCATTATGAAATCTGGACTTTTCACATTCATTTGAAAGATATTTTCAAACAGATTCAAATATATTTGATTTTACAAAAATCCGGTTTATTTTTGAATCCTGTACATTCATTTAAAATTTGAAATCGAATTTTTAAACTACCGCGCCCTTTTCAGTTCCTTTTGTAAATAAAATAAATATTTATATTCTAACTTCAATTTAATTAAATTCATACGTTCTAATTCTATTCAAAATAAATTTCTAGTCGTTATTATTTAAAATAAATCATTTTAAATATTCAAAATTCATTAAAATTGCCAAAATAAAAATTTAAAATTGATTCCAATTTTCCGGGTTGTTACAATCTCCCCCACTTAAAATCTTTTCGTCCTCGAAAAGGAATGGAGCTGAAAGTTGTTTAACTAACCAACTCAACTTTCAGTTTGGCTTTCATTCTTCAACTTTTTGGTTTCTAAGAATTTTCCAATTCTTCCAAAATTTAGCCAACACCCTAAATTTTCGAAAAATTTCGCCATAACCACCTTTGTACGGGGAGACATTTAAAATCGCAACTTGCCATGTAGGCCCCTCATCATCCAAAAAGGAAAAGAGTAAGCCAAGCAGCTCATAAAATCATCCAAACCCAATAAATTAGTAAACATGTACCTATTTGTCGGGCATACAATTTTATTCCCCTGCTTGGCTTCCCTGCTATGACCTGTTTAATGTATATACATGTATATGCATGCAATTTCAATCGGTTTTCAATTCGGTTTAATATTTGATTCAATTTGGCTTAATGGTTCAAAATTTTAATTAATCAAACCAATAATCAAACAACACAATCAGCAATCAATTGGTTGATTATCGTTTCAAACACATAATTATATATATATATATAAATCCATTTTTGAAGCTCGAAAATAAATACTGATGACGCTGCAGCGATCATCATAATCGTGTCCGGGCGACTAGAGCGTGATTCTATATATACCCGGTATATTTAAGGCTTCGTATACACGTTTGCAAGGCGTATATGCAAAATCTTTATATACTCTATTGTCCAAATTTAATTTAAAATAAATATTCAAATGCATATAAAGTGGTTTATATTTTTTTAAAAAAAATTGTTTTTATAAATAATACTCTTCTAACTCATTCTAGGATACTACTGATCCTATTTCTAATGAGTCATTCTTATTGGATATTACAAATCCAATCTCTAATGAATTCATTCGTTTGGTTCTAATATGTCTTGTTCCCGAGCTCTGTAACCCAAAGCTTTAGTATCAAACTATAACGACCCGAACTTCCCCGGTTTTCGAAGAGAAGAGAAAGAACAGATTTTCTGAGAACACGACAAATCAGAACACAAACAGAAGAACATTTCATTGCTTATTACAACAATTTACATCAGAGTACAAGAGTATACAGAGTATGAACAAATAATACACATTTGATAAATATCAGAGATTTAAAATTACAAAGCAGAGAAAAAATAATACATAACACAACTGAAAGAAATACACGGATACAGAGCGTTCCGAATATAGCTCCAGCTGTAAACCAGGATCCTGTGAATATAATATCTGCAAAACCAAAACTACTAGTTGCCCGTGTGGAAAACAAGGACACCCAGATTTTAGGTTAAAACAATAAACTTCAGGTCAGTCATGTGACTGGTGTTAGAAGTAAAAACAGTTATTAAATCTTTACTTTAAAAATAAAGTAAATCAAGGTACCATGCCATATAATACAGAACGGGTTTCCTCCCAAGAATACCAATGCATAGAATAAACAGAACAATGCTTTTTGGAAAAAAATGAAGCTATTATAATGCTCAGGTCCCATCACACAATGCAACATAAGCCGGAGGATAGAGTTTTAACTTATAATAGCCAAACATGCTTGTTACGTTTAAAACAAATCATTTTGATACTATTATAGTGTAAAGTATATGAAAACAACTTCAAATATAAATATATCAATCATAGACGACGTATTATCCCATGCTACTATGTCGCCATACTAGGGTCTACAATCAAAACCGAAATGTCATGTATTGGAAATTGGATTTCCATCATGAGTCAAGGAAATGGATGTACTCCTCGTCGGCTTAGAGACACTTTAGCAAATTGAGACGACCCCAAGCCCCGTACTGACGGCAGCAAGGGTAATCCATGAAAAATTGGTATCAGAGCTCGAGTGACCCTTGGATCGTCAGGGCCGGTAGGTCACTGACACCACCCTAGCTAGAAAGAAACGCATGCCCTCCCTGAGGTCCTTCTCCCGTTTCTGGTTCATACCGGGGTGTGAGGCTCGCGATTTCACGTTATACACAAAGCTACGCCACACAGGCGGTGCTTTGATTATCACCACAAGACTTTGCTTTTCAACAGAAGTCCTGATCATTTGCCACTTAGGCATGGCATAAATGCCTCAGGATCTCCCGTAGAAGACCCTTGGATCCTCCAGGGCCGGTCCTATCTTACGTTTGAGGATTGGCAATTCTTGAACACACGTATCCTGGTCCTAAGGAACCTATATCCATCGGCTCCATAGTAACCGATATATCCAAGGCGTCTCGCATTCCAACAGCCACATAGGTAAAAAAAATATAAATGTCTGGGCTCCATACCATGACACCACCCATATCTAGAAAGAAACGTCATATTCTCCTTGGGTCCCTTATCCCTTTTTGAATCATACCGAGGTGTGAGGCTCGCGAATTAACGCTATACACAAAGCTATGCTATATTAAAGCCGTGCTTTGATCATCAACCACAAGACTCTGCTTTTCAACAGAAGCCTTGATCATTTGCATCTCACATGCCACACAGGTAATTCACGCCACGCGACTGATGTCTATCGATATATAACCTCTGAGCTCATACGTCTTAGAGAAGGGCGTTAAGAAAGAGAATAAATTCTCCACCGCCAAACAGATATATATTTAATAGAGATCAATCAACATAGAGTAAAATCCAATGTCAGACACACATCCATTTACAAGTTCGTTCTGGGCCCGAGCGAAACCGGAGGCACCTTATTCCTCGTCTCATTTGTCCAATACAGGAGAGAGGTCCTCGCATATCTGGTCGATCTCCAAGTACGCCTGGACGATCACCACTTATTACCTTGTCTTGGGTGTACAACCCAATCAAGACATCAGTAATCATCCAAATGATGTGAAGACCTCCGGTCTTTAACTACCATCTTCATCGTCGACTTATCGTCGAATCAGTTATTCAGAATGGGTATAAACCCGGCCTTTCCGAATAACTAGTGTATATTATAAATAAGTGCTATAAAACACAACATACGCCTAATTCCAATTATGAATATTTTTTATTTAAATATTCATATCCTTTGGGAATGGTTTCCATTAATTTTATCAAAGATAAATTCTTTAAATTTATTCTTTAATTTTCGTTTGGATATTAATTCAAACCAAATTAAGGTTTATCCAAACTAGTCGGGATTAGCGATCCTTACCGAAGTAATCATTTGTTTTATTTCCTAATCCCAACCTATTCGTCCCATGAAGCAAAACTGGTAATACTCCATAACTAACACCACAATGTTATCGGTAAAATTAAGTAACATTTCTCGTTCAAATCTAATTAAAGATTTAAATATGGCTTGGAGCAAAACTGGTGATACTCCACTCTCGATCATTTCCCAAATTTGATAATTTAAATTATCAATTCACATTTTAATCTAATTAAAGATTCATTAAAACTCCACTTCGTTTTAATCTTCCCAAAAACCAATATAAATGATTATTTAACTTTGGAAAATCAAACATGCCGCAACGACAATCTACACCGTACTATTGATTTCTGCCTATAGAAAACTTCTAAGCTGGTACGTCTTAGAGAAGGGTGTTAAGCAGGAGAATAAATTCTCCACCACCAAACAGATATATATTTAGCAGAGATCAACCATACAGTTCGAAATACAATGTTAGAAATGTAATCCTGCCTTTAACTGGGTTAAAGAACTAATGTCATTTAAAAGAAGTTCACGATAAACCCGAATCACATTCCATTAATTATGGAATCTTCACGGAAAATAGATCAATATATAATCGATATCAATTTCTGTATCTGACTAATAATATAAATGGAATAACGATAAAGCCTTTTAAATTCCATATATATTAACAGTCCTCCTCCACAGAAGCTCACTTCGATTATTACCAAATAGAATTCCATTCAATTCCAATTTAATATATTAAATTGGAAAACTTTACTTTGGAAAATTTCCGTTAAATCTTAATAAAATGATTTATAAATTCCAAATCACATTTCATTGTAAATCGGGTTAAAGAACGAATGTCATTAAAAACACAGTTCATAATAAACCCAATTCACATCCCATTTTATTCCAATTAAATGTTAGTTAACTGAAAACTCTAATAATCTTAATTAAAAGATTTATTCTTTTCACATGGGGTTTAAGAACGGTGTTATTTAAGACACCATTCAAGACCATTCCAATTAAATATTAATTAATTGGAAAAAAAATTCACTTCATCTTAATTAAAGATTTATTCTTTTCTCAACTGGGTTTAACAACAGTGTTAATGAAGACACCATTCACGACAAACCCAAAATCCAATTCAATATTAAATACAAGGTTCTGAATAGAAATTATATCGGCTTATATTCAATATCAAATTCTGAAATCAACAAATATCGTATTGGGGATAACGATATATATATCTTTCAAATTCCTCCACAATATCCATATAATCACGGAATCCAATATCGAAATATTCCAAAGATAATTTCAATTCAAATCCATTCCAATTCATATATTGGAAATTCTGATCATTTTTAAAACCATCCCAATCCAGTTTATTTATTTAAAAATATTGGATTATAATTTTAGTTCATAACTAGTTCATTTTGATAAAAATATATTTTTATCTTTACAAATGTGGAATTTTTCATCGAAATTCTTTCCAAATCATTTATTATGATTTTACACAAATTATTGATTTTTTTAATAATTTTATCAAGGCCCGAACAGTCGATTTCCATAAACGGTCATTGAACTGCACTTGCAACGACATTTTCCAAATTTTATTTGGACATAATTCCAAATCCAACCATTAGATTTCAAATCTCCTGTATTTGTTGGAAAGCACTTTTCGATACGAACCCAATGGTTCCGGTTTTAGGAGAATCCGACGGCCGGATCTCCCGTAATGTCCATTCGAAGTCAATGGTCAAAATTCGCGAACTGCCGCACCGCGGAGGGTTCTATTCAGGCCATTAAATATATATAATATATATATTATATATATTTCGTCTATTTCCTTTTACAACGTATTTTATAAATCATTTTAAATTCGTTTTCAAAACGATTTCAACTTCAAACTCAATTTTAAATCAAAATTGAATATTCCATATCACTAATATATAAATGATAATATTTTCAAAACATTAGATTTTGAAATCACTTCCTTTCGATATACAAAAATGAATAAAATCGATATAAATATCGTTCACATCAAAATGGCGCTAACCTAATCAACACGGCTTCATATATTTCAATATTTTCATGTCCATCCCAAATCGGACATCAAATCCCATTTTGATCCATTACTGAATGTTTTTTTTAAATATTAGTTATTTTAAAATATTCAATTTTCGTCATTTAAAATATTCGTTAATTTAAAATATTCGTTCTTTCCGAATTGGAATCAGACACAGTTTATTACCATATAATTTTATTTATATGGATTTCATGCACACTTGTACACAACAATAATCAAACACAGTCAACCATCATCCAGAGTGCATTACAAAACTGCATAAGCGTTAAATATGAATAATTAATGCTTACAACAGTCTGTCAACCCATCGAATGACATACAACTAAATATTAGGATTAGTTTAGGTCCAATATCATCCCAATACCCGTGTGGGGTTTTCAAACAACAAATACAGATTCTTATTTGTGTAGTTGGGCAATGTGTAAAATATATCATCCCAATCAATATCAATTAAATGTGTGTACATAAACAAATCGTCCGATTATAAATGAATATTTATTTTATTCATGTACACGTTAAAAATTATATATTTAGCTGTAAAATATTTATTTCATCTCATGAATATTTTATACAGTTCATTTATACAATAAAAATGATATTTTTATTGTTATACTATTTTTAGAAAATTTCGGCAGCATAACGGCGCGATACTAGAACCGGAATAAGGTCTAGCCTTATCCCTCGCCTAATAATGGCTCGCGCCATATACCAACCAAAATCTAATTAATTTATTTTATTTCCCAAACCAAATTCAACCAAATAATACATTCAACCAAAAAAACAAGGTTTCAAACAAAGGTATCGGGTGCTACTAAGCACCATCTGCGTCTTTGTATATATATTTAACTAGAAAATAAATTAGAGTGAGAAGTTCTCACCTTTGGGATCCACTCTGTGACGGCCCGCCCCGCACCGGTCGACATTCCCTCCGAAAGTGCGCTGTACACATGCCAACTAGTAGGTAACGGTCACCAAAGAAAGGAAAGAAGAGAATGAAATAATCGAAAACCTGTAGAATGTCTCACAACGCATGGAACAAAATACAATAATAATATAATTGACATAAAACAGGCGAGACAGTGCGTAAGCTGATAACTAAAACCAACATCAACATCATAGTAGCGGAAGTCTGAATACAGCTTATTACAACTTTTCAAATTACTGTCTCTAAACAAAAGAAAGCTAAAGTAGAAGACGCACTACTAATGCCCAAGCAGTGATCTTCAACAACACAGGGAGAATATCTATATGTATCATACGTGGAAGCCTCCTGCTTGTCTACTGATCAGCTACTCGTGCATACCCAGCTAACCTGTCTCTAGTCTGCTCGTGAGAGCACCCAGAGTAATAAGAAGAGACATAAAACTCTGGGTCAGACCAAAAGTCTGGTATGAGCGATAAGCAGCTAAACAGAACAATAACGGGTATACTAAACCATACCTGGACCTACAACCAAGGAGTTAGCACTACATACCGTACAATACTCTAAGGTGCCACTGAACAGATGGTGTAAACATAATGGGGGTGGGGTGTGCATGTCATAATGATGACAAACAAATCAAGCATAGCAACCATCCTCACATCTCTCACTCAGTGCGTAAAGCATACGATATCTACCGCTTCGATCACTAGACCCATCGAAGTAGTGACGGAGTTCAACCTGTACAACTACTGCTACTACCAAGCTTACCACATGGAGTCATGACCAAACCTTTACAAATGACCCCACTTCATGGGTCTATAGCCCCTTTTAGTCGTACCTGGGCCACTGTGGCCCTGAATCTGTTCATGTACCTCCTATACATAGTGTTCAAAAGTTATAGACATCGACAACTCCTTATCACGCGTCCCGCAGCAAAGTCCAACCATGAAGTTAACTCGTTGGTCCCCAACTGGATCCTGAGTACAAACTTCCCGTTTGGACTACCTTTGCAACTCGGGTTATTGGTCTTCTCCGGATCGATTCTTTACTTCAGTTTATACTTCAAATTCGAATCGTGATTCACGCCTCAAGTCCAAGCATCTCGGTTCGGATCGGTTGGGTTATCTCCATCGGATCGGGTCGGGGTCCACGTCTCTTGGCAGTTCGGTCCTCCTTCCCAAACACTTGGGATCGGGTCGAGTCTCTCAAGTCCATCCATGGTGCATTGGTTCGGATCGGGTGCCTTCGGGTCGTGCCACCATGCTCAGGTCGGATCGTGGATCCTCAGATGCGAGCGGATCGGTCTTGGTCACCCTTGGCGGATCGGGTCGGAAGCTTCTGGTGTGAGCGGTTCGGTGCGTGCTTCTATCCGATCCGATCGGTTCGGGTACTTTTCCTGCATTCTGTCCAGTAAGCTGTTTACGCCATTCGACGGCGTTTTGACCAATCTAACACTTCTATACAATCACAAATCTTGTCATACAGTCATAGAAACATGTGCAATCAATCATAAACACCAAAACAATGAATCATAGCATGTAAAATGCATCAAACATAGCCAAAATCTCATATTTTCCCTTAAGCATGTTTAGGAAAAACTAATGGTAGGATTAGCAAAACTTAACCAAATCAAACCAAATTTCTAATAGAGGTCTAAAACATTATTTTCGAATTTATAAATATTTTTTGAGAATTTTATCATGTCAAATTTCATTAACCTTCACTAGTTACCCTTAATCAACCGTAATTAGTGCAAAAACTATGCAAATCACTCACCTTGGCCATAAATAAAATATTCAGAACTGAAATCTCGCGGATTTGGGCGAATACCGATGTCTTACAGCAGCTCTAATACTGATTTGGTGAAGATCTTCTTTGATTTGATTTTAATTAAGCCAAAACTTGTTTAGAAAGTGATTAGAAGTTGATTTGGGTGTTGGAGGCCATCGTTAGGGTTTCACGAATGAATGTGGCGGCTGAAAAATGAAAATAAGATCGTTCTCTAACTGATTTCAGCCTCCTCATAACCCTACTCCCGAAATTCCCCATTGGGCCCAGCTGTTAATCACCCGATTAAGTCCAATTAAGTTGTTTTTTCACCATCTGAAACTTGTTTCAGCAATATCTCCCAAACGGTAAGTCCGTTTGGCTAATGTGACCACTCTACGGAATCATAAACCATCATCCGGAGCCAATGGAAGTGGTTTCAGGTCAAAATTCCTTTCCAGTCAAAAGTTATGGCCAAAACAGTATCAGCTAGGGGCAGATTGGTCATTTAAAAATCGGCAAAAATTATGAACATGGGAAATGACCCTAATAGTCGTTTCCCAAAGTTACATGACCATACGACTTCGTATGTGAAAGAAATAAATATTCTACGGTCCTATGATGCGTAGAATGCGGGTCGTTACACACTCCTCCAGTTTTATTTCTGAATTTCTGAACCGTTTGGATTTGTACAAAATTCCAATGCAATCTTTTCCACGCTGTTCATAGTAAAAATACCATTTTTAATATGATGTTTATATATTTAAAAATTGCATTTTTAAATCCTTCTTTATATATATTAAAAATCAAATCTTTATTATGATGCTATTTCATCATAAAAGACTACATTTTTATTTAAAGCTACATGTAGAATAAAAATCACATTTTTTTAATATTGCTACTTCATACATAAAAATCATATTTTTAATTCTCTACTTATATAAAAATAATATTTTTATATTCTCTACTTATATAAAAATAATATTTTTATATTCTCTATTATATAAAAAAATAATATTTTTAATTCGCTATTATATTATAAAAATCATATTTCTGCGTCGCTACTTCATTATAAAAATCCAATTTTATATTCGCTACTTCATTATAAAAATCAAATTTTTATATTCGCTGCTTCATTATAAAAATCAAATTTTTGTATTCGCTACTTCATTATAAAAATCCAATCTTTTCTATAACGAAAAATCTAATCTTTTACTATGAAAAATCTATTCTTTTCTCTCAACAAAAATCTAAACTTTTAATATTAAAAATCTATTCTTTTCTATTAGTAAAAATCTAATTTTTATTAGCGTAAATATCTAATTTTTATTAAGTATAAAAATCAAATTTTTATTTACACAAAAATCTAATTTCTTTATGTAAAAAAACTTACATCGATTTGGAGGAGGGGGGGGGGTTCATAGCTGGTCGTTGGTGGCGAAGGGGGGACTGGTGCTCGCGCGAGGCTGGAGGAAAGGGAGGGTCTCGGTCTTCGCGGTGCTAGAGAAAGGGGGAAGCGGGTTCTTCAAATCGGAGGGGGAGGAGAGAAGGGGAAGGGGAGAGGTGCGATGAGGTGGCGCCGGCCTTGGGGAGGTGGGCAGCATGCTGGAGGAGGAGGCAACTAGGAAAGGGGGCTGGTCGATTAGAAGAGTAGTTTTCCTTTCTTTTTTTATTTCGTTTTAAATCTGAATGAAAGAGAGAGAGTGGAGGGTGTGTTGACCAAGTAAATATATATATTTATTTTATTTTATTTTTCTCCAAAAAGTTACTTTTTAATTCGAACTCCAAATCGAACCCAAGGACTATCGCCCCTAACTAAATACCCCCATTCCGGACGCAATGGGATATGTCCCGTAATCCAATTCGAATGTTTCAATCAGTTTTATTTAAAATTAAAATATAAATCAATGTATATTCAATTTATACGTATATTTTAATTTACCGGGGCCACATGCTAACTCCAAAAATTCCATAAAAATAAATCTAGCTATATTTTGACGATACGGTCCTAACAAAACTAATTTCGTCGAATTTGGAGACCATCTGAAAAATGGTCATTTTCCAGTCGATTAAATTTAAACTGAATTGACGAAACACGATTAAATTCACCACGCTCACATATTGATTTCAAAAATTATGAAAATTGGAATCTAGCAATAATTTGACATTTCAGATTCAATAAAAGTGGTCTCATCGAAAACGGAGGTCATTTGCAAAATCACCATTTTTAAGGGCTATATTTTATATAAATTCCATAGCGACTATTCTGAATTTTCAACTGGACATAGCTTTTTATTCCCGTTATGAAATCTGGATTTTTCACATTCATTGGAAACATATTTTCAAATAGATTCAAATATTTTTGGTTTTACTAAAATCCAGTTTATTTTGAATCCTGTACATTCATTTGAAATTTGAAAGTGAATTTTCAAACTACGGCGCCCTTTTCAATTCCTTTTATAATTAAAATAAATATTTATATTCTAACTACGATTTAAATAAATTCATACGTTCTAATTCTATTAAAAATAAATTTCTATTCGTTATTATTTAAAATAAATCATTTTAAATATTCAAAATTCATTAAAATTGCCAAAATAAAAAATTTAAATTAGTTTCGATTTTCCGGGTTTTTACAGTCTTCGAATTATTAGGTTGATAGCTGATGTCTCGTTTGAGCCGATCACCTGATAAGAGATTATATGTGGCATGAGATCTGAATGTATATTTAGAGATTTTCGGATTTGTTGTTCTGTTCGGACTAGGAATGGAAATGGAGATGGTTGGGGCGGGTTTCTCGTGCCCCAGACTCGACCCGGACATTTTCAACCCCACCCAGACCTACCCCGTACGCCCGGTGCGGGTTAGGAATTTCGCCACGTACCCGAAACCCGTACGGGTCAAGGTAGCCCGACCCTCCCTGCGACCCGGTGATATCATGTTTTAATGTATACAAATTTATAAACTTAAATTTTTTTATCAATAAATGATAAATTATAAACATATTATACTGTGTTCACAATGATAAGGTAATATAATAAAATGAGTTGTAAGATAATAATTCAAAATGTATGCATTAGTTATTGCATGATTACCATTGATGCTACTTAATATTATGAAAATTTTATAGTTTGTTAGTTGAAAGAATAAAATATTCAAGTTATAACCATGTATACCTAAGAAGATTAACAAGTAATCATTATAGTTATAAAATGTTTAAATGATGTTTCAATCATGTAGGTCGGGTCGAGTCAGGTTGGGGCAGGTTTGTCGTGCCCCAGACCCGACCCTAGACCCGGGCCTTCGAGTCTACCTTCCCCGAAGACCCTATAGGGTGCGTCTAAATGGGTCAAAACAGGGGGGGTCAAGCGGGTTTAAACCCTAGACCCGCCCCATTGTCCGGACTTGTACAGATTGTTGGGTTCTCCTCTCTAAGACATATGAACTTAGAGGTTATGTTGATATAAATCAGTGACACATCGTGAATTGACAATGTGACATACTCAAGTTATGAAATGAACTAGTAATGATCAAAGCTTGGCTTATTGAAGCTTAGCTTTGTATATATCGTGACCCCGACGATCATCACACCTCAGATTGATGGTAAACTGGCAGTTTGGTTGTATACATACAAATCTCCACTGAAGCTCGAAAGCTTCGGCGGTAGATCTACTTGCAAAACCGAGGGAAAATAAAGTATATACGGTGTCTGATGTTTGGATGGAAACCAAGATATATACTTCGCGCTTTGTATTCGATGTCCATGTCTGGATGTTTACCAGGAGATACTTAGCTTTGTGTCCTCGATTGATCTTTCATGTCAGGAACCATCATATTAGAAAATCCAACAACCAATACGAGCCTTTCGTTTCGTTTGTAAATTATGTATATGGGCATAACCATTATGCTTGCTAAGATTAATATATTTATTTACGAAATGGTTTTCAACACTATGCATTAATATTAATATTAAAAGAATATTTTCCCGTATGAAGCATTTTTGGTCATCATAAGACAAAACTCACCCACTTAGTGTGTCCTTGCGTTGTGTGATGTGGGACGAGTTTATGATAGTTTCAATTTTCCAAAACCATTTGTGAATTTTATGTACGAGAATTCACATGGAGTAAACTCGTTCCGCGTTAGCGGCGTAGTCCAGTGAATTTCCCATAACATTTCATTGGATTACTGCACCCATAACACTCATGTTATTTCATATTTTAATTTGACTAATATGAGAATGATTTAGTTTTGATCCGAGTGTTTGTTGTGTTTCTTTTTATGCAATACGCTCGGGTCAGCAGAAGTTGCAGTTAGTGAAGATTACCTTGCCTTCGAGAACAAAGAAAAAGATTTAGTATACACCTATTATACATATGATTTTTCCATTGCACTTTGTTTCCGCCGCCTTGTTGTATATATCAGTGTATGTGTAACTCTGATAATCATTGTATATTATAGTCAAATGTATATATTTCAACTACTTTTGAATTGTTAATTGGGTTATTATATTTATCCATTCGCTATGAGATTCTGTGATTGTCTCTTCTTCTTCTTCTTTACTTTTATTTTTCCTCAATAACTACCTGCTTTTGTGATCTGTTTGGATCGGCATGTGTTGATCATTATCGATTTAAAGGTCAAAAATCTAGGTCGTTACAGATGTAAAATTTTGATTCATAAAGTACTATATATATTTGATATATATAGATATAGATATAGATATAGATATATACATATATACATATACATACATATAATATATATACAATATCACTTTAAGAAGGGTGGACCCAAAGGGGGTTTCCTCCTTTGATCTCCCACATAAACCACCTCTAAATCAAACAATTTCTTCATCATTTACAAAATTAACGACAATAAGTTCAGATCAACCGATTCAATCGATTGTGGAAGGCTCCCTTTCTCTTGAGTATATGAAACCTCCAGAATATTATGTTTTCATTTCGTAGGAAGTTTTCAAATCCTTTGCTGATTCTTGGATTAACACTACTGCTTTGCATCCGGTGGATTTCAAGCTTGCTGTGATTAAATTGAAGGATTATATCTCTAATATTTGGCATCCAAAAGGTAATTTCTTGGTCTATACCACTACGTAGTTTCAATATACAGTTCATTTTGAGCTTGCAAAAGATTGCTTATCAATTTTAAAATCTTCAACTTATTCTTACTTCGGAAGACTCTTGATGGTATTCAAATGTTACCCTGGATACGATTTTGGCAATTTTCGACCTAATAAGGTTCAAATCTGGGTAAAGCTTTTTAAACTTGATATGGAAATGTGGACGAATAAGGCTTTTTCTATGATTGCGAGCTTTATAGTGGATCCTATTAGGGTTGATGAAAGAACAACAAGTAAGAAAATCACTTAGTTTGCTACAGTTTTGGTTAGCATTGATTTAGAGTCCAAACTGCTTGATAAAATCCCTATATTACCCCCACAATGGTCTTCAGAAGGATATTATTATTGAATTTGTACCTTTCAAATGTGACCTTTGTAAACTGTTTGGGCATAGATCTGTTGTTCATGAAGTTAATAAGGATCTAGCTTGGACTGGACCATCTATAAGTGTTGATGCATCAAGTGCAGGTGACCAACCAAGTTCTTCTAATGTTAATAAAAAAGGAATGATGATGATTTAAACTTTCTCAATACAGAGTTACCTAATAACATCATTCCTGATGAGATGAATCATGTGGCTGATAGCTTGGTAGATGAACCTCGTACAGAAGAAAATAAGGATGTTTCAGAAGGTGTCACTACGAATGCAGATTATCTCACACACTTGAAAGGTAAAGGAACTCTTCAACTTATATTGCTCCTCTTAAAAGAGATTTAAGGAACAACTCTTCCGTTAAATGAAACTTATATCATGGAATGTCAGAGCGATGAATACACCTAAACGTATGAGAGATGTATTATCCCTTCTGAATAATTTCAAACCAACTTTCATTAGTCTGCTGGAAAATAAACTAAATAGTGTTAACTTGATTACTTTTAGTAGGTTACTGCCAAGTAAATGGTCCTTTCTTCCTTGTGATGGTGCTACTTTTTATGGTAGGATCTTATTGATATGGAACTCTAACGTATGGTCAATTAGTGTAATCTCTTCTTCTAATCAACATATTACAGTTCATGCTTCAAATACTGGAGGTCTTTCTATCAATTTGACTATGGTATATGCTAGCAACAGTTTCTCTGAAAGGCAAGTATTATGGCAACATATATTGCAGTAGGCTAGCATAATTAATGATGAATGGGTTCTTATGGGGATTTCAATAATTCTACATCCCATTTAGTAAAAGAGGTGGTCTCCCCATTCCATTTCAACATATCAGAGATTAATAATTGTCTTTCACAGTCAGGTTTATATGAAATCAAAGCTGCAAGGTTCAATTGTACATGGAAGAAGGGGGATAGCAAATAACATTGATAAATCTTTGTCAATCACGCTTGTTTATAGAAATTTACTAATATTAGAGCTCTTTCTTTGTCTCAACTTTCAAGTGATCATAATCCTCCTTTATTGGAATTAATTGTAACTTCTAAAAATAAAGGGTTTCCTTCAAGACATTCTGATGAATGGCATTTAAAAGAGGGTTATGATGAATGTATACTAAAGGTATTACAGTCGGTTGGTTGGGGATTTGCTAGCTATAAATTTCAAGAGAAATTAATTGCACGTAAAAGGAAGCTCAAATGTTGGAATAATACCAAACCTAAAGACAATGCATTATTATTAGAAGCAGAAGCATATTTTAAAGAGAGAGAAATTGCTAGTGATATGGATCCAAAAACTTTGTCTATATATGAATCTATGTTAGAAGCCAAGCATGCATTAGATGTTCAGAAACAGATTAGATATTGGAGCTTTAAACAAAAGGCTAAAGTATCTTGGCTCCAGGATGGTGACACTAATTCAAAGTTTTCCATTCTAAAATGTATTCTAGAAGATATAAGAATAACTTGAAAGCTCTTATTGATAGAGATGGTAATTTTCTTTTCAAGCCTGAAGAAGTATCTGAAGAAGTTATCAATTATTTCTCTGGTTTATTCAATGGATCAGGTGTGGTGGAGTTCCCTTCATTCCCATCTCCAGCAGTGATTAATTCTCATGAAAAACAGGTATTAATGAATCCTATTTATCTAGAAGAAGTAAGTTTAGCTATTAACTCTATTAATGTGGACTCTAGTCCGGGTCATGGGATTAGCTCAAATTTTTTAAACTACATTGGGAAAGTATTAAAATTGATTTACTAAATGCAACGCAAGACATTTTTACCTCTACTAGACTGCCTAAAGGAGTTAATTACACCTTTATTACTCTAATTACCAAAATTGAGAGGCCAACAAAAATGTCTCACTATCGACCTATAGCTTGTTGTAATTTCTATTACAAGATTCTTAGCAAAATTTTGTGTAATAGAATTAAATGGTATTTACCCCATTTGGTCTCCCCCAATCAGTATGCCTTCATCCCATCTCGCTACATTGGTGATAATATATTATTAGCTCATGAGATTCTAAGGGATTTCAAGAAAGTAGGTGTAAATACATTTTGCATAAAGTTTGATCTTCACAAAGCTTATGATAATTTGAATAGGAGATTCATATGTCATATTATGCATAGAATTGGGTTTCCAGTGCATTTCATAAATGTTATTGTAACACCCCACATCCGTTAGTGTCACTCACAAAGGAATTGCACTAAGTTCTATGGAGCATTTAGGGTAAAAGATGCAGATAAATTACGAGACAGACAGAATATTAAACAACGGAAAATAAAACTTTGCTTTATTGATAAAATAGTTTGTACAATGGTTTCTTTACAATATCAGAGTATCATCTGTCTTACAAAATAAAGAAGCATAAAAATACATTTATATTCCCCAATTTAAGCAAGAGCCAGCCATAGCATCTGAAAAGAAAATCCAAGCAAAACTTCGGCAAATCTTCAAGCTGGGAAAGAGTGACGGTCCAACTCAACCTAAGCTATACTATTCCCTCCTTTACTACCTGGGGGGGGGGGGGGGGGACGGAAGAAAAGAAGACGAAAGAAAAAAAAAGTCAGACATAAAGCCTGAGTAAGTTCAGTAACTTCTAGCATGTGAACATGGAAAAACAAAACGACATGAATTAACTGAATACAAGATTACACCATGACGATAGGGTCAAAAAGATTAGACAAGGTAATCACAAGTATGCTAAGATAAGATAAACTGGATATGCTCTAATACTTTAGCTACTTCGCTATTTCCTTGTTATACTGGTTTCTATATCTCTGCACCGCCTAACTAGTGTTCCAACTAGTAACGATAACGTGATCCCAATCCCTGTAGTTTCCATCGCCTTCAGGCATCCATTTATTTGTTACCTAGATTTAATCTAGGGTTTTCTACCAAGTGCCTTCTAGATTCAACTAGAGTTTTCGCTGTCGGCTGAAATCTTCTCGGATTCAGGATTTATGCCACCTGGTTCAACTAGGAATTATGCTACCTATCGAACGATGCCCCCAAGTCTAGGACACACCACCTAGAGTGGTATATGTTCCTATACTTCCCCACGCATGTATCGCGAATCGTTATCGCTTGTCTAGATGCAAATGTCCCGTAATGTGCGGTCCGAGTCCTGTGACAGGGCAAATCAAGGAATACAGAACTCGGTCGGGAGCTTTCAGATATCTGCTGATGCAAATACTAAGGTCTGTTTTTATTCTAGTGGCTATGGTCCCACTTGACCCCTCCCTCAACTAATGAAAGGCAACCCTTGAAAAATGAGAACTATACGCCGGCCCCCTATGCCCCACTGTCCTATGGCAATCCGCAACCATAACCAAATAGCAAGTATATGGTCTTTTGGAGTTCTCCGCCTTTCCGCTTCACGTATCTCGATTGACTGGAGATGGATGATAGACGACGAGTCGCTATCACAGGGCTACCGTTTGCTCGCCGAATCACGCCGGTCCGTCCTAGTCTTTAGGTTTCCATGTATTGCAACCAAGGCATACCCCTGGTTCTTCTACGCAGACCTTAACCTCTGTGGGCCCAGGCGGATCATCTGCAGCCTCACAGAGGGATACCAAGAGTACCCTCACGTCCCCTCGAAGCCTCGGGCTTCCTAACCCAATTCGTTGGAGCCTTCTTCTTAATCAGACGAACGTTCGCTCCTCCTCGTGTTATACTAAGAATTACTACTTAGTTTTGTCAACTAAGGTTTACCACTTAGTTTCCAGAATCGTTGTTTTCTTAACTAAGGTTTACTACTTAGTTCCCTTCCCCGTCAATTTGGATTGGTTAAGTGTCATTAGTCAATTCAAGCCAACTTAACCCTCTTCATTCATCCTGTTATACTGGTTAAGTGTTATCAGTAATTCATGTTGACTTAACCCCACCACAAACCAAGTTATATTGGTTAAGTATTTCTTATTACTTAACCCTACCCATTCACCATGTATCGGTTAAGTGTCCCTTTTTAACTTAACCTTACCCATCTGTCTTAACTAACATGTTATTAATGGTTAAGTATCATCCCTTCATGTTTAGACCTAACCCTATTCTTTTATCACAACCTGATGGTTAAGTGTTCAGGTTTACTTAACCCTACGGTCTAGCCCAGCTAACACATCAAATTGGCTAAGTATATTAGATTTTACTTAACCCCAACCTCTAGTCTAGTTAACATATTAATTTGGCTAAGTGTATTAACTTTACTTAACCCCTACAAGTCTCGTTTTTCTACCTTGAGTTTGGTTAAGTGTCTCTATGGACTTAGCCCTCCCATTCTAGCTTAACTGTGTTAAGTTGATTAAGTGTTCCTATGGACTTAACCCTCCCATTCTAGCTTAACTGTGTTAAGTTGGTTAAGTGTTCCTATGGACTTAACCCTCCCATTCAAGCTTAACTATGTTAAGTGTCAGTCTGAACCTAACCCCACCCATCAGTCTCGTTATTATGTTGAACTGGTTAAGTATCTTAGTTAACTTAACCCTACCATTCTTGTTCTAGCTTTAACTAAATAAATTAAAGCTGCTACCACTCACATTAGACAGGTATTGTTGCAACTACTGGATGAGCCGGTTGGTTCCGGACAGGTTTACATCACAACTCATTCTAACCTCTGGTTAGCATATTCGTGTTTTCTAAGTTCAAAGGGTTTGATTAATTTTCAAATCATATTGGTTTTAAAAGTAACCATCCCATCCGTCGGATCAGTTAGGGATAGCCAGGGAGAGCAGGAAACTTGTACTTCCCAAACCCAAGCCTATACACTATCCTCTCTGTCACCCTAGAACTTTCTGGTGTACCATTAAAAGAGATGTCGTTAATAATCCTTTAATTTGTCTAAATTTACATTTCCTCATTTAGGCCAAATTCTATAAGTAAATTATTCCTAATTTACTTATTTCCCAATTACTTTTTTAATGTATATTGTCTACATTCATACTTATGGCCCATTTCCCCTCCTAAATCGTATTTATGCTTTTTGGTATGTAAACTATACCAAATTTAGTGTCTCTAACCATGATTTTGCTAAACCTGCCAACTACTCCCAATTATGGCCAATTTCAAATTTATGCTAATATACTTACCGTGCCAAATTAGCTAATCCAATTCCGATTCAACAATTCTAATTCATGTCAAACTAGACTTATTACTCTAGTTCACTATTCATGTAAATGCTAGATTTACACGTCGATATTAGATTCAGGTTACACAATCTATAATTCATATCAAATTTACCCAATTTACATTCCTATGAACATGCCCTAATACATGTTCCCAAATTTTATGCCAATTTCCTAGTTTATAACTATGTTTTTAGTAAATTTCATATTTTGCCCAAATCGTATTCCCACCGTTCGTATAATTCGTAATTAAATCTAGATTATAGAAAAATCTAGATTCGTAGAAAATAGGGAATGAACCAAAGATGCTAGGCAAAAGATATACATAATAACTGGCATAAAAAGGGTTGCATAACGACATCGGTTCAAGAACAAATGTAGACCTAACTTAATAGGTAAATTCCTAAGGTCTAAAACCAAGGATAGATAGAATAGAGACGCAAGTTCAAGAACATGGGTAGACCTAACTTAATAGGTAAATTCCCAAGGTCTAAAACCAAAGAAAACCAAGGACAGGTGGAATAAATAATCGGGTTTAAACCCAATCTCATAATCACAGAACTTAAGCAACACTTTCCTAGTCATGAATCATAGGTGTTTAATCACAGATGTCCTTGTTATGTCATAGGCAACAGTTTATGTTTTCTAATCAAACGCATAGGTTTGGTCAAGGAAATAATCCGCATAGTCACAGTCACAGTCATAGGCAATGTTCGTAGTCATAGGCAATGTCCATAGTCATAGGCAATGTTCATAGTCATAGAGGCATATGGTTCTAAGGTCCATAGTTTCATAGTCACAGTCTTATTTGTCCTTTAATCATGACAGTTCTTAGTTAGGTCCAAAGAGATAGGCACAGATTCAAATAGAAAGATTTGGCATATTCTTTTATTCCTTTAATTTCATGTCATGAACAGAGAAAAACGTTCAAATCTAAAAATAACTGACTTACAGAGATTAGATTAGAACAGAAAGAAGGCGTTGCTAAGATTCGTAGAAAAACAGTCGTTGAAGTCGTTTGAACCTCCTCTTGAATCCTAGCTTGACTTGAACCTCTTCTTGAAAATCTTTCAGCAACATTTCCTCTTCTTGGTTTATTTTATATAAATTATTTATTTATATATTTTCTCAGAGGCAGCATAAGGATAGAAAAGAATTGTGAATAGAGAAGAAGACCAGGGCTGTTTATATAGTGTTAAGCAGACGAACCTGGTCAGAAAACGTGACCAAATACATCAGAATGAACCAGAGCAGAAAGTTTGAAAAAGCAGGGGGGTCGACCCCCAGGTCGACTATGTAGTCGACCTGGGTAGCCCAGGTCGACTACCCAGTCGACCTGGGTAGCCCAGGTCGCTACCCAGTCGACTTGGATGTCTTGGGCGGGAAAATTCCCGCCCTGGCCAATCCGACCCGATTTTGAAATTTGAATTTGTTTTCTGTTTGTTCGAATTTTTAAACTGAATTCTGAAACTTTCGGTGGCCATATCTCCCTCTTACGGACTCCGTTTTACGCAAACTCGGACTCATTTTCATGCAGAATTCCGAGATGAATGCAATGGTGCAGCCCGTTCCCCTTGATTTTGATTTTAACTTTTAATTCTGCCTTAATTTGTGAATCTTAGCGTTATAGAATTACGACGTGTTACATTCTCCCCCCACTTAAAAGGATTTCGTCCCCGAAATCTTCAAGTTAGGAAGAATGTGTCCTACCATCAAATCACCCATCTACTCAACCATTCACTCACAGGCATCCATTGTCCTTAAAAGATTTCTAATGCTTTCATGTTCATATGCATAGTGTGTGTATATGTCTGTATCTACTGTAAAATCAGGCGGTCTACTGATTCAGTCGACCTCCTTGATGCGAGTCATGTTAGTGCCATGCGTCCAACCATGTATGCAAGCATCCCTAGTTATGTAAATACTATATGCGTGCATGACCATTCATCCATATGCAACACCCATAGGATACCATATCAAGTTCAATTTACAAACAAATATATATCTGTAAATGAAATATGAAAGCGTCTGAACTGATCTAGTGCCTAATACGTATGCATATGCATTCAAAAGCACCCATTAGCAACCACTTGCAGCCATCAACCATAACATGTTTCAAATACATGTTTACATCCATTGGCTTCTATCTAAGGATCGAAGATACATCCTTGGTGATATACTTTGGAAAGAGAGAAACAATTATGCGTAAAGCTCCTAAAACAAAGAAATCAAGGATGCACCCTCAAGGAAAAGGGTATGACGCTAGTATCTAGCCTTCTTGAGCTTTACTCCACTGTGTCTTAACTAATTTAACTTCACGATTGTGAAGTTCCGGATCTCCATTTCCAAAATAAACAGATGTCAATCACGGTACCAAGTATATGTACTAAGATGATTAGAGGTTCCCCTCTTATCCGCCATGCCATAACTATAAGAGTCGAAAGGTCACTATGTGCTTTTTAGAGTGCCTTCCACAACTATTCGTCTCTCACGCAAACCATCCTAGTCGAACTCGACATTCCTCAAGTACAAGCCCCAAAGGCCTAAACCAATATCAGACAAGCACCCAAGGAATATCTCCTCCGAATTTAGACGATCTACGTGAGATGATATAAGCAAACTCGATAGCTATTCTCAAATCCCTACTAACCAAAAAAACTGGTCGGACCACCAATTGGATTTGAGACTCTAGTGGGATCTTTCTACTATACAAGTACTATGGTGCAGAGAACCAACTATGGAAGTGGATATGAACAAACGAGAAGCGCTAGAACCTAAGGAAATAGCACGAACAGAAAACTAGACTCTTCCAACCGGACTACCTTTCTCCTAGTTTCGCTTGGTGAAAGTATGTACTTGCCCTTCTGAAAATCTTGTTCCTCGTTCTTGCCCTTGTCATTAAGTATATGTCCTATCATACCCTAGTAAAGATACTTCCTCTTGTCTTAGTTTTTATAATTTCTTCCTCCTTCGTGTGCTAAGTCTACATCCATGAATGTCTCATCCTAGGGTTATACTCCTTAGCCAAACTCCTCATCCCCTTCCGTGTGTAGTCATGTTGACAAATCTCTCGGAAACTGCCTCCATCGTCCGGAAAACCCTATAAGCTTTGAAAGAAAACTGCTCGTAGATGAAACAACTATGGCTATGGATGGAAGCCGGGCACTACTCTGCCCTTCGATAAGGTTACCTCCTAGAGAGCCAGGAGCCCCAGAGACTCAAGAAAGAAGGAGACAAGAATTTAAACAGAGGAAGAGAAGATAGTGCGTATGGCTTTGAGGAATATGTCTTTAAAACAAATCTTTTCTCTTGAAAATGCTTCTTTAAAAACCGTTTTGAAAATAATTTTTCAAATCCTTTATCTGATCCGGCAACCTTCAGCTCTGATACCACGTGTAACACCCCACATCCGTTAGTGTCACTCACAAAGGGAATGCACTAAGTTCTGTGGAGCATTTAGGGTAAAAGATGCAGATAAATTACAAGACAGACAGAATATTAAACAACGTAAAATAAAACTTTGCTTTATTGATAAAATAGTTTGTATAATGGTTTCTTTACAATATCAGAGTATCATCTGTCTTACAAAATAAAGAAGCATAAAAATACATTTATATTCCCCAATTTAAGCAAGAGTCAGCCATAGCATCCGAAAAGAAAATCCAAGCAAAACTTCGGCAAATCTTCAAGCTGGGAAAGAGTGACGGTCCAACTCAACCTGAGCAATACTGTTCCTTCCTTTACTACCTGGGGGGGGGGGGACGGAAGAAAAGAAGACGAATGAAAAACAGAGTCAGACATAAAGCCTGAGTAAGTTCAGTAACTTCTAGCATGTGAACATGGAAAAACAAAACGACATGAATTAACTGAATACAAGATTACACCATGACGATAGGGTCAAAAATATTAGACAAGGTAATCACAAGATATGCTAAGATAAGATAAACTGGATATGCTCTAATACTTTCGTCGCTTCGCTATTTCCTTGTTATACTGGTTTCTATATCTCTGCACTGCCTAACTAGTGTTCCAACTAGTAACGATAACGTGATCCCAATCCCTGTAGTTTCCATCGCCTTCAGGCATCCATTTATTTATTTGTTACCTAGATTTAATCTAGGGTTTTCTACCAAGTGCCTTCTAGATTCAACTAGAGTTTTCGCTGTCGGCTAAACGCTTCTCGGATTCAGGATTTATGCCACCTAGTTCAACTAGGAATTATGCTACCTGTCGAACGATGGCCCCAAGTCTAGGACACACTACCTAGAGTGGTATATGTTCCTATACTTCCCCACGCATGTATCGCGAATCGTTATCGCTTGTCTAGATGCAAATGTCCCGTAATGTGCGGTCCGAGTCCTGTGACAGGGCAAATCAAGGAATACAGAACTCGGTCGGGAGCTTTCAGATATCTGCTGATGCAAATACTAAGGTCTGTTTTTATTCTAGTGGCTATGGTCCCACTTGACCCCTCCCTCAACTAATGAAAGGCAACCCTTGAAAAATGAGAACTATACGCCGGCCCCCTATGCCCCACTGTCCTATGGCCATCCGCAACCATAACCAGATAGCAAGTATATGGTCTTTTGGAGTTCTCCGCCTTTCCGCTTCACGTATCTCGATTGACTGAAGATGGATGGTAGACGACGAGTCGCTATCACAGGGCTACCGTTTGCTCGCCGAATCACGTCGGTCCATCCTAGTCTTTAGGTTGCCATGTATTGCAAACAAGGCATACCCCTGGTTCTTCTACGCAGACCTTAACCTCTGTGGGCCCAGCCGGATCATCTGCAGCCTCACAGAGGGATACCAAGAGTACCCTCACGTCCCCTCGAAGCCTCGGGCTTCGTAATCCAATTCGTTGGAGCCTTCTTCTTAATCAGACGAACGTTCGCTCCTCCTCGTGTTATACTAAGAATTACTACTTAGTTTTGTCAACTAAGGTTTACCACTTAGTTTCCAAAATCGTTGTTTTCTTAACTAAGGTTTACTACTTAGTTCCCTTCCCCGTCAATTTGGATTGGTTAAGTGTCATTAGTCAATTCAAGCCAACTTAACCCTCTTCATTCATCTTGTTATACTGGTTAAGTGTTATCAGTAATTCATGTTGACTTAACCCCACCACAAACCAAGTTATATTGGTTAAGTATTTCTTATTACTTAACCCTACCCATTCACTCTGTATCGGTTAAGTGTCCCTTTTTAACTTAACCTTGCCCGTCTGTCTTAACTAACATGTTATTAATGGTTAAGTATCATCCCTTCATGTTTAGACCTAACCCTATTCTTTTATCACAACCTGATGGTTAAGTGTTCAGGTTTACTTAACCCTACGGACTAGCCCAGCTAACATATCAAATTGGCTAAGTGTATTAGATTTTACTTAACCCCAACCTCTAGTCTAGTTAACATATTAATTTGGCTAAGTGTATTAAATTTACTTAACCCATACAAGTCTCATTTTTCTACCTTGAGTTTGGTTAAGTGTCTCTATGGACTTAGCCTTCCCATTCTAGCATAATTGTGTTAAGTTGGTTAAGTGTTCCTATGGACTTAACACTCCCTTTCTAGCTTAACTGTGTTAAGTTGGTTAAGTGTTCCTATGGACTTAACCCTCTCATTCTAGCTTAACTGTGTTAAGTGTCAGTCTGAACCTAACCCCACCCATCAGTCTAGTTATTATGTTGAACTGGTTAAGTATCTTAGTTAACTTAACCCTACCATTCTTGTTCTAGCTTTAACTAAATAAATTAAACCGCTACCACTCACAGTAGACAGGTATTGTTGCGACTATTGGATGTGCCGGTTGGTTTCGGGCAGGTTTACGTCGCAATCAGTCTAACCTCGGGTTAGGCATATTCGTGTTTTCTAAGTTCAAAGGGTTTGATTAATTTTCAAATCTGATTGGTTTTAAAAGTAACCATCCCATCCGTCGGATCAGTTAGGGATAGCCAGGGAGAGCAGGAAACTTGTATTTCCCAAACCCAAGCCTATACACTATCCTCTCTGTCACCCTAGAACTTTCTGGTGTACCATTAAAAGAGATGTTGTTAATAAACCTTTAATTTGTCTAAATTTACATTTCCTCATTCAGGCCAAATTCTATAAGTAAATTATTCCTAATTTACTTATTTCCCAATTACTCTTTTAATATAAATTGTCTACATTCATACTTATGGCCCATTTCCCCTCCTAAATCGTATTTATGCTTTTTGGTATGTAAACTATACCAAATTTAGTGTCACTAACCATGATTTTGCTAAACCTGCCAACTACTCCCAATTATGGCCAATTTCAAATTTATGCTAATATACTTACCGTGCCAAATTAGCTAATCCAATTCAACAATTCTTATTCATGTCAAACTAGACTTATTACTCTAGTTCACTATTCATGTAAATGCTAGATTTACACGTCGATACTAGATTCAGGTTACACAATCTATAATTCATATCAAATTTACCCAATTTACATTCCTATGAAGATGCCCTAATACATGTTCCCAAATTTTATGCCAATTTCCTAGTTTATAACTATGTTTTTAGTAAATTTCATATTTTGCCCAAATCGTATTCCCACCGTTCGTATAATTCGTAATTAAATCTAGATTATAGATAAATATAGATTCGTAGAAAATAGGGAATGAACCAAAGATTCTAGGAAAAAGATAGACATAATAACTGGCATAAAAAGGGTTGCATAACGACGTCGATTCAAGAACATGGGTAGACCTAACTTAATAGGTAAATTCCCAAGGTCTAAATCCAAGGATAGACAGAATAGAGACGTAGGTTCAAGAACATGGGTAGACCTAACTTAATAGGTAAATTCCCAAGGTCTAAAACCAAAGAAAACCAAGGACAGGCGGAATAAATAATCGGGTTTAGACCCAATCTCATAATCACAGAACTTAAGCAACACTTTCCTAGTCATGAATCATAGGTGTTTATTCATAGATGTCCTTGTTATGCCATAGGCAATAGTTTATGTTTTCTAATCAAACGCATAGGTTTAGTCAAGGAAATAATCCTCATAGTCACAGTCACAGTCATAGGCAATGTTCGTAGTCATAGGCAATGTCCATAGTCATAGGCAATGTTCATAGTCATAGAGGCATATGGTTCTAAGGTTCATAATTTCATAGTCACGATCTTATTTGTCCTTTAATCATGACAGTTCTTAGTTAGGTCCAAAGAGATAGGCACAGATTCAAATAGAAAGATTTGGCATATTCTTTTATTCCTTTAATTTCATGTCACGAACAGAGAAAAACGTTCAAATCTAAAAATAACTTACTTACAGAGATTAGATTAGAACAGAAAGAAGGCGTTGCTAAGATTCGTAGAAAAACAGTCGTTGAAGTCGTTTGAACCTCCTCTTGAATCCTAGCTTGACTTGAACCTGTTCTTGAAAATCTTTCAGCAGCATTCCCTCGTCTTGGTTTATTTTATATATATTATTTATTTATATATTTTCTCAGAGGCAGCATAAGGATAGAAAAGAATTGTGAATAGAGAAGAAGACCAGGGCTGTTTATATAGTGTTAGGCGGACGAACCTGGTCAGAAAACGTGACCAAATACATCAGAATGAACCAGAGCAGAAAGCTGGAAAAAGCAGGGGGGTCGACCCCCAGGTCGACTACCCAGTCGACCTGGGTAGCCCAGGTCGACTACCCAGTCGATCTGGGTGTCTTGGGCGCGAAAATTCCCGCCCTGGCCAATCCGGCCCGATTTTGAAATTTGAATTTGTTTTCTGTTTGTTCGAATTTTTAAACTGAATTCTGAAACTTTCGGATGCCGTATCTCCCTCATACGGACTCCGATTTACGCAAACTCGGACTCATTTTCATGTAGAATTCCGAGCGAACGCAATGGCGCAGCCCGTTTCCCTTGATTTTGATTTTAACTTTTAATTCTGCCTTGATTTGTGAATCTTAGCGTTACAGAATTACGGGGTGTTACAGTTATTTACGAATGTATATCTACCCCTACATTTTCTTTTCTGATTCAAGGAATCTCAAAGGTTTTTATATCTTCTAATAGGGGAATTCAACAAGGGGATCGTCTATCCCCTAATCTTCTCACAATAGAAATGGATTTTTTTACATATAGTATGCATGTAGCTTTATATCAGAATAAGGTTTTCCCTGTTCATAAGTTTGATCCTGTCATGACACATTTACTCTATGCTGATGACCTTATGATATTTGGAAAATGCTATCAGTTTGTGCTACATCTTTTCATGAAATATTTGATAGATTAAAATATTTCAGTGGATTATCAGTAAGTATGCTTAAGACTAAGATTTATTTTAGTTCTCATGCAAAAAATACTTTAGAATTTGCTTCAATTCTGGGTTTCCAAGTTAATCAGTTACCAGTTAGATACTTAATTGTGCCTTTGACTTTGAATTATCTCCATTATAGTGACTGTCAATCATTACTGCATAAAGTTCAAAAGAAAATTCAAAGCATGGGACACAAATTTTCTTAGTTTTGGATGAAGAACTGAGTTGATACAGTCAGTGATCACCCCAACAGTTTTATATTGGTTATTTGTGTACCAATTGCTTGAACATGTCATAGATAAATTACATGCGATCTATGGGAAAGGTTGTGTTTTCCCAAAGCAGAGGGTGGAATAGGTTTGAAGTCCTTTTCAGATTTAAAGAAGGCATAAGCTATTAAACTCATGCATAAATACTTAAAAGGTTCTTCTTTATGGAGCTCTTGGATGGAGAAAAAATAATGCAGTGGTAAATATTTTTGGAGTATTCCAGTAGATAATAATGCATCCTGTACGTGGAAAGCCATTCTCAGGCTTAGATCATCAGGTATGCAAATTTTCAATAAAGTTATTTCATCAGGCTCCTCTACTTTTCTATGGTTTGAAACTTGGATAAATAGTAAGTGTTTGGTGGATATGATTGGCATTTCTAGATTTTCTTATTTGGGTAGACAGGATGATCATGTGTCTTCTATTATAATTGATGGTAGAATCAATGGAAACCTTCATGCTGCTACACGAGAAGCATTGTCTGAGGTTAATTCAGTTTGTCTAAATTTTAGTGTCAGTGAAGATTGCTATGAATGGGGTGAAGGTGGGGAATTTACATTTATAAGGGTTGGGATAAAATTAGAGAAAGAGATAGTGAAAAACAGAGTATCAAAGTAGTGCGGCATAACAAAAATGCAAGAAGAATGTCTTTCATAACTTTCCTTGCATTAAATAACAGACTATCGACTAAAGATAGACTATGCAGGTTTAGTTTAATTGAAAATAGTAGTTGCAGTTTATGTGGGGGACATGCGGAATCTGTGAATCGTCTTTTTTTAGTGTGATTTTGTTAGGTACATCAGGAAAGCTTTGTCTTTGAAGCTTGGCATGGCAGTGCAAGAATTTGGAAATCTGTAGGTGTAAACAGAAAGAATTTTGAGTATTTTCAGAGACAAAGATCAAACTTTTGATCTAGCATGTGCGGCTATTACTACCATGGTGTATCAGATCTGGCATGAAAGAAACTCAAGAGTGTTTAAGGGCAAATCCATTCATAAAGAAGTGGGATTACTGAAGATAGGAAAAGAAATTCATTTTCTAGTGAAGGCAAATGGCAGTAAAACAAAGAGGTCACATATGAAGGGGGCATTGTTGAGGCAGTGGGGAGTTGATTTTTTTGATTCATGTTGAAGATATAGTTCATTTTACTATGTTTTGTCAGATATTTGTTTGTAATTTGAACGTATAATGGTGGTTATATGTTTTGTTGTGTTGAGAGTTGTGAATGTGGTGAGACAGTTTGAAGTTGTTTTGTAATGTTCAATATATGGCGTTTATATGTGTTTTTTCCCTTATGTCGCACCCACCTAGGTTAGAGGGGCCTAAAGGTTTTGATGAGGCATATAAACAAAGTATATGGTTGGTATATGAAATAAAGCGTACCAATTTTCAATACACACACACATATTTATATGTACATTCATTGCATGATAATATATTGTTTATGTTCAAAATTTTATAACTACAAATTTGATTTTCATTTAGTAATTTAAAAAGAACATGTATATGTTTGTATACTATAGTTGATACTTATACACACACATATACTTTACATTTTACAAATATAAGAATTGTTCTTATGACATGTATTATATTCTTGAACCTGGTGAATGATCCAAACTTTGATGTGTACATTATCATTGTTTTCACTTTCAAGCAGTTATCCAAAATACTGCGTGTACATACTTTAAAAACCATACAATGACTTGTATGCACACATGGATCATTAAATTGTCTGATATATATATGTGTATATATATATATATATATGTGTGTGTGTGTGTGTGTGTGTGTGTGTGAGAGAGAGAGAGAGAGAGAGACTTTAGTTTTGATCAATCACAAATATGTCAAATGCAATAAAAACATACATGCATGTAGTATGGTCAGTATGATTGAATTTATTATAAGTATTGCAATGTATTTTTTTTATGATACATGACTTATATGAGTCATTGTATTAATCATACATAAGTACCTGTATGACTCTTTGTAACACATATGTGTGTATATATATATGTGTGTGTTTCAACTTTCCTATATATATATATGATATGCACGTGATAATCTGTAATTTGCTAATTTATAAGTAGTGATTGTTTATCCCATGACTTATTTACTACTAAATTCTTGTACAATAAATATAGACATGTAGCATGTTTTGTTCATATATGCATTTAAATTTAGTAATGATCAAAGCGATATATACAGTTTAAACATTTATAGCTTTGATATTTAGATGATTGGTCATCATATAACAGTAGTAATGACCCTTTTATTATGTGTTTTAACTATTAACAAGTGATTGGGTCATATGCATTTGGAAATAACTCAAACATGCAAGATACTTGTTGATGTGCTGTTTGAATATAGATATATGTTCATATTGATGAATATATATATATATATATATATATATATATATTACTGTTGATATGAATTAAAATATAGCAATTTAGTTTCGCTGTTTAGTGTACATTTGGGTATCTAGATGCCAAAACATAATATAAGGACATCATTGCCTCTGCATATATATATATATATATATATATATATATATATATATATATATATAACCTGCTGATTATACTACAATAATTGACATTACTCACTTTGGATATATAGATGAATTTGAACAATGTTATACATACACATATATATATATTTGATATATACATATATACTTCATAATGATGCTTTGTTTAATTTCATAAGAATATCTAATCTGCATTTGTTTATATTGATGAATGTGTACAGATTTATCCCTATAGCATCAGTTAGTTTGACTGAGCTAATCTACTCAAGTGGATGAGCATGTTGGTGAAAAAGCAAAGAAATTGCTGAAGTTAATATTGTTTTAAATGCCATTGAAGTATAACCTTGTGCATGAATTAATATAAAGGTTGTATATTGTATAGTTTGACTGTTTTGAGTAATCACATACATGTAAATTTTATACCCAGTTTGCATACCTTGTCACAAAACTAAAATGATATATATAATTTTACAGATGTATAAATGCAAATGTAAAAGTTGTTGTTGGATTAAGTTTCATCTGTAATGTATAAAGTTTTTAAAAAATATGCTGCGTGAATTTATATACATATAGACTGATAATATATATGATATTATAGTCGTATTATCTGGGTGGTATTGTAATGGACCACAAATTTTGATGGATAAAAATATAAATTAATAAAGATTTGAGGTTAAAATAAATATTTATATGTGGCTTTCAACTTAGAATTTAGAATTTTATTTTGTTCTGAACTTTTAAAGTAAAACTCCTTTTTGGTAGATGTAATTTCTAATATGAATATTTGTTAAAAGAAAGTATTAACACTAGTTAAATAACTTAAACTTATTGGAATGTTTCTATTTCAAATTGAATTAAGATTTAGTGCTGAGAAAAATGTCATATATATTTGGATTTTGGCATAAATTTTGAATTTATCTATTTTGAATGTAATTTGAGATTAATTTTTAATATAATTTCTTTTCGTAAATTATTTTTTTTTTTAGGAAAAACTTTATCAAAAACAAATGATGTTAACCTTATTTGCTGATTTGAATATTTAGCTTTGAATTCATGAAATTGTTTTAATATGAACGTTATGGAGAACAAGCATCCTAACGTCACTAATTAATTGAATTTCTTGAAATCGAGTGGAAAAAAATTTCAATTTTTAAGGATACACCTTGCAATTTGATTCATTTGATTTTTGAAATATTAATGGTGTAAGTATAATTTGATTTTGAATAATGAATTGGTTTGCAAAGAGGAAAATAACATTATTTGTAAATTTTCGAAGTTGAAACAAGTAGAAAACATTGTTTATTTAGCCTAACATTGCATTCTAATGTTAGTATGAACATTTGGAAACTTAAATTCAAATTTGCAACATTTACATTGTTTTGGTTTGTGCTAACAAAATCTAATCAAAAACTAGGTGTTTGACACATTCGTCACCGGTCAGTACATTGAATTTACAACTGAACCATATTAGATAAAAATCTTGTTCAAGATTTGGCTGCGATACCCATATTTTGTGCTGAATAAATTTTCCACTTGTATCCTCTTTACTGTGTATTATTACACTTGGCCTTGTTTCTCTGTAAACAAATTTTACACTGAGATTTCCTGTGATACTGTCTCCTTTCTTGGTATTATAAAAGAAGCGTAACCCAGCCCTCTACTCACATAAACAATCCCATTTCCTTCTTTATTAGCAGTTGATATTTATTTCTATTCCCAAATCAAAGACTGTGTCTCCTTCTTCAAAAATTCAAAGTTCCCCAAAAATCTATTTTCCCCAAATCACTATGCTACTTTATTGCTCCACCCAAAATCAGCAACCGTGCCGTCACTTGCACCAATGCCAAACCAACCCTCTCGGAGCCTTCCTGCTCCGTCCTCCTCGTAGACCGAAAATCCATCACCGGCCTTATTGATGACCAGTTGCTAAACCACCGTGTCACCACTTTATAACAACGCCACCTCGCTCGGGTCGCTGTGCCGAATCGCTCGCCTTGCTCTTCCACAAGGTTTAGACCATCGGTTGCCCATAATTTTGACTTTTCCAAACAGGAGCTTCAAAATTTCATTGCTGTCCAGTCTTGGCTCGCTGTCTTCACCACTGTCGTTCTTCTTTTGACACGCCAAAGGTAAGCATAGCTTACGATTAGATTTATTTTAGGTTCGCTAGTTCACGTGCCCATAAATACAATTAGTTTTGGTATGACAGGGGTAATTGTTTTGTTCCTAGCCTTGTTTATGTGCTTGTGTATGTGGTTGATTTTCTTGGTTATCAAATTACTCCCCTGCTCATGCTGTCACGCATGATCCGTACTACCCTGCTCCTCTAAAAATCTAGAGCTGAAACCCATGCGGTTTTATCCTTCTTGCGTCCTTATGAAGTCAGAAACGTGGTATACGTGTCTCATCTTAGGTACATATGTTACAGAGTTGGTTACAGCCATCGTCCCTTTTTTGTTTGATACACTTGAACCATACCCTGCTTGTGTCCACATATATTTGTTGTGCGAATTGAGTTCCAGTAGTTAAGGCCATTCCATGCTACTTAGAATATGGATACCGTTCATTTTATTCAGTCGCCACCCTTGTTTATGTGATGTATGGTTCATTTGCACCTAAGTATATATGTAGGAATGACACTTTGTGTTCGTGACCATGCTGAGTCTATGTAGGGGTCGTCCATTCATGTTTGATGTATAATAAGGATTGACTATCATGCATTCCATGTACATGTTGCATTATTTTATTCCCTGTTTGGTTTTGTATACTCGCATAGAAATGAATCCACTACAGTAATATTTTGTGAAGTTGACTCTGCACTGAATTTAGATTTGTATATACCTACATGCATGAAGAATGGTTAGTAGGAACCCTTATACAGTAGTGGTAGCATTCTTTTATCGTGTTGCTGCATTCTGGGATATATCGTTAAACCTGCATGCATTAATGTATACATGTCTTATGTGTTTCGATTCTCCCTGTTATGCATTCCATTTGCATGTTTTTATTTAAAAAGGTAAGCTCATTTTCTTGCTGCATATTAAGTGGAACATTTTGCATGCATGGGAACATTGGATTTCCTTATAAGTGATTGTACAATTATTTTTCATCCACTGTTGCCACTTGGTTCATTTGTCAGTACATGGTATTATTTACTTGACTAGGAAACGTCCTAGGCATTTCAGAGCCCATATGTTTACCTGTGCCCTTTCCTATGATATAGTTTTCCTACATGTATTCCTAGCATAGAACATCCTAACATGATAACCAGTGCACTTGTTTAGGTGGTCAATCCATTAGTGGATGCAAGTGTTGTCTAGTTCATGAAAAATTCTAAACCCTTATGCTGTTTCATACATATAAATTATCCTGGAATGTTAGATGTGATTTTTGAAGCACATATATACGTCGTATGACTAATAAAGATAATCCGCACCCATGACCGCATCTTCGCTATTTCGAAAATATGTTACACACTTGATTGGTATACCAAGCCTCATGAGCTAAATATATTTAGATTGCCCTTGGCTGTCATATTTCATGTACTGTCGTATTTTGGGCCATTTCTTTATAAATCACTCCCTACACTTATAAATTGCCTTACCCTGGGTTAATCACAATAATGCATGTTCTTACCTTGGCCATGACAGCCGATTGTAACCAAAGTTTTCCATTCTTATATTTATGTATCATGCGCACCTTGACATTTTAATATTCCACACATTTACCTGCTCCATACTCCTCTCCCTTGCATGTTCTGGTTCGCCCGGCTCTCTTCATTTTGCGACAGTCAAGTTTAATCCGTTCCATTGTTGTCATAAATGATGTTGCCCTAACGCAGTTTTCTTAAACACTTATGTCATATTCCTCATTATCAGCATATCTGTTTTTCCTCATTTTCTGCACACCGGCATTTCCCATGAAAATGCGCTGTACCGATGTCCAACGGGCACGGGACGGTTGCCAAAGAAAGGGAAAAGGAAAGGACTTTATGGTGAACTAACAAGGAACCTGTAGGATATCTCACAGCGTATGGAATAAAATATAATAATGACATACTTTGACACAAAACAGGTAAGACAGTGCATAAGCTGAAAATTAAACATCACAGCAGCGAAAAATCCAATTACAGCTTATGTTCCACATCATCATTATTACAACTTTTCAACTATCTCTGAAGCAAAGCAAAGGAAAAGGTACACTACTAATGCCCAAAGTAGTGACCTGCAGCGACACAGGGAGAATATTTATATATATATCATACGTGGAAGCCTCCTGCTCGTATCTGGTACAGCTACTCGTGCATCACCAGCTAACCTGTCTCTAGTCTGCTCGTGAGAGCACCCAGAGTAATAAGAAGAGACATAAAACTCTAGGTTAGACAAAAAGTCTGGTATGAGCGATAAGCAGCAACACAGAACAATAACAGGTATACTAAACCAAACCTGAACCTAGACCTGCAACCAAAGAGTTAGCACTACATACTGTACAATACTCTAAGGTGCTACTCACATATGGTGTAAAGAATACGGGGATGAGGGTGTGCATGTCATAGTGATGGCAAACAAATCAATCATAGTAACCATCTTCACATCTCTCACTCAGTGCATAAAGCATACGATGTCCACCACTCTTAACCACTAGACCCATCGAAGTAGTGACGGAGTTCGACTTGTACGACTACTGCTACCACCAAGCTTACCGTACAGAGTCATGACTAAATCTTTACAAATGACCCGGCTTCATTGGTCTATAGCCCATTAGTCGTACCTAGACCACTGTGGTCCTGAATCCGTTCACTTACCCCCTACACATAGTGGTCCAAAGTTATAGACATCGACAACCCCTTAGCACACGTCCCGCAGCAAAGCCCAACTCATGAAGTTAACACATTGGTTCCCAACCGGATCCTGAGTACAAGCTTCCCATTTGGACTTCCTTTGCATCTCGGGTTTTGGTCTTCATCCGGATCGGTTCGGATATGTGTAGTGCCTTGATCATCATCGGTTCGGTTGTTTGCCTGTAGTCCACGCCTGGGTTTGGCTCATGGAGTTCCTCGTGCGGCTCGGTTCGGAGGTTGCTTCCTGGTTCGGTTCGGTGGTTTCTCCCTCCTAGATATTCCGATCCGATCCCACTCCCTTTCATTAGCCCGATCTGATCCCAATCCAACTATTTGGCCTTCCTTTTTGCCATGCTTTATCTTGTGCTAAGTTCCAATTCGGTTCGGTGCTCCCTTGCTCAGTCCACTATCCGACCCGAGCCCTTTCAACCGATCCGATCCGAAACCCTGCACAATTTTCCTGTGACTTTTCCAACGACTGTTTTACGCCATACGACGACATTTCTTACTATTCTAACTTTTCTAAGCAATCACAATTCATGTCAAACAGTCATAGCAACATAAAACATCAACCACAAACACCAAAATGACAGCTTGATGGGTTAAAATAGATCAAACATAGCCAAAATCCCATATTTTCCCTTAAGCATGTTTAAGCAAAGCTAATGATCGGATTAGTAAAACTTAACCAAATTAACCAAATTTTCTAACAGTGGCCTAAAACAATATTTCGGAATTTATCAATATTTTTCCAGATTTTTAACATGTACAAATTCGCTAATTATCACTAATTAACCATAATTAGTGAGGAACTATGCAAATCACTCATCTTAGCCACAATAAGAATTATTAAATCTGAAATGATTCTCTATTTGGGCGCAAATACCAATGCAACACAACAGCTCTACCTCGATTCTTGTGCTAATCCTCTTTGATTTGATGCAGATTTGGCTTAATTAGCGATTAGAAGGTGATTTGGGGTGTTTTAGATGTTGAAGGCCATTACTAGGGTTCCTAGAATGAAAGTGGCGGCTGTGAAAGTGAGAAAAAGCATGTTCTCTAAACCCTAACAGCCCTTAAATACTCCAAATCCCGAAATTCCCCTTTGGGCCAAGCTGTTAATCGCCCGGTTAAGCCGAATTAAGTTGTTTTTCACCATCTGAAACTTGTTTCAGCCATATCTCCCAAACGGTGAGTCCGTTTGGCTAATGTGACCACTCTACAGAAAGGTAAACCATCATACGGATCTAATGGTAGTGGTTTCAGGTCAAAACTCCTTTCCTATCAAAATTTATGGTCGAAACAAGATCAGCTAAGGGCAAAATGTTCATTTAAAAATCGGCAAAAATCATGAACATGGGAAATGACCCCAATAGTCGTCTCCTAAAATAACATGACCATACGACTTTGCATATGAAAGAAATAAATATTCTATGATCTCCGATGCGTAGAATGCGGGTCGTTACATTCTCCCCCCCCCCCCCCCCCCCTCCCCCCCAGGAAATTTCATCCCCGAAATTCCTTAACTCAAAACATACAAAGGATCCCGCATGCCTACCAGCCACATACAACAATCAAACATGCAAAACAAACAAAACAGGCCTATCCTAGCATGCGGAAAGACTAAATCGAAACTGAAATCTTACCAGGCGAAGATTTCTAGATACGACTTCCTAATGCTCTCCTCTTGTCTCCCAAGTACAGTCATTCTCATTCTCGCTCCACTAAACTTTGGCTAATTTCACCGCCTTCCTTCGAAGTTGCTTCGTATTGTTCCCAACAATACGCATAGGCTTGTGGTTCCCAACTGCCTCGGGTTCAACCTCGATATCATCCAACTGATCGAGCGAAATAGTTACATTGGGGTCTTGCACGAACTTCCTTAATTAGGAAACATGAAATACATTATGGACTCCTGCCATCTTCTCCGGTAATTCAACTTTATATGCCAAATTCCCAATTTGCTCAAGAACTGAGAATGGACCAACAAATCTGGGTGCTAACTTGCCGCTCCTGCCAAATCATATCACGCTTTTCATTGGAGAAATCTTGACAAACACCAAGTCGTCAATGGAGAACTTTAATTCTCTTCTCCTCTTATCAGCATAACTTTTCTGCCTATCCTGGGTAGCCTTCATTCGCTATTGGACAACCTTAATCTTAGCTGAAGTTTCTCTTATCACATCTGGTCCAAGCACGAACTTCTCACCAGTTTCTAACCAACACGATGGTGAGTTGCACGGTCTTCCGTACGAAGCTTCAAATGGAGACATACCAATACTGGATTGATAACTATTATTATATGCAAACTCTACTAGATGCAAATGGTCATCCCATGATCACCAAAGTCTAATATGCAAGCTCTCAAGAGATTTTCTAATACTCGATTCACCCTCTCTGTCTGTCCATCCGTTTGAGGATGATAGGCAGTACTGAGATGTAATTCTAATCCTAACACCTCTTGTAAGCTCTTCCAAAATCCACTAGTGAACAACGGATCTCGATCACTCACAATGCCTTTGGGTATTCCATGAAATCTCACTACCCACTTTACATATAGTTCAGCTAACTCAGCTGTCGTTCTATTCGACTTAACGGGTATAAATCTTGCACTCTTAGTCAATCGGTCCACAATCACACAAATGCTATCATGGCCCGATCTAGTCCTTGGTAACCCATCAATGAAATCCATTGAGACTTGTTCCCATTTCCATTCTGGAATCTCTAATGGTTGCAATAAACCACTAGGCTTCTTTTGCTCAGCTTTAACAGCTGGTAATTCATGCATTTGAATATAAACTTCCCAACATCTCTTTTCATCCCTTCCCAGTAGTAAGTCTACTTCATGTCTCGATACATCTTGTTACCACCGGGGTGTATAGTCAGTTTTGAGTGATGACATTCTTTAAGAACTTCATCTCTCAATCCATTGACATTAGGTACAACTTATCTTCCATTCTTTCTAAGCCATCCATCTCGATCAAGCCCATACTTGCTCATCTCTTAGTTGATTCCCATCTCTAACTTTGAGATGATTTCCAATAGGTTAGGATCGTCCCTCTGACTGGAACCAATCCGCTCAATCGAAGTGGGTCTGATCGTCAAACTTGCTAACATTTCTGGATCCAATTCGCACTTTGGTCTGAAATCATACCTAGCGATGTACTCCAGTTGCTTCCATTCTAGAAACATAGCCCCTAAACTGGCATGTCTTCTACTCAATGCATCAGCCACCGCAATGCCCTTTCTTGTGTATATGCGATGTCAAAATCATAGGAAGCCAAGAATTCTAACCACCTTTGCTGTCGGAGATTTAGATCCTTCTGAGAGAAGAGATACTTTAACGATTTATGATCGGTAAACAACTCGAATATTTCTCCCAAGAGATAATGTCTCCACATCTTCAATGCGAACACGATTGCTACTAATTCCAAATCATGGGTAGGGTATCTTTTCTCATGCGGTTTCAGTTGCCGACTTGCATAAGCTACAACCCTACCTCCTTGCATCAATACAACACCTAGTCCGGTACCACATGCGTCCGTATATATTGTCATCTCTTCATTCCCCTTAGGAATGACTAACATTGGTGCATATGTCAACTTTTCCTTTAGACTCTTGAATGCATTTTCACACTTTTCGTCCCAGACGAAAGCTTGATTCTTCTTGGTCAATTGAGTCAACGGTGCTGCTATCCTGGAGAAATCCTGAATAAACTTACGATAATATCCAGCTAATCCCAAGAAACTTCTTATGTCTGTTGCATTCTTGGGCATAGACCAATCTTGTACCGTAGCCACCTTTGCAGGGTCCACGGCAATACAATTCTCTGAAACAACATGGCCCAAGAATCTCACTTCCCTACTCTAGAAGTTACATTTAGAAAACTTTGCTTTCAATTGGTGTTTTCTCAACACCTCCATCACTATTCTTAAACGTTCCTTGTGTTCTTCCTTTGTCCTCGAGTAGACCAAAATGTAATCCACGAACACAAGAACGAACTTATTCAAATACACTATTCATAAGATCCACAAAATATGCTGGTGCATTGGTCAACCCGAATGACATGACCAACCATTCATAAAATCCAAACGGCGTCCGAAATGCCGTTTTAGCTATACTTTCAGCTTCCGCTCTAAGCTGATGAAAACATGTCGCGAGATCTAACTGGGAGAACACTCTTGCGCCACTCAATAGATCAAACAAATCATCTATCCGCGGTAGAGGATACTTATTCTTCCTCGTCGCCTTATTCAACACGCGGTAGTCTACATACAATCGAAGGGACCCATCTGCCTTGGTAGCAAACACAACTGGTGCTCCCCACTCAGAAACGCTTCTTCTGATAAACCCTTTCTTCAAAAGATCGCTCAGTTGCACCCCGAGCTGTTGTTGCTCCCTTGGTGCCATACGACGAAGTGGCATCACTATAGGTCTGGCATCTTTCACTAAATCAATACGGAACTCAATCTCTCGGTGTGGTGGAATCCCGGTCACTTCCTCGAAGACGTCCGGATACTGGCCAACCACGGGCAAACCTGACAACTCATCCTGTAGGATGTCGAGGGAATTTAGAAAACTAGCCATTACCCCATCACTAGGTAGACTACAAACACTACCTCCGCCCATCATTCGCTCTAGCTGTCACCAAAGAGCCCTCACAGTCTACCACCACCCCATATATTTGGAGCCAATCGACTCCCAAAATAATGCCAAACCCAGTGAAGCCCAAAACAAAGCAATCACAAACAAACATGCATCCATGAATTGATAAGACCACATTACGATAAATCATGCTAAGGCTAGTCGAACCACCAATCGGGTTCGTCACTACTAAAGGTCTATCGACGATCTCGGGCTCCAATCCCAAACTATCTACCAGGTCACTAGATATGAAGGAACTGGAAGCTTCGGTATCAAACAATACTCGAGCAGAAACATCATAAACAGAAAGCATACCTTGAATGACGACATTCTTTCCTTTCTCTGCCGCAATTGGGGCATTCGACGAAGAAGGAACAACATTGATATCATATGCTTTCACAATCTGCTTTTCCTTAGGGGGTTGTGGACACTTGTCCTTGTGATGTCCCACTTGGCCACAGTTGAAGCACTTCCTGTCTTCTGGTTTTGCTCGACAATTACTAGCATAGTGGCCCTTCTTGCCACAGCTAAAGCACTCAACATCTTTCTTCTTCTTCTGGCCATCCTTATTCTGGTTCTACTTCCTCTTATTCTAAGAACCACTCTTGCCTCCACTGCTTGCTTGTGGTTTTGGCTCCTCTACAGATGCGGCCTCAGTCTTCGACTTAGGGTAAAGACTTTTCGATCTTAAAGCTTTCCCCACAATCGATTCAAATGTCTCATCAATGTGGTTAATAAGCCTTTCCCCCAAGTATCCATCCAAGCCAGTTATGAACTTCTCGTTCTTCTTCTCGGCAATATCAATAAGAGATAACCCATATTTCGACAAAGTGTCGAATTCTGCAATATACTCCGAGACAGCTCTGCCATTCTGCTTGAGTTCTAAGAATTTCTTAAATAGCATTGACTTCTGAGCAGTTGGAAAACTTATAACTAAAGAGATCCATAAACTGATCCTAAGTAATCTGTTCTTCGGGAGTAGCTGCCTTTATAACATTCCACCAATTCATTACCCGTCCTTGCAGCTGACGGGAAGCTAACCTTCTCTTCATCGCATCCTCAATACTCAAGTCTTCGAAGATACGCTCGCAACTATCCAACCAATCCTGAACATCCATAGCCGACTCCGTTCCATGGAATGACTTCCTACCAAGACTAGTACAATCCTTGCTCAGCTCAGCGAAATCGGCCCTAAGTGCCTGCACCGCTGCACCACCACCGTTGGCAGCATTAGGAGCTGCCCCCTGAACATCTCTAAGCATCTCCCTCATGAGGTCAGTAAACATCGTCCTCATATCAGAAACATTCCCATTACTAGCTCCTCTACCAGTACCCCTTGCATATCGGCTCATCGTTCAATCTGTACAGAGAAAACGATTAGCCATCTCCATAGTGGTGCCAGTGCAGTGCGACTTCTTCCTTAAATATACTAATAGTATATATATAGCTTTTGAAAACCAAAATAGTCACAATTACGCACTCTCATATACGTATTATCTCTCCCTGGTGTCTTTCCCTAGGTTAACTACGCAACCTAGAGCTCTGATACCAAGTGTGACGGCCCTCCCTGCACCAGCCGACATTTCCCATGTAAATGCGCTGTACCGATTTCCAACCGGCACGGGACGATCGCCAAAGAAAGGGAAAAGGACTTACTGGTGAACTAACAAGGAACATATAGGATATCTCACAGCGCATGGAATAAAATGTAATAAAGACATACTTTGACACAAAACAGGTGAGACAGTGCATAAGCTGAAAATTAAACATCATAGCAGCAGAAAATCCAATTACAGCTAATGTTCCACATCATCATTATTACAACTTTTCAACTATCTCTGAAGGAAAGCAAAGGAAAAGGTACACTACTAATGCCCAAAGTAGTGACCCGCAGCGACACAGGGAGAATATCTATTTATATATCATACGTGGAATCCTCCTGCTCGTCTCCGGTACATCTACTCGGGCATCACCAGCTAACCTGTCTCTAGTCTGCTCGTGAGAGCACCCAGAGTAATAAGAAGAGACATAAAACTCTGGGTCAAACAAAAAGTCTGGTATGAGCGATAAGCAGCAAGACAGAGCAATAACAGGTATACTAAACCATACCTGAACCTGGACCTGCAACCAAAGAGTTAGCACTACATACTGTACAATACTCTAAGGTTCCACTCACATAAGGTGTAAAAAATACGGGGGTGGGGGTGTGCATGTCATAGTGATGGCAAATAAATCAATCATAACAACCATCTTCACATCTCTCACTCAGTGCATAAAGCATACGGTATCCACCACTCTCAACCACTAGACCCATCGAAGTAGTGACGGAGTTCGACTTGCACAACTACTGCTACCACCAAGCCTACCCTACGGAGTCATGACTGAATCTTTATAAATGACCCCGCTTCATTGGTCTATAGCCCATTAGTCGTACCTATACCATTGTGGTCCTGAACCCGTTCACGTACCCCCTACACATAGTGGTCCAAAGTTATAGACATCGACAACCCCTTAGCACACGTTCCGCAGCAAAGCCCAACTCATGAAGTTAACTCATTGGTTCCCAATCGGATCCTAAGTACAAGCTTCCCATTTGGACTTCCTTTGCATCTCGGGTTTTGGTCTTCATCCGGATCGGTTCGGATATGTGTAGCGCCTTGATCATCATCGGCTCGATTCTGTGCCCGTAGTCCACGCCTGGGTTTGGCTAATGGAGTTCCTCATGCGGCTTGGTTCAGAGTTTACTTCCTGGTTCAGTTCAGTGGTTGCTTCCTGGTTCGATTCGGTGGTTGCTCCTTCCTAGATATTTCGATCCGATCCCACTCCCTTTCATTAGTCCGATCCGATCTCACCCTCCTTCATTCGCCCGATCCGATCCCAATCCAACTATAGTGTCCTTCCTTTTCTCCATGCTTTATCTTGTGCTAAGTTCCAGTTCGGTTCGGTGCTCCCTTGCTCAGTCCACTATCCGACCCGAGCCCTTTCAACCGATCCGATCCGAAACCTTGCACAATTTTCCTATGACTTTTCCAACGACTGTTTTACGCCATACGGCGGCGTTTCCGACTATTTTAACTTTTCTAAGCAATCACATGCCAAGCAATCATAGCAACATACAACATCAACCACAAACACCAAAATGACAGCTTGATAGGTTAAAACGGATCAAACATAGCCAAAATCTCATATTTTCCCTTAAGCATGTTTAAGCAAATCTAATGATAGGATTAGTAAAACTTAACCAAATTAACCAAATTTTCTAACAAATGCCTAAAACAATATTTCGGAATTTATCAATATTTTTCTAGATTTTTAACATGTACAAATTCGCTAATTATCACTAATTACCCTTAATTAACCATAATTAGTGAGGAACTATGCAAATCACTCACCTTAGCCACAATAAGAATATTAAATCTGAAATGATTCTCTGTTTGAGCGCGAATACCAATGCAACACAGCAGCTCTACCTCGATTCTTGTGCTAATCCTCTTTGATTTGATGTAGATTTGGCTTAATTAGCGATTAGAAGGTGATTTGGGGTGTTTTAGATGTCGGAGGCCATTACTCTGGTTCCTAGAATGAAAGTGGTAGTTGTGAAAGTGAGAAAAAGGGTGTTCATTAAACCCTAACAGCCCTTAAATACTCCAAATCCCGAAATTCCCCTTTGGGCCTAGTTGTTAATCACCCAGTTAAGCCCAATTAAGCTGTTTTTCACCATTTGAAATTTGTTTTAGCCATATCTCCCAAACTGTGAGTCTGTTTGGCTAATGTGACCACTCTACGGAAAGGTAAACTATCATCCTGATCTAATGGAAGTGGTTTCAGGTCAAAAATCCTTTCCCATCAAAATTTATGGTCGAAACAAGATCAGCGAAGGGCAAAATGGTCATTTAAAAATCGGTAAAAATCATGAACATGGGAAATGACCCCAATAGTCATCTTCCAAAGTTACATGACCATATGACTTCGCATATGAAAGAAATAATTATTCTACGATCCTCCGATGCATAGAATGTGAGTCGTTACAACTCATGTAATAATTTTCCTATATTATACCATATATAACTTGCTCTATGCTTGACTGGTTATGCCTTAAAGCAATCGCAGTTTCCTGTTACCATACGTAATCATTGGTCTTTCCCTTTGCATGTCTCACGCACGTTGTCCTTTGATTTTGGCACATAATGTTTATATTCAGCAGTTCACGGGGTATCATACTTGAATTATTTTAATAAATTTATTGGGCTTAAATTAATTATATTTATGTGTTTATCGAAGTGCGCTAACTTGAAATAAGTTTAATCCTTACTCAGGTGTTTTGTATATTTTGCATGGGACACACGGGTCAGACCCAAAGTGTTCCAGGCTTAGATTTTTCAGCTCGCAAAGAACTGGAGAGAACGTGATGACGTGGAAACTCATGCATGCTCTAAGCTCGGAAAATAAAAGAGTAAATTTATGGAAAAAAAATTATGTAAAATATTTCATTCATTTTTCTTCCGCTATGCAAATATATTGTATCAACTCTAATATTTTATTATAAATTTTCATTCCGCTGTAGTTATTGTACTATGTGATTCTGTATAAACCGTGTAAGCTAATAAAAATCTGTCGTTTTGAACATCCCGAGTCGGTTTAATTACCAACTTTGGATAGGTAAAATGCCAGGTCGTTACAATCTGGTATCAGAGCTTTGGTTCATACAAAGCTTGGCTTACTCGATTTAAAAACTCATTAGTGATAAGGTAGAAATACCTTAGAATGAGTAGAATTGGTACTAGAATCAGCACATTTCAGAGGAAAAATAAATTTTGAAAGAGGTTTTGAAAATAAATATTTTAAAAGGAAATATTTTTGACAATAGCTTCTTTGTCTTTGCGGAAAGAATTCTAAGTCGAACATCGAGTGTCCAAAACTATCAAGAAAAATAAAGTAAACAAATGGGATTTTCCAATTGTTTTGTAATCTTTCAGTTAACATTAAGGGTTTAGTTGAAAGGAAAGGAAGATTGATGATACTCGAACGGTTGGTGAAATGAGAGTGGAAACGAGACTGGAATTGACTCGGTTCGGGCTAAGATTTGGTATTTATATGTTCATTTATACTATTTTATCTAAAGGTAATCTTGTTTTTCCTATTATGTCGATCAAATACTCTATGGTACATTGTTTTACATAAATTATTTTACATCTAACCATTTATTCTATACGATAAATTATCTTTACCTAGTCTCCAATTTTCTTAGATTATACTTTAGCCATTATCTACTTTTAAATTTTTTATATTTTTTTTATAGGAACTAAGTATTTGTATTTAACTTGACTTAAATTTATTTTATCAAGCTTATATTCTTACTATATTTATACTAAACATATTTCAATTTACCTGTTTTATAATAAAAATATTTATTCTATTCGAGTTAATTTTACTGTTTTGTAAATTATCTTATAAACTATTTTTCTAAATCATTTTGTCCTTAATTATTTAAACTATATTATGTAAACATATTATCTTTTTGTTCAAACTTATTTTATTTCAAACTTAATATTCCATTTACTATTTGATAAGGACTCGAACAAGTTAGTCTGAATCGTTGAGGGTGAATTTGGTCGGTAACAGTCATGACGCGAAATCCAAATCAAAATTTGAAGTTGTGAAGAGTCGATTTGTAAATATGAATCTGGAATAAAATGAAATATATGAAGCAAGTTAAATTGAAATGACACGGAATAACAAATCGATCTATAGGAGAACTATTGAAATTAAGATGAAAATTTTCAAGAAAATACAAGAATTAGTGAAGTGAGAGAAGTCATCATTTAACAAATGATTTGGAGAAAAGGAAATTATAAATAAATGAATTATTTTTAATTAAAGATATTATAATTTGCCAGGAATTGGATAAAAATAGCTTTATTTCAAAATGGCTAGAACTGAAGCACAGAAAGCTGCACGTCACGAGCAAAAGTAAATTGAGCATAAAGAGAGGGACAAAAGAATTGCAGAATGGATAAGGATATATAAGGAAAAGCAAGGACCTGGTCCCTACAACAATGTCATTTGTTATCGATGTCACGAAAAAGGACACTACGCAACTATGTGTGGAGAAAGAGATAAGGGAAAGAAGAAAGAAGGAAAGATTGGTTGGTCCAACATCTTTTGTTTTAAATGTCGAGAGAACGGGCATTTTCTAAGTTGTTTCCTTAAGGTGAAGAAGAAAAAGCATGCCAAGGTTATGACGCCTGATGAATCAATCACCTGTTATCACTGTAAACATGTAGGACATATATCCTGAAACTGTTCTAAAATGCAGCGAGGAAGACAAGTCAGATTACGTCCCGCTAAAAGGAATACAATGAAGTACGTTAATGAGGATGGCACTATCTCGTATCACTATAAGAACTACAAGAAATGGGGACATGTCGATGTAGAGTGCACAAATCCTTTCGTAGAGTTTGCTAAAAGAGTAAACACGAGGGAGTCATTTTTACGAAGATGCAGGGTACCGAGCGAAAAAGAAACGACATTCGAGGGTCAAAAACCCTAATTAATGAACTCCAGTAAAATATTTATTCTCGTCTCTATGAGTGTTGAACGAGAACAATTAATTTAAAAATTATGTTGATGTATGAAAGATAAGTTGAATTGATACTGAGATTCGCTTGGATCCAATGAAAATTAGTGTTGCATGTTTTAATATGTTCTATCTATATTAGAATCATTTGTTTGAACTTAATTTTGTTTACCAATTCTTGAAACTAATTGTTGCCTTATTTAAAAATTAGTTAGAGTTAGCCATTTAATTCGTTTATGTACTGTTTATCCTGATTAGTTTATATCTAGCCTCTTATTTTATTGAAATGTTATGGTTGATCATTCTATCAAAACTTATTAAATTTAACTTGTATTTTTAAATCCAAAATCACTTAAACTATATCATCATTTTCCTTAAATTACTTGTATCCATATCAAGCTTTCTAAATTTGTATTAACTTTTGTAGAGCATATTCTTTGTTCTTCTTAAACTATTTTGTTTTATGCCTAACATTCTATTTTGACTTGATTTTTTGTATTTAAAAATTTATAGTTTTTTCTATCTTATTGAACCTACTCATTTATCCAAGTTATTTCTTTATAAATTGTTGTATACCAAAAAAATCTATATTGTCTTATTATTTTACTTAAATTATTTTTCCTAAATTACCTAGTACTTAACCATTTTGGCTGATTATAAATTGTAAAGCTTTATCTTTTATTCAACTTGTTGTTTCAACTTATGTAAACCTTGCAATTTTCTCAAATTGTCGAACGTAATTGTTTAAGAAATGTATGCGTTTTGATCCAAGAAGTTTTATTCGGAGTGATTAGATATGAAGATTTGATTGAATAATGATATTCGTAAATGACGAATCAAATGTGGTGTTTTGAGAACGAATCAAATTGAAAATTTTGGATTTTTGGAATGACATTGAATATCGAGTCAAGTGTAGAAGATTGAGATATGGATTTCAAAGTTTTCGAGACTTATATATCGATTTATATAAGAACGGAAATTAATTCACAAATTAGTGTTGGAAGGAAATTGATATGAGCATGAAATTTTATGCAAAGGAAGGTATATAAGAACGATATTTGAAAACATGATTTGGAAATATGGTGAAAATAGACACTTATGTAAGTGCGATATATCGAAATGTGAAAAGAAGTACTATGTATATAGTATCCTATGTTTTCAAATTAAGATATGGGAAGTACCTTCTTGCAAATAATAAATTTATTTGATAGGTATTTCATGTGATGATTGGGTTGTTCGGACGTAAAATTTGTGTGTTCCCTTCGACTGCATAAGGAAATTCGCAGGCTGGGGGCGCCTACGGCGACGGATGTTTCCGGGGGGATCCAGGCGAAACCATTATGTTTGCTGCGATTTATGGTTGATTTGTGATGGCGTAATCCACAGGAATGGGAGTGCCTACGGGTACAGATGTTTCCTGGGGGATCTAGGTGCAACCATTGTGTATCTGCGGTCCAACTTGAGATATAGGGCGTAATGTGGTAGTGATTGCCTAGCCTAGCTGCGTTCTTTGTGTATCTCAGGTTTTTGTTTTGTTAGATGTATTATGTTGATTTTCTCATGATGAAATTTGTAGGGAAGCGATTTCCTACGGGTGCGGATGTTTCCTGGAGGACCTAGGCGTAACCATTGTGTATCTACGATTCATGAAGTAGTTTTGACAATTAGCATCGGTTGGAACTTCCAATATCTGTTTTTAAGAGTTTTTAAGTATTTTCACTGGAATTTCAAACAAGTATATTCAAGTACTTGGAGATTTTAGCTGTAAACCTAGCCAGCGTATGACTAAAATCTGTAAGAACGACAATAACTTGTCAAACTTTGAGTTATCAAGTATTTTAGACAATAAATTTATAAAATAATGATCTGAAGTAAAAACTAAAATAAATACAACCTAATGAATTAAGAAAATTCCCAATTTACTTATATTTTAATTTGGAAACAAGTTAATCGTCGAGTTTTGGAAAAATATGAACCCTAACCGAAAATGATATTACACTTAAAATTCATCGATGAATGCTAAATAAATAAAAGGCGTCTAAGTTGGGCATAGACTAGAATGTAAATAATAAAAGGCAGTTAAACTATTTGCCCAAAAACATGTTTTGGCAATCAAACCTTATTTAAGGGAATTTGAAGATGATTTTAAAATGCCAACTTAAGTTAAGAGGTTGCGCAAATGATAATAACAAATGTTTAAGTGGGGGAGAAGATATATTTGCCTCACTTGAATAATATGAAAAAATTAAAAAGGAACTTCTTAATGAATAATCACTTACAAATGAAATTTGGGTTTAGAGTTTGGTCGAACAACCCAAGTTAAACTGGCAAAATTTCCTTTGAATACTTGAAACTGAAATATTCGATCCTGTGTATCTTTGTTTTGGGAACTCAATGGATATTTTGAACTTCGACTGTCTTGCACATGGATACCATCCCGATGCTGAACCTTTTGCTAACCTTGATTTGACTTACGCTTGGAAATTTTTGATGTGTCCATTTATGATCCTTGCCCATTCTCCTTGTGTTACGCATTGAAGAAACTAAAGGTCTACTTTGACGTGAGTTTTGGGTAAATCAAGGTTAGATATAAAAAGGTTTACAAACTTAAGTATATGGAACTTTGTGTTTATATGAATTATTTGACAAATTTTCGAGTTAGTAGAAATTGTAAGTATTTTGTTCCAATCAGTTTATAAGTAAGATATGTTTTACCTTCGTATAAAGTTTACAACTCTCCTTTTCGAGGACGAAAAGTCTTAAGAAGGGAGGCTGTAACGAACCACAAATTTTGACAGATAAAAATATAAATTAATTAAGATTTAAGGCTAAAATGAATATTTATATTTGGCATTCAACTTAGAATTTAGAATTTTGTTTTGTTTTGAACTTTTAAAGGAAAACTCTTTTTTGGTAGATGTAATTTATAATATGAATATTTGTTAAAAGAAACATACTAACATTTGTTAAATGATTTAAACTTATTGGAATGTTTCTATTTCAAATTGAAGTAAGATTTATGTTGAGAAAAATGTCATATATATTTGGATTTTGGCATAAATTTTGAATTTATCTATTTTAAACGTAATTTGAGATTAATTTTTAATACAATTTCTTTTCGTAAATTAATTTTTTTTAGGAAACACTTTATCAAAAACAAATGATGTTAACATTATTAACTAATTTGAATATATAGATTTGAATTCATGAAATTGTTTTAATACGAACGTTATAGAGAACAAGCATCTTAATGTCACTAATTAATTGAATTTCTTGAAATTTAATTGAAAAAAATTCAATTTTTGAGGATAAACCTTGCAACTTGATTCATTTGATTTTTGAAATAAAAACGGTGTAAGTATAACTTGATTTTGAATAAAGAATTGGTTTGCAAAGAGAAAATAACGTTATTTGTAAATTTTTTAAGTCTAAACAAGTAGAAAACATTGTTTATTTAGCCTAACATTGCATTCTAATGTTAGTATGAACATTTGGAAACTTAAATTCTATTTTGCAACATTTACGTTGTTTTGGTTTGTGTTAACAAAATCTAATCAAAAACTAGGTGTTTGACACATTCATCACCGGTCAGTACATTGAATTTAGAACTGAACCATATCAGATAAAAATCTTGAACAAGATTTGGCTGCGATACCCATATATTTTGTGCTGAATAAATTTTCCACTTGTATCCTCTTTACTGTGTATTATTACACTTGGCCTTATTTCTCTGTAAACAAATTTTACGCTGAGATTTCCTGTGTTACTATCTCCTTTCTTGGTATTATAAAAGAAGAAAGAAGCATAACCCAGCCCCCTGTTCACATAAACAATCCCATTTCCTCCTTTATTAGTAGTTGATATTTATTTCTATTCCCAAATCAAAGACTGTCTCCTTCTTCAAAAATTCAAAGTTCCCTAAAAATCTATTTATCCCCAAATCACTATGCTATTTTATTGCTCCACCCAAAATCAGCAACCGTGTCATCACTTGCCCCAACTCTAAACCAACCCACTCGAGGCCTTCCTTTTCCGTCCTCCTCGTAGACCGAAAATCCATCGCAGCCTTATTGATGACCAGCCGTTAAACCACCGCGTCGCCACTTGATTACAGCGCCACCTCGCTCAGGTCGTTGTGCCGATTCGCTCTCTTTGCTCTTCCATGGGGTGTAGACGTGCGGTTGCCCATAGTTCTCACTTTTCCAAGCAGGAGCTTCAAAATTTCATTGCTGCCCAGTCTCGGCTCACTGTCTTCCCCACTAACGTCCTTCTTTCGACACGCCAAAGATAAGCGTAACTTACGATTAGATTTATTTCAGGTTCACTAATTCACGTGCCCACTAAATATAATTAGTTTTGGTTAATTGTTTTGTTCTTAGGCGTGTTTAAGTGCTTGTGTATGTGGTTGATTTTCTTGGTTAGCAACTTACTCCCCTGTTCATGCTGTCACGCATGATCCGAACTACCCTGCCCCTATAAAAATCTAGACCTGAAACCCATACGGTTTTGTCCTTCTTGCGTCCTTATGAGGTTAGAAACGTGGTATATGTGTCTCATCTTAGGTACATATGTTATGGATTTGTTTACAACCATCGTCCCTTTTTTGTTTGACACACTTGAATCATACCCTGCTTGTGTCTACATATATTTGCCGTGTGAATTGAGTTCGAGTAGCTAAGGCCACTTCATGCTACTTAGAATATTGCCACCATTCATTTTATTTAGTCGTCACCCTTGTTTATGTGATGTATGGTTCATTTTAACCTAAGTATATATGTAGGAATGGTATTGACACTTTTTGTTCATGACCATGCTGAGTCTATGTAGGGGCTGTCCATTCATGTTTGATGTATAATAAGGTTCGACTGTCATGCATTCAATGTACATGTTGCATTATTGTATTATAACGACCCTAAATCCCCCTTACGGGAAATCGCGGATTGTACTGAGGACAAGACACATCGGGACGCAAACAGAAGAACATTTCATTGTATATTACAACAATTCCATTAAAATACAAGAATATACAGAGTACGAATAAATATTACACAGAAAATATCAGTGATTTAAATTACATTCAAATACATCGCAGCGGAAAAGCAATACAAAGCACAACTGAAAACAGATACACGGATACAGAGCTTTCCGAATACCGCTGTAACAACCCGTATTTTCAATAACCTGTTATAACATAAATCGAGGCAGAATTTAATTCTAAAATGTGAATCAAGGGAAACGGGCTATGCCATTGCGTTCGTCTCGGAAAAATACGCGAAATTGAGTCCGAGTTTTCGAAAATCGGAGTCCGTATGACCCGATTAAGGCCCAACGAAGTTTTCAGAAAATTCCTAAGTAAAAACAGATTTGAATTTCAAGTTCAGAATTGGGAATTAGGGCAAACTGGCGTCAGGCGGGAAAACTCCCGCCAAGACCCCCATGTCGACAGGCATGTCGACAGGGGTCTGAGGGTGTCAACAGCCCTGTCGACACGGGGTGGCCGGGCAGTTTTGCCTGGCGCACCATTTTGATTTGGGCTTGGGTGTGTGGCTTGGTTCTGGAGAATTCCGAAATCTGATGGACCTAATTCAACCTAGGGTTAATCCTATGGTCTAAATCACTAGCCTAATCTATAAATAAGACCCTAACCTACCCTAAATCACTCATTATTCATTCTAGCAACTAAACTATGTCAAAATCAAAACTCTCATGGCCTCCACTCTCTTCATACAATTCCTAAACAAATTCCTAAGAGATTTCCATGCATACAAGTGTATTTAGGCTTGTATGATCCTCTTTAGCTTGCATTAAAGTCTTGTTTCTCTATTGTCATCATAAAGGAGGAGTCTTGATCAAGTTTGCTTGCATTTTGGGGTTTTATTTTGTTGCATAAGGGGTTTCTTACATTTGCTATACTTATTTGAGTCCGCATAAGCATTGTAAGCCCTCTTACCTTCATTTTAGAAACTCTAAAGTTAATATGTGATGAAAGTTGGGATTTATGCATGTTTAATAAGTTATGCATGCTTATGCGAGTTCACTATGCTATGTTATGCATGTTTAATGAGTTATGCATGCTTATGTGAGTTCACTATGCTATGTTACACATGTTTGATAAGTTATGCATGTTTATGCAAGTTCACTATGCTATGATTTGCAAGTTTAACAAGTTATGCATGTTTATGCAAGTTCACTATGCTATGAATTGCAAGTTTAACAAGTTATGCATGTTTATGCAAGTTCACTATGTTATGAATTGCAAGTTTAACAAGTTATGCATGTTTATGCAAGTTCACTATGTTATGAATTGCAAGTTTAACAAGTTATGCATGTTTATGCAAGTTCACTAAGCCATGATTTGCAAGTTTAACAAGTTATGCATGATTATGCAAGTTCACTAAGCCATTGTTTGCAAGTTTATTGAGTTATGCATGTTTATGCAAGTTCACTATGCCATGATTTGCAAGTTTATTGGGTTCACTATGCCATGTTATGCATGTTTAATAAGTTATGCATGCTTATGCAAGATCACAATGACATGTTATGCATGTTTGACAAGTTATGCATGTTTATGCAAGTTCCCTATGCCATGTTAGGCAAGTTTAACATGTTATGCATGTCTATGGTAATATGCAAGTTCACTATGCTAAGTTATGCAAGTCTAACATGTTATGCATGTTTGTTGTGATATGCAAGTTCATCATGTATAGTTCCCTCTTCCTATCCTTTATGCGTTATTACGAATATGTAAGCGATAGAATGACGTTGGGGGGTTTGGGTAAACTTAAAATACATGAAAATATAAGATTGGGAATTTACCTATTAAGTTAGGTCTACCCCTTGGGAATTTACCTATTAAGTTAGGTCTACCCAAGTATTTGTTGATTTGTAAGTATGTTTTGAAATAAAGTGGACATGACACTTAGAAAACATAAGTGTGGCCAACTCGAGGTTGGGTTGAGTTTGTAGCGTAATTCTACCCGGAACCTACCGGCTTAACTAGTGGCTACAAACAATAGGACCCAATGTGAGAAGTTGGTCATGTGGTGCCAAGACCCGAGGTTAGACCAAGTTGTGGTGTAAATCTACCCGGAACCCACCGGCTTAACTAGGTAACCACAACAAAGTCTAATGTGAGAGGTTAAGGTGCATTAAATTAATTAATGCCTCATGATTAGGGTTAAGTCAGGGTCCACTAATACTTAACCGATTTGGGGATTCGAGGGATTGAAATGGGGATAAGTGTGAACTGTCGGTTACACTTAACCAATTTAATCCATTTGGGGATTCGAGGGATTGAAATGGGGTTAAGTGTGAACTGTCGGTTACACTTAACCAATTTAATCCATTTGGGGGTTTGAGGGATTGAAATGGGGTTAAGTTGTGAACTGTCGGTTACACTTAACCAATTTAATCCATGATTAGTGAAGGGTTAAATCACACTTAACCCTCTTAGGAAACCCTAGCAACGTGGTCTGTTCCAGCAGTAATCCCAGTTTGGTATCATCACAACCCTAGAGGCTAGGCTAGGGCGGGGCACGATTACTGGACGGATGTAAGCGACCAAAGCGACGGCTGAGTGGTACAGCGGTGCGGGTCCAGGCGGGCTACGGATGTGCACGTAATCCGGTATTGGACAAACTCGAGGCACGGGTACCAGTAGGTTTGGACTGTGCATTATTGCTTCAGTGTCTGGGGTTGACACCCGAGGGCTTGATACACCCAAAGGTGGACCCAGCACAGTCTGACTACATCCATATGTGGGCCGTATGGACACCAACACTTGACGTGTTAGGCTTATAGGGAGCCGATCGACTAGACCGTTTGGTTGGACCTTATATTAAGGTCACTTCATGTTATTGGGTCAAAGCTTGGGCCAAGGGATCAATACCTGTTATGTTGGTTTGCTAGTACACCGTGGTGCAAAAACTTAACCTTGTTTATGCGATGACACCTCTATCTATCTTGTGGTTAATCATGCCAGTATGTTGTTATCTATGATCATCTCAGTTTTCATCATGCTGTTAACTTTATTAGTTTATAGACTGATCGTAGCAGGGCTTACTCGGTCTTTTTGACTGACCTGTTTTCTTTCGCCTCTTTTCTTCCGTTTCCCCCCCCCCCTAGGTTCTCAGGGAGGGAATACAGGAGCCTAGCTTGGATCTTAGCTGCTTTCTTGGATAGCTCATGTATGCTTTGGACTTGAGCTCGCTATGGTTTTTCCACTTTGGGGATAGCTACTTTTATGTTTTCCTTTTCAGTTTCAGATGATGTTATTTTATGTACTAGACTTGTTTATTTGGGAAATTGACATTTTTGATGTACCAGACTTGTGTTTTGAAATGGTTTAAAAATCTTCCGCTGTTTTATCTACTTACTCTGTTTATTTATATATATATATGTCATGTCCTGCCTTGCTATATCATTATGCATGTTTACCTTGTTTTAAAAACGCCCCACCAAAGTCAGAGTTGCTTGCAAGAGCCACCCTGGCGGAGGTGGGGTGTTACATTTGGTATCAGAGCATATGGTTTACGAGAAGGGATAAAAAGGTTTTTAAAACTTTTGAAAAACTATTTTCAAAACCAAGTATAAAGTATTTTCCAAAGAAAAGTCTAGTTATTTTAAAAAAAAAGGCTATTCCCCAAAAGCCATTAGCACTATCCTTTGACCCCTCGTTCGAACTCTTTTCTTTTCGTTTCCAGCATGTCTGATAATCTCATCTTGCCCGAAGGAGTAACAATACCCGATTGGTTTCGTCGGTACTTGGAAGTCACGGCACCGGTCCCGGGTATCTCTAATGATGTCTTTCCAGTCAAGGCCGATGTTCCTCCTCCTCCTTCCGTAGCTGATGTTCCTTTTCTCCCTCAGCCTCCACAAGCGGATTTTGCGGAAACTTGTAAGAACTTTAAGATGATGGGTGGCCAGAATTTTAGTGGAACAGAGACTTTTGTAGAAGCAAGGAATTGGTTGAAAGAGACCGAAGATCTTTTAGCCACCTTTGATATAGGTGACCGCAGGAAGGTTTTATTAGAAGTATGGTTGCTAAAGGAAGAAGCTGCATGTTGGTGGGTAGTCACCACCGCTACTAGGCCAATTGAGACTTGGGATGACTTTAGAGGGAGGTTTGGACTGAGGTTCTTATCACTGAAGCAAGGGGACATGACTATTAGGGAATACATAGATAAGTTTAATCAACTGGCTCGGGTCGATTTAGACTTGGTTAATACAGCTCAGAAGAAGGCCCTACACTTTGCTCTAGGATTAAACGAGCCATTACATGGTTTGGCCATGTCTCATATACCCTTGGGGGCGACTTTCGAGAATTTGGTGAATATGGCCCTACTTCAAGAAGAAGATAGCAATGACAAGAAAGAGGTCAAGGCAAATGAGTCTCAAGGCAAGAGGGTAAATTCCGGGAAACGAGGCAAGAATAACAACAACCGCAAGGACAAGCCAAGAGAGAGTAGGAAATGCAACTTCTATGGTAAAGTTGGACATATATCCAGGGAATGTAGGAAGAAGAAGAGAAAGCGGGGCGAATGCTTTCATTGTGGTGAGTCTGGACATCTCAGCAAGGATTGCCCGAGGAAACAAGGGCAAGGTGTAAAGACCCGCAACTTCCCCGTAAAGGAAAGCGTCGGATAGTTCGAGAACAAACCACAACAGAACGCATACAGAAGAACATTTCATTGCTTATTACAACAATGCATCAGATTACAAGAATATACAGAGTATAAATGAATATTACACAGAAATATCAGAGATTTAAATTACATTTAAATACATAGCAGCGGAAAATAATACACTACACAACTAGAAGAAGATATACGGATACAAAGCTTTCCGGATATCGTTCCAGCTGTAAACCAGGATCCTGTGAATATAAATCTGCAAAACCAAAACTACTAGCTGCCCGTGTCAAAATAAGGGCACCCAGAGTTTAGGTTAAAACAATAAACTCCAGGTCAGTCATGTGACTGGTGTGAGAACTAAAACAGTTAATCTTTATTTTCAAAGTTAGGTAAATCAAGGGGCCACGCCGTATAACACGGAACGGGTTTCCTCCCAAGAATACCAGTGCATAAACAACAGCGCAATGCTAAATAAAGAAAAATGAAGCTGTTATAAGACCCAGGTCCTATCACACAATGCAATCGCAAGCCGGGGGATAGGGTTTTCCCTTATAACAGCTAAAGAATGCTTGATACGTTTAAAACAAATCATTTGATACTATTATAAGTGCATAGAGTATAAAACAACTTCAAATCATAAGTATCAATCATAGGCGGCATGAATGCCCCATACCACTATGTCGCCATATATAGGTTTACAAATAAAACCGCAAATGGCACGTATTTGGAAATTGGATTTCCGTCTATGAACCGAGGCAAAAGATAGTCCTCAACCGATTCGAGACGCTCTAGCCCGTGTCTCAGGAACAGCCGCAACTGCCCCATGGAGCGACAGGGCCGGTCCACCGATGTGGATTATTATGCCTGAACACTACGTCTCCCCACCCTATGGGGTGTAAGTCTGGTCCGTCAGCCGACCAGAATGCATCGGCCGAAACCGATATAACCGAGGCGCCTCGCAACCGCAACAACCACATAAGTCAAACTCGTCAGGGCGTGTAAAACCACTGACGCCACTTCTAGCTAGAAAGAAACGCAAGTCCTCCCTGAGGTCCGTCTCCCGTTTTTGGTTCATACCGGGTGTGAAACACGCGAGGTAAACGTTACACAAAGCTACGCCACAAAGGCCGTGCTTTGATCATCACCACAAGACTTTGCTTTTCAACAGAAGCCTCGATCAATTGCCACTTAGGCATGCCACACAGGCAATTCACTCCATGCGTTTGATATCCATCAATATATAACCCCTGAGCTCGTACGTCTCAGAGAAGGGCGTTAAGCAAGAGAATAAATTCTCTGCCGCCAAACAGATATATATTTAATAGAGATCAATCACACGGACTAAAATCCAATGTCAGACACACAGTCCATTTACAAGTCCGTTCTGGGTCTGAACGAAACCGGAGGCACCTAGTACCCCGCATATCCATCGATCTCCAAGTACGTCTGGACGATCACTAACTGTTTCCATCTTCTTGGGTGTACAGCCCAATCAAGATCATCAGTTATCCCCCAAACGACGTGAAGACTTCCGGTCTTCGACCATCGTCTTCATCTTCGACTTATCGTCGTATCAGTTATTCAGAATGGGATAAACCCGGTCTTCCCGAATAACTCGCGTATATTTTATAAAAGTGTTACACAAACACAACATACGCCTCATTCCAATTCATTAGTCACTAACCGTAAATTAATCAAGAGAATAATTCCCCAAATATTAACCCCGAAGGCCGAAACCAACATCAGATCAATATCCAGAAAACCATTCTGCTTGGCTAACCGCCAGTTAGTTTCTAAATTTCACATTCAAATCTAATTAAAGATTTAACTATCGCCTGGAGCAAAACTGGTGATACTCCATTCTCGATCTTTTCAATCTAATTAAAGATTCATTAAAACTCCACTTAGTTTTAATCTGTGACTGGGTTAAAGAATCAGTGTCATTTAAAACACGGTTCACGATAAACCCAAAGTCACATCCCATTAATTATCGGGTTAAAGAACAAGTGTTATTTAAAACACTGTTCACGATAAACCCAAAAATCAATATCCATTCAATTCCAATTAAATATTATTTAATTGGTACACTTCATTAAATCTAAATAAAAAGATTTAATCTTTTCTCAACTGGGTTCAAGAATAGTGTTAGTGAAGACACCATTCACGACAAACCCAAATCACATTCATTAATTATCGGGTTAAAGAACAAGTGTTATTTAAAACACTGTTCACGATAAACCCAAAAATCAATATCAATTCAATTCCAATTAAATATTATTTAATTGGTACACTTCATTAAATCTAAATAAAAAGATTTAATCTTTTCTCAACTGGGTTCAAGAACAGTGTTAGTGAAGACACCATTCACGATAAACCCAAATCACATTTGATATTAAATACGAGGCTCTGAATAGAAAATATATCGGCTTATATTCAATATCGAATTCTACGACTAACAAATGTCGTATTGGAAATAACGATATACATATATATCTTTCAAATTTCCATAACAACACCGGTATAATCACGAATTCCAACATCGAAATATTCCGAAGACAATTTCGATTCAAATCCACTCCAATGCAATCATTGGAATTTTGGTTACTTTTAAAACCCTTTTCGAATTCAATTTATTTATTTAAAAATAAATAGAATTATAATTCTAGTTCAAAACTAGTTCATTTCGATAAAAATCCATTTTTATCTTTTCAAATATGGAGTTTTTCATCCCAATTCTTCACAAATCATTTCTTATGATTTTACACAAATTATTACTATTTTTAATAATTTTATCAAGGCCCGTACAGTCGATTTCCATCAATGGCCATCGAACTGCACTTACAGCGACCTTTTTCGAATTTGATTTGGACATAATTCCAAATCCAACCGTTAGATTTCAAATTTCTAATCTTCGTTAGAAAGCTCTTTTCGATACGAACCCAACGGTTCCGGTTTTAGGAGAATCCGACGGTCGGATCTCCCGTAATGTCCGTTTGAAATAAATGGTCGAAATTCGCGAACTGCCGCGGCGCGGCGCGTTCTATTCAGGCCATTATATTATATATAATATATATATAATATATTTCGTCGATTTCTATTTAAAAACGAATTATATAAACAGTTTTAAATTCATTTCAAAATCTATTTCAACTTCTATTTCAATTCAAAGCAAAATTGAATTCTTCTTTATAAATTCGTTTTAAAATTCATTTCTATTCAATTCGAATTTCAATTCAATTTGAATTCATTTCAATTCGCTTTCAATTCCATTTGAATTCGTTTTCAATTCAATTCATTTCGAAATCGTTTTCAATTCAATTCATTTCGAAATCGTTTTCAATTCATTTTATTTCGAAATCGTTTTCAATTCAATTCATTTCGAAATCGTTATATATTCAATTCATTTCGAAATCGTTATATATTCAATTCATTTCTAAATCGTTTTCAATTCAATTCATTTCGAAATCGTTTTCAATTCAATTCATTTCGAAATCGCTTTTCAATTCAATTCATTTCGAAATCGTTTTCAATTCAATTCGAAATCGATAAAATCGATATAAATATCGTTCACGTCAAAATGGCGTCAATCTAATCAACACGGCTTCATAAAGTTCTATTTTCAAATATTCCATTTCAAATATTTCTTTTTCAAATATTTCTATTTTAAAACTGGAATGAGGCCCAATCAATTACCATATAAAGTTAATTATATGGATTTTCATACAACACATGTATAATAGCCTTGAAAAATAATCAACCATCAACCAAAGTGCACTACACTGTATAAGCATCAAATATAGATATCTAATGCTTATAACAGCCTGTCAATCAATCGATTGACATATTTAATCAATCAGGATGAGTGAACTTCCAATTTCATCCCAACACCCGTGTGGGGTTTCAAACAATCAAACACAGAATTTTATTCGTGCAGTTGGGCGATGTGTAAAATTTATCGTCCCAATCAATGTCATTCAAATAGGTGTACATAAACAAACCGTCCGGTTTATAAATGAATATTTTATTCACTTCACGTTAAAATTTATATTTTTAACGACAAAACATTTTATTTCAACATATGAATTTCTATTCAATTCATTCTTTAAATAAAATGATATTTTTATTTTTCTAACATATTTTAGAAAATTTCGGTGGCATAACGGCATGATACTAGAAACGGGACAAGGCCTAGCCTTATCCCCGGTCTAGTGAAGGCCCACGCCATTCACACATCAATCAAATCAATTTCGTTATGCAAACCACAAAATTTGGAGTAAGAGTCTAACCTAGCCTTACTCCTTCGCCTTATAACGGCGCACGTCTAATCCTAACCAATTTATCGATTCGATTTTTCACACCACAAACCACATTCAAACCAATATCGCAATCAATCACCAAACAGTCAAACAAACAAGTCCATGGTCTGTGGACGATTTGTGTCGGGTGCTACTAAGCACCGTCTGCATCCTAGTATATATATAACTAGAAAAATTAAATTGCAAGGTGAGAAATTCTCACATTATAGCTATCCAGCATCTTGACTCTTCTTTGATAGAAATCTTCAACGTCATCGCATCTTCGTCATCTTCGTTGCCCAAGGCCACTATATATATAAAAATTGAATTTTTATTTCAAAGTTCAATATATAAAAATCGAATTTTTATTTCAAAGTTCCATATATAAAAATCGAATTTTTATTTCAAAGTTCCATATATAAAAATCGAATTTTTACTTCAAAGTTCCATATATAAAAATCGAATTTTTACTTCAAAGTTCAATATATAAAAATCGAATTTTTACTTCAAAGTTCAATATATAAAAATCGAATTTTTACTTCAAAGTTCAATATATAAAAATCGAATTTTTACTTCAAAGTTCAATATATAAAAATCGAATTTTTACTTCAAAGTTCAATATATAAAAATCGAATTTTTAGTTCGCTATTCAATATATAAAAATCGAATTTTTAGTTCAAAGTTCAGTTTATAAAAATCGAATTTTTATTTCGAAGTTCCATATATAAAAATTCTATTTTTCTATCGAAGTTCAATATATAAAAATTCCATTTTTCTATCGAAGTTCAATATATAAAAAAATTCTATTTTCTTTCGAAGTTCAAAACATAAAAACTATATTTTTCTTTCGAACTTCAAAACATAAAAACTATATTTTTCTTTCGAACTTTCGATATATAGAAATCTGATTTTTCCTTTTAAATTTCTAACCTCTTCCTAGTTAAGAAATCATTTTAAATTCAGTTTAAAAATCATTTTGCCTTTCAAAATAAAATCAGTTTTACTTCCTATAAAAATCAGTTTTTATTTTCTATCATTTAAAAATCAGTTTTCAAAAAAAATAAAATAAAATCAGTTTTCAAAATGCTTTAAAATCAGTTTTCAAAATGCTTTAAAATCAGTTTTCAAAATGCTTTAAAATCAGTTTTCAAAATGCTTTAAAATCAGTTTTCAAAATGCTTTAAAATCAGTTTTCAAAATGTTTTAAAATCAGTTTTCAAAATGTTTAAAAATCAGTTTTCAAAATGTTTAAAAATCAGTTTTCTAATTATGTTTTAAATAAAAATAAAAGTAAAATAAATAAATTAAAAACTTATAGCATTTGAAGAAAAAAGGGGGGGGGGGTGAAGCTGTCGTCGGCGGCACTTCAGGGGGGGGGGTCGCAGGTCGGGGGTTGGCACCTCAGGCGGCGGTGGGTCCCACTAGGGCTGGAGAGTTTGGTTTGGGGCGGAGGGCTTTGGGAGATCGAGTGGCGAGAGGGGAGGAGATGGGAGGGGAGGCGCGGCGCCGGGCTTCGGGCGATGGCGTTCGTCGGAGTGGCGGAGGGCGGCGATGCTGGATCGGGGGGGGCGATCGCGATTTCTTTTCTTTCTCTTTTTTTTTTTTTTGTTTTTTTTTCTTCTGAGAAAATATCGGGGGGGGGGGGGGCAGCAGATATAAGGGAGAAGAGATTTTTTTTTTAATTTTATTATTATTTAATTCAACCTTAAGTTGACTTTTTCATACGACCTCGAAACGAGGCCCACCGCCTGTCGTCCATAGCGTTCTACCCCCATTCCGAACACAATGGGATATGTATCGTACGCTGATTCGGCTGTTACAATCAGTTTCCGTTAAATTTACATTTAAATCATTATATTGAATTTTAAACGTACATTTCAAATTACCGGGGCCACATACTAACTAGAAAAATTCCAGAAAAATATTTTCTAGCTTCGTATTGACGATACGGTCCTAACAAAACTAGTTTCGTCGAATTCTGAGATCGTTAGAAAAATGGCCAATTTCCAGTCGATTAAAATCAACTGAAACTGGTCAAATGCGTTTTCCTTTGCCACGCTCACATATGGATTCGAAAAATTATGAAATTTAAAACCTAGCAAAAACTTGTCATCACGGACCCAACAAAACTGGTTTCGTCGAAATCCGAGGTCGTTTGCAAAATGTCCATTTTTAAGGGCCTGAATTCCATAGCGACTATTCAGAATTTTCAACTGGACATATCTTTTGATTCCCGCTAAGAAATTTTGATCATTCGGGTTCGTTGGAAAGATATTCACTATTAGATTCCATTATTTTTGGTTTCACTAAAATCCGGATTGTTTTGCACCCGGTACATTCAATTGAAGTTTGAAATCGAATTATCGAACTACCGCGCCATTTTCAATTCTATTTATAATTATATATAATTATTTATATTCTAACGACGACGCGTATAATATATACGTTCGAATATATTCAAAATAAATTTCTCCTCGATAATTATTTAAAATAATTCATTTTAAATAATCAAAATTCGTTAAAATGGCCAAAATAAAAATTTTAAACTGGCCCAGATTTTACGGGTTGTTACACAAGGTCGGACTCAGTATGCAGGACTATCTGGAGGGCGAGTCCATCCCCTCAACACCGTTCTTCCAGCTCCTGATAGAGGTAGTGTTTCTGTTGAAAGTCTTGTTTACATTTTCTGACTTTCCCTGTTCGTACTTTGTTTGATTCTGGCACATCGCATAGTTTTATTTCATCTGATCTAGTTGAAAGTCTGCACCTAAGTACTAGTCTAGTTGATGATCCCGTATGTGTTTCAAATCCAATTGGGGGTTCTGGCCGTTTGTCTGTGGCCTGAGTGGATTTGAAAATTTCTATCTTGGGTATAGAATTCTCGTGGGATGTTTATATTCTCGGTTTCAGGGGATATGGGTTGGTTTTGGGCATGGAATGGTTGTCCTGTTTTGGAGCCATTCTTGGTTTTTGTATATAGGGTTGTGAGACTCATGACTCGCCTCGGTAATACCCTAAAAATTTCTAGCAACCCTATGGGTCCCGTCATGTTATGTTATCTTAGATCCCTCAACTCGTCTATCGATAGTTTGCAATCTGTGAGGGTGGTCCGAGAATATCCTGATATCTTGGGGGAAGTAAAGGGGTTACCCCTAGACGTGGGATAGATTTCCGCATTATCTGGTTGGTAATACCAAGCCAGTTTCGTGGCCGGTTAGGCACATGACCTCACGAGATGAGAGTTAAGGAAGCAAGTCAAGGAGTTGCTTGAGAAGAACTTCCTGAGACGAAGCATTTTCGAGTAAGTTGCTCCAGTAGTATTCCTTACTAATGTGGACAGTTTGCTTCGCTTATGTGTTGATTATCGTGAGAAGAATAGACAACCATTACCAAGGATCGATGATTTGTTTGATCAGCTTGTAGGAGCATCTGTTTTCTTTTGATCTAGCTACCGGATTCCATCAGCTTAGGATGGCTGAGGATGGAATTGACAAGACTGTGTTTAGGACTCTAGATGGATTTGTGGAATGGCTAGTCATGCTATTTGGTTTGACTAATGCACCCGCATATTACGTGAACTTGATGGGTAGGGTGTTTAGGGAGTCCTTGAACAAGTTTGTCGTGGTCGTCGTAGACGATACTTTGATCTCATTAAAAGAACGAGGAAGAGCATGCTAGACATCTCAGGGAGGTGATGGATACGCTTAGAGCCACCAGTTGAAGGTCAAGTTCTCCAAATGTCACTTTGGAGGAAAGAAGTTGGATTTCTTGGGCACATAGTTCCTAAGTAAGGCTTAGCGGTGGATTCCGCTAAAGTGGTTGCGGTTTAAGACCGGAAAACCCTGAGGAGGGCAATTGAAGTAAGAAGCTTTCTCCGTTTGGCTAGTTAGTTAGCATTCCCTGAGCTTAGACTTACTCTTCAGGATCAAGAAGGGGGTTTCACAGGAGGAAGACCCGCAGTTAGTCAAGAACATGGACCAGTTGATTCGAGGCGAGATGTTAAGTCACCTCGCTAGATATATGACAAGGGGTGACTAAGGCGCGATGAGAGATTATGTGTTCCTCGAGTGGAAGACTTGGTAAAGAAGGTTCTTGAAGATACGCATCACTCGAGGAGGTGGCCGAGTTGGTCTCAGGATGCATGTTGTGCCACCAGGTTAAGGCCAAGTCATAGAAGCCCGGCGGGCCATTACCTCCATTGGAGGTTCCGCAAGGGAAGTGTGAAAACATCTCGATAGATTATGTGGATAGATTACCTAGGTCAAAGAAAGGGAATACGGGTAGGTGGGTCATAATAGGTAGACCCACGAAGAGTGCTCATTTCAGTCCGGTGAAGAGCGAGAGGACTGCATCATGGTTAGCAACGGTTTACCCTCAAGAAGTTGGCCAGTTTTGAAATAGCCTACAGGAAGCCATGGGTAGGCAACTGAATCTAGGTATGGCCTATCACTCATAGGCGGATGGTTCATTTCGATTAAGGATGAGTTATAGAAAATCACGTTTATAAGGGCAATTGGCAACGTAGATTGGTATTTTCAAGAAAAGTTCTGCTGCGTGGAATACTTTATCCAGGATTCACTAGTGAATTTTGGAGAGCTTGCATGAAATCATGAGGTTGCAGTTATGTTTAAGCTAAGTATACAGAAAGAAGGATAAGTGGAAAAGGAAGACGAGAGGCGATAATGAAATGAGTTCCAACTCGAATTTGGTAAATAGGAGTTAGGAAGCCAAGGAATCATGATGTAAAAGACGGTCAAAGCACAGTGGAGTTAAGCTCAAGGAAACGTGACTAAGAAGAGTGAAGACTAGATATGCGCGTCATATCTCTTTTTAAGAGTGCATCCTTGATCCTTGTTTTCCTGTGGAGCTTGCTTGCGAGTTATCTTTTGTATATATCCTCTCGGTCCCATTCTCGATCTTATTTCTGTTGTAAACTCCATAAGGGGGTTATGACTCATCGGTTAGTACTATATGTCAGAGTTTGAATGGATTTCTTGAAATCCAAAAAGGAGTTTATCTTGCTTATCTTCTAAGCATATCTCTCTATCCATGTTTATCTAGTTTATCGTGTTTATCTTGTCATGAGAGCCTTAGGTAGAAACCCTTTGGATGAAACATGTATTTGAAACATGTTATGCTTGATGTTTGCAAGTGGTTGCAAGTGTTTGCAAGTGGTTACTCGTGGATGCATTATACACATTAGGCACTAGATCGGCTCACACAACTCTTCATGTTGCATATGCATGAGTGCTTACACTTATTCATGGTTGAAACTTGTTGTGCTACCACATGGATGTTGCATATGGATGAATGTTATGTGCACTCATATAGATACTATGAATTATGTTAGGAATTTGCATACATATGGATTCATTTCACTGACATACATATGCATTAAGGAGGTTTACTGTATCAGTAACCGCCTGATTTTCACTGACATACATATGCACTAAGGAGGTTTACTGTATCAGTAACCGCCTGATCTTTGCATTAGATAAGTACATATACACACACTTTTGCATATGTTCATACCACATTTAGAATCCTGTAAGGACAATGATTGCTCGTGGATGATGTTTTGAGTAGATGGATGTTGGATGGTAGGATATGTTCTTCCTAACTTGAAGATTTCGGGGACGAAATCCTTTAAGGAGGGGAGAATGTAACAACCCGTATTTTCAATAACCTGTTATAACATAAATCGAGGCAGAATTTAATTCTAAATGTGAATCAAGGGAAACGGGCTATGCCATTGCGTTCGTCTCGGAAAAATACGCGAAATTGAGTCCGAGTTTTCGAAAATCGGAGTCCGTATGACCCGATTAAGGCCCAACGAAGTTTTCAGAAAATTCCTAAGTAAAAACAGATTTGAATTTCAAGTTCAGAATTGGGAATTAGGGCAAACTGGCGTCAGGCGGGAAAACTCCCGCCAAGACCCCCATGTCGACAGGCATGTCGACAGGGGTCTGAGGGTGTCAACAGCCCTGTCGACACGGGGTGGCCGGGCAGTTTTGCCTGGCGCACCATTTTGATTTGGGCTTGGGTGTGTGGCTTGGTTCTGGAGAATTCCGAAATCTGATGGACCTAATTCAACCTAGGGTTAATCCTATGGTCTAAATCACTAGCCTAATCTATAAATAAGACCCTAACCTACCCTAAATCACTCATTATTCATTCTAGCAACTAAACTATGTCAAAATCAAAACTCTCATGGCCTCCACTCTCTTCATACAATTCCTAAACAAATTCCTAAGAGATTTCCATGCATACAAGTGTATTTAGGCTTGTATGATCCTCTTTAGCTTGCATTAAAGTCTTGTTTCTCTATTGTCATCATAAAGGAGGAGTCTTGATCAAGTTTGCTTGCATTTTGGGGTTTTATTTTGTTGCATAAGGGGTTTCTTACATTTGCTATACTTATTTGAGTCCGCATAAGCATTGTAAGCCCTCTTACCTTCATTTTAGAAACTCTAAAGTTAATATGTGATGAAAGTTGGGATTTATGCATGTTTAATAAGTTATGCATGCTTATGCGAGTTCACTATGCTATGTTATGCATGTTTAATGAGTTATGCATGCTTATGTGAGTTCACTATGCTATGTTACACATGTTTGATAAGTTATGCATGTTTATGCAAGTTCACTATGCTATGATTTGCAAGTTTAACAAGTTATGCATGTTTATGCAAGTTCACTATGCTATGAATTGCAAGTTTAACAAGTTATGCATGTTTATGCAAGTTCACTATGTTATGAATTGCAAGTTTAACAAGTTATGCATGTTTATGCAAGTTCACTATGTTATGAATTGCAAGTTTAACAAGTTATGCATGTTTATGCAAGTACACTAAGCCATGATTTGCAAGTTTAACAAGTTATGCATGATTATGCAAGTTCACTAAGCCATGGTTTGCAAGTTTATTGAGTTATGCATGTTTATGCAAGTTCACTATGCCATGATTTGCAAGTTTATTGGGTTCACTATGCCATGTTATGCATGTTTAATAAGTTATGCATGCTTATGCAAGATCACAATGACATGTTATGCATGTTTGACAAGTTATGCATGTTTATGCAAGTTCCCTATGCCATGTTAGGCAAGTTTAACATGTTATGCATGTCTATGGTAATATGCAAGTTCACTATGCTAAGTTATGCAAGTCTAACATGTTATGCATGTTTGTTGTGATATGCAAGTTCATCATGTATAGTTCCCTCTTCCTATCCTTTATGTGTTATTACGAATATGTAAGCGATAGAATGACGTTGGGGGGTTTGGGTAAACTTAAAATACATGAAAATATAAGATTGGGAATTTACCTATTAAGTTAGGTCTACCCCTTGGGAATTTACCTATTAAGTTAGGTCTACCCAAGTATTTGTTGACTTGTAAGTATGTTTTGAAATAAAGTGGACATGACACTTAGAAAACATAAGTGTGGCCAACTCGAGGTTGGGTTGAGTTTGTAGCGTAATTCTACCCGGAACCTACCGGCTTAACTAGTGGCTACAAACAATAGGACCCAATGTGAGAAGTTGGTCATGTGGTGCCAAGACCCGAGGTTAGACCAAGTTGTGGTGTAAATCTACCCGGAACCCACCGGCTTAACTAGGTAACCACAACAAAGTCTAATGTGAGAGGTTAAGGTGCATTAAATTAATTAATGCCTCATGATTAGGGTTAAGTCAGGGTCCACTAATACTTAACCGATTTGGGGATTCGAGGGATTGAAATGGGGATAAGTGTGAACTGTCGGTTACACTTAACCAATTTAATCCATTTGGGGATTCGAGGGATTGAAATGGGGTTAAGTGTGAACTGTCGGTTACACTTAACCAATTTAATCCATTTGGGGGTTTGAGGGATTGAAATGGGGTTAAGTTGTGAACTGTCGGTTACACTTAACCAATTTAATCCATGATTAGTGAAGGGTTAAATCACACTTAACCCTCTTAGGAAACCCTAGCAACGTGGTCTGTTCCAGCAGTAATCCCAGTTTGGTATCATCACAACCCTAGAGGCTAGGCTAGGGCGGGGCACGATTACTGGACGGATGTAAGCGACCAAAGCGACGGCTGAGTGGTACAGCGGTGCGGGTCCAGGCGGGCTACGGACGTGCACGTAATCCGGTATTGGACAAACTCGAGGCACGGGTACCAGTAGGTTTGGACTGTGCATTATTGCTTCAGTGTCTGGGGTTGACACCCGAGGGCTTGATACACCCGAAGGTGGACCCAGCACAGTCTGACTACATCCATATGTGGGCCGTATGGACACCAACACTTGACGTGTTAGGCTTATAGGGAGCCGATCGACTAGACCGTTTGGTTGGACCTTATATTAAGGTCACTTCATGTTATTGGGTCAAAGCTTAGGCCAAGGGATCAATACCTGTTATGTTGGTTTGCTAGTACACCGTGGTGCAAAAACTTAACCTTGTTTATGCGATGACACCTCTATCTATCTTGTGGTTAATCATGCCAGTATGTTGTTATCTATGATCATCTCAGTTTTCATCATGCTGTTAACTTTATTAGTTTATAGACTGATCGTAGCAGGGCTTACTCAGTCTTTTTGACTGACCTGTTTTCTTTCGCCTCTTTCCTTCCGTTCCCCCCCCCCCCAGGTTCTCAGGGAGGGAATACAGGAGCCTAGCTTGGATCTTGGCTGCTTTCTTGGATAGCTCATGTATGCTTTGGACTTGAGCTCGCTATGGTTTTTCCACTTTGGGGATAGCTACTTTTATGTTTTCCTTTTCAGTTTCAGATGATGTTATTTTATGTACTAGACTTGTTTATTTGGGAAATTGACATTTTTGATGTACCAGACTTGTGTTTTGAAATGGTTTAAAAATCTTCCGCTGTTTTATCTACTTACTCTGTTTATTTATGTATATATATATGTCATGTCCTGCCTTGCTATATCATTATGCATGTTTACCTTGTTTTAAAAACGCCCCACCAAAGTCAGAGTTGCTTGCAAGAGCCACCCTGGCGGAGGTGGGGTGTTACAACCGCTTCAGCTGTAAATCAGGATCCTGTGAATATAAATCTTCAAAACCAAAACAACTAGCTGCCCTTGTCGAAAATAAGGGCACCCAGAGTTTAGGTTAAAACAATAAACTCCAGGTCAGTCATGTGACTGGTGTGAGAACTAAAACAGTTATTAATCCTTATTTTAAAGTTAGGTAAATCAAGGGAGCACGCCGTATAACAGGGAAAGGTTTCGTCCCAAGAATACCAGTGCATAAAACAACAGCGCAATGCAAAATAAAGAACAATGAAGCTATTATAAGACCCAGGTCCCATCACACAATGCAACACAAGCCGGAGGATAGGGTTTTACCTTATAATAGCCAAAGAATGCTTGATACACTAAATTTCATATTTTATTAGTATAAGTGTATATTATCAAAACAATTTCAATTATAAGTATCAATCATAAACGACATGGGTACCATATATCATGTCTCCAATACTAGGCTCTACAATCAAAACCGCAAAGTCACGTATTGGAAGTTGGATTTCCATCTGTGAACCGAGGCAAAGGATCGTCCTCTACCGAATTCGAGACTGTCTAGCCCGAGCCTCAGGATCAGAGTTCGAGTGACCCTTGGATCGTCAGGGCCGGTCCACCGATGTTGATTAAAATGCCTGAACACTGCGTTTCCCCGCCCTTTGGGGCGTAAATGAGCCAAATGACTCCATTGGCTCCACATAGTCACCGATATATCCGAGGCGCCTCGCAATCCAACAACCACACAGGTAAAAATAATATAAATGTCAGTGCTGGTAGGTCACTGACACCACCCTAGCTAGAAAGAAACGCATGCCCTCCCTGATGTCCTCTCCCATTTCTGGTTCACAACCAGGGTGTGAGGCTCGCGAATTAACGCCATACACAAAGCTATGCCACACAGGTCGTGCTTTGATCATCAACCACAAGACTTTGCTTTTCAACAGAAGCCTTGACCAATTGCCACTTAGGCATGCCACACAGGAAATTCACTCCATGCGACTGATGTCCATCGATATACAACCTCTGATCCCGTATGTCTCAGAGAAGGGTGAAGTAAGGGAATTAGTTCCCCTTCGCCAGACAGATGTATATTTAATAGAGATCAATCAACACAGAGCAAAATCCAATGTCAGACACATAGTCCATACAAGTCCGTTCTGGGTCTGAACAAAACCGGAGGATCCTTATTCCTCGCATATCCAACAATCTCCAAGTACGTCTGGACGATCACCAACTGATTCCCTCCTCTTGGGTGTACAGCCCAATCAAGATAATCAGTAATTATCCAAACGATGTGAAGACCTCCGGTCTTCGACCACCGTCTTCATCCTCGACACATCATCGAATTTGTTATTCAGAATGGGATAAACCCGGTCTTTCTAAATAACTCGCGTATATAATAAACAAGTGTTACACAAACACAACATACGTCTCATTCCAATTCAGAATATTCTTTTATTCAAATATTCTTATACTTTGGGAAAGGTTCCCATTAATTTTATCAAAGATAAATTCTTTAAATTTATTCTTTAATCTTCTTTTGAATATCAATTCAAATTAGTCGGGATTAGCGAACCACACCGAAGTGATCATTTATTTTATTTCCCAATCCCAACCTATTCATCCCATGAAGTAAAACTGGTCATACTTCATATCTAACACCACGGTGTTCTCGGTAAATTCAATTATCATTTCACGTTCAAATCTAATTAAAGATTTAACTATTGCCTAGAGAAAGACTGGTGATACTCCATTCTTGATCATTTCAATCTAGTAAAAGATTCATTAAAACTCCACTTGGTTTTAATCTTAGCAAAAATCAATATTAATGATTGTTTAACTTGGGAAATCATATCCTGTCTTTAAATGGGTTAAAGAACCAATGTCATTTAGAACACGGTTAACAATAAACCCAAAATCACATTCTATTCCATCAGCCTTTAACCGTAAATTAGCAAGTGAACAATTTCCTAAGTAATAACCCCGAAGACCGAAACCAACATCAGATCAATACCCAAGAAACCATTCAACTTAACTAATCTTCAGTTAGTTTCTGATTTTCTTAACTCCGTTGGGTCTAAGAACAGTATTATTGAAGATACCGTTCACGACAACCCAAAATCACATTCCATTAATTATCGGGTTGAAGAACAAGTGTTATTTAAAACACCGTTCAAGATAAACCCAAAAATCAATTCAAATTCAATTCCAATTAAATACCATTAAATTGGTATACTTCATCAAATCTAAATAAAAAGATTTAATCTTTTTCTCAACTGGGTTTAAGAACAGTGTAAATGAAGACACCATTCACAACAAACCCAAATCCCATTTGATATTAAATACAAGGCTCTGAATAGAAAATATATCAGCTTATATTCAATATCAAATTCTACGACCAACAAATATCGCATTGGAAATAACGATATAAATATATCTTTCAAATTTCCATAACAATATCTGCATAATCACGAAATCCAACATTGAAACATGCCAAAGACAATTTTGATTCAACTCCATTTCCACTTTATATATTGGAAATTATGGTTATTTTCAAAACCATTTCAAATCCACTTTATTTATTTTAAAAATAAATGGGATTATAATTCTAGTTCAAACTAGTTCATTTCGATAAAAATCTATTTTTATCTTTTCAAATATGGAATTTTTCATCCTAATTCTTTCCAAATCATTTCTTATGATTTTACACAAATTATTACTATTTTTAATAATTTTATCAAGGCTCGTACAGTCGATTTCCATAAACGACCATCGAACTGCACTTACAATGACCTTTTCCAAATTTGATTTGGACATAATTCCAAATCCAACTGTTAGATTTCAAATCTCTAATATTCGTTAGATAGCTTTTTTCGGTACGAACCCAACAGTTCCGGTTTTAGGAGAATCCGACGGTTGGATCTCCCGTAATATCCATTCGAAGTCAATGATCGAAATTCGCGAACTGCCGCTGCGCGGCGCGTTCTATTCAGGCCATTATATAATATATATTATTTTATATATTTCATCAATTTCCTTTTAAAACGTATTTTATAAATCGTTTTAAATTCGTTTTCAAAACGATTTCAACTTCCTATTCAATTTCTAATCAAAATTGAATATTCCATATGGTAGATATATAAATGATAATATTTTCAAAACTTTAGATTTTAAAATCAATTACTTTTTTATATTCATTACAAAAATGAATAAAATCGATAAAAATATCGTTCACGTCAAAATTTCGTCAATCTAACCAATACGGCTTTATATATTTCAATAACTTCGTTATTCTATTCAACAAATGAATATTTTCTTCAACACATGAATATATACTTTATTCAACATATGAATATATATTTTATTCAACACATGAAGTTTCTTTATTTTCTAAATTGGAACGAGGCCCAATCAATTACCATATAATGTTAATTATATGGATTCCGTACAACACATGTATATAATAGCAACGATAAATAGTCAACCATCATCCAGAGTGCACCACACATTTGCATGAGCATTAAATATAAATAATTAACGCTTATAACAGCTTGTCAACCTATCGATTGACATACAACTAATTATTAGGATTAGTGTATGTCAAATTTCATCCCAATACCCATGTGGGGTTTTCAAACAACAAACACATATTTTATTTGTGTAGTCGGGCGATGTGTAAAATTTATCATCTCAATAAATATCAGTCAAATGGGTGTACATAAACAAATAGTCCGATTTGTTTATAAATATTTATTTTATATACACGTTAAAAACTATATTTTTAACTATAAAATATTTATTTTCATTCTGCATCACACAATCAATTTTCACAACACATCAATCAAACAAACAAGCCGTCCACGTTCTGTGGACGACGGGTGTCAGGTGCTGCTAAGCACCGTCAGCATCCTAGTACATATTTCAACTAGAAAATTAAAATAAAAGTGAGGAGTTCTCACCGATTAGCTAAACCAAACACCACGACTCTTTATATGTAGAAAATCTTGCCGTGTTTCTTTTTGTCACTTTCGTTGTCCGTATTCGCTACATATTTAAAAATCACATTTTTATATTGTTGCTATGTATATAAAAATCACATTTTTATAACTAGCTATATGGATAAAAATCAATTTTTATATAGCTACTATATAGATAAAAAAGTCTATTTTTATAACGGTGTTCAAATAATAAAGATCATATTTTTATCACGCTAACTTTATAATAAAAATTATATTTTTATATCGCTATTCTTCTAATAAAGATTATATTTTTATCATGCTAACTTCATAATAAAAATTATATTTTTATATCGCTCTTCTTCTAATAAAGATTATATTTTTATATCGCTACTCATATAAAAATCACATTTTTATACGGTATTCATATAAATAAAAATAACATCTTTATATGGTTTAAAAATCTTATCTTTGCTTAAATAAAAATATAATCTTTTTATATTTAAAAATATAACCTTTTCTAAATTTAAAGATCTAATCTTTCTAGGGATAAAAAAAATCAAAGCTTTTAAGTGGTAAATATCCAAGCTTTTATCATGTAAAAATCAAATTTTCTTATAACTAAAAATCAAATTTTCTTTTCATTTATACAATTGAAAACCTATTTCTAATAATCATTAAATAAATAAGATAAAATAAAAGAAGAAAGAAAACAAAATAACAAAAAACTTACAACGGTCAAACAAAGGGGAGGGGCGCGTCAGGCTAGGGCGGCGATGCCTCGGTGGAAGCCGGAGATGTCGGTGCCAGGGACTCGGTCTCGAATCCTGCGCGAGGTGGGGGGGATCTTCAGGGTAGGGGTGTAAACGGGTCGGACCGGACCGGACGGAGGTGTGTTCAAGCTCTGTCCCATAAGAATTCGGACGGACACGGACCGGACATCATATAGCCTCGGACCGAGCCGGACAACGGATTGTCCTGTCCGATATAATTGAAAAACATCATCGGACAGAAAACTAGTGTGTCCAAGCTCTGTCCTATAAGAGAATCGGACGGACACGGACCGGACACCTTATAGCTTCGGACCGAGCCGGACAACGGACTGTCCTGTCCGATATACAGCCCTACTTCAGGGTGGCTCGCGTTCTTCGATTGGGGTTATGGGTTTGGGCGGTTTTGGGAGGAAGGGGAGAGAGGGGGGGTGTGCGCCGGAGCTGGAGGTGGCGGGGCGGGCTTGGGCAGCGGATGGCGCACGAGAGGGAGGAGCGACGGTGGACGGGATCGACGAAGAGGCTGCGCGTTCTTTTTCTTTCTTTCTTTATCTGGCGTGTTTTGAAAGGAGGAAGAGAGAGGTATTAAAGGAGGGTTGATTTTTTTATTTTTTTATTTAATTCAATTTTCAAAAAGCAACTTTTGATTTCGAACTCTAAATCGAACCCACCGACTGTCGTCCTTAGCTAATTACCCCCATTCCGAACACAATGGGATATGTATCGTTAGCCAATTTTATCGTTTTGATCAGTTTTCATAAAATCAAAATATAAATCTATATATTAAATTTGAATGCACATTTCAATTTACCGGGGACACACACGGGCTCTAAAGATTCCCGAAATTTTTTTTTAGCTTCGTATTGATGATATTCTAATGAAACTAATTTCGTCAAATTCCGAGACCGTGTGAAAAATGGTCATTTCCAGTCGATCGAAATTGATTGAAACTATTAAAACACGTTTTCCTTTGCCACACTCACATATTAATTTAGAAAATTATGAAGTTTAGAATCTAGCAAATACTTGACATCCCGGATCCAACAAAAGTTGTTTCATCGAAAACAAAGGCCATTTGCAAAGTTTCCATTTTTAAGGGCCAAAATTCCATAGCGACTATTCTGAAATTTCAACTGGGCATAACTTTTTATCCCCGCTATGAAATTTCAATTTTTCGGATTTGGTTGAAAGATATTCTCTACTAGATTCAAATATTTTTGGTTTTGCTAAAATCCGGTTTATTTTGAATTCTGTACATTCATTTGAAATTTGAAATCGAATTTCCAAACTACCGCGCCATTTTCAATTCCTTTTATATTTAAAATAAAATATTTATATACTAACGACGATGTACATAAATATATATGTTCTAATTCTATTAAAAATAAATTTCTCGTCGTTATTATTTAAAATAATTCATTTTAAATATTCAAAATTCACTAAAATTGCCAAAATAAAAAAATTTAAATTGGCTCGGATTTTCGGGTAATTACATGTATTCCTTGTTTGACTGTGTATACTCGCATACAAGAACGAATCAACTACAGTAATATTTTATGAAGTTGACTCCGCACTGAATTTAGTTTTGTATGGACCTACACACATGAAGAATGGTTGGTAGGAATCCTTATACAGTAGTGGTAGCATTCTTTTATCGTGTTGCTGCATTCTAGGATATATCATTAAACCTGCATGCATTAATGTATATGTATCTTATGTGTTCCGATTCTCCCTGTTATGCATTCCATTTGCATGTTTTTATTTAAAAAGGTAAGCTCATTTTCTTACTGCATATTAAGTGGAACATTTTGCATGCATGGGAACATTGGATTGCCTTATAAGTGATTGTACAATTATTTGTCATCCACTGTTGCCACTTGGTTCATTTTTCAGTACATGGTATTATTTACTTGACTAGGAAACGTCCCAGGCATTTCAAAGCCCATATGTTTACCTGTGCCCTTTCCTATGGTACAAATTTCCTACATGTATTCCCAGCATAGAACATCATAACATGATAACCAGTGCACTTGTTTAGCTGGTCAATCCATTAGTGGATGCAAGTGTTGTCTAGTTCGTGAAATATTCTGAACCCTTATGCTGTTTCATACATATAAATTATCTTAGAATGTTAGATGTGATTTTTGAAGCACATATATACGTCATATGACTAATAAAGATAATTTGCACCTATGACCGCATCTTCGCTATTCCGAAAATATGTTACACACTTGATTGGCATACCAAGCCTCATGAGCTAAATATATTTAGATTGTTCTTTGCTGTCAGATTTCATGTACTTTCGTATTTTGGGCCATTTCTTTCACTCTACACTTATAAATTGCCTTACCCTCGGTTAACCACAATAATGCCTGTTCTCACCTTGGCCATGACATCACGTTATAACCCAGGTTCCATTCTTATATTTATGTATCATGCACACCTTGACATTTTAATGTTCCATACATTTACCTACTCTATACTCCCCTGTCTTGCATGTTCTAGTTCGCCCGACTCTCTTCATTTTGCGACAGTCAAGTTTATTCTGTTCTGGTGTTGCCATAAATGATGTTGTCCTAACGCAGTTTGATTAAACACTTATGTCATATTCCTCATTATCAGCATATGTGTTATTCCTCATTTTCTGCACACCACACGTATACTGTGCAAAAATGCTTTAGGACTCATGTAATAATTTTCCTATATTGTACCATATATAACTTGCTCTATGCTTGACTGGTTATGGCTTAAAGCTATCACAGTTTCCCGTTACAATACGTAACTGTTGGTCTTTCCCTTTGCATGTCTCACGCATGCTGTCCTTTGGTTTTGGCACATGATGTTTATATTCAGCAGTTCACGGGGTATCATACTTGAATTATTTTAATAAATTTATTGAGATTAAACTAATTATATTTATATGTTTATCGAAGTGTGCTAACTTGAAATAAGTTTAATCCTGACTCGGGTGTTTTGTGTATTTTGCATGGGACACTCGGGTCAGACCCAAAGTGTTCCAGGTTTAGATATTTCAGCTCGCAACGAACTAGAGAGAACGCGATGACGTGGAAACTCATGCACGCTCTAAGCTTGGAAAATAAAAGAGTAAATTTGTGATATTTCATTCATTTTTCTTCTGCTGTGCAAATATATTGTATCAACTCTGATATTTTGTTATAAAATTTCGTTCCACTGCAATTATTGTACTCTGTGATTCTGTATTGATTCTGTTTCAACCGTGTAAGCCAATAACAATCTGTCGTTTTGAACGTCCCGAGTCAGTTTAATTATCGACTTTGGACAGGCAAAATGCCAGGTCGTTATAGGTATTATCTAGAAGTAATATATTCAATGGCTTTACTGTTTTGTTGTGGACTTGTAACATGTAACTATACGGGTGGAATATATGAGCAGCTGAGTCTGTTTGGTTTACAAAATATGTAAATATATACATATTGTTAAAATGTTTAAACTCTTATGATGAATAGATATACCAGATTCCATACTTGCATATGTTACATATATATACATTTGTATATTATTTTGAACTAAAAAATAAGATGCTATGTAGAACATGAGGATGTTATATAAATGTGAAAAATAAAATTGGTTAATAAAGAATTCACTTTAGATTTGAATACAATATTTGACACAGGAGTTAAAATAACCAATGATTTTGAAGTGTTCAAAAGGAATATGTAGGTGTGATCCCTATATATATTTGAATTTAAATACATATACATGTTTCATATATTTAAATCCGATTTATATTATGAATAAAAATACGTATATTTTGATATGTGTAAATAACTCTGATATTGTTCGCCATTACGAATTATAATTTTCCTATAAAGCAAATTTTGTTATATTAAGTCATGTTAAAGTCTTCCAATAGTACACCCATCAATGGCAGTCTCATTGGATGTAGGTTATGCCAAAGAATTATGCATCCTTTTATTGTGGTTATATGCGGTAGGAGTAATTATGGTGCATCGAATGTATTATTGGGTCTGATTTAACTAAGGCTGCATAATAGGACTATGACATTAGAGACAATATCATGAATTATTCTATATTTTGAGAAAATGAATAATAATGGACAAAATGTTCATCATGCGATCCAAGGGTTATATACACGATATAATTGACATAAGATGGTAAAAGGCTGTGTTTTGGAGCATAGCCAAAGCTTAGTCAAGGCATGACTAGATACAGATCTTGTAACATCATTTTGTGTGTAAATATATATATATATATAGGGATGTTAATTTGAGTGAAAGCGTATTTTAATTTTAATTATAAATTTATTTTAATATAAAATTTTGATTGTCAAATATTTTGTATTTATATTAAATAAATAGTACAGAATCCGTTATTATTTATTATCTATTGTAGATAATAAATAACAGATAACTCTGATAATTTAAATTACTCCTTAAGATGGATAAATTAAATTAAATCAAGTTTCTTGACAAACATTGAAATTTGAGGATTGTCCTCAAATAAATTAAATGTAATTGTTTTACAAATATCGAAGATCTAAAATGAAAGTTGAAGTGTGACTTCAACAAAATAAGATATAATGTTATAACAATCTATTTACATAATTCTATTATTAGATACTAAATATAAGTCACATAAATGTACGTAAATTTATAGAAATTGCAAAATAAGTAGAAATCTGATTAAAAAACAAGTGGACTTACGATTGGAAATGAAGCAATGTTGTTGGATTATCCATAGGAAGTTGATTCTTGTTATATATACTGGGTTAATTAAATATATATAAAATAATTGTCATTCCATTTAAAATAAATGTTATAATAGATCTTGTTTAGACAAGTTTGAATTTCATTTGTGATAAAAGAACAAATTTTATTTATTTTATCTAAATGAAATATCATACGAAATATCACAAATAGTTAGTGATCTTAATAAATCCTTAACTATGATGTACTTGACATAAATACTGAGCGGTTTAAATTTAATGATTTAAATCCGGAACACCTAGCATTGAAAATTAGCCAATATAAATAAGAAAAGTATATCAAAACTCTATAATGATGGAATTTTGAAATCATTTGATTTCGAATCTTATGAAGAATGTAAGTCTTGCTTAGTACGCAAAATAAGTGAATCACCTTCAACTTGACATGGTAAATGGGTGATAAGTATTGGGTCTCGTACATAATGATGTATATAAAGCAATGAATACATAAGCTAGAGGCAGGTTTTATTACTTCATTATATTTACCGATGATGTCAGTAGATATAGATATGTGTATCTTATGAAACACAAATAAGAATCCTTTGGAAAGTTCAAAGAATTCAAAATAAAGTTCAAAACCAGTTTTAATAGAAAAATAAATTCTCTTTGAACAAATCGAGAGAATATTTAAGCCAATTATTTAATGACTATCCAGATGAGTTTGAAATTATTTCACAACTCACTCCATCTAAAACACCATATTGGAATTGTGTGTCTGAAAGGAGAAATCATACCTTATAAGATATAGTAAGATTAATGATAAGTCATATAAATCTTCCAATAAATTAAATTTAGAACAATTGCATTTAATTCCACTAAAACGATTTTAAAGACACCATATAAGATATATACTAGGAAATGACCTAGTATGTTTAATGCAAAGATTTGAGACATTAGGCGTTTATTAAACATCCTTTCTCTGATAAGATTGGACCCAAATCAGATAGTTATTTTGTGGAATATCCAAAAGAAACAAATGGATATTATTTCTATAAATCCTCTGAGAATTAAAAGTTTATTGCTCAAATTGGTATCCCTTTAAAAGGAGAGTCAGTCTCTAAGATACTGAAGGAAATGAAATAGAATTCGAAATGTCTCAGAAACCGCAAAATACCATTGAGTCTTATGTAGAAAAGAAATTGAGTGGGAGTGGCAGAATAATTCTAATGTTATATATTGATAACATATTAATTATTGTGAATAATGTTAATTTTAAAACAAGAAATAGATATTGATTCTAGGAAAGAAAATGTTTGGGTTAAGAAGTTCATAATTGAACTTAATTCATGTTTGGTCCAATGATTTACATTGCGATAACAACATGGCTGTTTCTCAGGCCTAAAACATTAAACTCGTTATCGATCCAAACAAATATTTAAGAAATATAATTCTTACGTGAAGTTATTTATAGAGAAATGAACATATTAGCAAAGTTGCAAAGTTTTAATGTTGCGGACTTACTGAATTAACTCTATCGCAACAGAAGTTTAATAGTCACACTAGTTTCATGAGTATATGATACATGAATGATTGACTCTAATGCAAATGGGCGATTGTTAGAGTTTATGCCCAAGAGGAAATCCATTTGGTGTTATTAATAAAATTATTGATGTTATTGTTTTATTTGGAATAAGAATATTATGTTATGTTATATTTACTGCGTAACATAAATGTTAACATAATGGAAGTCCTTTAAATAATAATAAGGAATTATATAGTTTGAGTAAGACTTGAACTTGAGGTTTATAATATAATAAGTACTATGATTCTTAAATGTCCCTAGTTAAGTTTTATTGTTTATATAGGACATCAATAAAACACTGAAACTAGTATGTTGATTGACTAATGATCACGTCACATTGGTCTTTGATAAACGTGATGTTAAAGTCACGACATAAATATTTATTGGAGAATAGCGTATTGGACTAACCCAACAAGACAAAACTACATGGAATATAATTAATAGTATCATAAGTTGTTCTCATAGTGACAGTGATGTAATAGTCCTCAGACCTGAAATCATTATAATTTTATTTGAAGATATTTGTGTTTTGATATCACCTAAAGTTACTTGTAACAAAGTATACGATAACAGTGATTATTGGATACATCTCGAATCGAATGAAAATTATGAATGATCTAGATGGAATTTTACCCTAAAATATATTGGTGGTAATATTTGTGGGCCATTGATTAAGTCAAACTATGAAATGCATGGCCATGCTCAAATATTGATTTGTTTTATGTAGTTTACTCATCGATCAAGATAAACAGATTAAATTATAAAGAGGATGATACGATCCATGTCTCGAGTTTAATCTTGGATATATTGGTTAAAGGATTATATTACATTGATACATTAGCCACAGAAAAGTTGTATCGAATCATTGATCTTATTATAACTTGGGTAGAAGGGACGTATTGGTAGATGCTAATCACTGTTTCAGATTTTAAATATGATTTAAAATCATTGCCAACGTTGTAATAATCTATGGGGTCACACAATAGAACGTTATAAAAGAGAAACTATTTTGGACAAATAAAATATCAATATGTTGATATTTTATTTGAGTTGGAATATGTATTCGGTTTGAATCCTATTTTTTATGGTTGTCCTTTATTTAATAAAGGAACATATTTTTTCTTTTTAAAAGAATGCGGCTAACCCTAAAAAAATAGATCAGATTATATCAAAAAAAAAAAGCCGAAATCCTTTTCTTCAAGAACCTATATAATGGTGGCTAGCACCGGCCTCTTTTCCCTTCCTCAATTCGATCGAAGGAGGAGACATTCTCGTGGACTACTGTAGAGGCGTGGTACCTTATCACGCTTTCGATTTGATGCATCATCTTCATCTTGGTCCGGATTCATATGGATTCATCTCAAAGGTATAAATCCCTAACCCTATTTAATATAAGTTTTAATTTATAATTTTTCGCATAGATCCTTGTTTTTTAAATTGTTGAAAACACTTTACTGGATGTTGATTTGATTAAAATTATCCAACAACCCCCACCTCCATCCACCACCTTTCGGCCATCCATCCCCACCACAAGCACCAACCACCAACACAGTTCCTCCCCTTGTCATACCGCCACCTTACCTCACCTAAGCTCGGCCTACCTCCCCACACCACCTTAGCTTTGACCTCTCTCCCCTACACTAAAAAAATAGAAGAAAATACATACATATATATCATAATAATATTTTTGGCGAAGAAGTCGATGCAGAAATACTGTCCATCGGAGTGAAAGTTGGTATAAGACAATAGCAATTGACGAGGTTCTCCTACCATAAAAAATGGCGGAGTGGAACCCCTGACGAGAACTATTTTTATATTTATTATTGTTATAGTATTATTATATTGTTTGCTTTGCGGTTTTTATAGCTGCTTCATGGTTTTTATGGATGTATTTGCAGTTTGTCATTCATATGCATATAAGCTGTAACGACCCGGAAAATCCGAACCAATTTCAAATTTTTATTTTAAATAATTTGGTGGAAAAATGTGGCAGAAATTAAAATTTTCATTTTTAAATAATATTAAAGCCAATGAAAATAGTCAATTTTCAAACGATCTTTGTTTTTGATGAAACCTCTTTTGTTGGAACTGGAATGTCATATTATTGTTAGGTTTCAATTTTTAGAATTTATCAAGTTAGTATGTGAGCGGGGCAAAAAAAACCGTGTTTTGTTCAATTTAGTAAAATTTAATCGACTGAAAAATAGCCATTTTTCAAACAGTCACAGAATTCGACAAAATTAGTTTTGTTAGGACCGTATCGTCATACGAAGCAAAATATATTTTTTCTAGATTTTTCTGAGTCCGTATGTGGCCTCAGTGAATTTATTTATGCGAACAAATTAAATTAATAAAGGATTTAATTATTAAATTTAAATAAAAGAGGCCATAGACAGTTGTTTGAGCTGACGGGACCTGTCCCGTTGGATCCGGAACATGGGCTATTGGCTGGGGACACCTTCTACTGGACTGGAATTGGATCGGTTAAAAAGATTTGGATTTAATTGTTAAAATACATTGAAATTAGTATAAAAATAGGAATTTAAACCCTAAAACTACTATTCGCTATTCATCCTTCTTCTCAGCCGCCACCGAACTCTTCATCCTCCAATGGCCATGATCGCTCCAAACTTCTACCTCTAATTCCTCCTTTTCCTCTAACCTTTAGCCCTCCCTTCAATCCTACTTTTGAAGACCCTTCACTCCTCTCCCCATCCATATTCACCTCGACCCCTACCATAGCCTGAATCATCGGCACCGACGCCGAGAACAACCGCCGCATAAACCCGCCGCCAACCCAGACGCCATCACCGATCTCGCCGGCGTTCATCCCGCCGGTGCGCGCCTCCGAGCTTCCCGACGCAGCATCGCCTGATTCTTGAACCGCTTCACCTTTTGATCAATAATTGGAAACCTAATATTGAACTGAAAAGTGAAAAAACACGGCTGTGTTCTTAAGGTATTATTCAACTGATTTATAGCATCCAGAAGCGTAACAAATTATAATTTAATTTATAAAAATGATATCTTTCTCATACGAAGTCAAAATTGAACGATTTCAGAGACGTTGTGACTGTGACAGCGAATACTATGACCTGAAAGTGATTGGGACAAATTCTGAATTCATTGGGATTTCTTTAAACTACTTCAATAAAGGTGAGATTTCTCACCTTTAAAATGATTAAATAATTTAATTATTGTTCGTGATGATTTGAATCATATAGATCTGCGATGTGATGATATGGTTAAATAGTCATATGTTGGTGAATGATGCTTTATATGTTTGTTTATTATTCTATTAACTTAGATCTGTATGTTAATGATAGACCAGTCGTTGAATCACACATTTTGATGTAATCTTCATATACGTTCTTGCCTTTATTTTCTTTTTAATTGATTCTTTTCAGAAAGTTTGAATCTTTTGTTTTGTTTTACAAAACAAATGAAAGTTTGAATCTTGTGTTTGATTTATAAAACAAAAGAAAGTTTGAGTCTTTTGTTTTGTTTTACAAAACAAATGAAAGTTTGAATCTTTTGTTTGATTTATACAACAAAAGAAATTTTGAATCTTTTGTTTTGTTTTACAAAACAAATGAAAGTTTGAATCTTTTGTTTGATTTATAAAACAAAAGAAATTTTGAATCTTTTGTTTTGTTTTACAAAACAAATGAAAGTTTGAATCATTTGTTTGATTTATAAAACAAAAGAAAGTTTGAATCTTTTGTTTTGTTTTACAAAACAAATGAAAGTTTGAATCTTTTGTTTGATTTATAAAACAAATTAAAGTTTGAATCTTTTGTTTGATTTATAAAACAAAAGTAAGTTTGAATCTTTTTGATTTATCAAAATAAAAGAAAGCTTAGTTTTTTTTGTTTTTTTGATTTATAAGATAAATGAAATTTAGATATTTTATTTTGATTCACAAAATAAAATAAAGATGAGACCTTTTATGTTGATTCCTGAAAGTACAATGTAGCGATGAAACCGTATTTACATTTTTCTATGTAAATAAAAGTACAATGTAGCGATGAAACCGTATTTACATTTTTCTATGTAAATAAAAGTACAATGTAGCGATGAAACCGTATTTATATTTTTTCTATGGAAATAAAAGAACAAAATTTAGCGATGTATTTTATTTGCATTTTTTCTATGTGAATAAAAGAACAAAATTTAGCGATGTATTTTATTTGCATTTTTTCTATGTGAATAAAAGAACAAAATTTAGCGATGTATTTTATTTGCATTTTTTCTATGTGAATAAAAGAACAAAATTTAGCGATGTATTTTATTTGCATTTTTTCTATGTGAATAAAAGGACAAAACTAGCGATAGAACTTTATTTACATTTCCTATATAAATAGAATATGTAGAAGAAAAAGATTACACATTTTTGTTTGCATTTCTAGGAGCAAACAAAACGTAGTACAAGAACCACATTTTTGTTTACTCTCTAAGAAAAAGAAAAATGAACATTTATTTACATATAGGGTAAATAAATAAGAAAAAGAAAAAGTGAACATTTATTTACATATAGAGTAAATAAATAAGAGAAAGGAAAAGTAACATTTATTTACATTCAGGTAAATAAATAAGAAAAAGGAAAAGGAACTTTATTTACAATTAGTGTAAATAAATTTGTATAGAAAAAGATCACATTCATTTACATTTTGTGTAAATAAATATAAAAAGGAAGAAGAATGTTTTATTCACATTTAGTGTAAATAAAACATAAATTCAGAAAGGGACATTTTATTCATACTTAGTGTTAATAAAATATGACAAAGAAAAGATTTACATATTTTGTTTGGATTTCTAGGTTCAAACAGAACATAGGAAGGAATCATACTTTTTATTTGCAAAGTAGTTGCAAATAAAAACATAAATATAAAGTACAATATTATTTGTAATATAGTGACGGAGAAAAACATGAATTAGAAAGAGTGAAATTTTATTTACATTTTAAATGCAAATAAAGACATAGAAAGGTACATTTATTTTATACGTTAAATATAAATAAGAGCAGAGAAATATAAGTAATATTTTTATCGTTATTTTAGATGCGATTAAAAGAATGGGTTTTTATAGTTGAAATCACCAAACGATATAATTATATATATATATATATATATAATTAAAATGAAACGCGCGCGGCTATTCGCGTATCGGCAATCGTAACTTTAAATGATTATACCGGAAGATCCGACCGTGGAATTTTCCCAAAAACGGAACCGTTCGGACCGCTTTGGAAAGAGCTTTCCATCAATATGAAATTCGTCAAAATCCGACGGTAGATTTCAAGATATGTGTAAATAAAAATTTGGTAAAAACAGAGCCAGGGCCGCCCACTGACCTGAAGCGTCGTTTTATTATCTTAAGCAATTTTTTTTAAAAAAATAAATAAAAATAGCGATAAATCATTATATATAGATATTAACGATATGAAATGATTTAAACGATAATTTTGCGATAATTATTTGAAAAGGCCGAGTTTAACTCATTTCAAATAATTACACGACGATTAAATAAAAGATATAGAAGAATGTGGTTGAAGACCGGCGATCTTCACATCGAATGGACGACGACTACTGATGCCTTGGACTGACTTGCTCCCAGGATGGGGTTGAAGCAGTAGTTGTCTGGACGTATGTGTTGGTTGTGCAGATAAGCGAGAGCCTCTTAGGTGTCTCCGGTTTCGTTCAGACCTGGAACAAACTTGTAAATGGATGCGTGTCTAACATTGGAATTTATTTCATGTAATTAAATCGATTCCTATTAATGTATGTATGTTTGGTGGTGGAGGATTTATTCTCTACTTAACACCCTGGTATATAGTAATAATTATCGATCGCATGGCGTGAATTGTCAATGTGGCACGCCAAGATGCAATGATCAAGGCTTTTGTTGAAAAGCAGGCCTTGTGGTTGATGATCAAAGCATAGCCTGTTTAGGTGTAGCTTTGAGTATGACGTGACTTCGCGAGCCTCACACCCCGGTATGAGTCAAAAACGGGATATGGACCGTAGGGAGTGGACGCGTTTGTTTCTAGCTAGGGGTAGTGTCAGTGCTTAAACTGGCTGACATTTTACTTATGTGGATGATGGATTGAGGTACCTCGGGTTTTATAGGTTGTCAGTGGCCATATCGAGGTCCAAAGAGACCGGGGAACGTGTGTTTAGGAATTGTCAATCCACTACCGTTAGGTGGGGACCGGCCCTACCGCATCTAAGGGTTGCCCATAGGTGTGATCCTGAGGCATTTGCTAGAGTGTCTCGAATCAGAGAGGACGATCCCTAGCCTCGATTTCATGACAATAAACCAATTTCCAATACGACATTACGGTCTTGATTGTTAACTTATATACGGCGACACAGTAGGATGGGGTACTATGTCGTCTAGGATAGATACATTTATATTGAAGTATTTTAATACTGCTTAGACATTAATAATAATATAAAAATATTATTTTACACGTATTTAGCATGTTTGATCATCATAAGGGAAAGCTCTATCCTCCTGTTTGCATTGCATTGTGTGATAGGACTTGAGTCTTATGATGGTTTCATTTTTCAAAAGTCATTTCGTTGTTTTTGTATGAACTTCATTAAATTATGCACTGGCAATCCAATGGAGTAAACCCATTCCGCATTAGCAGCGTGGTCCTGTGATTCGCCATAATGTTAGCTAGTATAGAAAGATTTCTCATACCAGTCTCATGACTGACTCGAAGTTTGTTTTCACTTTGCAAACTCGGGTGCCCTCTCTTTACACGGGCAGCCAAGTGACATGTTCTTAAGGAGACATTTTCTGGATTGAAGACTGCTTGGAAGAGAAAACAAAGACTCTCTTTTATCTCTATCTTTTGCTTTAGAGACTTTATTCCTTTCTGTATTTCGATGTACGTTTGAAGTTGGAACTTATTTCCTTTGATTCAGACTCTTATTTTGCTAAGTTGAATCCTGTAAAACTGCGTACTCTGTGGTTCTGCTGATGTGATGTTTATGACTTATATCTTTTCCGCTGCAATAATTATGTGTTTTGATATTATATGAGATCTGTTGTTGTTATAAATATGTTGTACTCCAAATGATTATCCTTACTTTCGGTCAACGGAAGTTTGGGGTCATCACAGTTGGTATCAGAGCTTAAGGTTAACCTTAGCTTTGGAATATAACATATTTAGAACAATTCGTCTAGATAGTATCCACATTACTCTAAGGCGAGTAGCTCATTAGAAATAGGACTAGTAATGTCCTAGAATGAGCACAGCAGAATAGCACATATTTATCAGTCATTAAATCATTATCTTTTCATCTTGTCCTTACCTTATCTTTTCTTGAAAATTTTCATTTCTGTTGGTCTGACTCTTTCCTTGATGGTACAGACTGATTTAAATGGACACCAGATCAAGAACAGCCCGGGGTGGAGCCCGAGGTGGAGCTCGAGGCGGGGCCAGAGGAGGAGCCCGAGGGGGAGCTAGAGGGCAAACTAGAGACGAGACCCCCATTACTCAGGAACAACCTACTTCAGAGGTCGTAGCACAACCACCTCCACCTTCACAGCCTTTCGACTTGAAGAGAATGTAAAAGAAATTCAGAAATCAAGGAGGTGTACCCTTCACGAGGCGAGAGTCTGCGATTCAGGCAGAGTCATGGCTTAAGGACTGTGAAAAGATCTTAGAGGGCTTAGAATTAGAGGATCAGCGAAAGCGTTTCCTAGCAGTATGGGAATTAAAGGATGAAGCTGGACATTGGTGGGATACAGTCAAGATCTGCAATGATGTGGCCAATATTTCTTGGGCCAAATTTAAAGAACTTTTCAATGACAAGTATGTTCCTCCACAAGCAAGAGAGCGCCTTTGCGAGCAGTTCGTCAACCTACAGCAAGGGAGTATGTCCGTTTATGAGTATGTGAGGAAGTTTGATGAGCTTTCACGATATGCTCCTGGATTGATTCAAGATCTCCAATAGAGAAGAATAAAAAATTCATCAAGGGCCTTGCAAAGAAATATTTGAACATAGTAACTGCTCATATCAAGCTCCCATACATTGAAGTAGTAGAGATGGATTGCCGCTACAAGGAGAATGATGAGTCTGGATAGCAGGATAGAGTGAAAAGTCAAAGCAACAACCAAAAGGAGCAGGCTAACAAGAAACCGGAGGCAAGCAATTCTTCTACCGCTAAGCCTCAAGGGAAGAAGAGGGACATGAGCAAGTTGACATGCTTTAACTACGGCAAGACTGGACATTTTGAGTCGGAGTGTAAAGCTCCTAAAAGGGTCAAGAGGAACGAATCAGGACCTAGCCAGAATCGTAACCCGAGTTCTCAGAATCGTGGCCAGAGTTCTCAGGATCGTGGTCAGAACCCTAGGGACACTCAGGATTGCTATAACTGCCATAAGCTAGAGCACATTGCCAGAAATTTCCCTCTACTGAAGAATTCTAAAGTCGCACATGTTTATGAAGGAACGACTGCACAGGCTTCTGCCCAGGGGCCAGGTAAACCCGATGTCTTAGGAGGTACTTTTAATATTAAAGACATTCCTATTACTGTCTTATTTGACACTGGTGTAGCACGAAGTTTTATCTCTAATGATGCAATTAAAATGTTAAAACTGAAACCAAGAAAACTCAAAAATTTGATTAGAGCTAATAGTCAGATAGGAGGTTCTCTTATTCTCGATCAGTATCGTAGAGTACCTGTTTCTTATTCTCGCTACCAGTTTCCCTTTGACTTGATCGTTATGAGTTTCGCCGGTTATGATGTTATTCTTGGGATAGATTGGCTGACAAAATATGAGACCGAAGTCAAATGTACAGAAAGAATTGTCAAAGTTAAAACTAATCTCGGGAATGTATGTATCCCATGCCACGGCTCAGCCACCGACAGAAAAGAATTATGGTCTTCTCTAGAAGTTACCCCTACTTCTGTTGAGGATATCCCTGTCATCAAAGATTACGCTGACGTATTCAAAGAAGTTGAGGGCTTACCTCCGCGTAGAGAAATCATCTTCAGAATTTACTTAGCTCTGAATGTAAGGCCTATCGTACATCCCATTAGGAGAATGTCGCCAAAAGAAAAGGAGGAGCTGAGAAATCAAAGTAAGCAGCTTTTGTGGAAGGGTCTGATCAGACCTACTTTCTCAGAATGGGGTGCAGCAGTGGTGTTCGTCCCAAAATCAGACTGTACCCTCAGGCTATGTGTGGATTATCGCGATCTCAACAAACAAACACTGAAAAATAAATACCCACTGCCGCGTATTGATGACTTACTTGACCACTTGCATGGAGCGCGACTATTTTCTAGGATGGACCTAGCTACAGGCTTCCATCAACTTCGCATTGCAGAAGAGTGTGTGCCTTTAACTGCTTTCAGAAGACCGGACATCTTTTATGAAAGGTTAGTAATGCCCTTCAGTCTATGTAATGCTCCAGCATACTTTGTTGATTTGATGAATAGAGTTTTCCGAGATGTTTTAAATAAATTTGTGCTCGTGTTCATCGATGACATCCTCATCTTTTCTAAATCCACTGCTGAGCACGAACACCATCTGAGGGAAGTCTTGGAGATTTTGCGAAGAAATGTCCTGAAAGCCAAATTCTTCAAATGCATATTCTAGCAAGAAGAGGTGAAATTCCTCGGCCTTGTTGTAACAAAAGAAGGCATCTCAGTAGATCCAGGAAAGATCTCAGCCATGCAAGAGTGGAAGCAACCTAGAACCCCCACGGAGGTCAGAAGTTTCTTAGGACTGGTTGGCTATTATCGGAAATCAGTCAAAGATTTTTCGAAAGTAGCTTGTCCATTGACAAATCTGACCAAGAAGCATACGAAATTCAATTGGACACCCGAATGCGAGACAGCTTTCCAAGATCTAAAAAGGAGGTTGACCAATGCTCCTGTGTTGACCATTATAGATGGAAATCAGGATTTGAAGGTCTGGACCGACGCTTCTAAACAAGGTTGTTTCTTTTATAATTCAAAATGTCAGAGATAACATTTTCTTTTAATGCCAAATCTCATTTTAACATGTTATCCCTTATTTATTTAAGGTATTGGTGTGGTGCTGATGCAAAGAGGCAAAGTAGTCACATGTGCTAGCCGCAAGCTGAAACCGCATGAGAAGAATTACGCCACGCATGATCTTGAGCTAATGGCTATTGTGTTTGATCTTAAAATATGGAGGCACTATCTCTTGGGTGAGAAGTTCGAAATATATACGGATCACAAATCCTTGAAGCATCTATTTACCCAAAGAGATTTGAATATGAGGCAGCAATGCTAGGTTGAATTTCTTGCAGCCTATGACCTGGATATCCTATATACTCCAGGGGAAGCCAATGTTGTAGCCGATGCGCTCAGTAAAAAGAATGCAGATAGCGACAATCTCATCCTCGCCAGTCTCATTATCACTCCTACTTTGATTGATAAAATTTCTGCTCTTCAGAAGAATGATAAATTTATCTTGAAGCTTTGCGAGCGAGTTCGAAAGGGCGAAGCCTCAAGCTTCCAAATTGACAGTAATGGGACCCTTAGATTGCAAGGGCGAATTTGTGTGCCAGACATTGCTGAGCTAAAAAGAGAAGTTATGGATGAGTGCCACAAATCTAAAATCAGCGTCCATCCAGGTGTAAGCAAGATGTACCATGATCTTAAGCGCACCTTTTGGTGGAAAGTGATGAAGAGAGATATTTCTATTTACGTTGCTAGATGTCCCACTTGTCAGCAAGTTAAAATTGATCAACAGAAGTTGGCCGGTTTATTGCAACCGCTGGGAGTTCCAGGTTGGAAGTGGGAGGAAATTTCTATGGACTTTATAGATGGCTTGCCCCGAAGCAGAAAAGGGAATGATAGCATATGGGTGATTGTGGATTGCTTAACAAAGTCTGCACATTTCATCCCTGTTAGGTCCAACAGAACAGCTCGATGTTTGGCGCAGCTTTATTTTAAAGAGATAGTCAGACTGCATGGGGTTCCCAAAAGCATTGTTAGTGATCGGGATCCTATATTTACTAACAAATTCTGGGAAGCTTTCCAAGAAGAGCTTGGGACCAAGTTGAATCTAAGCACTGCCTATCACCCTCAGACAGATGGCCAGACTAAGAGGGTGAACCGTATTTTAGAAGACTTGTTGCGAGCTTGCATTCTTGATTATGGCGGTTCATGGGAGGATCACTTGCACTTGGTGGAATTCTCTTATAATAATAGCTACCAAGCAAGCTTGAAGATGTCACCATTTGAATTATTATATGGCAGACCATGCAGATCTCCGGCATGTTGGGTGGAGTCAGGCAATCGACTAGTCTTGGGCCCCGACATGGTTCGTGGAGCATCGGATAAGGTTGACTTGATTAAGAAACGCCTATTGACTGCTCAGAGCCGACAGAAGAGCTATGCAGACCAGCGAAGAAGAAATTTAGAATTCTCTGTTGGTGATCGAGTATGCTTGAAGGTTTCTCCTTTGAGAGGCGTAATTCGTTTTATGAAGACTGGAAAGTTGGCACCGAGATTCATTGGTCCATTTCCTATTCTCGAAAGGATTGGTACTCTCGCTTATAGAGTACAGCTGCCTGACTGGTTGCCAGGGGTGCATGATGCACTTCATGTGTCTCAACTCCGCAAGCATGTGCATGATCCAGATCTGATTGAGGTTGAATTAAATCAACAGGTCCTGGATATTACTCTGAATCTAACAGTGAGAAAAGACCCGATAAAGATCATTGGCAAAGAAACCAAAATTTTGAGGAACAAGAGGATCAACCTAGTCAAAGTTCAATGGAGTGGGGATCTTAGAGACTGTACTTGGGAGATAGAGGATAGCATCAAAAAGGCTTACCCCAAGTGCAGAGTGGACATCTCCAAATAACTCTTGTGTTAAGGTACATTCACTACAACAAAAACACCATATTACAACTGTGGGAAAAGCACAGTTGTAATAAATGTTTCTTACAACAGTCAATTCCCAAAAGTTGTAATAAACATATTTTTACAACTTTTCATTTTGTTAGTTGTAATAGATGCCTATTGTAATGAACCAAGATTTTTGGCGTTTTAAAATTATGAAATTGATTTGAATTTGGTATTTAATTTTTTTTTAGGAAATTTATAATTGTCATGATTCTACTCTATTTAAATTTAATTTTAATTTTAACTTGAGATTTATTTTAATTTATGTAGATTTAATTAATTTTATACATGTTTAAAATTGTGTTTTGGAATTAAACTTATATTAAGAAATTATTTATAATTTTAGATTTAGTCTATTTTAAACTTAGTTTTGAATTGGTTGTATATATGTGTAAATTTAGAAATTGAAATATTTAATCTAAGTTGTTTTGTTAAATTTAAACGTTAGTAATGTTTCAAATCAAATTGACATATACTATTAATGAAATTATAATTTTTTTTATTGAGAAGTATAATGTAATTTAAATAAATTTGTATGGTTAAATTTGGTTCAAATTAAATGTCATTAATATTTCCAAAAGAACAAATTAATATATTGTTGAGAAATTTTAAATTTTGAAATATAAATTTAGTTTTGAGAATTTTAATCTAATTTATTTATTTGAAAATTTATTGTATTGAGTTAAAACTTGTATTTGAATGGGTATAATTTCATGTATGTACATTGGACAAATTATTGGTATCCATGCTTGAAAAAATTTATTTGTTTGATAATTTTGCCCCTTGTTTGTTGTTCTGATATATATCCGCACATGTTCCCATCCTTCTGATCCTGGTTCCACCTGTTCTTTTCCTACGCATCTGTCCCTTAGTTATCGTACCATGTAATCCTTCCCCATTTCATATAATTGCCACCGTAATAACTTTTCCCCAAAATCCTTTTTTCCCAAACCTAATTAGTAATGGCCTCCACGAAAACCTTCCTCCTTCAATCGGAACAGCGTCCCTCAACCACCGCCGGAGGAGGCACACCGCGTTCTTGCTTTTCCGCTGCTCCAGGCGAAGCCAGCTCCTCCACTGCTGCTTCGAACCGGCGTCGCTTCGTAAGGCCTAAAGTTACCCTCCGTACTGCACTTCGTCACCACTGTGAACTGCGCACCCGTGCGGCTGCAGGCTAGCAGTCCATCGTCACTGATAGGAGATCCAATTCCAGGGCCTTCTTCTTCGTCCAGTTCTTACCGGTTAGTAATTTATTCAATAACTTGATTTGAATTGTTGAATTAATGATTACGCAGCCAGTTATGCTCAATCGAAAGGAAAATTGGTGAATTGGTCATGGTGAATTGTTATTTATTTATATAATTATATTGGGTGAAAAGTTGAATTAATGAGCTTTACTGTATAACACGAGCTTTACTGTGAATAGGTGAATAGTTGAATTAATGAATTGTTGAACAAATGAATAGGTGATTCGGTGAATTGTTACTATTTACGCTTTACTGTGAATTGTTATGCTTTTTAGTGAATTGTTTCAACAAATTAATTCACCTATTCATTAACAAGATTAAACAATAAAAGCTTTACTGTGAATTGTTATGCTGGATTGATAAAGATGTCATATTAGGTCACTGATATTGCCATTAACATTCATGTTCATGTCTGTAAATATTTATCAGTAATAATACATATTATCAAGCATCAAGCTGTGGAGCCCTTGATGCAAACGTCTCCCTATGTATGGCTTATTCTACTATAATACATATTATGTTGTGGAGTGGGAAGGTCGTGTACTGAATTTTGTTTAGTAGAATTCTACCTTTGAATACTATATGAGTTGCCCCTCTACCACAAAGTCAGTTTGCTAAGTTTTTACTGACCTATTCATGTATGGTAGACAAGTCCACATTGGTTAAATTTTGATGTGAAACTATTCAGTAAAGCACTGCTTATCTTGAAATGTAATATTTTCAATTTTTACCCTTGTGTTTCTCCAACCAAAGCTCCTTCAGCTTTGATGCTACGATCATAGTGGTCTACGGTAATCTGTTACTTTTACTTTATCTCTCTTGCATTTATATTGAACCATTTATTTTAATTTGTCTATGGTAAGTTGGTTTCATTTTGAGGATTAACTTTAATCGATTCCTCTCAGACCATGAATAAGGTCTTTGAGCATGCAGGCGATCTTGTGAATATTAGGGTAGCACACAATTTGATGCAGTTGATTGCATAAGGGTTGGGGAGGATGATGATAGCACAGATGTGCAATTAAGATCTTCTGTGGTATGTACTTCTAGTTCACTTGGTTTCGCACTGTACATAACTATATAAACAGTGTTTGGTGCAAGTACAGAGTTTAGTATGTTAGTCATGAAAGAGTATAAATCATTAAGCCGTGGAAGGTTTGGAATCTAGATGCTTGATTTCAGGTTATCTAGACCTAAGTAAGATATTTTAAATCTTACAGCAATCACCTGTTGGTTCTAATCACTTGTATATATGTTTTCCAGTTTTTAACATCTAATGATAACAAGAGAAGATACGGGATTATGGCATGCATCACTATGTAACATGATATGCAAACTTCCATATATGATAGTACTGCTTGTATGGGTAGTGCATGTACATGTATCTTGTATGTTTCTGTAAGAGGTGGAACGCATTTTGATATCAGAACACAAGTTCTCACATTACCTGTTTTGGTTTAGTGTTCATACATAATTTCTTACATTTACCTTTTTTTGGTCAAGTGTTAATAATACTAGTTTGTAGAATGCCTTATTGTAGCGGACGGATAATATTTACATTTTGACTTAAAATTAGGCATAGCAGAAATAGCAGAGACTCCCATCTTAGGAACTTTCAACTCCTCATCCAACTTAGAAGAAAAGTACATGTCCATCATTTTATGTTTACTACAAGCTTAAGGTTATGTTTATATATATATATATATATATATATATATATGCATGTTTGTGATTATGCAGGTGGTGTCTTGTGGTTGTGGGGATGTTGAGGAAGTGCAAAGATGAAGCATGCTGATAGTTGAAGCAGAGTTTTAGGATGGTACTGATTTGTAATCATTGTTTGTAATGAAGAATTGATATATTACTGTGATGATGTATGATTCATTAGTTTTGTATTTTGAATATAAAATGGTAACGTTTTTTGTATGAATGGATCTGTTGCTTTGACTTTATATCAATTTGTTTTCTGTTTATCCACCTTTTGTTGCATTTGCAAAATTTATTCAATTAAAGTTATAATAAAGTATATTACAAATTGATAGAAATAGTTGTAAAATTACAAAGTCACAACGGTGCATAAAAGTTGTAGTAGGTATTACTACAAGGGTGCATAAAAGTTGTAATAAAGTTTATTACAACAGTGGAAAAGAGTTGTAAAATATACAAAGCTACAACGGTGCAGAAAAGTTGTAAAAGATTTTTATCTATTACAACTTCTTAATACACGACGGTTGCATCACCGTTGTCAAAAGTATATTACAACGGTGTTCCACCGTTGTAATAAGGTCATTTTGTTGTAGTGATTTACAATAATTTACATTTTCCGTCTTGTTTCCTACTTTACTTTGTTTCCTTTTCGAGGACGATATACTCTTAAGTGGGGGAGATTGTAACGACCCGGAAAATCCGAACCAATTTTAAAATTTTATTTTAAATAATTTGGTGGAAAAATGTGGCAGAAATTAAAATTTTCATTTTTAAATAATATTAAAGCTAGTGAAAATAGTCAATTTTCAAACGATCTTTGTTTTCGACGAAACCACTTTTGTTGGAACCGGAATGTCATATTATAGTTAGGTTTCAATTTTTAGAAATTTTCAAGTTAGTATGTGAGCGTGGCGAAAGAAACTGTGTTTTGTTCAATTCAGTTAAATTTAATCGACTGAAAAATAGCCATTTTTCAAACAGTCTCAGAATTCGACGAAATTGGTTTTGTTAGGACCGTATCGTCATAACGAAGCAAAATATATTTTTTCGGGATTTTTCTAAGTCCGTATGTGGCCTTAGTGAATTTATTTATGCGAACAAATTAAATTAATAAAGGATTTAATTATTAAATTTAAATAAAACAGGCCATAGACAGCCGTTTGAGCTGACGGGACCTATCCCGTTGAATCTGGAACATGGGCTATTGGCTAGGGTCACCTTCTGCTGGACTGGAATTGGATCGGTTAAAAAGATTTGGATTTAATTGTAAAAATACATTGAAATTAGTATAAAAATAGGAATTTAAACCCTAAAACTACTGTTCACTATTCATCCTTCTTCTCAGCCGCCACCGAACTCTTCATCTTCCAATGGCCATGATCGCTCCAAACTTCTCCCTCTAATTCCTCCTTTTCCTTTAACCTTTAGCCCTCCCTTCAATCCTACTTTTGAAGACCTTTCACTCCTCTCCCCATCCATATTCACCTCGACCCCTACCATAGCCTGAATCATCGGCACCGACGCCGAGAACAACCGCCGCACAAACCAACCGCCAACCCAGACGCCAGCACCGATCTTGCCGGCGTTCATCCCGCCGGTGCGAGCCTCCGAGCTTCCCGACGCAGCATCGCCTGATTCTTGAACCGCTTCACCTTTTGATCAATAATTGGAAACCTAATACTGAACTGAAAAGTGAAAAAACACGGCTGTGTTCTTAAGGTATTATTCAACTGATTTATAACATCCAGAAGCGTAACAAATTATAATTTAATTTATAAAAATGATATCTTTCTCATACGAAGTCAAAATTGAATGATTTCAGAGACATTGTGACTGTGACAACGAAAACTACGACCTGAAAGTGATTGGGACAAATTCTGAATTCATTGGGATTTCTTTAAACTACTTCAATCAAGGTGAGATTTCTTACCTTTAAAATGATTAAATAATTTAATTATTGTTCATGATGGTTTGAATCATATAGATCTGCGATGTGATGATATGGTTAAATATTCATATGTTGATGAATGATGCTTTATCTGTTTGTTTATTATTCTATTAACTTAGATCTGTATGTTAATGATAGATCAGTCGTTGAATCACACATTTTGATGTAATCTTCATATATGTTCTCGCCTTTATTTCCTTTTTAATTGATTCTTTTCAGAAAGTTTGAATCTTTTGTTTTGTTTTACAAAATAAATGAAAGTTTGAATCTTTTGTTTGATTTATAAAACAAAAGAAAATTTGAATCTTTTGTTTGTTTTACAAAACAAATGAAAGTTTGAATCTTTTGTTTGATTTATAAAACAAAAGAAATTTGGAATCTTTTGTTTTGTTTTACAAAACAAATGAAAGTTTGAATCTTTTGTTTGATTTATAAAACAAAAGAAAGTTTGAATCTTTTGTTTTGTTTTACAAAACAAATGAAAGTTTGAATCTTTTGTTTGATTTATAAAAAAAAGAAAGTTTGAATCTTTTGTTTTGTTTTACAAAACAAATGAAAGTTTGAATCTTTTGTTTGATTTATAAAACAAAAATAAGTTTGAATTTTTTTGATTTATCAAAATAAAAGAAAGCTTAGTTTTTTATTTATTTATAAGATAAATGAAGTTTAGATATTTTATTTTGATTCACAAAATAAAATAAAGATGAGACCTTTTATGTGGATTCCTGAAAGTACAATGTAGCGATGAAACCGTATTTACATTTTTCTATGTAAATAAAAGTACAATGTAGCGATGAAACCGTATTTACATATGTAGCGATGAAACCGTATTTACATTTTTCTATGTAAATAAAAGTACAATGTAGCGATGAAACCGTATTTACATTTTTTTTCTATGTGAATAAAAGAACAAAATTTAGCGATGTATTTTATTTGCATTTTTTTTATGTGAATAAAGGAACAAACTTTAGCGATGTGTTTTATTTTCTTTTTTTCTATGTGAATAAAAGAACAAAATTTAGCGATGTATTTTATTTGCATTTTTTTCTATGTGAATAAAAGAACAAAATTTAGCGATCTATTTTATTTGCATTTTTTCTATGTGAATAAAAGGACAAAACTAGCGATAGAACTTTATTTACATTTCCTATATAAATAGGATATGTAGAAGAAAAAGATTACACATTTTTGTTTGCATTTCTAGGAGCAAACAAAACATAGTACAAGAACCACATTTTTGTTTACTCTCTAAGAAAAAGAAAAAGTGAACATTTATTTAAATATAGGGTAGATAAATAAGAAAAAGAAAACGTGAACATTTATTTACATATAGAGTAAATAAATAAGAAAAAGGAAAAGTAACATTTATTTACATTTAGATAAATAAATAAGAAAAAGGAAAAGGAACTTTATTTACAATTAGTGCAAATAAATTTGTATAGAAAATGATCACATTCACTTACATTTTTTGTAAATAAATATAAAAAGGAAGAAGAATGTTTTATTCACATTTAGTGTAAATAAAACATAAATTTAGAAAGGGACATTTTATTCATATCTAGTGTTAATAAAACATGACAAAGAAAAGATTTACATATTTTGTTTGTATTTCTAGGTGCAAACAAAACATAGGAAGGAATCATACTTTTTATTTGCAAAGTAGTTGCAAATAAAAACATAAATATAAAGTACAGTATTATTTGTAATAAAGTGACGGAGAAAAACATGAATTAGAAAGAGTGAAATTTTATTTACTTTTTTAATGTAAATAAAAATATAGAAAGGTACATTTTTTTTATATGTTAAATATAAATAAGAGCAGAGAAATATAAGTAATATTTTTATCGTCATTTTAGATGCGATAAAAAGAATGAGTTTTTATAGTTGAAATTACCAAACGATATAATTATATATATATATATATATATATATATATATATATATATATATAAAATGAAACGCGCGTGGTAGTTCTCGTATCGGCAATCGTAACTTTAAATGATTATACCGGAGGATCTGACCATGGAATTTTCCCAAAACCGGAACCGTTAGTACCGCTTTGGGAAGTGCTTTCCAGCAATATGAAATTCGTCAAAATCCGACGGTTAGATTTCAAGATATGTGTAAATCAAAATTTGGTAAAAGCAGTGCTAGGGCCGCCCACTGACCCGAAGCGTCGTTTTATTATCTTAAGCAATTTTTTTAGAAAAAAATAAATAAAAATTGCGATAAATCATTATATATAGATATTAACGATACGAAATGATTTAAATGGTAATTTTGCGATAATTATTTGAAAAGGCCGAGTTTAACTCATTTCAAATAATTATACGACGATTAAATAAAAGATATAGAAGACGGTGGTTGAAGACCGGCGATCTTCACATCGAATGGACGACGACTACTGATGCCTTGGACTGACTTGCTCCCAAAACGGGATTGAAGCAGTAGTTGTCAAGACGTATGTATTGGTTGTGCGGATAAGCGAGAGCCTCTTAGGTGTCTCCAGTTTCGTTCAGACCCAGAACGGACTTGTAAATGGATGTGTGTCTGACGTTGGAATTTATTTCATGTAATTAAATCGATTCCTATTCATGTATGTCTGTTTGGTGGTGGAGGATTTATTCTCTACTTAACACCTTGGTATACAGTAATAGTTATCGATCGCATGGCGTGAGTTGTCAATGTGGCACGCCAAGATGCAATGATCAAGGCTTTTGTTGAAAAGCAGGCCTTGTGGTTGATGATCAAAGCATAGTCTGTTTATGTGTAGCTTTGAGTATGACGTGACTTCGTGAGCCTCACACCCCGGTATGAGTCAAAAACGGGATATGGATCGTAGGGAGTGCACACGTTTCTTTCTAACTAGGGGTAGTGTCAGTGCTTAAACTGGCTAACATTTTACTTATGTGGATAATGGATTGAGGTACCTTGGGTTTTATAGGTTGTTAGTGGCCATATCAAGGTCCAAAGGGACCGGGGAACGTGTGTTCAGGAATTGCCAATCCACTACCGTTAGGTGGGGACCGGCCTTACCGCATCCAAGGGTTGCCCGTAGGTGTGATCCTGAGGCATTTGCTAGAGTGTCTCGAATCGGAAAGGACGATCCCTAGCCTCGATTTCATGACAGAAAACCAATTTCCAATACGACATTACGGTCTTGGTTGTTAACTTATATACGGCGATATAGTAGGATGGGGTACTATGCTGTCTAGGATTGATACATTTATATTGAGGTATTTTAATACTGCTTAGACACTAATAATAATATAAAAATATTATTTTACACATATTAAGCATGTTTGATCATCATAAGGGAAAACTCTATCCTCCTGTTTGCGTTGCATTGTGTGGTAGGACTTGAATCTTATGATGGTTTCATTTTTCAAAAGTCATTTCGTTGTTTTTGTATAAACTTTATTAAATTATGCACTAGCAATCCAATGGAGTAAACTCGTTCCGCGTTACCGGCATGGTCCTGTGATTCTCCATAATGTTAGCTAGTATAGAAAGATTTCTCATACCGGTCCCATGACTGACTCGAAATTTGTTTTCACTTTGCAAACTCGGGTGCCCTCTCTTTACACGGGCAGCCAAGTGACAGGTTCTTAAGGAGACATTTTCTGGATTGAAGATTGCTTGGAAGAGAAAACGAAGACTCTCTTTTATCTTTATCTTTTGCTTTAGAGACTTTATTCCTTTCTGTATTTGGATGTATGTTTGAAGTTGGAACTTATTTCCTTTGATTCAGACTCTTATTTTGCTAAGTTGTATTCTGTAAACTGCGTACTCTGTGGTTCTGTTGATGTGATGTTTATGACTTATATCTTTTCCGCTGCAATAATTATGTGTTATGATATTATCTGAGATCTGTTGTTGTTATAAATATGTTGTATTCCAAATGATTATCCTTACTTTTGGTCAATGGAAGTTTGGGGTCATCACATAAGCGTTCACTGTTGTAAACACTTACATTACAAAAACTGTGTGATAGATGGATGATTGTTATGAATGTTATTATGATCGTCATTAGTGATAGTATAACAAAATACATTCACATATATGGATTATATGGGTATTAGTTAAGTCTCATTCCATTTGATAATATAAATGAATATTATATTCATTTAAATAAGGTGTAAAAATAAAAATAGGATTTGGTATATGAAACGGTTTAGAAATGGAACTAAAGTAGAAAATTTGAAATATAGTTTTCAAATATTATTATATATGTTATAAGTAATGATTAACATTATTTTGAAGTAATCAGACGAGTTATTGATATAAAGTTGTATTATGATCTGAATAGGACTAGTCGCGCTGCGGGAGTTTGCGAATTTAGGCCATAAACTTTAAATGCTTATAACTAGAGCAAATTAAATAGAAATTTTGCAAAACAAAAAAGGTTTTCTTTTGAATGATAATTGTATTAGTCTTCAAATGTTAAACAAATTTTCAAATCCCAATATATAGTTTTTAAGTTATGTTTAAAAATATTATGAAAAATATAATTGTAAGTGCAGTTCGTTAACCATAATGTTAAACGACTATTATAAAATATTTAAAAAATATGGATTTTTTTGGTAAAATCATAATTAATTATTTAAAAGTGTTTTGAGTTGAAAATATGAAGTTTTGCATAATATAAAGGTTACTTTGATCAAACTAGCTAATATAAGCTATTTTGAAATGCTTTTTGTAACATTTTTTAGACGCTTTTTCAACATTAATTGGTTTTAAAGCTTTAAACTTGTTTGCAAATTTGGAAATCATTTTCTGATGATAATTGAAGTATTTTGGAAAGTTCAGGATACTTAAACAAATTGATTATTAGTAAATTCAATGTTACTTAAGATTTTTCCAATTTAAATAAATTGGATTTGGATGGAAATAATATTCAGGTATTCGATATTAAATTTCATAATAGAAACTTACATTATTTGAGGAATTTGGAAGGTATTGATAACATTGTTCCACTAACAGTATTTTTCTATTATGAGAATTGGTATTGGATATAAGTTGATATAATTTTGGCTTGAATCTTACATTCAATATCAGTTGGTTTTGGGTTTATTGTAAAAAGCGTCTTAAATAACAACGTTCTTAAACCCAGCAAAATCAAGTTGTTTTTGGAAAGAATAAGGTTTAAAATCTTTTGACTTAAAGAATTATGGAAATACAATTACTTAAATTTTAGGTAAGGAATGAGTTTTGGGAAAAGCAAATCTTAAGTAAAAATTTATTAAATGGTATTTTTTTTCTAATTAAGATTTGCAATGGAAAGTCCTTTGATTTAATGGGTTTTGATAAAAAGATCTTTTGAGTTTGGATTTTTTTATGGCCTTTAATGACTAAATCTTTGTTTAAAAGATAAATGAAATGGAATTGATTGCTGACCATCAAAAAAAAGTTTTGTGAAAGGGGTTTTCTTTGGTAAAGATTTATGAAGTTGGGGTTTTGAATCAAACGAGGCAATTATGTGGATTTTATTCAAAGTTATGAAATTTATGATAAAGGGTTCTCAATTGGAAAATAAAAAGGCTTTAATTTACCAATTGAATGGAATGAGACTTAATGGATCCTGTATTTACATATGGTTTTAAAATAGCGCTTATTGTTTGGAAAGGTCGGGATCAGAAATTGGATTTGAAACCATTCCGAACAATAAAACAACATTTGAAGTGAATAAGCATATTGAAGACAGTGTTGAAGACCGATACCCTTTATAACGAAAGGATTGGTTGCTGAATGTCTTGAATGGCTAGCTCCCATTTGAAGACCGATACCCTTTACAACGAAAGGATTAGTTGCTGAATGTCTTGAATGGCTAGCTCCCATTTGGAAATGGATTTTATGTTAGAATAGAAGCAGCTATCCGGAAGTATTTGGAGGAATTCCGGATTTTTGGTTTCATTTAGACCTAGAACACCTTGTATGGATTGTATGTCTGACATTGTAATTGACTGCGTAGCAATTAATCTCTGTTAGATATATATCTGTTTAGTGGCAGAGAATTTATTCTCATAGCTTAACACCCTTTTTTGAGATGTATGATCTTAGAGGTTATACATAGATAGATATCAGTTATATGTGGTGAATGGACAATGTGGCATACTTAAGTGATTGCCTATTGATGATCAAAGCATGGCTTAGTGAGGCATAGCTTTGTGTAACATGACTTCGTTAAGCCCCACACCACGGTATAATGGTAAATTGGTGGTCAGATTTGTATGCTTTCAGAGTTGGATTGCGGTGATCACCTAGGACTCTTTCCGATCATAAAAGAATATAGTGAAGGGTCTGAGTCCTTGGATGTTACTCGCTGATATTCAAAGTTGATGATGGTACAGCGAAGGATCTGAGTCCTTGGATGTCACTCACAGAATACTATGTTGCATATTGGTTTTAATTCAACAGATTGAATTTTTATACTATGTTGGAAACCCATTCTTCAATATGAGCCATACGATTTTAGTTATATATCTATATGTCAACATAACAGGATGGGGCATCATGTTGGCTAAGATTGATACATTTACATGCGAAATGATTTTCCACACTATGCTCTAATAATAATATCAAATGGTTTTATAGTATCAAGCATTTTCAGTTATCATACGGACAAAACTCGCCCAAATGTGTGCGTTTGCATTGTGTGTTATATGGCGAGCCTTATGATAACTTCATTTTCTAAAAAGGTATGTACAGTTTTTCTACACTAGTATTCATAAGGGAAAATCCCATTTGGTGTTTATATGGTGTGGTCTTATCAGTTACCTAACTTTAAAGTAAATAACTATTTTTAGTTCTCACAACAGTCCCATGACTGACCCGGAGTTTATTGTTCCTTCACCTAAACTCTAGGTGCCCATATTTTCCACACAGGCAGCCTAGTAGTTAAGGTCTTGTAGATAGTCTTGGAATCGTTATAGAGCAACATGATTAAGACTAAAGCTCAATTTGGAGCTTCCGCTAGTGTCATTATATTTTCCACTGTATAATTATTGTATTATGACATTTGTTGTAGACTCTGATGTAAAATATTGTTGTATCAATAAAAGTTCATTTTTTTTCTGTTTTGATGTGTTATTACCCCAGGCAATGCAGATTTAGATGTTTGAATTATTGGGATTTGAATACCGAGTTCTGGTATATTTGTAAAAGCCAACATACATGATTTTAGGAAATACATTGTCATACATTCATCCATACAAATTGTCCAGGAATAGGACAAACCAAAGGTACTCTTTTACCACATCCTATCGTGATAACCCATAGGATTTGTAACAAGAAGTCCTTGCATCATGCGGAACCCAGAATGCAGGGATTACTGCTATAAGTATAATTCTGATAGTTAACCAGTGACATAAGCGAGCATCCCTGTTTTCTCCGAAGGTCTACGCCTTCAAATCGTCTTAATTTTCATAAGCAAACTTGCAAATAAAGTTTTCGAACGCAAAGTCGATTCGATTGGTTTTAGGTTCAGTTCCTATCCGGGTTCCTCCAACAACACATCATAAGTTAAAACATAATTTATTGGTAGTCGATTCCTTAACTATCAAATCACATAGTACATTTAAGTAAGTTAGCAACACATGCCCTTTTAAATTTTACCATTTATTAAAATCATTTCATCAATTCTAAAAAATCGAAGCCATCTACTTATCTCAACGGAATAAGTATATTCACAAATATCTTGTTTTCCTTACTTCAAAAACGATAACTGTTAGCCTGTTTTGTGACCAGGCCACCCAAAACTCAGATGATCAGGGTTACATATGTTAGAGGATAAAGATCTCATATGTCCTAAAACCAGAGCTTGGATCGGATCGGATTGGGATAGCTTGGATCGGTTTGGATGGAATAGCTAGAGTCGGATCGGATGGGTGCAACAACATCGGTTCGGATCGGATCTAAGCCTCCTAACCGAACTGCTTGAAACACGCAACTCCCCTTCACTGGAGACCTATTCTTGTGCCTATTTACCCGGACCAACTGACACTTGTAAGCCCACGAATGAAGCCACGCTCCCCACTTTCTCTGTCATTTTCGAAGTCCTCCATGATGTTGCCACGTGGCCACACATCCCAACTGATTTTACACCTATAAATAAACATACAGTGCATCATTTAAGGGGGGGTTCTGACACTTAATTCATTAATGGCATCCATCGCCAAATTTCTCAATCAACAACCACCTGCTTCCCCAATAAAAATCAATGAATTCGGAGAGAATAATTCATTGTATTCGAGTGATTGTGTGAATGTATTCATTGTAATTGTAATTCTGGAATGAAATGAGAAACTATGAAGTGGACATATGTTAGTTAATGCCGAACCACTATAAATCTCGTGTCTCTGCTTGATTTTCTATGTTTTAGATTATTATTCTTCGCAAATCATATTCAATTGGGTGTTAGGACCATTTTTTGGTCTAACTTTTTGGTGCTTTCACTGAGAAATGAAGATTCTCAACGTTTATAGATTCTCCAATCTACTAATTGGACTGCCAAGTCCGATGAGGAAATCCGACAAATTCTCTATTTTCCAATGATCTTGGAAGAATGAAGACTTCCAGACGTGAACCCAACAACATGCCTTGTAGCAGAGATGATTGACAAAGATTGGAAACGGCAGCTTCAGCATATTTCAGTCTTCGGTTCGGATGAAGAGCAAATGGATGTTCTTGACCTGCAAGTGAGAGTCACTGCCATCAGTCTCCAGGTCGAACGGGTCAGATCGGATCTGATCCGATCCCCAATCATCGTGCATAAAGCTTGATATGTGCCAGAACCGGTTCGAATGTCCTCGGGTCGGAGACGACCCGATCTGGAGGGGGGCTTCCGATCTAATCCAGCAATAGTGTTCGTATGCCAAATAATGAAGAAGGCCATCCGACCCGAACCGACAACTGCGTCTCGATCCGAACCGAGTGTATCCATCTGAGTCGATTTGATCTGCGGACACAATTCGATCCGACCCGTAGCTGCCGAAGATACTTTCGAATAGCGCGCTGAAGCAACACCCGACTCGAGCAAGAAGCTCTGACCCAAACCGGAGGGATGATCCGAACCGGTGCCAACATTTGACACACACCCGAACCGCGACCCGGTGATGCATCTCCGAACTGAACCGAAGTGGATTCCCCGAACCGAATCGAGGAAACGAATGTTACAGATGGCGTAACTTGAAGGCAGATTCCGATCCGACCCGGTACAGCTGTTTTTGGGGAAAAATACGTTTTATGGATCATTTCAGAAAAGGCTCCATCTTCCAAAATCGAAAAAATCGCACGGTGCCCACATTTTCGACCTAACCGGCTAGGTCAATCGCCGCCGGGACTGTAGGGCCCCGGACCCCCACCGGCGCTGTGCCCGGACCCGCTGACGGCCTCGCCTTCGGCTCAGAGCACGGCTCGCCATCGGCTCGACATATATTTTGGCCAATAGCAGTCATCAAAGCTTGTCAATGAAGATAAGACAGATAGTTAAAGAATATGAAAATGAAATGGCAATGACTGGGATTCTTCCTAGAGCCATGACGCCTACTTACATCAGTAAGCCAATGCGAGGAGCTATCGATCATATTCAACTTGCTATCAATGTCATTATACGAAACAATGATTGTCTCATAGCTGCTTCCTCTTCCATAGCTCCGATGGTGTATAGATTTCACCGACATAATTTTTATTGCTCCCTAACGAGTAGTGACCACCTTATTTATGTGACTTAAACCTGTTCAATAGGCGGAGTACCGAATGATGGTTATATGGAACAATCCAGGCACTACTCTAGACAATTCTTATGATCTTAGTGACCATGATTATCAATGATGGAATATTGGAAAGCAACTAAGGATCCTAGCACAACAAAGCTACACCTCACTTGAATGGTGCGGTGAAAGACGTATGTCCTGTAGTTCACTCCCCGAAGAGCTTACCCAACCTTTGCAATTCCTATCTGCCATCAACTACGTCAATGAAGATTGGTTTCCATTAAATAATAGTTAGACTAATATACTTTGGTACCCCGAGTTAGGTACCAGTTGGACCACCACAAGCCAGGATTTGATCAATGGATCCTTGCCTGGATGATAGCAACTTGACTGCTCACCGACCACCATACGACCTCGGTCAATAGATGAAAGCTTGAGATCAAAGTGAATATGAATCAATCGTTAGCTTTTTTTCTTCATACTTCTGTTGTGACAAGACCCAGGAACATCACTTGAAGCCTCGCAAGCTATGCTATCGTATTCAAGCTTATCTGATCATGGTCTATATCATCCGGCTCCAACAGAATTCAGAGCTTACATCATGCCCTAGTATCCATAGCTAAAAGCCCCAACCAAAGCCAGAGTGGGAATGATATGTGATAACTAAGTTACTAGGAGAGCCTGCTATTTGGCTGAATGGAATATGCTATGTAACAAAGACGACATGAGACCCCAAAAACGCTTTCCCTCTCGGTGAGATGAAGTGTAAAGGAGGCATGGGATTAGCAAGCGTTAGCTGACTTCATCGTTAAGTTTATAGTTCCCAAAGAAGATGTGTTAAATGAAGAAGATGGCCCCTCAAAATGAAAGATGAAAACCTAGCATCCGGAAGTTATATACGGATGGTGCAAAGAATAATTGACAGTTCGGCGCTGGAGTTGAATTGATTCGAAGGAAATTCCAGATGAAGGGACTACGACTCGCAACTTACCTAGAACAGGTATAAGAGATGTTGGATGGATGGGAACATAACAACATATCTTATATTCCGCATATGGAAAATCAGAAAGCGGATAATCTGGCCAACCAAGTAAATTCTGATAATCCAGAAGAGATGGAGACGATCCCGATCGAGACAATTGGAAGTTGATCCAGTATTGGAAAACGAATTCGGAAGAGAGTCATAGAAAGCTCCCTTTAGAAACTTCTTGCAGCACGGAGTGTTTCCAACAAGAGAAGTGAAGGACGTACCGTCGTTATGCCTCGAGTTATTTCCTTTGAAAGGTTGTCCCAAGATAGATATCAACGAGTCTCATTGCTCGATTCACTGCCCAGAATGATTTAACAAAATCACTAATTCATTTCCCGATTGGGGGGAGATATATGCGAATGTAATGTCTAATGAGCGATATTTTGGAATTAGAAAGTGAAGATTCCCACTTCCGTTCCCTTCATCGATTATCTACCAAGTAACTCATTCCCCAGACGTTGGGGGAAACTGGAGATTTAAGCATGAATCGCTCAAGATTACATCATCTAATTCAAAGCTGATACATCATGAGTGTGCATGGCTGATTGCCTTGGCCTTGCCTGAAAGTTAGCGAGTTGAAGGTTTAGAACGCTTACGCCTGAATGCTGATTGATCGTCTGTGCACCAACCCTTGTCCCCAACATAGGACCGAAGGCATATCGAAAATTTATGAGATATGACTATCTCACCAGTAGCAATATCCTATTTCCAAGCATGGAAAATACAAAAGTTTCTATAAGTATGGATTCATTGTTCTCTTGTCAATTACCATCCTAACACCAATGTGATGATGTGCTACCATTAGCGGTACATACATGACTCCCTAACACTCAATCCTTGCCCTCAGCAAGGGGGCAAGAAGGCGATTCAAAGGAGATGTAACCTCATCATTCGCTTACAGTATTTATCTAACTACCTTTGTCACTCCAAGACCCCAATCAAGGCCTGTTCACTCTCGGGATCGCCATTCCATGACGGTTTGAAAAGACGTTCATCGCCAACTAAAGATTTTGGCAGCCATCTCCGACAGAGATTGTCGAGGCAAAATAAATCTGCAAAGAGCGTGCAATGCAATTTTCGCATAGAATGATATTCATTCCTTTAACAGGATTACTCTTTAACCATAACTCTTATATTTGCATGCTTTAAGACTTATTGATGTAATTAACTCAGATGAATTAATGTGTGGATGGTGTAGGTACCTAGGATTTGATACCGATTAGACTTCTAACACCCGCATATAGAGTTATGGAGCAATATCATGACAAGCTTGACTGAACTGCTCGTTTATAAGCCATGACCTTCGCCTGAATGAGGTTGTATAGCTCAAGGTGGATCTGAGATGACCACCCAATCCTAGGATCATACGTGGCAGAGCTAAAAATAATTATGCATCGACTTTTGCATTTCAAAGTCGGAATCCGATTTCAGATGGATGCAGTTCGACCGTTTACATGGCTCGATCCTATATTTGACGTCGCCAGATTACATCAATCCAAATAAAGGAGGCAGCACTACCCCTTGATATGCTTACTTTTCAATCATGCAATTTACTTTTACATGCTTCCCGAGTTATTGACATAACTAACTCATGCTATATGAATGATGCAGGTACCCGAAGTTCGGTGCCAATCACTCCTCACATGGATTGATTAGAGGAACGCAGAGCCTTGGCAAACATTTTCTAACTGTTTGCCCAACTAACTCTAATCCTCAGAGCTTGGATAGATGTATGAACCTAGGACAAGTGTGAGGGGCACCCCAAGATTAAAGACCAATCGATCCATGACTCTAACTCTCATGGTTTGAGAGAGCACTTAAAGGATGATACTGCAATGTCCGACCAAACTCCACGCCACGAGTCGAAGGGACGAGAGAGACTTGATTATTGCAAATGGCCACCTTTACCGGTGAAACAGGGATTATAAGGTATCCCTCAGTGACTGTGATCCGACCGCTTGCTAAAAAAACTCAATCTACCAAAGTGAAGCGTGGAATAAGGACTAAAACCGAGTTTGAGAATGACAGTCGATACTGTGGACTCCCGCTCTTGGAAATAGAGTGTAAAAGGAGCTCCGGGGCGAATGATGCAGCTGTTCACCTAAATAACTCTAACCCCATGACTTGAGGAAGAGTATAAAGGACGGGAAGATGGTGTCCACAGGGCGTGAAGGTGCACCACGATTAAAGACCGCCTTGACCACACTCTACCCTTGGAATTCGATGGGAGAGTACAAAGGCGCTAGGGACTGGCGCCACAAGAACTCCTACCCTGCTGAAGGATCGGGGAGTAGACTGAAAGCTGAGTTCGAACTCTATCCTGGGCATACGACAGGAGAATATAAAGGCATGTTGATTAAATGCCATAAAAAGGCTCCTACCCCGCTGTAGTATTGGGGGCAAGAGTGAAAGCTGAGCCCAAACCCTTCATGTCCGGACATGGGGGGCAATGCACTGTCGATCCCGCTTGTTCACTATTGATTAGGAGCATACGCACACGTTACACCCCTACGATGGATGCAATATGATATACTATTTATTTAAAGGGATACAGAATTGAAACCCTCATCTGATTTGTGATGCGATTTATTCCTTGCTACTTAGTGTAGTAATGCTCTGACTACAAATACATTTGATTGAAATATATAACAAACTTGCAAATGTATGATATTGCAGGAATACCACTTTGTTTGCTGATGGAAGATTTACAGAGGATGACTGGTCAAGAATGCAAGGCCTGCACTCGTAACAACAACAAGCCAGTAGAAAGCAAAAAGGGCCATGCATAGAATGCTGACGTTGATGCCCAATGATAAGCATCCTACGTGACTTAAGGCGGCGACCAAAAAGAGGCCTTGAGAGTGAATTATGAAATGACACGTCATGCGACTTAATACTCGCGGCTGGGAAGGACTCGACAAAGCCCTGGGATTCTTGATGTCTACCCGGTCTTAATATGATCTGACACGATCATGGCATTCATGATTTCTATGGATTGAAGATTTCCCTGACTAACTGTAATACACCTCCCTCTATCTAAATTTGAAAAGGATCCGATCTAACCACCACCTGTCTTGTGCTATTACCCCTGGACTGGGGATATACCATTGAAAATATTTACGAATGGCATAACTTATATGTTTGTGTCTAGCTTATACCTCGATCTTGATAGGATGCTTGAGGACCACAAGAATGGATGCATAGTGAACATCCATTTTCTAGTCTCGACTGACTTTCCGATTGAAAGACCCCGGGTGAGGGAGCACGCTATTACTTTGACTTCTGTCTTGCAAGGAAGCGAATTTCCTGATACTCCGACTCAAGGGCTAAGAAGAAGGAGGATAGAAATTTATTTCATGTTGAGGATGTGGATGCAGAAGGCGCTAGGAATGGAGGATGTCAACAGATTTCTTCTTGTGATGATCCCTCAGCATGTTAGACTAGATATGAAATGGATGGTGCCATTGTTGAATTGAGAACCCAGATTCTCGGCACGATGAACTTCTCCAGAAACGACAAAAAATGATGGACAACTTATTTACTTGGATAGATGGAAGGCCGAGCAACTACGACTTTCTTTCTGGAGCAAGTATTGTGAGAATTCAAGCGATAATGAACTTGGGTCACACACTCCCTGTTACACGGTTCAGATTGCATGGTACCCTAGGACAGATTGGCAACGTAGTCTTGAATGAAACAAGGTGCAATCAACCTCCTCCCAAATATTTGCAGCATGCAACTTCTGATTGCAGCATTTTGGATGAAAATGACAGCAATGCAGGCGTCACTGAAAACATAAACGGAGTCCGACCAACCTATGCTCCAATTCAGATGAATGCTTCAAATCCAACTCAAATTCAACATAAAGTTCCCCATTTCTTAATGTAGGGGGCAAACGAGATCATTTTAGATAGCTATAATCTGACTTTATTGCCACCCGACTCCGAACCTCAGAGATTGGATGGGAGACCAAAGACTAACATGACCTAGACACGAACAAATAATTTTGTATCAAACTCCAACTCACAGCTTGATGAGGGAGTATAAATTCAGAGAATACGTTGATTAGATTATTACCATTTAGTAAAATCCCCGTGGATGGGGAGTACGGGATACGAGCTTCGAGCAACATAATTTGACTATCCGCCAACTTTAGGCACATAACTATTATCAGACTTCCCCAAGATCCCAGACTATAACCAGAAGAATGGCTCCTCAAGAACAACCAGCATACATCCGAGTAATGGATCACCATCTAGAATCAAAAGACAGAAGCCTGATTGACGACTATTATATATGCGGAATCAAGAAACGAGAGACCAGCTTCCATCCACTTCAAGAGTTTATGCTGGGGTCACCAGCGCTAAATTGGGCAATTGGCAATGACTCCGCAAAAACAAAGGCCAGATTGCCAATGTTATTTAATGCTTCATCAAAGGCGGCACATCTCAAATGCAGCTCAAAGATCCACGCCTATCGACCCAAGAGTGTCATGTTACTCAGTACAATCAAACAAAGGTTTGGCGAGACTCTACATTCGTTCCTCAAAAAATTCGATGCCGCGGTGGCATTGGTAGATCAACCTAGACCATCTATGGTGTTGATAGCAGCAGTATCTGATATTCTGGGTAACTCAGACTTCAAAGTCTCTCTGCAACGAGGCCCACCAATTTGCCTTGGCGGATTCACCTCTAGAGTAAACATCAATGCCTTTATGCCATGAGATTTTCCTAGAAACATTGACAAATTCTATCCTGAGGCAGAAAAATTCATGCAACAAGAGGACATCTATATTGAAATGGATGTTCTCAATGTTTTCATAACAAAGAATGAAGCGTCATTTGACTCCTGAAATGATCAAGACAAAAGAAAACCCCCAGAAAATACTGACAGGAATGCATAATACCAAAAAGAAACAATTTCATTAATCGATCCAGCAATCCTGATTGTCGAGCTCGAATAACTCCCTAACAACGTTCCCTCGCTTTCATGATTGACGAGCTTACTCAACTCCATGGCTGATTCAAGTAGAGTATTGTAACACCCCGCCTCCGCTAGGGTCACTCGCAAAGGAATGCACTAGCTTTAGAGGGGCATTATTGGTAAACATGCACAGAAATATCACAAGACAGAACATATAAAAATAGCGGAAGTAAAATCAAACTTTCATAACATGAATAAATAAGGTCTAAAGCCTTTTACATCAGAGTACATCAAAACCTGTCTTGCAATAGTAAAGAAGCATAAAGACATTTTCATAAATTATTCCCCAAGTAAAAACAGTAAAGTAGCCATTAGCCAAGAAAAGTCCAAGCCATCCATGATGACCTTCAAGCAGAAGAAGTCCGAACTAAACAACAGTATTTCCTCCCTGTAACTTGGGGGGGGGGGAACGGAAGAAAAGAGGCGAAAGAAAACAGGTCAGTGAAAAAGACTGAGTAAGCCCTATCTACTATTAGCATAAAGACTAGTAAAGTTAACTGACATGAGAAACTGAGATGAACATAAGCATGATGACAAGATAGATAAGCTAAATCAAAATAACAGGATGAACTACTGAACTCAGATAAACTAAGGTGTCATGATAAATTACGATGTCAAGATAAAACAAGGTATCACATCGTCAGGTTTCTATCAAGTATAATATCCCCAAGATATCTATCACGTATAACGTCCCATGATATCTATCCTGCATTTTAGCTCTGCACCTACCGTACTAGTATCCCCACCGTATCATGTGTTAACCAAGAATGACCCTCACTCAAAAGTCGTGTAATGGTCCATGTCAACCTAATATATCGCATATATAGGTTACTCAACTTGTATGTTTTATTCCATGTAAATGTTCAGTCCCTTGCCGTAGACCATATGGGCTTTCCCATGAGATTCTACATTACTTTAACATAGTTCCATGATCCTTAAGATCGGTTTGGACTGTTACCCTAAACCTAGCTAGGGTCTTCCAACATGAATTATCGTTTGTACAACTAGGACTTATGCTACCTAGGGCCACTAGGGATTACGCTTACCTATTGCACATTTTCGTATCTCGGTTTTGATTCAACCACCCAGGGCCACTGGGATTTACGCTAACCGTCAACCGCGCCCTTTTTCCCACGTATTCATCGTGAATCGTTTTCCATGACTGTATGCACGTGTATCACATCGTGCCATCCGAGTCCTGTCACAGGGCAGATCGAGAAATACAGGACTCGGTCGGGAGCTTTCGATTTATCTGCCGATGCAGATGCTAAGGTCTGTTTTTCTATACGTGGCTATGGTCCCACGCGACCCCTCCCTCAACTAGTGAAAGACAAGACAGGATAAATCCTGTATGAGAACACACTACTGGCCAACCCACAATCCTAGCCTTACCGCAACCATAATTAGATAGCAATTATGGTCTATTGGGTGTTCTCTGCCTTTCCGTACGTACACGCTTGACCAAAGATGGTAGGTAGTCTGACGAAATGCTATCTAGGGTACGACCGTGTATCGTCGACTATCCCCTATCCATCCCCGTCTTTAGGTCGCTCGCATAGCAACCAAGGCATACTCTTGGTTCTTCTAACGTAGACCTTAACCTCTCATGAGCCTAGTATAATCACCTGGCAGCTCATAGAGGGATACCAAGAATACCCTCACGTTCCCCGAAGCCGTTGCTTCGTTACCCAGTTCGCTGGAGCCTTTATCTAAATCAGATACTTGCTCCTACTCGTATACTTAAACGATGACCTACCGTATCAGGTTACTCATCTATCTATGAATTGGTCTAAATTTCCTTGACTAAGAATCATTACTTAGTTATTCCTCAAATAAGGTTTACCACTTAGCCTTATTCCCGTTATCCTTGTTAACTACGGTTATCCCCTATCCTCAGAACTAGGGTTTACATAATGGATTAAGTGTCACTTAAGTTCATGACTTAACCCGTCTACCAATCATGTCAAAATTGGCTAAGTATCCAAGTCCAAGACTTAACCCGTCTTCAAATCATGTCAAAATTGGCTAAGTATCCAAGTCCAAGACTTAACCCTACAAACCATGCTCACGTTGGTTAAGTATGTATTAAGCAATTCACGACTTAACCTCGTCCAATTATCATTCTAGATTGGTTAAGTACATATTAACTTGACCCTATCAATTTACTCAGTCAAATCGGTCAAGTGTATTCAAGCGATTCGTGACTTAGCCTTATCATGTTTTCACGTTAGATCGACTAAGTATAGGTTAACTTAACCTCAATAAATTCACGAGTTAGATTGGTTAAGTATAGGTCACTTAACCACATCAATTCATCATGTTTAGATTAGGTAAGTGTTTAACTTAACCCCATTAAACTACCAAGTGGGATTAATTAAGTCTAGGCTAACTTAACCCCATCCGATTTCCATGTTTAGACTAGTTGAGTCTAATCTTAACCCCATTCGTTAACCGTATTTTTCGGTTAAGCGTCATTAAGAAAACTTACTTAACCTTACCAAGTTATCGTGTTGGATTGATTAAGTGTTGGTTAACTTAACCCCATCCACTAGTCATATAAAAATGGTTAAGTGTCATTAGGCAAATCAAGTTACTTAACCTACCCAACCTTGTCATGTTTTGTTAAGTATCATTAGCCTAATCAAATTACTTAACCCATTTGTCCATGTCATATTTGGTTAAGAGTCATTAATCAAATTAACTTAACCCTATCATGTGGCATTAATTACTTAATGCACCTTCACCTCTCACATTAGACTTTGTTGTGGTTACTAGTTAAGCCGGTCGGCTCCGGGTAGCTTTACACCACAACTTGGTCTAACCTCGGGTTCAAGCACAACATGACCAACTTCTCACATTGGGTCCTATTGTTTGCAACTACTAGTTAGGCCGGTCGGTTCCGGGTAGTTTTACGTTGCAAACTCAACCCAACCTCGAGTTGGACACACTTATATTATCTAAGTGTCATGTCCATCATGTTTCCCAAAACATGTTACAAGTTTTCAAGCATTTGGGTAGACCTAACTTAATAGGTAAATTCCCAAAGGGTAGACCTAACTTAATAGGTAAATTCCCAAGCTTATGTTTTTATGCATACTTACATGTCAACTTCCATGTTATATTTCAAGTCATGTTTTCAAGTTGTATTTTCATGTCATTAGAAATTACCCATAACATAACCCAACGCTTTTAAACTCGCATATACGTTCGCGACAACGTAATGGATTAAAAGAAGAGACTTGGCAAAGGCATGACAAAAATGGATATTAAGCCACAAGTTAATCATGGTGGCAAATGAGGCACAAATGTGTTCATTAACTTGCATGTTACATTCTTAAGCCTCAAAACATGCATAAACCCAAACTTGGCACATAAGCGAATCATGGTGACAAAAGATATGGAATGATGACTAGTAACTCGCATATATCATCATATAAGGGTTATGACTTCATATGCAAGTTGACATAAAGGTTATGAGGGTTCTCATGTTGCCTAATGCAACATTTCAACATAAAGGTTGTAGCTTTTAGCTCACAAGATCAAGATAATGACTTCATAAACTTGCATGACATGATAGCATGTATCATACTCAATGATCAAACCCAAACTTGCAACATGAACATTTAATTTCATAGTTAATATCTAAGAGTAGGGAAAGGGCTTACATTGCTATGAAGGCACAAAAGATATGACAAAGCCCTTATGCAATCAAATAGACCCAAAATGCAAGCTCTAACATAAGAACCCTTGAGCCAAAATGATCAAAACCCTTGCTTTATGATGCAAAGATAGAAACTTGACTTGAATGCAAGCTAATGACACTCATACAAGCTTGAAAACACTTGTATGCATGGAAAATCTCTAATAGAAACCATTTAGAAATTTTATGAAGAGAGTGGAGGCCATGAGAGGTAAAATTTTGCCATAGTTTAGTTGCATGAATGAATAATGAGGATTTAGGATAGGTTAGGGTCTTATTTATAGATTAGGCAAGTGTTTTAGGCCATAGGATTAAACCTAGATTCAATCCAAGCCATCAAAGCATGTCTTGGGGAAGAAGTCAAGTGTAGGAACCATCTAGGGCCTTTAGATTAAAGATGAACCATGAGAACCATCCAAATGCAAAATCTGCATTTGAGCGAATCGGCCCACGGGTTGACAGCCAAACACCCTGGATTAACCCCTAGTCGACCCAGCGGGCTTGGGTCGACCTCAAAAATCGGCCGGTTCGGTTATTCCCCTCTCCCAATTCGTTGTTTTGAACATTTTTGCATATTTATTTATTTAATTTTCAATTATATATATATATATATCAATATATATATATTTCTCTGCGCAATCCATTTCACTTAATTAAGTATACTTTAATTTGGGAATTTTTCGTGAAACTTCGCGAGGCCATATCTTGGTCATACGGACTCCGATTCTCGAAAACTCAGACTCTATTTCGCGTATTTTTCCAAAACGAACGCAATGGCATAGCCAGTTTTACTTGATTCAGAATTTAAAATTAAATTCTGCCTTGATTCTCGTCTTAACACGTTATCGAAAAATACGGGTTGTTACATTCTCCCCACCTTTTAGGATTTCGTCCCCGAAATCTCCAAGTTAGGAAGAACATATCCTACCATCCATCATCCATCTACTCAAAACATCATCCACAAGCAACCATTGTCCTTAGATGATTTCTAATGCTGTATGAATATATGCAAAACGTGTGTGTACATGTTCCTTAGCTAATGCTAATGATCAGGCCTGAATAATCTTTCTAATGCAAAATATGTATAGTGCCATGAATCCAACATGTATGCAAATAGTCCTAGTCATATAGATACTATATGCGTGCATAATCATTCATTCATATGCAACAACCGCATGATAATACATTCGATTTCATCCATAAACAAGTATAAATACTCGTGCATATGCAATATGAAATGTGACCGAGTCGAGCTAGTATCTAATGTGTATTCGCGCATCCACGAGCAACCACTTGCAACCATATCAATCATAACATGTTTCAAATACATGTTTACATCCATAGGGTTCTACCTAGAATTCCCTGAAACAGGGCCGAGAAGATAAACAAGACAAACTCCTTACGGGGTTTGTAACAGAAAGTAGGACCGAGAGGATGTCCACAAAAGATAACCTACAAGTAAGCTCTACAGAAACAGGGATCAAGGATATACTCCCAAAAAGAGATATCATGCGCGTATCTAGTCTTTGACCATCAAAGTCGTATTTCCTCGGGCTTACTTCCATTGTGCCTTGACCGTCCTTTAACTTCGCGATTTCGTAGCTTCTTATTTCCTGCTTCCATAACATGAGCTAAAACTCATTTCTTCGTCGCCTCTCGTTCCACTTGCACTTATCCTTTTTCTAGAATACTTGGCGCAAACATGACTGCGTACTCATGATCTCATGCAAGCTTTCCAAAATTCACTAGTGAATCTTGGATCTCGTTTATATACTATAAGGCATTCCATGTAGAAGAACTTTCTCTTGAAAGTAAACAGATGTCAATCAGGTTATCATGCGCACTTACTAGGGTGATCTCTATAACCCATGCATAAATGAAGTAAACCATCCGTCTTATTGGCGAACACCACTCGATCGGGCTTCAAATTTCCAATAAAGGCATCAAGGGATTCTAAGTAACTAGTCATGACAGAACCTCAAAAAGGTTACCCGATACTTCGAGGGCATTACCAAGGCTAGTCAAAAGGTCTAATTACCCTCCTATCAAAACCGAGAGTGGCACCCCCTACTGGATAACCACTTCATCCCTAGAATCCATCCATACCTTATAAACATAAGCATTATTTCCAAACTCAACACTTGGCATAGACATTCCCAAATCCAAACAAGTCATGTATAAATGGACTGATTCTCCAATAGGACTTTGAGACAAAAATGGGATTCTCTATTACGTTAGTACTTAAGGTGCAGAGACTCAACTACCGAAGCGGACTTAAATGATGCGGGGATCAAAACAATGTCTTGGCGGGATGATAGAAAAGAATAACTAGATCTTCAACAAGGATGTTATCCCCCTACTCAGGTACTCTAGTGAGGGTATACAACGATGATCTTGTCCTTGTCCCACAATACTTAACTATCCATCTCGTTTCACCATACCAAAGATACTTTCTCGTCATGGGTTTCATTGTTCATCTTTCTCCCTCCTTTGAGGACTAAGCCATACCAACAAGTTGCTCATCCTTAAGCTCGTATCCTTTATCCTCTTTCTCACTATCCTTTCTTATAACGCGACCACTGGTCTCTTGAAAACCACCTCCATCGCATGGAAAGCACTTTCGTAGATAGAAAAGACTAGTCGCAGTTAAAACCACTGTGACTACAGATGGAGGAAAGAAAGGAGAAGAGATTCAATTAAGGAAACAAGGATAGTGCTAATGGCCTTTGGGGAATAGCCTTTTTCTTTTAAAAGAAAATTTTCTTGAAAAAATGCTTCTTTGTAAACGATTTTCAAATAGTTTTCAGAAGGTCTTTAAAACCTTTTGCCCAGTCTGGTAACCTTCTGCTCTGATACCACGTGTAACACCCCGCCTCCGCTAGGGTCACTCGCAAAGGAATGCACTAGCTTTAGAGGGGCATTATTGGTAAACATGCACAGAAATATCACAAGACAGAACATATAAAAATAGCGGAAGTAAAATCAAACTTTCATAACATGAATAAATAAGGTCTAAAGCCTTTTACATCAGAGTACATCAAAACCTGTCTTGCAATAGTAAAGAAGCATAAAGACATTTTCATAAATTATTCCCCAAGTAAAAACAGTAAAGTAGCCATTAGCCAAGAAAAGTCCAAGCCATCCATGATGACCTTCAAGCAGAAGAAGTCCGAACTAAACAACAGTATTTCCTCCCTGTAACTTGGGGGGGGGAACGGAAGAAAAGAGGCGAAAGAAAACAGGTCAGTCAAAAAGACTGAGTAAGCCTTATCTACTATTAGCATAAAAACTAGTAAAGTTAACTGACATGAGAAACTGAGATGAACATAAGCATGATGACAAGATAGATAAGCTAAATCAAAATAACAGGATGAACTACTGAACTCAGATAAACTAAGGTGTCATGATAAATTACGATGTCAAGATAAAACAACGTATCACATCGTCGGGTTTCTATCAAGTATAATATCCCCAAGATATCTATCACGTATAACGTCCCATGATATCTATCCTGCATTTTAGCTCTGCACCTACCGTACTAGTATCCCCACCGTATCATGTGTTAACCAAGAATGACCCTCACTCAAAAGTCGTGTAATGGTCCATGTCAACCTAATATATCGCATATATAGGTTACTCAACTTGTATGTTTTATTCCATGTAAATGTTCAGTCCCTTGCCGTAGACCATACGGGCTTTCCCATGAGATTCTACATTACTTTAACATAGTTCCATGATCCTTAAGATCGGTTTGGACTGTTACCCTAAACCTAGCTAGGGCCTTCCAACATGAATTATCGTTTGTACAACTAGGACTTATGCTACCTAGGGCCACTAGGGATTACGCTTACCTATTGCACGTTTTCGTATCTCGGTTTTGGTTCAACCACCCAGGGCCACTGGGATTTACGCTAACCGTCAACCGCGCCCTTTTTCCCACGCATTCATCGTGAATCGTTTTCCATGACTGTATGCACATGTATCACATCGTGCCATCCGAGTCCTGTCACAGGGCAGATCGAGAAATACAGGACTCGGTCGGGAGCTTTCGATTTATCTGCCGATGCAGATGCTAAGGTCTGTTTTTCTTTACGTGGCTATGGTCCCACGCGACCCCTCCCTCAACTAGTGAAAGACAAGACAGGATAAATCCTGTATGAGAACACACTACTGGCCAACCCACAATCCTAGCCTTACCGCAACCATAATTAGATAGCAATTATGGTCTATTGGGTGTTCTCTGCCTTTCCGTACGTACACGCTTGACCAAAGATGGTAGGTAGTCTGACGAAATGCTATCTAGGGTACGACCGTGTATCGTCGACTATCCCCTATCCATCCCCGTCTTTAGGTCGCTCGCATAGCAACCAAGGCATACTCTTGGTTCTTCTAACGCAGACCTTAACCTCTCATGAGCCTAGTATAATCACCTGGCAGCTCATAGAGGGATACCAAGAATACCCTCACGTTCCCCGAAGCCGCTGCTTCGTTACCCAGTTTGCTGGAGCCTTTATCTAAATCAGATACTTGCTCCTACTCGTATACTTAAACGATGACCTACCGTATCAGGTTACTCATCTATCTATGAACTGGTCTAAATTTCCTTGACTAAGAATCATTACTTAGTTATTCCTCAACTAAGGTTTACCACTTAGCCTTATTCCTGTTATCCTTGTTAACTACGGTTATCCCCTATCCTCAGAACTAGGGTTTACATAATGGATTAAGTGTCACTTAAGTTCATGACTTAACCCGTCTACCAATCATGTCAAAATTGGCTAAGTATCCAAGTCCAAGACTTAACCCGTCTTCAAATCATGTCAAAATTGGCTAAGTATCCAAGTCCAAGACTTAACCCTACAAACCATGCTCACGTTGGTTAAGTATGTATTAAGCAATTCACGACTTAACCTCGTCCAATTATCATTCTAGATTGGTTAAGTATATATTAACTTGACCCTATCAATTTACTCAGTCAAATCGGTCAAGTGTATTCAAGCGATTCGTGACTTAGCCTTATCATGTTTTCACGTTAGATCGGTTAAGTATAGGTTAACTTAACCTCAATAAATTCACGAGTTAGATTGGTTAAGTATAGGTCACTTAACCACATCAATTCATCATGTTTAGATTAGTTAAGTGTTTAACTTAACCCCATTAAACTACCAAGTGGGATTAATTAAGTCTAGGCTAACTTAACCCCATCCGATTTCCATGTTTAGACTAGTTGAGTCTAATCTTAACCCCATTCGTTAACCGTATTTTTCGGTTAAGCGTCATTAAGAAAACTTACTTAACCTTACCAAGTTATCGCGTTGGATTGATTAAGTGTTGGTTAACTTAACCCCATCCACTAGTCATATAAAAATGGTTAAGTGTCATTAGGCAAATCAAGTTACTTAACCTACTCAACCTTGTCATGTTTTGTTAAGTATCATTAGCCTAATCAAATTAATTAACCCATTTGTCCATGTCATATTTGGTTAAGAGTCATTAATCAAATTAACTTAACCCTATCATGTGGCATTAATTACTTAATGCACCTTCACCTCTCACATTAGACTTTGTTGTGGTTACTAGTTAAGCCGGTCGGTTCCAGGTAGCTTTACACCACAACTTGGTCTAACCTCGGGTTCAAGCACAACATGACCAACTTCTCACATTGGGTCCTATTGTTTGCAACTACTAGTTAGGCCGGTCGGTTCCGGGTAGTTTTACGTTGCAAACTCAACCCAACCTCGAGTTGGCCACACTTATATTATCTAAGTGTCATGTCCATCATGTTTCCCAAAACATGTTACAAGTTTTCAAGCATTTGGGTAGACCTAACTTAATAGGTAAATTCCCAAAGGGTAGACCTAACTTAATAGGTAAATTCCCAAGCTTATGTTTTTATGCATACTTACATGTCAACTTCCATGTTATATTTCAAGTCATGTTTTCAAGTTGTATTTTCATGTCATTAGAAATTACCCATAACATAACCCAACGCTTTTAAACTCGCATATACGTTCGCGACAACGTAATGGATTAAAAGAAGAGACTTGGCAAAGGCATGACAAAAATGGATATTAAGCCACAAGTTAATCATGGTGGCAAATGAGGCACAAATGTGTTCATTAACTTGCATGTTACATTCTTAAGCCTCAAAACATGCATAAACCCAAACTTGGCACATAAGCGAATCATGGTGACAAAAGATATGGAATGATGACTAGTAACTCGCATATATCATCATATAAGGGTTATGACTTCATATGCAAGTTGACATAAAGGTTATGAGGGTTCTCATGTTGCCTAATGCAACATTTCAACATAAAGGTTGTAGCTTTTAGCTCACAAGATCAAGATAATGACTTCATAAACTTGCATGACATGATAGCATGTATCATACTCAATGATCAAACCCAAACTTGCAACATGAACATTTAACTTCATAGTTAATATCTAAGAGTAGGGAAAGGGCTTACATTGCTATGAAGGCACAAAAGATATGACAAAGCCCTTATGCAATCAAATAGACCCAAAATGCAAGCTCTAACATAAGAACCCTTGAGCCAAAATGATCAAAACCCTTGCTTTTATGATGCAAAGATAGAAACTTGACTTGAATGCAAGCTAATGACACTCATACAAGCTTGAAAACACTTGTATGCATGGAAAATCTCTCATAGAAACCATTTAGAAATTTTATGAAGAGAGTGGAGGCCATGAGAGGTAAAATTTTGCCATAGTTTAGTTGCATGAATGAATAATGAGGATTTAGGATAGGTTAGGGTCTTATTTATAGATTAGGCAAGTGTTTTAGGCCATAGGATTAAACCTAGATTCAATCCAAGCCATCAAAGCATGTCTTGGGGAAGAAGTCAAGTGTAGGAACCATCTAGGGCCTTTAGATTAAAGATGAACCATGAGAACCATCCAAATGCAAAATCTGCATTCGAGCGAATCGGCCCACGGGTTGACAGCCAAACACCCTGGATTAACCCCTAGTCGACCCAGCGGGCTTGGGTCGACCTCAAAAATCGGCCGGTTCGGTTATTCCCCTCTCCCAATTCGCTGTTTTGAACATTTTTGCATATTTATTTATTTAATTTTCAATTATATATATATATCAATATATATATATATTTCTCTGCGCAACCCATTTCACTTAATTAAGTATACTTTAATTTTGGGAATTTTTCGTGAAACTTCGCGAGGCCATATCTTGGTCATACGGACTCCGATTCTCGAAAACTCAGACTCTATTTCGCGTATTTTTCCGAGACGAACGCAATGGCATTGCCCGTTTTACTTGATTCAGAATTTAAAATTAAATTCTGCCTTGATTCTCGTCTTAACACGTTATCGAAAAATACGTGTTGTTACAAGTATCTAAGTTCATTGTCGCTCGATGTGGCAATTCTCACTTTCAGACTAAAGAGATGGAATGACATCAGCGTGAATTTTATTCGACCTTTCGTGTATACAACTCTAACGCTTGACGACATAAGAAAGAAGTACGGAACGACACGGTCAACCAAGATTGTTAAACCTGCAGCTCTAACCCGATGTGAAGAAAGAAAGTTTAAAGGCTAGAAGACTGGATATTCGATTGAACTAGTCCAATCCCCAATGATGCTGGGGCATAAGCACTGACTTCACTCATTTTACACTGAGATTGGGAGCATGAGCTTCAACTGACAGACTAGCTTTGAACATGATCCTGATTTTGTACATAATTTAGAACATATACACTATATCTCTGAAATATGACATGATTCATCTCGACCATCCAAGGAAGCCAACTAACGGATCAAATAAGAATCCAAAGACTCAACCCGCAATTGCATCAAATGGAGAGTGTGATAAACTCCTCTACTGCCTTAGGATTGTGATGATCATACCAACCATTGGCTTGCACGTTTTCAGCAACATCTCATGCTGACTCGTATGTGATCACAGGATTTTAAAATGATCCAAAGTGATAAGGGCTTTCGGATACCTTACTGTTACGATTCGATGCGATTGTGGAGCCCTAGATTAATATCTTGATGTCGAGATAGTCCAGATCCAAGCACAAGTGACAGATTCATATGCCAATTCTAATGCACTCTATCCCAATATTCCAGATGCTAGCTCAAAGCCCGAAGATTCTGATACTACCCTATGACTTGGATGGTTGTTTCATACATTGACTTATACATAAAAGAAAGTCTGACTCTGCAATACACTTGACTTGCATAAGAAGAAGCGTCATTTGACATTAACTTGTGCGTGTATGACCTCACACAGGATCTAAGGATCCTATATGAATTATGATGAAGGAATTAGACCTCTTGATTCGACGAGGATTAAATGGTTACCAGATCATTTCGACTACTTCTCCTATAGAATTTGTACTCACTGGCACCCATGGAAGCAGTGCAATAATTTGATAAAGCCTTCCCAAGGACGGATGACTTTCCGAAAATATTCAGCTTGGCATATTCAAAGCACGCCTCATCTCCGATAAGACGTACTTTGGGGGCAAAATGTTAGCCTGTTTTGTGACCAGGCCACCCAAAACTCAGATGATCAGGGTTACATATGTTAGAGGATAAAGATCTCATATGTCCTAAAACCAGAGCTTGGATCGGATCGGATTGGGATAGCTCGGATCGGTTCAGATGGAATAGCTAGGGTCGGATCGGATGGGTGCAACAACATCGGATCGGATCTAAGCGTCCTAACCGAATTGCCTGAAACACGCAACTTCCCTTCATTGGAGACCTATTCTTGTGCCTATTTACCCGAACCGATTGACACTTGTAAGCCCATGAATGAAGCCACGCTCCCCACTTTCTCCATCATTTTCGAAGTCCTCCATGATGTTGCCACGTGGCCACACATCCCAACTGATTTTACACCTATAAATAAACATACAGTGCATCATTTGAGGGGGGTTCTGACAATTAATTCATTAACGGCATCCATGGCCGAATTTCTCAATCAACAACCACCTTCTTCCCCAATAAAAATCAATGAATTCGGAGAGAATAATTCATTGTATTCAAGTGATTGTGTGAATGTATTCATTGTAATTGTAATTCTGGAATGAAATAAGAAACTATGAAGTGGACGTAGGCTAGTTAATGCCGAACCACTATACATCTCGTGTCTCTGCCTGATTTTCTATGTTTTAGATTATTATTCTTTGCAAATCATATTCAATTAGGTGTTAGGACCATTTTTTGGTCTAACAATAACCATACACTTATCTCTTTAAAATAAGTGTATTCACAGAAAGCCCTTTTATTTCCTTTACTTCGAAATTATCTCCATATATACTTAACCTAACGGTATAATCCTAATCACTAAAATTTATATAGACTAAAACAATGTCAGGAGGCACATTGTTTATTTTAAAAACCCAAACGGTTTTATTTAACCTCAAAACTTTGCTAATTATGCTAATTAAAGTCCATAATAACGCTTACGGAAATAATAATCAAATTTCCAACACCTACTTCCGTTTCCAAACCAGTATAACCTCTTGTTTTCATTTCTTTAATGTCCTAGCCATGCACTTGTTTCTTGAAATAAGTGTATTCACAAAACCATACTATTTTCATTACTTAAAAAATAGTGCTATAAAATTAACCGAGTGGTATAACTATAGTCACGTTTCATACATGGGCCAAACATTATCAAGTGATATGTAAAACTCAGTAGTTTTATTAAATTTCCAAACCTTGGAAAATAAAGTTGCAATATTTCTTATGAAACAATAAACTATTTCCAACATCACTACCGTCTATAACTAGTACCATCCTTTGGACAATATTGAATTTGTTCAAGTTGAGGTATTTTATTTACCTCTCAGACCTTGAGTCGATAACGTTCTTATCTTTAAACAGACAAAGGTTTGTAACTCTAAAGCTGATATTAACCATAATAACACAAGTCTTATTTCCTATTCAATTTAAATATGATTTTATAAACCATTCCTTGTATTTAAGAAAAATCTCTTTTCAATTATAACCACCTTTACTTAATTCATTGATTACATAAACCCTTAGCTTTAAACCTTTTAATAAAATTCATTTACACTCAGATTTATTACAAAAATCCACTTACTAAATCCTTTACACAAATCCATTAAACATCCTTCCTTTTTCATTTTGAAAATCTCCTTTCCATTATAATTGTTTTACTTAATTAAATTGTTAAGTAAATGCTTATTTAAAACCATCTATTTTGATTTAATCCTCTTTTATAAACTTGGTTTATAAAACTTAGATTTTTTTCTAAAATCCCTTTTTATGCCCTTTACAAAACTCAACAAAATTCCCATTACAACTTGATTACTTACTTTAATGAAATTCCATTTTAAATGGGTGATCACTTTAATTATTAACTAAAATAATAATTAACTTCAACATTAACTAAATTAAATGTAGTTAACTTCATTATTAACTAAAATGAAATAGTTAATCCCGTTTAAAAGGTTATTAAAACAATAACTAACTTCATTTATAATTAACAACTTGATAATTATCTTTAAACAAAGTTAAACAAAGGATTAATTAACTTTTATGAAACTCTTTTAAGTTTAAACAACCATTTGATTTAATAACCAATTTCAATTAAAAAATAACCAATTTCAATTAAAACAGTTGACCTAGTCAAGTTGAAAACATAGTTAACTTTTAAATGATTTCCATTAATCCTTCCTTTTTAAAATAATTAATAAATTAATTAATTTAATATCATCCCACTTAATTGTTTCTTTAAAACAATTACCCAAACCTATTAACCCTTAGGATGATTTCTAACTTAATTGCTTATAAACTTCTTTAAAATATAGAAATTTATTATACATATCATTTTATAGTTACTTTACAAACCCAATTATAAATATTGATTTAATTATAAAATTTCTATTTTATATAACTTATTTAAAATAAAATTTAAAACCTTGCTTTAGATAAAAAAATATTGTAACATCAACTTAGTCAACTTGCATGTCGATGAATCAACGTCTTAAGTTGGATTTTAGGCTATCTACTGCCAATCACTTAATCAATATTGTTTATTGATTAATAAAACATTAGTGTTGAATTTAATTCAACTATAAAAGATTTAACATTAGTTACGTTAAACAGTTCATATATATTTGAATAATATGAAGACAAGTAACAACCAAAACATTTGAGGAATTCCGTTGGATTCCACCAATCTGTTCTCCCTGCATCACAGCTCATAATATCATTTTATATATGCATATGAAATAGAATAGTAATCCAATCCATTTAAGATGAATCTTCTGTTTAATGGAAGATTGTGTTAAGGTCATCCGTTCATAAATGGAAATATACAATAACAAACAATCAATTTAGCAATAAATCATCCAATCATCTAAACACATAATGTATACAAATAACAACGAATATTATTATACGAAATAACAATATTCAACAGTATTGCAGAAAGAATGGGAGTTAACTCAATATTCAATTCAATCGATAATTTCACATTATTTTATCTAATTTTAAACTGACATTTAGACAAAATTCCTGTTAGCTCTTATTACCAACCACCGCCACCTTCGCCTTCCCAAATACCGTTCGACCTCAAAATTACTTGCCCAATTGCCACCGTATCCGACCAAACCACGCCACTCGAAGCCTTTCCCTTCTCTTTACGATTTTCCTTCTCGGAACATCACTCAGAAGTCAATCAATCACTCGAAAATCGAGAAAGAATGCAAGTGACTCCTCTTTAGTCCTAGCCAAATTCCGGCCACCACAGGCGATCGCAGGCGATCAAGCTTCGGCTATAGGTAGCTGCAACCCTCCTTTACAACTTTCATGTTGGTGACTTTGGCTAATACTTAATGGGTTTTGCAAAAAAAAATTCAAGATTGAGGATAAAGAAAAAGATAGTGGCGGTTGCGTTGTTCTTAGATTGAGGATAAAGAAAAGGCTCTTTAAATACTATCAGAAATAGAGTCTCTAAAAATACATGGAAATCGTGACTCTTCGTAACTTACAGAATAAGATCGTTCATATCAACGCATCGTTTCATATTAGAAGCAATCCCATCAGGAAATCTCAGAGAATCGACCCACTCTAGTAATTTTATATAACGAGTCCTACTCAGCTCATAACAAGCAAAAACTTTGAAGTTTGGACGAATATGATTAATCTTAAGCTCTGGACGATTGCAGTAGTATTCGACATCTTTTTTTGATCTCAAATCATCTTTGGTTTTTCCTTTCGCATTCATGATTGTATGAAAGAAATTATCAAATACATTTTTTTCAATATGCATCACATCTAAATTGTGTCGAATTTTTAGATCCTTCCAATATGGCAATTCCCAAAATATACTCTGTTTGCACCAATTGTGATAATCACCTTTGCCAGGAATTTTGGGCTCTTTGTTTCTTGTCTCATGTAATTTTGCATAATCTTGTACAATATCAAATATCTCTTCTCCATTCAAAAAAGTTGGTGGTTGCAAATTTACAGTTTTATTTCTTTTAAAGTTTTTCTTATCACGTCTAAATGTGTCATTTGTATGTAAAAATCGACGGTGGCAATCCCACCAACACTGCTTACCACCATGCTTCAGTGTAAATGCTTTTGTTGAATCTATGCACACAGGACAAGATAATTTACCTCCCGTACTCCAGCCCGAAAGCATCCCGTACGCAGGAAAATCGTTTATCGTCCATAACAAACAAGCAAATAGTTTGAAATTTTTCCTTTTTGATACGTCATATGTGTCAACACCCTCTACCCACATTTTCTTCAAGTCCTCGGTTAAAGGTTGAAAATAAACATCTATTCCATTTTTCGGATTTCTGGGTCCAGGGACATTTAGGGTTAAAAACATATATGGATTTTTCATACACATCCAAGGAGATAAATTGTAGGGTGTCAAAATAACTGGCCAAGTGGAGTATTTTTTACCATACTGGCTGAAAGGTTGGAAACCGTCAGTGCATAAACCGAGCCTAATATTTCGTGATTCATTGGCAAAATCAGGATATTTGTCATCGAAATGTTTCCATGCTTCTCCATCTGCAGGATGACATAAAACTTCTTCCTCTCGAACCCGCTCACTATGCCATCACATATGCTCCGCAGTGGCATAAGACGAATACAATCTTTGCAATCTAGGAATAATCGGAAGATAATGTAAACGAGTAAAAGACACACCTTTACCGTTTCTTTTTTTTTCTTTTCGTATCTTCCTAAGCCACAAAATTTACATTGTGAACGGTCTATGTCTTCTTTCCAAAATAGCATATAGCCACTTCGACATGTATCTATCTTTTCATACGGCAATCCGAATGCAGACACTTGTTTTTTTAGTTGATACCAATTTTCAGCCAATCTAGTTTGCAAACCGGATGGGACCACATCTCGAATTAAAATAAGAATGTCATTCATTAATTTTTGGGTACCGTTGTTTGTGGATTTTATTGCAACTAGCCTAGCAGTCGCTGCCAACTCTGTCATAGGACATCCATCAAAAAGCAGTTTTTTTTTTATGCTTCTAACAAATCAAAAAAAAGATTTAGCTTTTAGATTTGGCTCTTCCTCTACATCCAACAAATTAGAAAACATGCTCGGACCAACGGCATCAATAACCATTTCAGTCATTCTATTTTCTGTAGCACTAGATTCATCAAAATTGACACCAAAATTTACATTATCATCCTCAACATCAACTAACGTATTAATAACGTTCACAACATCTTCACCGTGATGTATCCACACATAGTAATCATCCATAAAACCATTTTTAGTCAAATGTCTTTGAACATTTTCATGATGATGATGTTTTGTAGCTTTGCATTTCTTACACGGACAACGGATTTCGTCATATTTGTTCCATTGGAGGATGGCACTAGCATGAACTCATTTAAACCTCTTAAAACTTGAAATGGAATTGTTCGTCTATGTCCAACATCTTTGTACATCCAAGCACGACGAACTTTCAATTGTTCCATCTTATACTGCATAATTAAGACATGTTATATTGTAAGATGAGTACTTATATTATTATTATATAGAACTATAGTAATTTCATTATTTTAATACTTACCTAATTATTGTATTATTTTATTTAGATGAACATAATTTCAATTTCGTACACATACAAACAGAATATTGGATGTATGCTATTTTAACTTAAAAATTCTTATTCTTTTAAATGTTTAAATTCTTCCATTTATGCAAATTAAATGTATGCTTACGTTATTATACTTGTAAACTATTACATGTTTTCAGTTTTTTTGTTTATTTCTTTTTACTGTGACGGTCGGTCTACCTACTTCCCATTACAAATATAATAACATAAGCATATTTTATAAATCATTTAAACGGTTCAACAAAATTTCGGCAGCACTTCCCTTTGGTTCCTGTATCGTACACAAATGCGTGTACACAGGGAACAAAAAGGAAGTGCCATCGAAATTTTGTTAACCGTTTAAACTGAAATGATTTATAAAATATGTTTACGTTATTATATTTGTAACTTGTCCAATACTAGGATAAATCCAACGAATATTGAATCAGATGAATATAGATTTCCATTTTGTGTAAAAAAACGAATATCCATATAACGATCATATACAACACTTGTCGGACGGGGCCAAATTCATCTAAGGGGTTCACATAAGTAGTCAAAAAACATTCAATCTAAGTTTAAAACCAAAAAAAAAACAATTCGAATGAAAAAAATGCGCTTTTTGCGCTTTGGGATTTTTTGCGCTTTAGGATTTCTCACTGCAAAGAAATATGTCTTAACATTTGAATAATGATCATAATATTGGAAGACTTACAACACACAAATTTGAACATTTATTTGACGTATTAGCATTTTTTCCATCGTTGCGTACTCGAAAACCTAATAAATTGTAAATTATTCATCTTTATTTTAACATTTCTTATAAACCAGAGTTGCTTAATGTCACAGCTAGGCCGTTTGCCACAGATTTATTTCTAATTTTTGTCCATACAAATAGACTGCATTGTCCCTCAATATTTGGTAAGCAATAAATGTTATGCTATCTCAAAAAATACCAGATTATTAAGTTTTTTTATTTTGTTTGTTATTATACAACAAATTAATAGCAATGGTGAGCATAAGTTTTGTGTTTTAGATTATTTGTGAGCTAAATAAAGTAAAAGTAACAAAATGAATTCAACCGGAAGCTTTCATTTTGATTGAATTTACTGTAAATCTTTCAAGTACACATTAGTACTATGACCACTACCTAACCTACTTGTAAAAACAAACTTGAATTTTCAAACAATCAAAATCACTATCTAACCAACTTGTAAAAACAATCATTTTCTTTTGAATGCACATCAAAACTAGGTTTATTGTTTCAAACCCTCCTCGCAAAACCTAAAAAAAATTATGACCTACCAAATAAATCAACACAAAATTATCCCAACTATCTTCTACTTTCTTAACATCTTCTCTGCAGATCCTACCACTTCTCCTCCAAATAGATCATACTTTAGAAATAGGGCTTATTTTATTCAAAACATTTTATGTCTAAACCAATCTAGGTTCGGGGCATATTAAAGAGTTTTTAGTATTAAAATATGGTTTGTACTCTTTTCGTAGTGCACCTATCCTATTTACATGATATTATTTATTTATTTTTACCTACTGATGGTGAAACTTTTTTGGCAGTTTATACGAGGACAATGTTGAGAATGTGAAAATTGGTGCTCCTGGCTTGAATTCATCTTTACACAGCAGCTACTTTAGCTACGTCATCTTCCTCTTATGTAACCCCTTCTACTGCATTATCATCTACTGCAGCAGCTTCATCTTATGCAGCAGCTTCATCTTGTGCAGCAGCTTCTAATACTATTTCATATTCTAACCTTTTGAAATCATTTTAAAAGGGTTCTCAGGTCAATTCTCCTATGCCTACTATGTCATGTGCTTCTTCATCAAGTTCTAAAATGCCTACAGTAAATTCATCTCTGCAATCATCCTCCTCTGCATCTCATAAACAATCTCCTTATGCTCATTTGAAACCACCTTCTAATATTCAATTACCTCCACCTGGTAAAAATGCATCAACAGTTTCTGTTTCCACTTCCAAATCAAAAAGTATCAAAATTCATGGTAAATTCTTGGATGATTTGGATGAAGGTGTTGATTATCGACTTAAAGATGTTATGCCAATTAATAGCAACCTGAAATCTAATAAAAGACAGACTAGGAAGAAAATTCCACAGTATTGATGCACTGTTTTGTTCTTACTTTTGTTCAGTCAACTTGGATGATAGTATGGAACAAGTGTACTATGTATGGTTTTGCTGTAGTCTGAAACTATGGACAACTAGGATGCTAGTATGAAAGCTTTTGTCGTAGGCTGAAAATATTGTACTATGGAACAAGTGTAAATGGGGCTTCTGCACTAGACCTGTAGCTGTTTGATGACTGGATTTGTTCTACCTGAAGGTCATGGTCTCAATTGGTCTTCTGAAGCTTATAAGTTGACATTATCTCTTTTTTTTCTGTTATGATTTGCTTTTGTGTTGCAACTGCAAGGAGTTCTGCTATGATACTTCTGTGTGGAGCTGCATATGTTATTTTTGACTTTATCAGCATTGTCGTGCTGCAAAGGGATTGGACTTGGGTTTTCTAGAACATAACACTCAACATGAGCATGGTTATTCAAGTTTAATCCATTGTTGTATCAACAATTCAACACTGAAAATTATTGTACAATGAGGAGTGCCCAAAATAATTTAAATGTATAGATATAGAAACAATCGTAGGTATTAGGATTAAAGAATCTCATACTTTGAATCATGTTAAAAAAAATCTTCGCCTTTTTCTCTTTCAATCAGTCTTACCTGGGTTTAAATTCTACAGTTAAACAAACAAACTTGCCATATTTCATTTTCATTTTAAAATAACTAAAACTAGAAGTGAGATTAATTTGTGCCAAACTGAGTTGAACTGGAAACTTATTAAGAACACTAAACTGTAAGCAGAGATTAGACAGTAAATTGCTTACCTTTTATACTACTGAACAAGGGTTTCCAACTTTTCTGATTTGAAGGATATCACTCGGGTGAATTTATATTTTGATTTGAAATTAAGATTAAAACCGAAGTTGAGAAAGAATATAAGAAGAGGATCAGTAAGATTTGTGAAAGAACACATAGCGGTATTCGTAGAGGAAGAAAACACTGAAGGCAGCCATCCTACTTTGTGGAATGTCCATGAGCTTGAAATCCAGCTATGATCCAATCAAAAAATCAGCAGGGGCCAAATGTGGGAATCTATTTCTTTTTTGTAAACGACCTTGGAATTTTTTAGGTAGGACATAGTGAGGATATTCTGTGCTATATATAAAGCTTTGAAATGAACATAGTGGGGATTAATACTAAACACATATGCTAAGATACCTCCCTCCCATTTTTTGTTACTTGCGATGTTTACCTGTTTTCTTAAAGACTGCTATGAACAGAGTCTACCATTAAACCTGTTAGATGAAAATAAAGTAAATATTGACTGCTAAAAACTGGGTGATTATAGTTTAATTTAACAAAACATACTCGAAAGCAAAACCGCATACAAAAATGCTTTATCTAATGATAGTATAACTACGCAATAGCAGCAAACTTATAAAGAGTAAAGATAACTATAAGATAGTGGAACGTCGGCTTCATTCTTCTTCTTTTCTTCTTCTTCTTTTTCTCCTTGAGATTTTTGTTCTTTCATCCTAAGCATCACATTGATGTGCTTTGCGATTTTCTTTGCATCTAATGCAATACCATCTAATCCTCTCCTTGAAAACCCAGCACAGTAGATTCCATCTTTGCCGTACCAGTGGTTCGGAAAACTCTCTTTTGGAAACCCCTCACCATCCATCAGCCTGCCTTCATCCTGTGTATTCACAATTATCCTATAATTCATGCTTTTATTAACAAAATATTAGCAATTCATAGTTCATATTCAGTCATACCTTCAGCCAATAATTTGCAGTGCTTTTGTAACCTGTAGCAAAAACTATAGCGTCATATTGATAAACCTTTCCGTCCTTGAACTCGGCTTCGTCTTCTCCGACACGAATGAGTTCTTTGACAACCTGTTCAACACGAGAGTAATAAAAGTTGTAATTTGATTTAATCTTTATTTTTAGTGTAGATCAAATTTATATGATGTAAGATTATTAAACTACTGTACAAATATACCTGAATTTCCCCGCTTTTGATTTTATCTACAGTCCCAACATCAACAACCGGAGATATACTACATTCGTGTTTGAGTTGCATGGGGCCTTTGTTAGGTCTATAGATTCCATATTTCGAAAGATTTCCATAATGTAGCCAACTAAGATAAACAAGGAATAGATCAACCTCTTTGATTGGGCGGTGCTTTGCGAAAATCATAGCCATGTGTATAAACTCCTTTTTCAACACATGAAACTGCATTGTATAATTAAGAACACATCATATCACATATACATCATTTGCTCATAATCAATCTAAATCATATCATAATAATGTAAACATATTTGCTTACAGGGCTTTTAATAGCAATGGAAGTTTTAGCGCCATGGTTGCAAAGATCGTAAGCAATCTCCATTCCAGAATTCCCACTTCCTACGACCAATACGCACTTTCCTTCATAATTTTTTCCACTCTTATACTGACAAGAGTGCATCATGTCTCCTTTGAAAGTCGCCAATCCAGGAATTTCAGGAATGAATCCCTTAGCATTTTCCCCAGTTGCCACCACTAAAAATGTTGCCTCATACACATGTTCATCTCCCGTTACTTCATCAATAGCTTTTACTATCCACTTCTCAACGCTTTCATCATAACATGCACTCGTAACCGGTGTGTTGTACACGATGTTCAGGTTGAATTTTTGAACGTATTTATCGAGGTACTTGACGAAATCTTCTTTCGAAATGTAGGTTTCTGCCGACTCTTCATGTGGCATGAGAGGCAGAGTGCAGAATTCTTTTGCCAAATGTAGCTTTAGTCGATCGTAGGTTTTGTTCCTCCATAGGTGAGCATTGCAGTTTTCTTTCTCAATGATTATGTTAGGTATGGTGAGATTATTGAGACATGCGGCTGTTGAAAGGCCTGCAGGACCTGCACCAACTATCACAACCTCTATTTGCATTTACGGGGAAGAGTGTGTTCAATTTGGTCTATTACTTATGGGTTTAGTATCTTTATTTTTGTTCATATATATAATATATATATGTATATTTGAGTGAAAAAGAGAATGACCAAGTGGAGAGAGAAACGAAACCCTTGCTTGGAATCAGGAGGCGTTATGAGATACTGTGTACGGTTTTAATTAATGATTATCATATGCTCATTAATGAAGAAAATGCATGCACGACCAAATGATTTACATACATGCAGGTAAAAGAAGAAAATACATTTTCCCTACTCCATGGTGGATATTGTTATTACAATTGTTATTCATGTGCAAATGGTTTGAATATTATCCGGCCAAATAATATGTACAGTAATTTCCTTGTAAACAATGATATATACGATTCATTATGTACTAGAGATATAAAATAATATCTCGCCTTATTGTTTGGAAAGGAGCCTGAATTCATATTGTAACAAAATATTACAATATAAGGAAAGTATATGGTGAATTCTGGAATAGACGACGAGTCAGCAAAACATTTAATTATGCCTATGTTTATCCTGCTGTGTCACGTCACAATGACGAATCAACAAAACATTTAATTATGGCTATGTTTATTCTGCTGTGCCACGCCATAATGACACAGCCATATTTCACTTACCCAGAATAATGTATTTTACCGTCATTTACTAGTATATATAACAGGTCTTTCTGTTCTATCCTGTATTAATCAAAAAAAAATCTTATTGAATAAAATGACAAACTTTATAATTTTTCCAACTGTAGTTCCTCCTTCCCATCTGAATCTTCAGCTTTGTTAACTTGGTATCAGAGCCAGCAACAGCCTAACGGCTACAACAATTCAAGTTGATTGAAATCAAGAAAGAACCATCTGGAATATCCCATTATACAATTCTCGAAAATCCCCAATTCAAAAGGCATCAAAAGTTCTCACCACTTACCTGCATTTCGTGGATTCAGATCTGTGATCTATAATCATGTCTGAAGAGAACTCTGCTACTTCCAACATCAATGCTACCAGGGCAGGTCCTGAGTATTTATGGGCCTAGTGCGGACCCAAAATTTTGGGTTCTTAATTTTTTTTTTTTTTTTTTTTTTATGAAATTGAACTTAAGTGAAAATGTGTTTTTTCTACTGTGCATCTCCATTGAGAAAATTGCGTGTTTCAGCAAATTCATAAAGTTTTTACCCACATTTTTAATATGTCAACTAGAGGACCACACAAGCCACATCTCCATTTTAATATATTGATTGATGTCAACAAAGCATACAATCATATCTACTTTTGCATAGATAAATTACTATTAAGTACACGCATCGTAACAAGAAAAATCAGCTCTAGTAAAGATAATACAGTTTTTTTTGGGCCCCCCTGACCTAATGGGCCCTGTGCGGTCGCACGGCTCGCACTAGGCCAGGACCGGCCCTGAATGCTACCATGCCATCTGCCGAACAACTGATCAAAACAATCATCAGCCCACAAAGCCAATTAATCACCATTCAACTTGAAGAAACCAATTATTTATTGTGGAAACTTCAAGTAGAAACTGCCGTGCAAGGTTACGGACTGTAAGACTACTTATATGGCACGCTATCAACTCCAACAAGATATATAACTGACAAAGAAAACAGAGTCATTAGCAACGACGAGTATACAAAATACATAGACAAGAAAGACTCATCAGTGCATGGCTGTTGTCATCCATCAGTCCAAACCTACTATCTCAAGTCATAGGCTGTAAAACAGCCAGTGATATATGGTTAACCATGGAGAAAGTGTTCAACTCACAATCAGCTGCAAAGTCGCTATTTTATAAAAGACAACTACAAAACTGTAGAAAAGAAAATCTAAGTATGAGAGAATACATATCCAAAGTTAAAACTATCTACGATATGTTGAAGGCTGCTGGCAGGAACATAGATGAATCTGAACATGTATTGTCATTACTAAATGGATTGGGAGACGAATATGAAGCCGTAATAGTCGTCATAACATCACAAAAGGCAACATCGCCACTGGACGATGTCTGTGCTATACTACTCTCTCACGAAGCAAGGATCAACGACAAAAAGCCATCAGAAAGTGAATCCTCACTGAACTTCACTACTAATAACAGGGGAAAAAATCAAAGTGATAGGTACAACGACACTGGTCAAAGAGGTGGTTACAATAACACTAGTCAAAGAGGTGGTTACTCTAATCGTGGACGAGGACGTGGCAGGTGGAGCCCTAACAACAGACCTAAATGTCAAATTTGCGAGAAAATTGGACACACTGCGGTGAAGTGCTACTTTCGATTTAACTCAAACCATGTACCAAATCAAGGTAACAACAGTTAAAGAGGAAGCAATCCTAATGTCAACATGGTTGTGTCTCAAACAGAAGGGATAAATCAAAACAATAATAGCAGAGCTTATAGTCAAAATGACAAAGCCAAAGGAGAAGACATTCAAGACGACAACTGGTATCCAGACTCGGGAGCAACAAATCACATCACTAGCAACTTGGAAAATCTTAATCTCGGAAACAAGGAGTATCGAGGTAATCAAACTATAAGCTTGGGTAATGGTAAGTGCGTAAAAATTTCTCATACAGGAAATGGTATAATTAATGATAAAAAACAACTATTTTTAAATAACCTACTTAGGGCACCCAATATTAAGAAAAATCTGATAAGCGTATCACAATTTGCAAAGGATAACAATGTTTACTTTGAATTCTTCCCGAAATATTGCTTAGTCAGGGACATACTGACTAAGGAAATTTTATTGCAGGGGAATACTATTAATGAACTGTATCAGTTTAAAGTTGATGGTCAAGACAACAATACTAAAGAGAAAAGCTGCTACAATTCTATCATGCTGCTTGAAGAAAATAATAAAAGTATTTTTGATAAATGGCATTACAAATTAGGTCATGCTAGTGTAAATGTAGTCAAAACAGTTCTTAGGAATAATAAAATTGCCTTTGATGATATATCATATCCCTACATTTGCACTTATTGTCAAATGGGCAAAAGCCACAAACTATCGTTTACAAACTCTTTAACTAACTACACACAACCATTTGAATTAATAGCTACTGATCTATGGGGACCTGCCCCTGTTTGCACCGACTTTAACTACAAGTGTTACATTTCATTTGTGGATGCTTGCACTAGGTACACCTGGATTTACTTCCTAAAAGCAAAATCTGACACTTATGCTACTGTTGTTAATTTTTCTAATATGGTTGAAAATCAGTTCAATACCAAAATTAAAGTGTTACAATCTGATGGTGGCTCTGAGTATAAGAACCTAAGTGAATTTTTCAAAACTAAGGGAATTATACACAGAACCACTTGCCCCTACACATCTGAACAAAATGGCTTAGTAAAAAGGAAACATAGACACATCGTGGACACTGGACTAACTTTATTAGCTCATGCATCGCTACCACTAAAATTTTGGTTAGAAGCTTTCAACACTGCCGTATACTTAATAAATAGAATGCCTATAATAGTGTTGAAAGACTTTAGTCCTATTGAAAAATTATATCACATCAAACCAGATTACCAAAGTCTTAAAACTTTCGGATGTTTTTGTTTCCCATACTTAAGACCATACAACACAAATAAATTAAATTTCAGATCCAAACCATGTACATTTATTGGATATGCTACAAAGCAAAAAGGATACAGGTGTATAGATAAAAATGGCAAAATTTTCATCAGTAGACATATGGTATTCAATGAAGAGGTATTTCCATATAAAAGTTCAGACATCAAAACCACAAATAAAGTAATCACAGGTAAGAGTAGCATAACTGGCATACCATACTATACAGACTCTCTAGCAGGTACTAACAAAGCTGTGGCTGTTGAGGGCAATCGAAACTGCACTACCGGATCAGTTACACCCAATACCAGCAATGAAGAGCCAATCAGCCTCGCCTACTATTCACCTGAAAGACAACAACAAGAAGAAAATGAGAGCCAAAACATTGAAAGCGACATCAGAAGTACAACCAACAACAATATACCCGCAACCACAGTCATTCAAGAAAGCCAATCAGAGGCAAAATCATCAACAAATATTGGGCACCCGATGATAACCAGGGCTAAAAGTGGTATTTTTAAACCAAAATTGCTCGTAGCAACTATCAACTCAGATGAACTAGTTACATACCAGCAAGCTGCACAATATAAAAACTGGAGAGAAGCTATGGACGAAGAGTATAAAGCTCTGGTGAATAATCAAACATGGGAACTTGTTCAACTACCAACTAACAAAAATTTAATTGGATGCAGATGGACATATAGAACAAAAATAAATCCAGATGGATCTGTTCAAAGATATAAAGCAAGGTTGGTAGCTAAAGGTTATACACAAGAATATGAATTTGACTACAATGAAACATTTTCACCTGTAGTCAAACCAGCTACCATAAGACTAATTCTCACTATTGCTCTCACCAAACAATGGAATTTAAAGCACTTAGATGTCAACAATGCATTTCTCAATGGAGTGTTACAAGAGGAAATCTACATGCAACAACCAGAGGGCTACATACAGAATCCAAATTATGTATGCAAACTGAAGAAAGCAATTTATGGTCTAAAACAGGCTCCTAGAGTATGGTTCGACAAATTAAAATCAACTCTAGTGACACAGGGATATCGGCCAACTAAATCTGATACTTCATTATTCCTCAAATCAAATAGTTACTATACAACATATGTACTAATATATGTTGACGACTTAATAGTAACATGGAACAATGAAGGTGAGCTAAAGCAACTGACTTAGTATCTAAATGAGCAATTTTCAATAAAAGATCTCGGCAGTCTATCATATTTTCTGGGAATAGAAGCCCAAAGAAGATCAAAAACAGAAATGGTTCTCAGCCAAAAGAAGTACATAACTGAACTCCTGATAAAGACTGATATGCATGAAGCAAAACCTCAACCAACACCCATGATATCTAGTCAACATCTCTCTAAAAACATGGGAGAATCTATAAATAATATAAAGCAGTACAGAAGTGTTGTGGGAGCATTGCAATATGTAACCATAACACGACCAGACATTTCATTCAGTGTTAACAAAGTTTCACAATTTTTGCAGGATCCAAGGGACAAACACTGGAAAGCAGTAAAGCGAATACTGAGATATTTAAAGGGGACTATACAGTATGGCTTAACAATAAAAGGAGGAAAAGACTTAAATATCACAGGATTCATTGACTCAGACTGAGCAGCAGATCCCGATGACAGAAGATCAGTAACAGGGTACTGTATTTATATAGGGGACAATCTAATATCATGGACATCGAGAAAGCAACCAACAATTTCAAAATCAAGTGCGGAAGCGGAGTACAAAAGCATTGCCAGCGCTACATCAGAAATAATATGGTTGCAATCAATATTAAAGGAGCTAAATCTATTAAACAATCAAAAAGCAACAATATGGTGTGATAATCAAAGCTCGATATACATGACAGCTAATCCTATTCAGCACGCATGAACTAAACACATAGAAATTGACATTCACTTCGTTCGAGAGCAAGTAAAGGAGGGGAAGCTACAAGTAAATTACATACCGTCTTACCATCAAAAAGCCGACATACTTACTAAGGCTCTCTCAGCTAAAAACTTTACTAGACTACGCGACGCCCTGAACATCAGGCCAATCGACACAAAATCAACGTCGAGTGTAGCTAACCAGCAACCAGAACTTCAAATCGACAGCTCGAAGCCAAATATTAAAGCTACAGCTCAAATGACAAGAGAGGAAGACTCAATTGAGGCTCACAATTCAGATCCAGCACACTTAAATCAAGTACGAAGTGAATGGAGAAAAGATCAGAAACAAACTATGGTTCGACATGGCCAACCCTAGATTTGAAGGGGGGAAATAAAAGGAAAGTATATGGTGAATTCTGGAATAGACGACGAGTCAGCAAAACATTTAATTATGGCTATGTTTATCCTGCTGTGCCACATCACAATGACGAGTCAGCAAAACATTTAATTATGGCTATGTTTATCCTGCTGTGCCACGTCACAATGACACAGCCATATTTCACTTACCCAGAATAATGTATTTTACCGTTACATTTACTAGTATATATAATAGGTCTTTCTATTCTATCCTGTATTAATAAAAAAAAAATTCTTATTGAATAAAATGACAAGCTTTATAATTCTTCCAACTGTAGTTCCTCCTTCCCATCTAAATCTTCAGCTTTGTTAACTTAACATATAACAAGTAAATGAGATTACTCATCACCTAGGTGAATGCAATGTGATGCAGTTCTAGAAGATTCCTGGACTAGTGACCAAGGCTGCATGGCAATATCAGTGTGTTGTATTCTGTTATTTTCTTTTTTAGCTTAAATTTCTTTCTGTTAGCACTTTACTGCAATTTGTTAGAAAATAGTGGTCCATGCCACGTAGGCAAGTTTGTTAGAAGGTTGTTAAGCACTGGTATTATAAATATATGTATCACCGTAGAGAAATGGAAGGAAATTCGGAAAAAAGATTCTCTCTTCTTTAATTTTTCCTCTTATTTCCTTGCTCGTTCCCATTCTAATGGCTGCCTCACTTTAGCTCCATATCATTTTGGTGTTCTCACTCTTGTTCTCACCTCCTTCATCTATCTCTCATCATTTTTTCAACATTTCATCCACCAAGTTATCGCTGAAATCATGACCGAAACCACTATCATTCACCCTCAAGTTATCACTGAAAACAAAGCCTTCCCTAACCACATCCTCCATTCGTGTTGATGTTGATCAAAGCTTTACCATGTAGCAATTGGAAGCTATTCATCTAGGAAATGAAGTATCTTTTAAGAAGGGTTGCATTTGGGAATATACAAAATGGAAGGTCATGTTAAAACTCTGATACCAAATGATGTAATTAATGCATCTTTTAAGAACAGTGAGAATTGTTTTAGCATTGGCTGCACAATTGAAATTGCATACTTTCATTACAAAAGAGAGCCACACACACACACACACACACACACACACACACACACACACACACATATATATATATATATAGGCTTACAACATGGCAGTCAAACTTAGTAATTAATGCAATACATCCTCTTCTATTTTGTATATTCCCAAATGCAACCCTTCTTAAAAGATACTTCATTTCCTAGATGAATAGCTTCCAATTGCTACATGGTAAAGCTTTGATCAACATCAACACCTCCCCTTGATCAAAGCTTGCACATGCCAATTTCCTTCATGAAGTGTTCATGCTTGACTTGATTTAGAGACTTAGTGAATAAATCTGCATTTTGACAATTTGTTCCACAGTAATGCAGGACAACCTTCTTTTCAGCTACCAAATTCCTGAAGAAGTGGTACGAGCACTTGAATTGCACATCGAGCTTCGTAACATTTCGAAAGGATCTAAATCTATTACAGATTACTTTCAGCGCGTTAAACAAATTGCTAATAGTTTAGTAGTGATAGGTCAACCAGTTTCAGATCATGAGTTGGTTAACAATGTACTTGGAGGGCTTGGTGCTGAGTTTCAAGCTTTTGTACCTGTAGCAACAACGCGTAAAACCCCTATGAAATTAGAAGAATTATATGGTCATCTTCTTGCTTATCAAGCATGGTTAGCTTGGCAAGTAAAACAGGTCGGATTGCCATCTCCATTCCCCCTTGTTCATGTTGCCACTAAAAGTCAAGAGAATGACTCAAATCCATCACCATTTAATTTTTCTAATACACGAAACACACCACGAAGAGGTAGGCGAGGTGGACATGGACGTGGGCATGGTCGAGGAGGTGTATGCTGCCAACTTTGCAATCGACCATGTCATACTGCAGGATCTTGCTTTCGCCATTTTGATCACTCCTTTCACCCCACTCAATCATTTAATTCATTTCAAACTCAATCACCTGCTCATGGAAATCAATCTTATAATCCAGCACTGGCCAACTATGCTTCTTCAAGTCATCTTCCCTCATCACTTAATTTTCCACCTGCACAACCCACACTAGATCATTCATGGTACCCCTACTCTGGTGCAACACATCACATCACTGTAGATCTTCAAAATCTGAATATTCATAGTCCATATGCAGGATCAGATCGAGTGCTAATGGGTAACTGTTCAGGTTTGGCCATTCATAACGTTGGTTCTTCAGTATTTCAAACAAATGACTGCCCTGTTTACTTAAATAATATTTTACGTGTACCAACCATATCAAAAAAAATTCTCTCTGTTCATCAGTTTACACGTGAAAATGATGCTATAATGGAATTACATCCTAATTTTTTGGTTGTTAATGATCGCAAAACGGGGAAGCATCTACCTCACGGTCGGAATAAAGAAGGGTTGTCTTAGCTTTTTCTGAATAATAAAGAGCAGAAGTAAGCTTTCGTGGGCGAACGTGCATCATTTGATCAGTGGCATGCACGTCTTGGTCATCCCTCAATGCAAATTGTTCGAAAGGTTTTATCATCTTATGGTTTACCAACTTCGAGTAATAAATTTAGTTCAAATGTTTGTAGTTCATGTGCAGTTTCTAAGAGTCATAAGCTACCATTTAAACTTTCCTCTTAAGCTTCAATTGCTCCTTTAGATTTGGTATATAGTGATGTTTGGGGACCTGCACCAATAAATTCTGTAAATGGCTTTAAATATTATGTTCATTTTCTTGATGATTATAGCAAGTACACTTGGGCTTTTCCTTTGCGAAATAAGTCTGATATGCTTGATTGTTTTTTTAATCATTTTCGACGACATGCTGAAAATTATTTTAGAAGAAAAACTAAGGCTTTACAATCTGATTGGGGTGGTGAGTATCATAGTGTTTCTCATTCCTTGGATTTAGTGGGTATAAATCATCGGCTCTCATGCCCCCACACTCATGAACAAAATGTTTCAACTGAGCATAAGCACCGTCACATTATTAAAACTTCATTAGCTTTATTATCTAATTCTTCTGTTCCAAAGAACTATTGGGATGATGCAGTTTCTATTGCAGTTTATCTCATAAATCGCATGCCAATGAGTGCTCTTCATTATAAATCTCCATATGAAGTTTTAATTGGTGACATACCTGAGTATGAAAATCTTCGTGTTTTTGGATGTGCATGTTTCCCTTTTCTCCGCCTGTACAACAAACATAAATTAGAACCTTGCTCTTCTCTTTGTGTGTTTATCGATCGTAGTCCAAACCATCGCGGTTATCGCTGTCTTAATTTGAACACAAATCGAGTTTATATTAATATCCATGTTGTGTTGGATGAATTCCGATTTCCTTTTGCTGAGAGTACATCTTCAACTGTAGAATCAGTAGGTACACATCTTTCCTTTCCATCTTATATAACTTCAGCAGCTCCAATATCGTCTCATTCATCTCCTATTGAAAGTCCTATAGTGTCTCCACAAAAGCCTGCACAGTCCATGCCTTCACATTTCATTACAGATATTGAATCTGCTCCTGATATCTCCAATGATACACAACAATCACCAGACACTCCATCATCAAACACATCGAATTCCACTGCAAACACCGATGTTTGTGATATATCTCCACAAAAAGTAGAGTCACCTACTACAATACATGCACCTGCTATTGCTTCTACTCTACCGAATGCATCTGACCTACATTTGAACACCGGTTCTATGATAAGCAGGTCAAAAGATGGGATTTTTAAACCAAAAGCCTATCACTCTACTAAATATCCACTTCCACTTACTTTACTTCATGAAATTGATAATGTTGAGCCTATATGTTACACTCAAGCATCCAAATTACACGTTGGCGTAATGCAATGAATGAGGAGTTCAATGCTCTTATCCGAAACAGAACATGGACTTTGGTTCCACGTTGTCCTAATATGCATGTTATCGACTGCAAATGGGTCTTCAGAACAAAACGGAAAGCTGATGGATCGATTGAACGATATAAAGCAAGATTAGTAGCCAAAGGCTTCAAACAACAACATGGAATCGACTATCATGAAACTTTCAGCCCTATCGTCAAACCCACTATTATCAGACTTGTTGTTGCAATTGCTTTCTCGCATAATTGGAAAATTAATCAATTGGATGTCTCTAATGCATTTCTACATGGTGTACTTGATGAGATGGTGTTCATGACTCAACCACTGGGTTTTTCGGATCCATCGTATCCTAACTATGTGTGTCATCTTCGGGAAATCTTTATATGGCCTTAAACAAGCTCCACATGCATGGTTTCTATGCCTAAGTGATAAGCTTTTTGACTTTGGTTTTCAAGCTTTAAAAACCGATACATCTCTTTTTATCTTTCGCAAACATGGAGTCATCATATATATATATATATATATATATATATATATATAAGTTTATGTGGATGATATGATTGTGACAGGAAATTATTCATCTTGGATAGATTCCTTGATTACAAATTTTGGTTGTGAGTTTGCTATAAAAGACCTAGGTGATGTGCACTATTTTCTGGGTGTTGAAGCCACCAAAATACCTGATGGGTTGTTTTTAAGGCAAAGAAAATATATTTATGATCTTTTGACAAAAACATAACCAGATGGCGCTAAACCAGTTTACACTCCAATGGCCTGCACAACAAATTTAGGCGTCAATGATGGAAAACCAATGGAAAATCTGACAATGTACAGAAGTATTGTCGGCGCGCTGTAGTATGTAACTCTAACACGACCCGATATTTCTTTTGCAGTTGGACGGGTATGTCAGTTCATGCATAAACCATCCGTTGAGCATTGGACAACAGTTAACGCATTTTGCGTTATCTCAAACATACTTTTGGATATGGTTTACTGTTTAGGCCATCGTCTCATAATTTATTACAAGCTTATAGTGATGCGGATTGGCCAGGAGATATCAATGATCATAAGTCTACAAGTGGATATGCAGTGTATTTTGGATCTGCTCTTATTTCATGGAGTTCTCGCAAACAGTCAACTGTAGCCAGATCGTCTACGGAAGCCGAGTATAAGGCACTTGCAAATGCCACAACTGAACTTACTTGGCTGCAATCTCTTATATAAGAACTTGGTCTTAGTCTTACTATACCACCTACGTTATGGTGTGACAATATTGGAACAACATACTTGAGTGCAAAACCAATTTTTCATGCAAGAACTAAACATGTTGAAGTAGATTTTCATTTTGTACATGATAAGGTTGCTCGACGAGATCTTAATGTGCATTATATTTCCACTATTGATCAGACAGCCGATATATTCACTAAACCACTTGCTGGAGCAAAATTTGCAAGAATACGATCCAAATTAAACGTCCTTCAGTTGCCGTTGGGTTTGCAGGAGGGTGTCAGCATATCTAAAATATCAGAGCATGTTGAAAATGTCCATGCTGAAAGTATCCAGCCACAACATTAGGACTAGTTCAAATACTATGTGATCCAAGCTTTATATACTAGTTCAATTACTGTGCGATCCGAGCTTTATGTAACTTGTGTATATATATATATATATATATATATATAAACCTGATAGTAGAATGATATATACAAAAAATTAATAATAACTTTATAGAACCATATCTCTTTAGGCTAGCTCTATCGACTCCCCTATTATTTGCCTTTAACATCCTATTCTTTCACATGAAACTCTTCCACCCCATCATCTTCTGTTCCCACCTCTATCAATTCCAATAATTCCCTTTTTCTAATTATGAAAGAACCAAATCTAACCTAGTTCTTCTGCTTTCCCCTTGCTTTTGAATTTCTTTTATGAATGAATTTCAAGTTAGAAAAATAGAAGAAACTTTCAAAACTATGAGTCTATCTTTTGATTGTTTTTCTAATCAATATAGGTTATTAATATCTTGTAAAATTTTGGTTGAAGTATCTGATACTTAGGGTTTGCTGAGAGCCTGAGACGATTCTATTCTTTAGTATGGTTCACATATGAATGACAACGTTATAGTATTAGGTTAAAATTGATAACTTCGTATATACATTTTTAGTCTAAATTTTTAATATAACTGCAGATAAACAATGTGCAGTCATTAACTAATTCCCGATACGTAGGACTAAATTGTTTTTGGTTTGGTTTCAAAATGTTTCGAAGAAAGTTTGGATTTTAATTATTATGGAAGGATATTTATGTCAAGAAGACTATAAATTTTTGTACGAAATAAAAATCAAGGGGTGAAAATAAAGCTACCCATCTCTTTATATGTTTCTCGATGTTGGTTGATCGACTAATGTTGGGATCTAGTCAAATGGTTTAATGATATGATCAAGGATGTCTAGTTCTGGTTTATGTTTGCTTTGGGAATTTTTCTCAACTCTAAAAGATAATTTGTCTACAGAAAAATCGAACCTTAAAAAATGGCGAGAGAGAAAGATGACAAAAGATGGCAAAATGTTTTCTTAGGATCTCTACATAATTAGATTTTAGAAGAGATATTAAAGATGACAAACGAATCCTCCAAACAAAATCTTTATTAATCTACCATTTATTTATTTTTGAAAACAAAAATATATAATAAAGGGAGAATCAAGTCATTCTCCAACGGCTCACAGAAACAAATTTGTAGAATAAATCTGCAAATACTATGACACACATAATATAAGAAAAAGTATGATACAGAGCTAAAAAAATAGAATAACACTCCGAAAAGGGTATGGCTTCAAGGAAACATGCCTCCAACTCCAAGCAGTGCAATAACAGTCGAGGAAAACTATCGATGCAGTAGTGATTTGATACAATATCAGTTAGTTGAACCATAGTACTCACAAATATAGTCACAGAAGCTCCACATCCAGCCCAAGAAAACGTCCAAGGCCTCCTTAGAAACTCAGAATGTGGACTAGAAAGCTAAGATGAAAGTCAGAGGTAGTTTCTAAAATCTCCAGCTCCAGCTTTGTAGACTCATCATCCCTTCGAGCATAAAGGGAACCTTCGAACTACCGACTCCCGAAGAAACCTGTAAATCTAGGACCGGGATGACTAGAAGACAACATAAGACCAAAAAAGAGGAGTTAGTGGAAGTGGGAACAAAGAATCGATAGAATCAACCAATCCCCGCTCGCGGAGTTGGCGGATCTAATGAAATATCGAAAGTACGAGCCAAATGTGTAGAGCGGGATCCTATAACTCCCCTAAAAGGTCTACCACGGAAGGCAAGGAAAACATCATTCTTTACTCTTCGAATGATGGTGGGAGGATCCATAGTACTCGTCAAAAATAGCCTTATTCCGTGAGCATCGAATATGCCAGCAGATAAGACAAGGAAGCAGACGAAAAAGGATAAATCAAATAGATTTTCTTGAGATGCCGATTCGCCAGCTTCTCAGTAAATCTACAAGAGGAATGGCATTACCTCGGAGATCAACCAATTTTCCGAAGTAATTCCAGATAGATGTGGCACAATTACCGAGGAAAAACAGATAGCGATTGGTCTCTGAGTCACCAGCTCTATATTATCCACTACAAGAAAAATACCCTATTGCAACTAGCTATTTGCAACAGGTGTCAAATGACAATTGTAGTAAATAATATTTAGCAACAGACCTTCCTTAGTAGTTGCAATAGATAATATTTAACAATAGGCTTTTTCTTCCTGTTGCGAAAAACATATTTTTCGCAACTGCTCTTACCTACCAGCTGCAAAACATACTTTTAGCAACTGCGATTTCATGAAAGTTGCAATAGACATATTATTTGAAACTGCACTTTTATCACGGTTGCAATAAATATATTATTTGCAACTATGCTTCCATGCTAGCTGTAAAGAAAATATTTAGAAACTTTTTACGCCAATTGCGATAACTATTATTTTTTTATAACTGGTAAAGGTGGTTGCAAAATACATACATTTTAAAATACTTCCCCCAACTATTGATGAATATAATTACAATTAAATACAAGAGTACGAAGTAATAAGTAATATTCTATCATAATACATAAGAAATATTAAGTAATAATAGTTAATTGTATGAATTAATAGTTAACAAATATGAGGTAATTTGTAACATACTGTCTTTTGTCCACTTCAAAAGGTGAAATCTCAACACTGCAATCCTAGATCTGACCTGAGCAATAATGCAAAACAAAACAACTCGGATCAGGACTAACATTCTCATATAAGTAAATCAACTCAAATGAAATGTTTAATAAAATGCATGAGTAACTTAAAGGATGTTTGGGATTACCATCCTCTAAGGATCCATTAAACTAATATCATATAATATAATACGCTATTATAATAGCGGTTAAGGTCAAATATAACATATTAAAATAGCGTAAGTGGGATTACATTTTTACCCTTACACTGTTCATAAACATTGTCGTAAACATTGGATATAAAACACCAGTAACTGTCAGTGGATAGTGATGCGCCGCTATACGACAACGTCAAATCAAAATCGTAGGGGGCTCGATCAGGATAAATATGACAAGAAATCGAGACAATACCCATCAGTAGTGATTCTACCGGATTGCAGGCCCAGGCCAGTGGTAATGCATAGCCGCGACTACCGCCCACCCCAGTCAATGCTTCCAAAAATCGAAGGCGCCAAATAAACACAAAGTAATATATATGATATCGAAGAAGCATGTCTGCTAAGAGGAGCTAGCTCACATTAACCTTGGTATGGCTCCTATTTTAGTCATTTTAATTATGACCCGAAGGTCAAGGCTATCCATCATCGTTCTCTTTCTTCAAACCAGTAATCTCCACCAAACCATCCTACTTCATTCTGTAACTCCACCACGTACACAGTTGTTAAAGTGGTTTGCGGTATCGGCAGAGTGTATGACAATATCCGATCCCTGTCTCTTTAACAACCAGATGTTTACGTTTTTCACACCGTGGCCATTTTAATAAAATCATATCTTGAAATAAATTGATTTAAGTAATTTATTTAATTCAAACAAAATAGTTAACGAATCAATTCCATAAAAAATTTATTTCAATTCATATTCAGTCAATTTATTATCGAATTCATATATTCGTATCAATTATAAATTCAAATCAATTATGCAATTTACATTCATTTCTTATAAAGTTAAATATTTAAGCCAATTAAAAATTCGCATTTAGTTGATTCAAAATCAATCATTTCATATCCATAATAGGTTCAAATTCATTCCTTAAATTTTGAAATTCAATTCAAAACAATTACACAATTCAAGTTCATCTCTTACAAGTTCATATTTTAAACCAACTCTAATTCATCTCTATTAAAGCTTCATATCAATTCGGATTCAATTTCATAGCTTATATAAGTCCATTCCTTAAGTCAAATATAGTTATATCAATTCAAATCTTTATATTAAATTATATGGTTTAAAATAAATAAAATTATAACTAAAATCTTAAATAAATATTTAAATCCATATTTACTCATATAATCATTTTAAAATATATAATTTATAATTTACAAATCTTAAGTTTTAAAATCTTTAAAATATAAAATCTTACGTTATTATTTAAAAATCAAATTTCAAAATCATTTTATATGAAACATGACCAACGGTGTCCATATATAGTTTTCTACCCTATGGTCAAGTGACACATATATTTATCATTTCAACCCGCAATCCCAAATTCAATAAAAATGATTTAGGTCTATCATTTCAATACATTACGATTTTTCCCTAATTCAATGTCCAGTCGGGTATGTATCAATTCAACCCTTAGTGATTCTTCCTAATGTAGGGAAATCAACAGCATAGATAAATAATATAGATTATTCATAACATTAATATCATTACATCACAAATCATATATTATTAGTGCGCCTATGTGTCATATGAATATCATTATGTCATATATGAATTGTGCAAACATATCAAATAAAACAATTTCTATCAGCAGTCCTATACATTTCATAACAATTCATTTATGCTGATCTAATAACTATGAAACAACGTAGGTTTGGTGTGAGATAAACTCACCTTTCGTAGCGCATAAATGGAGATAGTGGAAGAATTGACACAGAATAAACCAACGACTTCCAGGCACTATTCAGAATAGATTCAACTAGACAATCACTCAATATTTGTTTATTTTAATAATAGGAGGTTAGGGAATGTCTCAGTGGATAGGTACAACAATTGAGTTTTGGACGGTACAGTATTGGGTTTTGGAATGGTTTCGGAACTCAACCCAAATTTAATTTGACAAAATAAAATAAACTCAAAACACTTTCATAAAATATTATGTAAATATTTCTGTATACATAAACACATAATAAATTTATAACATATATATTTATTTAAAATTCAATGCACATCGCAAACACAAAACGCAAAATAAAAATATAACATATATATATTACAAATTATATAAATACATCCAAAGCTTTATATATTGTAAAATATGTATAAACACCCCAAAACCGTTATATAACTATATATATGTTCATTATAAATTACATATATAAACATACACATAAAAATATGAATACAGTACTCAAACATCTAAACACACACAGCAAGGTATATATTTTATATATAAAACACATATGCATACATGAAAAAAACATAAAACAAAATTAACTTTCACCTTTCACAAAACCTTGTATATTTAAGTATGAAAACGCACACTACTCACACATGAAACACAAACACATAAACCACGCTCACAGGACACACAAAAAAAAAAAGCTCTTGACAACAAAACTTACTATTATTCTTTTTTTTTACGCAAGAGCTTCTTTGTGACAACTAAGACAACCGAAGCTTAGTTTCAACAAATCCACACCATACATCACATGCCACACACGCAAAGTACAATCAACACAAAACCAAACTCACGCACACAACTATCATAACTCACGCAAGAACACGATAAGAGACTCACACACGCACGCACATATATCCACACACGCTATTTGTTTAAAAACTTAAAATTTCAAAATTTTATATATATATATTTCAAGTTTTGTAAATAACACATATATGTATATATATATATATATATATATATTTGTATGTATGTATGTATATACATTTTTCGAACCATTAAATTTTCCAAAACATATAATTTTCTAAACCTGTAAATACATTCAACTATGCATGTACACAAAATGGAAGTAACGCATACATCTTATCATCAGAATGGTAATCTTTATATTTAAAGCATGATGTGACAGCCCGCCCCGCACCAGCCGGCATTTCCTCCGAAAGTGCGCTGTACACATGCCCGACCAGCACAGAACGGTCGCCAAAGAAAGGAAAGAAGATAATGAACTTATCAAAAGCCTGTAGAATGTCTCACAACGCATGGGATAAAATACAATAACAACAAACTTGACATAAAACAGGCGAGACAGTGCATAAGCTGAAAACTAAACATCATAGCAGCGGAAAATCCAGATACAGCTTATGTTCCACATCATTATTATTACAACTTTAAAATTGTCTCTAAAGTAAAAGAAAGGAAGGGTGCACTACTAATGCCCAAAGTAGTGACCAACAACGACACAGGGAGAATATCTATATACATCATACGTGGAAGCCTCCTGCTCGTCTCTGGTACGGCTACTCGTGCATCACTAGCTAACCTGTCTCTAGTCTGCTCGTGGGAGCACCCAAAGTAATAAGAAAGGACATAAAACTCTGGGTAAGACAAAAAGTCTGTTATGAACGATAAGCAGTTAAACAGAACAATAATAGGTATACTAATCCATACATGAACCTGGACCTGCAACCAAAGAGTTAGCACTACATACCGTACAATACTCTAAGGTGCCATTGAACAGATGGTGTAAAGATAATGGGGGGGTGGGGGTGTGCATGTCATAATGACGGCAAACAAATCAAACATAGCAACCATCCTCACATCTCTCACTCAGTGCGTAAAGCATACGATGTCCATCATTGTCAATCACTAGACACATCGAAGTAGTGATGGAGTTCAACTTGTACAACTACTGCTACTACCAAGCTTACCCCATGGAGTCATGACCAAATCTTTACGAATGACGCCACTTCATTGGTCTATATCTCTTTAGTCGTACCTAGGCCACTGTGTCCCTGAATCCGTTCACATACCCCCTACACATAGTGATCCAGAGTTATAAACATCGACAACCCCTTAGCACACGTCCCGCAGCAAAGCCCAGCTCATGAAGTTAACTCTTTGGTTCCCAACTGGATCCTGAGTAAAAACTTCCCACTAGGACTACCTTTGCATCTCGTATTTTGGTCATCACCTTCTTCTCCGGATCGGTCTTCATTTATTCACTTCTCTGCTTCAGGTCGTGGTCATCAGCTCATCGGTCCAGATCGGAATACCCCGTACGGGTTGGGTCGTGCTCCTCCCGCTCGTGACTCATCATCAGGTCCTACTCGTGAGGAAACGCCGTCGGTTCGGAGCCCACTAAGCGGCTCGGATCGCATGCTCCTCCCTAAGCAATCAGATCGGTTCGGAAGTGGTCTCCTTTCGAGGTACAAGAAGCTCAAGCCCTCCTCTCTGCTCTGGGTCGGATCGAGGAACCTCTGGTGGATCGGTTCGGGAGTGACCACTCGGGTCGGATCAGAGGACTCCTCGGCTATCAGTTCACGAGCTCCAGGCAGTTCGGGTCGGGTTCCATCACCACGAGCGGATTGGATCGGAGAAGGTGTTGCGATCGAGTAAGACAATCCGATCTGGTCCGGGTATTTTCCTGCACTTTGTTCAACAAGCTGTTTACCTCATTTGATGAATTTTTCGACCAATCTAACACTTCTAGACAATCACAAAGCATACCATACAGTCATAGCAACATGTATAATCATCCACAAACAGCAAAACGACAATCGTAGCATGTAAAATGGATCAAACATAGCAAAAACCCCATATTTTCCATCAAGCATGTTTTGGCAAAAGTAATGATATGGTTAGTAAAACTTAACCAAATCAAACCAAATTTCTAACAGAGGTCTAAAACATTATTTTCGAATTTATAAATATTTTTCCAAAATTTTATCATGTATAAATTCGTTAATCTTCACCAATTACCCTTAATTAACCGTAATTAGTGCAAAACTATGCAAATCACTCACCTTGGCCACAAATAAAGTACCAAAACTGAAATGAATCTCTGTTTGGCGCCGTTCCCAATGCAACACATCAGCTCTAACCATGCTTTGGTGCTAATCCTCTTTGATTTGATGTTGCTAAGCTTAATCCTTGATTAGAAAGTGATTTGGGGATGGTTTAGAGGTTGGAGGCCATTATTAGGGTTCTTAGAAGGTAAATGGCGGCTAGAAAACTGAAAAGAAATGAAAACCTAACTCATTTCAGCTTCCCCATAACCCTAATCCCAAAATGGGTTATGGGCCCATTTACTAATCACCTCATTTGGCCCGGTTAAGTAGTTTTTCACCTTCTGAAACTTGTTTCAGCTATATCTCCCAAAGTCCGTTTGGCTAATATGACCACTCTACGGAATTGTAAACCATCATCCGTATCCAATGGAAGTTGTTTCAGGTCAAAACTCCTTTCCAATCAAAAGTTATGGCCAAAACAAGATCAGCTAGGGGCAAAATAGATATTTAATAATCGGCAAAAATCATGAACATGGGAAATGACCCCAATAGTCGTATCTCAAAGTTACATGACCATACGACTCCGTATATGAAAGAAATAAATATTCTACGATCTTGCGATGCGTAGAATGCGGGTCGTTACACTCTTCCCCCCTTAAGAAATTTTGTCCCCGAAGTTCCTTAACCCAAAACATACAAAGGATCCCGCATGCCTACCAGCCACAAACAACAATCAAACATGCAAAACAAACAAAACAAGCCTATCCTAGCATGCGGAAAAACTAAACCGAAACTGAAATCTTACCAGGCGAAGAGTTCTGGATACGTCTTCCTAATGCTTTCCTCTGTCTCCCAAGTACAATCATTCTCATTCTCGCCCCACTGAACTTTGACTAGATTCACCGCTTTCCATCGAAATTGCTTCGTATCATTCCCAACAATACGCACAGGCTTGCGGTTCCCAACCGCCTCAGGTTCAACTTCGATATCATACAACTGATCAGGTGAAATAGTCACAACTGGGTCATGTACGGACTTCCTTAACTAGGACACATGAAATATGTTGTGAACTCCTACCATCTTTTCTGGTAATTCAACTTTGTATGCCAAATTCCCAATTTGCTCAAGAACTGGGAATGGACCAACAAATCTTGGTGCTAACTTGCCTCTCCTGCCAAATCGTATCACGCTCTTCAACGGAGAAATATTGACAAACACCAAGTCTCCAATGGAGAACTTTAATTCTCTTCTCCTCTTATCAGCATAACTTTTCTGCCTATCTTGGGCAGCCTTCATTCGCTGTTGAATGATCTTGATCTTATCTGAAGTTTCTGTTATCACATCTGGTCCAAGCACAAACTTCTCACCAGTTTCTAACCAACATGATGGTGAGTTGCACGGTCTTCCGTACAAAGCTTCAAATGGAGCCATCCCGATACCAGATTGATAACTATTATTATATGCAAACTCTACTAGATGCAGATGGTCATCCCATGATCCACCAAAATCCAATACACAGGCTCTCAAGAGGTCTTCTAATATACAATTCACCCTCTCTATTTGACCATCGGTTTGAGGATGAAACGCGGTACTGAGATGTAGTTCTGATCTTAACGCCTCTTGTAAGCTCTTCCAAAGTCCACTAGTGAACAACGGATCTCGGTCACTCACAATGCCCTTGAGTATTCCATGAAATCTCATTACCCACTTTATATACAGTTCCACTAACTTAGCTGCCGTCCTGTTTGACTTGACGGGTATAAACCTTGCACTCTTAGTCAATCGGTCCACAATCGCTCAAATGCTATCATGGCCCAATCTAGTCCTTGGTAACCCATCAATGAAATCCATTGATACTTGTCCCATTTCCATTCTGGAACTTCTAATGGTTGTAACAAACCACTAGGCTTCTTTTGCTCAGCTTTAACTAGCTGGCAATTCATGCATTTGGTTATAAACTTTCCAATGTCTCTTTTCATCCCTTCCCAGTAGTAGGTCTGCTTCATGTCTCGATACATCTTGTTACCACCGGCCTGTATAGTCAGTTTTGAGCGCTGAAATTCCCTAAGCACTTCATCTCTCAATCCATTGACATTGGTTACAACTAGTCTTCCAATCTTTCTAAGCTATCCTTCTCGATCAAGCCCATACTTGTTCATCTCTTCGTCGATTCCCATCTCTAACTTTGAGATGATTTCCAATAGGTTAGGATCATCCCTCTGACTGGAACCAATCCGCTCAATCAAAGTGGGTCTGATCGTCAAACTTGCTAACATTTCTGGATCCAACTCGCACTTTGGTCTGAAATCATACCCAGCGATGTACTCCAGTTGCTTCCATTCAAGAAACATAACCCCTAAACTGGCATGTCTTCTACTCAATGCATCAGCCACCGCATTGCCCTTTCTTGGTGTATATGCGATGTCAAAATCATAGGAAGCTAAGAATTCTAACCACCTTTAATGTCGGAGATTTAGATCCTTCTGAGAGAAGAGATACTTTAGCAATTTATGATCAGTAAACAACTCGAATCTTTCTCCCAAGAGATAATGTCTCCACATCTTCAGTGCGAACACGATCGCTGCTAATTCCAAATCATGGGTAGGGTATCTTTTTTCGTGCGTTTTCAGTTGCCGACTTGCATAAGCTACAACCCTACCTCCTTGCATCAATACAGCACCTGGTCTTGTACCACATGCATCCGTATATACCGTCATCTCTTCATTCCCCATAGGAATGACTAACACTGGTGTGCATGTCAACTTATCCTTTAGACTCTTGAATGCATTCTCGCACTTTTCATCCCAGACGAAAGCTTGATTCTTCTTGGTCAACCGAGTTAACGATGCTGTTATCTTGGATAAACTTACGATAATATCCAGCTAACCCTAAGAAACTTCGTATGTCAGTTGCATTCTTGGGCATAGACCAATCTTGTACTGTAGCCACCTTCGCAGGGTCCACGGCGATACCATTCTCTGAAACAACATGGCCCAAGAATCTCACTTCCCTCCTCCAGAAGTGACACCTAGAAAACTTTGCCTTCAATTGGTGTTTTCTCAACACCTCCATCACTATTCTTAAATGTTCCTTGTGTTCTTCCTCTGTCCTCGAATAAACAAGTATATCGTCCACGAACACAAGAACAAACTTATTCAACTGATCTCTGAATACTCTAATCATAAGATCTACAAAATATGCGGGTGCATTGGTCAACCTGAATGGCATGACCAACCACTCATAAAATCCAGACGGCATCCGAAATGTTGTTTTATCTATACCCTCGGCTTCCACCCTAAGCCGATGAAAACTTGTTGCGAGATCCAACTGGGAAAATAATCTCGCGCTACTCAACTGATCAAACAAATCATCTATCCGCGGTAGAGGATACTTATTCTTCCTCGTCACTTTATTCAACTCGCGGTAGTCTACACACAACCGAAGGGAACCATCCGCCTTGGTAGCAAACACAACTGGTGATCCCCATTCAGAAACACTCCTTCTGATAAATCCCTTCTTCAAAAGATCGCTGACTTGCACCCTAAGCTCTCGCTGCTCCCTTGGTGCCATACGACGAAGTGGCAACAGTATAGGTCTGACATTTTTCACTAAATCAATACGAAACTCAATCTCTCGGTGTGGCGGAAGCCCGGTCACTTCCTCGAAGACGTCCGGATACTGGCCAGCCACGGGCAAACCTGGAAACTCATTATGCGGGATGTCGAGGGAATTTAGAAAACTAGCCATTAACCCATCACTGGGTATACCATCAAACACTACCCTCCGCCCATCATCCGCTCCAGCTGTCATCAAAAGGCCCTCACAGTCTACCACCACCCCGTATCTTTGGAGCCAATCGACTCCCAAAATAATGCCAAACCCAGTAAAGCCCAAAACAAAGCAATCACAAACATGCATCCTTGACTTGATAAGACCACATTACGACAAATCATGTTAAGGTTAGTCGAACCACCAATCGGGTACGTCACCACTAAAGGTATATTGATGGTCTCGGGTTCCAGTCCCCACCTATCTACCAGGTCACTAGATATGAACGAACTGGAAGCTACGGTATCAAACAAAACTCTAACAGGAACATCATAAACAGAAAGCAAACCTTGAATAACGACATTCTTTCCTTTCTCCGCCGTAGTTAGGGAATTCGACGAAGAAGGAATAGCATTAAGGGCATATGCTTTCACCATCTGCTTTTCTTTAGGGGTTTGCGGACACTTGTCCTTGTGATGTCCCACTTGGCTACAGTTGAAGCACTTCCTATCCGCTGGCTTGGTCCGACAATTACTAGCATAATGGCCCTTCTTACCACAGCTGAAGCACTCAACATCTTTCTTATTCTTTTTCTGGCCATCCTTATTCTGGTTCTACTTCGTCTTATTCTGAGAACCACTCTTGCCACTGCCACTTGCTTGCGCTTTGGCTTCTCTGCAGATGCAACCTCAGTCTTCGACTTAGGGTAAAGACTCTCAGACCTCAATGCTTTCCCCACAATCGATTCAAATGTCTCATTGATGTGGTTAATAAGCCTTTCCCCCAAGTATTGATCCAAGCCAGTTATGAACTTCTCGTTTTTTTTCTCGGTAGTATCTATTAGGGATAACCCATATCTCGATAAAGTGTCGAATTCGGGAATATACTCCGAGATAGCTCTACCATTCTGCTTGAGTTCCAAGAATTTTTTAAACAACACTGACTTCTGAGCAGCTGGAATGAACTTATCGCTAAAGCGAACCTTAAACTGATCCCAAGTAATCTGATCCTCGGGAGTAGCTGCCTTTATAGCATTCCACCAATTCATTGTCCGTCCTTGCAGCTGACGGGATGCTAGCCTTCTTTTCATCGCATCATCGATACCCAAATCTTCGAAGATACGCTCGCAGCTATCCAACCAATCCTGAAAATCTGTAGCCGACTCCGTTCCGTGGAACGGCTTCCCACCAAGACTAGTATAATCCTTGTTCAGCTTGGCGAAATCGGCCCTAGGCGCCTGCACTATTGGACCACCTCCATTGCCAGCATTGGGAGTTGCCCTTTGCACATCCCTAAGCATCTCTCTCATGAGGTCAGTAAACATCGTCCTCATGTCGGCAGCATTCCCATTATTAGCTCCCCTACCGGCACCTCTTGCGTATCAGCTCATCGTTCAATCTGTAAAGAGAAAATGATTAACCATCTCTATAGTGGTGCCAGTGCAGTGCAACTTCATTCTTAACTATACTAATAGTATATAGATAGCTTTTGAAAACCGAAATAATCACAAACACGCGCTCTCATATACGTATTATATCCCCCTGATGTCTTTCCCTAGGTTAACTACGCAACCTAGAGCTCTGATACCAAGTGTGACGGTCCGCCCGCACCAGCCGAAATTTCCTCCGAAAGTGCGCTATACACATGCCCGACTAGCACGGAACGGTTGCCAAAGAAAGGAAAGTAGAGAATGAACTAATCGAAAACCTGTAGCATGTCTCACAGCGCATAGGATAAAATACAATAACAACATACTTGACATAAAACAGGCGAGACAGTGCATAAGCTGAAAATTAAACATCATAGCAGCGGAAAATCCAGATACAGCTTATGTTCCACATCATTATTATTACAACTTTAAAACTGTCTCTAAAGTAAAAGAAAGGAAGGGTGCACTACTAATGCCCAAAATAGTGACCAACAGCGTCACAGGGAGAATATCTATATATATCATACGTGGAAGCCTCCTGGTCGTCTCTGATACGGCTACTCGTGCATCACCAGCTAACCTATCTCTAGTCTGCTCGTGAGAGCACCCAGAGTAATAAGAAGAGACATAAAACTCTGGGTCAGACAAAATGTCTGGTATGAGCGATAAGCAGCTAACAATAATAGGTATACTAAACCATATCTGAACCTGGACCTGCAACCAAAGAGTTAGCACAACATACCGTACAATACTCTAAGGTGCCATTGAACAGATGGTGTAAAGATAATGGGGGTAGGGGTGTGCATGTCATAATGATGACAAACAAATCAAACATAGCAACCATCCTCACATCTCACTCAGTGCGTAAAGCATACAATGTCCATCACTAGACCCATCGAACTAGTGGCGGAGTTCAACTTGTACAACTACTGCTATTACCAAGCTTGCCCCATGGAGTCAAGACCAAATCTTTACAAATGACCGCACTTCATTGGTCTATAGCTCTTTAGTCGTACCTAGGCCACTGTGGCCTTGAATCCGTTCAGATACCCCCTACACATAGTGATCCAAAGTTATAGACATCGACAACCCCTTAGCACACGTCCCGCAGTAAAGCCCAGCTCATGAAGTTAACTCTTTGGTTCCCAACTGGATTCTGAGTACAAACTTCCCACTTGGACTACCTTTGCATCTCGGGTTTTGGTCATCACCTTCTTCTCCGGATCGGTCTTCATTTCTTCACTTCCCTACATCGAGTCGTGGTCATCAGCTCCTCGGCTCGGATCGGAATACCCCGTATGGGTTGGGTCGTGCTCCTCCAGCTCGTGACTCATCGTCAGGTCCTACTCGTGAGGCAACGCCGTCGGCTCAGAGTCCACTAAGCGGCTCGGAACGTATGCTCCTCCCAAAGCAATCGGATCGGTTCGGAAGTGGTCACCCTTCGAGGTACAAGAAGCTCAATCCCTTCTCTCTGCTCCGGGTCGGATCGAGGAACCTCTGGTGGATCGGTTCGGGAGTGACCTCTCGGGTCGGGTCGGAGGACTCCTCGGCTATCAATTCGCGAGCTCCAGGCGTTTTGGGTAGGGTTCCATCACCACAAGAGGATCGGGTCGGAGAAGGTGTTGCGATCGGGTAAGACGATCCGATCCGGGTATTTTCCTGCACTTTGTCCAGCAAGCTATTTACGTCATTCGACGGCGTTTTCGACCAATCTAACACTTCTAAACAATCAAAAATCATACCATACAGTCATAGCAACATGTATAATCATCCACAAACAACAAAACAACAATCATAGCAAGTAAAATGGATCAAACATAGCAAAAATCCCATATTTTCCCTTAAGCATGTTTAGGCAAAACTAATGATATGGTTAGTAAAACTTAACCAAATCAAACAAAATTTCTAACAGAGGTCTAAAACATTATTTTTGAATTTATAAATATTTTTCCAAAATTTTATCATGTCTAATTTCGTTAATCTTCTCTAATTACCCTTGATTAACCATAATTAGTGCAAAACTATGAAAATCACTCACCTTGGCCACAAATAAAATACCAAATCTGAAATGAATCTCTGTTTGGCGCTGTTCCCTGCAACACAACAGCTCTAACCATGCTTTGGTGCTAATCCTCTTTGATTTGATGTTGCTAAGCTTAATCCTTGATTAGAAAGTGATTTGGGGATGTTTTAGAGATTGGAGGCCATTATTAAGGTTCTTAGAAGGTAAATGGCGGCTAGAAAACTGAAATGAAATGAAAACATAACTCATTTCAGCCTCCCCGTAACCTTAATCCCGAAATGGGTTATGGGCCCATTTACTAATCACCTCATTTGGCCCGGTTAAGTAGTTTTTCACCTTCTGAAACTTGTTTCAGCCATATCTCCCAAACGGTTAGTCCGTTTGGCTAATGTAACCACTCTACGGAATTGTAAACCATCATCCGGATTCAATGGAAGTGGTTTTAGGTCAAAACTCCTTTCCAATCAAAAATTATGTCCAAAACACGATTAGCTAAGGGCAAAATAGTCATTTAAAAATCGGCAAAAATCATGAACATGGGAAATGACCCCAATAGTCGTCTCCCAAAGTTATATGACCATACGACTCCGTATATGAAAGAAAGAAATATTCTATGATCTTGCAATGCGTAGAATGCGGGTCGTTACACATGAGATCTGGAAATTTCAAAACGGTAGTGTATACATAAATATCAAATCTTTATATTCAAACAGAAGTCCCCATATTGTATTCAAACTATATAAATACACAAGCTGAAAAGCTTCATAATTTTTATTTATTTATTTTAGCAAGTCATATAACATACATATATAGCTTCATCAAAACTAGAAATCAAAATATTGCATTTATTTTTCATATTCTACAAAGACAAAAATAACCAAACCTTATATATATGAATGTATGTATCTCTCTCTCTCTCTATACACACACACACACACACACACACACACGAGACATTACAACCAAAACTGCACTTGTATGTAATAGTTAGAACCCAAAACAAAGAGAACAAGCAAAATGAACAAACCATATGAACTGGAACTTGCAACAGAAAGCACAACATATATTGGTTTATAAATTATATATGTGTGGTGGTGGGTTGCGGCTGTTGGGGCGTTGATCTGGAAGACAGGGAGGAGGACGACATGGGTTCGGCATGCTCAGGCAAGATGGTTTGCGGGCCGTGGGATGGAGCAGGGTTCACGATGAGGAAGACCCATAAGTTATTTTTGTGCATGAAGAAGAAAATGGGTTTAGGAACTTGTGGGTTTGTAATGGGGAAAGGAGAACATCAGTGGACAAGGAAAAGGGTGAAATGAATTTGCAGAGGGAATAAAAGAATGGATCAACTTTTATATGGTATTGTTTTATATGTTTTAAAGTATATACCAACAATTGCAGCATTGCATTTATTTTCTAGCGAGACCATGCGTTTGGGAAGCAAACAAACTTGAACGGAAATTGAGGAAAAATAAGGTAATGGATTTAAAGAAAATGGAAGTTGTTGTGATTACGGTGGGATCAAATAAGTGATGGGAAAGAATGAATGGGCAAAAACGAAATATATATATATATATATATATATATATATATATATATATATATTAAAATCTTTATAATCTATTTAAATTTATAAATTTTGCTATATGAATAACTTTATAAACTATATCGTTATAGATTTCAACTAAGATAATTCATTTTCTTACATTATCTACATCTCTTCCTCTTATTCAAAATGTATAGTTTATAAAATATAAAGTCTTAAAGTATAAACATCAAATCCTTTCAAAATATTGGTATCACCAAAACATATTATTATTTATGAATAAATGTATCAAAATTTCAATAATGTGTCAAGAAATTTTATATTATAATACCGTTCAAAATAAAAATTTCAAATCAATATTAAATAAGAATACTCTTCTTCTACTTCTTACCTTGTTATAGACAAGGATAAGTTATAGAATTCGAGGTAAATGTTGAACGAACGAAAGAACCTAATCAAAGAGGATCTAAGAAGGAAGATAGATTCAATGGAAAGGAAATTTCAGAAAAAGAATTTAAATACATATAAAAAAATATCCAAAAATATTTGTTTAAAATATTTAAAACCATTTAAAAAACCATTTATACTTTAAAAATATGCTCTCTTGCAAGAAGGATTCAGCGTCTGATTCCACTCATTCTAGGGTATCACTACCCAATCTCTAATGAGCTTTTACCTCATAGGCTAAAGCTTTGATAAACCAAAGCTCTGATACCAAATGTAACGACCCTGGCTTTGCAACCATCAGGTAGTGGGCCAACCCCCCCTCCCCGTAACATACAGTGATACCTCAGAACTAATTTTACGGCCAGCCTCTCGACTGCAACAACCAACCCAATCTTACCATTGGGACATGTAGGGGCAAGAATCTCCTACTCGCCACCAAACAGCCAAGCGAGAACCCCACTACCATGTTGTCTAACCAACTTTGATACCAAATTGTAACATACTGTCTTTTGTCCACTTCAAAAGGTGAAATCTCAACACTGCATTACTCGATCTGACTCGAGCAATAATGCAAAACAAAACAACTCGGATCAGGACTAACGTTCTCATAGAAGTAAATCAACTCAAATAAAATGTTCAATAAAATGCATGAGTAACTTAAAGATGTTTTGGATCACCATCCTCTAAGGATCCAATAAACTAATATCATATAATATAATACGCTATTATAATAGCGGCTATGGTTAAATATAACATAATAAAATAGCGTAAGCGGGATTATATTTTTACCCATACACTGTTTATAAACATTGTCGCAAACATTGCATATAAAACACCAGTAATGGTCGGTGGATAGTGATGTGTCGCTATATGACAACGTCAAATAAAAATCGTAAAGGGCTCAATCAGGATAAATATGACAAGACATCGAGATAATACCCATCAGTAGTGATTCTACCGAATTGCGAACCCAGACCGGTGGTAACGCATAGCCGCGACTACTGCCCACCCTAGACAATGCTCCCAAAAATCAAAGGTGCCAATCAATCACATAGTAATATATATGGTATCGAAGAGGAATATCTGCTAAGAGGAGCTAGCTCACATTAACCTAGGTATGGCTCATGTTTTAGTCATTTTAATTATGACCCGATGGTCAAGGCTATCCATCATCATTCCCTTTCTTCAAACCAGTAATCGCCACCAAACCATCCTACTTCATTTTGTAACTCCACCGCGTACACAGTTGCTAAAGTGGTCTGCGGTATTGGCAGAGAGTATTACAGTATCCGATCTCGATCTTTTCAACAACCAAATATTTACGTTTTTCACACTGTGCCCATTTTAATAAAATCATATCTTGAAATAAATTGATTTAATTCAAACTAAATAGTTTATGAATCAATTCCACAAAAAAAAAATTATTTCAATTCATATTCAGTTAATTTATAATCGAATTCATATATTCATATCAATTATAAATTCAAATCAATTATGCAATTCACGTTCATTTCTTATAAAGTTCAATATTTAAGCCAATTCAAAATTCACATTTAGTTGATTTAAAATCAAATTCATTTCATATCCACTATAGGTTCAAATTCATTCCTTAAATTTTGGAATTCAATTCAAAACAATTACACAATTCAAGTTCATCTCTTACAAGTTCATATTTTAAACCAACTCTAATTCATCTCTATTAAAGCTTCATATCAATTCGAATTCAATTTCGTATCTTATGTAAGTCCATTCCTTAAGTCAAATATAGTTATATCAATTCAAATCTTTATATTAAATTATATGGTTTAAAATAAATAAAATTATAAGTAAAATCTTAAATAAATATTTAAATCCATATTTACTCATATAATCATTTTAAAACATATAATTTAAAATTTACAAAACTTAAGTTTTAAAATCTTTAAAATATAAAAGCTTAAGTTATTATTTAAAAATCAAATATCAAAATCAAATTTCAAAATCATTTTACTATGAAACATGACCAACGGTGTCCGTATATAGTTTTCTACCCTATGGTCAAGTGATACGGATATTTATCATTTCAACCCGCAATCCCAAATTTAATAAAATCATTCAGGTCTATCATTTCAACCCATAACGATTTTTCCCTAATCTAATATCCATTCGGGTATGTATCAATTCAATCCTTAGTGATTTTTCCTAAAGTAGGGAAATCAACAGCATAGATAAATTATATAAATTATTCATAGCATTAATATCATTACATCAGAAACCGTATATTATCAGTGCGCCTATGCGTCATACGAATATCATTGTGTCATATATGAATTGTGTATACATATCAAATAAAACAATTTCTATCAGCAATCCTATACATTTCATAACAATTCATTTATGCTGATCTAACAACCATAAAACAATGTAGGTCAGTTGTGACATAAACTCACCTTACGCAGCGGATAAACGGAGAAGTAGAAGAATTGACACAGAATAAACTGACGACTTCTAGGCATGATTCAGAATAGATTCTACTAGACAATCACTCAATATTTGTTTATTTTAATAAGAGGAGGTTAGGGAATCTCTCAACGGATAGGTACAAAAATTGAGGTTTGGAAGGTACGGTTTTGGGTTTTGGAACGGTTTCGGAACTCAACCCAAATTCAATTTGACAAAATAAAAATAAACACAAAACTCTTTCATAAAATATTATATAAATATTTCTATATACATAAACACACAATAAATTTATAACATATATATTTATTTAAAATTCAATGCACACCGCAAACACACCACACAAAATAAAACTATACCATATATATTATAAATTATACAAATACATCCAAAGCTTTATATATTATAAAATATATATAAACACCCCTAAACCATTATATAACTATATATATGTTCATTATAAATTACATATATAAACACACATATAAAAATATTGACATAGTACTCAAACATCTAAAGACACACAGTAAGCTATATATTTTATATATAAATCACATATGCATACACTAAGAAAACACAAAAGAAAAATAACACTCTTTCACATTTCACAAAACCTTGTATATTTAAATATGAAAACACACACTACTCACACATGAAACACAAACACATAAATCACGCACACAAGACCCTCCCCCCCCTTCCCCCCCAAAAAAAACACCTCTTGCAAGCAAAACTTATTATTAATCGTTTTATTTTACGCAAGAGCTTCTTTGTGACAAACAAGACGCCCTAAGCTTAATTTCAGCAAATCAACCCCATGCTACACATGCAAAGCACAATCAACACAAAACCAAAATCACGTACGCAACTATCATAACTCACGTATGAACGCGATAAGAGACTCATGCACGCACGCACATATATCCATGCACGCTATATATCTAAAATATTAAAATTACAAAACTTAAAATTTCCAAATTTATATATAATATATATATTTCAAGTTTTGTAAATAACACACACACACAGATATATATATATGTATATATATGTATATACATTTTTCAAAACCATTAAATTTTCCAAAACATATAATTTTTCTAAACCTGTAAATACATTCAACTATGCATGTACATAAACTGGAAGTAACGCACACATCTTATCTTCAAAATGGTAATCTTTATATTTAAAGCATGAGATCTGGAAACTTCAAAACGGAAGTGTATACATAAATACCAAAACTTTATATTCAAAAAGAAATCCCCATATTGTATTCAAACAATATAAATACACAAGCTGAAAAGCTTCATACTTTTCATTTATTTATTTTAGCATGTCTGAGAACATACATATATAACTTCATCAAAACTGGAAAGTAAAACATTGCATTTATTTTTCATATTCTGCAAAGACAAAAATAACCAAACCTTATATATATATATATATATATATATATATATATATATATATATATATTAGGCAGTGCAACCAAAACTCTACTTGTATGTAATATTTAGAACCAAAAACAAAAGGAACAAGCAAAAAAGCAAACCATATGAACTGGAACTTGCAATAGAAAGCACAACATATATCATTTTATAAGTTATATATATGGTGGTGGGTTGCGACTGTTGGGGCATTGATCTGGAAGATATGGAGGAGGATGGCAGGGGTTCAGCATGCTCAGGCAAGATGGTTTGCAAGCGGTGGGGTGGAGCAGGGTTCACGATGGGGAAGACTCACAAGTTATTTTTGTGCGTGAAGAAGAAAATGGGTTTAGGAATTTGTGGGTTCGTAACAGCCAATGGGGAAAGGTGAACATCAGTGGACAAAAAAAAGGGTGAAATGAATTTGCAGAGGGAATAAAAGAATGGATCAACTTTTATATGGTATTGTTTTATATATTTTAATGTATATACTAACAATTGCAGTGTTGCTTTTATTTTCCAGTGGGACCATGCATTTGGGATGCAAACAAATTTGAACAGAAATTAAGGAAAAATAAGGCAATGGATTCAAAGAAAATGGAAGTTGTTGTGATTACGATGGGAATTAAATAAGTGATGGGAAAGAATGAATGGGCAAGAAAGAAACAAATATATATATATATATATATATATATATATATATATATATATATAAAGAGAAAAGTCTGATGGTTTTGTGCGTCATAAATGGAATGGCCACAAATTAAACCACGTGAATAATCAGTAAGAAGGCATTAATAAGTTAATAAGTTTCGAATGGCGTTATAAATGGAATAGCCACAAATATAAATAAGGCGTTGACGAGTTTCTAATTTCAACGTAAAGGAATTTGAAATAAACCAAGTGTTTGGAAATAAGGAAAAAAAGGATTGGAAGAATTTAAACAGCTTTTATTGGTAACGTGCGGAAAGGACTTAAATAGAAAAGCATTTAAAACGTTCCAAGTTTAAATACACGAACATAAATAAGATTCTAAGTATTTAATATTGATTTGTACTCTTAAATTATATCTATACCAAAACACATTCATTTATTTTATAAAATAGAAAATAAATTTGGTTTTAATCAAAATAAATATTATTTTAATAAAAGCCAAACAAATAAAATAAATATAAAAAAATTTAAGTCATTAAATAAAATACACTTAAAATTTGAGGTTGCTACATAATTATTTAATAATTAATATAATTTTTAATAATTAATAATGAATATGTAATAACTAATAATTATTATTGATAATTAAACAATATATATGTTTTATTAATATTCGACTATTGTCATGAAATAATTATTAATCAATAATAATTAGTAAATAATGAGTTATATTCTAATAATTAATAATTTGTATAATATACTAAATAAATATTATCTGTTATATAACTATAATAATGTTGTAACAAACATATTATTTTGCAACAACATTTATTATTTAATATTACAATTATTTAATTAATAAATGATGATATTATTATTTTTAGTTTGTTTAAGTATTTACATATCTATATTATATTATTATATATAATTTGATTTATAATTATAAATTTAAATTTGTATTAAATTCAATATCTAAACTAATATAAAATTATAAATAAATGTATTATTATTTAAACAAAATTATAAAAAATACAATAAAAAATAGGACGATACAAAAAACCCAACAATGGTGCATTTAGTTTGTATTTATACAAAATCAGTAAACTTTTGAACTATACCAAGTTTAAACTTCAATGGTATTAACATGTTTTCGGTCCTTAATATTTCGAACTATACAAAAGTCTAGACTTCTTATCTTGTTAACACGTTTTCAGTCCGTCCTTTCTTTTGTTAACCCCTTTTGGCTCAATTCAGCTCCAAAATTTTGGCTCCATCCTCTACAATTCAATCTAAATTTTTTGCTACAGCCCTCCTCAAAAGAAAATCCCTAACTTTACTTCCATTCTAAGAGCACAACCAACAATGGCTTGTTCGGTTACTAAACAAGCCACGGAGCAACCGGGTGTGGCTTGTTCAGTCATCCGTGGCTAGCCGGTGGCTAGTTTGGAGCTCGTTCGTGGCTGGTGGACTGAACAGAGGTTGGTGCTTATAACGGCAAAGATAAAGCCGTTATAAGATTATAATGACAAACTCTTAAACTTATAACGACAAAGAGTTTGCCGTTATAATCTTATAATGGCTTTCTCTTTGCCGTTATAAGACATAGCCGTTACACCCCAACGGCTAGCCCATTTTCCCTTCTAAAACACCAACCTTCCTCCTTCTTCTTCCACACAACTACTCCACCTTATCATCTTCAACTTCTTCAACAACAAAAATGTCTTCTTCCTCACCCAAGCGAAGCACGAAAAAATGCGCAATCAAGAAACCCATGTCCAAACCGCCCTCGTGATCGTATGCCATGCAACGGTCAGCCCAACAACATCAATCGTTGCAGCCATCTCACGAATATGGCTACTCGCCGTATTCAAATTATCCATATTGACCACCGTACCAACCGCTCGCTCCTCCTAACTTTCCTCCCGTCCATTCTTCCGCCCCGCCACTTTTTTACCAACGACCACCCGTGTAAGGCGTGTACAATGATCATTCGTCGTATATGTCAATGATGATGCAGACCAATCAAAGTCAACAACCTCACCTACCTCTGCAACAGACCGAGGTTCGTGACCGCGAAGATACAAAAAATATGCAAAGACATTTTTCGTACGGGTATGTCTCTCCTAGAAACGAAGAAAATGTTGAAACTTCAACGGAGGAGGCGGAGGAGGAAGATGCAAATGAGGATGCAAATGTTACAAATTCTGAAGAATTTACTCAAGAATACACTGCACCTGTCAGTCCCGAATATAACCAAAAGAAGACAAAGTGGAAGTCTTTAAGCGGCATTTTCAGTAAACGACACCAAACCGATGTTGAATCAGAGCCGGATCCCGGAATAGAAGATGTTGAGGATGATCATGCTGAAGAGGAAGAAACAGCAGCGGATGGAAGAAGAAAACAATTTAAGTTTACTTCCGAGCAGTACGTTTCACTTGCTAAATCGTGGATACGCATTTCACAAGACAACATCGTTGGGAATAATATGAAAGGTCAGAAATTTTGGGAAAGAGTTGCAGAGTTCTACAATTCGTTGGAAACGAGGAGTAGAACATGGGGATCACTTAGAGGCGGTTATAGAGTTATGAATGCCGCATGTCAGAACTATCTAGCAATACTGATAGGCTTGCAGAACAGGCAGCAAAGCAGTGCTACACCTTATGACGTTGTAAGTATCATAGATTACTTTTAAAAATAACTTACTATACTATGCTTGATTAGTTAGAAATGTCATACACTCATACAATTTCGACTTTGTGTTACAGATTGAATAGTCACGAAAGGCTTACCAACGAAAGTATGGAGTTCCATTTAAATTTAACGACTGTTTCGAGCTTCTATCTAGTTTGCCTAAGTGGAAGAACCCAAGCAACTTCATGCTTGAACAGCAAAACAAAGCTAGAAGGATGAACTACTTTGAATCTAGTCCAGGAAGTGACCCGAGTTCACAAGAAAGAAACCCTTTATTTGGAACTAGTGACAGATGGCCTATTGGTAGAGCCAAGTCAATTTAGCTGGAGCAACGCGGTGCAGAGTTCTCTAGATTTATGGAAACAATAGAGAATTCAGCTATGGAGACAAAAGACCATAGACTTCGATTTTCGAAGGAAAGAAACCGCAACGACGAAGAGTTCCACAAAGCAGTTAGGGATGGTTGAAAGCTCCGCAAACAAGAACATACGGAGAAACAAGCCTTGTTACGAGAAAGGCTAGAGAAGAAGGAAGCACTGGTGCGGGAGAGCAATTATGTTAAAATGATTACATGTGATTTTAGTAAGCTTTCCCCTTTACAGCAAGAACTAGTAAGCGAGCAGATTGCAGAGTACAGAAGATACAAAGGAAGCGAAGGCGGAAGCTGTAGTGGCTCGTATCAGGACTACCTATGTATGTTGGGTTAAGTTGTAATATGATTGTGAACTGCTTGTAGTAGTTATGTACTAGTGGGTATTTATGTACTATCTAGGGTTGAGTTGTAATATGATTGTGACCTATTTGTAGTATGTATGCAGTAGTTGTTGTTTATGTAGTAGCTGTATATGCTGTGTTGAGTTGTAATATGTTTGTGATCTGTTTTTAGTATTTATGTACTAGTTGTTGAAACAATGATACAATCGACAATATGATTGGAAACCAGATTTATTGACCCAACTACACACTGATACATAGTTCTAGTACCAACTACTGATTCCGACTATTTCTTCCTTTATGCGCCCACAAATGTTCCACTAACTGGTCACGCAATTGGAAGTGCGCAGCTTGATCTTCAATATGTTGAACCATATAAACATATTCGTCCATTGAGTTTACATCTTTATGGAGTTTTGCATTTGAACCCGTAAACATGTCAGGATAATTAGAATTTTGATTCTTATACCCGCCTCTTTCAGACTCCACAATCATGTTATGTATTATTATACAAGCATACATGATTTTTGAAAGCACTCCTGCATCATGAAAACGAGCAGGATTTCGTAAAATATGAAATCGGGCTTGTAGAACATCAAACGTACGTTCGATGTACTTTCTGTAGCTAGCTACTTTTTCAGTGAAATAACTTTCTTGGTCATTTGATGGTACTCCCTGGACCCCCGGTTATCCGCAGTCCAAACGCATATACGGGGGAAAAAGGTCGATGGGTCTGTAGTACGGGTGATAAAATGAAAGTTCCTAGAGTACTCAAAGTACCAATACTGTAACAAATCCTAGAATCCAAATAAAGAAACCTGAGAATCAGAGATGGTGCACTGCATGTCGGGACATCTATATAGGTATGCAAGGATAGGTGTGCCTCGATCGTATAAAATCGCCCCATCGGCATTTAACTCAGTCGCGACCTCAAGAAACCCCACAGGCAAACTACTGCTCGAAGAACTAAAGAACAGGTTACCCATAAGGTATAACACAAATAATCGAGCAAGCTCCAAGTCGTCATCAACGAAGTACTGACCGAGTATGCTGTCCATGGCCGCACGGATGGCGCTCACTCTAATAGCGCCTTCTGCCTGATACGACGCAGCAGAAACATCAAAATGAGGCAGTAGATCATGAACAAGTGCACGATCACGCCATCGACCATCGTCATAAGGCAGTGGGGGATAAGCACCTACTCCAATGCTAATACCAGTAAGCATGGAGAAATCAAGCGGTGTAAGTCCTAACTCACCACAAGGAAAGTGAAATGTGTGGGTGGTTTTGTACCACCGTAGAGCAATGGCCGCACACAATTGGACATCGACATTTATAACATGGTTTATTCCTAAAATTGCAAAGCGCACAATAAGATAAAATATGACTACTAAATTATCCACTTGTTTCATTAAAAGGTCTTTAATATTACCTAGAAAAAATTGAAATCCAAGAGCACGTAACAGTCCCGCGACCCCCTCCTTACCCGCCAAGTGTGCATGATAATATCTAAGTGTGGTCGCTAACGAACCACGTGAACGTATATTATGCGACTGTCAACGGTTCAACAAAATGTTATATAATCTACCCAATATCTAATACTCAAAGAATACTATTTAAATAATACTAAAAATACTTACAGCCAAACTCGATTGCGTGCTAACGTGTACTTCGTCTTCTGGAAGAATGCGAAAGTTGGATAGCAAAGGAAGCTTCGCGGCGCTGAGGTTCATATCCAGAAAACTATCGAGATCGGCCTGTCTAGCGGAAACCGATCCCACACCCCTACGCGCCCTGCCTGCTCGTCCACCTCTACGCCCGCTACGTCCATGATGGCCACCTTCCTCGTGCGCCCCTACGTCTTCGGCGGCTGCAAGCAAGTCTTCTATTCCGAGCGCTGGTTGTTCCCCACTACCTCCTGCACCACTTCCGCCTACGCCACTTCCCCCGGTGCCACTATCGTCGCTGTGCATGAATTTTTTGGTGAAATTTTTAGTAATCTGGCCATATTTTCGAACGAATATCTCAAACAAGCTAGTTAATTTGGTTACAAGCTGACGGATTGGTGAAATGGTGGAGAAAATTTGGTAGAAAATGGGGGAGGAGATTGGTTTTTCGGGTTTGAAATGGGGAAGGAGAATGGAGCCGAGGAGGGGTGGCGGCGTGGGTTTTGTGGAGGAGATGTGTTATAACGGCAAACACTTTGCCGTTATATGTTATAATGGCAAAGTGTTTTCCGTTATAACGTTACAATGACAAAGAGTTTGTCGTTGTAACATTATAACGGCTTTCTCTTTGCCGTTGTATCCCCCTCCCAAAACCAGTCTGTGGCTGGATCCCCCTTTCTCGGTGCTCGGCTCGTTGGACCAGTTGCATAACATGAGAGAGAATAACTGAACAGAACGGATGGCTGATTATGGTCTAATATCCAAACCAATCAGAAAATTTCACGATTACGACCAAATCCCCAAAAATTGAATTCGAACTCGGAGGACGTGCCGACTCGAACTCAAAGGAGCTCAGGAGATGGTACATGACCTCCAACCGGAGATGAAGGAGGAAAGATGCCAGTCATTGAAGTGTCGGCTGGACTCTATGTGGATCCGCCACCGGATAAGTAAGGTCAGTTATTGTTGTCACTTGAATTTTTGGTGAACAATTGATCTCGATCTGACTGTTCTAATTTAGAGTCATGAAAGGCTTGAATGAGTCGGTGTTGTTATGGAGCTTTGGAGTTGCTAGATGATTCGTTGTGTTGTAGGGTCGGTTCACCACGTTTATCAAATCTCAATGGTAATGTTGAACAATGGCGTTGATATTGCTATCATGCTTGCATCGACAGTCCGTACGAAAAAAGCATTGGCCACCTTGTTTACCGCACCTAGGTTATAGAACATAAATAAAAGTTGAATTTGAACATTTTTGTTAACCTTTTATGTTATTCTAGTTTCTGAATAGTTCAGGTAAGAAACAAATGAATAGTTTGGTGATCAGCAAATATTGTGAAGGTCTGATCCAATAAATAGTGGTGCCAGCGGCTGACGGAAACCATGATGGAGAGCATCTTCTTGCTGTAAGCTAAGCTGTGCCGCATGATCGGAGGAAGCTTTCGACTAAAGAATGCTAACAGGTGCCCCTGTTGTGTGAGAAGAGCTCTCAGTGCATAGTCTGATACATCTATATATAGCTGAAAGGAATTTGGAAATTCAACAATTCTAACGTTGTCATCTCGGACCCTTTAGCATTATTCCTAGAAACTGAGGAGATTAAGTATGAAGATTTGGCTTGCAGCTGTTTTTAGGTTAGTAAAAGCTTGTTTTAGGCTTTCAAGTTCAAAAGGAAAGCTTCCTTTTTCCTCGAATTTTTATTAATCATAGTTTAAAAAATTACACGAACTTTGCATTAATCATAGTTTGGCAAATTCCACTATCCATTTTTATTAATCATCTTATCAAGTTTCGAGATTTGACTAATATTCGATTAAGTTCAGTAAGTCTTGCATACCGGCTTCAGTTTAGGTCAATCCATGTATACATCAATATCTAGACATCACAAGCACTCTGCATGTTGGACAAAGAAGCAAATGAAACTTATTACTCAGCTCGGGTCCTAAAGCACAGTGGATTAGTGAAGCTTAGTGGTTTACTGGTTTTAGTGTTTAGTACAATTAGCAACTAGTTGGCTTAGTGATTTACTTTGCATTTTTTTTTTGTATCTTAAGAAGTGTTAATGTTTTAGAAAGTAAAAATTTTCACTTTAAATAATACATGAGCTGACATTTTTAATGCTTAAAGAAATGCCAGTTGATTTGTATACATAGTAACAAGAAGGAACTCTAAAGAAATTTCATGACGTAGTCAGCCCTAATACAAAATCTTTCAAGCTCACCTTCTTTATCATGATATTTGTATCGTGTTACTTTCTGCTTTCTCAGCTTCTAAATTTCAGTTTGATTTCTGGTGTTTCTTTGGCTGCTTGTACTATGTCCCTCACATAACAATTTGTTGTAAAATTATCTTGATTCTATTTGGTTACTCCACCATTTATTTGAATATATTACCTTAATTTCTTTTATAGTAGCAATAATGTACTATGAAATTTTCTTCCTGCATAAACTCATGTCCTTATATGTAGCATAATTTTTTTGTTAATACATATTACCTAAGTCCAAAACAATTGTTTATGTTGTTGTATCCCTAGATACCAGTTTCATGCTATCTTAAAAATACATTACTTAATTGTAATAGCCTTATAATATTGATGTATATCAACATTTTTTTCCAGGTCTTATATGTCAACCTTAATTAAAGCAGACCTCCCAATTTTCAGGTTATTACATGCATGCTAGATACCACAAGAAAGTAATGTATATGTTTGTTTATATTCAATTATGCAAACACATTGGGGAGTAAGTTGCTGGGTCAAACTCTATAATATACAAGGTCTAATACATTTTCTTTATTTAAATTCTATCCAAGTAGATCTCTAATTGCTCATCAGTGGAGAGGAAACAATAGCTATAGTTGCTGAAGAAATCACATTTGCAAAGCTAATAATGTAATAAAGCATGCAACACAAATGAAAGTAAGCAATTCTTTTATAAGGACTATGTTTTTAGCTTTGAAATCATTGTTATTTTTTTTTTTTGAAGTTTAGTTGCCAAGGGCTTGATTTTTCAGAGCTTTATGTGTCTCACCTTCAATGAGTGTTATGTAATTTCAGAAAATGTTATTGTTAAACTTTCAGCGCTTTATACTTTCTTAACAACAAATACCGTATACATAAAAAAATTTGTTGATAGGAAAGAAGAATGTTTTCAATATTTCAAGCTTCACTTTCCCAGTTTTGAATTTCTTGAAAATTAAAATAACATATTTTGCTTGCTTATTATTTGAAGTCTTGATGTTTATTAGTCAGTTTTTTATATATTTATTGTTTGGAAATACCGTGTTTTAGTATTATATTTCTCAAAAGTAATTGTTTAGAATGCTATTATAGTCTTATTTACCTTGGATTTATATATGAATTTTTTACTTTTTCTTAGATGTTGTATAGAAATTGATTATTTGTTGCCACCACTATGATACTATGTCTATATGTGAGATATCCTTGATACGAGGCCTTGTTGAGACTTATAAACCAAAAGATATGTATATACATACATATACATATACATATACATATACATATACATATACATATGTGTGTATGTGTGTGTTTTAGGATTCTTCTAAACAAATCACTTCTTTTACTTGTTCTCAAAGTCTACAAAATGTTCTGCAACATAAGGTTTATTCTTTTGTTAACATAAATGAATTGAATAGTGTAACACTCCGTAATTTTAAAGAACACTATAATGATAAACTAAAGAATAATTAATTAAATATTTGGAATTAAGTAAAATGGACTGCACCATAGCGTTTGTTTCGGAATTCTGCTTAAGATAGACTCTGAGTTTTCATAGAACGGACATCGTATGAGAAAGTTATTAAGCTTAGAAGTTTGTATACGTATAGGAGAAATATATATAAACAAAATTAAACCAGAAATTTCTAAATAGTTTGAAGTCGAAGCGGGAAAGGGATGCGGGATTGAGACCTGTTGTGAGTTGACCCACGCCCCATGGGTGTCAACCCATGGGTCGACACACTCAAGAGGGTGTCGACCCACCCAAGATTCATCCAGGTTCATTTCTGAACCTGGACTTGTTTCTGAACGAGGTTCATTGGCTTAAAGCTATAAGTAGGACCTCATTTCTACTGTTTTTACACATAAAAAACAATGGAGAACAAGATGTTGCCCCTGCTTGGATTGAGTTAGCCTATTTTTCTTCAACAACGACCTATTCGCATATAAGAGTTTCTTCTGCAACATTTGCTTGTTATTCTCTATTCTTTAGATCCCGTCTCTGTAAGTTTATGTTATTTTTAGATATAAACATTTAACAAGTAATCCTGACATGTTCATAAATCTAGATCTAAACCTATGCCTATTAAGAATCTACTTCATACCTAAACAGATCTGCTATTACAAGTACAACTGATATGTTGTTCAGTTCTTATATGCCTATTTTTAATATGCCTATTTCTGTTGTCATACGCTAATTCTATTATTATTCCTATTTTTGTTCTCTTCTCTCCCTCTTTCCCTTTTTTTTACAGCCATGGCTACCTTCGAGCCTAGGCCTATCAGTGAAATATGCGAACAGACGAAGCTGGGAGTGGTTGGGAAGGGTAAACTGGGTATAACATGTATTATGAATTAAGACTAAAATTTTGGGTATATCTTATATTGTTGAGACGACCCGATTTCCCGTTCTCACGGAAACAAGGTTATCTTTGGAATATAACACAGAAACAGATAATAGCAGAACAGAATTAAATAAATACACCAGAATGAACAACAAAATATACTGGATAAAAGTAATCATCAGAGTTACACAGTATACAGGATCTTACTTAGTACAAATACAGTTCAGCTATACATAAATGTCTACAGCGGAAATAAACAAAATATGTACAATAGGAGCTGAACAGCATAAAAAGAAATAAATGATAGAATCCATCTTCAGCTCCAGCTATCCAGAAAGAACCAGCTAAACCTGAATACAAGGCTGCCCGTGTAGAAAAAGGGGCACCCGAGTTTGAGAGTGAAACAAACTACGAGTCAGTCATGGGACTGGTATGAGAAATCTACTCAACACATATATAATATGGCTAATCACAGGACCACGCCACTTTCGTGGAACGGGTTTACTCCATTGGATTGCCAGTGCTTTAAAACAAATCTTTCTTTTAAACATCGCTATGCTTTTAACAAAAATGAAGCCATTATAAGACTCAGTTCCCATCACACAATGCAACGCAAACCGGAGGATAGAGTTTTACCTTATAATGGCCAAAATATGATTGATACGAATAAAACAAAGGCATTTGATATTATTGCTAGTGTTTATATGTTTTGAAAACAATTTCAAATCATAACTATTAATCATAGATGGCATGGGTACCATATATCATGTCGCCATATATATATACAATCAAAACCGCACGATGTCGTATTTGGAAATTGGATTTCCGTCATGAACCGAGGCAAAAGATAGTCCTCACCGAATTCGAGACAATCTAGCCTACCATGTCTCAGGAACAGCCGCAACTGCCCCCTGGATCGTCAGGGCCGGTCCACCGATGTGGATTATTATACCTGAACAATACGTCTTCCCGCCCTTTGGGGCGCAAACGAGCCAACGAATGACCCCATCGGACCCGGATCGTCCGATCAAACCGAGGCGCCTCGCAACAGCAACAACCACATAGGTGAAAAGTATATAAATGTCAGGGCTGGTAGGTCATTGACACCACCCTAGCCAGAAAGAAACGCATGCCCTCCCTGAGGTCCTTCTCCCGTTTTAGGTTCATACCGGGGTGTGAGGCTCGCGAATTCACGTTATACACAAAGCTATGCCACACAGGCGGTGCTTTGATCATCACCACAAGACTTTGCTTTTCAACAGAAGTCCTGATCACTGCATCTTAGCATGCCACATAGGCAATTTACACCGTGCAACTGATGGCTATCAATCACACAGAACAAATCCCAATGTCGGACACACAGTCCATTTACAAGTCCGTTCTGGGTCTGAACGAAACCAGAGGCACTAAATACCTCGCAAACCCATCGATCACCACGTACGTCTGGACGATCACCACTCATTATCCATATTTCGGGATGCCTCCCAATCAGGACCTCGGTTACCATCCAAACGAGGTGAAGATCTCCGGTCTTCGACCACCGTCTTTATCTTCGACTTTCAATCGTCGGTCAATTATTTGAAATGAGAATTAACTCGGCCTTCCCAAATAATTCACGTATATTTAGAATTTCAATTCAATTTATTTCAATGGTTAAATTATTCGACAACACCAATTTTGTCCTTTAATGTAATTTTCACACCAAACACATTCAACCATCAAACATCACATAAATCAAGCAAATCCAGTTTATTTCCATTCCATATCGCTTATGATATTTTATAACTATTTATCGCTATTTTTATTTATTTTAAAATAGCCATTTTATTCAAAACGACGCTTCGGGCCATAAGGCGGCCGTGGCGCTGTTTTTCTTCAGATTTGATTTACACATATCTGAAAATCTAACCGTTGGATCTTCACAAAATTTACATCATTAGAAAGGTCTTTTCAAAACGAACCCAACGGTTCCAGTTTCGGGAAAATCCGACGGTCGGATCTCCCGGTACAATCGTTTGAAGTTTCGATTTCAAAATACGAACTGCAGCGTCGTTATTCGATTAAATATAATTATATTTATATATATAAATAAATATAATCGTTTCTGGCGCTGTTTTTCTTCAGATTTGAATTAAACATTCCAGACAATCCAACCGTTGGATTTTCACAAGGTTGGTGCCGTTGGAAAGATTATTCCAAGGCGAACCCGACGGTTGAGATTTCGGGAAAATCCAATGGTCGGATTTCCCGCACTAGTCGTTTGAAATCACGGTCTCAAAATACGAACTGCACGGCTTCGTTTCGTTTTAATTTTATTTATATTTATATATTTATATAAATATAGTTCATTCAATGATTTCAATATCGTTTTCACTTCAAAAATTTTTCTAACACCTTAAAATTTTGGAAAATTTCGCCATAACCTCCCCTGCACCGGGAGCATCGGGAAATTGCAAATAGCGTTCTCGGTCCTTCTAATCTCAAAAAGAAAAAGAAAAAGCCAAGCGGCTAGCCAACAGGCTCAAAATCATCACCCAAACAAATCAGTAAATGTGTACCTATTTGTCGGGCACAAAATTTTATTCCTCTTCTCTAGCCCCTTTGCTATAACCTGTTCAATGAATATGCATGTACATATATATACAGTTCATATCATTTTTCATTTTCTATTCAACTTCATATTTGATTTCTATTTGGTTTAAAAACTCCATTCATTCTAATGTTACATAAATAGGTGCAAATCATTTCATTAGCTAATTAATGAATATTTCAACTCACATATGTTTGTTTTGAACAAGTGGCTATTTTTAACAATTCACATTTCAACGATTTATGCATACAATAAAAATGTGATTTTTATTGTAAAACAATTCATTTCAAAACACTATTTTTCTATATAGTTCATATAGTCGATAAAAGGTGATTTTTATTATCAAACAATTCATTTCAAAATATGAATACCATTCAACACATGAATTTCTAAACAACGAATGAATATCAATTCAACACATGAATGTTTTCTATAGTTTCTATATATAGATAAAAATGTGATTTTTATTATCGAACAATTTATTTCAAAATATGAATACCATTCAACACATGAATTTCTAAACAACGAATGAATATCAATTCAACACATGAATGTTTTCTATACAATGAATAAATATAGTTTAAGCATATGAAAATAATTCAAACACACAAATATTATTCAAAATTTCGGCAGCATAACGGCAGGGTAGTTACACCGGCACCGTCCCTAGTACGGCTCCTCGCTCTACCTTAAAACCTCGCGGTTTTTGACAATGGGGATCATGCATCTAGTTCGCACGCAGGCGGCATGTATATATTTATTTCATTTCCACAAACTAATCCTATGTGGTTTCAACCAAATATTTCACAACCACCAATGGGTATTTTTCAACCGCAATCAACCAATATCAATCACAAACAATCCCAAACAATCATTCAATTTTCACAACAATTTCAACCAATAAATATCGTCCATGGTTTGTGGACGAGGGGGCGTATATATATATATATATATATATATATATATATATATATATATATATAGCAATTCACTTTTACTTCACACATATATATATAAATTTTAAATCAGAAATCTCACCAATAGCTATCCAACTACTACGACTCTTCTTCGCCAATCTCTCTTTCTGTTGCTTCGTCGCCCGTATTCTCTACATATGTAAAAATCGAATCTTTACGATGCTATTCAATATATAAAAATATGATTTTTACATTGGCTTTCAATATATAAAAATCTGATTTTTCTTTCGACTTTCGATATATAAAGATATGATTTTTCTTTTGACTTTCGATATATAAAGATATGATTTTTCTTTTTAACTTTCGATATATAAAGATATGATTTTTCTTTTTAAAGAAATCAGTTTTCAATACCTTTTAAAAATCAAAATCAGGTTTTTACTTTTTATTAAAAACAAAAATCAGTTTTCTTTTCTAAAATAAAATCAGTTTTAATTTCTTTTCAAATCAGCTTTTACTTTTTATTAAAAACAAAAATCAGTTTTCTTTTCTAAAATAAAATCAGTTTAAAAAATCTTTTCAAATCAGTTTTTACTTTTTATTAAAAACAAAAATCAGTTTTCTTTTCTAAAATAAAATCAGTTTAAAAAATCTTTTCAAATCAGTTTTTACTTTTTATTTTAAAAATATCAGTTTTAATCTTTTAATAGAAAATCAGTTTTAATCTTTCTTTGAAAACAGTTTTAACATTTCTTAAAAATATCAGTTTTAATCTTTTAATAGAAAATCAGTTTTAATCTTTTAAAGAAAATCAGTTTTAATCTTTTAAAGAAAATCAGTTTTTACTTTTTTTTATTTTTTTATATACTTTTAAAAATTCAGTTTAATCTTTTAAATAAAATCAGAATTAAAATAAAATAGATAAATAAAATAAAACTTACAGAGAGGGGGGGAGGAAAATCTTCGCAGACGTCGGAGGTGGCTTCGAGGGGCGGCTCGGGGTTCGAACGGGGAGGCGGTGGCTTCGGGTCTTCGATCGATGGAGGCGGTGGCTTCGGGGCTCGTGCGATCTGGGGGGGCTTCGGTGGGAGTTCGTCGTAAGAGGGAGAGGGGGGGTGCGGTGATGGGCGGCGGCGCTTCAGGGGGGGGGGGGGGGGGGCGGCTGTCGATAGTCTTTAGGTTTTTTTTTTCTTCGTTTGGAATTAAAACGAACGGGGGGGGGGGGGGGGCAGAAGGAGATAAAGGAGGGAAAGGGGAATTAAATTTTTTTTTTATTAATTAATTATTTAATTTTGGTAAAAAGGGTTGACTTTTACATACGACCTCGATACGAGGTCCACCGCCTGTAGCCCATAGCGTTTCACCCCCATTCCGAACACAATGGGATATGTATCGTAAGCTGATTTGATCGTTACAATCAGTTTCCTTTTGAATTTTCATTTAAATCACTATATTGAATTTTAAACGCACATTTCAAATTACCGGGGTCACATACTAACTAGAAAAATTCCAGAAAAATATTTTCTAGCTTCGTATTGACGATACGGTCCTAACAAAACTAGTTTCGTCGAATTCTAAGACCGTTTGAAAAATGGCCAATTTCCAGTCGATTAAAATCAACTGAAATCGGTCAAACGCGTTTTCCTTTGCCACGCTCACATATTGATTCAAAAAATTATGAAATTTGGAATCTAACAATAACTTGACACTGAGGATCTAACAAAAGTGGTTTCGTCGAAATCCGAGGTCGTTTGCAAAATGTCCATTTTTAAGGGCCTGAATTCCATAGCGACTATTCAGAATTTTCAATTGGACATACCTTTTGATTCCCGCTATCAAATTTCGATTGGTCGAATTCATTAGAAAGATATTCACTAACAGATTCTAATGTTTTTGGTTTCACTAAAATCCGGATTGTTTTGCACCCGGTACGTTCAATTGAAGTTTGAAATCGAATTATCGAACTACCGCGCCATTTTCAATTCTATATATAATTATAATTAATTATATTCATTTTCAATTGTCGATTCAAACTCAGTTTTCATCGCCATTATTTAAAATATTTATTTTAAATATTTAAAATCCATTATTTTAGCCAATTTAAAATTTTTAAATTGGTTCAGATTTTCTGGGTCGTTACAATTGTGAATTATGACTTGAGGGTTGGGGACATGTGAATCTGTAGGCTTAATAATTATATTAAGCGAAATATGCAATGAAACTATAATACTTAACCTGTTTAAATCTGTGGGGGTTATATGAACCTGATAAATCGTGTAGGAGTTAATTAAACCTGTTTGAATTGGTGGGAGTTAAGTAAATATATTAAATTTGTGTGGGGGTAATACGAACCCCATAAACTTAACTTGTTTTATACGTTGGGGTTATGCGGGCTTATTAATCTGATAAGCATAACCGGTCAAAAATCTTAGTAGTTGGGATATAAGCCTAGGGGATGGCTTATATCATCTGTGGTGTGGGACCTGTATAGGTCAGTAACCCATTCTGGTATCAAAAGGGGATCCCGAACTAGGTAATGGTCAGGGCACGCTTACTAAGCTGATTAAAAGAGGTTCATATTGGTGGAGGTGTTGTGATAGCGCGTTCCAACAGAGTCATGTGCGTGCATAGGTCCGACTTGCTTTAGAAAACAAGACGCTATAACACCAGTAAATAGGTCTGTGTCCTTCTGGGGGTTGCCACTTTAGGGAGTGATGCATCCTACTGTGGGGCCGACATAGGGTATTTACAGGATAGGGAGCCGATCGATTGGGGGTATAATTAGGGTACATCTAGTCCTACCTGTTTAGGTGCCCGTAGTTTCTGGTTGGGATAACACCCGTTATTTCTGTTGGGGTACCTGTTATTACTGTTTGGGGTTAAAGCCCATTATTATAATTACACCTAGGTCTACCATATGTTTCTGTTGGGATCATATCAGTTATACTAGTATTGGGGCAGAGAAAAGTATTTGAGAAGCGTAATATGTCCAGTTCATCCTACTTATCCTGTTCAGTTTTTTATACCTACTTTATGATACTATTATCTCTCATCCAGTTTGTATGTCTATTATAATGCTTTTCCTTATTTATATGTTAAAAGTAACTGGACTCGCCAGACTTTGTGTCTGACCCGTATTGTTTTCTTTTCTCTCTCTTCCTTTCCCCCAGGTTCTCTGAGTGGGAACTCTCAGGCTTGATTAGGAATCTCTCTCTTCTGTTTCTGCTTGGAGCTTCTTAGATGTGCCGCTTTGACTGTTTTTCTATGCTTTTATGGCTCTTTTTGAGGACTACGGTTTTATATTACTGTACCCTAATGGCTTTAGTACAAGGCAAATACTTTTATTTGATGTAGCTAGTTTTCAGTATTTCAGACTAATGTTGTAACTGGATTTTGGACCACTATGTTTTCAGTTGGGAAATAAAGTTTTAAATTTCCGCTGCTATTTTTATATATCTGTCTTGTGAGATTCTATTTCTATTTACCTATTATGTTTCACGGAACTTAACGCATTCTGTTAAAGAGTGACATTAACTAACGTGGGGTGTCACATTTGGTATCAGAGCTGAAGGTTACAAGATCAGATAAAAGATTTAGAAAATTGTTTTCAAAAGGTTTCAAAAAGAAAGTATTTTCAAAGGAAAGTCTATTTTTGGAAAACATATTCCCTAAAGCCATATGAAATATCTCTCGATTCTCTGTTTGAACCCCTTTTACTTTTCTTCTCAATATGTCTGGGGAATTGAATATTCCCGAGGGCGTTCAGATACCGACTTAGTTCCGTAGATATCTCAAGGTTATGGCACCTGCCAGAGGCCAAGAAAACGCCCATACCCCAGCTGCAGCCACTGTCCCTCCTCCTCCTCCACGAGCAAATAATTTCTCCAAGATATGCAAGGATTTCTGTGTAATGGGGAGAAAGCCATTCCATGGAACTGCGACCTTTGTGGAAGCAAGAAATTGGCTTAAAAAGACAGAGGATTTGTTTAGGATTTTTGAGGTTGACAACCGTAGGAAGATTCAGTTGGCCGCTTAGGAGCTGAAAGGATGAGGCATCGTTCTGATGGGAAGTGATACGAGCAGGGCGTCTTATTGATACTTGGAAAGATTTCCGACAGAGATTCGAGCTGAAGTTTCTATCGTATGCAAAGGAGAGAGTGTGCAAATGGAAAGGTTTCTGGCACTTAAGCAAGGAAGCATGTCTGTCAATAAGTTCTATCAATTGACGAGGTTTGGTGCTGGTGAATACCCGCACAAGAAAGCTTTGATGTTTGCAAGAGGATTGAATGAACCCCTCCATGGATTGGTTTTGTCTCATATTCCGATGTGGGCAACTTTCGAGAAGCTCGTTGATATGGCATTGATGCATGAAGAAGATAAAGGCGAAAAGAAAGAGGCTAAGTCCGATGAGATGCAAAACAAGAAAGTGTGGCCCAAGAAAGAGCAACAACAGCAAAAGAAAGGCCGAAAGAATAAAAAATCTCAAGGAAATAAGAAATGTCATAGTTGTGGACACATAGGCCATTTGAGTAAAGAATGCATAAAAAGGAAGATTACTTGTTTCCACTGTGGTGAGGTCTGACACTATTCTAGGGAGTTCCCGAAGAAACAAGGACAAGTCCAAAGGGCAGGATTTTCTAGAGGGCAAGTGCACTCTCTCGAGGCCAGTGTACTGGATAGAGGTAGGAAAGTTTTTGTTGAAGGTTTGATTTCTCTTTTTGATCATCCTATTGGGACTCTTTTTTATTCTAGCGCTTCGCATACTTTTATATCTGATTCTGTGGTTGAGTCCTGCACCTCAATATGGTTTCGTATCCTGTTGTTGTCTCAGACTCCATTGGAGGCACAACTCATTTGTCAATGATTTGTCAGGGTTTGATGATATCTGTGTTGTTTATGGAGGTTGAGTGCGACGCATAAGTGCTTAGTTTTATGGGCTATGGTTTGATTCTAGGGATGGATTGGCTAGCCATGTATGGTTCTATTCTAGACTGTGAGAGGAGGGTCCTTAGACTTTTGACTTGCCATAGGATGACTCTCAAGATTTCTTGTGACCCAAGGGGGTATGTTATGCTTAGTTTCCTAGAGTCGTTAGACGCTTCTGCAATGACTTGCGATCTGTACATGTAGTCTATGAGTATGCAGATGTTTTGATGAGGTTAGGGGATTACCTCCTTGGCGCAAGGTTGATTTCCGGATATATTTGGTGGATAATGCGAAGCCTGTCGCATTTCCTGTGCGCCACATGGCTCTAGGGAAAGGAGGGCGCTCAACAAGCAAATAGGGGAGCTACTTGAGAAGGGGTTTATTAGGCGAAGCAAATCTCAATGGGGGTGCTCCAGTCATATTTGCAACTAAGGCAGACGGCTCACTTCTCTTATGTGTGGATTACATGGATTTGAATAAAATCACTAAGAAAAAATAGGCGCCCACTTTCGAGGATAGATGATTTGTTCGACCATCTTGTTGGTACATCTGTTTTCTCTCAGTTAGACTTGGCCATAGGTTTTCATCAGTTGAGAGTGGCCGAGGATAATATAGACAAGACTGCTTTCAGAACTCCAGATGGTTTCTTTGAGTGATTAGTCATGCCGTTTAGATTGACGAATGCACCCGAGTACTTTGTGGATTTGATGAGTAGGGTGTTTCGGGAGTTTCTGAATAAGTTCATTGTGGTCTTTGTGGATAACATTTTGATTTCTCGAAGAGAGAAGAAGAGCATGACCTGCATTTAAGGGAGGTTTTGAAGACTCTCCGAGTGCACCAGCTTAAGTCGAAATTCTCCAAATGTCATTTTTGGAGAGAGGAAGTGAGTATTCTAGGGCATATGGTCTCCAAGAATGGTATAGCAATGGATCCCGCGAAAGTAGTTGCAGTTCAGGATTGGATGGTTCCAAAGAATGCAATGGAGGTGAGGAGTTTTCTTGGTTTAGCGGGCTATTATAGGAAGTTTATTAAGGACTTCGCTAAGGAATCAGCCCCACTCACCAAACTGATGAATAAGAATCTAACCTTTTCTTGGGATATTGATTATGAGGATGCTTTTCAACAATTAAAGAGGACTCTAACAACATCCCCAATTTTGACTTTACCTGATAGGAATAAAGTGTTCACAATGTACACTGATGCATGTGGTACGGGGCTTGGTGTCGTCCTGATGCAAGAGGGAAGGGTATTATGTTATGGTGGTAGACAATTGCGGGTTCACGAGAAGAACTACCCCACTCATGATTTAGAGCTGGTTGCTATAGTATTTGCGCTTAAGACCTGGCGGCATCATCTTCCTAGAGAGAGGTTCGAATTATACACGGACCATAATTCGCTCAAGTATCTGTTCTCACAAAAGGAACTCAATTTGAGACAACAGAGATGGATGGAGTTCCTAATGTCCTATGATTTTGAGATTATTTATACCCCTGGCAAGGGTAATGTGGTGGCAGACGCATTGAGTAGGCAGAGGATGACTTTGAGTCCTCTATTCGTAGAGAGGCGGAGGTTGGAGTATATATCAACTTTCGATTTTAGGCCATCTATGGATCTTGTTCCTGGTTTGTTGGCAACCTTAGAGGTGCGACCTACTCTTATAGATCAGATAGGATCTTCGCAGTGAGAGGACCAACAGATAGCAGACAACTTGGATAGGCTCAGTAGAGGGGAGACTTTTAGTCACCTAAGTAGATACTCCACGGATGATAGAGGGTGGTTGCGATGGGATGGAAGGCTTTGTGTTCCCAGAGTTGGGAGTCTGTAGAAGACAGTCCTTGATGAAGCCCATCATTCTAGGATGACTATCCATCAAGACAGTGATAAGATATATAGAGATATGAAGAGGGTTTTCTTTTGGGTCGGGATAAAGAAAGATGTAGCGGAATTTGTTTCTCAATGTTTAGTTGCCAGTAAGTCAAAGCTGAGCAAAGGAAGCCCGGTGGTTTACTTCATCCTTTGTAGGTCCCACAGTGGAAGTGGGAGAGCGTCTTCATGGATTTCACCGATGGTTTGCCTAGATCAAAGAAGGGCAACACCAGTATCTGTGTTATAGTAGATAGGCTTACTAAGAGCGCTCATTTCATTTCTGTTAAGAGTAAGAGAACGACAACATTGTTGGCATCAGTTTACCTTTATGAGATGGTCTGTTTACATGGAGTATCCTTCTATAGTGAGTGATCGTGACCCGACCCTATCTTCACTAGTGAGTTCTGGAAGAGCCTACAAGAAGCATCAGGTACACAGTTATGTTTAAGCACCGCAAATCACACTCAGACCGACGGGAAGATTGATAGGGTGAATAGAGTTCTAAAGAATCTTTTGAGACTATGTATCCTAGACTTCGGAGGAACTTGGTAGGAGAAAATTCCATTGATTGTGTTTGCATACAACAACGGTTATCAGGCTAGTATTGGCATGGCACCCTTCGAAGCATTGTACGGATGACCCTGTGGATCACCGACTTGTCAGTGGGAGTCTACAGATAGGCACCTACTCCGACCGAAGATGATTAAAGAAACCTCAAAAAAGATTGATCTTGTTCGCAGACGCATGAATGCATCTCAGGATAGGCATAATTCATAAGCGGAAAAGAGAATGACCAATATTAAGTTTGAGGTGGGAGACATGGTTTTCATTAAAGTATCACCTCTGAGGATTATGGTTCGCTATCTGTAAGGAAACTGGCACCAAGGTTTGTAGAGCCATTTCCAATAGTGGCCAAGATAGGTCAAATGGCCTATAGGGTGAAGCTAATAGAAATATTGGCCAGTGTTCATGATGTTTCTGCGGAAGTGTATGCACGATACAGTAGAGATAGTTGAGCGGAGTATGCTTGAGGAAGAAGAGGTAGAATGGAAGGCGACAATTAAATGAGTTCCTCCCCGTATTCTTGGATCAGAGATTAAGAAGCTTCACAACCGACAAGTCAAAATGATGGAAGTTTAATGGGGAGAACACCGCGAGGATGCAACTTGGGAGACTGAAGACAAGATTCATGCTTCGTACCCTTTTCTTTTCCAGGATATGTTCTTAACTTCTTTCTCAAACCTTTTATTCGTACTTACTTCTATCATATAAGTATATCCTATCGATCGAATCTTGGACCTTTAGGTAGAAAACCAGTAGGTGTAAACATGTGTTTGAGACATGTTATGTTTGATGGATGCAAGTGTTTTCTCATGGATGCATATATACACACACATACACACACATTGGGCACAAGGTGGGCTCAATCACTTGCATATTGCATATGGATCTGTGTGCATTTTAATTTTATGGATGGAAATGACTGTATCATCATATGGATATTGCATTTGACTGGATGATTGTGCACACATATAGGGATTTACATGATATACTAGGAATATTTGCATACATGTTGGATTCATGGCATTAACATACATTGCATTAAGGAGGTCGACTGAATCAGTAGATCACCTGATCTTTCACATTAGTATAGGGACATATACGCCATATGTTCATATAAACATTAGATGTAACGACCCAGGGATTTTCGGCTCCGAAAATCGACATAAATACCTTTACCATAACTCATGTAGATCCTCCAAGCACCGAAAACACTGGATAGTTATTAGAAAGAAATTAGAGGGTGAGATAAGAAAGAAATAAATATAAGAATAGAAGAAGAAGAACAACAACACAACACAGAGTCTCACATCGCAGTGGAACAAAATATAATACAGAAACAAAACTTGATTGAGAGCTTTAAAAATACTTACAATATCAGAGTACATCACACAACGGGACAGTTATAATAACCTGTTCCCATATACAATGGAATAGTAGCTATATCGTACCATACGTCTAGACATCTCCAGCTCGTCTCTGGACTTCACAACATTCGATAACCTGAACCTGTACACCCCAAGCTAACCCGAGCAATTACAAAACACTGGGTCAGTCTGGTGAACCAGAGTGAGATAAACTCGCACAGTATTTAGGGTAAATCATCCAATCATGATTTTAAAGTTCAAAATCTTTCAAAAGAAAAGGGTAATCGTAAGACCAAATCCACACATAAACACAGACGGTTTTTACCTTACGATAGCCCAAAACAGTTTTGAAACCAATATCTTGTATGATATTATAATAATTCTAAATACAATTAAATAGAAATCTAGTAGAACGCTTGCATCTCACACTCTACATATATAGTATACAATCAAAACCGCGGGCGCTTATTGGAGATTGGATTCCAACTATGACAAGGTATGGGACCACCTGCCGATTGTGTATCTCTAGAGACGAATACATTGGGTTCAACAATAACTTCTTGCAACCCGACCCTCACATGACCGACCACTCATTTCGCTTGAGTGTATCGAATGTATATCACCGACGGTTGGGATCAGCAACCGTCTCCCGACAAGGGACAACATCGAAACATAGATTTAAGAACAAATAGGAATTTCTCTAGATAGGTGATTATACATCCTAATGGGAGCGACCCACATAGCCATGCTGCCTGCGCGATTTTTTTCATTTCCTGGTCGATGTGGCTTGAGGCCAGAATTAACTTCTGATCATCTGGTCGTCATTCACTTTGAATGTCACATCATCAGATCCGTCAGATATCACTAATTGACGTCCACAAAAATACTCTAGTTAGAAGCTAAGAGAACGGCAATTCCCCGCCAACAACTATAGCGCGTCTGAAGAAATCAACGTACGTGACCCTCTGGAAATACTCTGTCAGACACTCATCCATACAAGTCATCCAGGAACAAGATGAACCGAAGGCACTCTCCTACTTCATCCAATATAGGAATCACCCCATGGATTAGTAGCGAGAAGTCCTTGCAACCCGTAGAATCCAACCATGACAGAATCACAGCTTATCTCTGCTTGCCAGGCAGGGAATATTATTGGTTCTTTCGTTTGTAGAAATCCACGTTCTTCAATGCTCCATCTCGATCATCTTCTGAGATCTTCACGTATTTGTTGGTTGGAATGGTTTCCGAATAAATTCGATCTCGGTCTTTCCACACCAACAATCGTATTGGACAGATTTGATAGTCGGTGATTTAACTATCAAAATATACAGTGTTTCAATCATAACACTCCAATGAGTTCACTAGTTTAGTATTCAGCATCACTTGGCCTTTAATTTAAAATAACTAGTTTACTTTTGTTTAATTAAAACTTCTAACTCTTTTAGTATTTTAAACTGATAATTGATTCTTATATACTAACGTTCTCAAAATTCTTTTTAAATAATACCTAGAAAGATAATTCATAACCATATTCAATTTTTACCTTAACTTTCCTTTCAAACTTATTCAATCATTCCACGCTCTGGAAATCTTATTTCAATTCCCTCTTTCTACTTAATCCCATTATTAAGTAGTTTTAAATTGTAAATGTTATTCAGGTTTTAAACATAAAACCCACTCATAAACTCATTTCACCATTCCATGGGATTTCATTTTTACTTCGATTACTTTTGAAAAGTAATTTTCTAAATTTGTATCAATTAAAATAATAATTTACTTCGATTATTTACTACTTCAGTAGTTAAGTCTTTATTAACTAAAATAAATAGTAAACCCTTTTAAAACCTTATCTAAATTTAAACAATATTCATTTAACTATTTTAATCAAAACACATCAATTTGAAAATCAATTTCAATTCAAACTGGTCGATTTCGTTAACTCAAAATCCGATTATCTCATTAACCGAATCCAATTGATCCTCACTTTAAATTAATTAAAAATATAATTAATTTAAATAATTCCATTAATTGTTTTTCTTTACAAAACAATTATCAAAGTTCAATCACTCGACTCGTTTCTTATCCTCCTACTTGCAAATCTGATTAACATCAGCGTTTACCTTGTAAAATAAATTAATAACCAATCAAAGCCTTAAATAAATAAATAAATAAAATATCTATTTCACTGTAATAACTTTTATTCAAAATAATATATTTCAAAATCTAACTCCAGTTATAAAATAAATTTTATAACTTCATCTCTATCGAATCACTTGACGGTGAATCAATATTTATAAAATGATTGATTTTATAGGCCATACGCTGCCAAATACTCAACCAATACCGTCTATTGGTTTAAACAAATGTTGAATATTCAATAATCAACAATCAAATCAATCACACAAACAGGACACTTCATTTATGATAATATGAAAATAAATAATATATTTGAGGAATCCGGTTGGATCCCTCTAACCTGTTCTTCCCTGTATTCAAAACGGTTATCACAAACCAGATCATTCAGTTTTATTTACTAATAACAATAAATACTGGCCATTAACATCAACCACAAGAAATGCAAACAAATTCAACAATTTAAAATACGTTTATAAATAAACGTTACTAACCAAGGTGAGTTACCTTTATTGGCACCAATCATTAAAAATAACGATTTGGTATTTCACTGAAATTGAACACAGTTTAATTTCATCAGTTAAACCAACAAACAAGTGTATAACTAGCAAACAGACAACCATCAACAAGCAGAGCACACAAAATAAAAACCCAATTTATATAAAATATAAATGGGAAAAATACTAAGTGAGTTTTACTCACCTTGATTTGATGTCGTTGTCAACAGATCGTTTAAATTAAATGGTCGTTTAATTTAATCAAAAGTTCCGGTTGACTTCAGTTCCGTCCGTTCTGTTCCACAACGTAGTGCTCGTTGATGCGAGTCCAACGGTATCTCGTTTATCCAATTCTGTAACCATATGATCCTGTTCACGAAAACTACTGTGCATTTTCTTTGTTGCTACAGTGTCTCCATCTCTATCCATTCTTACCCCGTTCCTCAACCACTGTACCCTCTTTGTCCGGCCTGCCTGAAGTCCGCCGTACCCTTCACCTTCCGTCAGCTCAAGCCACTTCATTCTACACAGTAACTCCCACTTCTTTTCCACGGTACCTAGTTCTTTCTTCTTCTGCTGCAGTAAATGACCCCGTAACTCTTCCTCACTTCATGTTTTCACCCTACTGTTCCTTTTTGAAACATTACAACCTTCCCATCAAACCAAATTCGGTACCGCGTCTACCCCTTTCTTTTTTTTCGTTGGAACCAAGGCCTAATACAATTACAACCCGCAAGTTACAGGGTGCAGACTCATCTTCAACCAACTTCCTTACCAATTCGCTACTCCTTTCCACCTGACACACACACATGCCAAGCCGATCTCTCCTTCGCCAACTTCCCAGTGCACGGCTTCAGCTTCCCATACAAAACCATCCCACATCAAAACAGAAAACAACTCCGCTGCTTTGGTTTAAAAACATGAAGCGGGTACGCAAGTGTATTTGCGTTTGGTTTTTCGTTTGAGAGTGAAGCTTGCGGGAGTATTCTTGAAAACAAAGCACGCATGTGGCTGGTGTCCTTTGGATTTTCAGAATCAGAAAAGAACGAAAAAGAAAAAGAAAAGAGTAAGCATAAATAAAATGGGAAGAGAGCTGGTATAAATAGAAGAAGACTACGTGTTTGCCAAGCAAACGTGAGGGGCAAGGTATTGATAGTTTCATCGTCAAGGCATTGTATTTTGAATAGGCTAGGTATGGGTACTTGTAGCTGTCGTTTGCATAGAATAGTCATGTTGTTGATAGTTGTTTAGGGAGGAATTATAGCTACCAAGGATTATAGTTGCGTGTGATCGGCATTCTTAGGCTGTACGAGATTTTACTTAGAAGTGAAGTTAATATTTATTTAATTTTAACAAAACTTAGCTGCAAAGTAGTTGACAAATACCACTACAAATGATTTTCGTCTACTGATAAAAATGCTAATCTTAGTGTAAAAAGATGTTCCGGATCCAATAGGACAAGTTTTGTCGAAATCCGACATCGTATGAAAAAAATCCCTTTATAAAACCAGAAATAAACACGCGTTTAATTTTTCTACGATCACCAGATAAATCAAACCAACTTGAAACTTTGAAATCCTACAATAATTTGTTGATTCGAACCCAACGACACTAGTTTCGTCGCTTTCTGAGTCTGTTTTCCCGGTAGGCTATTTTTACCGTGCACCGCAATACCCTTTTTAACATCAAATTTCTCGGTCTCTAAAAATAACAAACTATATACCTATCCTGACTCTAATCGATGATACGAACTTAATGGAACTAGTTTCGTGGCTTAATTCAATCGTCTGCTCAAGTTACATTCAAATATCTCTCGATTAATTTAATTACGCGCTATAGAATTTGATTGGGCATTTTCAGCTCCGTAGTCACATACGACATCGGTTTGTCACGCAATTTGATTTTCTGACAATAATTTGAGGATATGGTTCCAATGAAACTAATTTCATTGAAAACTGAGTTCGTTTGCAAAATGGCCATTTTAAAGGCCGATAAAGATTTCCATAGCGCTTTTCCCAAAATTTGATTTAGCCATAACTAGCAATCTATAACACGGAATCTGGATTTTTCTCTTTCGTATGAAAACTATCGTCAATACGATTCTAACGTTTCTTGTTTCATATAAATCCGACTTATATCGGACTCTGTATATCTAGTTGAAATTCAAAACTCGAATTTACGAACTGAACGCCATTTTCAAGCTCGATTTTTAATTATATATATATATAACGTTCGAACTTCGTTTAATTAACGAATTAAATATTAAATTCCATCGATATTCCAAATCAAATATTTAAATTAAATAAATTAAATTAAATATTTGACTGCCAAAGTACGGGTCGTTACTTTCTTCCCCCCTTAAAATAATTTCGTCCTCGAAATTGCTAAGGTAAGAAAGGACGTTACAAACCCACAAATTTTCAAATCCACTTTATTTTAAATCAAAATCAATTCAATATCATAAATAAATAATTTCAAAAATATTGAAAATTTTCTAACACTTTAAATTTCCGAAAAATTTCGCCAGCACCTACTCTGTACGGCTCAATCGGTAAAACTCCGACTCGCCTTTCTCGGCCTTCTCCGATCCAAAAGAAAATAAAACAGCCAAGCGACTTGCCAAATAGGCTCAAAAATCATCAACCTCATATAAAAATAAACGTGTACCTTTTTGTCGGGCATATCATTATATCCTTTCTGTCTGCTACCCTGTCAGCATATACAAATGCATTCCCAACAAAATTCCAATTTTATCCTCAAAACCAAATCCTTCCCGCGTCCAAGCCAAATCCCATTCTTAACTCAATTTTCATCCATTATCAATTTCAACTCTTAACTTACCAGTCCAACACCATTTCAGATTCCTGTCTCCCAAATTCAAAATCTGATTCTACTTGATGTATTATATCCCGATTAAATTTCCAGTTAATTGGTTTCAGTTCAATTCATATTTGCTTTACCAATTTCTATTTAATTTTGCCTTTGTTCAAATAATTTCCTGGGAGTTTTTAAACAGTTCAGCTCTTTCAAAAATCAAATATTCCTTTTCAGGATTCAAAACAACTTGTTTCTCTCAAAGCAATTCAAAACAAGATTTTTGGTAGCAACCCGTCACTTAGAACTCGGAAATGAACACTAATGATGTGGCCAGCATCCTCAGAGTTATTTCCCAGCCACTGAAGTGAGTTCAATACTATACCATTTGAAAACTCCAATTTTAAATATTTTCATTTTGAAATCTATTTCAAAATAAAATTCACGATGCTTGTAAACAATTTAAAATCTCCAGGATTTTAGAACTCTCATATATTCAATCCAGGTTCATTTGCAGTCACCTTTCCCACTTTTGGGAATTTTAATTCCAATTCTGATTTTAATTTCAGATTTAATAAATCTGCTTTTATATTATACGAATTCTAATTGGTTATTTATGTAACCATTTTAATTATAGTCAACCAACACATCCAATATACTATAATATTTCGAATATTAATCATTCTTTTATATTAAAATATTATTTGTGTAAAATTATTTCATTTACCCTCTTTCAAAACATACTGTGTCGGTTTATCGTACTTGAGTGTTTAGAAACTCCTATCGATACAGTGGATCAAACTGATCGACCAGAATTCATAAACAACTCAACCAATAATTCTCCACAATATAAAACAATTTTTATAAAATCTACAAATACGTTCACTCGTATATATACACACAAACTCAATCTAGGGTATTACTAACCCCATCTCTACTGAGTCACGCCACAGAGCCAAAGTAATCACTTAACCTTCAGCTCCGATACCACTGTAATGACCCGGGATTTTCGGCTCCAAAAATCGACATAAATACCTTTACCATAACTCATGTCGATCCTCCAAGCACCGAAAACACTGGATAGTTATTAGAAAGAAATTAGAGGGTGAGATAAGAAAGTAAGAAATATTAGAATAGAAGAAGAAGAAGAACACAACACAGAGTCTCATATTGCAGCGGAACAAAATATAATACAGAAATAAACTTTATTGAGAGCTTTAAAAATACTTACAATATCAGAGTACATCACACAATGGGACAGTTATAATAACCTGTTCCCATGTACAACAGAATAGTAGCTATATCGTACCATACGTCTGGACATCTCCAGCTCATCTCTGGACTTCATAACATTCGATAACATGAACCAGTACACCCCGGGCTAACCCGAGCATTTACAAAACACCGGGCCAGTCTGGTGAACCAGAGTGAGATAAACTCGCACAGTATTTAGGGTTAATCATCCAATCATGATTTTAAAGTTCAAAATATTTCAAAAGAAAAGGGTAATCGTAAGACAAAATCCAAACATAAACACGGACGGTTTTTACCTTACGATAACCCAAAACAATTTTAAAACCAGTATCTTGTCTGATATTATAATAATGTCTAAATACAAGTAAATAGAAATCTAGTAGAACGCTTGCATCTCACGATCTACATATATAGTATACAATCAAAAACACGGGCGCTTATTGGAGATTGGATTCCAACTATGACAAGGTATGGGACCACCTGCCGATCGTGTATCTCTAGAGACGAATACACTGGGTTCAACAAGAACTTCTTGCAACCCAGCCCTCACATGACCGACCACTCATTTCGCAGGAGTGTATCGAATGTATATCACCGACGGTTGGGATCAGCAACCGTCTCCCGACAAGGGACAACATCGAAACATAGATTTAAGAACAAATAGGAATTTCTCTAGATAGGCGATTATACATCCTAATGGGAGCGACCCACATAGCCATGCTGCCTGCCCGATTTTTGTCATTTCCCGGTTGATGAGGCTTGAGGCCAGAATTAACTTCTGATCATCTGGTCGTCATTCACTTTGAATGTCACATCGTCAGATCCGTCAGATATCACTAATTGACGTCCACAAAAATACTCTAGTTAGAAGCTAAGAGAATGACAATTCCCCGCCAACAACTATAGCATGTCTGAAGAAATCAACGTACGTGACCCTTTGGAAATACTCTATCAGACACTCATCTATACAAGTCATCCAGGAACAGGATGAACCGAAGGCACTCTCCTACTGCATCCAATATAGGAATCACCCCATGGATTAGTAGCGAGAAGTCCTAGCAACCCGTAGAATCCAACCACGACAGAATCACAGCTTATCTCTACTTGCCAGGCAGAGAATATTATTGGTTCTTCCGTTTGTAGAAATCCACGTTCTTCAATGCTCCATCTCAATCATCTTCTGAGATCTTCACGTATTTGTTGGTCGGAATGGTTTTCGAATAAATTCGATCCTGGTTTTTCCACACCAACATTCGTATTGGATAGATTTGATAGTCGGTGATTTAACTATCAAAATATATAGTGTTTCAATCATGACACTCCATTGAGTTCACTAGTTCAGTATTCAGCATCACTTGGCCTTTAATTTAAAATAACTAGTTTACTTCTGTTTAATTAAAACTTCTAACTCTTTTAGTATTTTAAACCAATAATTGATTCTTACATACTAACGTTCTCAAAACTCTTTTTATATAATACCTAGAAAGATAATTCATAACCATATTCAATTCTTACCTTAACTTTCCTTTCAAACTTATTCAATCATTCCATGCTCTGGAAATCTTATTTCAATTCCCTCTCTCTGCTTAATCGCATTATTAAGTAGCTTTAAAATGTAAATGTTATTCGGGTTTTAAACATAAAACCCACTCATAAACTCCTTTCACCATTCCGTGGGATTTCATTTTTACTTCGATTACTTTTGAAAAGTAATTTTCTAAATTTTTATCAATTAAAATAATAATTTACTTCAATTATTTACTACTTCAGAAGTTAAGTCTTTATTAACTAAAATAAATAGTAAACCCTTTTAAAACCTTATCTAAATTTAAACAATATTCATTTAACTATTTTAATTAAAACACATCAATTTGAAAATCAATTTCAATTCAAACTGGTCGATTTCGTTAACTTAAAATCCGATTATCTCATTAACCAATTCCAATTGATCCTCACTTTAAATTAATTAAAAATATAATTAATTTGAATAATTCCATTAATTGTTTTTCTTTACAAAACAATTATCAAAGTTCAATCATTCGACTCATTTCTTATCCTCCTACTTGCAAATCAGATTAACATCAGCGTTTACTTTGTAAAATAAATTAATAACCAATCAAAGTCTTAAATTAATAAATAAAATATCTATTTCACTGTAATAACTTTTATTCAAAATAATATATTTCAAAATCTAACTCCAGTTATAAAATAAATTTTATAACTTCATCTCTATCGACTCACTTGACGGTGAATCAATATTTATAAAATGATTGATTTTATAGGCCATATGCTACCAAATACTCAACCAATACCGTCTATTGGTTTAAACAGATGTTGAATATTCAATAATCAACAATCAAATCAATCACCCAAACAGGACACTTCATATATGATAATATGAAAATAAATAATATATTTGAGGAATCCGGTTGGATCCCTCCATCCTGTACTTCCCTGTATTCAAAACGGTTATCACAAACCAGATCATTCAGTTTTATTTACTGATAACAATAAATAACGGCTATTAACATCAACCCCAAGAAATGCAAACAAATTCAACAATTTAAAACACGTTTATAAATAAACATGACCAACCAAGTTGAGTTACCTTTATTGGCACCAATCATTAAAAATAACGATTTGGTATTTCACTAAAATTAAACACAGTTTAATTTCATCAGTTAAACCAACAAACAAGTGTATAACTAGCAAACAGACAACCATCAACAAGCAGAGCACACAAAATAAAAACCCATTTTATATAAAATATAAATAGGAAAAATACTGAGTGAGTTTAACTCACCTTGATTTGATGCCGTTGTCAACAGATCGTTTAAATTAAATGGTCGTTTAATTTAATCAAAAGTTTCGGTTGATTTCAGTTCCGTCCGTTCTGTTCCACAACGTAGTGCTCGTTGATGCGAGTCCAACGACATCTCATTTACCCAATTCTGTAACCATATGATCCTGTTCACAAAAACTACTGTGCATTTTCTTTGTTGCTACAGTGTCTCCATCTCTATCCATTCGTACCCCGTTCGTCAACCACTGTACCCTCTTTGTCCCGCCTGCCTGAAGTCCACCGCACCCTTCACCTACCGTCAGCTCAAGCCACTTCATTCTACACAGTAACTCCCACTTCTTTTACATGGTACCTAGTTCTTTCTTCTTCTGCTACAGTAAATGACCCCGCAACTCTTCCTCTCTTCATGTTTTTACCCTACTATTCCTTTTTGAAACATTACAACCTTCCCATCAACCAAAAGTCAGTACCGCGTCTACCCTTTCTTTTTTTTCGTTGGAACCAAGGCCCAATACAATTACAACCCGCAAGCTACCGGGTGCAGAATCATCTTCAACCAACTTCCTTACCAATTCGCTACTCCTTTCCACCTGACACACACACATGCCAAGCGGATCTCTCCTTCGCCAACTTCCCAGTGCATGGCTTCAACTTCCCATACAAAACCATCCCACGTTAAAACAGAAAACAACTCCACTGCTTTGGTTAAAAACATGAAGCGGGTACGCAAGTGTATTTGCGTTTGGTTTTTCGTTTGAGAGTGAAGCTTGCGGGAGGAGTCTTGAAAACAAAGCACGCATGTGGCTCGTGTCCTTTGGATTTTCAGAATCAGAAAAGAACGAAGAAGAAAGAGAAAAGAGGAAGCATAAATAAAATGGGAAGAGAGCTGGTATAAATAGAAGAAGACTACGTGTTTGCCAAGCAAACGTGAGGGGCAAGGTATTGATAGTTTCATGGTCAAGGCACTGTATTTTGAATAGGCTAGGTATGGATACTTGTAGCTGTCGTTTGCATCGAATAGTCATGTTGTTGATAGTTGTTTAGGGAAGAATTATAGCTACTTAGGATTATAGTTGCGCGTGATCGGCAGTCTTAGGCTGTACGAGATTTTACTTAGAAGTTAAGTTAATATTCATTTAATTTTAACGAAACTTAGCGGTGAAGTAGTTGATAAATACCACTACAAATGATTTTTGTCTACTGATAAAAATGCTAATCTTAGTGTAAAAAGATGTTCCGGATCCAATGGGACAAGTTCCGTCGAAATCCGACATCGTATGAAAAAAATCCCTTTATAAAACCAGAAATAAACACGCGTTTAATTTTTCTACGATCACCAGATAAATCAAACCAACTTGAAACTTTGAAATCCTACAATAATTTGTTGATTCGAACCCAACGACACTAGTTTCGTCGCATTCTGAGCCTGTTTTCCCGGTAGGCTATTTTTACCGTGCACCGCAATATCCTTTTTAATGTCAAATTTCTCGGTCTCTAAAAATAACAAACTATATACCTATCCTGACTCTAATCGACGATACGAACTCAATGGAACTGGTTTCGTGGCTTAATTCGATCATCTGCTCAAGTTACACTCAAATATCTCTCAATTAACTTAATTACGCGCTATAAATTTGATTGGGCATTTTCAGCTACCGTGGTCACATACGACATCGGTTTGTCATGCAATTTGATATTCTGCAATAATTTGAGGATACAGTTCCAATGAAACTAATTTCAATGAAAACAGAGTTCGTTTGCAAAATGGCCATTTTAAAGGCCGATAACGATTTCCATAGCGTTTTTTTCCAAAATTTGATTTAGCCATAACCAGCAATCTATAACACGGAATCTGGATTTTTCTCTTTCATATGAAAACCATCGTCAACACGATTCTAACGTTTCTTGTTTCATAGAAATCCGACTTATATCGGACTCTGTATATCCAGTTGAAGTTCAAAACTCGAATTTACGAACTGCATGCCATTTTCAAGCTCGATTTATAATTATATATATATATAACATTCGAACTTCGTTTAATTAACGAATTAAATATTAAATTCCATCGATATTCCAAATCAAATATTTAAATTAAATAAACTAAATTAAATATTTGACCGCCAAAATTACGGGTCGTTACATTCTTCCCCCTTAAAATAATTTCATCCTCGAAATTGCTAATGTAAGAAAGGACGTTACAAACCCATAAATTTTCAAATCCACTTTATTTTAAATCAAAATCAATTCAATATCATAAATAAATAATTTCAAAAATATTGAAAATTTTCTAATACTTTAAATTTCCGAAAAATTTCGCCAGCACCTCCTCTGAACGGCTCAATCGGTACAACTCCAACTCGCCTTTCTAGGCCTTCTCCAATCCAAAAGAAAATAAAACAGCCAAGCGGCTTGCCAAATAGGCTCAAAAATCATCAACCTCATATAAAAATAAATGTGTACCTTTTTGTCGGGCATATCATTATATCCTTTCTGTCTGCTACCCTGTCAGCATATACAAATGCATTCCCAACAAAATTCCAATTTTATCCTCAAAACCAAATCCTTCCCGCGTCCAAACCAAATCCCATTCTTAACTCAATTTCCATCCATTATCAATTTCAACTCTTAACTTACCAGTCCAACACCATTTCAGATTCCTATCTCCCAAATTCAAAATCTGATTCTGCTTGATATATTATATCCTGATTAAATTTCCCGTTAACTGGTTTCAATTCAATTCATATTTGCTTTCCCAATTTCTATTTAATTTTGCCTTTGTTCAAATAATTTCCTGGGAGTTTTTAAACAGTTCAGCTCTTTCAAAAATCAAATATTCCTTTTCAAGATTCAAAACAACTTGTTTCTCTCAAAGCAATTCAAAACAAGATTTTTTGTAGCAACCCGTCACTTAGAACTCGGAAATGAACACTAATGATGTGGCCAGCATCCTCAGAGTTATTTCCCAGCCACTGAAGTGAGTTCAATAATATACCATTTGAAAACTCCAATTTTAAATATTTTCATTTTGAAATCTATTTCAAAATAAAATTCACGATGCTTGTAAACAATTTAAAATCTCCAGGATTTTAGAATTCTCATATATTCAATCCAGGTTCATTTGCAGTCACCTTTCCCACTTTTGGGAATTTTAATTCCAATTCTGATTTTAATTTCAGATTTAATAAATCTGCTTTTATATTATACGAATTCTAATTGGTTATTTATATAACCATTTTAATTATAGTTAACCAGCACATCCAATATACTATAATATTTCGAATATTAATCATTCTTTTATATTAAAATATTATTTAGGTAAAATAATTTCATTTACCCTCTTTCAAAACATACTGTGTCGGTTTATCGTACTTGAGTGTTTAGAAACTCCTACCGATACAGTGGATCAAACTGATCGACCAGAATTCATAAACAACTCAACCAATAAATATCCACAATATAAAATAATTTTTATAAAATCTAGAAATACGTTCACTCGTATATATACACTCAAACTCAATCTAGGGTATTACTAACCCCATCTCTACTGAGTCACGCCACAGAGCCAAAGTAATCACTTAACCTTCAGCTCTGATACCACTGTAACGACCCAGGGATTTTCGCCTCCGAAAATCGACATAAATACCTTTACCATAACTCATGTCGATCCTCCAAGCACCGAAAACACCGGATAGTTATTAGAGAGAAATTAGAGGGTGAGATAAGAAAGAAAGAAATATAAGAATAGAAGAAGAAGAAGAACACAACACAGAGTCTCACATCGCAGCGGAACAAAATATAATACAGAAATAAAACTTTATTGAGATCTTTAAAAATACTTACAATATTAGAGTACATCACACAACGGGACAGTTAAAATAACCTGTTCCCATGTACAGCGGAATAGTAGCTATATCGTACCATACGTCTGGACATCTCCAGCTCGTCTCTGGACTTCACAGCATTCGATAACCTAAACCTGTACACCCCAGGCTAGCCCGAGCATTTACAAAACACCGGGTCAGTCTGGTGAGCCAGAGTGAGATAAACTAGCACAGTATTTAGGGTAAATCATCCAATCATGATTTTAAAGTTCAAAATCTTTCAAAAGAAAAGGGTAATCATAAGACCAAATCCACACATAAACACGGACGGTTTTTACCTTACGCTAACCCAAAACAGTTTTGAAACCAGTATCTTGTCTGATATTATAATAATGTCTAAATACAAGTAAATAGAAATCTAGTAGAACGCTTGCATCTCACGCTCTACATATATAGTATACAATCAAAACCGCGGGCGCTTATTGGAGATTGGATTCCAACTATGACAAGGTATGGGACCACCTGTCGATTGTGTATCTCTAGAGACGAATACACTGGGTTCAATAAGAACTTCTTGCAACCCGGCCCTCACATGACCGACCACTCATTTCGCTTGAGTGTATCGAATGTATATCACCGACAGTTGGGATCAGCAACCATCTCCCGACAAGGGACATCATCGAAACATAGATTTAAGAACAAATAGGAATTTCTCTAGATAGGTGATTATACATCCTAATGGGAGCGACCCACATAGCCATGCTGCCTGGCCGATTTTTGTCATTTCCCGGTTGATAAGGCTTGAGGCCAGAATTAACTTCTAACCATCTGGTCGTCATTCACTTTGAATGCCACATCGTCAGATCCGTCAGATATCACTAATTGACGTCCACAAAAATAGTCTAGTTAGAAGCTAAGAGAACGGCAATTCCCCGCCAACAACTATAGCACGTCTGAAGAAATCCACGTATGTGACCCTTTGGAAATACTCCGTCAGACACTCATCCATACAAGTCATCCAAGAACAGGATGAACCGAAGGCACTCTCCTACTGCATCCAATATAGGAATCACCCCATAGATTAGTAGCGAGAAGTCCTTGCAACCCGTAGAATCCAACCACGACAGAATCACAGCTTATCTCTGCTTGCCAAGCAGAGAATATTATTGGTTCTTCCATTTGTAGAAATCCACGTTCTTTAGTGCTCCATCTCGATCATCATCTGAGATCTTCACGTATTTGTTGGTCGGAATGGTTTTCGAATAAATTCGATCCCGGTCTTTCCACATCAACAATCATATTGGACAGATTTGATGGTCGGAGATTTAACTATCAAATTATACAGTGTTTCAATCATGACACTCCAATGAGTTCACTAGTTCAGTATTCAGCATCATTTGGCCTTTAATTTAAAATAACTAGTTTACTTCTGTTTAATTAAAACTTCTAACTCTTTTAGTATTTTAAACCGATAATTGATTCTTATATACTAACGTTCTCAAAACTCTTTTTATATAATACCTAGAAAGATAATTCATAACCATATTCAATTCTTACCTTAACTTTCCTTTCAAACTTATTCAATCATTCCATGCTCTGGAAATCTTATTTCAATTCCCTCTTTCTACTTAATCCCATTATTAAGTACCTTTAAAATGTAAATGTTATTCGGGTTTTAAACATAAAACCCACTCATAAACTCCTTTCACCATTCCGTGGGATTTCATTTTTACTTCCATTACTTTTGAAAAGTAATTTTCTAAATTTTTATCAATTAAAATAATAATTTACTTCGATTATTTACTACTTTAGTAGTTAAGTCTTTATTAACTAAAATAAATAGTAAACCCTTTTAAAACCTTATCTAAATTTAAACAATATTCATTTAACTATTTTAATCAAAACACATCAATTTGAAAATCAATTTCAATTCAAACTGGTCGATTTCGTCAACTCAAAATCCGATTATCTCATTAACCGATTCAAATTGATCCTCACTTTAAATTAATTAAAAATATAATTAATTTAAATAATTCCACTAATTGTTTTTCTTTACAAAACAATTATCAAAGTTCAATCATTCGACTCATTTCTTATCCTCCTACTTGCAAAATCTGATTAACATCAGCGTTTACTTTGTAAAATAAATTAATAACCAATCAAAGTCTTAAATAAATAAATAAAATATCTATTTCACTGTAATAACTTTTATTCAAAATAATATATTTCAAAATCTAACTCCAGTTATAAAATAAATTTTATAACTTCATCTTTATCGACTCACTTGACGGTGAATCAATATTTATAAAATGATTGATTTTATAGGCCATACGCTGCCAAATACTCAACCAATACCGTCTATTGGTTTAAACAGATGTTGAATATTCAATAATCAACAATCAAATCAATCACCCAAACAGGACACTTCATATATGATAATATGAAAATAAATAATATATTTGAGGAATCCGGTTGGATCCCTCCAACCTGTTCTTCCCTGTATTCAAAACGGTTATCACAAACCAGATCATTCAGTTTTATTTACTGATAACAATAAATACCGGCCATTAACATCAACCACAAGAAATACAAAAAAATTCAACAATTTAAAACACGTTTATAAATAAACGTGACCAACCAAGGTGAGTTACCTTTATTGGCACCAATCGTTAAAAATAACAATTTGGTATTTCACTGAAATTAAACATAGTTTAATTTCATTAGTTAAACTAACAAAAAAGTGTATAACTAGCAAATAGACAACCATCAACAAGCAGAGCACACAAAATATAAACCCAATTTATATAAAATATAAATGGGAAAAATACTGAGTGAGTTTAACTCACCTTGATTTGATGTCGTTGTCAATAGATCATTTAAATTAAATGGTCATTTAATTTAATCAAAAGTTCTGGTTGATTTCAGTTCCGTCTGTTCTGTTCCATAACGTAGTGCTCGTTGATGTGAGTCCAACGGCATCTCGTTTATCCAATTCTGTAACCATATGATCCTGTTCACGAAAACTACTATGCATTTTCTTTGTTGCTACAGTGTCTCCATCTCTATCCAATCATACCCCGTTCATCAACCACTGTACCCTCTTTGTCCCGCCTGCCTGAAGTCCACCGTACCCTTTACCTAACATCAGCTCAAGCCACTTCATTCTACACAGTAACTCCCACTTCTTTTACACGGTACCTAGTTCTTTCTTCTTCTACTACAGTAAATGACCCCGCAACTCTTCCTCTCTTCATGTTTTTACCCTACTATTCCTTTTTGAAACGTTACAACCTTCCCATCAACCAAAAGTCAGTACCGCGTCTACCCCTTTCTTTTTTTTCGTTGGAACCAAGGCCCAATACAATTACAACCCGCAAGCTACCAGGTGCATACTCATCTTCAACCAACTTCCTAACCAATTCGCTACTCCTTTCCACCTGACACACACACATGCCAAGCGGATCTCTCCTTCGCCAACTTCCCAGTGCACGGCTTCAACTTCCCATACAAAACCATCCCACGTCAAAACAGAAAACAACTCCACTGCTTTGGATAAAAACATGAAGCGGGTACGCAAGTGTATTTGCGTTTGGTTTTTCGTTTGAGAGTGAAGCTTGCGGGAGGAGTCTTGAAAACAAAGCACGCATGTGGCTGGTGTCCTTTGGATTTTCAGAATCAGAAAAGAACGAAGAAGAAAAATAAAAGAAGAAGCATAAATAAAATGGGAAGAGAGCTGGTATAAATAGAAGAAGACTACGTGTTTGCCAAGCAAACGTGAGGGGCAAGGTATTGATAGTTTCATCGTCAAGGAATTGTATTTTGAATAGGCTAGGTATGGGTACTTGTAGCTGTCGTTTGCATCGAATAGTCATGTTGTTGATAGTTGTTTAGGGAAGAATTATAGCTACCTAGGATTATAGTTGCGCGTGATCGGCAGTCTTAGGCTGTACGAGATTTTACTTAGAAGTTAAGTTAATATTCATTTAATTTTAACGAAACTTAGCGGTGAAGTAGTTGATAAATACCACTACAAATGATTTTCGTCTACTGATAAAAATGCTAATCTTAGTGTAAAAAGATGTTCCGGATCCAATGGGACAAGTTCCGTCGAAATCCGACATCGTATGAAAAAAATCCCTTTATAAAACCAGAAATAAACACACATTTAATTTTTCTACGATCACCAGATAAATCAAACCAACTTGAAACTTTGAAATCCTACAATAATTTGTTGACTCGAACCCAACGACACTAGTTTCGTCGCATTCTGAGCCTGTTTTCCCGGTAGGCTATTTTTACCGCGCACCGCAATACCCTTTTTAACGTCAAATTTCTCGGTCTCTAAAAATAACAAACTATATACCTATCCTGACTCTAATCGACGATACGAACTTAATGGAACTAGTTTCATGGCTTAATTCGATCGTCTGCTCAAGTTACACTCAAATATCTCTCGATTAATTTAATTACGCGCTATAGAATTTGATTGGGCATTTTTAGCTACCGTGGTCACATACGACATCGGTTTGTCACGCAATTTGATTTTCTGACAATAATTTGAGGATACGTTTCCAATGAAACTAATTTCATTGAAAACAGAGTTCGTTTGCAAAATGGCCATTTTAAAGGCCGATAACGATTTCCATAGCGTTTTTTCCAAAATTTGATTTAGCCATAACTAGCAATCTATAACACGGAATCTAGATTTTTCTCTTTCATATGAAAACTATCGTCAACACGTTTCTTGTTTCATAGAAATCCGACTTATATCGGACTCTGTATATCTAGTTGAAGTTCAAAACTCTAATTTACGAATTGCACGCCATTTTCAAGCTCGATTTATAATTATATATATATATATATATTTAACGTTCGAACTTCGTTTAATTAACGAATTAAATATTAAATTCCATCGATATTCCAAATCAAATATTTAAATTAAATAAATTAAATTAAATATTTGACTGCCAAAAGTACGGGTCGTTACATTAGAGGTCTTTTAAGGACAATGGATGCCTGTGATTAATGGATGAGTAGATGATTGATGGATGTTAGGATATACATTCTTCTTAACTTGGAGATTTCGGGGACGAAATCCTTTAAGTAGGGGGAGAAGGTAACACCCCATAATTTTAAATAACACTATAATGATAAACTAAAGAATACTTAATTAAATATTGGGAATTAAGTAAAACGGACTGTACCATTCCGTTTATCTCGAAATTCTACTTAAGGTAGAGTCCGAGTTTGCATAAAACGGACATCGTGTGAGAAAGTTAATAAGCTTAGAAATTTATATACGTATAAGAGAAATATATATAAACAAAATTAAACTAGAAATTTCAAAACAGTTCGAAATCGAAGCGGGAAAGGGACGCAGTATTAGGACCCGTTGAGGCTCGACCCAAGCCCCAGGGGTGTCGACCCATGGGTCGACACATTCAAGGGGGGTGTCGACCCTTGGTTCGATACTGGGGTCGACCCACCCCAGATCCATCCAGGTTCGTTTTTGAACCTGGACTTGTTTCTGAACGAGATTGGTTAGCTTAAGGCTATAAGTAGGACCTCATTTCTATTGTTTTTACACATAAAAATCAATGGAGAACAAGATGCTTCCCCTACTTGGATTGAGTTAGCCTATTTTTCTTCAACAACGGCCTATTCACATACAAGAATTTCTTCTAAAACATCTGCTTGTTACTCTCTGTTCTTTAGATCCAGTCTCTGTGAGTTCATGTTATTTTTAGAGATAAACATTTAACAAGTAATCTTGACTTGTTTATAAATCTGGATCTAAACCTATACCCATTAAGAATCTAATTCATACTAAAAAGATCTGCTACTACATGTACACCTGATCTCCTGTTCAGTTCTTATATGCCTATTTCTGATATGCCTATTTTTGTAATCATATGCCTATTTTTGTTCTCTTCCTCTTTCAATTTTATTTTTATAGCCTAGGCTACCTTCACGTCTAGGCTTATCGCATGTAAACGAACGAAGTTGGGAATGGTTGGGAAGGGTAAATTGGGGCATAACATGTGTTATGAATTAATACTAAAATTTGGGCATATCTTATACGGTGAATTATGACTTGAGGGTTGGGGACATGTGAATCTGTAGGCTTAATAATTAGATTAAGCGAAACATGTAATGAAACTATAACGTCTCAGATTTTTTTCGGTTATTTAATTTGGAATATTTAAATCTATTTTATATATTGTATTGGAAATATAATGGATTTTATATCAAATTTATTTTATAAAATGGAGTTCGATTATATATAATTATAATATAATTAAACTAAGCTAGAAACGACGCAGTATTTCGTAAATTACGATTCAGACTTTAACTAATATACGTGATCAGATATAAGTCGGATTTTAGTGAAACAAGAAACATTCGAATCAATTTGATTATATTTTTCTAACGGATGAGAAAAATAGAGATTTCAAATTATAAATTGCAAGTTATGTCCAATTCAAATTTTGAAAAAGTCGCTATGGAATTTCGTTAATTAACGATAGCGTTTATTTAATAAATATAACAGGATTTCTATATATTTGGATTTCATTTTAAACCGACTTTTTGAATATTGGGTTTAAAATATATATTGGCTATTTCGGTTCAATAAATATGATAATAATAATTTAAATAGGATTGATTTTGATTTTAAACATATTTTATCAATATATTATAGGCCTTAAAATTGCTTTCTTTTCAAACGATCTTTGTATTCGACGAAACGAATTTTATTGGGATACGTATCGCTTATTATTACTAGATTTCGAATTTGGAGCCTATCGGAGTTGTTTTTTGGTAGAGGAAATTTTAGAGGTGAACTGATAAATTAAAATAACGTCGCTATGCAAACGGAGTTCATTTTCAACGGAATTAATTTCATTGGGACTAGAACGCCAAGAAATAGCAGTGTATTTATTTTGGTTGAATTAGAAGTTGGTGTTTTGTAGTGCGTATATTTAACGATTGGTGTGATCTGGTCCTAATCGTTTAAAACAAATAAAAAGAAAACAATATGATAAGCTCGATGGAAATTTTCGTGAAATAAGTGAGGGACTACTTATTGAAAACAAAACACACTTAAATGTGACCTCAAACTTCTTTTCCGAACTAACACGTAATTTTTGACTGTGTATATTAGTAAAAGACTGATATAAAAATTTTGTTTGTACGTTAGCAAACCTAATGAAGACCAACCTACTCCTATGCACGCACTCCTAATACATCTCTTCACATTGAATAACTATAGCGCATTCACGTTGAAAATTTCTTTTAAAAGTAGTGAGATCTCCGTGGAAGAATTAACTCCTGTGACTTGTTACTTTCATAGTTCTTTGCTCCATAGTTCAACAATAAATACTAAATGATTGTTGCACTGAAAGATACAATAGCTTCGTTATCAAATGGTAAGGTCAACAACATAGAATGATCAGATACATAATTCGAAAAAATGTAAATAACTTGCTTTAGATTTGATTGAGTTTGTGTAATGACTCGCATTTTCAGGGATATAATAATTAATTAATTTAATTATTTAAAAGGTGATATAGTGAATTAAATGGTTGTTTAATTTAATAATGGTGAATATTTAATTTAAAATAATAAATTAAATAATATATTAAATTCTGAAATAATCAGAATTGGCTGAAATGGCGATATGGTGTGAACTGGATCATCTGTGGTATTTAATTCAGCTTGGAATTGAATTTAAATAACGAATATATTATATAAACGACAGTTTGAACGCAGAGTTATAATATAATTAAATTCGAGCTTGAAATGACGCTGCAGTTCGTAAATAGGCGATATGAACTTCAACTGAATGTACAGGATTCGTCTTAAGCCGGATTTCTATGAAACAAGAAACGTGTGGAGCTGGTGGAGTATATCTTTCTAGTGAAAGAGAAAAATCTGGATTTCGTTGGGTAGATTTTTATTTACGTCCAAATCAAATTTTAGAAAAGTCGCTGTGGAATTTCTTTATAATTTATAAAGGAATTATATATATTTTAAATAGGAATTTCATTTTAAATCGAATATCGATTTAATCGGGAATTGAAATATCGTGTTATAAATCCCAGTAGAGTTGTATGGTATTCCACTGTGGATATGTACGATAATATAAATTTATTTATATTTAATTTAATTATATTTAAATATATTTATATACTTAAATGGGTCATCCAGAGCTTTAAAAATAGCCGCTTTTGCAAACGAAGTCAGAATTCAATGAATCTAGTTTTGTTGGATCTGCAATGTCAAATAGTTGTTAGATATCTAGTTTCGTTATTTTTAGAGTAAGTATGCGGCCGTACGGATTTTTAGAGTGAAAAACCGTCAGTATTTCGACGGTTAAAAATACGTTGTGCGAGCATACGAAGTCGGAATTCGACGAAACCAATTTAGTTGGGACCGTAATGTTGTGTAACAACCCGTAAAATGCGAGCCAGTTTGAAATTTTTATTTTGGCAATTTTAGCGAATTTAGATTATTTAAAATGAAATATTTTAAATAATATCGACGAGAAATTTATTTTGAATTGAAATTCGACGTATATATTATATACGTCGTCGTTAGAATATATAATAATTATATATAATTAGAAAAGGAATTGAAAATGGCGCGGTAGTTCGAAAATTCGATTTCTAATTTCAAATGAATATACAGAATTCAATATAAGTCAGAATTGAACGAAACAAGAAATATTTGAATCTGTATAACTATATCTTTGTAACGAAATTAACAAACTGAGATTTCATTTTAGAAATGATAAGATATGTCCAGTTTAAAATTAGAAATAGTCGCTGTGGAATTTATATATATTTTTATATATATAAGGCCCTTAAAAATAGCAATTTTGCAAACGACCTCGGATTTCGACGAAACCAGTTTTGTTGGGTCCGCAGTGTAAAGTTATTGCTAGGTTTCAGATTTCAGAATTTTTCGAATCAATATGTGAGCGTGGCAAAGGAAAACGCATTTGACCAGTTTCAGTTGATTTTAATCGACTGGAAATTGGCCATTTTTCAAACGGTATCAGAATTCGACGAAGCTAGTTTTGTTAGGACCGTATCGTCAATACGAAGCTAGAAAATATTTTTCTAGAATTTTTCTAGTTAGTATGTGACCCCGGTAATTTGAAATGTACGTTTAAAATTCAATATAGTGATTTAAATGTAAATTCAAAGGAAACTAATCGAAACGATCAAATCAGCTTGCGATACATATCCCATTGTGTTCAGGATGGGGGTAAAACGCTAGGGGCGACAGTCGTTGAGTTTAAATTAGAGTTCGTTTCGATAAGCATGAAGTTTTGAAATTTAAAAGGATAAAAAAAAAAAAAAAAAAATCTCTTCCCCTTATACCTCTGCCCCCCCCCCCCGTATCAATACAGAAAGAAAAAAAAAAGAAAAAGAAAAATAAAGGGGAGGATCGGAGGAGCGCACCCCCCCCCCCCCCCCCCGATCAGTCGTCGCCGCCTCCACAGAGGTGGGGCGCCACCTCGAAGACTCCCCCCCCCCTTCCCTCGCGAACGAGATCGGACCCCCCTATCTCGCAACCGAACCTCCCCCCTCTGAAGCCCCTCAGCCACCGACGATGCCGCCGAGCTCGCCCACCGCCAGACCCTCCACCCACCTCCGCGGCTTCGATTCCGCACCCCCCCTCAGTCGCAAACCCTAGAGCAGCCCCTGGAAGCCAACGCCTCCTGCCACCGAAACCCCAAGCGCCCCAGGTAATTTTTAATTTATATATAATCAGTTTTAATTTATATAATCATTTTTAATTTATATAATCATTTTTAATTTATATAATCAGTTTTAATTTATATAATCAGTTTTAATTTATATAATCAGTTTTTAATTTATATATAATCAGTTTTAAAATAGAAATAACATTGATTTTTATAGTTAAAGTAGCATTGTTTTTTTAATGTAAACTAGAATATGATTTTGAGAATCATTTTGGAAAATATAAACGAACTAAAAATTCGATTTTTATATATTGAACTTCGAACTGAAAATTCGATTTTTATATATTGAACTTTGAAATAAAAATTCGATTTTTATATATTGAACTTTGAACTAAAAATTCGATTTTTATATATTGAACTTTGAACTAAAAATTCGATTTTTATATATTGAACTTTGAACTAAAAATTCGATTTTTATATATTGAACTTTGAACTAAAAATTCGATTTTTATATATTGAACTTTGAACTAAAAATTCGATTTTTATATATTGAACTTTGAACTAAAAATTCGATTTTTATATATTGAACTTTGAACTAAAAATTCGATTTTTATATATTGAACTTTGAACTAAAAATTCGATTTTTATATATTGAACTTTGAACTAAAAATTCGATTTTTATATATTGAACTTTGAACTAAAAATTCGATTTTTATATATTGAACTTTGAACTAAAAATTCGATTTTTATATATTGAACTTTGAACTAAAAATTCGATTTTTATATATTGAACTTTGAACTAAAAATTCGATTTTTATATATTGAACTTCGAACTGAAAATTCGATTTTTATATATTGAACTTCGAACTCAAAATTCGATTTTTATATATTGAACTTCGAACTAAAAATTCGATTTTTATATATTGAACTTCGAACTAAAAATTCGATTTTTATATATTGAATAGCGAACTAAAAATTCGATTTTTATATATAGAATAACGAAGTAAAAATTCGATTTTTACATATGTAGTGAAAGCGGACAACGAATGTGACAAAAAGGCGAAACGACGAAGACTTCTGCAAATGAAGTGCCGTGGAGCTGGATAGCTATATGTGAGAATTTCTCACCTTTCAATTTTATTTCTAGTTATATATATATACTAGGATGCAGACGGTGCTTAGTAGCACCCGACACCCGTCCACAGACCATGGACTTGTTTGTTTGACTGTTTGGTGATTGATTGCGATATTGGTTTGAATGTGATTTGTGGTGTGAAAAATCGAATCGATAAATTGGTTAGGATTAGACGTGCGCCGTTATAAGGCGAAGGAGTAAGGCTAGGTTAGACCCTTACTCCAAGTTTTGTGGTTTGCAAAATAAAATTGATTTGATTGATGTGTGAATGGCGTGGGCCTTCACTAGACCGGGGATAAGGCTAGGCCTCGTCCCGTTTCTAGTATCGTGCCGTTATGCCGCCGAAATTTTCTAAAATATGTTAGAAAAATAAAAATATCGTTTTATTGAATAAATGAATTGAATAGAAATTCATAGATTGAAATAAAATGTTTTATCGTTAAAAATACAATTTTTAACGTGAATAGGAAAATAGTGAAGTGAACAAGATAAAATATTCATTTACAAACCGGACGGTTTGTTTATGTACACCTATTTGAATGACATTGATTGGGACGATAAATTGCACACATCGCCCAACAGCACAAATAAAATAGGTGTTTGATTGTTTGAAACCCCACACGGGTGTTGGGATGAAATTTGAAGTTCACTCATCCTGATTGATTAAATATGTCGATCGATTGATTGACAAGCTGCTATAAGCGTTAAATGTCTATATTTGATGCTTATACAGTGTAGTGCACTTTGGTTGATGGTTGATTATTCATCGTTGTTGATATATACATGTGTTGTAGAAAATCCATATAATTAACATTATATGGTAATTGATTGGGTCTCATTCCAGTTTCGAAAAAAAAGAAATATTTGAAATAGAAATATTTGAAATAGAAATATTTGAAATAGAATATTTGAAAATAGAAATATGTGAAGCCGTGAGGATTAGATTGACGCCATTTTGACGTGAACGATATTTATATCGAATTGAAAACGTTTTCGAAATGAAATGAATTGAAAACGTTTTCGAAATGAAATGAATTGAAAACGTTTTCGAAATGAATTGAATTGAAAACGATTTCGAAATGAATTGAATTGAAAACGATTTCGAAATGAATTGAATTGAAAACGATTTCGAAATGAATTGAATTGAAAACGATTTCGAAATGAATTGAATTGAAAACGAATTCAAAATGAATTGAAAACGATTTCGAAATGAATTGAATTGAAAACGAATTCAAATGGAATTGAAAGCGAATTGAAATGAATTCAAATTGAATTGAAATTCGAACTGAATAGAAATGAATTTTGAAACGAATTTATAAAGAAGAATTCAATTTTGCTTTGAATTGAAATGGAAGTTGAAATAGGTTTTGAAACGATTTTAAAACTATTTATATAATTCGTTTTGAATAGTAATCGACGAAATATATTATATATATATTATATATAATATAATGGCCTGAATAGAACGCGCCGCGCCGCGGCAGTTCGCGAATTTCGACCATTTATTTCAAACGGACATTACGGGAGATCCGACCGTCGGATTCTCCTAAAACCGGAACCGTTGGGTTCGTATCGAAAAGAACTTTCTAACGAATATTAGAAATTTGAAATCTAACGGTTGGATTTGGAGATATGTCCAAATCAAATTCGAAAAAGGTCGCTGTAAGTGCAGTTCGATGGCCATTGATGGAAATCGACTGTACGGGCCTTGATAAAATTATTAAAAATAGTAATAATTTGTGTAAAATCATAAGAAATGATTTGTGAAAGTCTGGGATGAAAAACTCCATATTTGAAAAGATGAAAATAGATTTTTATCGAAATGAACTAGTTTTGAACTAGAATTATAATTCTATTTATTTTTAAATAAATAAATTGAATTCGAAAAGGGTTTTAAAAGTAACCAAAATTCCAATGATTGCATTGGAGTGGATTTGAATCGAAATTGTCTTCGGAATATTTCGATGTTGGAATTCGTGATTATACAGGTGTTGTTATGGAAATTTGAAAGATATATATTTATATCGTTATTTCCAATACGACATTTGTTAATCGTAGAATTTGGTATTGAATATAAGCCGATATATTTTCTATTCAGAGCCTTGTATTGAATATCGAATGTGATTTGGGTTTGTCGTGAATGGTGTCTTCACTAACACTGTTCTTGAACCCAGTTGAGAAAAGATTAAATCTTTTTATTTAGATTTAATGAAGTGTACCAATTAAATGATATTTAATTGGAATTGAATTGGTATTGATTTTTGGGTTTATCGTGAACAGTGTTTTAAATAACACCTGTTCTTTAACCCGATAATTAATCGAATGTGATTTGGGTTTGTCGTGAATGGTGTCTTCACTAACACTGTTCTTGAACCCAGTTGAGAAAAGATTAAATCTTTTTATTTAGATTTAATGAAGTGTACCAATTAAATGATATTTAATTGGAATTGAATTGGTATTGATTTTTGGGTTTATCGTGAACAGTGTTTTAAATAACACTTGTTCTTTAACCCGATAATTAATCGAATGTGATTTGGGTTTGTCGTGAATGGTGTCTTCACTAACACTGTTCTTGAACCCAGTTGAGAAAAGATTAAATCTTTTTATTTATATTTAATGAAGTGTACCAATTAAATGATATTTAATTGGAATTGAATTGGTATTGATTTTTGGGTTTATCGTGAACAGTGTTTTAAATAACACTTGTTCTTTAACCCGATAATTAATGGAATGGGATTTTGGGTTTATCGTGAATCGTGTTTTAAATGACACTGGTTCTTTAACCCAGATAATGATTAAAACTAAGTGGAGTTTTAATGAATCTTTAATTAGATTGAAAAGATCGAGAATGGAGTATCACCAGTTTTGCTCCAGGCGATAGTTAAATCTTTAATTAGATTTGAACGTGAAATTTAGAAACTAACTGTCGGTTAGCCAAGCTGAATGGTTTTCTGGATATTGATCTGATGTTGGTTTCGGCCTTCGGGGTTAATATTTGGGGAATTATTCTCTTGATTAATTTACGGTTAGTGACTAATGAATTGGAATGAGGCGTATGTTGTGTTTGTGTAACACTTATTTAAAATATACGCGAGTTATTCGGAAAGACCGGGTTTATCCCATTCTGAATAACTGATACGACGATAAGTCGAAGATGAAGACGATGGTCGAAGACCGGAAGTCTTCACGTCGTTTGGGTGATAACTGATGATCTTGATTGGGCTGTACACCCAAGAAGATGGAAACAGTTGGTGATCGTCCAGACGTACTTGGAGATCGATGGATATGCGGGGTACTAGGTGCTCCCGGTTTCGTTCAGACCCAGAACGGACTTGTAAATGGACTGTGTGTCTGACATTGGATTTCATTCTGTGTGACTGATATCGGTTGCATAGAGTGGTTTGCCTGTGTGGCATGCTAAGATGCAAATGATCAAGGCTTTTGTTGAAAAGCAAAGTCTTGTGGTGATGATCAAAGCACGGCCTTTGTGGCGTAGCTTTGTGTAACGTTTACTTCGCGAGTTTCGCACCCGGTATGAACCAAAAACGGGAGAGGACATCAGGGAGGACTTGCGTTTCTTTCTAGCTAGAAGTGGCGTCAGTGGTTTTACACGCCCTGACGAGTTTGACTTATGTGGTTGTTGTGGTTGCGAGGCGCCTCGGTTATATCGGTTTCGGCCGAATGCATTCTGGTCGGCTGACGGACCAGACTTACACCCCATAGGGTGGGGAGACGTATTGTTCAGGTATAATAATCCACTCCGTGTGGACCGGCCCTGACGATCCAAGGGGCAGTTGCGGCTGTTCCTGAGGCTCGGGCTAGACAGTCTCGAATCGGTTGAGGACTATCTTTTGCCTCGGTTCATAGAAGGAAATCCAATTTCCAAATACGTGACTTTGCGGTTTGATTTGTAAACCTATATATGGCGACATGATATATGGTACCCATGCCGCCTATGATTGATACTTATGATTTGAAGTTGTTTTATACACTATGCACTTATTATAGTATCAAATGATTTGTTTTAAAACGTATCAAGCATTCTTTGGCTGTTATAAGGGAAAACCCTATCCCCCGGCTTGCGTTGCATTGTGTGATAGGACCTGGGTCTTATAACAGCTTCATTTTTCTTTATTTAGCATTGCGCTGTTTGTTTTATGCACTGGTATTCTTGGGAGGAAACCCGTTCCGTGTTATACGGCGTGGTCCCTTGATTTACCTAACTTTAAAAACAAAGATTAATAACTGTTTTAGTTCTCACACCAGTCACATGACTGACCTGGAGTTTATTGTTTTAACCTAAACTCTGGGTGCCCTTATTTTGACACGGGCAGCTAGTAGTTTTGGTTTTGCAGATTTATATTCACAGGATCCTGGTTTACAGCTGGAACGATATCCGGAAAGCTTTGTATCCGTATATCTCTTCTAGTTGTGTATTGTATTATTTTCCGCTGCGATGTATTTAAATGTAATTTAAATCTCTGATATTTCTGTGTAATATTCATTTATACTCTGTATATTCTTGTAATCTGATGCATTGTTGTTATATACAATGAAATGTTCTTCTGTATGCGTTCTGTTTTGTCGTGTTCTCGAACTATCCGACGCTTTCCTTTACGGGGGAGTTGCGGGTCTTCACAGTTGGTATCAGAGCTTTGGTTTACAAAGCTCAGAGAACAAGGCACATTGGAACCATACGAAAGGATTCATAAGATATTGGATTAGTAATATCCAATTAGAATGACTCGTTAGAGATGGGATCAGTAGTATCCTAGAACGAGTGTGAAGAGTATATTTTTCAAATGAAAACAAAATTTGTTTTGAAAATTTAAATCAATTATTCGTATTTGGTTATTTATTTATATTGACGTGGACAATCCAGTATATATAGATTTTGCGTATTCGTCTGATCCGCGTGTATTCAAAGTTTTAATATATTGGATAGATATGGGACCACACACTAGTCACCCGGGGATGATCCTGATGATGGTGCATCAACATCAGCATTTATATTCGAGTGACGAAAGTGAGATTCCTATATATTTCCTATTGACTGGTGTGAGAACCAAAATTAGATAGGGCCTATTGTTGTGATTTGGCATCAAAAACATGATTTTTGTATATGTATCAAAATTATGAATTTGAAGCTCTAATTCACTAATTGATTGATGTTTGTGTAGTTTGTTTGTTTGTTTGATAATTTAGTGCCATTATGCCTAATGTGATCGAATAATGAATTATATTGAAATTTGGTTGCGTTTGTTTGCATATACATATATATCATTGAACAGGTCATAGCAAGGAGGCTAGAGCAGAGAATAAAATTTGTTTGCCCGACAAATAGGTACATGTTTACTACATAATTTCCTGTTTTGTTTGGGTGATGATGATTTTGTGAGCCTATTGGCTAGCCGCTTGGCTCTTTCTTTTTCTTTTTGAGATCTGAAGGACCGGGGAAGCTATTTGAAATTCCCCGATGCTCCCGGTGCAGGGGAGGTTATGGCGAAATTTTTCGAAAATTTAGGGTGTTAGCCAAATTTTTGAAATTTTGAAAATTCTCAGAAACTAAAGAGTTGGAGAATGGAAGCCGGATCGAGCGTAGTGTTGATTAATCAAACCACTTTCGACTTTGTTCCTTTTCGGGGACGAAAAGTTTTAAGTGGGGGAGATTGTAACAACCCGTAAAATGCGAGCCAGTTTGAAATTTTTATTTTGGCAATTTTAGCGAATTTAGATTATTTAAAATGAAATATTTTAAATAATATCGACGAGAAATTTATTTTGAATTGAAATTCGACGTATATATTATATACGTCGTCGTTAGAATATATAATAATTATATATAATTAGAAAAGGAATTGAAAATGGCGCGGTAGTTCGAAAATTCGATTTCTAATTTCAAATGAATATACAGAATTCAATATAAGTCAGAATTGAACGAAACAAGAAATATTTGAATCTGTATAACTATATCTTTGTAACGAAATTAACAAACTGAGATTTCATTTTAGAAATGATAAGATATGTCCAGTTTAAAATTAGAAATAGTCGCTGTGGAATTTATATATATTTTTATATATATAAGGCCCTTAAAAAGAGCAATTTTGCAAACGACCTCGGATTTCGACGAAACCAGTTTTGTTGGGTCCGCAGTGTAAAGTTATTGCTAGGTTTCAGATTTCAGAATTTTTCGAATCAATATGTGAGCGTGGCAAAGGAAAACGCATTTGACCAGTTTCAGTTGATTTTAATCGACTGGAAATTGGCCATTTTTCAAACGGTATCAGAATTCGACGAAGCTAGTTTTGTTAGGACCGTATCGTCAATACGAAGCTAGAAAATATTTTTCTAGAATTTTTCTAGTTAGTATGTGACCCCGGTAATTTGAAATGTACGTTTAAAATTCAATATAGTGATTTAAATGTAAATTCAAAGGAAACTAATCGAAACGATCAAATCAGCTTGCGATACATATCCCATTGTGTTCAGGATGGGGGTAAAACGCTAGGGGCGACAGTCGTTGAGTTTAAATTAGAGTTCGTTTCGATAAGCATGAAGTTTTGAAATTTAAAAGGATAAAAAAAAAAAAAAAATCTCTTCCCCTTATACCTCTGCCCCCCCCCCCCCCCGTATCAATACAGAAAGAAAAAAAAAAGAAAAAGAAAAATAAAGGGGAGGATCGGAGGAGCGCACCCCCCCCCCCCCCCGATCAGTCGTCGCCGCCTCCACAGAGGTGGGGCGCCACCTCGAAGACTCCCCCCCCTTCCATCGCGAACGAGATCGGACCCCCCTATCTCGCAACCGAACCTCCCCCCTCTGAAGCCCCTCAGCCACCGACGATGCCGCCGAGCTCGCCCACCGCCAGACCCTCCACCCACCTCCGCGGCTTCGATTCCGCACCCCCCCTCAGTCGCAAACCCTAGAGCAGCCCCTGGAAGCCAACGCCTCCTGCCACCGAAACCCCAAGCGCCCCAGGTAATTTTTAATTTATATATAATCAGTTTTAATTTATATAATCATTTTTAATTTATATAATCATTTTTAATTTATATAATCAGTTTTAATTTATATAATCAGTTTTAATTTATATAATCAGTTTTTAATTTATATATAATCAGTTTTAAAATAGAAATAACATTGATTTTTATAGTTAAAGTAGCATTGTTTTTTTAATGTAAACTAGAATATGATTTTGAGAATCATTTTGGAAAATATAAACGAACTAAAAATTCGATTTTTATATATTGAACTTCGAACTGAAAATTCGATTTTTATATATTGAACTTTGAACTAAAAATTCGATTTTTATATATTGAACTTTGAACTAAAAATTCGATTTTTATATATTGAACTTTGAACTAAAAATTCGATTTTTATATATTGAACTTTGAACTAAAAATTCGATTTTTATATATTGAACTTTGAACTAAAAATTCGATTTTTATATATTGAACTTTGAACTAAAAATTCGATTTTTATATATTGAACTTTGAACTAAAAATTCGATTTTTATATATTGAACTTTGAACTAAAAATTCGATTTTTATATATTGAACTTTGAACTAAAAATTCGATTTTTATATATTGAACTTTGAACTAAAAATTCGATTTTTATATATTGAACTTTGAACTAAAAATTCGATTTTTATATATTGAACTTTGAACTAAAAATTCGATTTTTATATATTGAACTTCGAACTGAAAATTCGATTTTTATATATTGAACTTCGAACTGAAAATTCGATTTTTATATATTGAACTTCGAACTGAAAATTCGATTTTTATATATTGAACTTCGAACTCAAAATTCGATTTTTATATATTGAACTTCGAACTAAAAATTCGATTTTTATATATTGAATAGCGAACTAAAAATTCGATTTTTATATATAGAATAACGAAGTAAAAATTCGATTTTTACATATGTAGTGAAAGCGGACAACGAATGTGACAAAAAGGCGAAACGACGAAGACTTCTGCAAATGAAGTGCCGTGGAGCTGGATAGCTATATGTGAGAATTTCTCACCTTTCAATTTTATTTCTAGTTATATATATATACTAGGATGCAGACGGTGCTTAGTAGCACCCGACACCCGTCCACAGACCATGGACTTGTTTGTTTGACTGTTTGGTGATTGATTGCGATATTGGTTTGAATGTGATTTGTGGTGTGAAAAATCGAATCGATAAATTGGTTAGGATTAGACGTGCGCCGTTATAAGGCGAAGGAGTAAGGCTAGGTTAGACCCTTACTCCAAGTTTTGTGGTTTGCAAAATAAAATTGATTTGATTGATGTGTGAATGGCGTGGGCCTTCACTAGACCGGGGATAAGGCTAGGCCTCGTCCCGTTTCTAGTATCGTGCCGTTATGCCGCCGAAATTTTCTAAAATATGTTAGAAAAATAAAAATATCGTTTTATTGAATAAATGAATTGAATAGAAATTCATAGATTGAAATAAAATGTTTTATCGTTAAAAATACAATTTTTAACGTGAATAGGAAAATAGTGAAGTGAACAAGATAAAATATTCATTTACAAACCGGACGGTTTGTTTATGTACACCTATTTGAATGACATTGATTGGGACGATAAATTGCACACATCGCCCAACAGCACAAATAAAATAGGTGTTTGATTGTTTGAAACCCCACACGGGTGTTGGGATGAAATTTGAAGTTCACTCATCCTGATTGATTAAATATGTCGATCGATTGATTGACAAGCTGCTATAAGCGTTAAATGTCTATATTTGATGCTTATACAGTGTAGTGCACTTTGGTTGATGGTTGATTATTCATCGTTGTTGATATATACATGTGTTGTAGAAAATCCATATAATTAACATTATATGGTAATTGATTGGGTCTCATTCCAGTTTCGAAAAAAAAGAAATATTTGAAATAGAAATATTTGAAATAGAATATTTGAAAATAGAAATATGTGAAGCCGTGAGGATTAGATTGACGCCATTTTGACGTGAACGATATTTATATCGAATTGAAAACGTTTTCGAAATGAAATGAATTGAAAACGTTTTCGAAATGAAATGAATTGAAAACGTTTTCGAAATGAATTGAATTGAAAACGATTTCGAAATGAATTGAATTGAAAACGATTTCGAAATGAATTGAATTGAAAACGATTTCGAAATGAATTGAATTGAAAACGATTTCGAAATGAATTGAATTGAAAACGAATTCAAAATGAATTGAAAACGATTTCGAAATGAATTGAATTGAAAACGAATTCAAATGGAATTGAAAGCGAATTGAAATGAATTCAAATTGAATTGAAATTCGAACTGAATAGAAATGAATTTTGAAACGAATTTATAAAGAAGAATTCAATTTTGCTTTGAATTGAAATGGAAGTTGAAATAGGTTTTGAAACGATTTTAAAACTATTTATATAATTCGTTTTGAATAGTAATCGACGAAATATATTATATATATATTATATATAATATAATGGCCTGAATAGAACGCGCCGCGCCGCGGCAGTTCGCGAATTTCGACCATTTATTTCAAACGGACATTACGGGAGATCCGACCGTCGGATTCTCCTAAAACCGGAACCGTTGGGTTCGTATCGAAAAGAACTTTCTAACGAATATTAGAAATTTGAAATCTAACGGTTGGATTTGGAGATATGTCCAAATCAAATTCGAAAAAGGTCGCTGTAAGTGCAGTTCGATGGCCATTGATGGAAATCGACTGTACGGGCCTTGATAAAATTATTAAAAATAGTAATAATTTGTGTAAAATCATAAGAAATGATTTGTGAAAGTCTGGGATGAAAAACTCCATATTTGAAAAGATGAAAATAGATTTTTATCGAAATGAACTAGTTTTGAACTAGAATTATAATTCTATTTATTTTTAAATAAATAAATTGAATTCGAAAAGGGTTTTAAAAGTAACCAAAATTCCAATGATTGCATTGGAGTGGATTTGAATCGAAATTGTCTTCGGAATATTTCGATGTTGGAATTCGTGATTATACAGGTGTTGTTATGGAAATTTGAAAGATATATATTTATATCGTTATTTCCAATACGACATTTGTTAATCGTAGAATTTGGTATTGAATATAAGCCGATATATTTTCTATTCAGAGCCTTGTATTGAATATCGAATGTGATTTGGGTTTGTCGTGAATGGTGTCTTCACTAACACTGTTCTTGAACCCAGTTGAGAAAAGATTAAATCTTTTTATTTAGATTTAATGAAGTGTACCAATTAAATGATATTTAATTGGAATTGAATTGGTATTGATTTTTGGGTTTATCGTGAACAGTGTTTTAAATAACACCTGTTCTTTAACCCGATAATTAATCGAATGTGATTTGGGTTTGTCGTGAATGGTGTCTTCACTAACACTGTTCTTGAACCCAGTTGAGAAAAGATTAAATCTTTTTATTTAGATTTAATGAAGTGTACCAATTAAATGATATTTAATTGGAATTGAATTGGTATTGATTTTTGGGTTTATCGTGAACAGTGTTTTAAATAACACTTGTTCTTTAACCCGATAATTAATCGAATGTGATTTGGGTTTGTCGTGAATGGTGTCTTCACTAACACTGTTCTTGAACCCAGTTGAGAAAAGATTAAATCTTTTTATTTAGATTTAATGAAGTGTACCAATTAAATGATATTTAATTGGAATTGAATTGGTATTGATTTTTGGGTTTATCGTGAACAGTGTTTTAAATAACACTTGTTCTTTAACCCGATAATTAATGGAATGGGATTTTGGGTTTATCGTGAATCGTGTTTTAAATGACACTGGTTCTTTAACCCAGATAATGATTAAAACTAAGTGGAGTTTTAATGAATCTTTAATTAGATTGAAAAGATCGAGAATGGAGTATCACCAGTTTTGCTCCAGGCGATAGTTAAATCTTTAATTAGATTTGAACGTGAAATTTAGAAACTAACTGTCGGTTAGCCAAGCAGAATGGTTTTCTGGATATTGATCTGATGTTGGTTTCGGCCTTCGGGGTTAATATTTGGGGAATTATTCTCTTGATTAATTTACGGTTAGTGACTAATGAATTGGAATGAGGCGTATGTTGTGTTTGTGTAACACTTATTTAAAATATACGCGAGTTATTCGGAAAGACCGGGTTTATCCCATTCTGAATAACTGATACGACGATAAGTCGAAGATGAAGACGATGGTCGAAGACCGGAAGTCTTCACGTCGTTTGGGTGATAACTGATGATCTTGATTGGGCTGTACACCCAAGAAGATGGAAACAGTTGGTGATCGTCCAGACGTACTTGGAGATCGATGGATATGCGGGGTACTAGGTGCTCCCGGTTTCGTTCAGACCCAGAACGGACTTGTAAATGGATTGTGTGTCTGACATTGGATTTCATTCTGTGTGACTGATATCGGTTGCATAGAGTGGTTTGCCTGTGTGGCATGCTAAGATGCAAATGATCAAGGCTTTTGTTGAAAAGCAAAGTCTTGTGGTGATGATCAAAGCACGGCCTTTGTGGCGTAGCTTTGTGTAACGTTTACTTCGCGAGTTTCGCACCCGGTATGAACCAAAAACGGGAGAGGACATCAGGGAGGACTTGCGTTTCTTTCTAGCTAGAAGTGGCGTCAGTGGTTTTACACGCCCTGACGAGTTTGACTTATGTGGTTGTTGTGGTTGCGAGGCGCCTCGGTTATATCGGTTTCGGCCGAATGCATTCTGGTCGGCTGACGGACCAGACTTACACCCCATAGGGTGGGGAGACGTATTGTTCAGGTATAATAATCCACTCCGTGTGGACCGGCCCTGACGATCCAAGGGGCAGTTGCGGCTGTTCCTGAGGCTCGGGCTAGACAGTCTCGAATCGGTTGAGGACTATCTTTTGCCTCGGTTCATAGAAGGAAATCCAATTTCCAAATACGTGACTTTGCGGTTTGATTTGTAAACCTATATATGGCGACATGATATATGGTACCCATGCCGCCTATGATTGATACTTATGATTTGAAGTTGTTTTATACACTATGCACTTATTATAGTATCAAATGATTTGTTTTAAAACGTATCAAGCATTCTTTGGCTGTTATAAGGGAAAACCCTATCCCCCGGCTTGCGTTGCATTGTGTGATAGGACCTGGGTCTTATAACAGCTTCATTTTTCTTTATTTAGCATTGCGCTGTTTGTTTTATGCACTGGTATTCTTGGGAGGAAACCCGTTCCGTGTTATACGGCGTGGTCCCTTGATTTACCTAACTTTAAAAACAAAGATTAATAACTGTTTTAGTTCTCACACCAGTCACATGACTGACCTGGAGTTTATTGTTTTAACCTAAACTCTGGGTGCCCTTATTTTGACACGGGCAGCTAGTAGTTTTGGTTTTGCAGATTTATATTCACAGGATCCTGGTTTACAGCTGGAACGATATCCGGAAAGCTTTGTATCCGTATATCTCTTCTAGTTGTGTATTGTATTATTTTCCGCTGCGATGTATTTAAATGTAATTTAAATCTCTGATATTTCTGTGTAATATTCATTTATACTCTGTATATTCTTGTAATCTGATGCATTGTTGTTATATACAATGAAATGTTCTTCTGTATGCGTTCTGTTTTGTCGTGTTCTCGAACTATCCGACGCTTTCCTTTACGGGGGAGTTGCGGGTCTTCACATGTTGAACTATAGCTGTATGTCCAGTTTGGTGATTTTAGGATATCGTATGCAGTCGCAGGAATTTTTAAAGATTAAGAACAAATAGGAAATCGAGAAAATAAAATATATAAATCAATAAATAAAAATATAAATCATTTTTCTTGGCCAAACGAGAGGCCACGCATGCTCCTTCTCAGCCACAACTTCACAGTATAATACATGAACAGAATTCTCATTTGCAAAGCAAAACCGCAACAATGTAAAATCAAAAGAAATACAAAGAAAAATCATAAAATCCTAAAGTATATATTGATGGATTCCCCGATTGATCCTCTTTGATTCTTCACCCTTTTTGAGCCAGGCGATTCACGATTTTGGGTTTCGAACAAATACTGGTGGTCCTAGGGTTTTCGGAAATCATGGGTTAGGGGAAATCGAGTTGATTTCTGGCGTTGGGTTAGGATGGAGGGGAGGTAGCCGAGTGTTTTGGGTGGGTTTGAAGTTCATCGGCGTCGATCTCGTGTGTAGCCGAGTTGAGGAAGCTCGCTGACGCGAGGTACCTGGTTCGTGCGAGTTCGATCTAAATGGGTGAAGGAGGAAGAGCTAGTGGAGAGGAGGAGGAGGGTAGCCTCGGATGGTTGAACGGTGGGTTATGGCAGGAGATGTGGTGGCTTGAAGGATCGGCTGTTGGTGTTTGAGGATGAGCTGAAGCCGCATATTGTTTCTGTTGGAAGAAGATATAACGGAGGCGGGTTGGCCTTTGAATGGGCTGAGTTCAAAAGGTTAAGGCCCAATGTTTTTAATTTAAATTTTTATTTAAAACTAAATAAATGTATTAAATTGAAACGTCTGTATCTAGCTCGCACAAAGTCCGATTGACGAATCGTAAGTTGCGTTAGGATCGTATAGACGAGCATTCCAAAATGAAACTGACTGGAAGTCCATTGGAGCTCGTTTAAATTTATGGCAAAATTAATTGTTTGATTCAAATCATACAAACTCCATTTAGAAAAATATTTTCCAAACTCCTAGGATTTAAATTCTTAATTCTGGTCTGAATTCAATTTCAATTTATCATATTTGTATATTTGATTTCATATACAAATTCCATTGGTTATATATATAACTATTTCAGTTTTAATATCTCATTTGATTATAATCCTAACAATCAACTTAACTATTTAAAAACAATATCATGTCCAATCTTCTGTTCAAGTGTTTATAAACTCCTATCGACATCGTGGCGTCCCACGATTCGACCAAAATTTATAATCCACTCAACAGACTAGTCAACACAATATAAAACGGTTTTTATAGCAAATAACAAATACGCTCTCTCGTATATATATACACTCAACTCATTCTAGGATACTACTGATCCTATCTCTAATGAGCACATTCCAACAAGCCTAGGTATTCGCTCAACCTAAGCTCTGATACCAAGTGTAATGACCCGAAAATCCGGTAGAATTTGAGCTGACCAAAATCACAAGTCCAACCCCAAATATCACGGAAATTCGAACCATTAATAGAAAGAAGTTAGAGGGTGAGGATAGATAAGATAGAAACTTAGAATAGAAGAAGAAGAAGAACACAACATCAGAGTAACACGAATCTCACAGCGGAACGAATAACATATAATATATATAACATAACTTGAAATATACATCTGTACTTGAATATACATCAATATCAAAGTACATCACTTACAACACAGCAGAAATAACTATAGCTATATGATCCTGAAGCCTCCTGCTCCAAGCTCTTCCAGTATATCTGTAAATTCCCGACTACTTGACTGCCCGTACAAATTTAGGCACCCAAGAGTTTAGGGAAAAACAACAAAGTAAACTCCGGGTCAGTCATGGGACTGGTATGAGTAAACAGTTTAAAACAGTTTCAGAAAACTAAATGATATCTCATAAGACCACGCCGTATAACACGGAACGGGTTTTTCCCTTATGAGAATCCAAACACTTGATTTATCTTTATATCAAAACTCTTTTGATATTATAATAATGTCTAAATCAAGTAAATAACAATCTAGTGGAACGTTTGCATCTCACGTTCCACATATGTAATATACAATCAAAATCGCAAGCACGTATTGGGTAATGGATTTCCAACTATGACAAGGTATGGAATCACCTTCCGCTGGTATATCTCTAGAGGAGAATACACCGAGTTCAACAAGAACATCTTGCAACTCAGCCACACATGACCGACCACTCATTTCGCTTGAGTGTATCGAATGTATATCACCAACGATTGGGATCAGCAACCGTTTCCCGAATGGGTCAGCATCGACAATAGATTTTTAGAAGTAAATGAAACTCTAGATCAGGTGATTATACACCCTAATAGGTGCGACCTACATAGCCATGTTGCCTGCCCGATTTCTGTCATTTACCGGATGATGAGGCTAGAAGCTACGCTTTATCATCACGCCATATTCACTTCGAATGCCACATCGTCAAATCCATCAAATCACCGATTGACGTCCTCAACAGTACATTACGTGTTAGCTAAAAGAAGTTTCCTTCTCCGCTTCCACTCTTGGTACGGTTGAAGAAATCAATGTACGTGACCTTTCTGGAAATACTCTGTCAGACATTCATCCATACACGTCACCCAGGAACAGGATGAACCGAAGGTACTATTTCTATAAGTATAAAAAGTCCTTGCACTCTACTCCGTCTTCGATTATCTTTATATAATCTGATTCGCATGCTACTGCCAATATGGAGTGGTTCTTCGGATAATAATCCAACCGGTCTCTCCATATTGACAACGATGGTCAAAACTCCGATAGTCTGTGATTTAACTATCGAATAAAACAAGTGTTTCGATAGTCGATGATTTAACTATCGAATAAAACAAGTGTTCAACCAAACATCCAACAATCACTAAACCTTTAATTAATATTCCATTAATTAAATCCTTTTTTCTATTTCTTTATCAATATTTGTTAATCAAATATTTCAATAACCATATTGCCCTTTTTCGTTCTTTGGAAAACATTTCCGAATATCGCCTTCCTTTATTTTCTAAACTTTAGAAAATATTCATTTTTCTATTTCCAAGCTTTGCACATATTTGGGTTAAAACAGATGTTGTGTAAAACATCGTTACGACAACCCAAATACAGTATTTAACGAATTCTTATTCCACATTGATCTTCGAGCCTGAATCTTGCTGCTTATCGGTATATCATGAAATCAACCAAGTTGGGGTATAATTACCTCTCAGACCTTGACTGAATAACATTTAACGTCAAAACAGACAAGACTACTTACTCGAACAAATCAATTCCATACAACTACTGATTTACTTTTAAACACGTATACACTTCCCTTTTCTATTCTTACTAGATTTTATTCTTATAATTCCTTTTTGATTATACTATTCTATTTCTAAGTTCGTTTTCTTATCGACTTCTATATATATCGATACGTTGATTTCTAACTATCAAATTATCTTAAAAATATTCTATCTCCTTAAATTCCCGGAAAAATTCGCCATAACCTCCTTTGTACCGGGAGCATCTGGAAATTTCAAATAGCTTCCCTGGTCCTTCTCATTTCAAAAAGAAAAAGAAAAAGCCAAGCGGCTTGCCGATACGGCGCATAAAATCTCATATGGAAATTAAATACGTACCTTTTTGTCGGGCATTCTATTTATTTCACTTCTATACTTTATTCCATACATGTTTCCTGTATGTCTATACCTGTCCAATCTATTTTAACTATACCTATCGTTTTAACTCAATTTGTTAATTAAATCTGTTAATTAACTTTTCAGTCTATTTCACCTTCATATTTGAACATGACATGTTCAAATATATTTTAACTGCATATTAACAAATTCTAATTATACTCATACTCTCGTTTCCTTATCGACTTCTTATTCAAATTCCAAATCAATTCTATTTGAATTCTCTTTATTTAAAACTTCATTGAATTCTATTTTCAAATTCTATAGTTAAAGTCCATTTGAATTCTATATTCAAATTCTATAGTTAAAGTCCATTTGAATTCTATATTCAAATTCTATAGTTAAAGTCCATTTGAATTCTATATTCAAATTCTATAGTTAAAGTCCATTTGAATTCTATATTCAAATTCAATATTTGAATTCTCTGCGTTATTTATAAACAACGTTTATAACTTCAATTCAAATCCCACCTTTCCTTTTATAAACAACTTTATAAATTCGATTCAAATTCCATTCTTTTCATTTACAAACAACGTTATAAATTCGATTCAAATTCCATCCTTTTCATTTATAAACAACTTTATAAATTCGATTCAAATTCCATCCTTTTCATTTATAAACAACGTTATAAATTCGCTTCAAATTCCATCCTTTTCATTTATAAACAACGTTATAAATTCGATCACTTGTTTTATATACCTTCAAAACATGTTAATATTTTCTATAGTTTTATTTAAAATTCAAATTCTATTTATAAAAATAGAATTCCCTTTTTAAAATCTCAAATACCCTTTCCGATATTTTTATGAATCAATATTCAAGCCCCATGGATATTTTAAACAATCAAACCAACCAATTTTCAATCATTTGATTTTTAACACATCATATATGAATATATATGAAATCAAACAAACAACAAACAGATAATATATTTTTGAGGAATCCAGTTGGATTCCTCCAACCTGTTTCCCTGCATCCACAGACGTTAGCACATAAATAATACCCATTCTGCTTCGTGGCAGAATATCGCGGCATAAAGGTCATCCACTAATCATAGCGTGGGGGCGTATAGGGTAATCATCCGCTATGGTACCGCGGGCATCCGCTAATGAGACTGCGGGAATCCAACCAATCATCAACCCAATATATATATATAATAGTCAACCAATCCTAAATAACTATATATATTTTAAATCAACCAGCAAGCATTCAAACAAGTATCAAACAATTATTTTAAATGAATAAAAATAATTCTAAATGAACAGGTGAGTGGAGTTTACTCACCGATTTTCCTTTGTTGAATATCCCGTTTGATTCCGTAATATCGCAGCTTATGAATCAACTTGAATGAGTTTATTTGCCTCGCTTTTCTTGGATAACTCGACTAATTTCTGAAATGAATTCTTAGACATCTCCAAAAACAAACAACGCAAATACACTTCATCCATCCATTCTGGTATTTCACCAAGGTCTGTTATCGTGTAAATAAATTATACTCATTTACAATGTGAATGATAATTTATTTATTTATTTATTTATTTATTTATTTAATCACTCTTGAACACTTTAAATTAAATAAACTATTTTTCTCCTTCTTAAAAATGGTATAGGTATTTTAAATTAATTATATTAACTAGATGTATATAAATAACTTTAAGAAAAGAAATGGTTTAAACAAGTTACCAAACCCCTTTTTCTTCTTTACTGAAACATCCAGACCCTTGCTGAAGCTACTGTACCTCGCCATGACTCCTACGATCGATCTTCGCAACATCGATTCCCTTAAACACACACCCGCACCTTTCCTTCTACCAGTATCTCCCAGACCTGCAGCTCGATCAACTACAGGAACTCACAACAGACTTCAAACCATTTCAATGAGCATCGCACCCTTAAAACAAATCGCGATAGCAAAACTTCCCAGATTCCATGAACTCGCGAACCACATCGACCTTCCAGTTAACACGACGGCAGGGGAAATCGATCTTCATCGCGATGCCCTAGCTGCTGCTCGAACCCGTCGACCTCTCAAAAACTATCGCGACTTCGATTCTCTCAATTCGTTCGAGCTTCTGGAAAGTAGGAGGATTAAAATCGCATGCTCCAGAACGTCTCGATCTCGCAGATTCAATTCGTGATTTCAGTTAGGTGGATTTGCAATTTACAGAAGAAGTAAAAGGGAAATTCGGTTTTTTAAATGTTTTGATTTCTCCCCGAAATGGAATTAGAGGCTGCGACCATTTTATAATAGAAGGGGGTAGTTGCGATTTGTGGTAAACAGAGAAGGCACGGTTCAATTTTGTTTTGTGGAGATGGATCAAGGCACGGGTGTTTTGTTTGGTCCACACACTGATATTTTATTTAATTTTAATTAAATAAAAAAATGGTATCCTTAAAAATGAAATACCCCTTGACTGCTAACTCCTTTCTGAATCCAACAACTGTCAACCCTAGGGTAATACCCCTATTTCGGACACACTGGGACAGGTCACGAAGTCCAATTCGATCTTCTGGAGAAGAAAATAATTTAAATCCTATATAAATTAAATTCCAGAACAATTAATTCCCTCGACAATAAATTAATGTTATCGTTATTATTCAGTTTTGAATTTCTATTGATTATCTGAATCAATTTCCGTATAGTCTGAACTCTTGAATTCAATTAACTTCGTATTTCGAAAATTATATAAATTCAAAGTAAATCATATTTCTGCTTTTAAATCGATAATCAAATATAAAATTTCTTTTATATTTTTATCTCAATATTTAAACCTCATTAAATATTCTAAATTTACCGACGAAATATCCGGGTCCTTACATTCTTCCCCACTTAAAATAATTTCGTCCTCGAAATTGCTAAGGTAGAAAAAGTGCTACAAACCCATTAACTTTCAAAACTTATTTATGTTGTTCCTCAACATTTCAAATTCCATTCATAACTCTCTTTCGAATAAATCTCTATTCGATAACTCCTCCCTTCGAATAACTATATTCGATATTCTCTCTATCGAATAACTAGATTCGAAAACCTTTCTTCGAATAAACTATATTCAATTTACTCTATTTAATTTTACTCTTATCAATTAACTCTATTGGATTTTACTCTTATCGATTAACTCCATCGAATAACTAAATTCGATAACTCCTTCGAATAATCAATATTCTATACTTCACTTCGATTAAACTGATCGATAACTCTTTTCAATTAAACTATAATCGATAACTCCTTTCGATTAACAAATAATCGATAACTCCTTCCGAATAACCAAATTCGATAATTTCTTTCGAATAAACTATATTTGATAACTCCTTTAACTCTATTCGAATAAACTATTATTCGATTAACTCCTTTAACTCTATTCGAATAAACTATTATTCGATTAACTCCTTTTATTCTATACGAATAAACTAATATTTGATTTACTCTATTTCAAATAACTCATATTTGATTTAACTCCATTCACTTGACTCTAGATCGCAGCGATCACAATGGTTACGCCTGATTCCCCCAGGAAACATCCGACCGTCCTAGGCTATCTGCAGCCCTACGAATTACGCTAGCATTCGTGCGAAATGGCAACTTATCCTGAGTAACTATGTTTGACTAACTCTATCTCAATAACTATATTCGATCAACTTTAATTGAATAACTAACATTCAATTAAATCCTAATTCGATTAACTATGTTCAGTTAACTCTATCTGGTTAACTCTTACTCTAATCGATTTATTCTAACTCTATTCGACTTCTCCTGTTTGAATAACTCCTACTGGATAATGTTTATTCATTTTTAAAGATTTACTTTTAGTAACGGTTCTTCACTTTATAAATGTTCTCTTTAATAACGTTACTTCACTTATACAAGTGTTGTGTACCCCTTCTATTTAAAACTATCGGTGTTAAAAACCAATATCTCTTCCCTATATAAGTTCAGACTTATATATTCCATTTATCGAATGATAAATATCTAATTTAATTTATAAACTGTTATTTATAAATTAATCTTTTCTATTTATCCGTTAAAACAGATTTCCATTTTCTATTTATCTTCTGAATATTCCTTTGATTAAATTCTATTTATTTAACAAATAAATATCTCATTTATAACATTCTATTTATTTTCTATAAATAATTATTTCCATTGAATCTATTTGTACATGTTTTACAAATATTTCCCTTTGAATTCTATTTGTTTGCACATAACTTCTTTTGTATTTGTGTTACAAATATATTTCCTTTATAACTCTTTTGGTTTTTCCTTTATTCAAACCCAATTCATATTCACATTGATTTTACTCAATTTATTCATTTCTATCCATTTAACTTACTTAAGTTAAATTTAATTTCAATCATTCAAATTTCCATTAACTAGTTGCTAATTAACCGTTTTGCCGATTTCACCCTTTTTATTTGAATATAACTTGTTCAAATATATGTCAACTTAATTATAAACTAACCTAATTATAATTTCAACTCGAGTAATATATTTGATTTCGAGTATAAATTCTCAATCTCTTTCACTTATCAAAAACCCAATTTTGACTCTAATTTCCTTTAACTAATTATTTTCCCATTTAGTTAATTCTATTTAACCATTCAAAATATGATTTTCGTCTTAAAATTCATTTCGCTTACTTCACTGGAGTTCATATTTATTTTATATCTCCAGTCCGGATTTTCTAATTCCTATTCGGATTTTATTTCCTTAAAATCCTTTTGTTTATTCAATTAAACCGTTATGGTTATATAATGGTTCTGGCGCTGCTTTTCTAAAATTTTGATTTTGGCATAACTCAAAATCTATACGACGAAATCCATATTTTTCTCTTTCATTAGAAAACTATTATTCAACCGGTCCCGACGATTCTTGTTTCAAAGAATTCCGACTTCAATTGAGTTCTGTATACTAAATTGAAGTTCGAATCGCCAATTCGCGAACTGCCGTGCTACGGCGAGCTCGTTTTAATTATATTTATAAATATAAACGTTTTAACTTCGTTTATAATAAATTCAACTCCATTCTGATATATTTTTAATATATATCAAATCCATTTCAACATAATATTCCCGATCTATTTCACTTCAAATATTCAAATCATATATATTTACCATATTCAAATTCCATTTGAATTTCTTTATTCAAACTCTATATTTGAATTTCCTTCTATTCAATTTCTATTTGAATTTTCTTCTATTCAAATTCATTTGAATTCCTTATCTTCAATTCCTATTTGAAATCCTTTATTCAAAACCCATTTCAAATCCCTTATTCAAATTCCATTTGAAATCCTTTATTCAATTTCTATTTTAAATTCCTTATTCAAATTCCTATTTGAAATCCTTTGAATTTAAATTCTATTTCAAACTTTATTTTTTCTTTGAATTCTAATATTCAACCTCCACTTTATATTCCCTTTGAAACTCTATTTAACCAAATTCCATTTGAATTCTAATATTCAAATCCCTATTTGACTTTTCTTTATTCAAAACCATTTGAATTCCTTTGAATTCAAATTCCATTTCACTTCTATTTGAATTATATATATATATATATATATATATATATTCAAATTCCTTTATTTTACTTCTATTTGAAATCTATATTCCCATTTCACATTTCAAAATTCCTCTGAAGTAATATAAATATATAAATATATTTATATCTATCTCAAATTCAAAATATTTGAATTTTAAAACAACTTGTTTCTTTCAAACAAATTTCCATCAAAACTTTTCTAAGGCAGCAATTCGTCACTTAGAAACTCGAAAATGAACACTGGTGATGTTGCGACCATCATCAGAATTATTTCCCAGCTACTGAATGAGTCCAGTGCTATATTTCTTTCAAACTCCATTTAGAAAAATATTTTCCAAACTCCCAGGATTTAAATTCTTAATTCTGGTCTGAATTCAATTTCAATTTATCATATTTGTATATTTGATTTCATATACAAATTCCATTGGTTATATATATAACTATTTCAGTTTTAATATCTCATTTGATTATAATCCTAATAATCAACTTAACTATTTAAAAACAATATCATGTCCAATCTTCTGTTCAAGTGTTTATAAACTCCTATCGACATCGTGGCGTCCCACGATTCGACCAAAATTTATAATCCACTCAACAGACTAGTCAACACAATATAAAACGGTTTTTATAGCAAATAACAAATACGCTCTCTCGTATATATATACACTCAACTCATTCTAGGATACTACTGATCCTATCTCTAATGAGCACATTCCAACAAGCCTAGGTATTCGCTCAACCTAAGCTCTGATACCAAGTGTAATGACCCGAAAATCCGGTAGAATTTGAGCTGACCAAAATCACAAGTCCAACCCCAAATATCACGGAAATTCGAACCATTAATAGAAAGAAGTTAGAGGGTGAGGATAGATAAGATAGAAACTTAGAATAGAAGAAGAAGAAGAACACAACATCAGAGTAACACGAATCTCACAGCGGAACGAATAACATATAATATATATAACATAACTTGAAATATACATCTGTACTTGAATATACATCAATATCAAAGTACATCACTTACAACACAGCAGAAATAACTATAGCTATATGATCCTGAAGCCTCCTGCTCCAAGCTCTTCCAGTATATCTGTAAATTCCCGACTACTTGACTGCCCGTACAAATTTAGGCACCCAAGAGTTTAGGGAAAAACAACAAAGTAAACTCCGGGTCAGTCATGGGACTGGTATGAGTAAACAGTTTAAAACAGTTTCAGAAAACTAAATGATATCTCATAAGACCACGCCGTATAACACGGAACGGGTTTTTCCCTTATGAGAATCCAAACACTTGATTTATCTTTATATCAAAACTCTTTTGATATTATAATAATGTCTAAATCAAGTAGATAACAATCTAGTGGAACGTTTGCATCTCACGTTCCACATATGTAATATACAATCAAAATCGCAAGCACGTATTGGGTAATGGATTTCCAACTATGATAAGGTATGGAATCACCTTCCGCTGGTATATCTCTAGAGGAGAATACATCGAGTTCAACAAGAACATCTTGCAACTCAGCCACACATGACCGACCACTCATTTCGCTTAAGTGTATCGAATGTATATCACCAACGATTGGGATCAGCAACCGTTTCCCGAATGGGTCAGCATCGACAATAGATTTTTAGAAGTAAATGAAACTCTAGATCAGGTGATTATACACCCTAATAGGTGCGACCTACATAGCCATGTTGCCTGCCCGATTTCTGTCATTTACCGGATGATGAGGCTAGAAGCTACGCTTTATCATCACGCCATATTCACTTCGAATGCCACATCGTCAAATCCATCAAATCACCGATTGACGTCCTCAACAGTACATTACGTGTTAGCTAAAAGAAGTTTCCTTCTCCGCTTCCACTCTTGGTACGGTTGAAGAAATCAATGTACGTGACCTTTCTGGAAATACTCTGTCAGACATTCATCCATACACGTCACCCAGGAACAGGATGAACCGAAGGTACTATTTCTATAAGTATAAAAAGTCCTTGCACTCTACTCCGTCTTCGATTATCTTTATATAATCTGATTCGCACGCTACTGCCAATATGGAGTGGTTCTTCGGATAATAATCCAACCGGTCTCTCCATATTGACAACGATGGTCAAAACTCCGATAGTCTGTGATTTAACTATCGAATAAAACAAGTGTTTCGATAGTCGATGATTTAACTATCGAATAAAACAAGTGTTCAACCAAACATCCAACAATCACTGAACCTTTAATTAATATTCCATTAATTAAATCCTTTTTTCTATTTCTTTATCAATATTTGTTAATCAAATATTTCAATAACCATATTGCCCTTTTTCGTTCTTCGGAAAACATTTCCGAATATCGCCTTCCTTTATTTTCTAAACTTTAGAAAATATTCATTTTCCTATTTCCAAGCTTTGCACATATTTGGGTTAAAACAGATGTTGTGTAAAACATCGTTACGACAACCCAAATACAGTATTTAACGAATTCTTATTCCACATTGATCTTCGAGCCTGAATCTTGCTGCTTATCGGTATATCATGAAATCAACCAAGTTGGGGTATAATTACCTCTCAGACCTTGACTGAATAACATTTAACGTCAAAACAGACAAGACTACTTACTCGAACAAATCAATTCCATACAACTACTGATTTACTTTTAAACACGTATACACTTCCCTTTTCTATTCTTACTAGATTTTATTCTTATAATTCCTTTTTGATTATACTATTCTATTTCTAAGTTCGTTTTCTTATCGACTTCTATATATATCGATACTTTGATTTCTAACTATCAAATTATCTTAAAAATATTCTATCTCCTTAAATTCCCGGAAAAATTCGCCATAACCTCCTTTGTACCGGGAGCATCGGGAAATTTCAAATAGCTTCCCCGGTCCTTCTCATTTCAAAAAGAAAAAGAAAAAGCCAAGCGGCTTGCCGATACGACGCATAAAATCTCATATGGAAATTAAATACGTACCTTTTTGTCGGGCATTCTATTTATTTCACTTCTATACTTTATTCCATACATGTCTCCTGTATGTCTATACCTGTCCAATCTATTTTAACTATACCAATCGCTTTAACTCAATTTGTTAATTAAATCTGTTAATTAACTTTTCAGTCTATTTCACCTTCATATTTGAACATGACATGTTCAAATATATTTTAACTGCATATTAACAAATTCTAATTATACTCATACTCTCGTTTCCTTATCGACTTCTTATTCAAATTCCAAATCAATTCTATTTGAATTCTCTTTATTTAAAACTTCATTGAATTCTATTTTCAAATTCTATAGTTAAAGTCCATTTGAATTCTATATTCAAATTCTATAGTTAAAGTCCATTTGAATTCTATATTCAAATCCTATAGTTAAAGTCCATTTGAATTCTATATTCAAATTCAATATTTGAATTCTCTGCATTATTTATAAACAACGTTTATAACTTCAATTCAAATCCCACCTTTCCATTTATAAACAACTTTATAAATTCGATTCAAATTCCATTCTTTTCATTTATAAACAACGTTATAAATTCGATTCAAATTCCATCCTTTTCATCTATAAACAACTTTATAAATTCGATTCAAATTCCATCCTTTTCATTTATAAACAACGTTATAAATTCGATTCAAATTCCATCCTTTTCATTTATAAACAACGTTATAAATTCGATCACTTGTTTTATATACCTTCAAAACATGTTAATATTTTCTATAGTTTTATTTAAAATTCAAATTCTATTTATAAAAATAGAATTCCCTTTTTAAAATCTCAAATACCCTTTTCGATATTTTTATGAATCAATATTCAAGCCCCATGGATATTTTAAACAATCAAACCAACCAATTTTCAATCATTTGATTTTTAACACATCATATATGAATATATATGAAATCAAACAAACAACAAACAGATAATATTTTTTTTGAGGAATCCAGTTGGATTCCTCCAACCTGTTTCCCTGCATCCACAGACGTTAGCACATAAATAATACCCATTCTGCTTCGTGGCAGAATATTGCGGTATAAAGGTCATCCACTAATCATAGCGTGGGGCGTATAGGGTAATCATCCGCTATGGTACCGCGGGCATCCGCTAATGAGACTGCGGGAATCCAACCAATCATCAACCCAATATATATATATAATAGTCAACCAATCCTAAATAACTATATATATTTTAAATCAACCAGCAAACATTCAAACAAGTATCAAAAAATTATTTTAAATGAATAAAAATAATTCTAAATGAACAGGTGAGTGGAGTTTACTCACCGATTTTCCTTTGTTGAATATCCCGTTTGATTCCGTAATATCGCAGCTTATGAATCAACTTAATGAGTTTATTTGCCTCGCTTTTCTTGGATAACTCGACTAATTGCTGAAATGAATTCTTAGACATCTCCAAAAACAAACAACGCAAATACACTTCATCCATCCATTCTGGCATTTCACCAAGGTCTATTATCGTGTAAATAAATTATACTCATTTACAATGTAAATGATAATTTATTTATTTATTTCTTTAATCACTCTTGAACACTTTAAATTAAATAAACTATTTTTCTCCTTCTTAAAAATGGTCTAGGTATTTTAAATTAATTATATTAACTAGATGTATATAAATAACTTTAAGAAAAGAAATGGTTTAAACAAGTTACCAAACCCCTTTTTCTTCTTTACTGAAACATCCAGACCCTTGCTGAAGCTACTGTACCTCGCCATGACTCCTACGATCGATCTTCGCAACATCGATTCCCTTAAACACACACCCGCACCTTTCCTTCTACCAGTATCTCCCAGAGCTGCAGCTCGATCAACTACAGGAACTCACGACAGACTTCAAACCATTTCAATGAGCATCGCACCCTTAAAACAAATCGCGATAGCAAAACTTCCCAGATTCCATGAACTCGCGAACCACATCGACCTTCCAGTTAACACGACGGCAGGGGAAATCGATCTTCATCGCGATGCCCTAGCTGCTGCTCGAACCCGTCGACCTCTCAAAAACTATCGCGACTTCGATTCTCTCAATTCGTTCGAGCTTCTGGAAAGTAGGAGGATTAAAATCGCATGCTCCAGAACGTCTCGATCTCGCAGATTCAATTCGTGATTTCAGTTAGGTGGATTTGCAATTTACAGAAGAAGTAAAAGGGAAATTCGGTTTTTTAAATGTTTTGATTTCTCCCCGAAATGGAATTAGAGGCTGCGGCCATTTTATAATAGAAGGGGGTAGTTGCGATTTGTGGTAAACAGAGAAGGCACGGTTCAATTTTGTTTTGTGGAGATGGATCAAGGCACGGGTGTTTTGTTTGGTCCACACACTGATATTTTATTTAATTTTAATTAAATAAAAAAATGGTATCCTTAAAAATGAAATACCCCTTGACTGCTAACTCCTTTCTGAATCCAACAACTGTCAACCCTAGGGTAATACCCCTATTTCGGACATACTGGGACAGGTCACGAAGTCCAATTCGATCTTCTGGAGAAGAAAATAATTTAAATCCTATATAAATTAAATTCCAGAACAATTAATTCCCTCGACAATAAATTAATGTTATCGTTATTATTCAGTTTTGAATTTCTATTGATTATCTGAATCAATTTCCGTATAGTCTGAACTCTTGAATTTAATTAACTTCGTATTTCGAAAATTATATAAATTCAAAGTAAATCATATTTCTGCTTTTAAATCGATAATCAAATATAAAATTTCTTTTATATTTTTATCTCAATATTTAAACCTCATTAAATATTCTAAATTTACCGACGAAATATCCAGGTCATTACATGTTGATTTTAGGTGTATGGACGATATTGGGCATCGTAACTTGATATGTTAAACACCATAACATACCGGAATATTGAAAAGAAAATATTTATGAAATCAGAGGATTTTATAGGAAATACGTTTAGGTCGAATTATAAATGAAGGGAAATCTTTATAAATGGAATATTTATAAAGTGAATTTTTATTTAGAATAAATAGATAAGATACTATAAAATGGATTATTTATTTGTTAAATAAATAAAATATTAAATAGGGATTATTCACTTAGAAATAAATAGGAGATATTAACGGAGATATTTATTTAATAAATAAATAGAGTAAGATAAAGACATATTTATTTAGAAAACGAATAAGAAATTGTTAAAGGAAATACTTAGGATAATAAATAAGGTTAATAAAGGATATACTTAGAAATAGAACCTAAAAAGGGATATTTGCAAACCATTTGTAAATAGAATTTAAAAAGGAAATATTTGTTTAGAAAACAAATAGATTATAAAGGAAATATTTATCATATGGATAAATAGATATATATATATATAAGTCTGAACTTATATATGAAGAAGTAAATAGATAAAAGGAGCAGATTGATTTATAAATGATATTTATGAATTAAGTTAAATATTTATTATTTGGATAAATAGAATATATAAGTCAGGGCTTGTACAAAGAAGTAAAAATCGATTTCAACATTGATGTTTGAGCTGAATAAAGACAAAGAGTTAATCGGTTAGGGTTAATCAGTTAGAGTAAAACCATTAGGGTTAACCAGTTAGGTTAAACCGTAGGGTTAAACCAGTTAGAGTTAATCAGTTAGAGTTAATCGATAGAGTTAAATCGAACTAGAGTTATTGAATAGAGTCAAATCGAACTAGAGTTATTCAAATGGAGTTAATCGAATTTAGTTATTCGAAGAAGTGAATCGAATCAGAAATATTCGAAGTGAGATAATCGAATAGTAGATATTCGAAGTGAGATAATTGAATCAGAGATATTCGAAGTGAGATAATTGAATCAGAAATATTCGAAGTGAGTTGATCGAATCTAGTATTCGACAGGAGTTAAATTGAATAAGATTTATTCGAAGAAAGAGATTATCGAATATAAGTATTCGAAAGTAAGCAAATCGAATATAAGTTATTCAAATAAGTTATTCGAATAAGAGTTAATCCAATAAGAGTTATTAGTCAGTAGTTATTCAAATAAGAGTTATAGATTAGAGTTAACCGAACAGGGGTAATTAAATTAGTTGTCGTTATATTATTCGAGTTAGGAAATAAAATTCATATTAAAGATAATATATTTCGGATGCAGGAGATTATGACACCATTGTTATAATCACATAAACTTGTAAAAGAAGGGGTTTCGTAAATAGAATCCGAGGGTTCGTAAGGAAGTGTTAAAGGGTTAAAAGATGAACTTACCCTATTTCGAGATTTGAAATGTTGTTCAATTAAGGTCTGAGAGGTAGTTATACCCCAACTTGATTGACTTCGTTTTTAATTTAGAAATGGTTAAGGTTCGAGAGTGAAAGTGGTTAAGTGATTTTAGTAAATAAGTATAGTGGTTCGAGTTGTCGTCGCGATGTTGATTTAAACATCTATTTAAATCCAAGTAAAGAAGATTTGGAAATGTTTTCCAAATAGAATCAGAAACATGATCAAATATTGAAATTTGAAATATGAATTAGAAAAGGAAGTGTTCATGTATAAGAAGTTAAGAAATGGAGTTAAGCTAAATCAGAATTTGATTGGAGACTTGTTAAGTTGAATGGTTTCCTAAGTCTCTATCTGATGTTGGTTTCGACCTTCGGGATTGGTAGTTCTTATACTAGTTTACAATCAGAGACTGATAGTTGTAGAAGAATAGTGATACGTAAATAAGTTATGGAAATGTTTTCTAGCGTTAACGTATATTTTCTAAACATAGAAAATAAAGAAAATATGAATATATATATGTATATGATTGATGATTGATTGATATAATTTCCATCTGAAAATAATAACGTTGTTTGCACACCTGTTTTTCTTTGATGGTTAAATCACAGACTATTGAAGTTTTGACCATTTTTAACGTTGTTAATATGGAGAGACCGGTTGGATTATTATCCAAAGAACCACTCTGTATTGGCATAAGCATTGCGAATCATATATGCCAAAGATAATTGAAGACGGAGTAAGGTGCAAGGGATATTGTATAAGTCTTAGATAACAATGCTAAGATGGATGTACTGAATAGCGCCTTCGGCTCATCCTGTCCCTGGATGACTTGTATGGATGAATGTCTGACAGAGTATTTCCAAAAAGGTCACGTACATTGATTTCTTCAACCGTACCAAGAGTAGAAGCGGAGAAGGAAACTTCTTTAGCTAATACGTAATGTACTGTTGTAGACGTCAGTTAGTAATTTTCGATGGATCTGACAATGTGGCATTCGAAGTGAAATCCGATGTGATGATAAAGCGTAACCTCAAGCCTCATCAACCGGTAAATGACAGAAATCGGGCAGGTAGCATGGCTATGTAGGTCGCACTTATTAGGCATAATCACCTGATCTAGAGTTTCATTTACTTTTAAAAATCTGTTGTTGATGCTGTCCCATTCGGGAAACGGTTGCTGATCCCAACCGTTGGTGATATACATTCGATACACTCAAGCGAAATGAGTGGTCAGTCATGTGTGGCCGGGTTGCAAGATGTTCTTGTTGAACCCAGTGTATTCCTTTCTAGAGGTACACTAGTGAAAGATGGTTCCATACCTTGTTATAGTGGAAATCCATTACCCAATACGTGCTTGCAGTTTTGATTGTATACTATATATGTAGAACGTGAGATGAAAGCATTTCTGCTAGATGATTATTATACTGTGGTTGATAGACATTATTATAATATCAAAAGGTTTTTGATATAAAGATATTTTGGATTCTCATAAGGGAAAAACCCGTTCCGTTATATGGCGTGGTCTTATGAGATATCGTTTACTTGTTCAAATCGTTTAAAAACTGTTTTACTCATACCAGTTCTATGACTGACCCGGAGTTTATTTTGTTTTGTTTTCCCTAAACTCTTGGGTGCCCAATTTTGTACGGGCAGTCAAGTCATCGGGATTTACAGATACTTGAAGAGCTGGAGCAGGAGGCTTCAGGATCCTATAGCTATAGTTTATTTCCGCTGTGTTGTAAGTGTTGTACTCTGATAATGTTATTGTATACATATACTGATTTTATTTCAAGGATATGTTATCTATTATATGTTATTCGTTCCGCTGTGAGTTCGTGTTACTCTGATGTTGTGTTCTTCTTCTTCTATTCTAAGTTTCTATCTTATCTTTCCTCACCCTCTAATTTCTTTCATTAATAACCCGTTATTTTCGACCCTTGAATGTTCGATATGTGTTGTATATCGGATAACTAAGATCGCCAAATTTCCGGGTCATTACAGTTGGTATCAGAGCTTAAGTTAAGTGAATTACCTTGGCTCTGTGGCGTGACTCGGTAGAGATGGGGTTAGCAATACCCTAGATTGAGCTTGAGTGTATATATACGAGAGAACGTATTTGTTATTGATATAAAAATTGTTTTATATTGTGGTGATTTATTGCTTGAGTTGTTTTTGAGTTCTGGTCGATCAGTTTGATCCACTGTATCGGTAGGAGTTAATAAACACTCAAATACGATGGGTCGGCACGATATGTTTTGAAAAGAGGGTAAATGAAAATAATTTTACCCAAAGTATATTTTGATATATATTGGATATATTGGTTGATATTATAACCGAATAGAATTATAAAAATGTGAATTTGTTATGTAAATAACCAATCAGAATTCATATAAGTATAATGAATTAAATTAAATCTGAATTTAAATCAAAAATTGAATTAAAACTCTAGAAAATTGGATAAGTGTTTGTAAATGGATTTGGATTAAAAATAATGAAAATCTAAGATACATGGAGATTTTAAATTGTTTTACAAGCAGTGTGAATCATATTTTGAAATGCATTTCAAAGTGGAAATGTTTAGAAATGATTTTATAGTATTGAACTCACTTCGATCGCTGGGAAATAGATTCTGACGATGATAGGTGCATCATCAGTATTCATTTTTGAGTTGTAAGTGGCGAATTACTACCAGAGATACTGTTTTGAATTTATTTTGGGAAAGACAAGTTGTGTTGAATTCCAAAAAGGAAAATTGGATTTTTTGAAAAGAGTAAACTGATTAAAAACTCCCAGGGAAAGACTGTTTGAATTAAAAACAAATTTAACAGAAATTTGTGAAAGCAAATTTGAATTAAAGTAAAGCCAGTAAAGTGGTAACTGAGATTGAATTAGAATGATATCAAGACAAATTGGATTGTAAGATTCAAATTTGAAGTGTAATGTGATAATTAAGTTAAGAGTTGGGAATCGAGAAGAAACTCGAGTTGAAATGATATTTGGCTCGGTTATAAGCGAATGGTTGTGTTGTGGATAAAAGCAGATTGGAATTTGATTGGGATGACCTTTGTATCCGCTGAATTGATAACAGGTGGAAAGGATATAATGATATGCCAACAAAAGGTACAAGTTTATATTTCTATTGGATATAAGATTTATGAGCCGAATTGGCAAGCCGCTTGGCTGTTTGATTTTCTTTTGGGATGGGGATTGCCCAGAGAGACGAGTGGTGGTTTGACTTATTGACCAGTACAAAGGAGGTGCTGGCAAAAAATTTCGAAAAGTTAAGGTGTTAGAAAATTTTCAGGGTTTTTTGGAAATTTTCATTGATAAGAATTAATTAAATATTTAATTGAAATTAACTTGGTTCAGTTGAAACTGAAGTTAAGAAGTGAACAAATATGTTCTAACCAGTTGATAGGGTCGTCCTCTACCTTAGCAATTTCGAGGACGAAATTATTTTAAGTGGGGAAGAATGTAATGACCCGCATTTTCAAGGATTTAATAATTAATTTATTTAATTATTTAAAAGGTGATGTAGTGAATTAAATGGTGGTTTAATAAAATAATGGTGAATATTTAATTTAAAATTATAAATTAAATAATATATTTAATTCTGAAGTAATCAGAATTGGCTGAAATTGCGATATGGTGTGAACTGGATCATCTGTGGTATTTAATTCAGCTTGGAATTGAATTTAAATAACGAATATATTATATAAACGACAGTTTGAACGTAGAGTTATAATATAATTAAAATCGAGCTTGAAATGACGCTGCAGTTCGTAAATTGGCGATTCGAACTTCAGCTGAATGTACAGGATTCATCTTAAGCCGGATTTCTGTGAAACAAGAAACATGTGGAGCTGGTGGAGTATATCTTTCGAGTGGAAGAGAAAAATCTGGATTTCGTCGGTTAGATTTTGATTTACGTCCATATCAAATTTTAGAAAAGTCGCTGTGGAATTTCTTTACAATTTATAAAGGAATTATTTATATTTTAAAAAGGAATTTCATTTTAAATCGAATATCGATTTAATCGGGAATTGAAATATCGAGTTATAAATCCCAGTAGAGCTGTATGGTATTTCACTGAGGATTGATAGAATTTCCATCTGAAAATAATATCGTTGTTTGCACACCTGTTTTTCTTTGATGGTTAAATCACAGACTATCGAAGTTTTGACCATTTTTAATGTTGTTAATATGGAGAGACCGGTTGGATTATTATCCAAAGAACCACTCTGTATTGGCTTAAGCGTTGCGAATCATATATACCAAAGATAATTGAAGACGGAGTAAAGAGCAAGGGCTATTGTATAAGTCTTGGAAACAATGCCTAAGATGGATGTACTGAATAGCGCCTTCGGCTCATCCTGTCCCTGGATAACTTGTATGGATGAATGTCTGATAGAGTATTTCCAAAAAGGTCACGTACATTGATTTCTTCAACCGTACCAGGAGTGGAAGCGGAGAAGGAAACTTCTTTAGCTAATACGTAATGTACTGTTGTAGACATCAATTAGTGATTTTCGATGGATATGACAATGTGGCATTCGAAGTGAAATATGATGTGATGATAAAGCGTAACCTCAAGCCTTATCAATCGGTAAATGACAGAAATCGGGCAGGTAGCATGGCTATGTAGGTTGCACCTATTAGGTATAATCACCTGATTTAGAGTTTCATTTACTTCTAAAAATCTATTGTTGATGCTGTCCCATTCGGGAAACGGTTACTGATCCCAACCATTAGTGATATACATTCGATACACTCAAGCGAAATGAGTGGTCGGTCATGTGTGGCCGGGTTGCAAGATGTTCTTGTTGAACCCAGTGTATTCCTTTCTAGAGGTACACTATCAAAAGATGGTTCCATACCTTGTCATAGTGGAAATCCATTACCCAATACGTGCTTGCGGTTTTGATTGTATACTATATATGTAGAACGTGAGATGAAAGCGTTTCTGCTAGATGATTATTATACTGTGGTTGATAGACATTATTATAATATCAAAAGGATTTTGATATAATGATATTTTGGATTCTCATTAGGAAAAAACCCATTCTTTTATACGACGTGGTCTTATGAGATATTGTTTACTTGTTCAAACCGTTTAAAAACTGTTTTACTCAAACCAGTTCCGTGATTGACCCAGATTTTATTTTGTTTTGTTTTCCCTAAACTCTTGGGTGCCTAATTTTGTACAAGCAGTCAAGTAGTCGGGATTTACAGATACTTGAAGAGCTGGAGCAGGAGGCTTCAGGATCATACAGATATAGTTTATTTCCGCTGTGTTGTAAGTGTTGTACTCTGATAATGTTATTGTATACATATACTGATTTTATTTCAAGGATATGTTATCTATTATATGTTATTCGTTCCGCTGTGAGGTTCGTGTTACTCTGATGTTATGTTTTTCTTCTTCTATTCTAAGTTTCTATCTTATCTTTCCTCACCCTCTAATCTCTTTCATTAATAACCCGTTATTTTCGATCCTTGGATGTTCGATATGTGTTGTATATCGGATAACCAAGATCACCAAATTTCCGGGTCATTACAGTTTGTGTGTGTGTATATATATATCTGGATCATATGCCGTACACTTCTTTGTGCATCGCGTGTAAACACAGGTGTTATACAAATCTAATAATAACTGAATAAAATTAAATCAAACAAATTTTTCATTGGGATAAAGTAAATACAGCCAAAATAATATATCCTACCCCAATTCAATCAAAAATATCATATAGTAAAACTTTACATCTGCCCTGCTTTCACCTCACGTATACACAACCTATTAGTGTAGCTAGAAGATCTATCTAGCTTGAACCCATGCCGACCAAGCTTTCTATTAAAAATTGATATTTCAGTAATTTGCTCGCTGCACTTCTTCTCCTTTATATACCCTCATTGTCTCCATCTTCTCAGCGAAGGAAACGAACCCAAAACAGGAATTTCCTCCCTAACCAATATACATATCATCAGATGCCTTTTAACTTAGATGAGAAGAAATTAGTCTTCACGTTAGATGGAAGAAGGAGATGCATGGGTTCAGGATGGTTGGGCTCAGGCTGTTTGGTTCTCTGGCGTGGATAATGCAAGGGGATGCTGAGTTTTGTGGCACAACAGCATGTAATAAACGGAAAAAAGGGGTAGCGTGCATCAATGGGGAATACAGTAGAAGGGCATGAGGCCAAATAGAGTGAACGTGGCTATTGTTGTGGATAAGGGATAGCGGTTAAAGCGGAATATGTGGTGAAGGGGGAACTTGACATGGAGAAGTGGTGTGTTTTATCGGTATATTGTAAAGAACAGCAGAGGGGAACAGGCAGACTGAGGAACTGGAAGAATGCATGGCGAAGCAAGTATGGATTCTAAGAAGGGAAGTAAAAATGGGGAAAACAAGGAGTTGGCTTGGTGAGTGCGAGAGTCTGAAGCTGGTAGGTCTGTGTATATTGGTAGGAGATGGAGTGGAACGAGGCATACGGAGATTCACGTTAAGAGCAGTTCGAAACGAGCTGAAGTGACGATGAACAGTAGCAATGTAAGAAAATTGCCAGGTGCCTAATACTTGATTAAAGAATGCTTAATTACCTTTTTAAAATATTGCCTAAGCCATGTAGATTTTTACATAAACAATAATTTAAATTAATACGGTCTTGGGAAATTTTTATGTGGCCAATCTGTCAAACATGAAACAATGTTCTGGACTGCCTCTCACATTTACACGTGGCCTGAGAGGTTGTATTTAACATGACCATTATACAGTATCCTTATGCGCAGTAACATGGCTTCTAATATATCTAATTTCGTTAGAAACATACCTAAATATTTTTAGAGTAGGCCTAACATTGAGTTATAATATTAATGTCATTAAGATTTGGATTAACAATATTACTTTGAATTGGTATACGAAGTGGCCTGGAATACATTTCGAATGGGCTTGACTGGTTTGAAGTTGCCCATTTAAGTTTTATTTCATGCCTAAGTATAACTAGTTTACAAAGGTGCCAACTCTTTCTATTATAATGTGCCATGTTTCTTGTAAAAGGTGTTAATGGGTAAGGTCAATTATTAAAATAAAGATTTAATTTTAATTCATTTATAAAGTATGTAGCTTGGCACTGTTTAATATAGTTATACATTGGCCTGAGTATTTCGTATGGACCCGATATTACTGTAATGGTTTAGTAAGATGGATACAGTGTCTGATATATGGAGCTGACCAAGTTAAAACATGATGGTGTAAAATTTAAAAACGTTAAAATGTTAAGTATATTTATAAACTGTTATAAATAATATTAATTTAAATAAGCAAATAGCGTATTAAATCATGTCCTGGTCATATAGTAACAGGGTGGAACAAACCAGAGGACAGTGTGACCATATTTACGGACGTAATATTTTGAAGCTGGTTTGGACAGAGTGGGGCACAACTGGTAGTTTTAATTAAATTAGACGATTGTTTAATTTAATTAAAACAAACCATTTCAGCGACGATGAAACACAAGGTGAGTTTAACCCACTCAGTTTATCCTGTTTATATTTTATATAAATCGGTTTTTTATTTTTATGTGCAATGTTAGCTAGTAGTTGAAGATTTGATGACTGTTTGCTTGTTTGTTGAATATTTCAAATATTCATTGATTTAACTAAACCTTGTTTAATTTGATCAAATTAAATCGTTATTTTAACGATTAGATTTCAAACGAGATAACTTACCTTGTTGGTTACGTTTATAATAATATAAACATATTAAATAAACAATTGGGTGATTGATTCGACGTTATAAATTGATTGTTGATCGTTATTAGTTGAATTGTTTATTTCTATTTATCATGAAATATACTATTATATTAGAGATAACTCATTTTGGTGCAGGGAAGGACAGGTTGGAAGGATCTAGCCGGATTCCTCAAATGTGTTGTTTATATTCATATTTTATTTTATGAATTATTTAACCAGTATGATGGAATGGTTGGTTTACTATAGATCGTTGAATTAAAAATCCAAGATTTATTTGTTAGTCACCAATGGATGATATTTCTTGAGTAATTGGTAATGGTTGGCCTAAAAATAAACCATTTATGAATGTTCATTTATAGTCAGGTAATTCGAGATAAATAAGGTTATAAGAATTTATTTTTTAACCAAAACGAATTTTGAAATCTATTTTATATAGATTATTTAAACAGGGATTTACTAAAGGAAATAAATAATTATTTTATCTATAAGTAGAACAAGTATATAAAGCGAGATTCGTATGTTAATGAGTTTTATAGGCGATGAGCAGAAATTAACCAAATGGTTAAGGATTTGAATTAATTGTTCCAAATAACAATTAAGTGCGATTGTTGAATTCAATTAGATGGCTAATAAAATAAAGGAATTAGTTAAGCGATTAAAAGAAAGGACTAACGAAATTGGTTAACGGATTAACCTTGTTTTGACTCGACTAAGTCAACTATTTTAAACCAAGATAGATTATTAAATAAATTATTTAATCATGAATTATTTTTAAAGTAGAGTGTTATTTTAATTATCTAAAAGGGAGATTAACCATTTGAAGTAAACAAATAGATTTCTAAAATGTTAGGATTGATTATTATTTATTTAATAATAATCAAATGATAAATCTTGAAATTTAGTTTCCTTGAATGGAAGTGTATGAAGTTACAGAGCCCTATGTGAAGTTAAGTGAAATGGTAAGCGAATTTGTATTTAGTATAAACTCCTATCAAGAGTTTTATTGGTCGGATTTTATAAAATCCGAATTGGGAAAATATAAAGGCAAATTATAACTAGATTAATGTTATAAATGATTTTAAGAATTGAAACAAGTTCAAATGGGATTTGTAATCTGAAGAACATTAAAGGGATTTTAAAAGTTTAAAGAGGGGAAATAGAAATGTTTTAAAATTGATAAAGTGTAATTTGGGAATTGGAAAAGGGTTTTCAAAAGAGAATTGATGAGGTTAAAAAGCATGTTGAAAATCGTAGGGTAAATAGAAGTGTTGAGGTATTTATTTGAACAAGGTTTCGTTGATAAAATCATGTCTATTCTGAGGATAAGAAGGTTGTTGTCTCAAGATCTGAGCGGCAAGTAAAATACCCCAACTTGTAATGATTTCATGATTATCTAAGGACGATATTAGTTTAGAAACGAGAGTAGTGAAAAGTATTAAAATTAATATTTCATTATGGATATTATAAACTATAACTCGAAGAGTTATAAGTTGAATAAATTGTTTTTGGAAACAAGAAGTGAAAAGGTGGTATTATAAATGTTAGAAGATTTAGAAATTTAATTAACAACTGTTTAACTAAAGAGGCCAAGTGACGTCATATACTAAACAAATGAATCCACTTTATTTTTCTATGGACGATGATTATTTATTTTGATAGTTAAATCGCTGACTATCAAAACCTGGTCAAATCGATTGTTGGTATGAAAAGACTGGAATCTAATTTATATTTGAAAACCATTCCGACCAGTAAATTCGTAACATTGAAGATGTTCAGAAACTGATCAAGATGGAGCAATTGAAGACCGTGGATCTTCATAAGCAGAAGGATTGCTGTCGAATCTCTCTGACTCTTAACCAGAGGTTTTTGATGTGATTCGGTCATGGTTGAGACTTTGCGGATTGCAAGGACTACTCACTACCGATCCTTTGGATGCGGTAGGAGGTTCCTTCTGCTCATCCTGTTCCTGAACGACTTATATGGACAAATGTCTGACAGAGTATTTTTCTAAAAACCATGTACGTTGATTTTTACAAATATACCGAGTTAGTGGCGAAGAGGGGCACTTATTTATACCCAGAGTATATTTGTGGACGTCAATTAGTGATTTGACGAATCTAACGATGTGGCATTCAAAGTGAACGGCGACCAGATGATCAAAAAGAGAATTATAACCTCAAGCCTCATCAACCGGGAAATGACAAAAATCGGGAAGGCAGCATGGCTATGTGGGTCGCCCCCATTACGGTGTATAATCACCTATCTAGAGAAAATCCATTTCCTTCTTTAATCTATTTCGATGTTGTCCCTTTTCGGGAAATAGTGGTTTGGGCCCAACCATTGGTGATATACATTTGGTACACTTAAGCGAAATGAGTAGTCGGTCATGTATGGGCCGGGTTGGAAGACGTTCTTATTGAACCAAGTGTATTCCCCTCTAGTGATACGCTATCAACAGGTGGTTCCATACCTTGTCATAGTCGGAATCCAATCTCCAATAAGCGCATGGGTTTTGATTGTGTACGATATATTTAGAGCGTGAGATGCAAGTGTTCCGCTATATTGTTATTTACTTCTATTTAGACACTATTATAATATCAGAATAAAATATGATTTCAAAAATGTTTAAGTTATAATAAGGTAAAAACCGTCCGTGTTTATGTGTGGACTGGTCTTACTATTATCTTTTTTCTTTCAAAAGGATTTTTGCCTTTAAAATCAATATGGGTGTTATCTAAACTAAGTGGGTTTCTCACTCTGGTTCATTGGACTGACCCGGTGTTTGTAATGCTCGGGTTAGCCCGGGATTTACAGGTTCAGATTAAGATGCTATGGATTTCAGAGACGAACTGGAGAAGTTCATACATATGATATTTAATATTTATTCCGCTGTGTGATGTATAGAAGGATAGGTTGTTGTAACTTGTGACACCCCACATCCGTTAATGTCACTCTATAAAGAATGCATTAAGTTTCGTGAAGCGTTATTGGTAAATAAGAACATAATATCACAAGACAGACATGTAAAATAGCAGCGGAATTAAAAACTTTATTTAAATCAAAACATTATGCTCCCAAATACTGAGTTTACATCATAAGTTTGAAGTAACCAATTACATAAATAATCTGTCTTTCCAAAAATATCAAAGTACAAAAGCATAAAACCATATTTCCTATGTGAAGCCGTAAGAGAGTTGACCAGAAGTCAAAGCGCTACATCTATATCCAAAATCCAAGCTAAGCTGAAAGAATCCAAATCAACTCTAAGCACTTCCACCCTGAGAACCTGGGGGGAGACTGAAGAGAGAGAAGAGGAAATAAAAAAGGTCAGACATAAAGTCTGGCGAGTCTAGTTACTTTTAAATATAAATAAATAAAAGTATCATGGCAGATATATAAAATTGGAAGAAGAAAATAACAGTAACAAGTGTGAACTGAGCAAGATAAGATGAACATGATATATTGCACTTCTTAAATACATTTCTCTGCACCGTACCGATAATAGTATATTAAAAATAGAATGGTCGTTACAAATACTGTTCCATTTCATTTTCTTGATTATTAGGTTACTTGGGTTTGTAGAACTCAAGACTTATCAACGCATCATAACCATTTACTTTCCCATGGATTCACCTAATGCAATATATGTAGCTATCTATTAATTTTGAGATACAACCCATGGTACCCCACTCGCAAAGTCTCCACCGTAATGAACGCAGTCCCCCATCCTACGCTGGGGTGACATACGGATCTCTATATAATGATGTTACGTTCCTCACATATCTGTCATTACTATGCTACGTAAGCGTACGGACTTCCACCATTGATCGAATCAGATTCCTTATCGGAATAATTCCCTCTAGTCTACGATACACCACCCAAAGTAGATATGAATGTATCTAGACTGTCCCACGTATGTAATGTAATTGTAGCTCAATGCCTCAGTCGCACGTCCTCTAATGTACACCGAGTTCCATAGTAGGGATAAACAAGAAACATGGAACTCAGCCGAGAGCTTTTCCATACCTGTACTGACCTGCCTTTAAGAGCCTCCAAATACAGATATTCCTAGGGTCTATTTTCTATGGTGGCTATGGCCCCACCTCATCCCCTCCCTCAACTAGTAAAGACTACAAGGGCTAAGTGACCACCCCTAATAACAACCAATCTAAACATCCGTGTGGTGTCTACCCTTAACCCCGTACCTCGATAGTGAAAGGTGAAATGGTATCTTGGGTTTAGCTCTATTCTTTTCGCATCCCGCTGGCTGCCGATGACTAATATCCAACGGTCTACTATCCTTGTTGGTCGTGACCCTACGCCTCCTCGTTAGGCAACCGCCGAACTACCCTAGTGTCACCTCGTCTCAGCATTCCGACTGCATAGCTACATCTGCAGTCAAGGACAACCCACCTAGTAGTTACGCGCAGACCCAACCTCTGCGAGTGCAACCTAAGACATCTATCACCGCACAGAGGACTACTAGGAGTACCTTACGTACTTCAGGAAGCTGCGTGCTTCCCCTTCTAGTCCTTTGGAGCCGTCATAACAATCAGATGAATGTGCGCTCCCCTCGTGTCTTATAACACCTCGATGATCTACTCCGTTGGGTTATTCACCCTCAAACGTATGGACTGGTCCAAGCGCCTTTCTTTAATATGTTGTTAGACCCTATATCTAAACTTTCTTTTACAGGTTCCTATTTAACATGTTATTCTCTAGATTGTGGCCCATGGTCTGTAATCCACAATATATTCTTGCTTGGTTACATCATTACAATAACATGTTCTCCTTAATACGTTATTAAGTATATCTCAATTCACATATTTCCTAATTAACATGTCACTTACCATATATGATTAAATATAACTTATTTATTTTACAAGTTTTCCTCATTCTTACTCATTTAATCATAAATTCAATTGACAGCGTCACTACAACTTATCGTTGTTTACTTAGCAGATTATTACGCATATCTAACTCTATCATTTCTATAAGTTATGCTTACCCTACAAGGTGTCTTCCAATTATATTTTTATTATTTCTACCGGTTATGTATATCACTAAGTGTCTTAATTACATAACCTTACCGGGTTAAGTTTTTGGGCCTATATGTAAATAGTACCCACCCCTGAGATTTACTTAACCCACCCACTGTTCACCCAGTTTTACTTAACCCCAACTTTAGTTTATATTCATACAATCCCTATGGATTCAACTAGATTAAGTAATCAAGATTTATTACCATATTTTCATTTATGGTTACAGTATGCTAGACCTCCCACATTAAACTTGTCATTTGTGGATGCTGGATATGCAGGGCGGGTCCGGGCAGACTTATTCCATGAATTGGGATTAACCTCGTGTCTAAGCATGTCTCATATTTGCACACTTAGACCTCTCACATTAGGTTCAACATTAGTGATTGTGGGATATGTCGATCAGGTCCGGGCAAACTTCCATTACTAATGCAACCTAACCTCGTTTCATAAGTACAATTACAATTTCTAATTGTAATCCTAGGCATTTATTTTTATCCAATTTTACCTATGTCCTTATAGGTGTTCATACCCTTTTTCCCCATATTTAATTATATGCCCAATTCACTATTCAAATTATAGACTTTTATTCCCCTTTTCAATTCACCTTCTAATTATGCACCATATGCTCTTTTTTCCCCAAGTTATAAGTCAAGGCATATACACACACACACACACACACACACACATATATATATATATATATATATATATGTATGTATGTTATGCACAAACCCATATCTACATATTTTCCCAATTTATGTCCCTAGTTCATATTCACATATTTCAATACAAGTTTTGCCCAGATTCATATTAATATATAATCCAATTTATGCCCAAATCATATTTTACATAATTTATGCCAAATCATATTTTCCAATGTTCGCCTAAATTCATATTCATGTTATACAACACGGTATATGTCCCCAAATCCATATTTGTATATTTCCATATTTTATGCCCAAACTTATATTCATATTTTTCCAATATCAATTATGCTCTAAATTATGTCTTTCCCAATCATTCCCAATTTCACACGTTCGCATTTTTCAGCGTTAGGCCTAGGCTCGAAGGTAGCCTGGCTATATAAAAACAAAAGGGAAAAGAGGGAGGGAATAGAATCAGTACAGTCATAATAACAAATCAATAACATAACGATAGAAATAGGCATAAAAACGAATGGACATATTATGACAAGGTTAAACTTGGTGACGATATAAACATATAAGAACAGATCTGAGGAATAAGTCATAATAGAACTGATTAGGAACCGATTCAAGACCCAATTTTTATATACATATCACGATTACTATTTAAATATTCAAATATAAAAATGACATGAACTCGCAATGAATAGATTAAGGAAATGGATCCAAATTACTGCGAAGAACACGTTGAATTTGTTGTTGTAGCAATCGTTGAATTTGTATAATGCTTGCTGAATTAGATTTGGAGTAGATTAGGCCATTCAATCTATGTTGTAGTAACCTAGGTTTAGGGTCCTTTTTATAGTGTAGAACCAATGAATCTAGCTCCAAAATCATCTAGGTTTAGAAAGAAGTTTTCAGAGCTACGGGTGGGTCGACATCCCTTCAAGTAGGTCGACCCCTAGGCCAACCCCCAACGGGAAAAATTCCCGCCCAAAATCCCGCCTTGCAAATTTTGATTTTTGATTTGATTTTCGAATTTTATGGATATATTTATTTCATATATATATATATATATACATATAAGCTCCTTATATGTATACAAACTTCAAACCTTAATAACTTCTTCATACGAAGTTTATTTTACGCAAACCAGGTGTCTATCTTGATCAGAATTTAGAGACAGACGCAATGGCACAGTCTGTTTCCCTTAATTCCGAATATTGAAATGATTATTCTTTAATTCATCATCTTTAGTGTCGTTAAAATTTCGGGGTGTTAGATAACTGTCCAGATATATTGTTGTACTCTGATGACTATAAGTATTTTTTTAAAGTTTCAATAAAGTTTTATTTCCATATTATATTTTATTCCGCTACGATATGAGACTCTGTATCGTAATGGATCTTCTTCTTATTCTTCTATTCTAATATTTCTTCTTTTTACCTCACCCTCTAACTTCTTTCTAATAACTATCTGGTGTTTTCGATACTTAGGTTTTGGCAAGTAATATGAGATTTATATATTATTGTCGAAATTCGAGCATCGAATTCCTATCGGGTCGTTACAGTGGTATTAGAGCTATTGGTTAACTAATGCCCTTGGCTCTATGGCGTAACTCAGTAGAGATAGGGTTAGTAACACCCTAGATTGAGTTTGAGTGTATATAGGGAGAGCGTATTTGTAGATGTTATATTAAAATGTTTTGTATTACGTTGATTGATCAGTTCAAGTGTTGGGAAATCGTACTAAACCGGGAATTGACACAATATGTAACGGCCCGCAAATCTATACTATCTGAGTCGACTAATAACACCAAACTTCCAACCCAAATTGCATAGAAATATGAATCATTATCAGAATGAAGTTAGAGGATGAGAAATAGAAAGAAAGAAATATTAGAATAGAAGAAAATGAAGATCACAAACTCACATCGAAACGAATAAAATATATTATATAACATAACTTTTGAAATACAATTCAGTAACTGGATATACATACATTTATCAGAGCACAACAGTTATTCCTGGAACAGTTATAAACACCTCTTTCCAGATACAACATTGTACACAGCAGAAATATGATAGTCTATAGCTAACTGGTGAAGCCTCCTGCTTCCAGCTCTTCCAAGTGAATCTGAAAATTCCCAACTACTTGACTGCCCATACAAATTTGGGCACCCAAGAGTTTAGGGAAAACAAAATAAACTCTGGGTCAGTCATGAGACTGGTGTGAGTAAACTTCAACCATTTGTTTAACTTTCAAAATCCTTTCGAAAGAAAAGATAATAGTAAGACCAACCCACACATGAACATGGATGGTTTTTACCTTACTATAAACCAAAACACTTTGATACGAAAATCCAGTGATATTATAATAGTGTCTAAATCAAATAAATAACAATACAGTGGAATGCTTGCATCTCACATTCCATATATAATATAAAATCAAAAACCGCATGGTGCTTATTGGAGACTGGATTTCCAACATGACAAGGTATGGGACCACCTTCCGATAGTGTATCTCTAGAGAGGAATACACTGGGTTCAACAATAACGTCTTGCAACACGGCCCACACATGACCGAACACTCATATCGCTTGAGTGTATCGAATGTATATCACCAACGGTTGGGATCAACAACCGTTTCCCAAAAAGGGACAACATCGAATAGAATATGGAATTAAATGAATCTCCAGATTGGTGATTATACAACCTAACGGGAGCGACCCACATAGCCATGCTGCCTGCTCGATTGTTGTCATTTCCCAGTTGTTGAGGCCTGAGGCTACGATTACTTTCTGTTCATTGATAGCACAGTCACTTTGAATGCCACATTGTCAGATCCGTTATTCACTAGTTGATTTGCATAAATATATTCTGGATATTATGCTAAAGGAATAAATCTGTTGCCACCATATATATTTATACATACCAACATATTCGATCATTGGAAAAACTCTATCAGACATTCGTCTATATACGTTCGTTCTGGGACTGAACGAAACCGAAGGCACAATTTCTATTAATTGAAAAATCTCTTGCACTTCACTCCGTCTTCGATTATCTTCATATAATCTGATTCACAACGCTACTGCCAATACAGAGTGGTTCACGGATAATAACCCAACCGGTCTCTCCATATTGACAACGATATTGGCAAACACTTCGATGGTCGGTTATTTAACTATTGAAGAAAAACAAACATCCATTCGAAACATCAAATAATCACTGGGCCTTTTAATTTATATTTCATTAATTAAATCACTTCTCTATTTCCTTATCAATATTTTTTAACCAAATATTTTCAAAAATCATCTTGGCCTCTTTCGCTATTTGGAAAACATTTCCATATATCGCCTTCCTTTATTTTCTATGCTTAGAAAATATACTCTATTTGCAATTGGAAAACATTTCAATCACTTATCTCTTTCCCGACTCGGTTACTTTTATACTTAGGAAATATTTATGATATATTTCCAAAATTCCTCTTACTTGGGTTAAAACGACTGTTATGCAAAACATCATTACAAACAACCCGAAATACTGCATTCCACTAACTCTAATTCAAACCTTTCTCTTCGAGGCTGGATCTTGCTATTTATCGGTTAAAAATGAAATCAATCAAGTTGGGGTATAACTACCTCTCAGACCTTGACTTAAAAACATCCTTAACTTCAAAATAGACAAAACTATTATTCCCGAAAAATCAACACCATACAAACAAATTATTCATTTCTAAACGTATATATGTTTCTCTTTCTATTACCAGATTATCAATTTCCTTTTTATTTATAATATTCTATTTTTAAATTCATTTACTTATTGAATTATATATATATATATTGGTACATTGATTTCCAATTATCAAAATTTCTTAAAAATATTCTAACTCCTTAAATTTCCGGAAAATTTTTCCATAACCTCCTTTGTACCGGGAGCATCGGGAAAATCCCCAAACCGTCACACAGGCCTCTCCAATCAAAAGGAAAAAAGAAAAAGCCAAACGGCTTGTTGATACAGCGCATAAAACCTCATAAGGAATTTAAACGTGTACCTTTTTGTCAGGCCCATAAATTAAATTCTTTATACACTTCATTCCGAACCTACTCAACCTATATTCACCAGTTTTCCAATTTATACCAACTCAATCCGGTCATTCCTAACTCAATTTGCTAATTTATTCTTTAATTAGCTATTTTGCCAAATCACTTTTATTTTGAACATATCATGTTCAAGTATTTTTTAATTCACTTATAAACAAGTAGAATTTCTTTTCTAACTTGAGTTTCAATTTTGATTTCGAATATGAATCCACAAAACCAATTTACTTATCCAATGCCAATTTCGATTCAAAACTCGATTAACTAATTATTCTTCAAAATTAGTTAAATCTATTTAATAACTAAAAATCTGATTTTTGTTTCAAAAATCATTTCACTTACTTCACTGGAGTTCGTATTTATTTTATATCACCAGTCTGGATTTTTCTAGTGGCAATTCGGATTTTATTTCCTTAGAATCCTTTTATTTATTTTGGTTATTTAAATAACCATTATGGCCTTACAATGGTTCTGGCGATGTTTTTCTGAAAATTTGATAACTCAAAATCTATTAGACGAAATTCAGATTTTTCTCTTCCATTAGGAAACTATTATTCAATCAGGCCTGTCGATTCTTGTTTCAAAGAATTCCGACTTAAATTGAGTCCTGTATACTCAATTGAAGTTCGAAACGCTGATTTACGAACTGCCGCTCTGCGACGAGTTCGTTTTAATTATATTTAATATATAAACGTTTAAACTTAATTTATATATAAATTTCAACTCTATTCTTAATATATTTTAATGTATATTCGGCCAATTTACCAAATCCAACTTAATATTCTCGTTTATCCTTGTCCGTCGATTTCTTCATAACTCAATTACAAATTAAATTTAACTTAAATTTCTATATCTAATTCTAATTTATTTAGAAATAAATTATTTTATAGCATTCGATATAATCGAATTCCAATTATAACTCGTTAAATTTTCTCTCAATTCAACTTATATTCCAAATTTCTAAATATACTCTATCATTCTATTTCAAACCATTTTCCCAATTCACTTTTTAAATTCATGCTTGGATATAAACTTCTAAAGAATCAAATGACAATTTATTTTACTCGATTTATAAACATCGTTTTATAAATCCAACTCCCTTGTTTATATATTAAAACAAGTTTCATTTCAAATCTACTTTGAAACTCAATCCCGTTTATATTCCTACTTCCGGAATAAAAACTGTCGTTCTCTTTTCGAAAACGATTTCAACTTTCTATTTTTAAATTCACATCTGAATTTAAATGTTCAAATTATCTCTTGATAATTAATTCACTATACTCATAAACACCATTTTATATATTCCTTGTTTTATATTTAAACAAGTCAATTTAAAAATCTATTTACAACCAAATTCTTATTTTGGAAATTTCTATTTATTATAACTTATATAAATATAGAACCAATTTATTTTCATATTCAATTTAACTTCTATTTAAATAAATTTGAATTAATCGAATTCAAGTCATAAATCCTTATCGATTTATTTTCATTCAATTTATATTCTGAACATCAAAATAAATTACATCGTTTGTTTCTTTAAAACGATTTTCCCATTTCTACTTTTAAATTCACATTTGAATTTAAAATATTTAAATTATCCAAATGATAATTTTTCACCTTTCTATTTACAAATACCATTATTAACAAGTCTGGTTTTCAAATAAAATATTTCTTCTTTGGAAAAATATATTTCCCTTCCCAAAGTCACACTTGTATTTCTATTTTCTGAATTATCCAATTCATTTCACTTTATTTATAAACTTCGTTTATAAATGAACTGCTTGTTGTTATTCTTTAAAACAAGTTAATATTTCTATTCTATTCGAATTTCAAATTTCTATTATTGAAATATAGAATTTCCTTTTTAAATTTGAAAAATTCCTTTTCATGATATTTTTAAATATCAACATTTAGGCCAGTGGTATTTTAAACACACAAAACACCCAATTCAACAATCACAAGTTTTCTAACACAGCATATATTGTAATATATATGAAAACAAACAATAAATAAATTTGAGGAATCCAGTTGGATCCCTCAAACCTATTTTCTTGCATCCACAGACGTTAGAACATAAATAATACCACCCTGCTTTGAGGTAGGATATCGCGGTATGAAGGTCATCCACTAATATATATTTGTGGGGTGCATAGGGAAATCATCCCCTAATGGTACCGTGGGCATCCGCTAATGATACTGCGGGAACAATCCAACCACCCAAACCAATATATATAATAGTCAACCCTAAATAACTAATATATTTAAAACAACCAGAAAGCATTCAAACTAGCATCAAACAATTATTTTTAACGAATAAAAATAATTCTAAGTAAAAGGTGAGTGAGATTTACTCACCGTGATTTTATTTTTTATGAATATCCAATGAAGCCAACTATATAGATTTCACAGTGATTTCTCCAACCGTCTGTTTTTCATTGTAAAACAATATAAATAAAATTTCAATTATTGAATTAGACTAATTAATTTAATTAATTACCATGTGTAAATAAATTCCAATTTAACCAAACATTTTTCTAACATGATTGGTGTATAAATTTTATTCCTTTACTAACAAATTTCCTTTTCAGTAAGCTAACTACATAAATTGGTTTACTTTTTATATAAACTAATTTCCTTAAATATTTTGAATTTAGAAAAATAAAATTACCTTAATCCTCTTATTCATAGATCTGAAACCACTAATTCTTCTGCCGAACCAATCAATATTATCATCACCTAATCGTCGTCGAAACAATTGTCTTCAACAACGACCAATTCTGCTACCTCAAAGTCACAGCTCGAACTTCCCAATCTGACCATCGCGGCAGTCCTATACTAACCGAATTAATGAAACCCCAGATCCAACCTCCTTTTGCTCGAGATCGAGCCTCCTTCTCCCACCCCATTACTGGAAATCGCGACCATCCAGGAAGTTGACTCGTAGCTCGCGTTGCACCCTATTTGGATCCTTAGCTTGCGATACCCCTTTTCGAACCCATGGCAGCTCTTAAACTGCACTGCACGGTCAATGAAGGTCCCTCAGATTGAAGCGCTCGTGTGAAGTACATCTTACAGGAGCTCACAGAAATTGGATTCAGGATTTAAGGGGTTTTCGACATTGGAAGAGGAGGGAATTTCACCTTTTGGGGCATCGATATGTTCTGAAGTGAAGAAGGATTCACAAGTTTCTTTTGAAGTCTGAACGATTTGTTTGCGAAGTAAATAAGGTGCGGTTAAGAACTAGAAAGGAACGAATGGTATAGGTCTCTTTGAATTCATTTTAACAGAGGAACTGGTAGCCATTTTGTTGAAGCATTGATCGATTTTATTCTATATAGAAGATAAAAAATGAATGAAAATAAAAAGCGATGGCGCGATTTTATACAGATGAATGCTTCAGTGTTAAGAAAATAAGGGTAGGTGTTTTCTTGGGTAAGATTTATCAGGGTTAGGTAAAGTACATTTCAATTAAATTCGAACTGACTTTGATTTAACTGCGATTTGATTTAAAGATATTTTGTTTCTTTTTAAATAGATACTGATTTGATTTCGAACGTATCCACAATCGAATATCTCGGGGTTCACAGTTAAAAATCGTGAACCGCTATTTTAGTGTATCGACCGTCCTTCTAATGTAATAACGTTATTCTAAATTGAAGAGTATATATTTTGAAATTAAATTTGAACGTATATACTATATTGAATTAATAAAATAAAAATTTAAATTCAGAACAAATCATTTTCTAGATAATAAATTATTATTATCGGTTTTAATTCAAATCATATAAATCATTTTGACTTTAGTTTAAATTTTGAATTCAATTAAATTCAAATTCTTGTATTATTATAATTATTTCAGATTAAATAATTATAAATATATATATTAAAAACAAAATCATATATCGATTTATATTATCAATCCCTATATTTAAAACCATATTAAATATTTAAATTAAATTGTTCAAAAATCTGGGTCGTTACACAATACTATTTTATAAAGAGGGTAAATGAAATAATTTTTCCCAAATAATATTTTTATACAAAAAAGAAATATTTTTCCATATTATAGTAATATTGGTTGTTTGTACGTTTGTTTGATTGGAATGCAGATCGAATTATGAGATGGAATTAGACTGGTTAAAAAACAATTGGTTAATTGAATACAGAGATAAGAGTTAACCTGGTTAAGTGGAATTGAATTAAATAAATTTGTGATTTGGAAATTGAATAGATAATAATATAGTCAATCGGATATTAATTGATTGATATTAATGTATGTTTAAACCAAAGTGAATACAGACCAGTAAGTATCAATATTGAATATAATTCAAATAATTTGGTTGTTTGTTGAGTTGGTTGAATAAAATTCATCAAACATATCAACAAAGGAGTTGGATGAATTGGAAATAAATCCTAGTATAATGAACTGGAAATAAAATCAGTTATGAAATGAGACCGAATTATTTAATTCTGTATTTGTTATTTGGGTTATAAATTGAGTCAAGTGCAGATTCCAGAAGGATATGGAGTGATTTGGTTACACAGATTGGAAGGGCAGATTTGAAAGACGAAGAGCAGTTTGTTGATTTACTTCGAATTGGAATTAAGTTGCCCGACAAATAGGTAAACCTTAATATTATTGATTGGAGTGATTGATTATACCCCCGGTGAAACGACCCAAACTTCCCCGTAAAGGAGCCCAGATTTGCTCTGAGGACAAGACGAATTAGAACACAAACGGAAGAACATTTAATTTCTTATTACAAAACTTTACATTAGAATACAAGAATATACAAAGTATGAATAAATATTACACATTTACTAAATATCAGAGATTTACAAGTTACAATGCAGTGGAAAATAATACATAACACAATTGAAAAGAATATACGGATACAGAGCTTTCCGAATATCGTTCCGCCTGTAAACCAGGATCCTGTGAATATAAATCTGCAAAACCAAAACTAGAAGCTGCCCATGCGGAAAATAGGGGCACCTAGAGTTTAGGTTAAAACAATAAACTCCAGGTCAGTCATGTGACTGGTGTGAGAACTAAAACAGTTATTAATCTTTATTTTAAGGTTAGGTAAATCAAGGGACCATGCCATATAACACGGAATGGGTTTCCTCCAAAGAATACCAGTGCATAAAACAAACAACGCAATGCTAAATAAAGAACAATGAAGCTATAATAAGACTCAGGTCCCATCGCATAAGGCAACGCAAGTCGGAGGATAGAGTTTTTACCTTATAATAGCCAAGAATCCTTGGTACGTAAAATTTCATGTTTTATTATTACTATAAGTGTATAGTGTCAAAACAATTTCAATTATAAGTGTCAATCATAGATGGCATAAGTGCCCCATACCACTATGTCGCCATATATAGGTTTACAATTAAAACCGCAAAATGTCGTATTGGAATCTAGATTTCCATTTGTGAACTAAGGCAAGGGATCGTCCTTACTGCTTCGAGACGCTCTAGCCCGCCCCTCAGGAAAGTACTATGTCAAGCCTTTGGATCATCAGGGCCGGTCCACTCGATGTGAATTAAAATGCCTGAACACTGCGTTTTCCCGCCCTATGGGGCATAAATTGGTCATATCCCGAACAAACTATCGGCCCCGAAACGACTTATATAACCGAGGCGTCTCGCATTCCAACAACCACATGAGTCAAACTTGCCAGGGCTTGTAAAACCACTTACACCACTCCTTGCTAGAAGGAAACGCATGCTCTCCTTGATGACCTCTCCCGTTTCACACCGGGGTGTGAGGCTCGCGAATTAATGCTACACAAAGCTATGCTATATTAAAGTCGTGCTTTGATCATCAACCACAAGACTCTGCTTTTCAACAGAAGCCTTGATCACTGCATCTTAGCATGTCACACAGGCAATTCACACCATGCAACTAACGTCTATCAATCACACATAATGAAATCCAATGTCGGACACATAGTCCATTTACAAGTTTGTCCTAGGTCTAAACGAAACCACAGGAACCTTATTCCTCTCCTATATGTCCAATACAGGAGAGAGGCCCTCACATATCCGGTCGATCTCCAAGTACGTCTGGACGATCACCACTTATTACCTTATCTTAGGTGTATGACCCAATCAAGACATCAGTAATCATCCAAATGATGTGAAGACCTCCGGTCTTCAACAACCGTCTTAATCCTCGAGACATTGTCGAATCAGTTATTCAAAATGGGATAAACTCGGTCTTTTTGAATAACTCGCGTATATAATAAACAAGTGCTATAAAAACACAACATACGCCTCATTCCAATCTAGAATATCTCTTTATCCAAATACTCATAAATTTTGGGAAAGGTTCCCATTAATTTTATCAAAGATAAATTCTTTAAATTTATTCTTTAATCTTCCTTTGGATATTATTTCAATCTAATTAAAGATTCATTAAAACTCCACTTGGTTTTAATCTTCCCAAAAATCAATATAAACGATTGTTTAACTTAGGAAATCATATCCTGTCTTTAATTGGGTTAAAGAACCAATGTCATTTAAATCATGGATCACAATAAACCAAAAAATCACATTCCATTCCATCAGCCTTTAACCGTAAATTAGCAAGTGAACAATTCCCTAAGTATTAACCCCGAAGGCCGAAACCAACATCAGATCAATACCTAGGAAACCATTTAACTTAACTAATCTCCAGTTTGTTTCTGATTTTCTTAACTCCATTGGGTCTAAGAACAGTATTATTAAAGATACCATTCATGACAACCCAAGATCTTATTCCTGTCTTTAAACAGGTGAAAGAACCAATGTCCTTTAAAACACAGTTCATGATTAACCCAAAATCACATTCCATTCCATTAGCCTTTAACAGTAAATTAGCAAGTGAACAATTCCTTAAGTATTAACCCCGAAGGCCGAAACCAACATCAGATTAATACCCACGAAACCATTCAACTTAACTAATCTCTAGTTAGTTTATGATTTTTTTGACCCCATTGGGGGTCTAAGAACAGTATTATTAAAGATACCATTCACGACAACCCAAAATCTTATTCGATTGTTAATCGGGTTAAAGAACAAGTGTTATTTAAAACACCATTCATGATAAACCCAAAGACAATTTCAATTCCATTCCAATTAAATGTTAATTAATCGGTATACTTCATTAAATCTAAATAAAAAGATTTAATCTTTTCTCAACTGGGTTCAAGAACAGTGTTAATGAAGACACCGTTCACAACAAACCCAAAACCACATTTAATATTAAATACAAGGCTCTGAATAGAAAATATATCGGCATATATTCAATATCAAATTCTGGAATCAACAAATACCGCATTGGAATAACGATATATATATCTTCCAAGTTCCTCCACAATATCGGTATAATCATGGAATCCAATATCGAAATATTCCAAAGATAATTTCGATTCAAATCCATTCCAATTCATATATTGGAAATTCCAGTTATTTTTAAAACCATTTCAAATCCAATTTATTTTATTTAAAAATATTGGATTATAATTCTAGTTCAAAACTAGTTCATTTCGATATAAATATATTTTTATCTTTTTAAATATGTAATTTTTCATCCTAATTCTTCTAGATCATTTGTTACAATTACACAAATTATTGATATTTTTAATAATTTTATCAAGGCCCGTATAGTCGATTTCCATAAAAGCCATCGAACTGCACTTACAGCGTCCTTTTCCAAATTTGATTTGGACATAATTCCAAATCCAACCGTTAGATTTCAAATCTCTAATATTCAAAAAAGCTCTTTTCGATACGAACCCAACCGTTCTAGTTTTAGGAGAATCCGACAGTCAAATCTTCCGTAATGTCCGTTCGAAGTCAATGGTCAAAATTCGCGAACTGCCGCTGTGCGGCGCATTCTATTCTGTCCATTATATTATATATAATATATATAATATATATTTCGTCGATTTCCATTTAAAATGTATTTTATAAATCGTTTTAAATTCGTTTTCAAAATGATTTCAACTTCATATTCAATTTCAAATCAAAACTAAATATTCCATATCATCGATATATAAATGATAATATTTTCAAAACATTAGATTTTGAAATTAATTCCTTTTCGATATTCATCATAAAAAAGAATAAAATCGATATAAATATCGTTTACGTCAAAATGGCTTTAATCAAATCAACATGGCTTTATATATTTAAATATTTTCGTGACCATCCCAAATCGGACATCAAAATCGTATTTTGATCTTTTACTGAATATTATTTGAAAATATTCTTTCATTCTAAATTGGAATCAAACACAGTCAATTATCATATAATTTGATTTATATGGATTTCATACACATGTGTACACAACAATAATCAAACCCAGTCAACCATCATCCAGAGTGCATTTTACACTACATAAGCATCAAATATAAATATTCAATGCTTACAACAGCCTGTCAATCAATCGATCGACATATAACTAATTATTGGGACTAGTGTGTGTCATATATCATCCCAATACCCATGTGGGGTTTTCAAACTACAAATAATGAATTTTATTTTCGCAGTTGGGCGATGTGAAAAATTTATCGTCCCAATCAATATCAGTCAAATGTGTGTACATAAACAAACCATCCGATTTGTTTATAAATATTTATTTTATTCATATACATGTTAAAAATTATATTTTTAACAATAAAATATTTTATTCCATTCCACATCACACAATAAAATTTCACAACACAATCAAACAAACAAACAAGTTGTCCATGGTATGTGGACGACGGGTGTCAGGTGCTGCTAAGCACCGTCTGCATCCTAGTACATATTTTAACTAGAAAATAAAATAAAAGTGAGAAGTTCTCACCTTTGGGATCCACTCCGCCGTGCTTTGTTTCTGAACGGTTCAGATTTATTTTGATTTCAGTCCGTTCCATCGCACTCCTTTTCACGCTGTTCATAGTGAAAACCATATTTTTATTTCAACGCTATATGGTAAAAATCACATTTTTAAATCGTCACTTCATATATAAAAATCGTATTTTTATCCTTTCGCTACATATATAAAGATCAAAATTTTATTATCCATATAATATAAAAATAATATTTTTATTATTCCTATAATATAAAAATCATATATTTATTATTCTTATAATATAAAAATCATATTTTTATTTCAAATCTCTTAATATGAAAATCATATCTTTACCTCGTTTTCATATATATATAAATTATATTTTTCTATCATAAAAATTCAATCTTTTCTATTATGAAAATTCAATCTTTTTTATTAATAAAATTCAATCTTTTCTATTAAAATCAAATCTTTATCGATATAAAAATCTCGTCTTTCAAGTAGATAAAAATCATACCCTTTTCGAAACTAAAAATCCTAGCTTATCAGTTAAAAAGGAACAAAATCAGTTTCTTATAAAATAAGGAATCAAAAGAAAACTCACTTTGTCTCGATTGGAGGTGGGGGTCTTCCGGATTCAGGCGGGTGGCGATGAGGTCTATACACTGGTTGCGGCGCATGACACAGAGAGGGGTGCAGATTTTGGGGCTCGCGGTTCTAGGGTTCTAGATGGTGGCTGTGAAGGCGGTGCAGGGGCCGAGGAGGGGTGTAGGGGGGTGTGGCCAATTGAGGTGTGGGGCCAGGTGGTGCTCAGGTGCGGTTTGCAGCGGGTCTGGGGTGTTGTGGGCTCAGGGTTCGCAAATGGGCGTGGAGAGAGAGAGGGGAGGCTGGAGGGGAAGGATCGGAGAAGGGAGGTGGGCGCGCCATCGACCGCCTGCGGGAGGGGGCGGCCCCTAAGGCTGGCAGTGGGATTTTTTTTGATTTGGGGGAATAGTCTGAACGAGGTGTAACACCCCATGTCCATTAATATCACTCACAAAGGGAATGCATCAATGCCCATGAAGCGTTATTGTTGTATAGAACAGATAAATTACAAGAATAAATAAATAAAACAACACAGCGGAAGTTAAAACTTATTTCATAGCATCATAACTCAAAACGAGTTTACATAAGTAGTCTCCAAAACCATTACACCAGGATCAATAGTCTTTTCCAAAAACTTCAAAGTACATAAAGAAGCAAATACTTAAATAACATAAATGCATAAATCCCCAATGAGCATAAGTAAAGCCATAAAGATGAGAGAGTCCCAAGCGATACATCTACTCTCTTCCAGTAACTGAAAGAAATTGGCACTAAGCTGTAGTATTCCCTCCTTGCAAACTCGAGGGGGGAAAAGAAAGATAAGAGGTGGAAAGAAAAGGGGGTCAGACATAAAGTCTGACGAGTGCGATAACTTTAACAATATAATTATCAAAACAACTAGGCTAAGGCATAAGCTAGAAAATAAGGAAATGACTGTGAACAATTGGGTATGACAGGGAAATAAGACGAACAAAGAGAACGTTAAAGGCGCTCCTAATCACTATAAGGTAATTACTATACAGCGCCACTACTAGTCACCCTAAAGGTTGATCCCGCCCACAAAACTTAATACTGTTAATGGTAGTTTCGTGTACCCCTAGCTACCTCCATAGGTGTCGTCTGCAACTATCTCCACTAGGTGTACCCACTACCCCCATTCGATCGGCTCCCTAACTCGTAGATACTCGTGCTGGCCCCACAGTGGGGTGTATCACTCCCCATAGTGGCAACCTGATACAACCAAAAATGCACGGCTTATATCTACACGATGCAACAACGTCTTACCTACCAGCCCGGGCCCACACACGCATATGAACCAGTTGGACTTGCGTTGCCACCGCTGACCCGTTTTGAACTCTTACAATCAAATCCAGTACCCATGTCCCGTCCTCGACTTGGGTTGAGCCCACAAAGATACTTAATGGGTTACTGGTTTGAAAAGTGCCCTCATGCATGACACAAGCTTTCCACCTATGCTTGGTCCCCTCAAAGGTTTTTCCCACTTAACCCCATTCTTATTCATGTCTTCTTACATGTTTCAATCTTGGTTAAGTGCATCTAATCGTATTTCAAATGCCACCCAAGGCACCCACTTAACCCCCTCATGTCCCACTACATGTTTATCTAGTTAAGCGTTCCTTAATTCATTAAGACCATAACCTTGTAAAGACCTCCCACATTAGAGTGGCATTTGTGGCAGCTGGATTTGCCGGGCGGGTCCGGGCAGTCTTACACCACAAATGAGCCTAACCTCGTGTCTTTACAACTGTTACGCATTTAATTTATGCCTAAGACCTCCCATATTAGACTGACATTTGTAGCTGCTGTATTTGCCGGGTGGGTCCGGGCAGTCTTACACAACAAAAGAGTCTAACCTCATGTCTTAGGCGATTAATTACACATAATTAATTATCCCCAATTTGAATTAGTTTCCCTATTCAAATTGTCAATCAATTACAAATTTAACTATGTCCATAATTAACACCTTAATTATGTCCATCTATTTATGGTATATAAAATTATACGAATTAACATCATATTTAAGGCATTTATGCCAATTCTCAATATTAAATCTTTCAATATTATCCCATTGCCCACGTTGTACGTTCATTCATTTAACGTGAAATATACGTTAGACTCGAATAGTCTAACTTATGGAATAAAGAGAAAACATCACAACATGCATAGAACAAAAACTAGATCTAAACATAAGGGGTGAACTTGCATGTGTGAATAAGGTTTTTCATCTAAAACTTGCATAGACCAAAGTCACAAACTTGCATAAACTATGGATGTCATAGATCTAATCATAAGGTGTAAGCTGGCATAGGCAATAGTCACAAACTTACATTACATGATTCATACTCCAATATATATATATATACTTGCATATGTGATTTATGCAACGTAAACTATGGTGTAAACTTGCATCTAAACATGTAAATTAAGATCTACATGTAAACTAGCATATAAAATTTGGTATACTAGCATATAACTCACACATGTCTTAGCCTAAACTTTAGATCCAAGCTTACACAAAATAGATGTCATGAAACATGTAAGGTGGTATGTGATTCTCATTAGCTTGCATATGATTCATATCTAAATTAACATCCAAACTTGCATATAGAATTATCAAGTTAAACTTAAATATGATTTAACATATGAATTAGTTCCAACAAACATAACCAAACTAGCATATGAAGCATCATTATGAATTGATTGTAAATAAGCCAACAATTAACATAGATTTTCAACATAGATAATAACATCATAGCTTTACAACATTAATAATAACATCACAGATTTACAACATAGAAAATAACATAATGGTCAATGATCCACAACATAACCATATAACCCAAATCATAACTCAACCTAATTAAATTGTTAATTATCTTATTAAAGAAATCGAATTCACAACTCAAAGAAGGTCTTGCGTTCTAAAATCTGAGTTCTGAAATTGATTTAGCTTTCCTTTGAAGAAGACAAATTCGTAGTTGTTTAGATTTGAGTTGAATAGAATTGAGTTGATTAGCTTTTCTTTCTCCTGAATTGTGACGGCTACTCTAGGTTGCAAGGTGACAGCATGGCGTCCATGGTTCTAAATTTTTATTTGATTTTAGGGTTTAAGTCTACATGTGTTTATATAGAATTTAGGATTAATTTAGGCCATCCAATCAACCTAGAATAAACCACAGCCATTCAGTCAAGATAGGGTGACAAGTCAACTCTAATGACTCAGCCAAGAGTCAGAAAATCGTCATCTTTCAAATCTGCCCGGGGGGGGGGGGGAAGCAGGTTGACCCCCAGGTCGACCCTCTGGTCGACCTATATGGGTAGGTCGACCCCTTGGTCGACCTGGCCCCTGGCGAGAATTTTCCCGCCTAGCCCAATCTGATTCTGAATTTGAACTTCTGAAATCTGTTTAAATTTTTCTGAAACTTCCGATCGCCATAACTTCTTCATACGAAGTCCAATTCTCGCAAACTCGGACCCTATCTCAACAAAAATTCTGAGAGGAGCACAATGGCATAGCCTGTTTCCCTTAATTCTCAAATTTAAAATTAAATATTATTTAATTCTTTACTTTAGTGTTAACAGAAATGGGGGTGTTACATTCTCCCTTACTTAAAGGATTTCGTCCTCGAAATCTCTAAGTCAAGATGAACATATCCTACCATCCAATCATCCATCTACTCAACCATCAATCACTAGAAACCGTGGTCCTTACAAGATTTCTAATGCTTTTCATGTACATATGCATAGTGTGTGTATATGTTCGTATACTAATGCAAAATCAGGCGGTCCACTGATTCAGTCGACCTCCTTAATGCAAATAATGATAGTGCCATGTACCCGTCATGTATGCAAAGAATCCTATACATATCATTACTACATGTGTGCACAACCATCCATTTAAATGCAACATCCATATGATACACACCTTCAATGTACATTCATTTTACTAAATACATCCATTTATATGCAATATTCAATATGAAAGTGATTGAGCGAATCTAGTGCCTAAAGTGTGTGTATATGCATCCACGATCAACCACTAGAAAACACTTGCATCCACATGCATCCACCATACATAACATATCTCAAACACGTGTTTCAACCATAGGACTACCCTATCTAAAGGTCGAAGATACTAGCGAGAGGACATACTAAGGATAAAACGAGTACAAGCCAAGCAATAAAGGAGAAATTAAAAGACATACCCTCGAAAAGAAAAGGGTACAATGAATGCATCTTCTCTTCCATCTCCCAAGTAGCATTGCTCTCATCATCTCCCTATTGCACTTTGACTAGCTTGACCTCTCAATTCCTCAACTTCTTAATCTCTGACCCAAGAATGCATGTAGGAGCTCGTCGAATCGTCGCATCACGCTCTATCTCTCCACCTCTCTAAGCAAGCTCGGCTTTACCACTTCCGCGGTTTCGTGCAAGCATTTCCTCAAATGTGATACATGGAATACGTCGTGTACACCACTAAGTCTCTCGGGCAACTCCACTCTATATGCCATCTGTCCAATCCTTTCCTTAATAGGAAACGACCCTACGAACCTTGGTGCTAACTTCCCAATAGACCCAAAGCGAACAATATTCCGTAATGGAGATACCTTGATAAAGACCATGTCCCCAATATCAAATTCAAGATCTGTCCTCTTCTTGTCCGCATATGATTTCTGTCTATCTTGCGCCATCATTATCCTCCTTCGAATCAAATCAATCTTTTCCAAAGTTTCACTAATCATATCGAGCCCAAGTAAGATCTTATCCGTAGATTCCCACCAACATGTAGGTGAACGACAAGGCCTTCCATAGAGAGCCTCGAAAGGTGCCATACCAATGCTAGACTAAAAACTATTATTATACACGAACTCCACCAAAGGAAGATGCTCCTCCCATGTACCACCGAAGTCTAAAACACATAGCCTCAAAAGGTCCTCTAGAATATGATTTATCCTCTTGGTCTAGCAGTCCGTCTGAGGACGATATGTGGTGCTCAAACAAAACTGAGTCCCTACCGCCTCTTGCAAGCTCTTCCAAAACTCGTTAGTAAAGATAGGATCGCGATCGCTCACTATGCTAGAAGGAACACCGTGCTAACGAACTATCTCTCGAATGTATACGGAGGCTAACCATGGAGCAGTCCTCTTACTCTTCACGGGAATGAAATGGGCGCTCTTAGTAAGTCTGGCTACCACGACCCAAATCTCCGTATTACCCTTCCTCGATTTCGGTAACCCGTCAACAATGTCCATCGAGACACTCTCCCACTTCCATTGTGGGATTTATAATGGGTGAAGCAACCCATCAGGCATCTTCTGCTCTGCTTTTACTTGTTGGCACACCAAGCATCTAGCTACAAACTCGACCAGATCCCTCTTCATACCGGCCCAAAAGTAAACTCGTCTCATGTCCATGTACATCTTGTCCCCGCCGGGATGAATGGTCATCTTCGAACGATGTGCATCATCAAGAATGGTCTTCCTCAAGTTCTCGTCTCGTGGTACACAAAGTCTACCGTCCCTACGTAACCAACCCTTATCATCTAGGGCACACCTACTGAGATGGCTCGATGACTCCCCCTTATGAGCTTCTCTACCAACTCAACCAACTGTGGGTGATCTCGCTGTGCCTCACCAATCCGTCCCAAAAGCGTAGGTCTAACCTCTAAGGAGGCTAGCAAACCGGGTACAAAATCAATGGAAGGTCTATAGACAAATGTAGAGATGAACTCTAAGCTTTGTCTCCCAACAAACAAAGGACTCAAGGACAACCTTTTCCTACTTAAGGCGTCTGCCACCACGTTACCCTTGCCAGGGGTATATGCTATCCCGAAATCTTAGGACGCCAAGAATTCCATCCACCTTTGCTGCCTTAAGTTCAAGTCCTTCTGAGAGAACAAGTATTTTAGCTATTTGTGGTCTATGAACAATTCGAATTTCTCGCTAAGAAGATAATGGTGCCAAGACTTAAGCGCAAAAACAATTGCGGCCAACTCTAGGTCATGTGTAGGGTAATTTTTCTCATGCACTCTCAACTGCCTTCCTCCATAGGCTATTACCCTCCCCTCTTGCATTAAGACTGCGCCTAGTCCTGTCCCACAAGCATCGGTATAAACGGTAAATGGATTACTCCCATTTGGCAATACTAAGACTGGGGATGTGGTCAAAGCTCTCTTTAAACGTTGGAACGCATCATCACAATTTATGTCCCACGTGAAAACTCGGTTCTTCTTCGTTAAGCGTGTCAATGGGGCTGATATCTTTGCGAAGTCCTTGATAAACTTCATATAGTAGTCAGCCAACCCCAAGAAACTTCTCACCTCGGTAGCATTTTTAGGGACCTTACAATCTTGGATGGCCACCACCTTCGCGGGATCCATAGCTATCCCTTCTTTGGAAACCACGTGCCCTAAGAATCACACTTCCTTCCTCCTAAAGTGACAATTAGAAAATTTAGCTTTAATGTTATGCGCTCGAAGGGTCTCCAATACTTCCCTAAGATGTAGGGCATGCTCTTCCTCGCTCTTAGAAAAGATCAAGATGTCATCCACAAAGACCACCACGAATTTATTAAGGTACTCCCTAAACACCCTACTCATCAATTCAACAAAGTATGCGAGGGCATTTGTCAAACTGAAGGGCATTACAAGCCACTCATAGAAACCGTCCGGAGTCCTAAAGGTAATCTCGTCTATGCTATCCTCAGCCACTCTCAACTGATGGATACCAGTGGCTAAGTCCAACTGCTGAGGCGCCAACTAACTGATCGAAGAGATCGTCAATCCTCAGTAATGGGTGCCTATTCTTCTTAGTAAGTTTATTAAGTTCTCCATAGTCCGCACAAAGTCTAAGGGACCCATCTGCCTTCATGGAAAATACTACTGGAGCAACCCACTCCGATATACTATGTCTAATGAACCCCTTCTCAAGCAACTCCCCTACTTGCTTATTGCGCTCCCTCCTCTCACGAGGAGCCATGTGGCGTACTGGCAGAGATACTGGTTTTTCATTGTCTACAAGATAAATATGAAAGTCTATCTCACGTTTTGGAGGTAGACCCCTCACCTCATCGAAGACATCAACATATTCAAGGACTATACGAACAGAATGTAAATCATCATTGGATGCGTCAAGTGACTCAAGATAGCTAAGCATCACTGATCCTCTAGGGTCACAAGAAATATCAAGGGTCTTTCTACTACGAATCAACAATTTTACTACCCTTCGTTCACAATCTAGGATGGCACCATATCTGGCTAGCCAATCCATCCCTAGAATCAACCCATAGCCCATGAAACCAAGCACAAAAGCATTACATTCAAAACCAACGCCTAAGATTAACATTCTCAAATCCCTACAGACCATGGATAAATGAGCCGACCCACCAATAGGATTTGAGACTACAATGGGATCCACAACAAGACTAATATTTAAGTGCAGTGTTTCAACTAATGATGTAGAGATAAACGAATGTGATGCGCCAGAATCGAATAAAGTACGGGTAGGATGATCAAACAGAAAAATTAAATTCTCAGTAGAAATGTTTCTACCTCGTTCTTGCAGCGGTGGGACCGCAAGAGCCTGGACCTGCTCCCTTGCCTGCCCCAGTGCCACAAGAGCCTGAAGCTTCCCTCCAGAAGTTCTTTTCCATTGTCCCTGTTTCCTTGGGCAGTCCTTAACTAGATGACCTGCCTCTCCACAGTGGAAACAACCAGTCTTCTTCTTTTTCCTACAGTCTTTACTAAGATGGCCTGGTGTCCCACAATTAAAGCACTTCTTCTTTCCTTTGCCATTATTATTCTTCCCGCCCTTCTTGTTTCGTTGTTGTGGTTTCTTTTGGTCTCCTTTCTTCTCAGGTGCCTTATTAGCATTGGCGCCTTTCTCCTCTTCATGCATAAGCGCCATATCAACTAGCCTCTCAAAGGTGGCCCCCATAGGGATGTGGGTCATAGCTAACCCATGTAGTGGCTCGTTCAAACCCTTAACAAATCTCAGGGCCTTCTTTTTGGGTGTATTCACCAAGTCCAAGCCAAATCTCGCCAACTAATTGAACTTATTGACGTATTCTTTTACTGATAGATTCCCTTGCTTCAATGCCAAAAATCTTTCCATATATAAATTCTCTTCAGCCCGTGAGAGAAACTTTGCCTCAAACCTACGCGTGAAATTTGGCCATGTATCAACTGGACGCTCTCCATTAGTGACCTCCCACCAAAACGAAGCTTCGTCCTTCATCAACCAAGCAGCCAATTAGACCTTCTTACAATCGTCCAAATCAAAAATTCCAAAAAGATCCTCCACTTCTTTCAACCAATTTCTAGCTTCAATGAACATTTCAGACCCACTAAAAGATTTTCACCCATCGAACGAAAGTCTTTACATATCTTGGAGAAAGTATCTCCACGCGGAGGAATGACTGGAGCTGGGGAAGGAGGAGGAGGAACGTTGGCCGGACTTGCGGCAGTGGCCCTAGCCTCGAAATATTGACGAAACCAGCCGGGTACATGAACACCCTCTGGTATCTCAGATGCTCCAGACATGCTGAAAAGAAAAATAAAGAGTTTTAAAACAAGGGAAGCAAAAGAGAGATGTACAGCTTGCAGGGATTAGGCTCTTTAAAGTAAACTTTCCTTGAAAGTAGCTTCTTTGAAACATGTTTTTGAAAATATTTTCAAGGAAAATAATACTTTTGAAAACACTTTTCAAAACTTTTTATCTGTTTTTGTAACCATAGCTCTGATACTACGTGTAATACCCCATGTCCATTAATGTCACTCACAAAGGGAATGCATCAATGTCCATGAAGCATTATTGTTGTATAGAACAGATAAATTACAAGAATAAATAAATAAAACACAGCGGAAGTTAAAACTTATTTCATAGCATCATAACTCAAAACGAGTTTACATAAGTAGTCTCCAAAACCATTACATCAGGATCAATAGTCTTTTCCAAAAACTTCAAAGTACATAAAGAAGAAAATACTTAAATAACATAAATGCATAAATCCCCACTGAGCATAAGCAAAGCCATAAAGATGAGAAAATCCCAAGCGATACATCTACTCTCTTCAAGCAACTGAAAGAAATCGACACTAAGCTGAAGTATACCCTCCTTGCAAACCTGACGGGGGGAAAAAGGAAGAAAAGAGGTGGAAAGAAAAGGGGGTCAGACATAAAGTCTGGCGAGTGCGATAACTTTAACAATATTATTATCAAAATAACTAGGCTTAGGCATAAGCTAGTAAATAAGGAAATGACTGTGAACAATTGGGTATGACAGGGAAATAAGACGAACAAAGATTACGTTAAAGGCACCCCTAATCACTTTAAGATAATTACTATACTGCACCACTACTAGTCACCCAAAAGATTGATCCCGCCTACAGAACTTAATACTGTTAATCGTAGTTTCGTGTACCCCAAGCTACCTCTATAGGTGCTGTCTGCCCCTATCTCCACTAGGTGTACCCACTACCCCCATTCGATCGGCTCCCTAACTCGTAGATACTCGTGCTGGCCCCATAGTGGGGTGTACCACTCCCCAAAGTGGCTACCTAATACAACCAAAAATGCACGGCTTATATCTACACGATGCAACAACGTCTTACCTACCAGCCCGGGCCCACACACGCATATGAACCCGTTAGACTTGCGTTGCCACCGCTGATCCATTTTGACCTCCAACAATCAAATCCAGTACGCGTGTCCCGTCCTCGACTTGGGTCGAGCCCACAAAGATACTTAATGGGTTACTGGTTTGAAAAGGGCCCACATGCATGACACAAGCTTTCCACCTATGCTTGGTCCCCTCTAAGGTTTTTCCCACTTAACCCCATTCTTATTCATGTCTTCTTACATGTTTCAATCTTGGTTAAGTGCATCTAATCGTATTTCAAATGCCACCCAAGGCACTCACTTAACCCCCTCATGTCCCACTACATGTTTATTTGGTTAAGTGTTTCTTAATTCATTAAGACCGTAACCTTGTAAAGACCTCCCACATTAGACTGGCATTTGTGGCAGCTGGATTTGTCGGGCAGGTCCGGGCAGTCTTACACCACAAAGGAGCCTAACCTCGTGTATTTACATCTGTTACGCATTTAATTTATGCCTAAGACCCCCCACATTAGACTGGCATTTGTGGCTGCTGGATTTGTCGGGCGGGTCCGGGCAGTCTTACACCACAAAAGAGTCTAACCTCGTGTCTTAGGCGATTAATTACACATAATTAATTATCCCCAATTTGAATTAATTTCCCTATTCAAATTGTCAATCAATTACAAATTTAACTATGTCCATAATTAACACCTTAATTATGTCCATCTATTTATGGTATATAAAATTATACCAATTAACATCATATTTAACGCATTTATGCCAATTCTCAATATTAAATCTTTTAATATTATCCCATTGCCCATGTTGTACGTTCATTCTTTTAACCTGAAATATACGTTAGACTCGAATAGTCTAACTTATGGAATAAAGAGAAAACATCACAACATGCATAGAATAAAAACTAGATCTAAACATAAGGGGTGAACTTGCATGTGTGAATAAGGTTTTTCATTTAAAACTTGCATAGGCCAAAGTCATAAACTTGCATAAACTATGGATGTCATAGATCTAATCATAAGGTGTAAGCTGGCATAGGCAATAGTCACAAACTTACATTACATGATTCATACTCCTATATATATATATATATATATATATATATATATATATATATACACACTTGCATATGTGATTTATGCAACATAAACTATGGTGTAAACTTGCATCTAAACATGTAAATTAAGATCTACATGTAAACTAGCATATAGAATTTTGTATACTAGCATATAACTCACACATGTCTTAGCGTAAACTTTAGATCCAAGCTTACACATAAAATAGATGTCATGAAACATGTAAGGTGGTATGTGATTCTCATTAGCTTGCATATGATTCATATCTAATTTAACATCCAAACTTGCATATAGAATTATCAAGTTAAACTTACATATGATTGAACATATGAATTAGTTCCAACAAACTAGCATATGAAGCATCATTATGAATTGATTGTACATAAGCCAACAATTAACATAGATTTTCAACATAGATAATAACATCATATCTTTACAACATAGATAGTAACATCATAGATTTACAACATAGAAAATAACATAATGGTCAATGATCCACAACATAACCATGTAACCCAAATCATAACTCAATCTAATTAAATTGTTAATTATCTTATTAAAGAAATTGACCTCACAACTCAAAGAAGGTCTTGCATTCTGAAATCTGAGTTCTGAAATTGATTTAGCTTTCCTTTGAAGAAGACAAAATCGTTGTTGTTTAGATTTGAGTTGAATAGAATTGAGTTGATTAACTTTTCTTTCTCCTAAATAGTGGTGGCTACTCTAGGTTGCAAGGTGACAACATGGCGGCCATGGTTCTAAATTTTTGTTTGATTTTAGGGTTTGAGTCTACATGTGTTTTTATAGAATTTAGGATTAATTTAGGCCATCCGATCAACCTAGAATAAACCACAGACATTCAGTCAAGATAGGGTGACAAGTCAGCCCTAATGACTTAGCCAAGAGTTAGAAAATCGTCATCTTTCAAATCTGCCCGGGGGAGGGGGGGGGAGAGGGCAGGTTGACCCCCGGTCAAACCCCTGGTCGACCTGTATGGGTAGCTCGACCCCCAAGTCGACCCCCTGGTCGACCTGGCCCCTAGCGGGAATTTTCCCACCTAGCCCAATCCGAGTCTGAATTTGAACTTTTGAAATCTGTTTGAATTTTTCCGAAACTTCCGATCGCCATAACTTCTTCATACGAAGTCCAATTCACGCAAACTCGGACTCTATCTCAACCAGAATTCCGAGACGAACACAATGGCATAACTCGTTTCCCTTAATTCTCACATTTAAAATTATATATTCTTTCATTCGTTACTTTAGTGTTAACAGAAATACGGGGTGTTACACGTGGATTGAATGGAGGTGGGGGAGATAAGGTTATAATATATTTAATTTAATTATTTTATTTCCCTCCATTTGTTTTCAAAAAGTTTGTTTTTATTTCTAACTCCAGTCGAGCCCAACGATTGTCACTTCTAGCTAATTACCCCCATTCCGAACACAATGGGACATGTATCGTGAGCCAATTCGGCTGTTATGACCAGTTTCCGTTTAAACTAAAACATAAATCTATATATACTCAATTCAAACATACATTTCAATTTACCAGGGTCACATACGGACTCTAAAAATTCCTAAAAGATATTTTCTAGCTTCGTATTGATGATACGGTTCTAACAAAACTAATTTCATCAAATTTGGAGACCCTTTGAAAAATGGCCATTTTATGGTCGATCCAAATTGATTGAAACTATCAAAACACATTTTACTTTGCCACACTCACATATTGATTCATAAAATTATGAATTTTGGAAACTAGCAATAACTTGACATTCCAGATCCAACAAAAGTGGTTTCGTTAAAAACGGAGGTCATTTGCGAAATTTCCATTTTTAAGGGCTAAAATTCCATAGCAACTATTCTGAATTTTCAACTGGGCATAACTTTTTATCTCCGCTATGAAATTTCAATTTTTCGGATTCGTTGGAAAGATATTCTCAAATAGATTCTAATATTTTTGGTTTTGCTAAAATCCGGTTTGTTTTGAATCTTGTACATTCATTTGAAATCGAATTTTCAAACTACCACGCCATTTTCAATTCCTTTTATAATTAAAAATAAATATTTATATTCTAATGTTGGTTCATATAAATATATATATACATTCTAATACTAGTCAAAATAAATTTCTCGCCGTTATTATTTAAAATAAATCATTTTAAATTTTCAAAATTCATTAAAATTGCCAAAATAAAAATTTTAAATTGGCTAAGATTTTCCAGGTTGTTACACCTGGGTTGGGTTGCCATTTGGATTTTGGTTTTCTTTTGATGGAGTTGAGGTCCGGAGTGGCAGTTATAGTTGTATCGATCGAACTATGCAGAGGAGATACCAGCAAAATTTTCGAAAATTCTGGAGATTTTAATTTTGTTTGATGATAATTCAAAAACAATTATTTTAAAATAATTGGGTTCAGAGCATTCTTCTTACCTTGTAATTTCGGGGACGAAATTCTTTTAAGGTGGAAGAATATAACGTCTTAGATTTTTCGCTTATTTAATTTGGAATATTTAAATATGTTTTATATATTATATTGAAAATATAATGGATTTTATATCAAATTTATTTTATAAAATGGAGTTCGATTATATATAGTTATAATGTAATTGAACTAAGCTAGAAACGATGTGGTATTTCATAAATTACGATTTAAACTTTAACTGAATATACATGATCCGATATACGTCGGATTTCAGTGAAACACGATACATTTTAATCGATTTGATTATATTTTTCTAACGGAAGAAAAAATGGAGATTCCATATTATAGATTGCAAGTTATGTCCAATTCAAATTTTCAAATAGTCGATATGGAACTTCGTTAATAAATGATAGCATTTATAAATAAATATAATGGGATTTCTATATATTTGGATTTCATTTTAAATCGAATTTCTGAATACTGAGTTTGAAATATATATTGGTTATTCCGGTACGATAAATACAATAATAATTATTTAAATAGGATTTATTTTGATTTTAAATACATTTTATCGATATATTAGAGGCCTTAAAACTGCTTTCTTTTCAAATGATCACTGTTTTCGACGAATCGAATTTGATTGGGATACATATTGCTAATTATTGCTAGATTTCGAATTTGGAGCCCATCGGAGTTGTTTTGTCGGTACAGGAAATTTTAGATGTGAACCGATAAATTAAAATAACGTCATTATGAAAATGGAGTTCGTTTTCAATGGAATTAATTTCATTGGGACTGCAACTCCAAGACATAGCAGTGTATTTATTTTGGTTGAATTTGAAGTTGGTGTTTTGTGATGCGTATATTTAATGGTCGGTGTGATCTGGTGCTAATTGTATAAAACAAATAAAAAGAAAACAATATGATAAGCTCGGTGGAAATTTTTGTGACATATGTGGGGGACTACTTATTGAAAACAAAACACATTTAAACGTGACCTCAAACTTCTTTTCCGAACTAACACATAATTTTTGACTGTGTATATTAGTAAAAGACTCATAGATAAATTTTGACTGTACGTTGGCAGACCTAATGAAGACCAACCTACTCCTATTCACGCACTCCTGATACATCTCTTCACATTGAATAACTTTAGTGCATTCACGTTGAAAATTTCTTCTGAAAGTTGTGAGATCTCCATAGAAGAATTAACTCCTGTGACTTGTTATTTCATAGTTCTTTGCTCCATAGTTCAACAATAAATACTAAACGATTGTTGCATTGAAAGATACAATAGACTCGCTGTAAAATGGTGAGGTCAACAACAGATAGTGATCAGATATATAATTCGACAAAATGTAAATAACTTGCTTTAGATTTGATTGAGTTTGTGTGTGTGTATATCTGGATCATTTGCCTTACACTTCTTAATGTATCACCTGTAAACATAGGTGTTATACAAATCTAATAATAACTGAATAAAATTAAGTCAAACAAATTTGTCATCGGGATAAAGTAAATATAGCAAAAATAATATATCCTACCCCATTTCAACACAAAATATCGTACAGTAAAACTTTACATCTGCCCTGCTTTCACCTCACGTATACACAACCTATTAGTGTAGCTAGAAGATCTACCTAGTGTAATACCCCATAATTTTAAAATGGGACATAAGAGATAATTAAAGAATAATTAATTATTAAAAAAAGAATTAGATGAAAAGGGTTACGCCATTGCGTTTGTCTCGGAATTATGCTTGAGATAGAGTCCAAGTTTGCGTAAAACGGATACCGTATGAAGAAGATATGGACGAACTAAGTTTGGCAGAAAAACCGGAAGTCGACCAGAATGCACTTGCGCACTTCACAAGTGCGCCAGTACAAAAATGCACTGGCGCACCTACCAAGTGCGCCCATACTGATCCAGCACAGAATTCTGGAGTGTTCTGGGATGATGTGTCTTCTTCTGAGTGGTCGGATGATGTTTATTTGAGCTGGGTGGTTCTGATGGACTCCTAGTTCATCTAAGGGCTCTAAATAATCCTAAACCTCTATATAAGCAACCTAAATCTAAACCCTAAACCACACAAATTCATACCAAGAGCCATCATGCTATCAACCTAGAGTAGCCGCCATTCTCTTTCAACTCAAAGACAAGATAGAAGCTAGAATCAAATTAAATCAAATCTAATTTAGAGTATTCAACGATCTACATCAAAGGCGAGCAATTCAGTTTATGTTGACACACTTTTTGGTAAAAGTTGTCACATTGAATATCTGGATAGCATCGCGCTAGGATATGGAGAACAACATTAGAAGATAAGCAACGATTTGTTCAAAGTCGCATCACGAACAAAGAAAGGCCCGAAACTCCTATCAGTTTGAGCTTTGGTTTGGCTCAATTGGACTTACGGTTTGAAAGTTACGCCCGTTTCCATGAATGGGTGTAATCTGGCAATTTCCTGGATAAAGCGATGAAGCGTCACACGATCGGAGTACGGCTTGTGCATCCTCTCTAGCTCACGGTGCACCCTCAGTTTTCCCTTCATCGGATCGCCCCCTTGGATCGTGGCGCACCCTCAGACCACGACCCGTTCGTGGTACATCTCCTGATCACGACGCGCTCATGACACACCAGCTTCACCATACAGCTTACGATCAGACCACCGTTCGTAGAGCCCATATCACGATCCGATACCATGACCACGAACCGACCCCTGCACCTGCTGATACACGCACTGTTTTGACCCATTCTCATGCCATATCTGGATCCTACTTTTCCGGATCGAGTGCCACGTACCCCATCACGAACAGGTCTTCCCAGAAGCTCTCCTATAGCTATAAATACACCTCTACATGGAATTTTAAGACGATTCTCGGGGACTTTTTGGCTGAGACTTTCTCCTACATCTAGACAGCCTCTGCCATTACCGATTGCAAGGACTTTGCACCTTTCTATACATAATTTCTCCTCTTGTAATCTCAATTAACACGCGGATTGTGTGTCTGCATATAACTGATTCTTGTAATCTATCAGTATAACAATAAGATTATAAAGTGGACGTAGGCTACATCTACAGCCGAACCAATATAAAAACTTTGTATGTCTCCTCTTATTTATCATTTTCTTCATTCTATGATCTGTGATTTGCATTTGGGTGTTAGGCCCAGATTTTGTTCTAATAGTTTCAGAATACAAATTCCAGAAAACAAGACTTGCCTTCGTTTTGTAAGTTCACGATTACTTTCAGATTTAGACAACCAATTATAGTATGGACATGGAATAAAATGAATTTGGACCTATGCTTGATTTTCTATTTGGATCTATTCTTAGCCTTTGTGAATCTATGACTTTGGGTTGCTTCTTATCGATCCAATCGAACCTATACAAGTTGTCGAACCTAGTTTATTATTCAAGCCTTTCATGCCCATAATATTGTACATAATCAGATCTATATGCCTACAATGATTCTAAATCAGTTTATTCAGTTATGCTGTAATTCTATTAGATATGTAATTCTTGTGTTTTGGGACTATCATCTTATGCCAGTTCTTATGCCTGTCATTGTCATATTATTCCTATTTGTTCCTTTTTATTTGTGAATCTAGATTGACCTACAATCTAGGTTTAATCGCGATATTCGTACAATGGAAATACTGGAATGTTTGGGTTATTGGGTGATAAACATGAAATTGACAATATTGGCATAACATAATTGGGGAAAATAACTGAACATAATATATTTGGTGAAATGGTTGGGCGAAACTTGTAATTGACATTGGGACATTGTTATCATTATAACTACAGGTTTGGTTTAGTTGGCTTGTAAACCAAGTTTTGGCCATACACTATAAACTAGAATATTAAAACTAGATTGGGCTTAACTATTGATTTGAAACGCCAAATATATGACATAGTGACTTTGGGAATGACTATTATTGCAGGTTTGGGAAGACGGGGTATAGCCTATTTTGATTAATAACTTGAAATTGGAATTGGTTGGGCATAACTTGAGAAATGAGATCATGACTAGTTTTGGTGGATTTGGGTAATTAGCATGAAAACGGTGAAACTGGGATGCCATTAATTATGAACATAATTAATGTTATAATTTAATTGGAATAATTTACATATACACCGTAAATATGTAAATATGCTAAAAGATGAGAATGCCTAACCCGAGGTTAGATTGAGTTGTGGTGTAAAATTGCCCGTAACCGCCCGACACATCCAGTAACCATAACAACACCTATCTAATGTGAGAGGTTAGTGCATCATGCCCAAGAAAAACCCGAGGTTAGATTGAGTTGTGGTGTAAAACTGCCCAGAACCGCCCGGTATATCCAGTAACCGCAACAACACATATCTAATGTGAGAGATTGGTTCATTAATAAATAAATTAATGCTAATGACACATGCTAAGTATGGGAGGGTTAGGTTAATGATACTTAACCAATATGACATATGGGTGGGTTAAGTTAACTAAGGGAACACTTAACCGTTATAACATGTTAACTAAACAGATATTAGGGTTAAGTTAACTAAGGGAACTCTTAACCATTGTAACATGTTAATTGAACAGATTTTAGGGTTAAGTTAACTAAGGTAACACTTAACCAAAATATATAATGACTTGTGGTAGGGTTAAGTAACACAAGATGATACACTTAACCAATATATAACATGTGGTGGGGTTAAGTAATACAGGAGGATAACACTTGACCAATATATAACATGACGTATGGGAAGGGTTAAGTTAACACGAAAGGGCAACACTTAACCAATATAACATGATTTGAGGTAGGGTCAAGTCAACACCAGAAGGAAACACTTAGCTAATATGACGTGACGAGTGGATGGGTTAAGTTAACTTGATTTGATTAATGACACTTGACCAATATAACTTGATGAACAAATGGGGTTAAGTTAAATGGGAAATACTTAACCAATATAAACCGATGAATGAACAGGTTTAAGTTAATAAATCACACTTAACCAATCCAACATGATAAGCGAGAAAGGTTAAGTTAATAAGAACCACTTAACCAACACGACTTGACGAGTAGGAGGTTAAGTACACGTTGGGTTGGTGGGTAATATTAGTAAATATAAGCCCACAAAACTTAACAATTAAATAAACATGCTTGAATCTGTGAGGAGGTTAAGTACACGTCGGGTTGGTGGGTAATATTAGTAAATATAGGCCCACAAAACTTAACCATTATATAAACATGCTTGGATCGATGGGAAGGTTAAGTACATCTTGTGTAGGTGGGTAACATTAGTACATATAGGCCTACAAACTTAACCGTTAAATAAACATGCTTGAATCGATGGGAGGGTTAAGTATATCTTGTGTAGGTGGGTAATATTAGTGCATATAGGCCCACAAACTTAACCGTTAAATAAAATGCTTGGATCGATGGGAGGGTCAAGTACATTTCGTGTAGGTGGGTAATATTAGTACATATAGGCCCATAAAGTTAACCGTTAAATAAACATGCCTGAATCGATGGGAGGGTTAAGTACATCTCGTGTAGGGGGGTAATATTAGTACATATAGGCCCACAAACTTAAGAAAACATGCTCGAATCGTTGGGAGGGTTAAGTACATCTCGTGTAGGTGGGTAATATTTGTATATATAGGCCCACAAACTTAACCAACAGGAAACCCTAGTAACGGGGACCCATTTCAGCAGTAACCCACGTAGATGTATCATGGTATCCTGAAACTAGGCACGGTGGGGCACGATTACTGGGCTGATTATAAGTGGTCAAAGATAACGGCAAGGGGTACGTCAGTGTAGGTTCCGACAGTTTACGGGCGTGAACGTACTCCAGAGTGGGAAAAAGCAGGCACTGGATACCAGTAGTTATACACTGTGCATCTTGATTTGTGTCGGGTTGCCATCATAAGGATTGATACACCTTATGGTGGGACCAGCAAAGGGTATCTACACACAAGAGAGGGCCGATTGACACAGACACATGGAACATTTGTACAAGTAGGGAGCCGATCAATAGGGTAGTAAGGGTACATCTAACATCTTCATGGCAGTTGGGCTGATTGAGGTGGAATCCTCATAATAGATGTACACCTGAAGGCTACCACAATTGCGGGGATTGGGATCACATTGTAATATTATCCTTTATACAGATTACTAGTTGGGACACTCGTTAGGTGGTACAGAGATATAGAAATCAGAATAACATGGTAGTCGCGAAGCAGAGAATAGTTAACATGCGATGTTATACTTAGTTTATCTTGCCTATTACTTATCCTGTGTATCCTATGTTCCTTATCATCATGCTTATGTATTTATTCAATTTAATTCATGTCATGTTGTTCTTGCTTGTTCATATGCTGAAAGTAGCTGGACTTACCAGACTTATGTCTGACCTAGTTTTGTTTCGCCTCTTTCCTTCCGTTTCACCCCAGGTTCTCAGGGAGGAAATGTTACCACTTAGCTTAGTTTTATTTTCAAGCTCGAAGATAATCGATGTTTTGCTTTGGAACCTCTCTTCCACTGCTATGGCTGGTTCATGCTTTATTGGGGAATATCATTGTTATTTTTATTCTTCTTTTATACTTGGAAGTTTTTAAATCAAGACAGAAGTTCTATGTATTACTTTTAGTATGATTGAGACAACTGTTGTAAAAGCTTGACTGAACCACATTGTTAATAAAATGACTTTATTTTCCGCTGTTTTATTTGTCTTTCTTGTAATTTATCTGCATCTTTTACCTATAATGCTCTATCGAAGTTAAGGCGTTCCCTTTGTGAGTGAACTTAATGGAGTTGGGGTGTTTCACTTGGTATCAGAGCTGATGGTTACCGGATCAGATAAAAGATTTGAAAAACTATTTTCGAAATGATTTTAAAAGAAGCATTTTCAAAAGAAATTTTTTGTTTTAAAGGCATATTCCCCAAAGCCATATGCACTATCAGTTTGATCCTCTATTTGAATCCTTGTTTCCTTCTTTCCTGAATCTCCGGGGCTCCTAGCTTTCTGGGATGTAACCTATCGCGGCATGCTTCCGTAGGCTTGATGAGACTACGACACTTGTCAAAAGGGCAAATAAGCGTCCAACTTCCATTTATAGCTGTAGTAGTTTTACCTATGGCTAATTTTCTTTCGAGCTTTGTAGGATTTTTTCGTGCGATGGAGGCAGCTTTCAAGAGACTTGTCGAAAAGTTACACAAGGATGGCAAAGGTGAAAATGAGGGAGTTTGGCTAAGGAACGCAACCCAAGGATGAGGAACTCATGGATATAGACTTGGTTCACAAAGGAGGTAAAAAGGAAAGAATAGTAAAAACCTAAGACAAGAGGAAGTATCTTTATTATAGTATAACGGGTCATATAAGGACAATGGTAAGAACAAAGAACAGGATTTTCAGGAGGGCAAGAGCATGCTCTCACCGCCAGCATACCTGAGAGGGAGGTAGTAAAGTTTCTATTGAAGAAATTTAGTTTTCTTTTGATCATCCTGTTAGTACACTTTTGATTTTAGCGCTTCACATTCTTTCATATCTACTTCCATAGTTGAGTCTCTGCACCCTAGAGCTTGTATAGTAGAGGATCCCATTATTTTCTCAAATCCAATCGGTGGTTCGGCTCATTTATCTTTGATTTGTAAGGATTTGAGAATAGTTATATTAAGTACCGAGTCTATGTGTAATGCTTATGTTTTTGGTTTCATGGGCTATGGGTTGATTCTAGGCTTGGGATGGTTAGCTAGTAATTGCGAAAGGAGGGTAGTTAGACCTTTTACTTGCCTCAGGAATACCCTCGAGATTTCATATGATCCTAAGGGATCTGTTAGGCTTAGCTACCTAGAATCACTTGATGCATATATCGACGATTTGCGATCCGTTAGTATAGTCCATGAGTACGAGGATGTTTTGATTAGGTTAGGGGTTTTTCCCCTAAAACACGAGTTAGACTTCCGCATATATCTAATTGACAATGCAAATCCAGTTATGCGATCAACGATAATTTTGGAGCAAGATTGGCGAGGATAGACCGAGTCGGTTAAGTGCTCAATTATTTGGTTGTTTTGCTAGTATCATCTCACATAAATCATCCAAATTTGGAGGAGATATTCCTTGGGTGCTTGTCTGATATTGGTTTAGACCTTTGGGGCTTGTACTTGAGGGAAGTCAAGTTCGACTAGGATGGTTTGCATGAGAAATAAATGGTTATGGCAGGCGCCCAAAGTAAGACTAACCTTAAGAGAGGTAAAAAGTACTAGCAACCTTTGGCTTTAGACCCTCAGATTTGTGACATGATGGATAAGCTAAGTATAGGAGAGACCTCTAATCATCTTAGTATATACACTTAGTATCATGGTTAACATATCTTTATCTTGGAAAGATAATTTGTGACGACCCTAAACCCCGTATAGACGGAGACAAGGGTAATCTTTGGAATATAACACAGAAAACAGATAACAGCAGAGCAGAATTAAATAAATACACCAGATAATGAACAATAGAATATACTGGATAAAAGTAATCATCAGAGTTACACAGTATACATGATCTTACTTAGTACAAATACAGTTCAACTATACATATATGTCTATAGCGGAAAAACAAACATAATGTACAATAGGAGCTGAACAGCATAAAAAGAGATAAATGATAGAATCCATCTTCAGCTCCAGCTATCCAGATAAAGCCTGCTAAACTTGAACACAAGGCCGCCCATGTAGAAAAAGGGGCACCCGAGTTTGAAAGTGAAACAAACTACGAGTCAGTCATGGGACTGGTATGAGAAATCTACTCAACACATTTTAAATATAGCTAATCTCAGGACCACGCAACTTTTGTGGAACGGGTTTACTCCATTGGATTGTCAGTGCTTTAAAACAAATCACTCTTTTAAACATCGCAATGCTTTTTATAAAAATGAAGCCATTATAAGACTCAGTTCCCATCACACAATGCAATGCAAACCGAAGGATAGATTTTTACCTTATAATGGCCAAAATATGATTGATACAAATAAAACAAAAGCATTTGATATTATAACTAGTGTTTATATGCTTCAAAAACAATTTCGAATCATAACTATCAATCATAGATGACATGAGCGTCCCATGCCACTATGTCGCCAAATATAGGTATACAATCAAAATCGCACAGTCACGTATTTGGAAATTGGATTTCCGTCATGAACCAAGGCAAAAAATAGTCCTTACCGACTTCGAGACGCTCTAGCCCGCCCTTCAGGATCAGAGCTCGAGTGACCCTTGGATCATCAGGGCCGGTCCACCGATGTGGATTAAAATTCCTGAACACTGCGTTTCCCCGCCCTATGGGGCGTAAGTGAGCCAACGAATGACTCCATCGGACCCGGATCGTCCGATCAAACTGAGGCGCCTCGCAACAGTAACAACCACATAAGTCAAACTCGTCAGGGCGTGTAAAACCATTGACGCCACTTCTAGCTAGAAAGAAACGTAGGTCCTCCCTGATGTCCTCTCCCGTTTCTGGTTCATCCTGGGTGTGAGGTTCGCTAATTCATGTTATACACAAAGCTACGCCAAACAGGCGGTGCTTTGATCATCACCACAAGACTTTGCTTTTCAACAGAAGCCCTGATCATTTTCCACTTAGGCATGCCACACTAGCAATTCATGCCATGCGACTGATGTCCATCAATATACAACCTCTGAGCTCGTGCATTTCAGAGAAGGGCGTTAAGAAAAAGAATAAATTCTCCGCCGCCAAACAGATGTATATTTAACAGAGATCAATTAACACAGAATAAAATCCAATGTCAGACACACAGTCCATTTACATGTCCGTTCTAGGTCTGAATGAAACCGGAGGCACTATATACCTCGCAAACCCATCGATCACCACGTACGTCTAGACGATCACCACTCATTATCCATATTTCGGGATGCCTCCTAATCAGGACCTCGGTTACCACCCAAACGAGGTGAAGATCTCCGGTCTTCGACCACCATCTTCATCTTCGACTTTCAATCGTCGGTCAATTATTTGAAATGAGAATTAACTCGGCCTTTTCAAATAATTCACGTATATTTAGAATTTCAAATCAATTTATTTCAATGGTTAAATCATTCGACAACACCAATTTTGTTCTTTAATGTAATTTTCACACCAAACACATTCAACCATCAAATACCACATAAATCGAGCAAATTCAGTTTATTTCCATTCCATATCGTTTATGATATTTTATAACCATTTATCGCTATTTTTATTTATTTTAAAATAGCCAATTTATTCAAAACGACGCTTCGGGCCATAACGCGGCCGTGGCGCTGTTTTTCTCCAGATTTTATTTAAACATATATGAAAATCTAACTGTTGGATCTTCACAAAATTTACATCATTAGAAAGATCTTTTCAAAACGAATCCAACGGTTCCAGTTTCGGGAAAATCCGACGGTCGGATCTCCCGGTGTAATTGTTTGAAGTTTCGATTTCAAAATACGAACTACAACGTCGTTATTCGATTAGTTATATATATATATATATATATATATATAATCGATTCTGGCGCTGTTTTTCTTCTGATTTGAATTAAACATTCCAGACAATCCAACCGTTGGATTTTTACAAAGTTGGTGCTGTTGGAAAGATATTTCCAAAGCGAACCCAATGGTTGCGATTTTAGGAAAATCTGATGGTCGGATCTCCTGTACTAATCGTTTGAAATCATGGTTTCAAAATACGAACTGCAGTGTCGTTTTCCGATATATTTCAATTCTATTTAAATATATATAAATATATTTATATATATATTCTTCGATTTCAAAACCATATGAATTTCATACTTTTGATAAAAATGATATTTTCATCAAACTGTCTTCTGTTTCAACACTTCACTATTTTTAACAATTCAACTATATAGTAAAAATGTGATTTTTAATGTAAAACAATTTATTTCAAAACCTGATTATTTTATATAGTTCATATTGGTGATAGAAATGGGATTTTTATTATAAAACAATTTATTTCAAAACTCGACTATTTTATATAGTTCATATAGATGATAAAAAGGTGATTTTTATATTTAAAACACGAACACCGTTCAACACATGAATTTCAATCCCACGAATGAATATCGACTCAACACACGAAAATAATTCAAACACAAGAATATTATTCAAAATTTCGGCAGCATAACGGCAGGGTAGTTAAAACCGGGACCGTCCCCAGTACGGCTCCTCGCTCTAACTTAAAACCTCACGGTTTTTGACAATGGGGAATCATGCATCTAGTTCGCACGCAGGCGGCATGTATATTTATTTCATTTCCACAAACTAACCCTATTTGGTTTCAACTAAATATTTCTCAACCACAAACGGGTATTTTCAACCACAATCAATCAATATCAACCACAAACAATTTCAATCAACCATTCGCTATCAATCAATTTTCACACCAATCACAACCAATAAATATCGTCCATGGTTTGTGAACGAGGGGCGTGTATATATATATATATATATATATATATATATATATAGAGAGAGAGAGAGAGAGAGAGAGAGAAATTCACTTCTATTTCAATACATATATAATTTTTACAACGCATATATAACTTATACATCAAACGTACAACTTATACAATGCTTATACATGAGGTGTACAACGCTTATATAACTCATACATCGACTATATAATTTATACATCATCGTTTTCCATATCGTTTATAAATTAGAAATCTCACATTGGGTTCCACTCCATCAAAAATAGCAGAAGGCTCAGAAAAATATGCGGTCTCTTCTAGAATGTAGAAGACGTCCACACGAGTCCACTGTCTCTTGTTTCACTGAATTTCGTCAACACATGAAAAAGATATGATTTTTCAAATTTTTCAACGGTTTAAAGGTGTTAAAACAGTTGAAAATAAAACAAGCCGAACCTTTCATAAATCGTTCAAAACTTGGTCGCAATTTATCTTCCAATCCGTTGATTGTTGCTTTGATCGGCCAGCGCCACCTTGTCGGTCTAGGAGAGGTGCATGTGCGCCAGGAGGTGGGGCCAGTTCGGTGGTCCCAGGCGGCGGCGGCGGCGAATTGATGTCGTCAACTTCCAGGCGTCGATTCCCACTCCACAGGCCACAAAAAATTCCAAACTTTATATGGATTTGAAGATCTCGAGAAGATCTTCAAAAAGTTCAACTGTGGCACGAGCTAATTCGGCGTGGATTGATCGAAAAATGAGGGGGAAGGTTTAAAGCGGTTTCCGCCTTCGATTGGGGAGAGAGAAAGGGATTTTCCCTTTTTTTTTATTAATTTCTGATTGGCCGGTGGGTTTTAAAAGGTGTTTTCTGACACGACCACCAATCTAAACCCAACGGCTGTCGTCCCCAGCGTTTTACCCCCATTCCGAACAAAATGGGATATGTTCCGAAGGCCCATTCGACTGTTTCAGTCAGTTTCCATTCAAATTAAAATATATAACATTCAATATTCGATTTGAACGTACATTTCAATTTGCCAGGGCCACAAACTGATTCGAAAAATTCCAAAAAAAATAAACCTAGCTATGTTTTGACGATACGGTCCCAACAAAACTAGTTTCATCGAATTCTGAGACCGTTTGCAAAATGGCCCATTTCTGGTCGATCCAATTTAACTGTAATTGACCAAAACACGTTTTCCTTTGCCACGCTCACATACTAGCTTCAAAAATTATGAAATTTGAAACCTAGCAATAACTTCACATCCCGGATCCAACAAAAGTAGTTTCGTCGAATTCTGAGGTCGTATGCAAAATGGCCAATTTCATGGGCTATATAAATTCCATAGCGACCTTTCTGAAAATTCATTTTGTAATAACCCGGAAATTCTGAGCCAGTTTAAAATTTTTATTTTGGCAATTTTAGTGAATTTTGAATATTTAAAATGAATTATTTTAAATAATAACAACGAGAAATTTATTTTGAATATAATTCGAACATATATATCTATATACATCGTCTTTAGAATATAAATAATTATTTATAATTATAAAAGGAATTGAAAATGGCGCGGTAGTTCGATAATTCGATTTCAAAATTCAGTTGAACATACCGGGTGCAAAATAAACCGGATTTTGGCGAAACCAAAAATATTAGAATCTATTCGTGAATATCTTTCCAACGAATCAGAAAAATCGAAATTTCATAGCCGGGATCAAAAGATATGCCCAGTTGAAAGTTCAGAATAGTCGCTATGTAAATTATACATGGCCCAAAAAGTCAAATTTTGCATACGAATGAATTTGGACTCGAAACCACTTCCATTGAGTTCAAAATGCCGTTTAGAACCCCGAAAAATATAAGCTTCGATATATTCCAATATCCGGAATAGTGGCTATGGGCTGGAGTTGTTCGGTTAACAATACATAGCCCTTAAAAAGTGAAATTTTGCATATGAGCTCAGAATTCGACGAGATAAATTTTTATGGATTCATAATGACAAATCATTGTTGAGTTCCAAATGGCGCGTCGAACGGAGTTAGTATGTGGCCGTGCGAGCTGAAACAGTTCCGAGTAAAGCGAGCAGTCACTTTACAAAGGAACATTATTGATACGACCTCAGAATTCGATTTCGTTTTTTTTATGGATTCGTATCGTCTAATGATGGTTAAATCCAAGAGGGCTTGATAATTTGAGTTAACATGTGAGCGTGCAAGAAGAAAAGGTGCGCCAAAATAGCATTTTTAGAGCTTATTTGAGCATTTTTGTGATTTTTTTGAATGGTCAAACGAACTCGGAATTCGACGAAACTTGTTTCGTTGGACTCGTCTTCATGTCTACGATCTCGTGTCCGAAATCCGCGGCCATCAGAGATCGCTAGCGTTCAGGTGATATGCGAGAAACTAGCATATAATCACTTTTCCTTCCTTTTCTTCCTCACTTTTCTCTTCCTCTTTTTTTTCCCTCTTTCCTCTTTAATGGGCACCTCCACCCACCCGCCGCCGCTACCGCCCCTCCACCACCTCCACCGCCGACCGTCGGCCTCCCCCTCCTCCCTCTCCTCCTCCTCTTCCTCCTCCTCTCACTCTCCTCCTCTTTCCCTCTTTGTTTTGCAAAACCCTAAGCCACCACCACCACTCCGGGCCCCGCCACCCACCAGCGGACTCCCTCACCTGAATCAGGTCCAGCGCCCCCCCTCAGGCCATCCCTCCGGCCGTGCCCCCCCCCCCCCCCGGTCACCAAAAACCCATTTTACACTAATCGCCCGTTTTGCAAATAACACCCTGTCCTTATTTCGCAAATAACTCCCAAACAGTGCGTTTTTGCCCAAAGTCCCTCTAGACCAAAGTTGTAGAGCACGAAATTCTCTTCTATTTGGCTATATGGAAGTCATGTTTTGGAGTTCGGGGCTGCTCGGAAAACGCGTTCGAAGTCTACTGTGCAAAAGCTGAAAAATTCGTGTACTTTCGCGAATTCTGGCGAATTGGAACATCTTCGGCAAAAAGACGCAAAAGTTGTCCGGAATGACGCGTTTAAGCTAGAAAAAAAGATGGTGTGAAGATTGAAGCTCGTTTGCAAATTCTGGAACCAGAACAGCGAATCTGGGCGTTAGGAAAAAAGTAAGTTTTCTCCGTTTTAAAGCTTCTACAGTTTTTGACATATGAAGTAAATAAAAATATGATCTTTATATTATAAAGAGGATAAAAATCCGATTTTTAACTTATAAAAGATATAAAGATAAGATTTTTATATAATGTAGATATTAAAAATATGATTTTTATATATGTAGTGGCTACGGGCAACGAAATTGACAAAAGGCGAGCACGGCGAAGATTTTCTACATAAGAAGAGTCGTGGCATTTGGTTTAGCTAATGGTGAGAACTTCTCACTCAAAATCTCTTTTTCTAGTTATATATATATACTAGGATGCAGACGGTGTTTAGTAGCACCCGACACCATCGTCCACAGACCATGGACTTGTTTGTTTGGTTATGTAGTTGGTTAGATTATTTGGTTTGAATTGAATTGTTTAGTGAATTGAATTTGATTTGATTGATATGTGTATGGCGTGGGCCATTATTAGACCGGGGATAAGGCTAGGCCTTGTCCCGTTTCTAGTATCGTGCCGTTATGCCGCCGAAATTTTCTAAAATAAGTTAGAAAAATAAAGAGAGCATTTTATTTAATAAATGAATCGAATAGAATATTCATAGGTTGAATAAAATAATTCGGTCGTTGAAAATATAATTTTTAACGTGAATGTGAATAAATAAATATTCATTTACAAACCGGACGGTTTGTTTATGTACACTGATTTGACTGACATTGATTGGGATGATAAATTTTACACATCGCCTAATTGCACAAATAAAAATCTATGTTTGTTGATTTGAAACCCCACACGGGTATTGGGATAAAATACGGCATACACTAATCCCAATAATTAGTTGTATGTCGATCGATGGATCGATAGGCTGTTATAAGCGTTAGATATCTATATTTGATGCTTATACAGTGTATGGCACTTTGGATGATGGTTGATTATTTATCGTTGCTATTATACACATGTGTTGTATGGAATCCATATAATTAACTTTATATGGTAATTGATTGGGCCTCATTCCAATTTAGAAGATAAAGAATTTTATAAAATAAAGGTTCATGTGTTGACAGTACTCATCCGTTGAGATTAGTCATGTGTTGAACGAAATATTTTAACAATAAAATTTACATCTTTATCATTATAAAATAGAGGTTCATGTGTTGACTGTACTCATCCGTTGAGATTAGTCATGTGTTCAACGAAATATTTTAACAATAAAATTTACATCTTTATCATACATAAAATTAGAAACTAACTGGAAAATAGATAAGATGAGTGGTCTCCTGGATATTAATCTGATGTTGGTTTCGGCCTTCGGGGTTAATATTCAGGGAATCGTTCTCCTACTATTTTACGGTTGGAGTCTGATTTAATATCAAACGATAGATATCTTAATTTTCATAAAATATATTAAATAACAAAAATAGTCACACGTGGACTGTAATCATTCGTTGAGATTAGTCGTGTGTTGACAAAAATATAGATTCACATATTGAATAGAATAAATAATCATTTGTTGAATAGAATAACGAATTTATTGAAATATATAAAGCCGTGTTGATTAGAGTTGCACTACTTTGACGTAAACGATGTTTATATCGATTATATTCGTTTTTATAATGAATATTGAAAAGGAAGTGATTTCAAAATATAACGTTTTGAAAATATTATCATTTATATAGTAATGATAGGGAATATTCAATTTTGATTTGAAATTGAATATAGAATTGAAATATTTGAAAACGAATTTAATACGATTCATAAAATACGTTTTAAATAGAAATCGACGAAATATATATTATATATATATTATAGGGTGCGTTTTTTACAGGTCCCTATTAAGTTTCAAAATAAATAAAAAAACCGCTGATAAAAAGAATAAAGAATACATCCCTATTTTTGAAATGCGGCAGTTACAATTACACATCTGTCCTTTACACCCTAAAAACACTCAGTACATTGCATAATTTGCGCAGTCATTCAAGGAAGAAAATTAAAATCCCATGCCAGCCGCCACATCATAATTAATACTTCCGCCTCCTGCTCCTTATCCTTCGCCTCCTCCATTTCTTGACCCAAAAAAAATGCGGCACTGCATAAAAAAAAAAAAAAAAAAATTGTAAAATCATAAAATAATCCAAGAAGGCCACGCAAATTAAAAAAAAAAGTTGCATATATGAGTGCAACTATTGCCTATATTTGCACAAATGTATGCAACTATTACATAATGAAAATTCAGCAAACGTTTTAGCCTGTAGATATGTTGCACATACTTAATAGGATTTCGAGTTATTTGCACATTTTTGTACATTTTAATGCAACAATTCCAAAAACCTGCATAACAAAATGAAACTATACAACCATATCTGCACACTTGACTGTAAAAAATAAAGTTAGACTGCATACATGTAACAACCCGTAAAATCTGGGCCAGTTTAAAATTTTTATTTTGGCCATTTTAGCGAATTTAGATTATTTAAAATGAATTATTTTAAATAATATCGACGAGAAATTTATTTTGAATATATTCGAACGTATATATTATACGCGTCGTCGTTAGAATATAAATAATTATATATAATTATAAATAGAATTGAAAATGGCGCGGTAGTTCGATAATTCGATTTCAAACTTCAATTGAATGTACCGGGTGCAAAACAATCCGGATTTTAGTGAAACCAAAAATAATGGAATCTAATAGTGAATATCTTTCCAACGAACCCGAATGATCAAAATTTCTTAGCGGGAATCAAAAGATATGTCCAGTTGAAAATTCTGAATAGTCGCTATGGAATTCAGGCCCTTAAAAATGGACATTTTGCAAACGACCTCGGATTTCGACGAAACCAGTTTTGTTGGGTCCGTGATGTAAAGTTATTGCTAGATTTCAAATTTCATAATTTTTCGAATCAATATGTGAGCGTGGCAAAGGAAAACGCGTTTGACCAGTTTCAGTTGATTTTAATCGACTGGAAATTGGCCATTTTTCTAACGGTCTCAGATTTCGACGAAACTAGTTTTGTTAGGACCGTATCGTCAATACGAAGCTAGAAAATATTTTTCTAGAATTTTTAAAGTTAGTATGTGACCCCGGTAAATTGAAATGTACGTTTAAAATTGAATATATAGATTTATACATTAATTTCAGCGAAAACTGAGCGTAACAGCCGAACTGGCTTATGAAACATATCCCATTGTATTCGGAATGGGGGTAATTAGCTAGGGACGACAGTCATTGGGCCTCGTTCGGAGATCGAAATTTAAAGTTACTTTATGGAGAAATTAATTATTTAAATAATTAAAATATTATATAACCCCCTTGAGCTCTCTCTTTCCTCACAAGTCAAACCACGGTCAAAATATAAAAAAAAAAAAAAAAAAAAAAAAACCCCTTCCAGTTTCAGATCGCGACGCCTCTTCCTCCCCCTTGCTGACGCCGACGATGGACCGCCGCTCCCCCCTAAAGTCGCGCCTTCCTCTCCCCTCTAGCTCATCTCCTTCCTCCCTTCGAATCGAAGACGAAAACGCCAGAGCTTTCCCCCCCCACAGTGATGACCGCCGACGAACTGAAGGCCGCCCCAACCCTCCGCCTCCTCCTGCCGCCGACCCAGAGCCACCCGAAGCCTCTCCGATGGTGGTGAACCCCCCCCTTTCGAACTGTAAGTTTTTACTTTATTTATAAAACTGATTTTTACTTAATTTATAAAACTGATTTTGTTAATATTAAAAACCGATTTTTATGTTTTTAAAATTCTGATTTTAGGTAGGTTTAAAACTGAATTTTATTTTAGGTTTAAGACTGAATTTTATTTTAGATTAGAAAACTGATTTTTAAATGATTTTTAAACTGAATTTTTAAATAAGGCAAAAACTGTATTTTTATTTTTTAAGTTATGAAAAAACTGCATTTTTATGAAAGCGAAAAACTGATTTTATTTTGAACTTTAAAATAGGAAAAAAAGTTTAATCTTTTAGTAGAAAAAGATTTGAACTTGCAAAAGAAAAAAAATTCGATTTTTATATATTGAATAGCGAAGTCAAAATTCGATTTTATATATTGAATAGCATAGTAAAAATTCGATTTTTACATATGTAGTGGCTACGGGCAGCGAAGATGACGAAGATGCGATAGCGATGAAGATTTCTATCAATGAAGTGCCGTGGAGCTAGGATAGCTAATCGGTGAGAATTTCTCACCTTTCTATTTATTTTCTAGTTATATATATATACTAGGATGCAGACGGTGCTTAGTAGCACCCGACACAATCGTCCACAGACCATGGACTTGTTTGTTTGACAGTTTGGTGATTGATTGCGATATTGTTTGAATGTGGTTTGTGGTGTGAAAAATCGAATCGATAAATTGGTTAGGATTAGACGTGCGCCGTTATAAGGCGAAGGAGTAAGGCTAGGTTAGATCCTTACTCCAAAGTTTGCGGTTTGCATAACGAATTGATTTGATTGATGTGTGAATGGCGTGGGCCTTCACTAGACCGGGGATAAGGCTAGGCCTTGTCCCGTTTCTAGTATCGTGCCGTTATGCCGCCGAAATTTTCTAAAACATGTTAGAAAAATAAAAATATCATTTTATTGAATAAATGAATTGAATAGAAATTCATAGGTTGAAATAAAATGTTTTATCGTTAAAAATATAATTTTTAACGTGAATATGAAAATAGTGAAGTGAATAAATAAATATTCATTTACAAACCAGATGGTTTGTTTATGTACACTTATTTGAATGATATTGATTGGGTCGATAAATTTCACACATCGCCCAACTGCACAAATAAAATCTGTGTTTGATTGTTTGAAACCCCACACGGGTGTTAGGATGAAATATGCAGTTCACTCATCCTGATTGATTAAATATGTCGATCGATTGATTGACAGGCTGTTATAAGCGTTGAATATCTGTATTTGATGCTTATGCAGTGTAGTGCACTTTGGTTGATGGTTGATTATTTTTCAATGCTATGATATACATGTGTTGTATGAAAATCCATATAATTAACTTTATATGGTAATTGATTGGGCCTCATTCCAATTTGAAAAATAAAGAATATTATAAAATAAAAGTTCATGTGTTGACAGTACTCATTCATTGAGATTGGTCATGTGTTGAACGAAATATTTTGATAATAACAACTATTTTGAAAAAGAAATATTTGAAATAGAATATTTGAAAATAGAAATTTATGAAGCCGTGTATGGACGCCATTTTGACGTGAACGATATTTATATCGAATTGAAAACGATTTCGAAATGAAATGAATTGAAAACGATTTCGAAATGAATTGAATTGAAAACGATTTCGAAATGAAATGAATTGAAAACGATTTCGAAATGAATTGAATTGAAAACGATTTCGAAATGAATTGAATTGAAAACGAATTCAAAATAAATTGAAAACGATTTCGAAATGAAATGAATTGAAAACGATTTCGAAATGAATTGAATTGAAAACGATTTCGAAATGAAATGAATTGAAAACGATTTCGAAATGAATTGAATTGAAAACGAATTCAAATGGAATAGAAAGCGAATTGAAATGAATTCAAATTGAATTGAAATTCGAATTGAATAGAAATGAATTTTAAAACGAATTTATAGAGAAGAATTCAATTTTGATTTGAATTGAAATGGAAGTTGAAAATGTTTTTGAAACGAATTCAAAACTATTTATATAATTCGTTTTAAATAGAAATCGACGAAATATATATTATATATATTATATATAATATAATGGCCTGAATAGAACGCGCCGCGCCGCGGCAGTTCGCGAATTTCGACCATTTATTTCAAACGGACATTACAGGAGATCCGACCGTCGGATTCTCCTAAAACCGGAACCGTTGGGTTCGTATCGAAAAGAGCTTTCTAATTAATGTTAGAAATTTGAAATCTAACGGTTGGATTTGGAGATACGTCCAAATCAAATTCGAAAAAGGTCGTTGTAAGTGCAGTTCGATGGCCATTGTTGGAAATCGACTGTACGGGCCTTGATAAAATTATTAAAAATAGTAATAATTTGTGTAAAATCACAAGAAATGATTTGTGAAAGTTTGGGGTGAAAATCTCCATATTTGAAAAGATAAAAAAATGGATTTTTATCGAAATGAACTAGTTTTGAACTAGAATTATAATTCTATTTATTTTTAAATAAATAAATTGAATTTGAAATGGTTTTGAAAATAACCAAAATTTCCAATGATTGCATTGGAGTGGATTTGAATCGAAATTGTCTTCGGAATATTTCGATGTTGGAATTCGTGACATTACAGGTGTTGTTATGGAAATTTGAAAGATATATATTTGTATCGTTATTTCCAATACGACATTTGTTAGTCGTAGAATTCGATATTGAATATAAGCCGATATATTTTCTATTCAGAGCCTTGTATTGAATATCGAATGTGATTTGGGTTTGTCGTGAATGGTGTCTTCACTAACACTGTTCTTGAACCCAGTTGAGAAAAGATTAAATCTTTTTATTTAGATTTAATGAAGTGTACCAATTAAATGATATTTAATTGGAATTGAATTGGTATTGATTTTTGGGTTTATCGTGAACAGTGTTTTAAATAACACTTGTTCTTTAACCCGATAATTAATGGAATGTGATTTTGGGTTTATCGTGAATCGTGTTTTAAATGACACTGATTCTTTAACCCAGATAATGATTAAAACTAAGTGGAGTTTTAATGAATCTTTAATTAGATTGAAAAGATCGAGAATGGAGTATCACCAGTTTTGCTCCAGGCGATAGATAAATCTGTAATTAGATTTGAATGTGAAATTTAGAAACTAACTGGCGGTTAGCCAAGCAGAATGGTTTTCTGGATATTGATCTGATGTTGGTTTCGGCCTTCGGGGTTAATATTTGGGGAATTATTCTCTTGATTAATTTACGGTTAGTGACTAATGAATTGGAATGAGGCGTATGTTGTGTTTGTGTAACACTTATTTAAAATATACGCGAGTTATTCGGAAAGACCGGGTTTATCCCATTCTGAGTAACTGATACGACGATAAGTCGAAGACGAAGACGATGGTCGAAGACCGGAGGTCTTCACGTCGTTTGGGTGATAACTGATGATCTTGATTGGGCTGTACACCCAAGAAGATGGAAACAGTTAGTGATCGTCCAGACGTACTTGGAGATCGATGGATATGCGGGGTACTAGGTGCCTCCGGTTTCGTTCAGACCCAGAACGGACTTGTAAATGGACTGTGTGTCTGACATCGGATTTCATTCTGTGTGACTGATATCGGTTGCATAGGATGGCTTGCCTGTGTGGCATGCTAAGATGCAAATGATCAAGGCTTCTGTTGAAAAGCAAAGTCTTGTGGTTGATGATCAAAGCACGACCTTTGTGGCGTAGCTTTGTGTAACGTTTGATTCGCGAGTTTCACACCCGGTATGAATCAAAAACGGGAGACGGACCTCAGGGAGGGCATGCGTTTCTTTCTAGTTAGAAGTGGCGTCAGTGGTTTTACACGCCCTGACGAGTTTGACTTATGTTGTTGTTGCTGTTGCGAGGCGCCTCGGTTATATCGGTTTCGGCCGAATGCATTCTGGTCGGCTGACGGACCAGACTTACACCCCATAGGGTGGGGAGACGTATTGTTCAGGCATAATAATCCACTCCGTGTGGACCGGCCCTGACGATCCAAGGGGCAGTTGCGGCTGTTCCTGAGGGGCGGGCTAGAGCGTCTCGAATCGGTTGAGGATCTTGCCCCTAGCCTCGGTTCATAGATGGAAACCCAATTTCCAAATACGTGACATTTGCGGTTTTATTTGTAAACCTATATATGGCGACATAGTGGTATGGGGCATTCATGCCGCCTATGATTGATACTTATGATTTGAAGTTGTTTTATACTCTATGCACTTATAATAGTATCAAATGATTTGTTTTAAACGTATCAAGCATTCTTTGGCTGTTATAAGGGAAAACCCTATCCTCGACTGCGTTGCATTGTGTGATGGGACCTGGGTCTTATAACAGCTTCATTTTTCTTTATTTAGCATTGCGTTGTTTGTCTTATGCACTGGTATTCTTGGGAGGAAACCCGTTCCGTGTTATACGGCGTGGTCCCTTGTTTTACCTAGCTTTGAAAATAAAGATTTATAACTGCTTTAGTTCTCACACCAGTCACATGACTGACCTGGAGTTTATTGTTTTGACCTAAACTCTGGGTGCCCTTATTTTGACACGGGCAGCTAGTAGTTTTGGTTTTGCAGATTTATATTCACAGGATCCTGGTTTACGACTGGAACGATATCCGGGAAGCTTTGTATCCGTATATCTCATTCTAGTTGTGTATTGTATTATTTTCCGCTGCTATGTATTTAAATGTAATTTAAATCTCTGATATTTCTGTGTAATATTCTTTTATACTCTGTATATTCTTGTAATCTGATGCATTGTTGTTATATACAATGAAATGTTCTTCTATATGCGTTCTGTTGTGGTTTGTTCTCGAACTATCCGACGCTTTCCTTTACGGGGAAGTTACGGGTCTTCACAGTTGGTATCAGAGCTTTGGTTTACAAAGCAGAGAACAAGACACATTAGAACCGTACGAAGGAATTCATCAGATATTGGATTAGTAATATCCAATGGAATGACTCGTTAGAGATGGGATCAGTAGTATCCTAGAACGAGTGTGAAGAGTATATTTTTAAAATGAAAACGATTTTTGATTTGAAAATTTAAATCAATTATTCGTATTTGATTATTTATTTTATATTGATTAGGACAATCCAAAATATAAAGATTTTTGCGTATGCGCCTAGCTAGCGTGTATTCGAAGTTTTAATATATTGGATAGATATAGCACCACACCCTAGTCGCCCGGAGATGATATTGATGATAGCGATCGCATCATCAACATTTATGTTCGTGTTTCGAAGGTTTGATATCTATATATTTCCTATTGACTGGTGTGAGAACCAAAATTAGATAGGGCTAATTGTTGTGATTTGGCATCAAAAATCTGATTTTTGTATATATATCGAAATTATGAATTTGAAACGTTAATCCACTAATTGATTGAAGTTTGTGTTGTTTGTTTAATTGTTTGCTAATTTTGAACAATTATGCCTAATTGAATCAAATATTGAACTCTATTGAAAATTGGTCGCATTTGTTTGCATATACATATATATCATTGAACAGGTCATAGCAAGGAGGCTAGAGCAGAGAATAAAATTTGTTTGCCCGACAAATAGGTACATGTTTATTACATAATTTACTGTTTTGTTTGGGTGATGATGATTTTATGAGCCTATTGGCTAGCCGCTTGGCTTTTTCTTTTTCTTTTTGAGATCTGAAGGACCGGGAACGCTATTTGCAATTTCCCGATGCTCCCGGTGCAGGGGAGGTTATGGCGAAATTTTTCAAAAATTTAGGGTGTTAGCCAAATTTTTGAAATTTTAAAAATTCTCAGAAACTAAAGAGTTGGAGAATGGAAGCCAGATCAAATGTGGAGCTGAATAATCAAACCACTTTCGACTTTGTTCCTTTTCGGGGACGAAAAGTTTTAAGTGGGGGAGATTGTAACAACCCGTAAAATCTGGGCCAGTTTAAAATTTTTATTTTGGCCATTTTAGCGAATTTAGATTATTTAAAATGAATTATTTTAAATAATATCGACGAGAAATTTATTTTGAATATATTCGAACGTATATATTATACGCGTCGTCGTTAGAATATAAATAATTATATATAATTATAAATAGAATTGAAAATGGCGCGGTAGTTCGATAATTCGATTTCAAACTTCAATTGAATGTACCGGGTGCAAAACAATCCGGATTTTAGTGAAACCAAAAATAATGGAATCTAATAGTGAATATCTTTCCAACGAACCCGAATGATCAAAATTTCTTAGCGGGAATCAAAAGATATGTCCAGTTGAAAATTCTGAATAGTCGCTATGGAATTCAGGCCCTTAAAAATGGACATTTTGCAAACGACCTCGGATTTCGACGAAACCAGTTTTGTTGGGTCCGTGATGTAAAGTTATTGCTAGATTTCAAATTTCATAATTTTTCGAATCAATATGTGAGCGTGGCAAAGGAAAACGCGTTTGACCAGTTTCAGTTGATTTTAATCGACTGGAAATTGGCCATTTTTCTAACGGTCTCAGATTTCGACGAAACTAGTTTTGTTAGGACCGTATCGTCAATACGAAGCTAGAAAATATTTTTCTAGAATTTTTAAAGTTAGTATGTGACCCCGGTAAATTGAAATGTACGTTTAAAATTGAATATATAGATTTATACATTAATTTCAGCGAAAACTGAGCGTAACAGCCGAACTGGCTTATGAAACATATCCCATTGTATTCGGAATGGGGGTAATTAGCTAGGGACGACAGTCATTGGGCCTCGTTCGGAGATCGAAATTTAAAGTTACTTTATGGAGAAATTAATTATTTAAATAATTAAAATATTATATAACCCCCTTGAGCTCTCTCTTTCCTCACAAGTCAAACCACGGTCAAAATATAAAAAAAAAAAAAAAAAAAAAAAAACCCCTTCCAGTTTCAGATCGCGACGCCTCTTCCTCCCCCTTGCTGACGCCGACGATGGACCGCCGCTCCCCCCTAAAGTCGCGCCTTCCTCTCCCCTCTAGCTCATCTCCTTCCTCCCTTCGAATCGAAGACGAAAACGCCAGAGCTTTCCCCCCCCACAGTGATGACCGCCGACGAACTGAAGGCCGCCCCAACCCTCCGCCTCCTCCTGCCGCCGACCCAGAGCCACCCGAAGCCTCTCCGATGGTGGTGAACCCCCCCCTTTCGAACTGTAAGTTTTTACTTTATTTATAAAACTGATTTTTACTTAATTTATAAAACTGATTTTGTTAATATTAAAAACCGATTTTTATGTTTTTAAAATTCTGATTTTAGGTAGGTTTAAAACTGAATTTTATTTTAGGTTTAAGACTGAATTTTATTTTAGATTAGAAAACTGATTTTTAAATGATTTTTAAACTGAATTTTTAAATAAGGCAAAAACTGTATTTTTATTTTTTAAGTTATGAAAAAACTGCATTTTTATGAAAGCGAAAAACTGATTTTATTTTGAACTTTAAAATAGGAAAAAAAGTTTAATCTTTTAGTAGAAAAAGATTTGAACTTGCAAAAGAAAAAAAATTCGATTTTTATATATTGAATAGCGAAGTCAAAATTCGATTTTATATATTGAATAGCATAGTAAAAATTCGATTTTTACATATGTAGTGGCTACGGGCAGCGAAGATGACGAAGATGCGATAGCGATGAAGATTTCTATCAATGAAGTGCCGTGGAGCTAGGATAGCTAATCGGTGAGAATTTCTCACCTTTCTATTTATTTTCTAGTTATATATATATACTAGGATGCAGACGGTGCTTAGTAGCACCCGACACAATCGTCCACAGACCATGGACTTGTTTGTTTGACAGTTTGGTGATTGATTGCGATATTGTTTGAATGTGGTTTGTGGTGTGAAAAATCGAATCGATAAATTGGTTAGGATTAGACGTGCGCCGTTATAAGGCGAAGGAGTAAGGCTAGGTTAGATCCTTACTCCAAAGTTTGCGGTTTGCATAACGAATTGATTTGATTGATGTGTGAATGGCGTGGGCCTTCACTAGACCGGGGATAAGGCTAGGCCTTGTCCCGTTTCTAGTATCGTGCCGTTATGCCGCCGAAATTTTCTAAAACATGTTAGAAAAATAAAAATATCATTTTATTGAATAAATGAATTGAATAGAAATTCATAGGTTGAAATAAAATGTTTTATCGTTAAAAATATAATTTTTAACGTGAATATGAAAATAGTGAAGTGAATAAATAAATATTCATTTACAAACCAGATGGTTTGTTTATGTACACTTATTTGAATGATATTGATTGGGTCGATAAATTTCACACATCGCCCAACTGCACAAATAAAATCTGTGTTTGATTGTTTGAAACCCCACACGGGTGTTAGGATGAAATATGCAGTTCACTCATCCTGATTGATTAAATATGTCGATCGATTGATTGACAGGCTGTTATAAGCGTTGAATATCTGTATTTGATGCTTATGCAGTGTAGTGCACTTTGGTTGATGGTTGATTATTTTTCAATGCTATGATATACATGTGTTGTATGAAAATCCATATAATTAACTTTATATGGTAATTGATTGGGCCTCATTCCAATTTGAAAAATAAAGAATATTATAAAATAAAAGTTCATGTGTTGACAGTACTCATTCATTGAGATTGGTCATGTGTTGAACGAAATATTTTGATAATAACAACTATTTTGAAAAAGAAATATTTGAAATAGAATATTTGAAAATAGAAATTTATGAAGCCGTGTATGGACGCCATTTTGACGTGAACGATATTTATATCGAATTGAAAACGATTTCGAAATGAAATGAATTGAAAACGATTTCGAAATGAATTGAATTGAAAACGATTTCGAAATGAAATGAATTGAAAACGATTTCGAAATGAATTGAATTGAAAACGATTTCGAAATGAATTGAATTGAAAACGAATTCAAAATAAATTGAAAACGATTTCGAAATGAAATGAATTGAAAACGATTTCGAAATGAATTGAATTGAAAACGATTTCGAAATGAAATGAATTGAAAACGATTTCGAAATGAATTGAATTGAAAACGAATTCAAATGGAATAGAAAGCGAATTGAAATGAATTCAAATTGAATTGAAATTCGAATTGAATAGAAATGAATTTTAAAACGAATTTATAGAGAAGAATTCAATTTTGATTTGAATTGAAATGGAAGTTGAAAATGTTTTTGAAACGAATTCAAAACTATTTATATAATTCGTTTTAAATAGAAATCGACGAAATATATATTATATATATTATATATAATATAATGGCCTGAATAGAACGCGCCGCGCCGCGGCAGTTCGCGAATTTCGACCATTTATTTCAAACGGACATTACAGGAGATCCGACCGTCGGATTCTCCTAAAACCGGAACCGTTGGGTTCGTATCGAAAAGAGCTTTCTAATTAATGTTAGAAATTTGAAATCTAACGGTTGGATTTGGAGATACGTCCAAATCAAATTCGAAAAAGGTCGTTGTAAGTGCAGTTCGATGGCCATTGTTGGAAATCGACTGTACGGGCCTTGATAAAATTATTAAAAATAGTAATAATTTGTGTAAAATCACAAGAAATGATTTGTGAAAGTTTGGGGTGAAAATCTCCATATTTGAAAAGATAAAAAAATGGATTTTTATCGAAATGAACTAGTTTTGAACTAGAATTATAATTCTATTTATTTTTAAATAAATAAATTGAATTTGAAATGGTTTTGAAAATAACCAAAATTTCCAATGATTGCATTGGAGTGGATTTGAATCGAAATTGTCTTCGGAATATTTCGATGTTGGAATTCGTGACATTACAGGTGTTGTTATGGAAATTTGAAAGATATATATTTGTATCGTTATTTCCAATACGACATTTGTTAGTCGTAGAATTCGATATTGAATATAAGCCGATATATTTTCTATTCAGAGCCTTGTATTGAATATCGAATGTGATTTGGGTTTGTCGTGAATGGTGTCTTCACTAACACTGTTCTTGAACCCAGTTGAGAAAAGATTAAATCTTTTTATTTAGATTTAATGAAGTGTACCAATTAAATGATATTTAATTGGAATTGAATTGGTATTGATTTTTGGGTTTATCGTGAACAGTGTTTTAAATAACACTTGTTCTTTAACCCGATAATTAATGGAATGTGATTTTGGGTTTATCGTGAATCGTGTTTTAAATGACACTGATTCTTTAACCCAGATAATGATTAAAACTAAGTGGAGTTTTAATGAATCTTTAATTAGATTGAAAAGATCGAGAATGGAGTATCACCAGTTTTGCTCCAGGCGATAGATAAATCTGTAATTAGATTTGAATGTGAAATTTAGAAACTAACTGGCGGTTAGCCAAGCAGAATGGTTTTCTGGATATTGATCTGATGTTGGTTTCGGCCTTCGGGGTTAATATTTGGGGAATTATTCTCTTGATTAATTTACGGTTAGTGACTAATGAATTGGAATGAGGCGTATGTTGTGTTTGTGTAACACTTATTTAAAATATACGCGAGTTATTCGGAAAGACCGGGTTTATCCCATTCTGAGTAACTGATACGACGATAAGTCGAAGACGAAGACGATGGTCGAAGACCGGAGGTCTTCACGTCGTTTGGGTGATAACTGATGATCTTGATTGGGCTGTACACCCAAGAAGATGGAAACAGTTAGTGATCGTCCAGACGTACTTGGAGATCGATGGATATGCGGGGTACTAGGTGCCTCCGGTTTCGTTCAGACCCAGAACGGACTTGTAAATGGACTGTGTGTCTGACATCGGATTTCATTCTGTGTGACTGATATCGGTTGCATAGGATGGCTTGCCTGTGTGGCATGCTAAGATGCAAATGATCAAGGCTTCTGTTGAAAAGCAAAGTCTTGTGGTTGATGATCAAAGCACGACCTTTGTGGCGTAGCTTTGTGTAACGTTTGATTCGCGAGTTTCACACCCGGTATGAATCAAAAACGGGAGACGGACCTCAGGGAGGGCATGCGTTTCTTTCTAGTTAGAAGTGGCGTCAGTGGTTTTACACGCCCTGACGAGTTTGACTTATGTTGTTGTTGCTGTTGCGAGGCGCCTCGGTTATATCGGTTTCGGCCGAATGCATTCTGGTCGGCTGACGGACCAGACTTACACCCCATAGGGTGGGGAGACGTATTGTTCAGGCATAATAATCCACTCCGTGTGGACCGGCCCTGACGATCCAAGGGGCAGTTGCGGCTGTTCCTGAGGGGCGGGCTAGAGCGTCTCGAATCGGTTGAGGATCTTGCCCCTAGCCTCGGTTCATAGATGGAAACCCAATTTCCAAATACGTGACATTTGCGGTTTTATTTGTAAACCTATATATGGCGACATAGTGGTATGGGGCATTCATGCCGCCTATGATTGATACTTATGATTTGAAGTTGTTTTATACTCTATGCACTTATAATAGTATCAAATGATTTGTTTTAAACGTATCAAGCATTCTTTGGCTGTTATAAGGGAAAACCCTATCCTCGACTGCGTTGCATTGTGTGATGGGACCTGGGTCTTATAACAGCTTCATTTTTCTTTATTTAGCATTGCGTTGTTTGTCTTATGCACTGGTATTCTTGGGAGGAAACCCGTTCCGTGTTATACGGCGTGGTCCCTTGTTTTACCTAGCTTTGAAAATAAAGATTTATAACTGCTTTAGTTCTCACACCAGTCACATGACTGACCTGGAGTTTATTGTTTTGACCTAAACTCTGGGTGCCCTTATTTTGACACGGGCAGCTAGTAGTTTTGGTTTTGCAGATTTATATTCACAGGATCCTGGTTTACGACTGGAACGATATCCGGGAAGCTTTGTATCCGTATATCTCATTCTAGTTGTGTATTGTATTATTTTCCGCTGCTATGTATTTAAATGTAATTTAAATCTCTGATATTTCTGTGTAATATTCTTTTATACTCTGTATATTCTTGTAATCTGATGCATTGTTGTTATATACAATGAAATGTTCTTCTATATGCGTTCTGTTGTGGTTTGTTCTCGAACTATCCGACGCTTTCCTTTACGGGGAAGTTACGGGTCTTCACAATACATTTCTGAAACAATTACATTCAACAGCATTCAGTAAAAAAACATTCATACATACAATTATGTTTTATTTTTTCATGTTTTATACAAGTTTGCATATATGCATTCAGAATCTTAAAAAAATTGCATACATAAATGCACATAACTACAACAGTTTAAAACAATCTGCACAAACATAATAATTGCAGTCAATTATGCATATATCCAGATTAAATGCATACCTTCATGCAAATAATTCAAAAATCCGAACATATGAATGCATTTGATTACAAATTTCTGCATTATAGCATGCTAGTATAAATCAAAAGAAGCATAATTGTATACAACGAACATTCAAAACTTAAATCAGCAAACAAAATAAAAAAAAAAGTTTAAATTACCTAGACGAAGACGGTTGCTTGAATACACCACTCTCCCCCCACCTGAGATCTGACATCGCCATAGTTCCTCCAGGAATAGCCACCGCATCCCAACCGATGGCCCCACCGCCTTCGTCAACCCCTGTTGTACCTCCGCCTTCACCAAAAAAATCCGCTGCAATAGGCGTCGCACCGCCCAACGATGGCCCAACCGCCGTGGACGCACCCTTCCGTACCTCCTCCTTCCGCAAGAAAATCCGCCGCCGTCCACAAAAAAAAAATCGACGTAGCCCTAATATGAAAATCCCGCCGCCATTATAGAATAAAATATATTTTGCTGAGAAAATAAAAACCGGAATACGTGTATGTACAGTAGTTAATAGCGGCTATAATTAAGAAAAGGGCAAATTAGGGAAAATTTTATCTGCATTTGAAAATAGGGATGTAATTTTTATGTTTTAGAAGGGGAGGATGTGAGCCTAATTAAGTTTGCTTTTAGGGACCTGAGCCTTATTTTCACTATATTATATGTATAATATAATGGCCTGAATAGAACGGGCCGCGCCGCGGCAGTTCGCGAATTTCGACCATTGACTTCGAACGGATATCACAGGAGATCCGACCGTCAGATTCTCCTAAAACCGGAACCGTTGGGTTCGTATCGAAAAGAGTTTTCTAACGAATATTAGAAATTTGAAATCTAACGGTTGGATTTGGAGATAAGTCCAAATCAAATTTGGAAAAGGTCGTTGTAAGTGCAGTTCGATGGCCGTTGATGGAAATCAACTGTACGGGCCTTGATAAAATTATTAAAATTATTTATAATTTGCACAAAATCATAAGAAATGATTTGGGAAAAATTGGGATGAAAAACTCCATATTTGAAAAGATAAAAATAGATTTTTATCGAAATGAACTAGTTTTGAACTAAAATTAAAAACCATTTATTTTTAATAAATAAATTGGATTTGAAATGGGTTGTAAATAGAATTGATTTGTGGGTTTATCATGAATGGTGTTCTAAATGACACTTGTTCTTTAACCCAATACTAAATAGAATGTGATTTGAGTTTGTCGTGAACTGTGTTTTAAAAGACATTAGTTCTTTAACCTAGTAAAAGTAGTTTAAATGAATCTTCAATTAGATTGAAATGTGAATCGATAATTTAAATTATCAACTTTAGAAAGTGAGCAAGAATGGAGTATCACCAGTTTTGCTCCAAAGCGTTAGTTAAATCTTTAATTAGATTTGAACGTGAAATGGTAATAAATTTTACCGATAACACCACGGCGTTAGATATGGAGTATTACCAGTTTTTTTTCTTTATTGGATGAATAGGTTGGGATTGGGAAATAAAATAAATAATTACTTCGTTGTGGTTCGCTAATCTCGACTAGTTTGGAAAACCATAATTTGGTTTGAAATGACATCCAAAGGAAGATTAAAGAATAAATTTTAAAGAATTTATCTTGGATAAAATTAATGGGAACCTTTCCCTAAGAAGATGAAATTTAGAAACTAGTGGTAGGTTAGTTAAGAAGAATAGTTTCCTAGATATTGATCTGATGTTAGTTTCGGCCTTCGGGGTTAATATTTGGGAAATTTCTCTCTTACTGATTTACGATTAGTGGCTAACGAATTGGAATGAGGGGTATGTTGTGTTTGTGTAACATTTGTTTTTAATATACGCAGGTTGTTCGGAAAGGCCGGGTTTATACCCATTCTGAATAACCGATTCGACGATATGTCGCAGATGAAGACGGTGGTTGAAGACCGGAAGTCTTCACATCGTTTGGGTGATTACTGATGATCTTGATTGGGTTGTACACCCAAGATGAGGGAATCAGTTGGTGGTCGTCCAGACGTACTTGGAGATCGATGGATATGCGAGGAAAGTGCCTCCGGTTTCATTCAGACCCAGAACGAACTTGTAAATGGATTGTGTGTCTGACATTGGATTTTATTCTGTGTTGATTGATTTCTGTTAAATATATATCTATTTGGCGGCGGGGAATTTATTCTCTTGCTTAACGCCCTTCTCTGAGACGTACGAGCTTAGAGGTTATATATCGATAGATATCAATCGCATGGCATGAATTGCCTATGTGGCACGCTGAGTTGCATGGATCAAGGCTTCTGTTAAAAAGCAAAGTCTTGTGGTTGATGATCAAAGCACGGCCTTTGTGGCATATCTTTGTGTATAACGTGAATTCGCGAGCCTCACACCTCGGTTTGAGTAAAAAACGGGATACAGACCGTTGGGAGAACACGACGTTTCTTTCTAGCTTTGGTGGTGTCAGCGACTTACCAGCCCTGACATTTATATACTTTTCACCTATGTGGTTGTTGGATGCGAGGCGCCTCGATATAGGTCTATAAGGACCGGGAAACGTGTGTTCAGGAATAACTAATTCTCAAACGTAAGAGAGGACCGGCCCAGCCGATCCAAGGGTTACCCAGTGTGTGTAGTCCTGAGCATTTGCTAGAGTGTCTCGAAGCAGAGAGGAGCTTGCCCCTTGCCTCGACTCATGACAGAAATCCAATTTCCAATACGTGATATTGCGGTTTTAATTGTAGAACTAGTATGGCGACATGATATATGGTACCCATGCCGTCTATGATTTATATTTATGATTGAAATTGTTTTGACACTATACACTTATTATAGTATCAAATGATTTGTTTTAAACGTACCAAACATGTTTGGCTATTATAAGGGAAAACCCTATCCTCCGGCTTGCGTTGCATTGTGTGATGGGACCTGGGTCTTATAATAGCTTCATTTTTCGAAAAAGCATTGCGTTGTTTATTCTATGCACTAGTATTCTTGGGAGGAAACTCGTTCCGTGTTATACGACGTGGTCCCTTGAATTGCTCTCTTTTAAAGTAAAGTTTTAAATAACTGTTTTAGTTCTCACACCAGTCCCATGACTGACCTGGAGTTTATTGTTTTAACCTAAACTCTGGGTGCCCCTATTTTCGACACAGGCAGCTAGTAGTTTTGGTTTTGCAGATTTATATTCACAAGATCCTGATTTACAGCTGGAATGATGCTCGGAAAGCTCTGTATCCGTGTATTACTTTCAGTTGTGTTTTGTATAATTTTCCCCCAACAATACTGTATTTAAATCTCTGATATTCTTTGTTGTATTATATTTATTCATACTCTGTATATTCTTGTATTCTGATGGAATTGTTGTAATAACAAAGAAATGTTCTTCCGTCTGCATTCTATTGTGTGTTGTTCTTAATTCTATCCGTGCCTTCCCTCACGGGGAAGTTCAGGTCATTTCATTTGGTATCAGAGCTTTGGTTTACAGAGCTCGAGAACAAGACACATTAGAACCATACGAAAGAATTCATCAGATATTGGGTTAGTAATATCCAATTAGAATGACTCGTTAGAGATAGGATCAGTAGTATCCTAGAACGAGTGTGAAGAGTATGTTTTTCGAATGAAAACAATTTTGTTTTGAAATTTAATATAGTTTTATTCGTATTTGAATATTTATTTATATTGAATTTGGACAATCCAATATATAAAGATTTTGCATATACGCGTCATGAACGTATATTCGAAGTTTTAATATACTGGATAGATATAGAATCACGTTCTAGTCGCCCGGAGATGGTGCTGATAATTGTCATGACATCACCAGTATTTATGTTCGTGTTTCGAAGGTGTGATACCTATATACTTCCATTAGACTGGTGTGAGAACCAAAACTTATATAGATAGGTTTATTTGTTTGATAATTTTTGAACCATTATGCCTAATTGAATCAAATATTGGACTGTATTGAAAATTGGTCGCATTTGCTTACATATACTTACATTGAACAGGTCATAGCAAGGAGGCTAGAGCAGAGAAATAAAATTTGTTTGCCCGACAAATAGGTGCATGTTTATCATAATTTACTGTTTTGTTTGGGTGATGATGATTTTATGAGCCGATTGGCTAGCCGCTTGGCTTTTTCCTTTTCTTTTTGAGATCAGAAGGCCTATATGGCAATTTCGGGATTTTCCCGAGCTCCCCGTACAAAGGAGGTTATGGCGAAATTTTTCGAAAATACCGGGTGTTAGCCAAATTTTTGAAGAATTTGGAAATTCTTAGAAACTGAAAAGTTGGAGAATGGAAGCTAGAATGAACGTAGAGTTGATTAATCAAACCACTTTCGACTTTGTTCCTTTTTGGGGACGAAAAGTTTTAAGTGGGGGAGATTGTAATAACCCGGAAATTCTGAGCCGGTTAAAAATTTTTATTTTGGCAATTTTAGTGAATTTTGAATATTTAAAATGAATTATTTTAAATAATAACAACGAGAAATTTATTTTGAATATAATTCAAACGCATATATCTATATACATCGTCGTTAGAATATAAATAATTATTTATAATTATAAAAGGAATTGAAAATAGCGCGGTAGTTCGATAATTCGATTTCAAACTTCAACTGAACATACCGGGTGCAAAATAAATCGGATTTTGGCGAAACTAAAAATATTAGAATCTATTCGTGAATATGTTTCCAACGAATCAGAAAAATCGAAATTTCATAGCGGGGATCAAAAGTTATGCCCGGTTGAAAATTCAGAATAGTCGCTATGTAAATTATACATGGCCCAAAAAGTCAAATTTTGCATACGAATGAATTTGGACTTGAAACCACTTCCATTGAGTTCAAAATGCCGTTTAGAACCCCGAAAAGTATAAACTTTGATATATTCCGATATCCGGAATAGTGGCTATGGGCTGGAGTTGTTCGGTTAACAATACATAGCCCTTAAAAAGTGAAATTTTGCATACGAGCTCAGAATTCGACGAGATAAATTTTTATTGATTCATAATGACAAATCATTGTTGAGTTCCAAATGGCGCGTCGAACGGAGTTAGTATGTGGCCGTGCGAGCTGAAACAGTTCCGGGTAAAACGAGCAGTCATTTTACAAAGGAACATTATTGATACAACCTCAGAATTCGATTTCGTTTTTTTTATGGATTCGTATCGTCTAATGATGGTTAAATCCAAGAGGGCTTGATTTTTTGAGTTAGCATGTGAGCGTGCGAGAAGAAAAGGTGCACCAAAATAGCATTTTTAGAGCTTATCAGAGCATTTTTGTGATTTTTTTTGAATGGTCAAACGAACTCGGTATTCGACGAAACTTGTTTCGTTGGACTCGTCTTCACGTCTACTATCTTGTGTCCGAAATCCGCGGCCATCGAAGATCGCTAGCGTTCAGGCGATACGCGAGAAACTAGCATATAATCACTTTTCCTTCCTTTTCTTCCTCACTTGTCTCTTCCTCTTCTTTTTTCCTCTTTCCTCTTTAATGGGCACCTCCACCCACCCGCCGCCGCTGCCTCCCCTCCATCACCTCCTCCCTCTCCTCCTCCACTTCCTCCTCCTCTCTCTCTCCTCCTCTTTCCCTCTTTGTTTTGCAAAACCCTAAGCCACCACCACCACTCCGGGCCCCACCACCACCGCCACCACCCACCAGCAGACTCCCCCACCTCAATCAGGTCCAGCGCCCCCCCTCAGGCCATCCCTCCGGCCGTGCCCCCCCCCCCCCCCCCGGTCACCAAAAACACATTTTACACTAATCGCCCGTTTTGCAAATAACACCCTGTCCTTATTTCGAAAATAACTCTCAAACGGTGCATTTTTGGCCAAAGTCCCTCTAGACCAAAGTTGTAGAGCACGAAATTCTCTTCGATTTGGCTATATGGAAGTCGTGTTTTGGAGTTCGGGGTTGCTCGGAAAACGCGTTCGAAGTCTTCTGTGCAAAAGCTGAAAAATTAGTGTACTTTCGCGAATTCTGGCGAATTGGAGCATCTTCGGCAAGAATCCCCTTAGGCGAAAGTTGTCCGGAATGACGCGTTTAAGCTAGAAAAAAAGATGGTGTGAAGATTAAAGCTCGTTTGCAAATTCTGGAACCAGAACAGCGAATTCGGGTGTTAGAAAAAAGTGAGTTTTCTCCGTTTTAAAGCTTCTACAGTTTTTGACATATGAAGTAAATAAAAATATGATCTTTATATTATAGAGAGGATAAAAATCGGATTTTTAACTTAAAGAAGATATAAAGATAAGATTTTTATATAATGTAGATATTAAAAATATGATTTTTATATATGTAGTGGCTACGGGCAACGAAATTGACAAAAGGCGAGCATGGCGAAGATTTTATACATAAGAAGAGTCGTGGCGTTTGGTTTAGCTATTGGTGAGAACTTCTCACTCAAAATCTCTTTTTCTAGTTATATATATATACTAGAATGCAGACGGTGTTTAGTAGCACCCGACACCATCGTCCACAGACCATGGACTTGTTTGTTTGGTTGTGTAGTTGGTTAGATTATTTGGTTTGAATTGAATTGTCTGGCGAATTGAATTTGATTTGATTGATATGTGTATGACGTGGGCCATTATTAGACCGGGGATAAGGCTAGGCCTTGTCCCGTTTCTAGTATCGTGCCGTTATGCCGCCGAAATTTTCTAAAATAAGTTAGAAAAATAAAGATAGCATTTTATTTAATAAATGAACCGAATAGAATATTCATAGGTTGAATAAAATAATTCGGTCGTTGAAAATATAATTTTTAACGTGAATGTGAATAAATAAATATTCATTTACAAACCGGACGGTTTGTTTAAGTACACTGATTTGACTGACATTGATTGGGACGATAAATTTTACACATCGCCCAATTGCACAAATAAAAATCTATGTTTGTTGATTTGAAACCCCACACGGGTATTGGGATAAAATACGGCATACACTAATCCCAATAATTAGTTGTATGTCGATCGATTGATCGACAGGCTGTTATGAGCGTTAGATATCTATATTTGATGCTTATACAGTGTATGGCACTTTGGATGATGGTTGATTATTTATCGTTGCTATTATACACATGTGTTGTATGGAATCCATATAATTAACTTTATATGGTAATTGATTGGGCCTCATTCCAATTTAGAAGATAAAGAATTTTATAAAATAAAGGTTCATGTGTTGACAGTACTCATCCGTTGAGATTAGTCATGTGTTGAACGAAATATTTTAACAATAAAATTTACATCTTTATCATTATAAAATAGAGGTTCATGTGTTGATTGTACTCATCCGTTGAGATTAGTCATGTGTTGAACGAAATATTTTAACAATAAAATTTACATCTTTATCATATATATAATTTGAAACTAACTGGAAAATAGATAAGATAAGTGGTCTCCTGGATATTAATCTGATGTTGGTTTCGGCCTTCGGGTTTAATATTCAGGGAATCGTTCTCTTACTAATTTACGGTTGGAGTATGATTTAATATCAAATGATAGATACCTTAATTTTCATAATATATTAAATAACAAAAATAGTCACATGTGGACAGTACTCATTCGTTGAGATTAGTCGTGTGTTGACAAAAATATAGATTCACATATTGAATAGAATAAATATTCATTTGTTGAATAGAATAACGAATTCATTGAAATATATAAAGCCGTGTTTGATTAGAGTTGCGCTATTTTGACTTGAACGATGCATATATCAATTATATTCGTTTTTATAATGAATATCGAAAAGGAAGTGATTTCAAAATATAACGTTTGGAAAATATTATCATTTATATAGTAATGATAGGGAATATTCAATTTTGATTTGAAATTGAATATAGAATTGAAATGTTTGAAAGCGAATTTAAAACGATTCATAAAATACGTTTTAAATAGAAATCGACGAAATATATATTATATATAATATAATGGCCTGAATAGAACGCGCCGCGCCGCGGCAGTTCGCAAATTTTGACCATTGACTTCGAACGGATATCATGGGAGATCCGACCGTCGGATTCTCCTAAAACCGGAACCGTTGGGTTCGTATCGAAAAGAGCTTTCTAACGAATATAACAAATTTGAAATCTAACGGTTAGATTTGGAGATACGTCCAAATCAAATTTGGAAAAGGTCGTTGTAAGTGCAGTTCGATGGCCGTTGATGGAAATCGACTGTACGGGCCTTGATAAAATTATTAAAAATAGTAATAATTTGCGTAAAATCATAAGAAATGATTTGGGAAAAATTGGGATGAGAAACTCCATATTTGATAAGATAAAAATAGATTTTTTATCGAAATAAACTAGTTTTGAACTAAAATTAAAACCCATTTATTTTTAATAAATAAATTGGATTTGAAATGGGTTGTAAATAGAATTGATTTGTGGGTTTATCGTGAATGGTGTTTTAAATGACACTTGTTCTTTAACCCGATACTGGATAGAATGTGATTTGAGTTTGTCGTGAACTGTGTTTTAAAAGACATTAGTTCTTTAACCCAGTAAAAGGAGTTTTAATGAATCTTCAATTAGATTGAAATGTGAATCGATAATTTAAATTATCAACTTTAGAAAGTGAGCGAGAATGGAGTATCACCAGTTTTGCTCCAAAGAGATAGTTAAATCTTTAATTAGATTTAAACGTGAAATGGTAATAAATTTTACCGATAACACCACCGTGTTAGATATGGAGTATTACCAGTTTTTTTCTTCATGGGATGAATAGGTTGGGATTGGGAAATAAAATAAATAATTACTTCGGTGTGGTTCGCTAATCTCGACTAGTTCGGAAAACCATAATTTGGTTTGAAATGACATCCAAAGGAAGATTAAAGAATAAATTTTAAAGAATTTATCTTGGATAAAATTAATGGGAACCTTTCCCTAAGAAGATGAAATTTAGAAACTAGCTGTAGGTTAGTTAAGAAGAATGGTTTCCTGGATATTGATCTGATGTTGGTTTCGACCTTCGGGGTTAATATTTCGGAAATTTCTCTCTTACTGATTTACGGTTAGTGGCTAATGAATTGGATTAAGGCGTATGTTGTGTTTGTGTAACATTTGTTTTTAATATACGCGGGTTGTTCGGAAAGGCCGGATTTATACCCATTCTGAATAACCGATTCGACAATATGTCGTAGATGAAGACGGTGGTTGAAGACCGGAAGTCTTCACATCCTTTGGGTGATTACTGATGATCTTGATTGGGCTGTACACCCAAGATGAGGGAATCAGTTGGTGGTCATCCAGACGTACTTGGAGATCGATGGATATGCGAGGAAAGTGCCTCCGGTTTCGTTCAGACCCATAACGAACTTGTAAATGGATTGTAAGGATCGGGAAACGTGTGTTCAGGAAACGTGTGTTGTTGTTCTGACCCATATACTTTTCACCTATGTGGTTGTTGGATGCGAGGCGCCTCGGTTATAGGTCTGTAAGGACCGGGAAACGTGTGTTCAGGAATAACTAATCCTCAAACGTAAGAGAGGACCGGCCCAGCCGATCCAAGGGTTACCCAGTGTGTGTAGTCCTGAGCATTTGCTAGAGTGTCTCGAAGCGGAGAGGAGCTTGCCCCTTGCCTCGACTCATGATGGAAATCCAATTTCCAATACGTGATATTGCGGTTTTAATTGTAGAACTAGTATGGCGACATGATATATGGTACCCATGCCGTCTATGATTTATATTTATGATTGAAATTGTTTTGACACTATGCACTTATTACAATATCAAATGATTTGTTTTAAACGTACCAAACATGTTTGGCTATTATAAGGGAAAACCCTATCCTCCGGCTTGTGTTGCATTGTGTGATGGGACCTGGGTCTTATAATAGCTTCATTTTTCGAAAAAGCACTGCGTTGTTTATTCTATGCACTAGTATTCTTGGGAGGAAACCCGTTCCGTGTTATACGGCGTGGTCCCTTGAATTACTCTCTTTTAAAGTAAAGTTTTATATAACTGTTTTAGTTCTCATACCAGTCCCATGACTGACCTGGAGTTTATTGTTTTAACCTAAACTCCGGGTGCCCCTATTTTCGACACGGGCAACTAGTAGTTTTGGTTTTGCAGATTTATATTCACAGGATCCTGATTTACAGCTGGAACGATGCTCGGAAAGCTCTGTATCCGTGTATTACTTTCAGTTGTGTTTGGTATTATTTTTCCCCAACAATACTGTATTTAAATCTCTGATATTCTTTATTGTATTATATTTATTCATACTTTGTATATTCTTGTATTCTGATGGAATTGTTGTAATAACAATGAAATGTTCTTCCGTCTGCGTTCTATTGTGTGTTGTTCTCAATTCTATCCGTGCCTTCCCTCACGGGGAAGTTCGGGTCGTTTCACATTTGGCCATAACTTTTGCATTCCACTATGAAACTTCGATTTTTCAGATTCGTTGGAAAGGAATTCACTAACAGATTTAAATATTTTTGGTTTCACTCAAATCCATTTTGTTTTGCACCCGGTACAGTCCGACAAAGTTTGAATTCAATTTTTGAAACTGCAGCGCCATTTCAGGCCTTGTTTATAATTATAATTAATTATATTCGTTTTCAAACGTTGATTCAAACTCACTTTTCATCGCTATTATTTAAAATATTTATTTTAAATATTTAAAATCCACTATTTTAGCCAATTCAAAAATTTTAAATTGGTTCAGATTTTCTAGTTCGTTACATAATTCGACTACGTTGGATACCCTCTAGCATAGTGAGTGATCGAGGTCCTATCTTTACTAGTTAGTTTTGGAAATGGAGGACGAGAAGCTTCGCAATCGTGAAGTAAAAACAATAGAGCACAATGAAGCGAAGCTCAAGAAGATGCGACTTAGAAAACTGACGACTAGATACACGCATCATACCCTTTTTAAGGGTATACCCTTGATTCCTCTTTTTCTGTAAAGTTTATTTGCATACTAGTCTTTATCTTTTAAGTATATCCTCTTGGTCCCATTACCGATCCTTAAGTAGAAGATAATGGATGTAAACATGTGTTTGAGACATGTTATGTTTGGTGGATGCAAGTGGTTGCAAGTGTTTGCTAGTGGTTGCTCGTGGATGCATATACACACATTAGGCACTAGATCGGCTCAGTCACTTTCATATTGCATATGCATGAGTGAACTTTTATATATATGGATTGAAACTTGGTGTGTTATCATATGAATGTTGCATTTGTATGAATGATTAAAGCACTCATGTAGAAATTATAAAGTACGATTAGGAATAATTGCATACATGATGGATTCATGGCACTAACATAATTCACATTAAGGAGGTCAAATGAATCAGTAGACCGCCAGATTTTGCATTAGATAAGGACATATACACACATTATGCATATGATCATGAATGCATTATAAATATTTTCGAAGAACAATGGATGCCTGTGATTGAAAGGTTGAATAGATGGATGTTGGATGTTAGGATATACATTCTTCCAAACTTGAAGAATTCGGGGACGAAATCCTTTAAGCAGGAGGAATGTAACACCCCGTAATTTTAAAACGGGACATAAGAGATAATTAAAGAATAATTAATTGTTAAAAAAAGAATTAGATGAAACGAGTTACCATTGCGTTCGACTCGGAATTCCGCTTGAGATAGAGTCCAAGTTTGCGTAAAACAGATATCGTATGAAGAAGATAATGATGAACAAAGTTTGGCAGAAAAACCGGAAGTCGACCAGAATGCACTGGCGCACTTCACAAATGCGCCAATACAAAAATGCACTGGCACACCTGCCAAGTGCACCCATACTGATCCAGCACAGAATTCTGGAGTGTTCTGTGATGATGTGTCTTCTTCTGAGTGGTCGGATGATGTGTATTTGAGCTGGGTGGTTCTAATGGACTCCTAGTTCATCTAAGGGCTCTAAATAATCCTAAACTTCTATATAAGCAACCTAAATTTAAACCCTGTAATGGCCCGCATTGTCAGGGGTGTTATAATTAATTTATTTAATTATATAAATAGTGATTTAGGGAATTAAATCGCCGTTAATTAAATTATAGTGAATATTTAATTAGATTAAATAATTAAATAATATATTTAATTCAGAAATAATAAAAAATATTGGGTATCACAATATTCTGTGAACGGGGTCGTTCCATAGATTTAATTCAGCTTAGAGTTGAATTATATTGACGAATATATTCAATCGACGACAGTTTGAAAGTAGAATTTTAATATAATTAAAATAGAGCTTGAAATGGCACGGCAGTTCGCTATTTGGCGATTTGAAATTCAACTGAATATACAGGGTTCGTTTTAAGCTAGATTTCTGTGAAACAAGAAACGTGTGGAGCTGGTGGAGTATATCTTTCTAGTGGAAGAGAAATATCTGGATTTCGTCATGTAGATTTTGATGTACGTCCAAATCAAATTTCAGAAAAGTCACTGTGGAATTCCTTTATAATTCGTAACGCTTTATATACGTTATAAAAGGATTTTCGATATAAACTGAATATCGATAAATCTAAAATCTGAAATATCAAACTGTAAATTTTGATATGATATTCTGGAGTTGTACGATATCATATGTGAAGAGATACGATAATATAAATTTATTTATATTTAATTTGATTATATTTAAATATATTTATATATTTAAATGGGTCATCCAGAGCTTTAAAAATAACCACTTTTGCGAACGAAGTCGGAATTCGACGAAACCAGTTTTGTTGGATCCGCAATGTCAAATAGTTGTTAGATTTCCAGTTTCATGATTTTTAGAGTCACTATGTGGCCGTACGGATTTTTAGAGTGCAAAACAATCAGTATTTCGACGGTTAAAAATACGCTGTGTGAGCATGCAGAGTCGGAATTCGACGAAACCAGTTTCGTTGGGACCGTAATGTCGAACTCTAACTATATGTCCAGTTTCGTAATTTTTGAATATCGTGTGTGATCACACGGATTTTTAGAAGGCAAAACGAATTAACAAAAAGGGAATATACTAGGAATATTCCCTCTATAAAATATCTAGATATTTGTTTCCTTTATAAATACCCCTCCCTTAGAAATTCCTAAACCTAATTCATTTTTCCTCCAACAGTCAAAATACGAGCCGCCACATTTTACATTTCTGTAAAAACCAAATCCATCTTTGAAAAATGATATCAATTCGTAGAAAAATATTAAATCATCTAGTTTATATTTATGAGCTTCTTGAAGGATTCCTTACAGTCCAGTATCATTTTTAAGAGGTTTGATGGCTGTTGGTTTATTGCTGATTTTGTACAGCGACAGTTTTGGCGATTAGGGTTCAAGTTTAGTGGAGGTGTGGTGATCGTTGGTTTAATTGGATGTTGGATTTAAGTTAAGGGTGGAAAACCACACCTATACCCGAGATTTCAGGGATTTCGGTGATGAAGAATGTCGATACTTCCAGGGTACCGCGGGTTAGACGTCGAGAGAGAGTTGGTATTTTCTGGTATGGAGGTGTTTAGAATTTGGAGAGATGGAGGATGGTGAGGTCGAAAGATGGTTCGGTGTGAAGATGAGTGCGAATCAAGGCTCAGAAGTTCGAAAATGGGATGGGTGATTTTACTGGAACCACGATGATCATTCGGAGAAGAAGGATAATAAAGTCCGGGCTGGGCTTTTAATTTAGTGATGGGCCAGAGGATTTGAAAAGAGTAAGGCCCGTATACTTTAATGTTTTAAGTGTTTATTTAAATTATAGTATTAAACTTCGTAATGTAATATCTCGGTCGTATGAAATCAGAATCACGAACCGTCAGTCACATTGGGACCGTATGGACGAGAGCTTCACAATGAAGCTGACTGGAAGTGGACTGGGGCTCGTATGAATTTATGGAGAAATAAATTGTCCAACTGAGTCAAATAACGCAAACCGTTATTTAATGGCTAACGCGCAAATGTGAGTAAAACTCACCAACTCTGTACAGTTCTATTTTTATAACATATTCTTAGAACTGTTAAATATTATCTGTTTGACTGTGTGTTGATTGTTTGATTGAACTGCTAGTTAGTTAGTAGAAATTATATATATATATATATATATATATATATATATATATATATATATATATATATATATATATATATGTATACATATGTAAACCGTTAAATATTTATATGTTGATTCTGCTATCAGAATATTTCATATCAAAGTGAAATCGATGTTAATCGTATTGTCTAACATATGTGATGCAGGGAAACAGGTTGGAGGAATCCAACTAGATTCCTCAACAGATATTTTATTGTGATTTATATATTGTGATACATAATCTGACGTTGATTATATGTGCTTGGACGATATTGAACATCGTGATTTGATCTGATTGAATACCATAACATACGGGATGTTGATAAGGGGATTTTCAAAGTGATATTGAAAACATAATATTTATAAACTGGAATATTTATAAATAAGAGATATTTATAAATTCGAATATTTATAAATAAGAAATATTTATAAATTGGAATATTTATAAATAGGAGATACATAGAAAAAGAAAATAATTTCAAAACATTTTCTTTTGAGTGGAAAGGCCTGTGTGGCGGGCTTGGGGATTTTCCCGATGCTCCCGTTACAAAGGAGGTTAAGGCGAATTTTTCAGAGAATTTAAGGAGTTAGATTATTTCAAGAATAAATTCGAAAAGGAAATATTTGTAAACCATTTACAAATAGAATTGAAAAGGAAACATTATAAAAAGGAAATCATTTTTAAAGTGTAGAACCGTTATTTAAAAGTAAATCTTTTCAAATGAATAAAACGTTGTTAAAAAGGAAATCTTTATAAAGTGAATAAAGTAAATCGAATATGGAATTCGAAAGGAGTTAAATCGAATATGGTATTCGAAGGGAGTAAATCGAATATGGTATTCGAAAGTTAGTAAAACGAATATGCTATTCGAAAGGGGTTAGTCGAGTCGAGTTAGTTGAATATAGTTAACTAGTTCAGTAGAGTTAACCAGTTCAGTAGAGTTAACCAGTTCAGTAGAGTTAACCAGTTCAATAGAGTTAACCAGTTGGGTTAAGTAAGTCAAGTTAACCAGTTGGGTTAAGTAAGTCAAGTTAACCAGTTGGGTTAAGTAAGTCAAGTTAACCGGTTGGGTTAAGTAAGTCAAGTTAACCGGTTGGGTTAAGTAAGTCAAGTTAACCAGTTGGGTTAAGTAAGTCAAGTTAACCAGTTGGGTTAAGTAAGTCAAGTTAACCATTTGGGTTAAGTAAGTCAAGTTAACCAGTGAGTTAAGTAAGTCAAGTTAACCAGTGAGTTAAGAAAGTCAAGTTAACCAATGAGTTAAGCAAGTCAAGTTAACCAGTGAGTTAAGTAAGTCAAGTTAACCAGTTGAGTTAAGTAAGTCGAGTTGATCGAGTTAGAGTTACTCAGTTAGAATTAATCGATTAGAGTTAGAGTTAATCAGTTAGAGTTAACCAGTTAGAGTTAATCGAATTTAGTTATTCGAAAAGGATTCATCAATTAGTTAAATCGAAAGGAGTTATCGATTAGTTAAATCCAAAGGAGTTATCGAATTTAGTTATTCGAAAAGGAGTTATCGATTTGTTAAATCGAAAGGGAAGATTATCGAATATCGTTTATTCGAGAGGAGATTATCGAATATAGTTTATTCGAAGGAGTTATCGATTATTAGTTAATCGAAGTGAGTTATAGAATATTAGTTACATCGGAGTTATCGAATATAGTTTATTCGATGGAGTTAATCGATTAGAGTTAAATCAAATGAGTTGATCGAATATAGTTTATTCGAATAGAGAAAAGGAGTTAATCGAATATAGTTTATTCGAATAGGGAAAAGGAGTTAATCGAATATAGTTTTATTCGAATAGAGTAAATGAGTTAATCGAATATAGTTTATTCGAATAGAGTTAGAGGAGTTATCGAATATAGTTTATTCGACAGGAGTTAAGTGAATTAGTTAAGTTAAACTAAGTGAATTAGTTAAGTGAATTGGTTAAGTTGACCAAAGTGAATAAGTCGAGTTAATCAAAGTGATTAGTTCAGTTAATCGAGATAAGTAAATCAAGTTAGGTTAATCGAGTTGAATTAGTCAGTCGAGTTAATAAATTGAGTTAGTCAAACCAAGTAAAACCAGTTAGAGTTAATTAATTAAGGTTGACCAGTTAGAGTTGATCGGTTAGAATTAACCAGTTAGAGTTAATCAATCAGAGTTAATCAAATAGAGTTAAGTAAAATTAGAACTGACTAGAGATTAGTAAATTGAATGGTTTTCTAAGTGCCTATCTGATGTTGGTTTCGGCCTTCGGGATTTATACTTAGGGGATTGTTCTCATACTAGTTTACGGTCAGGGACTGATAGTTGGGGAAGAGTAGTGATTTGTAAATAAGCAGATGGAAACGTTTTCCAGTGTTAATAACATATATTTTCTAAACATAGAAAATAAGGCAATGTGAATATATATAGATATATGTTGATGATTGATCGATAAAATTTCCATCTGGAAATAATATCGTTGTTTGCACACTTGTTTTTCTTTAATAGTTAAATCATAGACTATCGGAGTTTTGACCATTTTAACGTTGTTAATATGGAGAGACCGGTTGGATTATTATCCAAATAACCACTCTGTATTGGCATAAGCTTTGCGAATCATTTATGCCAAAGATAATTGAAGACGGAGTAAAGTGCAAGGGCTGTTGTATAAGTCTTAGATAACAGTGACTAAGATGGATATACTAAATAGTGCTGTAACACCCCGTATTTTGAATAACTAGCTATAAAATAAAACAGGGCAGAATTAAATTTAAAAATCTGGATCAGGGGAAACGGGCTATGCCATTGCGTTCGTCTCGGAAAAATACGCGAAATAGACTCCGAGTTTTCGGAAATCGGAGTCCGTATGACCCAGATAAGGCCCAAAGAAGTTTTTAGAAATTTAAATTCAGATTTAAAAAAAATTCAATTTTCAGAAGTGGCGGGAAAATCCCGCCAGACCCAGGGGGTCGACATGGGGGTCGACTGGGGAGTCGACCCCCCCCCCCCAGGTCGACTAGGGAGTCGACCCTAGGGTCGACCTCCCTGGTCGAGCCCAGGTGACCTGGGTGCACCAGCTTGTCTTTTAGGCTGTGTTTTAGTGGCTAGGACGTGATCTGACGGCTCTAATCTAATTTAGGGTTAATCTAATGGCCTAAAACACCTAACTACTCAATGAATATACCCTAATACTACCCTAATTCATACTAAAAATAGATACAATGCCGTCATGCCGTCAAAATGCAACTTGAAGGAGCCTCCATCAATTTGTAGAAGAAGATAGCATCTCAAATCAGTCTCTAATCAACTCTAGCAACTTAATCTTCTTCTTAGGAGTGCTAATCAACAAGTTGTGAGTTTTCTGTAGACTTAATGACCAATTATTGAAATGATTATGATAGGATATAATGAGGTTATGGCTATGAATGTGGATCAATGCGTGTTATGCAAGTTATATGCTATGTGTTAATGATGTTATGCATGTTATGCAAGTTATATGTTATGTGTTAATGATGTTATGCATGTTATGCAAGTTATATGCTATGTGTTAATGATGCTATGCAAGTTATGCAAGTCATATGCTACATGTTCATGATGTCATGCAAGTTATGCAAGTCATATGCTACATGTTCATGATGTTATGCAAGTTATGCAAGTCATATGCTACATGTTCATGATGTTATGCAAGCTATGCAAGTCATATGCTATGTGTTTGTGATGTTATGCAAGTTATGCAAGTCATATGAGAAACATTGATCCATTATGACACCATGATATGCAAGTTTGGTGTATGATTATATGCAAGTTTATATATGATATGTTATGCAAGTTTGGTGTATGATTATATCCAAGTCCATATATGACATGTTATGCAAGTTGGGTGTTTGATGATATGCAAGTAACATGTGCAAGTTTACACCTTAGAATGATATGCATACATATGCAAGTTAACCCCTTTGTATGTCATACATACATATGCAAGTTTACCCCTTTGTATGACATAAATAACTTATGTAAGTTAACCTCCTTATGACATATGTGATTCATGCAAGTTTGGGTTGATTATTTATGCTAGTTGGGTTGATGCTATATGCATGTTGACACCTTTAAACCCATGTTGATGCTAATGCTATGCAAGTTGAACCCATTATATTTATGATGAATCTTCCCTTTTATGTCATGTTAGCAAATTACGTGGGGAACGATGGGGTTAATATACATGTTAATGAAATGGTGTGAAGTTGGTATGATTATGCATACCATAAAGTGATGGACATAATTGAGTCAATTATGTACATTGTTAAAATTGGAATTAATTAGGGAAAATTAATTCGGGGGTGATTGATTAGGTGTAATTAATCGACTAAGACACGAGGTTGGACCCTTTTGTAGCATAAGACTGCCCGGAACCGACCGACAAATCCAGCGGCTACAAATGATTGGCCCAATGTGAGAGGTCTTAGGCACAAACTATATACGTGACAAGTGTAAAGACACGAGGTTGGACTTGGTTATGGCGTAAGGCTGCCCGGACCCAACCGGCAAATCCAACTGCCATAAAAGATAGTCTAATGTGAGAGGTCTTTACAACGGTTACGTTCTTAATCAATTAAGAAACACTTAACCAGATAAGCATGTAGTGGGCATGAGGGGTTAAGTGGGTGCCTTGGGTGGCATGTGGAAATCAAGTAAGTGCCTTGGGTGGCATGAGGAAATCTAGTGGGTTGCCTTGGGTGGCAATAGAAAATACGATTAGAATACTTAACCAAGTGGAAACATGTAATTAAACATGATTAAAGGGTTAAGTGGGATGCACTAGATAAATTGACAAGCTTAGGTGGTAGCTTGTGGTGGCCCATTTCAACCAGTAACCCATATGTATCTTATTGGGCTCGACCCATGTCGAGGACGGGACACGCGTACTGGGCTTGATTATAAGAGGCCAAAACGGGTTAGCGGTGGCAACGTGAGTCCAACGGGTTTCATATGCGTGTGTGGACCCGGGCTGGTAGGTAAGACGTTGTTGCATCGTGTAGGTATAAGCCGTGCACCATTTGTTGTATCGGGTTGCCACTTTGGGGAGTGATACACCCCATTGTGGGGCCAGCACGGGTATCTACGGTAGGGAGCCGATCACTTGGGAGTAGTGGGTACACCTAGTGGAGATAGGGGCAGACGGCACCTATGTAGTCAGCTAGGGGTACACGAAACTACTGGGTAAATTTACTAAGTCCTTGGGTGGGATCAACCTTTAAGTAGGAATGACTGGTGTGGTGCTGCTAGTAATTATGCTTGGGTGGGTAGATGCGTCTTTACCGTTATCCTAGTTCACCTTATGTCTAGTTGGCTACTTAGTGTAGTCATTTATCCCCATTCATCCCGTACCAAGTTTATATCATACCCTAATTACTTTAATGATTGTGTTGTTAAAGTTATAGGGCTCACTCAGACTTATGTCTGACCCCGTTGTTTTTATCTTTTTCCCCCTCAGGTCCTCAGGTTGGGCCTAGCACTAGTGGGCTTTGATCAGATTTCTTTATCTATCTTCTGGAGCTTGGACCGTGATGTAAAGCCCAGCTTATCTTTTCTTTTATGGCTATTGTTATGTAGTGGTATTATGTACTTATGTTTTTATCAGGATGGATATTTAGTACTTGACTCTTTATGGTGTTGTAACTAAACATGTTTACCTTCTGCTGCTATGAAATGATGTTTTAGATTTTCAAGTATTTATATCTGTCTTGTTGTAATTTTTCTGTTCTATACTCACTTAAAATGCTCCACCGAAGTTAAGGCATTCCCTTAGTGAGTGACCTTAGCGGGCGTGGGGTGTTACACGTGGTATCAGAGCAAAGGTTACCGGAACAGATAAATTTTTTAGAAAACTATTTTTCTAAAAACATTTTTGGAAGAAGTATTTTCAAAAACATGTCTTTAAAGAGAAAAGTTTTTGAAAGAAAAGCATAATCCCCAATAGCCATATCTTTATCTTTCGAATTCTCCGTTTTGAGTCTTTCCTTTTTCGTTTCAGCATGGCTGAGGATCTTAACTTTCCGGAGGGTGTGACGATACCAGTATGGTATAGGAGATTGATGGAGGCTAGGGCCGCCACTGCGGGTCCAGCAAATGTTCCTCCACCAACCGTAGCACCTGATCTTCCTCCTCCCCCTCCTCCTCCTCGTACGGATACTTTTGCTAAGACTTGCAAGGAATTTAAAGCTATGGGAGGGAAACCTTTTCAAGGATCAGAAACTTTTGTGGAGGCTAGAGATTGGCTTAAGGAGGTGGAAGAGTTGATAGATATCTTTGAGATGGAAGAAGGAAAGAAAGTCAAGTTAGCTGCTTGGTTAATGAAGGGAGAGGCCTCATTCTGGTGGGAGGTCACTAATGGAGAATGCCCCGTTGACTCTTGGGCGGATTTCAGGCAAAGATTTGTGGCAAAGTTTCTCTCAAGGGCGGAGGAAAACTTGTATATGGAAAGGTTCTTCACTCTAAAGCAAGGAAATCTCTCGGTGAAGGAATAAGTCAACAATTTTAATCAATTGGCAAGGTTTGGCATAGACATGATGAATACACCGGAGAAGAAGGCTTTGAGGTTCGTTAAAGGCTTGAATGAACCGATGCATAGATTGGCTATGACTCATATCCCTATGGGGGCCACCTTTGAGAAGCTTGTTGACATGGCACTCATGCATGAGGAAGAGAAGGGTCCCAATGCTAATAAGGCACCCGAGAAGAAGGGAGATCAAAAGAGACCTCAACAACAACAAAACAAAGGTGGGAAAGGCAACGGTGGCAAGGGGAAGAAGAAGTGCTTCAATTGCGGGATACCAGGCCACATAAGCAAAGATTGTCGGAAGAAGAAGAAGACTGGCTGCTACCACTGTGGTGAAGTAGGGCATCTAGTGAAGGATTGCCCCAAGAAGGGGCAAAGGACGGGATCTGCCTTAGGAGGACAGGTGCAAGCTCTTATGGCACCAGGCCAGGCAAGGGGGCAAGTTCAGGCTCTCGCGGTTCCACCAACTCAGGAAAGAGGTAGAACTATTTCCGTTGAAAGTCTGGTTTTTCTATTTGATCATCCTGTCCGTACATTGTTTGATTCTGGCGCATCGCATTCGTTTATCTCATCATCATTAGTTGAGTCACTGCACTTAGACACCAGTCTAGTAGATGATCCCTTGGTTGTTTCAAACCTAATTGGGGGCTCCACTTATTTGTCCATGATATGTTTGGGTTTGAAGATTTCTATACTTAGCATTGAGTTTAGATGTGATGCTTTTGTTTTGGGCTTCACGGGCTATAGGTTGATTTTGGGCATGGACTGGTTATCCAGTAATGGTGCCGTTCTTGATTGCGAAAGGAGAGTTGTTAGGCTCATGACCCGCTTGGGGAACACTCTCGAGATTTCTTGTAATCCCATGGATTCTGTTATGCAAAGTTACCTTGAATCGCTTGACGCTTTTGGTCGAGAGTTTGCGATCTGTTAGAGTAGTCCGGGAATACTCGGATGTGTTTGAGGAGGTGAAGGGCTTACCTCCGAAGCGGGAGATTGACTTCCGAATATATCTGGTGGATAATGCTAAACCTGTATCTTTACCAGTGCGCCACATGGCTCCTCGTGAGAGGAGGGAACTCCATAAGCAAGTAGGGGAGTTGCTTGAGAAGGGGTCTCCAAGGAAGGGATAGCTGTGGATAGCTGTGGATCCCGCGAAGGTAGTATCTATTCAAGATCGGAAGGTTCCGAAGAATGCTACCAAGGTGAGGAGTTTCTTGGGGTTGGCTGGCTACTATAGGAAGTTTATCAAGGACTTCGCGAAGATATCAGCCCTATTAACTCGCTTGACGAAGAAGAATCTAGTCTTCGCATGGGACGTAGATTGTGATGATGCGTTCCGACGGTTAAAGAGAGCTTTAACCACAACTCCAGTCTTAGTGTTACCAGATGGGAGTAAGCCATTTGTTGTCTATACCGATGCTTGTGGGACTGGACTAGGCGCAGTCTTAATGCAAGAGGGAAGGGTTATAGCCTATGGTGGAAGGCAGTTGAGAGCACATGAGAAAAATTACCCTACCCATGATTTAGAGTTGGCCGCTATTTTTTTTGCGCTTAAGATATGGCGCCATTATCTTCTTGGTGAGAGATTCGAATTGTTCACTGACCACAAATCATTGAAGTACTTGTTTTCTCAGAAGGATTTGAATTTGAGACAGCAATGGTGGATGGAGTTCTTAGCATCCTATGATTTCGAGATAGCGTATACCCCTGGCAAGGGTAACGTGGTGGCGGACGCCTTGAGTAGAAAAAGGTTGTCCTTGAGTCCATTGTTCGTGGAACGATGAAGCTTGGAATTTATCTCAATGTTTGATTTCAGACCTTCCGTTGATTATGTACCCGGTTTGCTAGCATCCTTGGAGGTCAGACCTACTCTTTTAGGGCGGATTGGAGAAGCACAGAGGGACGACCCACAGTTGGTTGAGTTGGTAGAGAGGCTTATAAGGGGGGAGTCGTCCAGCCATTTGAGTAGGTACACCCTAGACGATAGAGGGTGCTTGCGTAGAGACGGTAGACTTTGTGTACCGCAAGACGAGGGTTTGAGGAAGGCTATTCTTGATGATGCACACCGTTCTAGGATGACCATTCATCCCGGTGGGGACAAGATGTACCAAGACATGAGGCGAGTTTTCTTTCCGGCCGGTATGAAGAAAGATGTGGCCGAGTATGTCGCTAGATGCTTGATGTGCCAACAGGTGAAAGCGGAGCAAAAGAAACCAGGTGGGTTGCTTCACCCTTTGGAAGTTCCGCAATGGAAGTGGGATAGCATCTCGATGGATTTTATTGACAGGTTACCCAGATCGAGAAAGGGTAATACGGGAATTTGGGTTGTGGTAGACAGACTTACTAAAAGCGCCCATTTCATACTTGTGAAGAGCAAGAGGACTGCTCCATGGCAAGCTTCAGTATATCTTCAAGAGATAGTTTGATTGCATGGGGTACCCTCTAGCATAGTGAGTGATCGAGATCCTATCTTCACTAGCGAGTTCTGGAGAAGTTTGCAAGAAGCAGTGGGGACTCAATTGTGTCTGAGCACCGCATATCATCCTCAGACGAACGGCCAGATCGAGAGGGTGAACCGTGTTCTAGAAGACCTTTTGAGGCTTTGTATCTTAGATTTTGGAGGTACATGGGAAGAGCATCTTCCATTGGTGGAGTTCGCATATAATAACAGCTTTCAGTCCAGTATTGGTATGGCTCCTTTCGAAGCTCTTTATGGAAGGCCTTGTCGATCACCTACATGTTGGTGGGAATCTGCGGATAAGATCTTGCTTGGGCCCGATATGGTTAGAGAGACTTCGGAAAAGATTGACTTGATTCGAAGAAGGATGAAAGCAGCGCAGGATAGGCAAAAATCTTATACGGACAAGAGGAGGAAGGATCTGGAGTTTGAGGTTGGGGACATGGTCTTTGTCAAAGTATCTCCATTACGGAATGTAGTTCGCTTTGGGTTCATTGGGAAGTTAGCTCCAAGATTTGTTGGGTCGTTTCCTATTAAGGAAAGGATTGGACTGATGGCATATAGGGTGGATTTACCCGAGAGACTTAGTGGGGTGCATGATGTATTCCATGTGTCACATTTGAGGAAGTGCCTACATGAGACTGCAGAGGTGGTAGAGCCAAGCTTGCTAAAAGAAGTGGAGGTAGAGCGTGATGCAACTATTCGACGAGCTCCTACCCGCTTCCTTGGGTTAGAGATTAAGAAGTTGAGGAACAGAGAGGTGCGGCTAGTCAAAGTGCAATGGGGAGAAGATGAGAGCAATGCTACTTGGGAGACAGAAGCGAAGATGCATTCATTATACCCACTCCTTTCTGAGGGTATGCCTTTTAACTTCTCCTTTATCGTTTGTCTAGTACTTATCTTATCTATAGTATGTCCTCTCATTAGTACCTTTGACCTTTAGATAGGGTAAAACCTATGGTTGAAACATGTGTTTGAGACATGTTATGTTTGATGGATGCACGTGGATGCAAGTGGTTGCTAGTGGTTGCTCGTGGATGCATATACACACACTCTAGGCGCTAGATCGGCTCAATCACTTCATATTGCATATTGCATAAAACTGTGTGTAGGTAGCTATATTAATGGATGTATAATGGTTGTGCTATCATATGGATGATGCATTTTGGTGAATGATTGCGCACTCATGTAGAAATAGTATGTATCGATAAGGTTCTTTCACATACATGTTGGATGCATGGCACTATCATGGTTTGCATTAAGGAGGTCAACTGAATCAGTAGACCGCCTGATTTTGCATTAGACAGGGAACATATACACACACTCTTTGCATATGTTCATACAGCATTAGAAACTCTAAGGACAATGGATGCCAGTGTTTGATGGTTTAGTAGATGGTTGTTTGGTTGGTAGGATACGTTCTTCTTGACTTAGAGATTTCGGGGACGAAATCCTTTAAGTAGGGGAGAATGTAACACCCCGTATGTTGAATAACTAGCTATAATACAAAACAGGGCAGAATTAAATTTAAAAATCTGAATCAGGGGAGCCATTGCGTTCGTCTCAGAAAAATACGCGAAATAGAGTCCGAGTTTTCGAAAATCGGAGTCCGTATGACCCAGATAAGGCCCAAAGAAGTTTTCAGAAATTTAAATTCAGATTTAAAAACAAAATTTTCAATTTTCAGAAGTGGCGGGAAAAATCCCGCCAGACCGAGTGGGTCGACCTGGGGGTCGACTGGGGAGTCGACCTCCCACCCCCCAGGTCGACTGGGGAGTCGACCCTAGGGTCGACCTCCCTGGTCGAGCCCAGGTGACCTGGGTGCACCATCTTGTCTTTTAGGCCGTGTTTTAGTGGCTAGGACGTGATATGATGGCTCTAATCTAATTTAGGGTTAATCTAATGGCCTAAAACACCTAACTACTCTATAAATATACCCTAAGACTACCCTAATTCATACTAAAAATAGATACAATGCCGTCATGCCGTCAAAATGCAACTTGAAGGAGCCTCCATCAATTTGTAGAAGAAGATAGCATCTCAAATCAATCTCTAATCAACTCTAGCAACTTAATCTTCTTCTTAGGAGTGCTAATCAACAAGTTGTGAGTTTTCTGTAGCCTTAATGACCAATTATTGAAATGATTATGATAGTATATAATGAGGTTATGGCTATGAATGTGGATCAATGCATGTTATGCAAGTTATATGCTATGCGTTAATGATGTTATGCATGTTATGCAAGTTATATGCTATGTGTTAATGATGTTATGCATGTTATGCAAGTCATATGCTATGTGTTAATGATGTTATGCAAGTTATGCAAGTCATATGCTACATGTTCATGATGTTATGCAAGTTATGCAAGTCATATGCTACATGTTCACGATGTTATGCAAGTTATGCAAGTCATATGCTACATGTTCATAATGTTATGCAAGTCATATGCTATGTGTTTGTGATGTTATGCAAGTTATGCAAGTCATATGAGAAACATTGATCCATTATGACACCATGATATGCAAGTTTGGTGTATGATTATATGCAAGTTTATATATGATATGTTATGCAAGTTTGGTGTATTATTATATGCAAGTCCATATATGACATGTTATGCAAGTTTGGTGTTTGATGATATGCAAGTAACATGTGCAAGTTTACACCTTAGAATGATATGCATACATATGCAAGTTAACCCCTTTGTATGTCATACATACATATGCAAGTTTACCCCTTTTTATGACATAAATAACTTATGTAAGTTAACCTCCTTATGACATATGTGATTCATGCAAGTTTGGGTTGATTATTTATGCTAGTTGGGTTGATGCTATATGCATGTTGACACCTTTAAACCCATGTTGATGCTAATGCTATGCAAGTTGAACCCATTATATTTATGATGAATCTTCCCTTTTATGTCATGTTAGCGAATTACGTGGGGAACAATGGGGTTAATATACATGTTAATGAAATGGTGTGAAGTTGGTATGATTATGCATACCATAAAGTGATGGACATAATTGAGTCAATTATGTACATCGTTAAAATTGGAATTAATTAGGGAAAATTAATTCGGGGGTGATTGATTAGGTGTAATTAATCGACTAAGACACGAGGTTGGACCCTTTTGTAGCATAAGACTGCCCGGAAACGACCGGCAAATCCAGCGGCTACAAATGATTAGCCCAATGTGAGAGGTCTTAGGCATAAACTATATACGTGACAAGTGTAAAGACACGAGGTTAGACTCGGTTATGGCGTAAGGCTGCCCGGACCCAACCGGCAAATCCAGCTGCCATAAAAGATAGTCTAATATGAGAGGTCTTTACAACGGTTACGTTTTTAATCAATTAAGAAACACTTAACCAAATAAGCATGTAGTGGGCATGAGGGGTTAAGTGGGTGCCTTTGGTGGCATGTGGAAATCAAGTAAGTGCCTTGGGTGGCATGAGGAAATCTAGTGGGTTGCCTTGGGTGGCAATAGAAAATACGATTAGAATACTTAACCAAGTGGAAACATGTAATTAAACATGATTAAAGGGTTAAGTGGGATGCACTAGATAAATTGACAAGCTTAGGTGGTAGCTTGTGGGGGCCCATTTCAACCAGTAACCCATATGTATCTTATTGGGCTCGACCCAAGTCGAGGACGGGACACGCGTACTGGGCTTGATTATAAGAGGCCAAAACGGGTTAGCGGTGGCAACGCGAGTCCAACGAGTTTCATATGCGTGTGTGGGCCCGGGCTGGTAGGTAAGATGTTGTTGCATCGTGTAGGTATAAGCCGTGCACCATTTGTTGTATCGGGTTGCCACTTTGGGGAGTGATACACCCCATTGTGGGGCTAGCACCGGTATCTACGGTAGGGAGCCGATCGCTTGGGAGTAGCGGGTGCACCTAGTGGAGATAGGGGCAGACGGCACCTATGTAGTCAGCTAGGGGTACACGAAACTACTGGGTAAATTTACTAAGTCCTTGGGTGGGATCAACCTTTTAGTAGGAATGACTGGTGTGGTGCAGTTAGTAATTATCCTTGGGTGGGTAGATGCGTCTTTACCGTTATCCTAGTTCACCTTATGTCTAGTTGGCTACTTAGTGTAGTCATTTATCCCCAGTCATCCCGTACCAAGTTTATATCATACCCTAATTACTTTAATGATTGTGTTGTTAAATTATAGGGCTCACTCAGACTTATGTCTGACCCCGTTGTTTTTTTCTTTTTCCCCCTCAGGTCCTCAGGTTGGGCCTAGCACTAGTGGGCTTTGATCAGATTTCTTTATCTATCTTCTGGAGCTTGGACCGTGATGTAAAGCCTAGCTTATCTTTTCTTTTATGGCTATTGTTATGCAGTGGGATTATGTACTTATGTTTTTATCAGGATGGATATTTAGTACTTGACTCTTTATGGTGTTGTAACTAAACATGTTTACCTTCTGCTGCTATGAAATGATGTTTTAGATTTTCAAGTATTTATATCTGTCTTGTTGTAATTTTTCTGTTCTATACTCACTTAAAATGCTCCACCGAAGTTAAGGCATTCCCTTAGTGAGTGACCTTAGTGGGTGTGGGGTGTTACAAGTGCCTTCGGTTTGTCCAGTCCTAGGACAACTTGTTTAGACAAAGGTCTGATAGAGTATATCCAATGGATCGCGTAAGTTGATCTATTCAAACGTATTCATGTTTGGTGGCAGAGGAATTCGTTTCCCTAAGCTGTATACCCATGTTATTTTTGGATAAATCAATTTGTGATTTGGCGGGTATGACGATGTGACATTCTAAGTGAATGAGGATGACATGTTTTGATGAATGTCTGACAGAGTATTTCCAGAAAGGTCACGTACATTGATTTCTTCAACTATACCAAGAGTGGAAGCGGAGAAGGAAACTTCTTTAGCTAACACGTAACGTACTGTTGTAGACGCCAATTAGTGATTTTCGATGGATCTGACAATGTGGCATTCGAAGTGAATCTGATGTAATGATAAAGCGTAGCTTCTAGCCTCATTAACCGGTAAATGACAGAAATCGGGCATGCAGCATGGCTAAGTCGGTCGCACCGAAGTAGGGTGTATAATCACCTATCTAGAGAATATTCATTTGTTTCTTAAATCTATCAATGTTGTCCCATATATATATGGGAATGGTTGCTGATCCCAACCATTGGTGATATACATTCGATACACTCAAGCAAAATGAGTGGTCGGTCATGTGTGGCTGAGTTGCAAGATGTTCTTGTTGAACTCTAGTGTATCGTTCCTAGAGTACACTGATCGGAAGGTGGTTCCAAACCTTGTCATAATTGGAAATCCATTATCCAATACGTGCTTGCGATTTTGATTGTATACTATATATGTAGAACGTGAGATGAAAGCGTTTCTGCTAGTTGATATCTATTTGTACATAGACATTATTATAATATCAAAAGGTTTTTGATATAAAGATATTTTGGATTCTCATAAGGGAAAAACCCGTTCCGTTCTGCGGCGTGGTCTTTTGAGATATCGTTTACTTGTTCATATACCTGTTTAAACTGTTTTACTCACACCAGTCCATGTTGCGTGCTTAGGTATTTGTCGCATGATAGGGGGTTCTCGCTTTTCGTTAGGTGGCGAACGGGAGACTCTTACTCCTACATGTCCCTTTGGTAGGGTTGGTTGTGAAGTCGAAAGGCTGGCCGTAAAATATGGTATTGGGGTACCAGTGTAAGCCACAGTGGGGTATTACCTGCTGCTTTAGAGGATGGGGACGGTTGCAAAGCCTACTCAAAATCCGGGTCGTTACAGTTGGTATCAGAGCTTAAGTTAAGAATTACCTTGGCTATGTGGCGTGACTTGGTAGAGATAGGGTTAGTAATACCCTAGATTGAGTTTGAGTGTATATATACGAGTGCGTATTTGTATTTGATATAAAAATGGTTTTATATTGTGGAGATTCATTGGCTGAGTTGTTTATGAGTTCTGGTCGATCGGTTTGATCCACTGTATCGGTAGGAGTAAATAAACCCTTGAATACGATGGACCGACACAGTATGGATATGTGATATATTATCATATATACGATATATTTGTTGTTATTATAATCGAGTAAGATTATAAATTAAATGGTTAAGTATATAACCAATCAGAATTCAGATAAGTGTAATGAAATGAATTAAATCTGAATTTAGATGAGAATTGGAATTTAAAATCCCAGAATTTGGAAAGATGTTTGTAAATGAATCTGGATTTAATATATGTGAATTTTAAGATCCTGGGAGATTTTATATTTGTTTACAACATTGTAAAAGGATATTTGGAATTGATTTCAAGGTGGAATTGTTTTAAAATGGGTTTTGAAAGTGCTATAGTATTGAACTCACTTCGATAGCTGGAAAATAGATTCCGATGTTGATCATGACATCATCGGTGTTCATTTTCGAGTGTGTAAGTGACGGATTACTACCAAAGATTTTGTTTTTGAATTGTTTTAAGAAAAACAAGTTGGTTTGAAATTCCAGGAAAGGATATTTGATTTTGGGAAAAGTTAAGCTATTTGAAACTCCTAGGGAAAAGACTATTTGAATTAAAAACAAATTTAATAAGAATTTGTGAAAACAAATTGAGATTAAAATAAAGCCAGTTAAGTGGTAACTAGATTTGATTAGGATGATATCAAGTAAGTTGGATTGATAAGAAATTGAAATCGAGAATGGAACTTTGATTTAATTCGACTTAGGTATAAAGCGAATGGTTGTGTTAAGAATAACTTGGTTGGAGTTGATTGGGATGGCATTTGTATATGCCGAGTTGATAACAGATGGTAGGGATATAATGATATGCCCAAAAAAAAGGTACAAGTTTATATTTTATATGAGTTTGGAATTTATGAGCCGAATTGCCAAGCCATTTGGCGTTTTGATTTTCTTTTGGGTTGAAGAAGGCCCAGAGTGGCGAGTTGGAGTTTGAGCTATTGACCAGTACAAAGGAGGTGCTGGCGAAATTTTCCGAAAATTTAAAGTATTAGAAAATTTTCAGAATTTTTGAATATTTTAGTTAGTCGGAATGAATAAATATTTTAGTCGATATAAATTGGTTCAGTTGAAATCAGAGATAAGGGGTAAACAAATCTTAGGAGTCCCAATAGATAGGGTCGTCCTCTAACTTAGCAATTTCGAGGACGAAATTATTTTAAGTGGGGAAGAATGTAATGACCCGCATTGTCAGGGGTGTTATAATTAATTTATTTAATTATATAAATAGTGATTTAGGGAATTAAATCATCGTTAATTAAATTATAGTGAATATTTAATTAAATTAAATAATTAAATAATATATTTAATTCAGAAATAATCAAAAATATTGGGAATCACAATATTCTGTGAACGGGGTCGTCCCTTAGATTTAATTCAGATTAGAGTTGAATTATATTGACGACTAAAATCAATCGACAACAGTTTGAACGTAGAATTTTAATATAATTAAAATAGAGCTTGAAATGGCGCAGCAGTTCGCTATTTGGCGAGTTGAACTTCAACTGAATATACATGGTTCGTTTTAAGCCGGATTTCTATGAAACAAGAAACGTGTGGAGCTGGGGGAGTATATCTTTCTAGTGGAAAAGAAAAATCTGGATTTCATCGTGTAGATTTTGATGTACGTCCAAACCAAATTTCAAAAAAGTCGCTGTGGAATTCCTTTATAATTCGTAACGCTTTATATACGTTATAAAAGGATTTTCGATATAAACTGAATATCGATAAATCTAAAATCTGAAATATCAAATTGTAAATTCTGATATGATATTCTGGAGCTGTACGATATCATATGTGAAGAGATACGATAATATAAATTTATTTATATTTAATTTGATTATATTTAAATATATTTATATATTTAAATGGGTCATCCAGAGCTTTAAAAATAGCCACTTTTGCGAACGAAGTCGGAATTCGACGAAACCAGTTTTATTGGATCCGCAATGTCAAATAGTTGTTAGATTTCCAGTTTCGTGATTTTTAGAGTCACTATGTGGCCATACGGATTTTTAGAGTGCAAAACAGTCAGTATTTCGACGGTTAAAAATACGCTGTATCAGCATACGGAGTCGGAATTCGACGAAACCAGTTTCGTTGGGACCGTAATGTCGAACTCTAACTATATGTCCAGTTTCATGATTTTTGAATATCGTGTGTGATCACACGGATTTTTAGAAGGCAAAAAGAATTAATAAAAAGGGAATATATTGGGAATATCCCCTTTATAAAATATCTAGATATTTGTTTCCTTTATAAATACCCCTTCCTTAGAAATTCCTAAACCTAATTCATATTTCCTCCAACAGTCAAAACACGAGCCGCCACATTTTACATTTCTGTAAAAACCAAATCCATCTTTGAAAAATGATATCAATTCGTAGAAAAATCCTAAAATCATCTAGTTTATATTTATGAGCTTCTTGAAGGATTCCCTACAGTCCAGTAACATTTTTAAGAGGTTCGATGGCTGTTGGTTTATTGCGGATTTTGTACAGCGACAGTTTTGGCAATTAGAGTTCGAGTTTAGTGGAGGTGTGGTGATCGTTGGTTTAATTGGATGTTGGATTTGAGTTAAGGGTGGAAAACCGCACATATATCCGAGATTTCAGGGATTTCGGTGATGAAGAATGTCGATACTTCCAAGGTACCGCGGGTTAGATGTCAAGAGAGAGTTGGTATTTTCTGGTATGGAGGTGTTTAGAATTTGGAGAGATGGAGGATGGTGAGGTCGAGAGATGGTTCGGTGTGAAGATGAGTGCGAATCAAGGCTCAGAAGTTCGAAAACGGGATGGGTGATTTTACTGGAACCACGATGATCATTCGGAGAAGAAGGATAATAAAGTGCGGGCTGGGATTTTAATTTAGTGATGGGCCAGAGGATTTGAAAAGAGTAAGGCCTGTATACTTTAATGTTTTAAGTGTTTATTTAAATTATAGTATTAAACTTCGTAATGTAATATCTCATTCGTATGAAATCAGAATCACGAACCGTCAGTCACATTGGGACCGTATGGACGAGAGCTTCACAATGAAGTTGACTGGAAGTGGACTGGGGCTCGTATGAATTTATGGCAAAATAAATTGTCCAACTGAGTCAAATAACGCAAACCGTTATTTAACGGCTAACGCGCAAATGTGAGTAAAACTCACCAACTCTGTACAGTTCTATTTTTATAACGTATTCTTAGAACTGTTAAATATTGTCTGTTTGACTGTGTGTTGATTGTTTGATTGAACTGCTAGTCAGTTAGTAGAAATTATATATATATATATATATATATATATATATATATATCTGTGTATACATATGTAAACCGTTAAATATTTATATGTTGATTCTGCTATCAGAATATTTCATATCAAAGTGAAATCGATGTTAATCGTATTGTCTAACATATGTGATGCTGGGAAACAGGTTGGAGGAATCCAACTGGATTCCTCAACAGATATTTAACTGTGATTTATATATTGTGATATATAATCTGACGTTGATTATATGTGCTTGGACGATATTGAACATCGTGATTTGATCTGATTGAATACCATAACATACGGGATGTTGATAAGGGGATTTTCAAAGTGATATTGAAAACAGAATATTTATAAACTGGAATTTTATAAATAAGAGATATTTATAAATTCGAATATTTATAAATAAGAAATATTTATAAATTGGAATATTTATAAATAGGAGATACGTAGAAAAAGAAAATAATTTCAAAACATTTTCTTTTGAGTGGAAAGGCCTGTGTGGCGGTTCGGGGATTTTCCCGATACTCCCGTTACAAAGGAGGTTATGGCGAATTTTTCAGAGAATTTAAGGAGTTAGAATATTTCAAGAATAAATTTGAAAAGGAAATATTTGTAAACCATTTACAAATAGAATTGAAAAGGAAACGTTATAAAAAGGAAATCATTTTTAAAGTGTAGAACCGTTATTTAAAAGTAAATCTTTCCAAATGAATAAAACGTTGTTAAAAAGGAAATCTTTATAAAGTGAATAAAGTAAATCGAATATGGTATTCGAAAGGAGTTAAATCGAATATGGTATTCGAAGGGAGTAAATCGAATATGGTATTCGAAAGTTAGTAAAACGAATATGCTATTCGAAAGGGGGTAGTCGAGTCGAGTTAGTTAAATATAGTTAACTAGTTCAGTAGAGTTAACCAGTTCAGTAGAGTTAACCAGTTCAATAGAGTTAACCAGTTGGGTTAAGTAAGTCAAGTTAACCAGTTGGGTTAAGTAAGTCAAGTTAACCAGTTGGGTTAAGTAAGTCAAGTTAACCAGTTGGGTTAAGTAAGTCAAGTTAACCAGTTGGGTTAAGTAAGTCAAGTTAACCAGTGAGTTAAGCAAGTCAAGTTAACCAGTGAGTTAAGTAAGTCAAGTTAACCAGTGAGTTAAGTAAGTCAAGTTAACCAGTTGAGTTAAGTAAGTCGAGTTAATCAAGTCGAGTTGATCGAGTTAGAGTTACTCAGTTAGAGTTAATCGATTAGAGTTAGAGTTAATCAGTTAGAGTTATCCAGTTAGAGTTAATCGAATTTAGTTATTCGAAAAGGAGTTATCGATTAGTTAAATTGAAAGGAGTTATCGATTAGTTAAATCGAAAGGAGTTATCGAATTTAGTTATTCGAAAAGGAGTTATCGATTTGTTAAATCGAAAGGGAAGATAATCGAATATCGTTTATTCGAGAGGAGATTATCGAATATAGTTTATTTGAAGGAGTTATCGATTATTAGTTAATCGAAGTGAGTTATAGAATATTAGTTACATCGAAGGAGTTATCGAATATAGTTTATTCGATGGAGTTAATCGATTAGAGTTAAATCAAATGAGTTGATCGAATATAGTTTATTCGAATAGAGAAAAGGAGTTAATCGAATATAGTTTATTCGAATAGAGAAAAGGAGTTAATCGAATATAGTTTTATTCGAATAGAGTAAATGAGTTAATCGAATATAGTTTATTCGAATAGAGTTAGAGGAGTTATCGAATATAGTTTATTCGACAGGAGTTAAGTGAATTAGTTAAGTTAAACTAAGTGAATTAGTTAAGTGAATTGGTTAAGTTAACCAAAGTGAATAAGACGAGTTAATCAAAGTGATTAGTTCAGTTAATCGAGATAAGTAAATCAAGTTAGGTTAATCGAGTTGAATTAGTCAGTCGAGTTAATAAATTGAGTTAGTCAAACCAAGTAAAACCAGTTAGAGTTAATTAATTAAGGTTGACCAGTTAGAGTTGATCGGTTAGAATTAACCAGTTAGAGTTAATCAATCAGAGTTAATCAAATAGAGTTAAGTAAAATTAGAACTGACTAGAGATTAGTAAATTGAATGGTTTTCTAAGTGCCTATCTGATGTTGGTTTCGGCCTCCGGGATTTATACTTAGGGGATTGTTCTCATACTAGTTTACGGTCAGGGACTGATAGTTGGGGAAGAGTAGTGATTTGTAAATAAGCAGATGGAAACGTTTTCCAGTGTTAATAACATATATTTTCTAAACATAGAAAATAAGGCAATGTGAATATATATATATAGATATATGTTGATGATTGATCGATAAAATTTCCATCTGGAAATAATATCGTTGTTTGCACACTTGTTTTTCTTTGATAGTTAAATCATAGACTATCGGAGTTTTAACCATTTTAACGTTGTAAATATGGAGAGATCGGTTGGATTATTATCCAAAGAACCACTCTGTATTAGCATAAGCATTGCGAATCATTTATGCCAAAGATAATTGAAGACGGAGTAAAGTGCAAGGGTTGTTGTATAAGTCTTAGATAACAGTGACTAAGATGGATATACTGAATAGTGCCTTCGGTTTGTCCAGTCCCAGGACAACTTGTTTGGACGAAGGTCTGACAGAGTATATCCAATGGATCGCGTAAGTTGATCTGTTCAAACGTATTCACGTTTGGTGACAGAGGAATTCGTTTCTCTAAGCTGTATGCCCGTGTTATTTTTGGATAAATCAATTTGTGATTTGGCGGGTATGACGATGTGACATTCTAAGTGAATGAGGATGACTTGTGTTGATGAATGTCTGACAGAGTATATCCAGAAAGGTCACGTACATTGATTTCTTCAACTATACCAAGAGCGGAAGCGGAGAAGGAAACTTCTTTAGCTAACACGTAACGTACTGTTGTAGATGCCAATTAGTGATTTTCGATGGATCTGACAATGTGGCATTCGAAGTGAATCTGATGTAATGATAAAGCGTAGCTTCTAGCCTCATCAACCGGTAAATGACAGAAATCGGGCTGGCAGCATGGCTAAGTCGGTCGCACCGAAGTAGGGTGTATAATCACCTATCTAGATAATATTCATTTGTTTCTTAAATCTATCAATGCTGTCCCATATATATACGGGAACGGTTGTTGATCCCAACCGTTGGTGATATACATTCGATACACTCAAGCAAAATGAGTGGTCGGTCATGTGTGGCTGAGTTGCAAGATGTTCTTGTTGAACTCCAGTGTATCGTTCTTAGAGTACACTGATCGGAAGGTGGTTCCATACCTTGTCATAGTTGGAAATCTATTATCCAATACGTGCTTGCGATTTTGATTGTATACTATATATGTAGAATGTGAGATGAAAGCGTTTCTGCTAGTTGATATCTATTTGTACATAGACATTATTATAATATCAAAAGGTTTTTGATATAAAGATATTTTTGATTCTCATAAGGGAAAAACCCGTTCCGTTCTGCGGCGTGGTCTTATGAGATATCGTTTACTTGTTCATATACCTGTTTAAACTGTTTTACTCACACCAGTCCCATGACTGACCCGGAGTTTACTTTGTTGTTTTCCCTAAACTCTTCGGTGCCTAAATTTGTACGGGCAGTCAAGTAGTCGGGATTTACAGATATACTTGAAGAGCTGGAGCAAGAGGCTTCTGGATCATATAGCTATAGTTTATTTCCGCTGTGTTGTAAGTGCTGTACTCTGATAAGTGCTATTTTATACATAACTGTTATATTTCAAAGTTATGTTATATATTATATTTTATTCGTTCCGCTGTGAGGTTCGTGTTACTCTGATGTTGTGTTCTTCTTCTTCTTCTATTCTAAGTTTCTATCTTATCTATTCTCACCCTCTAATTTCTTTCATTAATTACCGGGATTTTTCGATGTTTTGGTTATCGACATCGAGTTTATGTTGATAACCAAAGTCGCTCAAAATCCGGGTCGTTACAAACCCTAAACCACACAAATTCATACCAAGAGCCGTCATGCTGTCAACCTAGAGTAGCCGCCATTCTCTTTCAACTCAAAGACAAGATAAAAGCAAGAATCAAATTATATCAATTCTAATTTAGAGTATTCAACGATCTACATCAAAGGCGAGCAATTCAGTTTCAAAATACAAATTCCAAAAAACAAGACTTGCCTTTGTTTTGTAAGTTCACGATTACTTTCAGATTTAGACAACCAATTATAGTATGGATATGGAATAAAATGAATTTGGACATAAGCTTGATTTTCTATTTGGATTTATTCTTAGCCTTTGTGAATCTATGACTTTGGGTTGCTTCTCATCGATCTAATCGAACCTATACAAGTTGTCAAACCTAGTTTATTATATAAGCCTTTCATGTCCATAATATTGTTCATAATCAGATCTATATGTCTGCAATGAATCTAAATCAGTTTATTCAGTTATGTTGTAATTCTACTAGATCTGTAATTCTTGTGTTTTGGGACTATCATCTTGTGCCAGTTCTTATGCCTACCATTTTCATATTATTCCTATTTGTTCCTTTTTATTTGTGAATCTAGATTGACCAATAATCTAGGTTTAATCGCAATATACGTACGACAGAAATACTGGAAAGTTTGGGTTATTGGGTGATAAACATGAAATTGACAATATTGGCATAACATAATTAGGGAAAGTAACTGAATATAACTGAGACGACCCGAACTTCCCCGTTAAGGAAAGCACGGATAGAATTGAGAACAACACACAAATGAACGCATACGGAAGAACATTTCATTGTTATTACAACAATTCCATCAGATACAAGAATATACAGAGTATAATTGAATAAATTACATTCGATAAATATCAGAGATTACAATAAATTACATAGCAGCGGAAAATAATACAAAACACAACTAGAAGTGATACACGGATACAGAGCTTTCCGAGCATCGTTCCAGCTGTAAATCAGGACCCTGTGAATATAAATCTGCAAAACCAAAACTACTAGCTGCCCGTGTGGAAAATAGGGGCACCCAGAGTTTAGGTTAAAACAATAAACTCCAGGTCAGTCATGTGACTGGTGTGAGAACTAAAACAGTTATAATTCTTTATTTTAAAGTTCGGTAAATCAAGGGACCACGCCGTATAACACGGAACGGGTTTCCTCCCAAGAATACCAGTGCATAAAACAAACAGCGCAATGCTAAATAAAGAAAAATGAAGCTGTTATAAGACCCAGGTCCCATCACACAATGCAACGCAAGCCGGAGGATAGGGTTTTTACCTTATAACAGCCAAAGCATGCTTGATACGTTTAAAACACATTATTTGATACTATTATAGGTGTATAGTGTCAAAACAATTTCAATCATAAATATCAATCATAGGCGGCATTAATGACCCATACCACTATGTCGCCATACTAGGTTCTACAAATAAAACCGCACCATCACGTATTGGAAATTGGATTTCCGTCATGAGCCGAGGCAAGGGGCAAGCTCCTCTCCGCGTTCGAGACACTCTAGCAAATGTCCCAGGACCCCACTATGATCCTTGGATCTTCAGGGCCGGTCCTCTCTTACTTTTGAGGATTAGTTATTCCTGAACACACGTTTCCCGGTCCTTACAGACCTATATCCGAGGCGCCTCGCATTCCAACAACCACACAGGTGAAAAGTATATAAATGTCAGGGCTGGTAGGTCACTGACACCACCCTAGCTAGAAAGAAACGTCGTGCTCTCCCTGCAGTCACTATCCCGTTTTTGACTCATACCGAGGTGTGAGGCTCGCGAATTCACGTTATACACAAAGCTATGCCACACAGGCCGTGCTTTGATCATCAACCACAAGACTTTGCTTTTCAACAGAAGCCTTGATCAATTGCCACTTACGCATGCCACACAGGCAATTCACTCCATGCGCTTGATATCCATCAATATATAACCCCTGAGCTCGTACGTCTCAGAGAAGGGCGTTAAGCAAGAGAATAAATTCTCCGCCGCCAAACAGATATATATTTAATAGAGATCAATCACACGGACTAAAATCCAATGTCGGACACACAGTCCATTTACAAGTCCGTTCTGGGTCTGAACGAAACCGGAGGCACTTTCCTCGCATATCCATCGATCTCCAAGTACGTCTGGACGATCACCGACTGTTTCCCTCATCTTGGGTGTACAGCCCAATCAAGATCATCAGTGATCACCCAAACGATGTGAAGACTTCCGGTCTTCAACCACCGTCTTCATCTTCGACATCACGTCGAATCGGTTATTCAGAATGGGTATAAACCCGGCCTTTCTGAATAACCCACGTATATAATAAACGAATGTTACACAAACACGACAAACGCCTCATTCCAATTTAGAATATTCTTTTATTCACAAAATCACATTCTTAGGGAAAGGTTCCCATTAATTTTATCCAAGATAAATTCTTCTAAATTTATTCTTTAATCCTCCCTTTGGATATCATTTCAAACTAGTCGGGATTAACGAACCACACCGAAGTAATTATTTGTTTTATTTCCCAATCCCAACCTATATCCCATGGAGAAAACTGGTAATACTCCACATCTAACACCACTGTGTTATCGGTAAAATTAATTACCATTTCACGTTCAAATCTAATTAAAGATTTAACTATCGCTTTGGAGCAAAACTGGTGGTACTCCATTCTCGATCACCTTTCAGAGTTGATAATTTAAATTATCAATTCACATTTTAATCTAATTAAAGATTCATTAAAACTCCACTTAGTTTTAATCTTTTCTTCAAAAAATCAATATCCTGCCTTTAACTGGGTTAAAGAACCAATGTCATCAAAAACACGATTCACGACAAACCAAATCACATTTGATGTTAAATACAAGGCTCTGAATAGAAAATATATCGGCTTATATTCAATATCAAATTCTGAAACCAACAAATATCGTATTGGAAATAACGATATAAAATATCTTTCAAATCCCCATAACAATATTTGTATAGTCACGAAATCCAACATCGAAATATCCCGAAGATAATTTCGATTCAGCTCCAGTCCAATCCACGTATTGGAAATTTTCGATTATTTTCAAAATCACTTTCAAATTCAATTTATTTATTTTAAAAATAAATTGATTTCAATTCTAGTTCAAAACTAGTTCATTTCGACAAAAATCTATTTTTATCTTTTCAAATGTGGAATTTTCCAGCCCAAATCTTTCCAATCCACATATTGTAATTTTACACAAATTATAGATATTTTTAATAATTTTATCAAGGCCCGTACAGTCGATTTCCAACAACGGCCATCGAACTGCACTTACAGCGACCTTTTTCGAATTTGATTTGGACATAATTCCAAATCCAACCGTTAGATTTCAAATTTCTAATATTCATTGGAAAGCTCTTTTCGATACGAACCCAACGGTTCCGGTTTTAGGAGAATCCGACGGTCGGATCTCCCGCAATGTCCGTTTGAAATAAATGGTCGAAATTCACGAACTACCGCGGCGCGGCGCGTTCTATTCAGGCCATTATATATATAATATATATATATATTATATATTTCGTCGATTTCCTTTCAAAACGAATTTTATTAACCGTTTTAACTTCGTTTCAAAACCATTTCAACACTATTTCCATTCAAAGCCAAAATTGAATTCTTCTTTATAAATTCGTTTCAAAATTCATTTCTATTCAATTCAAATTTTAATTCAATTTGAATTCATTTCAATTCACTTTCAATTCAATTTGAATTCGTTTTCAATTCAATTCATTTCGAAATCGTTTTCAATTCATTTCGAAATCGTTTTCAATTCAATTCATTTCGAAATCGTTTTCAATTCAATTCATTTCGAAATCGTTTTCAATTCAATTCATTTCGAAATCGTTTTCAATTCAATTCATTTCGAAATCGTTTTCAATTCAATTCATTTCGAAATCGTTTTCAATTCAATTCATTTCGAAATCGTTTTCAATTCAATTCATTTCGAAATCGTTTTCAATTCAATTCATTTCGAAATCGTTTTCAATTCAATTCATTTCGAAATCGTTTTCAATTCAATTCATTTCGAAATCGTTTAAAATCGATATAAATATCGTTCACGTCGAAATAACGCATCTCTAATCAACACGGCTTTATATTTTTCAAAACTCCTTTATTCTATCCAACAAATGAATATTTATCCCATTCAACACATGAATCTATATTTCTTTCAACACACGACTAATCTCAACACATGAGTACTGTCAACACATCACTATTTTTGTTATGTAAAATATTTTATAAAACTATGGTATCTATCGTTTGATTTTTAATTAGACTCCACCGTAAAGTAGATTCTAATCTTAAATATGATAAAGATGTAATTTATTTTATTTAAAATATTCTACTCAACACATGAATAGTTTCAACACATGATCATCGCCAACACATGACTATTTTTATATTCAACACATGAATTTTCTTTTATAATATTCATTATTTTTCAAATTGGAATGAGGCCCAATCAATCACCATATAACGTTAATTATATGGATTCCATACAATACATGTATATAATAGCTTTGAAAAATAATCAATCATCAACCAAAGTGCACTACACTGTATAAGCACCAAATATAAATAATTGACGCTTACACAGTCTGTCAATCGACCGATCGACATATTTAATCAATCAGGATGAGTGAACTTCAAACTTCATCCCAACACCCGTGTGGGGTTTCAAAACAATCAAACACAGATTTTATTTGTGCAGTTGGGCGATGTGTAAAATTTATCGACCCAATCAATATCAGTCAAATCAGTGTATATAAACAAATCGGCCGATTTGTTTATAAATATTTATTTATTCACTTTCACGTTAAAAATTATATTTAACGATAAAATATTCTATTTCAACACTTGAATTTCTATTCATTTCATTTACACAATAAAAATGATATTTTTATTTTTCTAACATATTTTAGAAAATTTCGACGGCATAACGGCACGATACTAGAAACGGGACAAGGCCTAGCCTTATCCCCGGTCTAGTGAAGGCCCACGCCATTCACACATCAATCAAATCTCTTTCGTTATGCAAACCACAAAATTTGGAGTAAGAGTCTAACCTAGTCTTACTCCTTCGCCTTATAACGGCGCACGTCTAATCCTAACCAATTTATCGATTCGATTTTTCACACCACAAACCACATTCAAACCAATATCTCAATCAATCACCAAACATCCAAACAAACAAGTCCATGGTATGTGGACGGGTGTCGGGTGCTTCTAATAAGCACCGTCTGCATCCTAGTATATATATATATCTAGAAAAAGAGAATTAAGAGTGAGAAGTTCTCACCGAAAGCTATCCAAGCTCCACGGCACTTCATTTGCAGAAGTCTTCGCCGTTTTCGCATCTTCGTCAGCTTCGTCGCCCGTAGCCACTATATATATAAAAATCGAATTTTTATTTCGCTATTCAATATATAAAAATCGAATTTTTATTTCAAAGTTCAACATATAAAAATCGAGTTTTTATTTCAAAGTTCAACATATAAAAATCGAGTTTTTATAACGCTACTATATAGATAAAAATTATATTTTTATTACGCTATTTTCTATATAAAGATTTCGCCTTTTTAAATTTAAAGATTTCACCTTTTTAAATTTAAAGTTTCACCTTTTTAAATTTAAAGATTTCACCTTTTTAAATTTAAAGTTTTCACCTTTTTAAATTTAAAGATTTCGCCTTTATAAAAATCATCACTTTATCTCAACGTATATAAAATAAAAATCAGATTTTTATTTCGTTACATACACAAAGATGATATTTTTATATTCTCTATCCTATAAAGATTATATTTTTAATACTTTAAAAATATAAAAATCATATTATTAATATTTCTATATAGTAAAGACTATATTTTTAATTCTTTAAAAATATAAAAACTATATTTTTATTACTTTAAAAATATAAAAATTCAATTTTTAACCTTATACTATATAAATAAAGATCGTTTACTTCCTTATCAATTTCATACCACATGTAAAACTGATTTTATAATAAGACTAAAATTAAAAACTGATTTTTTTTCTAAACTTATTACAAAGAAAATAAACAAAAATAAATAAGTTAAAACAAATAAAATAGAATAAAAACTTACAGTGCTTTTTTTTTTAAATGGAGGGGGCGCGAGGTCGACTGGGCTTCGAGCGCAGGCGGGGGGGGGGGGGGGGGGGGGGGGGGTTTCGTGCGACGCGCTGGAGGATTGGGGGGGGGTCGCGTCGAGCAGAAGAAGGGGTGGAAGGAGGAGAAGGGGCGGCGCGTTGGTCGGAGGTAGGGCGCAGGGTTTGGGGTCTCGAGCGAGGTGGTGGCCTAGAGGAGCAAGAAGGAGAGGAGAGAGGCGCGGTCAGGAGATGGAGGCGGGTGGCGCGTGGTGGGGCGAGGCTGGCGGAGGCGCAGGCGGGAGGATCGAGGTGGGGAGGCGCCTTCGATCGGAGGGTTTTTTTTATTTTTATTTTCTGAATCAAACTGAAAAAAAGGGGGGGGCCTGAGCGGGTTTAAGGAGGGGAGATTTTTTTTTTATTATTATTATTTAATATTTAATTATTTTATTTTTCACTTAAAAGCAACTTTTATTTTCGACCACAAAACGAGGCCCACCGCCTGTCACCCCTAGCGTTTAACCCCCATTCCGAACACAATGGGATATGCCACATAGGCTGATTCGACTGTTTGAATCAGTTTCTGTTAAATTTACATTTAAATCAGTATATTGAATTTTAAACGTACATTTCAAATTACCGGGGTCACATACTAACTAGAAAAATTTCAGAAAAATATTTTCTAGCTTCGTATTGACGATACGGTCCTAACAAAACTAGTTTCGTCGAATTCTGAGATCGTTAGAAAAATGGCCAATTTCCAGTCGATTAAAATCAACTGAAATGGTCAAAACACGTTTTCCTTTACCACGCTCACATATTGATTCGAAAAATTATGAAATTTGGAATCTAGCAATAACTTGACACTGCGGATCCAACAAAAGTGGTTTCGTCGAAATCCGAGGTCATTTGCAAAATGTCCATTTTTAAGGGCCTGAATTCCATAGCGACTATTCAGAATTTTCAACTGGACATATCTCTCAATTTTTAAAGTGAAATCTCAGTTTCTTACATCCGTTAGAAAGATATTATCAATTAGATCCTAATGTTTTTGGTTTCACTAAAATCCAGATAGTTTTGCACCCGGTACATTCAATTGAAGTTTGAAATCGAATTATCGAACTACCGCGCCATTTTCAATTCTATTTATAATTATATATAATTATTATATATTCTAACGACGACGTATATAAAATATACGTCGAATTATATTCAAAATAAATTTCTCGTCGATAATATTTAAAATAATCTATTTTAAATATTCAAAGTTCACTAAAATGGCCAAAATAAAAATTTCAAACTGGCTCGCATTTTGCGGGTTATTACAATCTCCCCCACTTAAAACTTTTCGTCCCCGAAAAGGAACAAAGTCGAAAGTGGTTTGATTATTCAACTCTACGTTCGGTCTGACTTCCATTCTCCAACTTTTCAGTTTCTGAGAATTTTCAAAATTTCAAAAATTTGGCTAACACCCTAAATTTTTGAAAAATTTCGCCATAACCTCCCCTGCAATGGGAGCATCGGGGAATTTCAAATAGCTTCCCCGGTCCTTCAGATCTCAAAAAGAAAAAGAAAAAGCCAAGCGGCTAGCCAATAGGCTCACAAAATCATCATCACCCAAACAAAACAGGAAATTATGTAGTAAACATGTACCTATTTGTCGGGCAAACAAATTTTATTCTCTGCTCTAGCCTCCTTGCTATGACCTGTTCAATGTAAGTATATATATATATATGCAAGCAAATGCGACCGATTTCAATACAATTCAAAATTCGATTCAATTAGGCATAAATGGTTAAAAATTAGCAAACAATTAAACAAACAACACAAACATCAATCAATTAGTGAATTAGAGTTTCAAATTCATAATTTTTGATATGTATACAAAAAATCATGTTTTGATGCCAATTCACAACAAAGTGTTCTAACTATATAAGTTTTGGTTCTCACACCAGTCTAATGGAAATATATAGAAATCACACCTTCGAAACACGAACATAAATTCTGATGATGATATATCAATCATCAGAACCATCTCCGGGTGTCTAGAATGTGATTCTATATCTACCCAGTATATTAAAACTTCGAATATACGTTCATGACGCGTATACGCGAAATCTATATATACTCGATTGTCCATATTCAAAATAAATAAATATTCAAATACGTATAAAATGATTTAAATTTTCAAAACAAAATTATTTTCATTTGAAAAATATACTCTTCACACTCGTTCTAGGATACTACTGATCCTATCTCTAACGAGTCATTCTAATTGGATATTACTAATCCAATATCTGATGAATTCTTTCGTATGGTTCTAATGTGTCTTGTTCTCGAGCTCTGTAAACCAAAGCTCTGATACCAAAATGAGACGACCCGAACTTCCCCGTTAAGGAAAGCACGGATAGAATTGAGAACAACACACAAATGAACGCATACGGAAGAACATTTCATTGTTATTACAACAATTCCATCAGATACAAGAATATACAGAGTATAATTGAATAAATTACATTCGATAAATATCAGAGATTACAATAAATTACATAGCAGCGGAAAATAATACAAAACACAACTAGAAGTGATACACGGATACAGAGCTTTCCGAGCATCGTTCCAGCTGTAAATCAGGACCCTGTGAATATAAATCTGCAAAACCAAAACTACTAGCTGCCCGTGTGGAAAATAGGGGCACCCAGAGTTTAGGTTAAAACAATAAACTCCAGGTCAGTCATGTGACTGGTGTGAGAACTAAAACAGTTATAATTCTTTATTTTAAAGTTCGGTAAATCAAGGGACCACGCCGTATAACACGGAACGGGTTTCCTCCCAAGAATACCAGTGCATAAAACAAACAGCGCAATGCTAAATAAAGAAAAATGAAGCTGTTATAAGACCCAGGTCCCATCACACAATGCAACGCAAGCCGGAGGATAGGGTTTTTACCTTATAACAGCCAAAGCATGCTTGATACGTTTAAAACACATTATTTGATACTATTATAGGTGTATAGTGTCAAAACAATTTCAATCATAAATATCAATCATAGGCGGCATTAATGACCCATACCACTATGTCGCCATACTAGGTTCTACAAATAAAACCGCACCATCACGTATTGGAAATTGGATTTCCGTCATGAGCCGAGGCAAGGGGCAAGCTCCTCTCCGCGTTCGAGACACTCTAGCAAATGTCCCAGGACCCCACTATGATCCTTGGATCTTCAGGGCCGGTCCTCTCTTACTTTTGAGGATTAGTTATTCCTGAACACACGTTTCCCGGTCCTTACAGACCTATATCCGAGGCGCCTCGCATTCCAACAACCACACAGGTGAAAAGTATATAAATGTCAGGGCTGGTAGGTCATTGACACCACCCTAGCTAGAAAGAAACGTCGTGCTCTCCCTGCAGTCACTATCCCGTTTTTGACTCATACCGAGGTGTGAGGCTCGCGAATTCACGTTATACACAAAGCTATGCCACACAGGCCGTGCTTTGATCATCAACCACAAGACTTTGCTTTTCAACAGAAGCCTTGATCAATTGCCACTTACGCATGCCACACAGGCAATTCACTCCATGCGCTTGATATCCATCAATATATAACCCCTGAGCTCGTACGTCTCAGAGAAGGGCGTTAAGCAAGAGAATAAATTCTCCGCCGCCAAACAGATATATATTTAATAGAGATCAATCACACGGACTAAAATCCAATGTCGGACACACAGTCCATTTACAAGTCCGTTCTGGGTCTGAACGAAACCGGAGGAACTTTCCTCGCATATCCATCGATCTCCAAGTACGTCTGGACGATCACCGACTGTTTCCCTCATCTTGGGTGTACAGCCCAATCAAGATCATCAGTGATCACCCAAACGATGTGAAGACTTCCGGTCTTCAACCACCGTCTTCATCTTCGACATCTCGTCGAATCGGTTATTCAGAATGGGTATAAACCCGGCCTTTCTGAATAACCCACGTATATAATAAACGAATGTTACACAAACACGACAAACGCCTCATTCCAATTCAGAATATTCTTTTATTCACAAAATCACATTCTTAGGGAAAGGTTCCCATTAATTTTATCCAAGATAAATTCTTCTAAATTTATTCTTTAATCCTCCCTTTGGATATCATTTCAAACTAGTCGGGATTAACGAACCACACCGAAGTAATTATTTGTTTTATTTCCCAATCCCAACCTATATCCCATGGAGAAAACTGGTAATACTCCACATCTAACACCACTGTGTTATCGGTAAAATTAATTACCATTTCACGTTCAAATCTAATTAAAGATTTAACTATCGCTTTGGAGCAAAACTGGTGGTACTCCATTCTCGATCACCTTTCAGAGTTGATAATTTAAATTATCAATTCACATTTTAATCTAATTAAAGATTCATTAAAACTCCACTTAGTTTTAATCTTTTCTTCAAAAAATCAATATCCTGCCTTTAACTGGGTTAAAGAACCAATGTCATCAAAAACACGATTCACGACAAACCAAATCACATTTGATGTTAAATACAAGGCTCTGAATAGAAAATATATCGGCTTATATTCAATATCAAATTCTGAAACCAACAAATATCGTATTGGAAATAACGATATAAAATATCTTTCAAATCCCCATAACAATATTTGTATAGTCACGAAATCCAACATCGAAATATCCCGAAGATAATTTCGATTCAGCTCCAGTCCAATCCACGTATTGGAAATTTTCGATTATTTTCAAAATCACTTTCAAATTCAATTTATTTATTTTAAAAATAAATTGATTTCAATTCTAGTTCAAAACTAGTTCATTTCGACAAAAATCTATTTTTATCTTTTCAAATGTGGAATTTTCCAGCCCAAATCTTTCCAATCCACATATTGTAATTTTACACAAATTATAGATATTTTTAATAATTTTATCAAGGCCCGTACAGTCGATTTCCAACAACGGCCATCGAACTGCACTTACAGCGACCTTTTTCGAATTTGATTTGGACATAATTCCAAATCCAACCGTTAGATTTCAAATTTCTAATATTCATTGGAAAGCTCTTTTCGATACGAACCCAACGGTTCCGGTTTTAGGAGAATCCGACGGTCGGATCTCCCGCAATGTCCGTTTGAAATAAATGGTCGAAATTCACGAACTACCGCGGCGCGGCGCGTTCTATTCAGGCCATTATATATATAATATATATATATTATATATATTTCGTCGATTTCCTTTTAAAACGAATTTTATTAATCGTTTTAACTTCGTTTCAAAACCATTTCAACACTATTTCCATTCAAAGCCAAAATTGAATTCTTCTTTATAAATTCGTTTCAAAATTCATTTCTATTCAATTCAAATTTTAATTCAATTTGAATTCATTTCAATTCACTTTCAATTCAATTTGAATTCGTTTTCAATTCAATTCATTTCGAAATCGTTTTCAATTCATTTCGAAATCGTTTTCAATTCAATTCATTTCGAAATCGTTTTCAATTCAATTCATTTCGAAATCGTTTTCAATTCAATTCATTTCGAAATCGTTTTCAATTCAATTCATTTCGAAATCGTTTTCAATTCAATTCATTTCGAAATCGTTTTCAATTCAATTCATTTCGAAATCGTTTTCAATTCAATTCATTTCGAAATCGTTTTCAATTCAGTTCATTTCGAAATCGTTTTCAATTCAGTTCATTTCGAAATCGTTTTCAATTCAATTCATTTCGAAATCGTTTTCAATTCAATTCATTTCGAAATCGTTTTCAATTCAATTCATTTCGAAATCGTTTTCAATTCAATTCATTTCGAAATCGTTTAAAATCGATATAAATATCGTTCACGTCGAAATAACGCATCTCTAATCAACACGGCTTTATATTTTTCAAAACTCCTTTATTCTATCCAACAAATGAATATTTATCCCATTCAACACATGAATCTATATTTCTTTCAACACACGACTAATCTCAACACATGAGTACTGTCAACACATCACTATTTTTGTTATGTAAAATATTTTATAAAACTATGGTATCTATCGTTTGATTTTTAATTAGACTCCACCGTAAAGTAGATTCTAATCTTAAATATGATAAAGATGTAATTTATTTTATTTAAAATATTCTACTCAACACATGAATAGTTTCAACACATGATCATCGCCAACACATGACTATTTTTATATTCAACACATGAATTTTCTTTTATAATATTCATTATTTTTCAAATTGGAATGAGGCCCAATCAATCACCATATAACATTAATTATATGGATTCCATACAATACATGTATATAATAGCTTTGAAAAATAATCAATCATCAACCAAAGTGCACTACACTGTATAAGCACCAAATATAAATAATTGACGCTTACACAGTCTGTCAATCGACCGATCGACATATTTAATCAATCAGGATGAGTGAACTTCAAACTTCATCCCAACACCCGTGTGGGGTTTCAAAACAATCAAACACAGATTTTATTTGTGCAGTTGGGCGATGTGTAAAATTTATCGACCCAATCAATATCAGTCAAATCAGTGTATATAAACAAATCGGCCGATTTGTTTATAAATATTTATTTATTCACTTTCACGTTAAAAATTATATTTAACGATAAAATATTCTATTTCAACACTTGAATTTCTATTCATTTCATTTACACAATAAAAATGATATTTTTATTTTTCTAACATATTTTAGAAAATTTCGGCGGCATAACGGCACGATACTAGAAACGGGACAAGGCCTAGCCTTATCCCCGGTCTAGTGAAGGCCCACGCCATTCACACATCAATCAAATCTCTTTCGTTATGCAAACCACAAAATTTGGAGTAAGAGTCTAACCTAGTCTTACTCCTTCGCCTTATAATGGCGCACGTCTAATCCTAACCAATTTATCGATTCGATTTTTCACACCACAAACCACATTCAAACCAATATCTCAATCAATCACCAAACATCCAAACAAACAAGTCCATGGTATGTGGACGGGTGTCGGGTGCTTCTAATAAGCACCGTCTGCATCCTAGTATATATATATATATCTAGAAAAAGAGAATTAAGAGTGAGAAGTTCTCACCGAAAGCTATCCAAGCTCCACGGCACTTCATTTGCAGAAGTCTTCGCCGTTTTCGCATCTTCGTCAGCTTCGTCGCCCGTAGCCACTATATATATAAAAATCGAATTTTTATTTCGCTATTCAATATATAAAAATCGAATTTTTATTTCAAAGTTCAACATATAAAAATCGAGTTTTTATTTCAAAGTTCAACATATAAAAATCGAGTTTTTATAACGCTACTATATAGATAAAAATTATATTTTTATTACGCTATTTTCTATATAAAGATTTCGCCTTTTTAAATTTAAAGATTTCACCTTTTTAAATTTAAAGTTTCACCTTTTTAAATTTAAAGATTTCACCTTTTTAAATTTAAAGTTTTCACCTTTTTAAATTTAAAGATTTCGCCTTTATAAAAATCATCACTTTATCTCAACGTATATAAAATAAAAATCAGATTTTTATTTCGTTACATACACAAAGATGATATTTTTATATTCTCTATCCTATAAAGATTATATTTTTAATACTTTAAAAATATAAAAATCATATTATTAATATTTCTATATAGTAAAGACTATATTTTTAATTCTTTAAAAATATAAAAACTATATTTTTATTACTTTAAAAATATAAAAATTCAATTTTTAACCTTATACTATATAAATAAAGATCGTTTACTTCCTTATCAATTTCATACCACATGTAAAACTGATTTTATAATAAGACTAAAATTAAAAACTGATTTTTTTTCTAAACTTATTACAAAGAAAATAAACAAAAATAAATAAGTTAAAACAAATAAAATAGAATAAAAACTTACAGTGCTTTTTTTTTTTTTTTACATGGAGGGGGCGCGAGGTCGACTGGGGCTTCGAGCGCAGGCGGGGGGGGGGGGGTTTCGTGCGACGCGCTGGAGGATTGGGGGGGGTCGCGTCGAGCAGAAGAAGGGGTGGAAGGAGGAGAAGGGGGCGGCGCGTTGGTCGGAGGTAGGGCGCAGGGTTTGGGGTCTCGAGCGAGGTGGTGGCCTAGAGGAGCAAGAAGGAGAGGAGAGAGGCGCGGTCAGGAGATGGAGGCGGGTGGCGCGTGGTGGGGCGAGGCTGGCGGAGGCGCAGGCGGGAGGATCGAGGTGGGGAGGCGCCTTCGATCGGAGGGTTTTTTTTATTTTTATTTTCTGAATCAAACTGAAAAAAGGGGGGGGGGGGCCTGAGCGGGTTTAAGGAGGGGAGATTTTTTTTTTATTATTATTATTTAATATTTAATTATTTTATTTTTCACTTAAAAGCAACTTTTATTTTCGACCACAAAACGAGGCCCACCGCCCGTCACCCCTAGCGTTTAACCCCCATTCCGAACACAATGGGATATGCCACGTAGGCTGATTCGACTGTTTGAATCAGTTTCTGTTAAATTTACATTTAAATCAGTATATTGAATTTTAAACGTACATTTCAAATTACCGGGGTCACATACTAACTAGAAAAATTTCAGAAAAATATTTTCTAGCTTCGTATTGACGATACGGTCCTAACAAAACTAGTTTCGTCGAATTCTGAGATCGTTAGAAAAATGGCCAATTTCCAGTCGATTAAAATCAACTGAAATGTTAAAAACACGTTTTCCTTTACCACGCTCACATATTGATTCGAAAAATTATGAAATTTGGAATCTAGCAATAACTTGACACTGTGGATCCAACAAAAGTGGTTTCGTCGAAATCCGAGGTCATTTGCAAAATGTCCATTTTTAAGGGCCTGAATTCCATAGCGACTATTCAGAATTTTCAACTGGACATATCTCTCAATTTTTAAAGTGAAATCTCAGTTTCTTACATCCGTTAGAAAGATATTATCAATTAGATCCTAATGTTTTTGGTTTCACTAAAATCCAGATAGTTTTGCACCCGGTACATTCAATTGAAGTTTGAAATCGAATTATCGAACTACCGCGCCATTTTCAATTCTATTTATAATTATATATAATTATTATATATTCTAACGACGACGTATATAAAATATACGTCGAATTATATTCAAAATAAATTTCTCGTCGATAATATTTAAAATAATCTATTTTAAATATTCAAAGTTCACTAAAATGGCCAAAATAAAAATTTCAAACTGGCTCGCATTTTGCGGGTTATTACAATCTCCCCCACTTAAAACTTTTCGTCCCCGAAAAGGAACAAAGTCGAAAGTGGTTTGATTATTCAACTCTACGTTCGGTCTGACTTCCATTCTCCAACTTTTCAGTTTCTGAGAATTTTCAAAATTTCAAAAATTTGGCTAACACCCTAAATTTTTGAAAAATTTCGCCATAACCTCCCCTGCAATGGGAGCATCGGGGAATTTCAAATAGCTTCCCCGGTCCTTCAGATCTCAAAAAGAAAAAGAAAAAGCCAAGCGGCTAGCCAATAGGCTCACAAAATCATCATCACCCAAACAAAACAGGAAATTATGTAGTAAACATGTACCTATTTGTCGGGCAAACAAATTTTATTCTCTGCTCTAGCCTCCTTGCTATGACCTGTTCAATGTAAGTATATATATATATGCAAGCAAATGCGACCGATTTCAATACAATTCAAAATTCGATTCAATTAGGCATAAATGGTTAAAAATTAGCAAACAATTAAACAAACAACACAAACATCAATCAATTAGTGAATTAGAGTTTCAAATTCATAATTTTTGATATGTATACAAAAAATCATGTTTTGATGCCAATTCACAACAAAGTGTTCTAACTATATAAGTTTTGGTTCTCACACCAGTCTAATGGAAATATATAGAAATCACACCTTCGAAACACGAACATAAATTCTGATGATGATATATCAATCATCAGAACCATCTCCGGGTGTCTAGAATGTGATTCTATATCTACCCAGTATATTAAAACTTCGAATATACGTTCATGACGCGTATACGCGAAATCTATATATACTCGATTGTCCATATTCAAAATAAATAAATATTCAAATACGTATAAAATGATTTAAATTTTCAAAACAAAATTATTTTCATTTGAAAAATATACTCTTCACACTCGTTCTAGGATACTACTGATCCTATCTCTAACGAGTCATTCTAATTGGATATTACTAATCCAATATCTGATGAATTCTTTCGTATGGTTCTAATGTGTCTTGTTCTCGAGCTCTGTAAACCAAAGCTCTGATACCAAAATGAGACGACCCGAACTTCCCCGTTAAGGAAAGCACGGATAGAATTGAGAACAACACACAAATGAACGCATACGGAAGAACATTTCATTGTTATTACAACAATTCCATCAGATACAAGAATATACAGAGTATAATTGAATAAATTACATTCGATAAATATCAGAGATTACAATAAATTACATAGCAGCGGAAAATAATACAAAACACAACTAGAAGTGATACACGGATACAGAGCTTTCCGAGCATCGTTCCAGCTGTAAATCAGGACCCTGTGAATATAAATCTGCAAAACCAAAACTACTAGCTGCCCGTGTGGAAAATAGGGGCACCCAGAGTTTAGGTTAAAACAATAAACTCCAGGTCAGTCATGTGACTGGTGTGAGAACTAAAACAGTTATAATTCTTTATTTTAAAGTTCGGTAAATCAAGGGACCACGCCGTATAACACGGAACGGGTTTCCTCCCAAGAATACCAGTGCATAAAACAAACAGCGCAATGCTAAATAAAGAAAAATGAAGCTGTTATAAGACCCAGGTCCCATCACACAATGCAACGCAAGCCGGAGGATAGGGTTTTTACCTTATAACAGCCAAAGCATGCTTGATACGTTTAAAACACATTATTTGATACTATTATAGGTGTATAGTGTCAAAACAATTTCAATCATAAATATCAATCATAGGCGGCATTAATGACCCATACCACTATGTCGCCATACTAGGTTCTACAAATAAAACCGCACCATCACGTATTGGAAATTGGATTTCCGTCATGAGCCGAGGCAAGGGGCAAGCTCCTCTCCGCGTTCGAGACACTCTAGCAAATGTCCCAGGACCCCACTATGATCCTTGGATCTTCAGGGCCGGTCCTCTCTTACTTTTGAGGATTAGTTATTCCTGAACACACGTTTCCCGGTCCTTACAGACCTATATCCGAGGCGCCTCGCATTCCAACAACCACACAGGTGAAAAGTATATAAATGTCAGGGCTGGTAGGTCACTGACACCACCCTAGCTAGAAAGAAACGTCGTGCTCTCCCTGCAGTCACTATCCCGTTTTTGACTCATACCGAGGTGTGAGGCTCGCGAATTCACGTTATACACAAAGCTATGCCACACAGGCCGTGCTTTGATCATCAACCACAAGACTTTGCTTTTCAACAGAAGCCTTGATCAATTGCCACTTACGCATGCCACACAGGCAATTCACTCCATGCGCTTGATATCCATCAATATATAACCCCTGAGCTCGTACGTCTCAGAGAAGGGCGTTAAGCAAGAGAATAAATTCTCCGCCGCCAAACAGATATATATTTAATAGAGATCAATCACACGGACTAAAATCCAATGTCGGACACACAGTCCATTTACAAGTCCGTTCTGGGTCTGAACGAAACCGGAGGCACTTTCCTCGCATATCCATCGATCTCCAAGTACGTCTGGACGATCACCGACTGTTTCCCTCATCTTGGGTGTACAGCCCAATCAAGATCATCAGTGATCACCCAAACGATGTGAAGACTTCCGGTCTTCAACCACCGTCTTCATCTTCGACATCTCGTCGAATCGGTTATTCAGAATGGGTATAAACCCGGCCTTTCTGAATAACCCACGTATATAATAAACGAATGTTACACAAACACGACAAACGCCTCATTCCAATTCAGAATATTCTTTTATTCACAAAATCACATTCTTAGGGAAAGGTTCCCATTAATTTTATCCAAGATAAATTCTTCTAAATTTATTCTTTAATCCTCCCTTTGGATATCATTTCAAACTAGTCGGGATTAACGAACCACACCGAAGTAATTATTTGTTTTATTTCCCAATCCCAACCTATATCCCATGGAGAAAACTGGTAATACTCCACATCTAACACCACTGTGTTATCGGTAAAATTAATTACCATTTCACGTTCAAATCTAATTAAAGATTTAACTATCGCTTTGGAGCAAAACTGGTGGTACTCCATTCTCGATCACCTTTCAGAGTTGATAATTTAAATTATCAATTCACATTTTAATCTAATTAAAGATTCATTAAAACTCCACTTAGTTTTAATCTTTTCTTCAAAAAATCAATATCCTGCCTTTAACTGGGTTAAAGAACCAATGTCATCAAAAACACGATTCACGACAAACCAAATCACATTTGATGTTAAATACAAGGCTCTGAATAGAAAATATATCGGCTTATATTCAATATCAAATTCTGAAACCAACAAATATCGTATTGGAAATAACGATATAAAATATCTTTCAAATCCCCATAACAATATTTGTATAGTCACGAAATCCAACATCGAAATATCCCGAAGATAATTTCGATTCAGCTCCAGTCCAATCCACGTATTGGAAATTTTCGATTATTTTCAAAATCACTTTCAAATTCAATTTATTTATTTTAAAAATAAATTGATTTCAATTCTAGTTCAAAACTAGTTCATTTCGACAAAAATCTATTTTTATCTTTTCAAATGTGGAATTTTCCAGCCCAAATCTTTCCAATCCACATATTGTAATTTTACACAAATTATAGATATTTTTAATAATTTTATCAAGGCCCGTACAGTCGATTTCCAACAACGGCCATCGAACTGCACTTACAGCGACCTTTTTCGAATTTGATTTGGACATAATTCCAAATCCAACCGTTAGATTTCAAATTTCTAATATTCATTGGAAAGCTCTTTTCGATACGAACCCAACGGTTCCGGTTTTAGGAGAATCCGACGGTCGGATCTCCCGCAATGTCCATTTGAAATAAATGGTCGAAATTCACGAACTACCGCGGCGCGGCGCGTTCTATTCAGGCCATTATATATATAATATATATATATTATATATATTTCGTCGATTTCCTTTTAAAACGAATTTTATTAATCGTTTTAACTTCGTTTCAAAACCATTTCAACACTATTTCCATTCAAAGCCAAAATTGAATTCTTCTTTATAAATTCGTTTCAAAATTCATTTCTATTCAATTCAAATTTTAATTCAATTTGAATTCATTTCAATTCACTTTCAATTCAATTTGAATTCGTTTTCAATTCAATTCATTTCGAAATCGTTTTCAATTCAATTCATTTCGAAATCGTTTTCAATTCAATTCATTTCGAAATCGTTTTCAATTCAATTCATTTCAAAATCGTTTTCAATTCAATTCATTTCGAAATCGTTTTCAATTCAATTCATTTCGAAATCGTTTTCAATTCAATTCATTTCGAAATCGTTTTCAATTCAATTCATTTCGAAATCGTTTTCAATTCAATTCATTTCGAAATCGTTTTCAATTCAGTTCATTTCGAAATCGTTTTCAATTCAGTTCATTTCGAAATCGTTTTCAATTCAATTCATTTCGAAATCGTTTTCAATTCAATTCATTTCGAAATCGTTTTCAATTCAATTCATTTCGAAATCGTTTAAAATCGATATAAATATCGTTCACGTCGAAATAACGCATCTCTAATCAACACGGCTTTATATTTTTCAAAACTCCTTTATTCTATCCAACAAATGAATATTTATCCCATTCAACACATGAATCTATATTTCTTTCAACACACGACTAATCTCAACACATGAGTACTGTCAACACATCACTATTTTTGTTATGTAAAATATTTTATAAAACTATGGTATCTATCGTTTGATTTTTAATTAGACTCCACCGTAAAGTAGATTCTAATCTTAAATATGATAAAGATGTAATTTATTTTATTTAAAATATTCTACTCAACACATGAATAGTTTCAACACATGATCATCGCCAACACATGACTATTTTTATATTCAACACATGAATTTTCTTTTATAATATTCATTATTTTTCAAATTGGAATGAGGCCCAATCAATCACCATATAACATTAATTATATGGATTCCATACAATACATGTATATAATAGCTTTGAAAAATAATCAATCATCAACCAAAGTGCACTACACTGTATAAGCACCAAATATAAATAATTGACGCTTACACAGTCTGTCAATCGACCGATCGACATATTTAATCAATCAGGATGAGTGAACTTCAAACTTCATCCCAACACCCGTGTGGGGTTTCAAAACAATCAAACACAGATTTTATTTGTGCAGTTGGGCGATGTGTAAAATTTATCGACCCAATCAATATCAGTCAAATCAGTGTATATAAACAAATCGGCCGATTTGTTTATAAATATTTATTTATTCACTTTCACGTTAAAAATTATATTTAACGATAAAATATTCTATTTCAACACTTGAATTTCTATTCATTTCATTTACACAATAAAAATGATATTTTTATTTTTCTAACATATTTTAGAAAATTTCGGCGGCATAACGGCACGATACTAGAAACGGGACAAGGCCTAGCCTTATCCCCGGTCTAGTGAAGGCCCACGCCATTCACACATCAATCAAATCTCTTTCGTTATGCAAACCACAAAATTTGGAGTAAGAGTCTGACCTAGTCTTACTCCTTCGCCTTATAACGGCGCACGTCTAATCCTAACCAATTTATCGATTCGATTTTTCACACCACAAACCACATTCAAACCAATATCTCAATCATTCACCAAACATCCAAACAAACAAGTCCATGGTATGTGGACGGGTGTCGGGTGCTTCTAATAAGCACCGTCTGCATCCTAGTATATATATATATATATCTAGAAAAAGAGAATTAAGAGTGAGAAGTTCTCACCGAAAGCTATCCAAGCTCCACGGCACTTCATTTGCAGAAGTCTTCGCCGTTTTCGCATCTTCGTCAGCTTCGTCGCCCGTAGCCACTATATATATAAAAATCGAATTTTTATTTCGCTATTCAATATATAAAAATCGAATTTTTATTTCAAAGTTCAACATATAAAAATCGAGTTTTTATTTCAAAAGTTCAACATATAAAAATCGAGTTTTTATAACGCTACTATATAGATAAAAATTATATTTTTATTACGCTATTTTCTATATAAAGATTTCGCCTTTTTAAATTTAAAGATTTCACCTTTTTAAATTTAAAGTTTCACCTTTTTAAATTTAAAGATTTCACCTTTTTAAATTTAAAGTTTTCACCTTTTTAAATTTAAAGATTTCGCCTTTATAAAAATCATCACTTTATCTCAACGTATATAAAATAAAAATCAGATTTTTATTTCGTTACATACACAAAGATGATATTTTTATATTCTCTATCCTATAAAGATTATATTTTTAATACTTTAAAAATATAAAAATCATATTATTAATATTTCTATATAGTAAAGACTATATTTTTAATTCTTTAAAAATATAAAAACTATATTTTTATTACTTTAAAAATATAAAAATTCAATTTTTAACCTTATACTATATAAATAAAGATCGTTTACTTCCTTATCAATTTCATACCACATGTAAAACTGATTTTATAATAAGACTAAAATTAAAAACTGATTTTTTTTCTAAACTTATTACAAAGAAAATAAACAAAAATAAATAAGTTAAAACAAATAAAATAGAATAAAAACTTACAGTGCTTTTTTTTTTATTTTTACATGGAGGGGGCGCGAGGTCGACTGGGGCTTCGAGCGCAGGCGGGGGGGGGGGGGGTTTCGTGCGACGCGCTGGAGGATTGGGGGGGGTCGCGTCGAGCAGAAGAAGGGGTGGAAGGAGGAGAAGGGGGCGGCGCGTTGGTCGGAGGTAGGGCGCAGGGTTTGGGGTCTCGAGCGAGGTGGTGGCCTGGAGGAGCAAGAAGGAGAGGAGAGAGGCGCGGTCAGGAGATGGAGGCGAGTGGCGCGTGGTGGGGCGAGGCTGGCGGAGGCGCAGGCGGGAGGATCGAGGTGGGGAGGCGCCTTCGATCGGAGGGTTTTTTTTATTTTTTTTTCTGAATCAAACTGAAAAAAAGGGGGGGCCTGAGCGGGTTTAAGGAGGGGAGATTTCTTTTTTTTTATTATTATTATTTAATATTTAATTATTTTATTTTTCACTTAAAAGCAACTTTTATTTTCGACCTCAAAACGAGGCCCACCGCCTGTCGCCCTTAGCGTTTAACCCCCATTCCGAACACAATGGGATATGCCACGTAGGCTGATTCGACTGTTTGAATCAGTTTCTGTTAAATTTACATTTAAATCAGTATATTGATTTTTAAACGTACATTTCAAATTACCGGGGTCACATACTAACTAGAAAAATTTCAGAAAAATATTTTCTAGCTTCGTATTGACGATACGGTCCTAACAAAACTAGTTTCGTCGAATTCTGAGATCATTAGAAAAATGGCCAATTTCCAGTCGATTAAAATCAATTGAAATGGTCAAAACACGTTTTCCTTTACCACGCTCACATATTGATTCGAAAAATTATGAAATTTGGAATCTAGCAATAACTTGACACTGCGGATCCAACAAAAGTGGTTTCGTCGAAATCCGAGGTCATTTGCAAAATGTCCATTTTTAAGGGCCTGAATTCCATAGCGACTATTCAGAATTTTCAACTGGACATATCTCTCAATTTTTAAAGTGAAATCTCAGTTTCTTACATCCGTTAGAAAGATATTATCAATTAGATCCTAATGTTTTTGGTTTCACTAAAATCCAGATTGTTTTGCACCCGGTACATTCAATTGAAGTTTGAAATCGAATTATCGAACTACCGCGCCATTTTCAATTCTATTTATAATTATATATAATTATTATATATTCTAACGACGACGTATATAAAATATACGTCGAATTATATTCAAAATAAATTTCTCGTCGATAATATTTAAAATAATCTATTTTAAATATTCAAAGTTCACTAAAATGGCCAAAATAAAAATTTCAAACTGGCTCGCATTTTGCGGGTTATTACAATAACATATTTGGTGAAATGGTTGGGCAAAACTTGTAATTGACATTGGGGCACTGTTATCATTATAACCGCAAGTTTGGTTTAGTTGGCTTGTAAACCAAGTTTTGGCCATACACTATAAACTAGAACATTAAAACTAGATTGGGCTTAACTATTGATCTGAAACGCTAAATATATGACATAGTGACTTTGGGAATGACTATTATTGCAAGTTTGGGAAGACGGGGTATAGCCTATTTTGATTATTAACTTAAAATTGGAATTGGTTGGGCATAACTTGAGAAACTGGATCATGACTAGTTTTGGTGGATTTGGGTAATTATCATGAAAACTGTATAATTGGTTTTCCATTAATTATGAACATAATTAATGTTATAATTTAATCGTGAATAATTTACATATACACCGTAAATATGTAAATATGCTAAAAGATGAGAATGCCTAACCCGAGGTTAGATAGAGTTGTGGTGTAAAACTGCCCAGAACCGCCCGGCACATCCAGTAACCACAACAACACCTATCTAATGTGAGAGGTTAGTGCATCATGCCCAAGAAAAACCCGATGTTAGATTGAGTTGTGGTGTAAAACCGCCCGGAACCGCCCAGCATATCCAGTAACCGCAACAACACATATCTAATGTGAGAGGTTGATGCATTAATAAATAAATTAATGCTAATGACACATGCTAAGTATGGGAGGGTTAGGTTAATGATACTTAACCAATATGACATATGGTTGGGTTAAGTTAACTAAGGGAACACTTAACCGTTATAAAATGTTAGCTAAACAGGTAGGGTTAAGGTAACTAAGGGAACACTTAACCATTATAACATGTTAATTAAACAGATTATAGGGTTAAGTTAACTAAGGTAACACTTAACCAAAATATATAATGACTTGTGGTAGGGTTAAGTAACACAAGAGGATACACTTAACCAATATATAACATGTGGTGGGGTTAAGTAATACAAGAGGATAACACTTGACCAATATATAACATGACGTATGGGAAGGGTTAAGTTAACACGAGAGGGAAGCACGTAACCAATATAACATGATTTGAGGTAGGGTCAAGTCAACACTATAAGGAAACACTTAACCAACATGACATGACGAGTGGATGGGATAAGTTAACTTGAATTGATTAATGATACTTGACCAATATAACTTGATGAACGAATGGGATTAAGTTAAATGGGAAATACTTAACCAATATAACCTAATGAATGAACAGGGTTAAGTTAATAAATCACACTTAACCAATCCAACATGATAAGCGAGAAGGGTTAAGTTAATAAGAACCACTTAACCAACATGACTTGATGAGTAGGAGGTTAAGTACACGTCGGGTTGGTGGGTAATATTAGTAAATATAGGCCCACAAAACTTAACCAGTAAAAACATGCTTGAATCTATGGGAAGGTTAAGTACACGTCGGGTTGGTGGGTAATATTAGTAAATATAGGCCCACAAAACTTAACCATTATATAAACATCCCTGGATCGATGGGAGGGTTAAGTACATCTCGTGTAGGTGGGTAATATTAGTACATATAGGCCCACAAACTTAAACGTTAAATAAACATGCTTGAATCGATGGGAGGGTTAAGTACATCTCCTGTAGGTGGGTAATATTAGCACATATAGGCCCACAATCTTTACCGTTAAATAAACATGTTGGGATCGATGGGAGGGTTAAGCACATCTCGTGTAGGGGGGTAATATTAGTACATACAGGCCCACGAACTTAACCGTTAAATAAACATGCTTGAATCGAAGGAGGGTTAAGTACATCTCGTGTAAGTGGGTACATATATTCCCACAAACTTAAGAAAACATGCTAGAATCGGTGGGAGGGTCAAGTACATCTGGTTTAGGTGGGTAATATTCGTAAATATAGGCCCACAAACTTAACCAGCAGGAAACCCTAGTAACGGGGACCCGTTTCAATAGTAACCCACATAGATGTATCATGGTGCCCTGAAACTAGGCAGGGTGGGGCACGATTATTGGGTTGATTATAAGCGGTCGAAGATAACAGCAGGTGGTACATCAATGTAGGTTCCGACAGTTTACGAGCATGCACGTACCCCGGAGTGGGAAAAAGAAGGCACTGGGTACTAGTAGTTATACACTGTGCATCTTGATTCGTGTCAGGTTGCCATCATAAGGATTGATACACCTTATGGTGGGACCAGCACAGGGTATCTACATGCAAGAGAGGGCCGATTGACACAGACACATGGAACATTTGTACAAGTAGGTAGCCAATCAATAGGGTAGTAAGGGTACATCTAACATCTTCATGGCAATTAGGCTGATTGAGGTGGAATCCTCATAATAGATGTACACCTGAAGGCTACAACAGTTACGAGGATTGGGATCATGTTGTAATATTATCCTTTATAAAGATTACTAGTTAGGACACCCGTTAGGTGGTACAGAGATATAGAAATTAGAATAATAGGGTAGTAGCGAAGCAGAGAATAGTTAACATGCGATCTTATACTTAGTTTATCTTGCCTATTGCTTATCCTGTGTATCCTATGTTCCTAATCATCATGCTTATGTCTTTATTCAGTTTAATTCATGTCATGTTGTTCTTGCTTGTTCATATGCTGAAAGTTGTTGGACTTACCAGACTTATGTCTGACCTATTTTTGTTTCGCCTCTTTTCTTTCGTTCCCCCCCAAGGTTCTCAGGGAGAAAATGTTACCACTTAGCTCAGTTTTCTTTTCAAGCTCAAAGATAGTCGATGTTTTAATTTGGACCCTCTCTTCCACTGCTATGGCTGGTTCATGCTTTATTGGGGAATATCATTGTTATTTTTATGCTTCTTTTATACTTGGAAGTTTTTAAATCAAGACAAAAGTTCTATGTATTACTTTTAGTATGATTGAGACAACAGTAAAAGCTTGACTGAACCACATTGTTAATAAAATGACTTTATTTTCCGCTGTTTTATTTGTCTGTCTTGTAATTTGTTTGCATCTTTTACGTATAATGCTCCATCGAAGTTAAGGCATTCCCTTTGTGAGTGACCTTAACGGAGGTGGGGTGTTTCATGTAGCTTGAACCCATGCAGACCAAGCTGTCTACTAAAAATTGATATTTCGATACCTTGCTCGCCGCACTTCTTCTCATTTATATACCCTCACTGTCTCCATCTTCTCAGCAAAGGAAACGAACCCAAAACAAGAATTTCCTCCCTAACCAATATACATATCAGCTGATGCCTTTTAACTTAGATGAGAAGGAGTTAGTCTTCACGTTAGATGGCAGAAGGAGATGCATGGGTTTAGGATAGCCGAGCTCAGGCAGTTTGGTTCTCTGGCGCGAATAATGCAAGGGGATTCTGAGTTTTGTGGCACAATAGTAGGCAGCAAATGAGAAAAAAGGGTAGCGTGCATCAATGGAGAATATAGTAGAAGGGAATGAGGCCAGATAGAGTGAACGTGGCTATTGTTATGGATAAGGGACAGCATTTAAAGTGAAATATGCGGTGAAGTGGGAACTTGACGTGGAGAAGTGGTGTGTTTTATGGGTATATTGTGAAGAACAGAAGAGGGGAACATGCAGAATGAGGAACACGAAGAATGCATGGCGAAGCAAGTATGGATTCAAAGAACGAAAATTAAAATGGGGAAAACAAGGCGTTGGCTTGGTAAGCGCGAGAGTCGGAAGCTAGTAGGTTCGTGTATATTGGTGGGAGAAGGAGTGGAACGAGGCATATGGAGATTCTCGGTAAGAGCAGTTCGAAACGACTGAAGAGAAGATGAACAGTAGCAATGTAAGCAAGCTGTTAGGTGCCTAATACGTGATTAAAGAATGCGTAATTACCTTTTTAAATATTGCCTAAGCCAGGTAGATTTTTACATAAATAATAATTTAATTAATACGGTCTTGGGATATTTTTATGTGGCCAATCTATCAAACATGAAACAATGTTTAGGTCTGCCTCTCACATTTACACATGGCCTGAGAGGTTGTATTTAACATGACAGTAACATGACTTCTAATATATCTAATTTCGTTAGAAACGTACCTAAATATGTTTAGAGTAGGTCTAACATTGAGTTATAATATTAATGTCATTAATATTTGGATTAACAGTATTACTTTAAATTGGTATACGGAGTGGCCTGGAATACATTTCGTGTAACGACCCGGATTTTGAGCGACTTTGGTTATCGACATAAGCACGATGTCAATAACCAAAACACCGAAAAATCCTGGTAATTAGTGAAAGAAATTAGAGGGTGAGGAAAGATAAGATAGAAAATTTGAATAGAAGAAGAAGAAGAACACAACATCAGAGTAACACGAATCTCACAGCGGAACGAATAAATATATTTCATAACATAACTTTGAAATACAAATCTGTACTTGAATATACATATAATTATCAAAGTACAACACTTACAACACAGCGGTAATAACTATAGCTATATGATCCTGAAGCCTCCTGCTCCAGCTCTTCAAGTGTATCTGAAAAATCCCGACTACTTGACTGCCCGTACAAATTTAGGCACCCAAGAGTTTAGGGAAAACAACACAAAATAAACTCTGGGTCAGTCATGGGACTGGTATGAGTAAAACAGTATAAAACAGTTATATAGGTAAACGATATCTCATAAGACCACGCCGCATAACGGAACGGGTTTTTCCCTTATGAGAATCCAAAATATCTTTATATCAAAAACCTTTTGATATTATAATAATGTCTATCAACCACAGTATATATGTAATCATCTAGCAGAAACGCTTTCATCTCACGTTCTACATATATAGTATACAATCAAAACCGCAAGCACGTATTGGGTAATGGATTTCCAACTATGACAAGGTATGGAACCACCTTCCGCTAGTGTACCTCTAGAGAGGAATACACTGGGTTCAACAAGAACATCTTGCAACCCGGCCACACATGACCGACCACTCATTTCGCTTGAGTGTATCGAACGTATATCACCAACAGTTGGGATCAACAACTATTTCCCGAATGGGACAGCATCAACAATAGATTTTTAGAAGTAAATGAAACTCTAGATCAGGTGATTATACACCCTACTTCGGTGCGACCGACTTAGCCATGCTGCCCGCCCGATTTCTGTCATTTACTGGTTGTGAGGCTAGAAGCTACGCTTTACCATCACACTAGATTCACTTTGAATGCCACATCGTCAAATCCATCAAATCACCGATTGACGTCTTCAACCATACATTATGTGTTAGCTAAAAGAAGTTTCCTTCTCCGCTTCCACTCTTGGTACGGTTGGAGAAATCAATATACGTGATCATCTGGAAATACTCTGTCAGACATCCGTCCATACAAGTCATCCAGGAACAGGATGAACCGAAGGCACTATTCTGTAAATAGGATAGCCCTTGCATAACTCCGTCTTCAATTTCCTTTGGCATATATGATTCGCAACGCTTATGCCAATACAGAGTGGTTCTTTGGATAATAATCCAACCGGTCTCTCCATATTAACAACGTTAAAATGGTCAAAACTTCGATAGTCTGTGATTTAACTATTGAATAAAACAAGTGTGCAAACAACGATATTATTTCCAAATGGAAATTATATCGATCAAACATCACTCAACATAAATCTCTTTATTTCATTAATTTTACTTATCTCCGGTTTCCCTATATTCAATATTTCCTATTTTCTAAATTTGGATAATATATGTTATTAACAATGGAAAACATTTCCATTTCTCGTTTCCTTTATAAGAAATCATTTCTGGTTTCTTCTTTGGAAAACATTTCCAAAGCTTCTTCATTGGACTTAGACAGATGTTTAAGCAAACCATCGCGATGCCAACTCAAGCCATTTCCTTTACTGCAGAACCTTAACTATTCCTTAGTTAAAAACGAAGCCAATCAAGTTGGGGTAGAACTACCTCTCAGACCTTAACTGAACAACATTTCTAACTTTGAAATAGGCAAAGTTCACTTTATATTCCTTTTACTAACTTCCTTACTTAACCCTCCTTCGAATAAATCTCTATTCGATTTATTCTATTTGATTTACTCTTTTTGATTTACTCTATTCACCTAACCCCTTTTTCGAATAAAATATATTCGATAGCTCTTTTAATTCTATTTGAATACTATATATTTGATTAACTCCTTCATTCTATTCGAATAAACTATATTCGATTAACTCCTTTCACTTTCTATTCGAATAAACTATATTCGATTAACTCCTTTGCTTTCTATTCGAATAACTATATTCGATTAACTCCTTTTACTTTAATCTCTTAATCGATTAACTAACATCGATTAACTCCTTTTAACTTTATTTTCTAATCGATTAACTAACATCGATTAACTCCTTTTACTTTAACTCTAATCGATTAACTAACATCGATTAACTCCTTTATTCTATTCGAATAAACTATATTCGATTAATAAAGATTTACTTTTAGTAACAGTTCTTCACTTTACAAATGATTTCCCTTTTATAAAACTCTATTCGTTTTAAAAACATTTTTCCCTTTTATTTACTTTCGAAATATTTCCTTTTATAAAATCTGTTGATTTTATAAAATCCTTTTATTTCAATATACATTGAAATAATTCTTTTTACATCCCAGGGTCTTTTATGATATTTAAAATATCGAATAAAAATGATCAACATCATTCCAACACCCATAATCCATAACAGATTATATAACACGTCATATATCACAATATATGAAAAAAGTAAAATAAATGTTGAGGAATCCAGTTGGATTCCTCCAACCTGTTTCCCTGCATCACAGATGTTAAACAATATAGATAACATCACTTTTCAGTTCCATATGATATATTCTGTTAAACAGAATCAATATAGAAAATTTAACTAACTGACTAGCAGTTCAATCAAACAGTCAACATACAGTAAATCAGACAATTTCTAACAGTTCTAAAAATACAACATGAAATTATAAACTGTTCAGAGTTAGTGAGGTTTACTCACATTACGCGTTAGCCGTTAAATAACGATTTGCGTTAGTTGATTCTGATCAAATAATTTATTTCGCCATAAATTGTAACGAGCTCGAATCCACTCCCAGTCAGTTCCAGCGCGTAGCCGTCGTCCATACGATCCCAACGGATCCTGTTTTGCCTAATTTCGATATCGTATGAGCAAGATATGATGTTAGCAAGTTTTGTACTGATTTAATAAACAAAAATTACTATGTCCTTTCATAATTGGGCTTTACATTTTATTTTCGGCCCATCACTCTTAGAAGCCCAGACCCGTGCCTTTATCTCCTCCAAATTGAATACGCCGGCTTCAGTAATCCTCGAACACCTCCTTGCCGACATTTCAAACCTTCATCACTCCTCCATTCTTAAATAAAAACTTAAACAAAAATCATCTACACTCATTTTTTTTACCCCTCTTTCCACCTATACTGCTAATATCCAACTCATGCTGTCCATCTAAGATGCATCCAAACTGGTATTACTTCTCCCCAAATACAGTACGCGAGCTTCTGCTCCTTCTCCTTTAAATGGTTTTCAAAACCAAAATCATCTTTAAACTCTTCTTACCTTTCTCTTTCAACTTATATCCTCCATAGACAACTCGACCAAACCCTTTGGAATCTGTTCGACATCCTCACGCCTGGTGTACTACTGCTTGCGACGTGTTTCTGCTTCGATCTTCTGACCCCCTACCAGCACCTGTTCGGCCTCGACCCAGCTCCGGCGTGTATCCCCATGGCCGATGCTGATGGGTACAAAATACGTGTGAACTACTTATGTTCAAATTCAGGAAATAGAAGTACCAAAATGAAGTTCTTGTTCTGAGGATTTAAATGAATCCAATATCGGATTTTTTTCGTTGAGTGGTTGATTTTTAATTGATGCTCAAAGATCACTGTATTTGTTTTAGAAGAGAAGGAACTGGCTGTTCAATTTGGTTTACAGAAGACGCTGGTTTTTAGGTTATACTTTTGGTAAAGGATATTATATAGTTTTTTTCCTTTGATTTTTAAGGCATTTCTTTTCCCACGTTTCGGTTTTCTTTTGAGGAGACAGGAGGTAACAGTGGCACAATATTGTCCAGAGGGAAACGAAGATAACTTAGTTTTAAGATATAAAACTTAGTGTATCCCATTATGTAATATTTCGTTCCCGTACGAGTTCTTATGGACAGATATAAAAATAGCGTTGTGATAAACAACGCCCCACGATTACATAAATATAATAATATTGGTAGGTTAACTCATTCTGTGAAACCCCGAAATGTTGACTACAGGGTGCAAATTACTCCAAACAAAAAGTTGCTTATTTAATTTATTAAAAATTTCCATAAAATTCTAAAAATTAAATTATCACTACTCCCCAAAAGAACCTTGTCTAAATTCAAACCCGATCTCTAGTTATATCGAATAAACCGATATGGTCGATAACCGATTCTATAGCGACTATTTCAAAATTTGATTTTGACATATCTCAAAATCTACACGACGAAATCCTGATTTTTCTCATCCACTAGAAAGATATACTCCACCAGCTCTACGCGTTTCTTGTTTCACAGAAATCCGGCTTAAAACGAATCCTGTATATTCGTTTGAAGTTCGAATCGCCAATTAGCGAACTGCCGCGCCATTTCGGGCTCGATTATAATTATATTATAATTCTACGTTCAAACTGTCATTTATATAATATATTCGTTATTCAAATTCAAATTCCAAGCTGAATGAAATATCACAGATGATCCGGTTCACAACCTATCGTCATTTCGACCAATTTTGATTATTTCAGAATTAAATATATTATTTAATTATTATTTTAATTAAATATTCACCATCATTTAATTCCATGATCATTTAATTCACTAAACCACCCATTATATAATAAAATAAATTAATCATAATACCTCTACCAATGCAGGTCATTACATTTCGAATGGGCTTGACTGGTTTGAAGTTGCCCTGTTAAGTTTTATTTCATGCCTAAATATAACTAGTTTACAAATGTGCCAACTCTTTCTATTATAATATGCCCTGTTTCTTGTAAAAGGTGTTAATAATATTTATTTAAACATTACCAGTATCGTATGCAAGGGGAACATTGAACTGTTTTAACTGGAATAGTTAATTGTGCCAAGCAACGCCATTATGTCTAACCAAATTTTATTTGCCCAATCATATTCCATTCTCCTTAAACCGTTTTAAATTTTTTCCTAAACTAATAACATGCCTAAAAAAGTTTTATTTGCCTGGGGAAGAGTGTAGTATGCCTACAGTAAAGAGAAGGATGTGAAATGGGTAAGGCTAATTATTAAAATAAAGATTTCATTCTAATTCATTTATAAAGTATGTAGCTTGGCACTGTTTAATATAGTTATACGTTGGCCTGGGTATTTCGTATGGACTTGATATTAGTATAATGGTTTAGTAAGATGGATATAGTGTCTGATATATGGAGCTGACCAAGTTAAAACATGACGGTGCAAAATTTAAAAACGTTAAAACGCTAAGTATGTTTATAAACTAGAATAAATAATATTAATTTAAATAAGCGAATAGCGTATTAAATCGTATCCTGGTCGCACAGTAACAAGGTGGAACCAACCAGGGGACGGTGTGACCATATTCACGGACGTAATATTTTGAAGCTGATTTGGACAGAGTGGAGCACAACTGGTAGTTTTAATTAAATTAAACGATTGTTTAATTTAATTAAAACAAACAATTTCAACAAAAAATAAAACCCAAGGTGAGTTTAACTCACTCAGTTTATCCTGTTTATTTTTTATATAAACCGGGTTTTTATTTTTGTGTGCAATGTTAGCTAGTGGTTGATGATTTGATGACTGTTTGCTTGTTTGTTGAATATTTAAAATATTCATTGATTTAATTAAACCTTGTTTAATTTAATCAAATTTAATCATTATTTTAACGATTAGATTTCGAACGAGGTAACTTACCTTGTTGTTTACATTTATAATAATATAAACATATTAAATAAACATTTGGGTGCTTGATTGGACGTTATAAATTGATTGTTGATCGTTGTTAGTTAAACTGTTTATTTCTATTTATCATGAGATATACTATCGTTTTAGAGATAACTCATTTTGGTGCAAGGAAGGACAGGTTGGAAGGATCCAGCCGGATTCCTCAAATGTGTTGTTTATATTCATATTTTATTTTATGAATTATTTGACCAGTATGATTGAATTGCTAGATTACTATGGATCATTGAATTAAAAATTCAAAATTTGTTTGTCAGTCACAAATGGATGATATTGCTTGAGTAATTGGCAATGGTTGGCCTAAAAATGAACTGTTTTATGAACGTTGATTTACAGTCAGGTAAATCGAGATAAACAAGGTTATAAGGATTTAATTTATAACCAAAACAAATTTTGAAATTTATTTTATATATATTATTTAAACAAGGATTTGTTAAAGGAAATAAATAATTATTTTATCTATAAGTAGAATGAGTATATAAAGTGAGATTCGTATGTTAATGAGTTTTATAAGCAATGAGACGAAATTAACCAAATGGTTAACGTTGTGAATTAATTGTTTTAAATAACAATTAATTACGATTGTTGAATTCAATTAGATGGCTAATAAAATTAAAGGAATTATTTAAGTGATTAAAAGAAAGGACTAATGAAATTGGTTAATGGATTAACCTTGTTTTGACTCAACTAAGTCAACTATTTTAAACCAAGATAGATTATTAAATAAATTATTCAATCATGGATTATTTTTAAAGTAGAGCGTTATTTTAATTATCTAAAAGGGAGATTAACCATTTGAAGTAAACAAATGGATTTCTAAAATGTTAGGATTGATTATTATTTATTTAATAATAATCAAATGTTAAATCTTGAAATTTAGTTTCCTTTAATGGAAGTGTATGAAGTTATAGAGCCCTATGTGAAGTTAAGTGAAATGGTAAGCGAATTTGTATTTAGTATAAACTACTATCAAGAGTTTTATTTGTCGGATTTTTATAAAATCAAAATTGGGAAATTATAAAGGCAAGTTATAACTGGATTAATGTTATAAATGATTTTAAGAATCGAAACAAGTTCAAATGGGATTTGTAATCTAAAAAACATTAAAGGGCATTTAACAGTCTAAAAGGGGGAAATAGAAATGTTTTAAAATTGAGAAAGTGTAATTTGGAATTGAAAAAGGGTTTTCAAAAGAGAATTGATGAGGTTAAAAACCATGCTTAAAATCATAGGGTAAATAGATGTTTTGGGATATTTATTTGAAGAAGGTTTAGTTGATAAACTCATGTCTATTCTGAGGATAAGAAGGTTGTCATCTCAAGGTCTGAGAGGTAAATAAAAGATCCCAACTTGTAACGATTTAATGATTATCTAAGGATGATATTAGTTTAGAAACGAGAGTAGTGAAAATTATTAAAATTAATATTTCATTATGGATATTATAAACTATAACTCGAAGAGTTATAAGTTGAATAAATTGTTTTTGGAAACAAGAAGTGAAAAGGCGGTATTATAAATGTTAGAGGATTTAGAAATTTAATTAACAAATGTTTAACTAAAGAGGCCAAGTGACATCATATACTGAACCAATGAATCCACTTTATTTTTCCTATGGATGATGATTATTTATTTTAATAGTTAAATTACCGACTATCAAAACTTGATCAAATCGATTGTTGGTACGGAAAGACTGGAATCAAATCTATATTCAAAAACCATTCCGAGTAGCAAATATGTAACGTTGAAGATGTTCAGAAACTGATCAAGATGGAGCAATTGAAGACTGTGGATCTTCATAAGCGGAAGGATTGTTGTCGAATCTCTCTGAGTTGCAACTAGAGGTTTTTGACGTGATTCGGTCGTGATTGATATTCTGCGGATTGCAAGGATTACTCGCTACTGATCCTTTGGATGCGGTAGGAGATTGCCTTTGGATCATCCTATTACTGGATGACTTGTATGGACGAATGTCTGACAGAGTATTTTTCTAAAAACCACGTACGTTGATTTTTACAAATATACCAAGTTGGTGGCAAAGAGGGGCACTTCTTTTATACCCAGAGTATATTTGTGGATGTCAATTAGTGATTTGACAAATCTAATGATTAGGCTTTCAAAGTGAATGGCGGCCAGATGATCAATAAGAGAATTATAACTTCAAGCTTCGTCAATCGGGAAATGACAAAAATCGGGCAGGCAGCATGGCTATATTGGTCGCTCCCATTAGGGTGTATAATCACCTATCCAGAGAATATCCATTTCCTTCTTTAATTTATTTTGATGTTGTCCCTTTTTGGGAAACAGTGGTTTGAGCCCAACCGTTGGTGAAATACATTCGATACACTCAAGCAAACTGAGTGGTCGATTATGTATGGGCCGGGTTGCAAAATGTTCTTGTTGAATCCAGTGTATTCCCCTCTAGAGATACACTATCGGCAGGTGGTTCCATACCTTATCAAAGTCGGAATCCAATCTCCATTAAGTGCTCACGGTTTTGATTGTGTACTATTTATGTGCAGCGTGAGATGCAAGCATTCCGCTAGATTGTTATTTACTTGTATTTAGGCACTATTATAAATCAGAATAAAATATGATTTCAAAAATATTTTGGTTATAGTAAGGTAAAAACAGTCCGTGTTTATGTGTGGACTGGTCTTACTATTATCTTTTTCTTTCAAAAGAATTTTTGACTTTAAAATCAATATGGGTGTTATATAAACTTGATGGGTTATATAAAATATGGGTTTCTCACTCTAGTTCACCAGACTGACCCGGTGTTTGTAATGCTCGGGTTAGCCCGGGATTTACAGGTTTAGATTAAGATGCTATGGATTTCAGAGGCAAACTGGAGAAGTTCATACATATGATATTTAATATTTATTCCGCTATGTGATGTATATAAAGACATGTTGTTGTAACTGTCCAGATATATTGTTGTGCTCTGATGACTGTAAGTATTTTTTAAGTTTCAATAAAGTTTTATATCTATATTATATTTTATTCTGCTACGATGTGAGACTCTGTATGGTGATGGATCTTCTTCTTATTCTTCTATTCTAATATTTCTTTCTTTTTACATAACCCTCTAACTTCTTTCTAATAACTATCTGGTGTTTTCAATACTTGGGTTTTTGCAAGTAATATGGGATTTATATATTATTGTCGAAATTCGAGCATCAAGTTTCTACCAGGTCATTACAGGGACTGTAATAATCAACCTACTTAAATCTGTTGGTTATATGAATCTGATAAAATTGTGTAGGGGTTAAGTAAACCTATTTGAATCGGTGGGGGTTAAGTAAATATATTAAATCTGTGTAGGGTTATACGAACCCAATAAACTTAACCTGTTTTATATGTTCGGGTTATGCGAGCCAAAATCCTAGAAGTTGGGGATATAAGCCTAGGGGGTGGCTTGTATCATCTGTGGTGTGGGAATTGTATCAGTCAATAACCCATTCTAGTATCACAAAGGGATCCTGAACTAGGTAGAGGTCAGGGCACACTTACTGAGCTGATTATAAGAGATTCATGTAGGTGGAGGTGTTCTGATAGCGCGTTCCAATGGAGTCATGTGCATGCATGGGTCCGGCTTGCTCGGGAAAATAAGACACTATAACACCAGTAAATAAATCTGTGTCCTTCTAGGGGTTGCCACTTTAGGGAGTGATACATCCTACTATGGGGTCGACATAGGGTATTTACGGGATAGGGAGTCGATCGTTTTGGTGTAGTAATTAGGGTACACCTAGTCCTGCATGTTTAGGTGCCCATAATTTCTAGTTGGGGTAACACCCGTTATTTCTGTTGGGGTACATGTTATTACTATTTGGGGGTAAAACTCGTTACTAGAAGTACACCTAAGTTTACCATATGTTTCTGTTGGGATCATATTAGTTATACTAGCACTAGTGAGAGAAAAGTATTTAAGAAGCGTAATCTATTCAGTTCATCCTACTTACCATGTTCAGTCTGTTACACCTACTTTATAATACTGTTATCTCTCATCCAGCTTATATGCATGTCATGATGCATTTACTTATTTATATGCTAAAAGTAACTGGACTCGCCAGACTTTATGTCTGACCCGTTTTGTTTCCTTTTCTCTCTCTTCCTTCCCCCCAGGTTCTCAGGGTGGGAACGCTCAGGCTTGATTAGGAATCTCTCTCTTCGGTTTCTAGTTGGAGGTGCTTAGATGTACTGCTTTAACTATTTGTCCACTCTGTTATGGCTCTTTTTAGGGACTACGATTTTACATTATTGTACTCTAATGGCTTTAGCACAATGCATATACTTTTATTTGATGTAGCTGGTTTTCAGTATTTCAGACTAATGTTTTAACTGGATTTTGGGCCGCGATGTTTTCTGTTGGAAAATAAAATTTTAAATTTCCGTTACTATTTTTATATACAGGATATTTGCTTCAAGGGCTCGTAACCACGTGTTTATTATTTTCCAAGACACGAGTTTAAGAAAATTAGTTTGCAGGACAAGAACATTGGCATGCCGTTTTATTGTTTAAAAATATCGATCTCTTCAAACTTATCAGGCCTCGTGATCATGATATCTCTGTTTCGTCAATTTATTCAAATTCGATCTGTGATCGCTGATTCTTTCAAGTGAGTTTGAATAATTTCGTTCTTCTTTATATTTTGTAATTCGACATAATTTTTTTAAATTCTTTATATTTAAGAGGTGATTTATTCATTTTGTTGGTCTTTTATTTTTTTATCAGGTGATTTATATAATTTTGAATTGAATCGTTGATTATAATATTATCGAGCGATTTACAATTTCTAATTGAATCTGAATTTGGCATATATCATATCGAAATGTGATTATTTGTTCTTTATTTTTCCAGATTATGTAGTTCAATCAATGGAAGAGCAGACTCAAAGTTCAAGTATTCCTTTAGTTGAACAGGCTGCTGAAAGGTATGGTGTATTTAAATTGAAATTTTCATATGACATGTGAGATGTGATTTTAATGGTTGTTTATTAGTGAACTTAATTGAAGTTTTTGTATAATTATGATAATTTTTGTTTCTGTTACAAAAAAAGTAGTGAAAAAGATAACTGGTTTTATCTTTTTTTTTTTTTTTGAATTGTCTTAAAAAAATAAGTGGTTATTTGGGATTCAATGGCAAACAACAATAATTCGTTATAGTTAAATTTAAAAAAAAATTGGTTATATTGTGCAACAATTATCTTTTATATATAATTAAAATGATAAATGATTAATAATTATATGTAAAGATAACACAACAATTATATGTAAAGATAATGTAACAATTATATGTAAAGATAACACAACAACTATAATACAATTATCTTTTAAAATCATTTATGTTATTTTAAAATTGTTGTACAATTTTGTATTTCACGCAATATCATAACAGGGGTGAAAAAGATAACTGGTTTTATCTTTTTGTATAATGTCTTATAGAAAGGTTTAAATTCTATAGTTATTTACTTATTTATGTTTTAAATTGCAGGTTTGATATATCTGTGATGTTTGTATTTGATTTTATTAATAAATCATTTAGTATTCGTCTTGGTTTGGATGCATCAATTAGTTATGTTAGGAGCAAGGTTTGTGAGGTGAGGGATACTTTTACTCCTTTATTCTTTGATATGTTCTATGTTTGAGAATCTAAAACTATTTACGTTGAGACAGATAGTGATCTACAATCTATTTTGTGCTTGTCATGGTTTAAAAAGGAGGATTTCTTGGGTTTTTTTTAATTTGCTTAAAGAATAATTCAATTGATGTTGTTGTTGACAGTAGTAAATCAGGCTCAGTTATTGGTATTTGAGAATCAAGTAGTAGTTTGATTGAATATAATGATGTTTATAGACTCTGCTTATCGCCAAGAAAAAAACTTGCATGAATTGTTGAATAAAAATTCTAATTTATAATTTTTTACTGCTGTTTGACAAATATTTGATTCGGCTATTGGATTTCATCAAATGGTTAGTGCATATTGTTTGAAAAATAGATTTAAAGTTCAGTATGTTAAGAATTGTAAGAAGCGGGTGACTATTCGATGTGTTGTAGATGATTGTTGATTTAGAATTCATGCTTCTTGCAAATTGAAGCAATTTGATCTGTTGATTGTTAAAAATATTTAGCTAAGTAATTCATGTGGAGGTGGATTAAATCAATTAGTAGTCCAACTATTAATAGTGATCTTGTAAAAGCTTTGTTTGTTAATCAAATACGCGATGAGACGAAAAGGAAAACAAAGGATATTGTGAAAAGTTTTGGAAGACATTATGATCTGTATTTAAGTTACTATTATGCTTATAAGGGTAGGAAATTGGCTATTAGTGATATATATGGTGATGAAAAAAATCATATAATGATTTAGTATGGTTTTTGAAGGCAATTGAGAAAAATAATCCAAAAAGTTATACAAATATGGATTTGGATCGAGAGACTAATCAATTTGAGAGAAAGTATTTGTTTGCTACGAGGCTTGTATATTTGGATTTAGGTATTGTCGACCTATGGTTTTTTTGGATGCAACTTTTTTAGAAGGCCGAAGTGGTATTTTGATGGCTGCTACCGCTAAAAATGGGAATCAAGGTACTTAATGTTATTAATTATTTTCTTATTTATTAAATAATTAGATATTGATAATCAAGTTACTGTATTATAGTTTTAAGTTTCAATAAATATGAACTTGTAAATTTATAAAAGAAAAAGATAGAACAATATATCTTTTTTATGCAATTCATTAATTTTATAATGTACTGCAGTATAACTGAAAATTATAATTTGTATTGTTGGAAAATGTTATTTAGAATAATTATTGGAGTTGTTGTTTTATGTTTTATGTTTTTTTTCCAATGGCAATGGCTCTCGTGCCTAAAAAAATGAAGATTGCTAGAGTTGGTTTTTGACCCACTTAAGAAATGCTCTTAAGTTTGCTAAACCATTGACTTTTTAAGTGATAGACATTGGGGTTTGTTGTTGAGTGTTCCTAAAATTTTTCCACATAGCCATCACCTTATTGTCTACATCATATGCACAATAATATTGTTAAAAGTGGGAGGGGTGTTTAGGTAGGTTATTTGCTAGAACATTGTGCTTTAGCTTCAACTGCTCATGAATTTGAAAAATCTATGGATAAATTTAAAGAAATCAGGGGTGCAAAAGCAATTGAATATTTGAATGATAAACCATATGATCATTGTGTTGATTATTTCTCCCTGGAAAAAGATACGGCGAAACTAAATCTAATATAGTGGAAAGTTTCAATTCATGGATCTTTGATGAAAGAAGTCTGCCTGTAACTGCATGTCTTAATGGTATTCGGATTAAGCTTATGTTGCAAACGTCTAATCGAAGAGAAGAGGCAACTAACTGGAATAGTGTTCTTTGTCGAAAAATGGAAGCTTGTTTGTTGAAATTGAAGGAGGAAGGATTTGGGTGGAGTGTTGTAAATCATCTAGGTATGTGTTTTTTCTTTTCGAATTATGATGTAAACAGTTAACAAAGATTTATTTTTTTGTGCAAACTATTTTTGGAAAAGTTTATGAAAAAGTTGAATGAAAAATATGTGACAATAGGATAATTTTGGTATTATTAAACTTTGTACTATAAATTTAAGGATTTATGTTTTTGTAGTGTGATATTATGACATGCAAGAAAGAAATGCTTATTATAGAGATATCAAGATATTAGACACATTATATAAGATTAGCTGTTAATATGGGGAAAAAAATTGTTTGTAAATGTAATAATTTTATTTATTTAAATATGTCTTATTTTGAATTTCACACATTTATTTTTGAAGCTCATTCTCCAACATCACAAAAAGTAGATCTTAAAAATCGCATTTGTAGCTGCAATCAATGGAAAGTGAAGGGTTTTCCTTGTGCCCATGCTTTGCAGTGTATATATTTATCTAAAAATTATGTTTATGATTACATTGAGCCTTACTTCACTGTTGAGTATTATCGAGCTGCTTATTCACATGCAATAAATCCAATTATAACTTTTGATAAAGAAGCAATTGAAGCTGAGGAATCATTTACTGTTCTTCCTCCTAAAGCTGTTCGTGGAGCTGGTAGGTCTAGAGTGAATAGAATTGAAGGTGTTTATTTTCATGCTAAACAAAAAAAATGTGGAAAGTGTAAAAAACTAGGACATAATAGAAGAAGTTGTTCTTTGAATGATTGCATTTTCGTTTAAAATTCACTGTACTTGACTGATTATTTTAAATTTAGTGTTACAGTTGAATAATATGATAAAATGAATTTTTGGTTATATGATGTGATGAACGTTGATTTTTAGCAGTGACTAATGTTAAGAATTGAATGAAATTCTGCAAGTTTGCATTTTGTTTTATGTTGTGGTTTAGGTGATTAAAAAGATATGCAATTTTATCTTTTTATTTTATATTATGCAACTTGTTCTTTTGTTGAATGATTATTTGGTTATATGGCCATCTGAAATTTATTCTATGTTATGTTTAATCATTATTTGATTATTTCGTTTTTTTGACAACAAAAGTTTGAAAAGATAATTGTATTTATATTTTCATGTAAAGGCAATATTTTAAGTTTGTTATATGTACTAAATTTAATAGGTTGATGTTGTCTGAGTATGTATGTTCTATAACATATTTTTGTTTCAACACATTAGTAAATAATTGTACAATGCTTTCACTGTTAAATTATTATATTATGTGGTTTACGGGATGAAAAAGATAAATATTTTTATATTTTTAATTTATATTTTGCTAATAACAGTAATGAAATAATAATTGATATGATTACAATTCTGATATCAATTAATCATACAAACAAACAAATTCCACCAATTAAACATATACAACATAATCATAACAAATATACAAATAGTATACAACATATTCGAAAAAGATATATGATTTAACATTTTTAGCAAAACACGGTTTAATCTTAAGTTTTATATCCCATTTCCTAATTGTTACCAAACACGTGGGGAGATAAGATGTTTTCAAAACACGTTTAACCGTTTGTAGTATTGCAATGCCATAATGTAAAATATCTTATTCTTTAACCATCAAACAAAAGCAATTGACTTTTCAAACAAAAGATAAAAGCATTTAGGTTTTTATTTATAAGATTAGAAGGCATAATAATAAACGTAAAACAATACAATATAAATGAAAGATAAAAGGATTTATCCTTTTTATATATGCAGTATACTCATATCGGGGATATAAAATTGATGATCCATATTTATCTGAATATGCTCATTAAATCAACAATAACCATTAAATATTCACTATTAAATTCATAATCAAATATTCAACATGTAATTAATTACCAAATTCTGATATAATCTCTAACACCTACGATCAAATCAGTACCAACTATTACAAATTAAACACCAAATTCAATATCTAATTGTTAACATTAGCATTTACAAATTAGAGACATCATTCATGATCAATTATGTTTTTAAGGTTTGACCCAGAGCTGTTAAACTTCTCGAGGTTTCAATAGTATGGTTCGTCAGTAAGTATTTGGGCAGCTATATTTTCTCGGAATGCATCTACTTGTTCAATACTGATTTTTGATGAAGTTTGCAATCCTTGAGTTATTTTTTAGATGAACATCATTACAAATATTGCATAGTTGTACCTTCATTCCTTGTAATTGGTATTATGATAATGCAAACAAGAAGTACTTTATACAACTAATTTTGTAGCCTACTGTAAAGAAAAGATAAAAACATTTACCTTTTCCAGAAAATCAATTTACTACTAAGTTGTAATCCTTCTATAAAGTTTTAGATCTTTTGTGTAATGTTTGAAAACATCTTATCTTAAATAATAACTGTTAACATAACTTAGTACATGTGAAATTATTGTTTAACTCACTTTTCACGAAAAGATAAACCATTTATCTCTTCTAGAACTCAATGCTTACTAGGAATTACTCATGGTCAAATTTGTTGAACTTATATAACATATTACATGTATGATTAATACAAAATTTTAATTGTCAAATTGAATGGATAAAAATTACACGGTATTTTGTTGAGCACAGTCAACATTATTTATCGTTGAATTTTTTGGGAGAATGGTTTTCTGTCTTTCATCTTGTAACTCTCTATTCAGGGCGTTGACTGCTGCTTTCTGCAATAATTGAAAGAAATTTATAATAAATATAAATACATTTATCTTTTTATTTTTTTATATTTACACTTACCACATTGATGACAAATTTTGCATGACCGCTTCTCCTAGTTTTTAATCTTGTGGTTAAGTATAAAGAGTCATAGTGATTCCAGGTGCAATCTGCAATAACTAGTTCTAGCAAGCTCCAATGTTCATTTCCATGTATGGGGAACAATATGTTGCAACATAATATATTTGAAAGTGTTTTTTTAATGAATGGAATGAACGTTATTTCTTGATTTTTTCCAAGCTTCCATCATCGCACTTTTCTGTTAAAATTATGTTTTAGGTTTTTTTGTTAAAAAATGTTAATTTGATATTATACTCCACTTACTGCCATTGTTGTGTTCACATAGGCAATGTTGTTGCTTTCTTCTTGCAGCTTTATTTCCCGGAACCAGAACCAATCGATGGCCTATATTTGAAATATAATATTAATAGAATGAGAAAATTTATATTGATGGAAAGTATATTTTGTTGTACTTACTTGACCACAAATATTATGTTGATATAGGAGGTCTTCAATTATGCGTTTTGCTATGGTGATGAAATTTTCATCATCACAATTGAATGCTTCATTGCTGAAAAATTAGACGATTGTTGATAAAATAAAATAAGTTTGTATGAGTATAAAGTAGGTTAATTACTTACTTATTTGCCCCCGAAACTTTAAAAAAAGTTTTTACAACTTCTTGCTGTTCTTTACTAAGATGCTGCAGTAGTGGACATTTTTCAGCATTTTTTTGTTTTATCTTCTTATTTTCTTCTTTAGGACTACTTCCATCTTCAATAGTAATTGCTTTTTCAGCAGGAATTTTCTCACTAGCTTGTTTGTTGTTTTCAATTGTTAAACCTTCTTCAGTTTCTAAAATGAAATATTGAGTATTTATCAAATGGAAACATGGAAAGTTAGCAAAGATATTTATGTGCATTATACACTATTTTTCTTTTTTCTGACCTTAGTATCATCAGTCTTTTCTTTCAAACCTTCTTTTTCCGTGACATCACAGTCTTCAAACTTTTGAATCTTCATTTATAGAATTTGGATTTTTTTTTATTCAGCTGCTGCATGTAAAACTCTTTCGTCATTTAATTGCTCCCCAAAACTTTTCAACTCAATAGCCAAAAAGTTGAATTTTGTTTCTAGCTCCTTCAATCTCTTTATCAAACTTCCAACTTCCATATCGCCATCAAATTTCCTTTTTTAGACTTCTCCTCTTCATAATCAATTGGTTTCATGTTTTTTTTTTTTTTGATAATAGATTCTTCTCCTCTTTTGTAACACCTGAAAAAAAAATCTACAAGGAAAATATTTAAAAAAAATATTCAGATCAACTATTCATCACTGTTACACAAAAACTATATTGGGCAACACAATCATTACAATATATGTAATTCTTCTAGTCATTATTAGCTTGAATCTGTAGTCTAAGAGGCAATTCATATTTTTTTTTTCTTTTTCTTACTTGAATGTGCAGTCTATGCAGGAAAGGTACAAATGGCAAAAAAATATGTTACACAATTCATGCACACAATACCAAGACTTAATTTGAATTTCTAAAAGATAAATGCATTTATGTTTTCTGTATGTTGTTTATATCATTCGTACACCTTATGTGATAACTTCAAATCATGATAAGAATAAAAAATATGTCTAATATGTATTCGGAAGTAGGATATATAATTACAATTTGATATGTTATTTATTTATTAATCTGAAAAGATAAATGCGTTTATGTTTTCTATATGTTGTTTAAATCATTTATATACCTTATGTAAGAACTTCAAATCATGTTAAAAATGATAAAATTGTTTAATATGTAGTAGTAACTTTGATATATAATTACAGATTAATATGTTGTTTATTAATTAATATGAAAAGATAAAAGCATTTATCATTTTAAACTACTGTATACAGAAACATGTAGTACAATTTTGAACTATATTTGTAACAACCTCAATTTTTAGAGTATATTTTATTTAATGATTTAATTTAAATTTTGTTTTATTTATTTTATTTGTTTGGATTTTTTTTATTTCGTCTATTATTTATTTTATTTGCAAAAAATATATTTATATCATTTCCTTTATTTGCCAACACCGTTTACATTTTTAAAGTTAAACATCTATTCCTTGATATTATTCCTTTCCTTACATAGTTGGTAATTTCAAAAAATTAAACGTTCGTTTTCCGATTCATTCATTTCGGTTCCCTGTTTCCATTCGTTCACTTACGTTCCAATGGCAAGTTTATATTTCCAAAAGAATGTTATGGATTCTGAATTTCGAAATGTTTGATTGTTTATTTATTTATTGTCAAACCATTCGTCCTCTGAATTAAAAATTTATATTTCCTTTTATTTGCAATTAATGTGTAACTTTTAAAATTCAATGTCCATTTATTAGTACAATTACTTTCCTTGCATGTTTATTATTTCAAAATTTAACCGTTCATCTCCTTTGATTCATTTAGTGTAAATATATATATATTTAAATTCCTTGTGAAATAATTTGTTGTCATTTTTTTTTGACTTCTAATTTTTTGGTTGCCATTCTTAACTACTTGTTTTTGGAAATTTACACTGTCCCATTTTCTTTAATTATTTTCTTTTGTTCCTCTGATTTTGTGAAACAACTATTTAATTCCCTTTTTAAAATCTATTTGTTCTTAAACATTGATTACTTCCCAATAACCCCTTCGGTTCCTAGATTTTTTCAAAGTTGTTGTCACTTTTCAAGCATTAGTTCATGAAAATAATACAGCAATTTAAAACTTTCCATTCCCATTTCCTTATAACCTGCTCTGTTCTTTTACTGTTATCTCTCCACCCCTCCCTATATTCTTCTTCTTCGTTTATAAAGATTTGAAAGCTTCTATATATATATGTGTGTGTGTGTGTGTGTGTGTGTGTAAAATCAATATCTTTCTTTACATTCTCATTTGTATTAATACTGGCTTGAATTTGAATTGGTGAAAATTAATTTGCGGGGACACATTCATTAATTAACATTAAAAATTGGAAAGCCATGAATGATTATTTACGGTGGTTTTTTTTGTTTATATCATCATTTTATTCATTCATACAACCATTCCCTTTTTCCTTCTTCTCCAAAATTCTCAGCAATCAACCATGGCTAAAATCAAGATCTACATCTAAATCTAATAGAGAAACTTCTCAAACTAAAAAGTAGAAGCAACCAAATCCATCAATCTCTTCTCCCTTTTTTCTCCTTTTATTTTCTATTTTTTTTTTTTTTCAGATTTCGCTCTGTTTTGTAGGGACCATAACTTCCTCATACGGAACCCAAATCGACTTTACTTTTTTTTTCAAATTGTGCAAAATTGAAAGAGCTAAACTTTTGTGCAATGCACTTTTTCAGATTTCGAATTTTTCTTGGCCGAAACTGCCAATCTTTCAGGTGCGTTTTTGAAGCCAGATTTCAGATTCAAATATTTGTTCGTCGCTGTTTTGATCATATCTTCTTCAAATTTTATCGGAAATTGGTTTTTCTTTTTTTTAAATTGAAGAGAAAAGAATTTGTAACAACTTTTCAGTTTATGATTTTTCCAAATTCTGAATTTAACTTGTTCAAAAATCACTTTTAAAATTGTTAAAATTTGGTTTAGTTTTATAACTTTTTGGTAAAAATCATGATCCATCCTTCTTGCATTTCCCTTGCCCATTGGGTCAAGTTATGTGTTTGTGTGGGTTTATCTTACTTCAGTTTTTTTTTTGTGTTGATTTATGTTCAATTTATGTTATATATATATATATATATATATATATATATATGTGTGTGTGTGTGTGTGTGTGTGTGTGTGTGTGTTTGTTTGGGGCGTGCTTTTTTTTATTTCGCCTACGTGTATGTGTTTGTGTGATTTATATAAAGGAAAGTATATTTAGACACAAAGATTTGACACAAATTGAGTGACTTAAAATCTAAACCATAAGATTACCTCATGATTTGCACCCCTCACATAAAGATAAATTGATCATGTGGTTGAGAAATTATACCTTTTGATTTATGTCAAATTTTTGTGTTCATATAACCGCTACCTTTATATAATATGTATATAGCTGTTGTATGCATGAGTTTGGGTTAAGTTTCTATTTTGTTTTCTTTTTATAAAGAAAATATTTTTGAAAAGTTTGATAGGTGTTTGGATTGTAGAGTTGATTTTTTTTATAAAAAATATATATATATATATATGTAAGAATTTTGATGTGTATGTTTTATATATAATATATATAAGGTAATGGAATTTTTGTGCAATTGTGTTGCTTCTTTTATACCTATGAAAAAAAGGTTTCGTAAACTGTTCCACAAATCCAATTTCTATGTTGTTTTGCTGAGAAAATCCCTTCTCCTCTTATAAAATAAAATAAAATATTGAGCGATCATCGAGCTGAAATTATTCTGAATCATGCATGGAAGTCGTCGTTTCAATTCTGCATAAATCCATCTATTGTCTTTAATCTGCGCCACGAAAAGTGAGTTTATCTCACACTTGACTCACATTATTCCATAGATGTTAGATCAACTAAATGAACTGTTATAAAATGTATAGGATTGCCAGTAGAAATTATTTGTTTAAAATATACACTTTCATATGTGTAACACCCCATATTTTCTGTAAACATAAGAGTTAAAAATCAAGGTATAATTAATTTTTAGGAGAAGAAATAAGGGAAACGGGTTGCGCCATTGTGATCGTCTCGGAAAAATACGCGAAATAGAGTCCGAATTTGCATAAATCGGAGTCCGTATGAAGAAGATATGGACGAACGAATTTAGGCAGAAAAACCGGAAACAGGCCAGAATACACTGGCGCACTTGTGAAGTGCGCCAGTACAAAAATACACTGGCGCACCTGCCAAGTGCGCCCATACAAATCCAGCACCGAATTCTGGAGTGTTCTGAGGTGACGTGTCTTCTTTTGAGTGGCTGGATGATGTGTATTCGAGCTATGCGATTCTGATGACTTCTGGACTGATCTAAAGGCTCTAAATCACCCTATCCTCCTATAAATACATCCCTAACCTAAACCTAAGTCTCTTACACAATTCTCTAGCCTTCATTGCTCTCTTCTTCTAATTAAAAATAAAAATGGCGTCGCTACTCTGCTAGAATCAAAACTTGAAGTCAATCAACATCATCCTAAATTCAAATTTGAGATAAAAGCTTCTGCAACAATTCTGTAACAACTAAAGTTCTTTCTTTAATCCAATCAAGGCAAGTACAGTTATTTTCTGCTATAAACATTAATTATAATTCTGATATGCTTTTAAATCTGAATCTGAGATTGTATATCTGTCAGATCTGTTTTTCTGTGACTGTTCTGTATCCCTTTCTGCTTCCTTTCTGTTTCTATAGCCAGGCTACCACGAGCCTGTGCCTAATCTCATAAGAGATTAACGTATGAACGCAAATTTTGGGATAAATAATAAATGATGCGAAATTTGACGAGACTAAATTGAACATATGACTTTAGATCTGAGGCATAAAATATATTGACATATGACTTGGGATTGGATGCATGAATTTGACTGTAAACATATAATTTATATATGTTGTATGCATAGTGTACGTTGTAATCTAGATCTGTAACTAATTAGAGAAATGAAAATATGTAATTTAGATCTGTAATTAATTAGAAAAATAAGCATATGTTATAAACTAGTTTTAGACCTATGCATATTTTGTGATAAAAGAAGAAGAGGAACCACTGTAAGATTACATATGATTTGAGACTTTGGACAAAATGCATATAAAAGTCAAGATCTGATTTTTAGAAGATATGATTTAAAGATTTAGATTGTTGGGTATAGTTTGCATAATGATTCATGACTTAAAAAGAAGAAGATATGGAAGCTTAGGCGTAAAAGATTTACATTAATTAGGATATCTATTATTGTGATTACACCTAAATAGGGATTTTTGGATATATGGCATGAATTGAAATTAATGGTTATATTTGGTATAATTTATATGTGAATCTGCTGTAAAATGCTAGTTTAACAAAAATAGGAACATATGTTATATGGCAAATTATGTCCATATTCTAAGCTTATGCAAACATGGAGTATATGTTGTGAATCATGACAATTATGTAGGCATATGAATTTAGGCCAATTTATGATTAGGCAAGGCATGTAAATAGAACCTTTAGAAATATTAAATTTGCTAAATCTGCTAATTTGCCAAGTTGCCTAAACTGCTAGTTTTGTTATATTGCCTAGACTGCTAATTAGATTGAAATGCCTAATCTGTTAAATTTGTCGGTTGAAATGCCTAACCTGTTATATGCCAAAATCTGCTAAGTTGCTAAATCTGTTAAATCCGTTAAGTCATATAAAATTTGTTATCTGCTACAATCTGTTATCTGCTGTGTTGATATAATCATCCTGTTATTGATATAATCTGAATTGGCATATATATTGGGCGTGCGCATAAACAGTAAATTATTAATTAATTGGCCGCAAAGATAAACGTGACTAACTCGAGGTTAGAATGAGTTTGCGGCGTAATTCTGCCCAGAACCGCCCGGCACATCCAGTGGCCGCAAACAATAGGTTCTAATGTGAGAAGTTAGTCATAACCTGCTTAAGACACGAGGTTAGGTCTGGCTTGTGGCAGAAGTCTGCCCGGAACCGCCCGGCCCATCCAGCGGCCACAAGCTAGCGACCTAATGTGAGAGGTCTGGGCATTAATAATTAATTAATGCAAATCTAAGATAAGAATGACGTCTAAAACGTATTGGGGAAAATAGGGTTAAACCAACTGGATTAATAGGTGTAGTAAACCCGTCCATGAATATGTAGGCCCAATACAAAGTTAGACAAATCTGAAAAATCTGTACATCTGATCTGTTAATCTGAAAACTTGTTAATTTAATCTGTGAACTAGTAAATCTGAATTCTGTATGTCTGAACTTGTAAACAAGTTAATCTGAGATCTGTTAGTCTGGGGACACAAGGTTAGGAGGGGAATTACTTGTGTCATCTGTTGTTTGGGACCCTTATTAGTCAGTAACCCTTTCTGGTATCAAAACTTTGACCCAACAGTAGGTAGGGTCCGGGCACGCTTACTGAACTAATTATAAGTGGTTCATTCTGATAATGGCGAGGGGTGTTGATGGTGCGTGCCAACCGGGTCATGTGCGTGCATGGATCCCGGTCTGCCTCTGAGGATGTAAGACGCCGTGACATCTGTAAATAGGTCTGTGCCAATTGGTTGTCACTTTAGGGAGTGATACACCCTACTGTGGGGTCGACACAGGATATTTATGTATTAGGGAGCAGATCGCTTGGGGTAGGGTTTTAGGGTACGCTTAGTTCTGTCTATTTCTGTTGGTACCGTCTGTTTCTGTTGGGTGGTAACACTTGTCTGTTTCTGTGTGGTACCGTCTGTTCGGGTGGTAAAGGCCCATTACAAGTGTACACCTAATTCTACATTTTGTTTCCGTTGGGATAAATCTGTTTCTGCTTCTGTCTGTTTCTGATCGGGTAGTAAAGGCCCATTATTAGCATTCTGTTTCTGTTAAAGTATTCTGTACCCGTTCCTGCTTCAATTTAGACATTAGGGTGACACCTAATTCTACTATACTAGTATTAGTGCAGAGAAGTGTAAAACAATAGTTTTTATCATTCAGTTTTTCTGTTATATCTGCTACACCTGTTACAGTTATCTCACATCCAGTTTTATGTTCATATCATATTATTATTATTTGTTCATATGCTGAAAGTCACTGGACTTGCCAGACTTTTTGTCTGACCCTTGTTGTTTCGCCTCCTTTCTTCCGTTTCCCCCCCAGGTTATCCAAGGAGGGAATACTTTAGCTTGATCCGGATTTCTCTTTGCTTGAAGTGCTTAAAGTATGGCTTGGCTCTGTATAGCTTCCGTTCCATGGGGATTATGATTTTAAACCATGCATTTTGAAGGCTTTTGTACAAGACTGATATTTTGTACTTGAATTCTGAAATTTGAAAGGATGTAACCATATAAATTTCTGTTTCCGCTGTAATAAAGTTAAAATTTTTCAAGTACTGTTTTATCTGTCTTGTAAGTTTCTGTTCTGTTTACTAAAATGCTCCACCAAAGTTAAGGCATTCCCTTTGTGAGTGACCTTAACGGAGGTGGGGTGTTACACTTGGTATCAGAGCTGAAGGTTACCAGATTGGGTAAAGTTTTTGAAAACTATTTTCAAAAAGGTTTTGGAAGGAAGTATTTTCAAAAATAAAGCTTATTTTGAAAAACATGATCCCCAAGAGCCATATATCTTTCTTTCAGTCCTTTTTGTATTGAACCTTTCCTTTTTCGTTCCAGCATGTCTGAAGCATCTGAGATACCAGAGGGTGTTCATGTACCCGGTTGGTTTCGTCAATATCTTGAGGCTAGGACCTCCGCTGCAGGTCCAGCAAATGATCCCCCTCCTCCACCCCCTCCTCGTGCAATTGCTTTCTCAAAGATCTGTAGAGATTTTAGGGCCATGGGTGGGAAGGATTTCAAAGGAACTGAATCATTCGGAATTGGCTCAAAGAAACTGAGGATCTATTCGTTATCTTCGAGGTGGACGATAGGCAGAAGGTACAGTTGGCAGTATGGCTGCTCAAAGACGAAGCTTCCTACTGGTGGGAAGTCACTAACGCCGAGAGGCCGGTTGAGACATGGATGGATTTCAGAACAAGGTTTGAGACAAAATTCCTCTCGCAAGCTGAACGAAGTTTACAATTGGAAAAGTTCTTATCTCTTAAGCAAGGAAGTATGACGGTCAAGGAATACGTCAACCAGTTCAACCAACTAGCAAGATTCGGATTGGATTTAGTCAACACTCAGCATAAAAAGGCTCTCCACTTTGTTAAAGGATTGAATGAGCCACTGCACAGCCTAGCCATGACCCATGTACCCATGGGAGCAACTTACGAGAAATTGGTGGATATGGCACTACTGCACGAGGAAGACAAGGGCCCGAAAGAGACAAAGAAGGAAGAACCACAGAATAAGAAAGCGGGGCCCAAAAAGGAAACACAAAAGAAGGATGAGAAGTCTGAAGATTAGAAGGGGAAAAAGTGCTTTACTTGTGGGAGCTCGACTCATCTGAACAAGGATTGCAGAAAAAGGAAGGGCGCTTGCTTCAACTGTGGGGAGATGGGACACTTCACTAGGGACTGCCCGAAGAGACGAGGACAAAGAGGGCAGGCGAACACTCTTGAGGCTAGTGGCTAGGATAGAAATAGGAAAATTTCTATAGTAGGTTTAATTTCTTTATCTGATTATGGAGTTAAGACTTTTTCTGATTCTGGTATTTTGATTTTGTAATCGATACTCTGCACTTTAATACTAGTATTATTTCTGAATTCCGCTGTAGACTCAGACCCATAAGGGTTATGGATCATCTGTTTGAGATTGGGGTTTTGAGGGATATCTGTGTTAGTCATCAAGTATGACGCATACATTCTGAGTTTTCGTGGGGTATGATTTTATCATGCTTAGCTTCCTAAGAATCATTAGGGAACTTGATCTGTACCAGTAGTCTGTAAATATCTAAATACTTTTGATAGGATTTCCAGTTTTGACATTGTCTAAAGAAGGTAATCCTCTGGGTGTCAATTTGATGTTGGTTTCGGTCTTTGGGGCCGATACTTAGGACCCATGTCTAATGGGAACCAAATTTTCGTTCTATCTGTACTCGCTTCCATCATTCGACTGTATCCTATCGATCAAATCTTCGAACTTTAGGTAGAAACTAATGGGTGTAAACATATGTTTGAGACATGTTATGTTTGATGGTTGCAAGTGGATGCAAGTGGTTGCTAGTGGTTGCCCGTGAATGCATATACACACACTAGGCACTAGATCGGCTCGAAAACACTCTCATACTGCATATGGATGGGTGAGCATTTTTCAATTCTTGTGGATGCAAAATGATTGATTCAGCACATGGATGTCGCATTTGAGTGAATGATTGTGCACTCATATAGAAATAATATATATCATTAGAATTCTATTGCATACATGTTGGACTCATGGCACTGACATAATTCGCATTAAGGAGGTCAACTGAATCAGTAGACCGCCTGATCTTTGCATTAGATAAGGAACATAAACACACACTTTTGCATATGTTCATACAACATTAGAAGTTTTCTAAGGACAATGGATGCTAGTGGTTGATGGTTGAGTAGATGGGTGATTGGATAGTAGGACACATTCTTCTTAACTTGAAGATTTCGGGGACGAAATCCTCTGAGGAGGGGAGAATGTAACACCCCGTATTTTCTGTAAACATAAGAGTTAAAAATCAAGGTATAATTATTTTTTAGGAGAAGAAATTAGGGAAACGGGTTACGCCATTGTGTTCGTCTCGGAAAAATACGCGAAATAGAGTCCGAATTTGCGTAAATTGGAGTCCGTATGAAGAAGATATGGACGAACGAAGTTAGGCAGAAAAACCGGAAACAGGCCAGAATACACTGGCGCATTTGTGAAGTGCGCCAGTACAAAAATACACTGGCGCACTTGCCAAGTGCGCCCATACAAATCCAGCACCGAATTCTGGAGTGTTCTGAGGTGACGTGTCTTCTTTTGAGTGGCTGGATGATGTGTATTCGAGCTGTGCGATTCTGATGACTTCTGGACTGATCTGAAGGCTCTAAATCACCCTATCCTCCTATAAATACATCCCTAACCTAAACCTAAGTCTCTTACACAATTCTCTAGCCTCCATTGCTCTCTTCTTCTAATTAAAAATAAAAATGGCATCGCTACTCTGCTAGAATCAAAACTAGAAGTCAATCAACATCATCCTAAATTCAAATTTGAGATAAAAGCTTCTGCAACAATTCTGTAACAACTAAAGTTCTTTCTTTAATCCAATCAAGGCAAGTACAGTTATTTTCTGCTATAAACATTAATTATAATTCTGATATGCTTTTAAATCTGAATCTGAGATTGTATATCTGTCAGATCTGTTTTTCTGTGACTGTTCTGTATCCCTTTCTGCTTCCTTTCTGTTTCTATAGCCAGGCTACCACGAGCCTGTGCCTAATCTCATAAGAGATTAACGTATGAACGCAAATTTTGGGATAAATAATGAATGATGCGAAATTTGACGAGACTGAATTGAACATATGACTTTAGATCTGAGGCATAAAATATATTGACATATGACTTGGGATTGGATGCATGAATTTGACTGTAAACATATAATTTATATATGTTGTATGCATAGTGTACGTTGTAATCTAGATCTGTAACTAATTAGGGAAATGAAAATATGTTATTTAGATCTGTAATTAATTAGAAAAATAAGCGTATGTTATAAACTAGTTTTAGACCTATGCATATTCTGTGATAAAAGAAGAAGAGGAACCACTGTAAGATTACATATGATTTGAGACTTTGGACAAAATGCATATAAAAGTCAAGATCTGATTTTTAGAAGATATGATTTAAAGATTTAGATTGTTGGGTATAGTTTGCATAATGATTCATGACTTAAAAAGAAGAAGATATGGAAGCTTAGGTGTAAAAGATTTACATTAATTAGGATATCTATTATTGTGATTACAACTAAATAGGGATTTTTGGATATATGGCATGCATTGAAATTAATGGTTATATTTGGTATAATTTATATGTGAATCTGCTGTAAAATGCTAGTTTAACAAAAATAGGAACATATGTTATATGGCAAATTATGTCCATATTCTGCGCTTGTGCAAACATGGAGTATATGTTGTGAATCATGACAATTATGTAGGCATATGAATTTAGGCCAATTTATGATTAGGCAAGGCATGTAAATAGAACCTTTAGAAATATTAAATTTGCTAAATCTGCTAATTTGCCAAGTTGCCTAAACTGCTAGGTTTGTTATATTGCCTAGACTGCTAATTAGATTGAAATGCCTAATCTGTTAAATTTGTCGGTTGAAATGCCTAACCTGTTATATGCCAAAATCTGCTAAGTTGCTAAATCTGTTAAATCCGTTAAGTCATATAAAATCTGTTATCTGCTACAATCTGTTATCTGCTGTGTTGATATAATCATCCTGTTATTGATATAATCTGAATTGGCATATATATTGGGCGTGCGCATAAACAGTAAATTATTAATTAATTGGCCGCAAAGATAAACGTGACTAACTCGAGGTTAGAATGAGTTTGCGGCGTAATTCTGCCCGGAACCGCCCGGCACATCCAGTGGCCGCAAACAATAGGTTCTAATGTGAGATGTTAGTCATAACCTGCTTAAGGCACGAGGTTAGGTCTGGCTTGTGGCAGAAGTCTGCCCGGAACCGCCCGGCCCATCCAGCGGCCACAAGCTAGCGACCTAATGTGAGAGGTCTGGGCATTAATAATTAATTAATGCAAATCTAAGATAAGAATGACGTCTAAAACGTATTGGGGAAAATAGGGTTAAACCAACTGGATTAATAGGTGTAGTAAACCCGTCCATGAATATGTAGGCCCAATACAAAGTTAGACAAATCTGAAAAATCTGTACATCTGATCTGTTAATCTGAAAACTTGTTAATTTAATCTGTGAACTAGTAAATCTGAATTCTGTATGTCTGAACTTGTAAACAAGTTAATCTGAGATCTGTTAGTCTGGGGACACAAGGTTAGGAGGGGAATTACTTGTGTCATCTGTTGTTTGGGACCCATATTAGTCAGTAACCCTTTCTGGTATCAAAACTTTGACCCAACAGTAGGTAGGGTCCGGGCACGCTTACTGAACTAATTATAAGTGGTTCATTCTGATAATGGCGAGGGGTGTTGATGGTGCGTTCCAACCGGGTCATGTGCGTGCATGGATCCCGGTCTGCCTCTGAGGATGTAAGACGCCGTGACATCTGTAAATAGGTCTGTGCCAATTGGTTGTCACTTTAGGGAGTGATACACCCTACTGTGGGGCCGACACAGGATATTTATGTATTAGGGAGCTGATCGCTTGGGGTAGGGTTTTAGGGTACGCTTAGTTCTGTCTGTTTCCGTTGGTACCGTCTGTTTCTGTTGGGTGGTAACACCTGTCTGTTTCTGTGTGGTACCGTCTGTTCGGGTGGTAAAGGCCCATTACTAGTGTACACCTAATTCTACATTCTGTTTCCGTAGGGATAAATCTGTTTCTGCTTCTGTCTGTTTCTGATCGGGTAGTAAAGGCCCATTATTAGCATTCTGTTTCTGTTAAACTATTCTGTACCCGTTCCTGCTTCAATTTAGACATTAGGGTGACACCTAATTCTGCTATACTAGTATTAGTGCAGAGAAGTGTAAAACAATAGTTTTTATCATTCTGTTTTTCTGTTATATCTGCTACACCTGTTACAGTTATCTCACATCCAGTTTTATGTTCATATCATATTATTATTATCTGTTCATATGCTGAAAGTCACTGGACTTGCCAGACTTTTTGTCTGACCCTTGTTGTTTCGCCTCCTTTCTTCCGTTTCCCCCCAGGTTATCCAAGGAGGGAATACTTTAGCTTGATCCGGATTTCTCTTTGCTTGAAGTGCTTAAAGTATGGCTTGGCTCTGTATAGCTTCCGTTCCATGGGGATTATGATTTTAAACCATGCATTTTGAAGGCTTTTGTACAAGACTGATATTTGGTACTTGAATTCTGAAATTTGAAAGGATGTAACCATATAAATTTCTATTTCCGCTGTAATAAAGTTAAAATTTTTCAAGTACTGTTTTATCTGTCTTGTAAGTTTCTGTTCTGTTTACTAAAATGCTCCACCAAAGTTAAGGCATTCCCTTTGTGAGTGACCTTAACGGAGGTGGGGTGTTACAATATGTGACATGATATTCATATGACATGTATGTACACTAATTATATATGACTATAATGTGATTGATGATCTGTGATGATTTGTTATGTTGTAGAAATTGTTTGTTTAAAATATACACTTTCATATGTGACACAATATTCATGTGACATGTATGTACACTAATTATATATGACTATAATGTGATTGATGATATGTGATGATTTGTTATGTTGTAGATACCCCTTGTTTAGAAAAAAAATCACTAAGGGTTGAAATGATACATACCCGAACAGACATTAGATTAGGGAAAAATCGTTATGGGTTGAAATGATAGACCTGAATGATTTTTACTGAATTTGGGATTGCGGGTTGAAATTATAAACCCGTAGAAATTTTATAAATTGCGGGTTGAAATGATAAATATCCGTATCACTTGACCATAGGGTAGAAAACTATATACGGACATCGTTGGTCATGTTTTCGAATTAAAATGATTTGGAAAATTTGATTGTAATAATATTAGTTTAAGATCTTATATTTTATATTTATATTTTAAAGATTTATACATAAATTTTGTAAAATTTTAAATTATATGTTTTAAAATGATTTTATGAGTAAAAATGTATTTAAATGCTTATTTAAGATTCTACTTATAATTTATTTATTTTAAACTGTATAATTTAATCATATATGTACTTTTAACTTTAAATTAGTATATTATAATAAATTTTTCTTTTTAAACCTATTTTTAAATTATTTTAAACCTATATATGTTTATACAGCTATTTTCTATATAAATTTATAACTTGTAAATATATTTTCAATGCTTATTATATATATTTTATAAACTTTAATAATAAACTAAATAGGTGGATAAGTTTTGATTTTGCGATTTAAATTCAAGGTTTAAGGATTTAAATATATACAACGATACTTGATTCAATGAACTTGATTTTAATTCAACTAAATGTGAATTTTTGAATTGACTTAAATATTGAACTCTATAGGAAATGAACGTGAACTGCGTAATTAATTGGAATTTGAATTCACAGTTGATATGAATTTATGAATTCGATTATAAATTGATTGAATATGAATTGAAATAATTTTACATTTGGAATTGATTCATAAACTGTTTGGTTTGAATTTAAGAAATTTCTTAAATCAATTTTATTTCAGGATATGATTTTATTAAAATGGCCACGGTGTGAAAAATGTAAACGTTTGGTTGTTGAAGAGACCGGGATCGGATATTGCCATACTCTCTGCCAATACCGAAAACCACTTTAACAACTGTGTACGCGGTGGAGTTCCAGAATGAAATAGGATGGTTTGGTGGCGATTACTGGATTGAAGAAAGAGAACGTTGATGGATAGCCTTGACCTTCGGGTCATAATTAAAATGACTAAAACAGGTGCTATACCGTGATTAAGTGAGGTCGCACCTCCATCGGACACACTTCTTCGAACTATATCTATTACTTTGTGATTTGATTGGTGGCCACCCTTGATTATGGGAGTGTTGTTCGAGGTGGGCGGTAGTTGCGGCTATGTGTTACCACCGATCCGGGCGTGCATCGGTAGAATCCTACCGTGGGTATTCCTCGTGTGCCTTGTCATATTATCCTGATCAAGCCCCTACGATTTTGATTTGACGTTGTCATATAGCGGCGCATCCCTATCCACCGACCGTTACTTGTGTTTTATATGCAATGTTTACGACAATGTTTATAAACAGTTTAAGGGTAAAAATGTAATCCCGCTTACGCTATTTTAATATGTTATATTTAACCATAGCCACTATCAAAATAGCGTATTATATTATATGATATTAGTTTGACGGATCCTTAAAGGATGGTGATCCCAACATCCTTTAAGTTACTGATTGCATTTCATTAAACATTTCATTTGAGTTGATTTACTTCCATGAGAATGTTTGTCTTGATCCGAGTTGTTTTGTTTTGCATTATTGCTCGGGTCAGATCGAGAAATGCAGTGTTGAAATTTCACCTTATGAAGCTGGAAACTGTTGAAGATATCACCTCTACCTGTTGATTCTGTCTTTTATCCTTTGTATTAGAAATTCATGTATTTCGACTTCCGCTGTATTTAAATTTGTAACTCTGATATTATGTATAAATTTTGATTTTGATTTAGTAGCTTCATGAACTACTATTGTATAATTTATTTATTCCGCTGCGAGATATAATGTTCTTTATGTCTGTGATTCTGTGATTTATTCTATTTACCTCAGAAGCTAATAATATTCTGTCATTTCGAACGGTTTGAGTTGGTTTAATTACCAACTTGAAGTGGACGAAAGACGATATGTTACATTTGGTATCAGAGCTTTGGTTTATCAAAGCTTTAGCTTATGAGGTAAAAACTCATTAGAGATAGGGTTGTGATACCCCAGAATGAGTGGAATCAGTCGCTTAATCCTTCTTGCGAGAGAGCGTATTTTTAAAGTATAAATGGTTTTTAAAATGGTTTTAAAGAAATATTTTCAAATATAATTTTTTTATATATTTTTTTAAATTCTTTTCCTGTGATTTCCTGTCCATTGAGTCTATCTTCCTTCGTAGATCCTCTTTGATTAGGTTCTTCGTTCGTTCAACTTTTACCTCAAATTCTATAACTTATCCTTGTTTATAACAAGGTAAGAAGTAGAAGAAGAGTATTCTTATTTAATATTGATTTGAAATTTTGATATATATATATATATATATATATATATATATTCGTAAATAATATTATGCTATTGTAATATCAATATTTGAAAGGATTTGATGTTTATACTTTAAGACTTTATATTTTATAAACTATACATTTTGAATAAGAGGTAAAGGTGTAGATTTTGTAAGAAAATGATATTATCTTAGTTGAAATCTATAACGATATAGTTTATAAAGTATGCATATATCGGAATTTATAAATTTGAATGGATTATAATAATTTGTGATATATATATGTGTGTGTGTATATATATATATATAGGTGTGAATATAAATATGAACCTTTGGTTTAAATATATTAATTATTTAATTACTATTTCTCTACCTCGTTCCTTTTCGGGGACGAAAAGGTTTGAGTAGGGGAGATTGTAACAACCTCAATTTGTAGAGTATATTTTATTTAATGATTTAATTTAATTTTTGTTTTATTTATTTTATTTGTTTGGATTTTTTTTATTTCGTCTATTATTTATTTTATTTGCAAAAAATATATTTATATCATTTCCTTTATTTGCCAACACCGTTTACATTTTTAAAGTTAGACATCTATTCCTTGATATTATTCCTTTTCTTACATGGTTGGTAATTTCAAAAAATTAAACGTTCGTTTTCCTTCCATTTATTTCCTTGTATTCATTCATTTCGGTTCCCTGTTTCCATTCGTTCACTTATGTTCCAATGGCAAGTTTCTATTTCCAAAAGAATGTTATGCATTCTGAATTTCGAAATGTTTGATTGTTTATTTATTTATTGTCAAACCATTCGTCCTATGAATTAAAAATTTATATTTCCTTTTATTTGCAATTAATGTGTAACTTTTAAAATTCAATGTCCATTTATTAGTACAATTACTTTCCTTGCATGTTTATTATTTCAAAATTTAACCGTTCATCTCCTGTGATTCATTTAGTGTAAATATATATATATATATATATATATATTTAAATTCCTTGTGAAATAATTTGTTGTCATTTTTTTTTTTGACTTCTAATTTTTTGGTTGCCATTCTTAACTACTTGTTTTTGGAAATTTAAACTGTCCCATTTTCTTTAATTATTTCCTTTTGTTCCTCTGATTTTGTGAAACAACTATTTAATTCCCTTTTTAAAATCTATTTGTTCTTAAACATTGATTACTTCCCAATAACCCCTTCGGTTCCTAAATTTTTTCAAAGTTGTTGTCACTTTTCAAGCATTAGTTCATGAAAATAATATAGCAATTTAAAACTTTCCATTCCCATTTCCTTATAACCTGCTCTGTTCTTTTACTGTTATCTCTCCACCCCTCCCTATATTCTTCTTCGTTTATAAAGATATGAAAGCTTCTATATATATATATATGTATATATATATGTATATATATATATATGTAAAATCAATATCTTTCTTTACATTCTCATTTATATTAATACTGGCTTGAATTTGAATTGGTGAAAATTAATTTGCGGGGACACATCACTAATTAACATTAAAAATTGGAAAGCCATGAATGATTATTTACGGTGGTTTTGTTTGTTTATATCATCATTTTATTCATTCATACAACCATTCCCTTTTTCCTTCTTCTCCAAAATTCTCAGCAATCAACCATGGCTAAAATCAAGATCTACATCTAAATCTAATAGAGAAACTTCTCAAACTAAAAAGTAGAAGCAACCAAATCCATCAATCTCTTCTCCCTTTTTTCTCCTTTTATTTTCTATTTTTTTTTTCCAGATTTTTTCTTTTTTGTAGGGACCATAACTTCCTCATACGGAACCCAAATCGAATTTACTTTTTTTTCAAATTGTGTAAAATTGAAAGAGCTAAAACTTTTGTGCAATGCACTTTTTCAGATTTCGAATTTTTCTTGGCCGAAACTGCCAATCTTTCAGGTGCGTTTTTGAAGCCAGATTTCAGATTCAAATATTTGTTCGTCACTGTTTTGATCATATCTTCTTCAAATTTTATCGGAAATTGGTTTTTCTTTTTTTTTTAAATTGAAGAGAAAAGAATTTGTAACAACTTTTCAGTTTATGATTTTTCCAAATTCTGAATTTAACTTGTTCAAAAATCACTTTTAAATTTGTTAAAATTTTGTTCAGTTTTGTAACTTTTTGGTAAAAATCATGATCCATCCTTCTTGCATTTCCCATGCCCATTGGGTCAAGTTATGTGTTTGTGTGGGTTTATCTTACTTCAGTTTTTTTGTGTTGATTTATGTTCAATTTATATTATATATATATATATGTGTGTGTGTGTGTGTGTGTGTGTGTGTGTGTGTGTGTGTTTGTTTGGGGCGTGCTTTTTTTTTTATTTCGCCTACGTGTATGTGTTTGTGTGATTTATATAAAGGAAAGTCTATTTAGACACAAAGATTTGACACAAATTGAGTGACATAAAATCTAAACCATTAGATTACCTCATGATTTGCACCCCTCACATAAAGATAAATTGATCATGTGGTTGAGAAATTATACCTTTTGATTTATGTCAAATTTTTGTGTTCATATAACCGCTCCCTTTATATAATATGTATATAGTTGTTGTATGCATGAGTTTGGGTTAAGTTTCTATTTTGTTTTCTTTTTATAAAGAAAATATTTTTGAAAAATTTGATAGGTGTTTGGATTGTAGAGTTGATTTTTTTTTTATAAAAAAAATATATATGTAAGAATTTTGATGTGTATGTTTTATATATAATATATATAAGGTAATGGATTTTTTTTGTAATTGTGTTGCTCCTATGAAAAAAAGGTTTCGTAAATTGTTCCACAAATCCAATTTTTATGTTGTTTTGCTGAGAAAATCCCTTCTCCACTTATAAAATAAAATAAAATATTGAGCGATCATGGAGTTGAAATTATTCTGAATCATGCATGGAAGTCGTCGTTTCAATTCTGCATAAATCCATCTATTGTCTTTAATCTGCGCCACGAAAAGTGAGTTTATCTCACACTTGACTCACATTATTCCATAGATGTTAGATCAACTAAATGAACTGTTATGAAATGTATAGGATTGCCAGTAGAAATTATTTGTTTAAAATATACACTTTCATATGTGACATGATATTCATATGACATGTATGTACACTAATTATATATGACTATGATGTGATTGATGATATTTGATGATTTGTTATGTTGTAGAAATTGTTTGTTTAAAATATACACCTTCATATGTGACACAATATTCATGTGACATGTATGTACACTGATTATATATGACTATGATGTGATTGATGATATGTGATGATTTGTTATGTTGTAGATACCCCTTGTTTAGAAAAAAATTCACTAAGGGTTGAAATGATACATACCCGAACAGACATTAGATTAGGGAAAAATCGTTATGGGTTGAAATGATAGACCTGAATGATTTTTACTGAATTTGGGATTGCGGGTTGAAATGATAAACCCGTAGAAATTTTATAAATTGCGGGTTGAAATGATAAATATCCGTATCACTTGACCATAGGGTAGAAAACTATATACGGACACCATTGGTAATGTTTTCGAATTAAAATGATTTGGAAAATTTGATTGTAATAATATTAGTTTAAGATCTTATATTTTATATTTATATTTTAAAGATTTATACATAAATTTTGTAAATTTTTAAATTATATGTTTTAAAATGATTTTATGAGTAAAAATGTATTTAAATGCTTATTTAAGATTTTACTTATAATTTATTTATTTTAAACTGTATAATTTAATCATATATGTACTTTAACTTTAAATCAGTATATTATAATAAATTTTTCTTTTTAAACCAATTTTTAAATTATTTTAAACCTTTATATGTTTATACAGATATTTTCTATATAAATTTATAACTTGTAAATATATTTTCAATGCTTATTATATATATTTTGTAAACTTTAATAATAAACTAAATAGGTGGATAAGTTTTGATTTTGCGATTTAAATTCAAGGTTTAAGGATTTAAATATATACAACGATACTTGATTCAATGAACTTGATTTTAATTCAACAAAATGTGAATTTTTGAATTGACTTAAATATTGAACTCTATAGGAAATGAACGTGAACTGCGTAATTAATTGGAATTTGAATTCACAGTTGATATGAATTTATGAATTCGATTATAAATTGATTGAATATGAATTGAAATAATTTTACATTTGGAATTGATTCATAAACTGTTTGGTTTGAATTTAAGAAATTTCTTAAATCAATTTTATTTCAGGATATGATTTTATTAAAATGGCCACGGTGTGAAAAATGTAAACGTTTGGTTGTTGAAGAGACCGGGATCGGATATTGCCATACTCTCTGCCAATACCGAAAACCACTTTAACAACTGTGTACGCGGTGGAGTTCCAGAATGAAATAGGATGGTTTGGTGGCGATTACTGGATTGAAGAAAGAGAACGTTGATGGATAGCCTTGACCTTCGGGTCATAATTAAAATGACTAAAACAGGTGCTATACCGTGATTAAGTGAGGTCGCACCTCCATCGGACACACTTCTTCGAACTATATCTATTACTTTGTGATTTGATTGGTGGCCACCCTTGATTATGGGAGTGTTGTTCGAGGTGGGCGGTAGTTGCGGCTATGCGTTAACACCGATCCGGGCGTGCATCGGTAGAATCCTACCGTGGGTATTCCTCGTGTGCCTTGTCATATTATCCTGATCGAGCCCCTACGATTTTGATTTGACGTTGTCGTATAGCGGCGCATCCCTATCCACCGACCGTTACTGGTGTTTTATATGCAATGTTTACGAAAATGTTTATCAACAGTGTAAGGGTAAAAATGTAATCCCGCTTACGCTATTTTAATATGTTATATTTAACCATAGCCACTATCTTAATAGCGTATTATATTATATGATATTAGTTTGACGCATCCTTAAAGGATGGTGATCCCAACATCCTTTAAGTTACTGATTGCATTTCATTAAACATTTCATTTGAGTTGATTTACTTCCATGAGAATGTTAGTCCTGATCCGAGTTGTTTTGTTTTGCATTATTGCTCGGGTCAGATCGAGTAATGCAGTGTTGAAATTTCACCTTACGAAGCTGGAGACTGTTGAAGATATCACCTCTACCTGTTGATTCTGTCTTTTATCCTTTGTATTAGAAATTCATGTATTTCGACTTCTGCTGTATTTAAATTTGTAACTCTGATATTATGTATAAATTTTGATTTTGATTTAGTAGCTTCATGAACTACTATTGTATAATTTATTTATTCCGCTGCGAGATATAATGTTCTTTATGTCTGTGATTCTGTGATTTATTCTATTTACCTCAGAAGCTAATAACATTCTATCATTTCGAACGGTTTGAGTTGGTTTAATTACCAACTTGAAGTGGACGAAAGACGGTATGTTACAATATTTGAAACGGTTCTATATAGCATTTGAACAATCAGTTGAACATAATGCAGTATGTACACAACAAAATTCACTTAAACAATCGTTTAAACAAACAGTACTGTCGTATCAAATTTATAAGAAGAAACTAATGTAATCATTTAACTAAATTAAATACAAAACTAAATATATATAACCAGGATACCTTGTTATCATCAACTTCGGTTAAGTCGACGTTTTTCAGTTTCGATAAAGCCCATTTCCTCATTCTTCGTATTGTCTTCAACGTCTTCTTTTTTATCAATGATTTGGGTTCTTTCATAGAACTAGTACTGCATGAAAAAGATAAATAGTTTTATACTTATAATAAACATAATATTCAGTGTATTTGTATTAAGTGAATATTGTAAAAACATGGCAACAACACCATAGTGTACCCCGGTGTATTCCTTGGATTAGCATGGCATTACTTAACATTTTCTAAAACATTTTCACAAATTTCTCGCGGCTAAGAGATTGAGTTCATTTTTTTAAGATTTAAAAATTTACCCAAAAAACCCCTATGGCAAAAAGCTTCCTGGGAAAGAATATTTTCCTTTCTAATAACTGACATCACTTTAAAGATTTCATCTAAATTGCATCTATATGTGCCAGTGTACTGTTGCTTTATTTTTTTCCTCACTTTGGTTATCTGCATCATCCGTGTCAGTATTTGTTTCCTCACTTTGGTTATCTGCATCATCCAAGTCAGTATTTGTTTACTCAATTTGGTTATCTGACTTTCTATTTTCTTCATCAGAATCTATTTGTATTTTTGTATTTTTTGGTCCATACTATGCTAGTTCAGATTGTTCATGCATTCATGAAAACCTTATTATTAGTTTAGGATGTTTAAGATATTATCATAGTGTATGAAAACAATACCGAACAGAAATTAAATGCTATATCATCCAAACAATACCATACATGCACAATAATGTGTACAAAAAGATAATATGATTTATCTATTTGACATAGTTTGAAAAGCAGGTTTATAAGAGTGTAATAATTTGAAATAATCATTAAAACAAGAAACTTGTGTAACATATATCACTTACTGTAACAAACCAGAAAACTCGATGCTTGAATTTTCGACACAATTACATTCAGTGTCCCAAACTCGAGTACCGAACATCCAGAAAGTTAATAGGAAGAAGTTAGAGGGTGAGATAAGAAAGAAAGAACTATTAGAATAGAAGAAGAGGAACTAACACAATAGAACCAGAGTCTCACATCGCAGCGGAACAAAATATAATATAAAAGTAACTTTTATTGAAAGCTTGAAAATACTTACAAACATCAGAGTACAGCTTATAGTCAACACATCTGGACAGTTATAATAATCTATCCCCATATACGACACACAGCGGAATAATATAATATGATACGTCTGAACTCTTCCAGCCCGTCTCTTCACAGCATCTGATACCCTAAACTTATACAACTCGGTCTAACCCGAACATTTCAAATACCGGGTTGGTCTGGTGAACTAGAGTGAGAACAACTCGCAAAGTTTTAAGCGGATCATCCAACTTGATTTTTAAAGTTCAAAAATCTTTTCAAATTAAAAGGATAACCGTAAGACAAAATCCACACATAAATACGAATGGTTTTTACCTTACGATAACCCAAAACATCTTTGAAATCAATATACTTATTTGATATTATAATAATGTCTAAATACAAATAAATAGAATCTAGCAGAACGTTTTCATCTCACGCTCCACATATTAGTATACAATCAAAACCGCAGGCGCATATTGGAGATTGGATTCCGACTATGACAAGGTATGGAAGCACCTGCCGATAGTGTATCTCTAGAGGCGAACACACTGTGTTCAACAAGAACGTCTTTAACCCGGCCACACATGACCGACTACTCATTTCGTTTGAGTGTATCGAATATATATCACCAACGGTTGGGATCAGCAACCATTTCACGAAAAGGGACAACATCGATCGATTAAATAAGCAAAAGGAATTTCTCTAGATAGGTGATTATACATCCTAATGGGTGCAACCCACATAGCCATGCTGCCTTCCCGATTTCTTTCATTTCCTGGTTGTGAAGCTTGAAGTCATAACGTATCTTTTGGAATGCTTGGCCACCATTCACTTTGAATGCCACATTGTCAGATCCTCCAGAAATCACTAATTGATTTCCACAAAAATAATCGGGTTGTTAAGTTAAGAGAAGGTGTCTTCTCCGCCGCCACAGAAATACGTTTGAGGAAATCAACATACGTAATCCCTTTGGAAATATTCTGTCAGACATCCGTCCATACAAGTTGTCCTAGGACTGGACAAATCGAAGGCACTCTCCTACTACATCCTTGAATTATCCTATGGATTAGTAGCGAGTAGTCCTTGCAACGCGAAAGATTCCATTCAAGACTGAACCACTATCGAAAAGCCTCTGGCCGCTAAACCAGAGATATTCGACAAATAATCCTTTCGCTTATGAAGACCCACGGTCTTCAATTTGCGCTATCTCTTTCAGCATCTGGTATCTTCGACGTTTAGGTATTCATTGGTCGGAATGGTTTTCGAATATAATTTTGATCATGGTCTTTCCGTACCAACAATCATATTGGCCAGATTTGATAGTCGGTTATTTAACTATCAAATAAACAACCATTCAATCATGAAAATAAAATGAATTCATTGATTCAATGCTCAGCAACATTTGGCCCTTTTAATTATAAATAATTATCAATTGATTAATTCAACTTCTAAATCTTTTAATAATTTAAAATACGATATTTTCTTCTAATTTTCGAATACTAGTATTCTCAATAACATTTCATTTCAATACTTAAAAGAAAACATCTTATAGTTAAATCCAATTATTATCTCAAAACATTAGTTACAATATTAATCATGCATATCTATACTCCAACAATGATTAGTCCCTAACCGTAAATTAGTAAGCGAATGACTTCCCAAGTGTAACAACCCTAAAACCTGGGCCAGTTTAAAATTTTTATTTTGGCAACTTTAGCGAATTTTGAATATTTAAAATGAACTATTTTAAATAATATCGACGAGAAATTTATTTTGAATAGAATTCGAACGTATATATTGTATACGTCGTCGTTAGAATATAAATAATTATATATAATTATAAAAGGAATTGAAAATGGCGCGGTAGTTCGATAATTCGATTTCAAACTTCAAATGAATGTACCGGGTGCAAAATAAACCGGATTTTAGTGAAACCAAAAATAATGGGATCTAATTGTGACTATCTTTCCAACGAATCCGAAAAATTGAAATTTCATAGCAGGAATCAAAAGATATGTCCAGTTGAAAATTCTGAATAGTCGCTATGGAATTCAGGCCCTTAAAAATGGAAATTTTGCAAACGACCTCGGATTTCGACGAAACCACTTTTGTTGGATCCGGGATGTAAAATTATTGCTAGATTCCAAATTTCATAATTTTTCGAATCAATATGTGAGCGTGGCAAAGGAAAACGCATTTGATCAGTTTCAGTTGATTTTAATCGACTGGAAAATGGCCATTTTTCAAATGGTGTCAGAATTCGACGAAACTAGTTTTGTTAGGACCGTATCGTCAATACGAAGTTAGAAATAATTTTTCTGTAATTTTTCGAGTCCGTATGTGACCCTGGTAAATTGAAATGTGCATTTAAATTGAACATATAAAGAATTATACTTTAAATTCAACGGAAACTGATTCAAACAATCGAATAAGTTTATGATACATATCCCATTGTGTTCGGAATGGGGGTAATTAGCTATGGGCGACAGTCGGTGGGTTCGATTTGGGGTTCAAAAGAAAGGTCAACATTTACAGGAAATAAATAAATAAATAAAATAAATTATATATATCTTGGCCCCCCCTTCCCTCTTCTCTCTCTTCAGTTCTTCCCGGAAAAAAAAAGAGAAACGTGATCCAGGAATCCGCCGCCGCCTTAGTCAGAAACCGCCTCCCCCTCCGTTCATCTTCTCCAAACGCGTCGCGCCTCTCCTTTCTCCCCTCCCCCTCGATCGAAATCCCAAGCCCTAGCCCACCTCAGACCAACGCAGTCACCCACCAACCCCCTTTCCGCCGCCTCCCCCCCTCTGGAAGCACGCAGCGGCCTCTACCACCTTACGACGCCCTCAAACAGCAACTTTCCTCAGTAAACCCCCCCTCGTCGATCGCTCAGTTTCCCTCCGCCTCTGTTCCCATCGCAACATCGAGGTTCACCTGTCGCCATCAGTCGCGAGCAGCCCCGCCCCACATCAGCACCGCAGTGGGCCCCCTTGCAGTGAAGATTCGATTTTTATTTCTTTAAAGAAATGTAAGTTTTTTTCCTTTTTAATTAATGGTATTATTAAAAATTAGATCTTTGTATGTAAGAAAAATCAGTTTCCTTTATATAAGGGTTAGATTTTTGAAGTATAAACAGCTAGGAATTTCATGTGATAAAAGTTTGAATTTTTATTTGGAAAGTTAGACTTTTAATGAATAAAAAGATATGATCTTTTAATGTAAAAAGTTCGGATTTTTAATCATAGAAAAGGTAAGGATTTTTATGTATAGAAAAGGCCAAGTTTTTAGAAGAGAAAAGATCAAATTTTTATAATATAGAAAGTATAAAAATATAATCTTTTATATAGTAGAACATTAAAAATATAATCTTTTATATAGTAGAACATTAAAAATATAATCTTTTATAAAGTAGAACATTAAAAATATAATCTTTTATATTGTAGAAGTATAAAATTATAATTTTTATACAAAGTGAAGTGTAAAAATATGATTTTTATATATTGAATAGTGAGATGTAAAAATATGATTTTTATATATTGAATAGCGAAGTGTAAAAATATGATTTTTATATATTGAATAGCGAAGTAAAAATATGATTTTTATATATTGAATAGCGAGGTGTAAAAATATGATTTTTATATATTGAATAGCGAAGTAAAAATATGATTTTTATATATGTAGTGAATTCGGGCAACGAAATAGACGAAAGAAAAGCACGGTGAAGATTTCCTACCCATGAAGAATTGCGTCATTCAGTTTAGCGAAAGGGTGAGAATTTCTCGCTTTTTGACTTTATTTCTAGTTGAAATATATACTAGGATGCAGACGGTGTTTAGTAGCACCCGACACCCGTCATCCACAGACCATGGATGGCTTGTTTGTTAAATTGTTTGGTTGTGTAGTTGGTTAGATTATTTGGTTTGAATTGAATTGTTTGGTTAAATGAAATTGATTTGATTGATGTGTGAATGGCGTGGGCCTTCAATAGACCGGGGATAAGGCTAGGCCTTGTCCCGTTTCTAGTATCGTGCCGTTATGCAGCCGAAATTTTCTAAAATATGTTAGAAAAATAAAAATATTATTTTATTGAATAAATGAACCGAATAGAATATTCATAGTTTGAATAAAATATTTTGATCGTTAAAAATATAATTTTTAACGTGGAAGCGAATAAAATAAAATACTCATTTGCAAACCGGACGGTTTGTTTATGTACACCTATTTGAAGGACATTGATTGGGTCGATAAATTTTACACATCGCCCAACTGCACAAATAAAATCCGTGTTTGATTGTTTGAAACCCCACACGGATGTTGGGATGAAATTTGAAGTTCACTCATCCTGATTGATTAAATATGTCAGTCGATGGATCGACAGGCTGTTATAAGCGTTAGATATCTATATTTGATGCCTATACATTGTAGTGCACTTTAGATGATGGTTGATTATTTATCGTTGCTATTATATACATTTGTTGTATGGAATCCATATAATTAACTTTATATGGTAATTGATTGGGCCTCATTCCAATTGGAAAAATAAAGAATATTATAAAATAAAGGTTCTTGTGTTGACAGTACTCATCCGTTGAGATTAGTCATGTGTTGAACGAAATATTTTAATAATAAAATGTACATATTTATCAATATAAAATAAAGGTTCATGTGTTGACAGTACTCATCCGTTGAGATTAGTCATGTGTTGAATGAAATATTTTAATAATAAAATGTACATCTTTATCAATATAAAATAAAGGTTCATGTGTTGACAGTACTCATCCGTTGATATTAGTCATGTGTTGAACGAAATATTTTAATAATAAAATGTACATCTTTATCAATATAAAATAAAGGTTCATGTGTTGACAGTACTCATCCGTTGAGATTATTCATGTGTTGAATGAAACATTTTGATAATAGAAATATTTGTAATAGAAATATATTGAAATAGAAATATTTGAAATAGAATATTTGAAAATAGGAATATATGAAGCCGTGTTGATTAGATTGACGCCATTTTGAAGTGAACGATAATTATATCGATTTTATTCATTTGAAAATGAATATTGAAAAGTGATTTCGAAATCGAATATTTTGAAATGAAATTTGAATCGAATTGAATTGAATAGAAAATGGATTCAAATAGAATTGAATTTGATTCGAATATAAAACAAATTTGAATTCAAACGAATATAAAACAAATTTGAATTGAAACGAATATAAAACAAATTTGAATTGAAACGAATAGAAAACGAATTCGAATTTGAATTGAATAGAAAACGAATTCGAATTGAATTGATTAGAAAACGAATTCGAAATTGAATTGAATAGAAAACGAATTCGAATTGAATTGATTAGAAAACGAATTCGAATTTGAATTGAATAGAAAACGAATTCGAATTGAATTGATTAGAAAACGAATTCGAATTTAAATTGAATAGAAAACGAATTCGAATTGAATTGATTAGAAAACGAATTCGAATTGAATTGATTAGAAAACGAATTCGAATTGAATTGAATAGAAAACGAATTCGAATTGAATTGAGTAGAAAACGAATTTGAATTGAATAGAAAACGAATTCGAATTGAATTGAATAGAAAACGAATTTGAATTGAATTGAATTCAATTGAAACGAATTGAAATAGAGTTGAAACAAATTTGAATTGAAATCAAATAGAAGTGAATGTAGAAAGAATTTATAAGGGGAAAATTCAATTTTAATTTGAATTTGAATTAAAGGTTGAAATTGTTTTTAAAACAAATTTGAAATGACTTATAAAATTCGTTTTAAAAAGGTATCGACGATATATGTATAATATATATATATTATATATATATAATGGCCTGAATAGAACGCGCCGCGCCGCGGCAGTTCGTGAATTTCGACCATTTATTTCAAACGAACATTACGGGAGATCCGACCGTCGGATTCTCTAAAATCGGAACCGTTGGGTTCGTATCGAAAAGAGCTTTCTAACGAATATTAGAAATTTGAAATCTAACGGTTGGATTTGGAGATACGTCCAAATCAAATTTGGAAAAGGTCAGTGTAAGTGCAGTTCGATGGCCGTTGATGGAAACTGTACGGGCCTTGATAAAATTATTAAAAATAGTAATAATTAGTGTAAAATCATAAGAAATGATTTGGGAAAAATTGGGATGAAAAACTCCATATTTGAATAGATTTTTATCGAAATGAACTAGTTTTGAACTGGAATTAAAACCCATTTATTTTTAAATAAATAAATTGGATTTGAAATGGGTTTAAAACAGAATTGATTCATGGGTTTATCGTGAACTGTGTTTTATATAACACTAGTTCTTTAACCCGATAATAAATAGAATGTGATTTGGGTTTACCGTGAACTGTGTTTTAAATGACACAAGTTCTTTAACCCAGTAAAAAGAGTTCTGATGAATCTTCAATTAAATTGATAATTTAAATTATCAACTTTAGAAAATAAGCGAGAATGGAGTATCACCTGTTTTGCTCCAAAGCGATAGTTAAATCTTTAATTAGATTTGAACGTGAAATGGTAATTAATTTTACCGAACACTGTGATGTTAAATATGGAGTATTACCAGTTTTGCTTCATGGGATGAATAGGTTGGGATTGGGAAATAAATTAAATAATTACTTCGGTATGGTTCGCTAATCTCGACTAGTTTGGAAAACCATAATTTGGTTTGAAATGACATCCAAAGGAAGATTAAAGGATAAATTTTAATGAATTTATCTTGGATAAAATTAATGGGAACCTTTCTCTAAGAATTGAAATTTAGAAACTAGCTGAAGGTCAGTTAAGAAGAATGGTTTCCTGGATATTGATCTGATGTTGGTTTCGGCCTTCGGGGTTAATATTTAGGGAATTGCTCTCTTACTGATTTACGGTTAGTAACTAATGAATTGGAATGAGGTGTATGTTGTGCTTGTGTAACATTTATTTTTAATATACGCGGGTTGTTCGGAAAGGCCGGGTTTATACCCATTCTGAATAACCGATTCGACGATATGTCGAAGATGAAGACGGTGGTTGAAGGCCGGAAGTCCTCACATCGTTTGGATAATTACTAACGATCCTGATTGGGCTGTACACCCAAGAGGATGGAAATAGTTGGTGGTCGTCCAGACGTACTTGGAGATGGATGGATATGCGAGGAAAGTGCCTCCGGTTTCGTTCAGACCTAGAACGGACTTGTAAATGGATGGTGTGTCTGACATTGTATTCCTTTATATTGTATTTGTTGATCTCTGCTAAATATATATATGTTTGGCGGCGGAGAATTTATTCTCTTGCTTAACGCCCTTCTCTGAGACATATGAGCTCAGAAGTTATATATTGGCAGAAATCAGTGGTACGATATGGATTGATAGTGTGGCATGCTGAGATGCAGTGATCCAGACTTTTGTTGAAAAGCAAAGTTTGGTGGTTGATGATCAAAGCGCAGCTGATATAGCATGGCTTTGTGTATAGCGTTGATCCGCGAGCCTCACACCCCGGTATGGTGGTAAACTGATGGTTTGATCAGTATGCTTTTTCGTGGATGGGCACCTTAGTGGTGTCGTGGATTCGGTCGACCGAGATGAGCCTAGTGCTCAGGGATATATAGAGTAGGCGGTGTTTTCTCTCGCTGGGACGTAAGCCGCGGTGGTACTCTGGTCCCAAATGTGCGGATGTGCAGACGGTGTTCTCTTGTTGGGACGTAAGCCGTGGTGAATTGCATTACGCGATCGATCTTTCGAATCACGAGCCACCATGATGGAAATCCAATTTCCGATACGTGTATTTCAGTTTTATTTGTAGAGCCTAGTATGGCGACATAGTGGGATGGGGCACTTATGCCGTCTATGATTGATACTTATGATTTGAAGATATTTTATACAATATGCACTTATAAAAGCATCAAATGATTTGTTCTAAACGTATCAAGCATTCTTGGCTATTATAAGGTAAAAACCCTATCCTCCGGCTTGCGTTGCATTGTGTGATGGGACCTGAGTCTTATAATAGCTTCATTTTTCTTTATTTAGCATTGCGCTGTTGTTTTATGCACTGGTGTTCTTGGGAGGAAACCCGTTCCGTGTTATACGGCGTGGTCCCTTGATTTACCTAACTTTAAAATTAAAGATTAATAACTGTTTTAGTTCTCACACCAGTCACATGACTGACCTGAAGCTTATTGTTTTAACCTAAACTCTGGGTGCCCCTATTTTCCACACGGGCAGCTAGTAGTTTTGGTTTTGCAGATTTATATTCACAGGATCCTGGTTTACAGCTGGAACGATATCCGGAAAGCTTTGTATCCGTATATCTCCTTCAGTTGTGTATCGTATTATTTTCCACTGCTATGTATTTAAATGTAATTTAAATCTCTGATATTTTTGTGTAATATACATTTATACTCTGTATATTCTTGTATCTGATGGAATTGTTGTAATAACAATGAAATGTTCTTTTGTCTGCGTTCTGATTTGTCTTGTCCTCACAGTAATTCGTTCTTTCTCATCTCTTCGGAGACCGGGGAAGTTTCGGGTCGCTTCATTTGGTATCAGAGCTTTGGTTTACAAAGCTCAGAGAACAAGACACATTAGAACCAAACGAAAGAATTCATCAGAGATTGGATTAGTAATATCCAATAAGAATGACTCGTTAGGGATGGGATCAGTAGTATCCTAGGGCGAGTCGAAAGAGTGTTATTTTTAAAATAAACATTTAAACAAACTTTGTTTTGAAAGTTTAAACCATTTTATACGTATTTGAATATTTGTTTTATATTGAATTTGGACAATCCAATATATAAAGATTTTGCATATACGCCTTGCAAACGTGTATTCGAAGTTTTAATATACTGAATGGATATAGAATCACACACTAGTCACCCGGAGATGATACTAATGGTTGAGATCTCATCATCAGTGTTTATGTTCGAGTTTCGAAAGTGAGATATTTATATATTTCCAATCGACTGGTGTGAGAACCAAACTAGATAGGTTTATTGTTGTGATTTGGTATCAAAAACATGATTTTTAGTATATATATATAAAATTTATACCTTTGAAAGTTAACCAAAACATTAATTACTAGCTGTGATGATTATTAATTCAACTAATAGAAATACTGGAATGATATATAAAGCATAAATCAAGATATTTGTTAATGAAAAGTAATGCAAACTCTCTTGATAAAATCCTCAAATATAATGTAGGAGATGGTTCTCTATGGCTTATATAATGTTGACTTCAGTATGACTCCGAAACAAACAAGGAGGGCCCAGCAGAAAGCAGAAAAAGAAAGGAAGTTGAACTTAGGAACATACGTAGGTGTTTATTGTCGTATATGCAGAGAAGAAGGGCATTATGCGGTTCGGTGCCCTAAGAGAAAGAAAATCAAGGAGAAAGAGATAAGAATGGACATAGTTTGTTTTAAGTGCAAAGAAACGGGACGTTTTGTGGATAAGTGTCCAAACGTTAAGAAAAAATCCATAAAATTAGGAAAAGAAAAGAAGTGCTTCCGATGCAAAGAAGTAAGGCATCTAGCCCGAAATTGCCCGTTAAAGAAGGGTGATAAGAAATCCAAAGGAAAGGAGATATCTACTTTGGAAATTATGCAAGAAGGAGGCACGACTTCCTAGAAAGTTGGGTTTTAATGTAATGAACTGGCATTTTGGATATATGTATGGATGTGTATGATGCTTGTATGAACTTAAATATGCTTTTGTTTTAAAAATGTATCGATATTGAATAATATAGCTAGTGTAAGAAGAATGATTGAACTAAGGTGAATTTAGCACCGCATATAAGAATGTTTTGGAATTTGATTGAAATTGCATGCATATACTTGTACTTACACTGAACAGGTCATAGCAAGGAGGCTAGAGCAGAGAATAAAATTTGTTTGCCCGACAAATAGGTACATGTTTACTATAATTTACTGTTTTGTTTGGGTGATGATGATTTTATGAGCCGATTGGCTAGTCGCTTGGCTTTTTCTTTTTCTTTTTGAGATCAGAAGGCCTTTATGGCAATTTCCGGATTTTCCCGTGGCTCCCGGTGCAGGGGAGGTTATGGCGAAATTTTTCGAAAATTTAGGGTGTTAGCCAAATTTTTGAAATTTTTGAAAAGTTCTTAGAAACTGAAAAGTTGAAGAACTTAAGCCGTAATCAAAACAATGGAAGTTGAGTTGAATTGATCAAACCACTTTCGACTTTGTTCCTTTTCGGGGACGAAAAGTTATAAGTGGGGGAGATTGTAACAACCCGAAAATCTGGGCCAGTTTAAATTTTTTATTTTGGCAACTATAGCGAATTTTGAATACTTAAAATGAATTATTTTAAATAATATCGACAAGAAATTTATTTTGAATAGAATTCGAACATATATATTGTATACGTCGTCGTTAGAATATAAATAATTATATATAATTATAAAAGGAATTGAAAATGGCGCGGTAGTTCGATAATTCGATTTCAAACTTCAAATGAATGTACCGTGTGCAAAATAAACCGGATTTTAGTGAAACCAAAAATAATGGGATCTAATTGTGACTATCTTTCCAACGAATCCGAAAAATTGAAATTTCATAGCGGGAATCAAAAGATATGTCCAGTTGAAAATTCTGAATAGTCGCTATTGGAATTCAGGCCCTTAAAAATGGAAATTTCGCAAATGACCTCGGATTTCGACGAAACCACTTTTGTTAGACCAGTTTCAGTTTGTGAGCGTGGCAAAGGAAAACGCGTTTGACCAGTTTCAGTTGATTTTAATCGACTGGAAAATGGCCATTTTTCAAACGGTGTCAGAATTCGACGAAACTAGTTTTGTTAGGACCGTATCGTCAATACGAAGTTAGAAATAATTTTTCTGTAATTTTTCGAGTCCGTATGTGACCCCGGTAAATTGAAATGTGCGTTTAAATTGAAAATATAAAGAATTATACTTTAAATTCAACGGAAACTGATTCAAACAATCGAATCAGTTTATGATACATATCCCATTGTGTTCGGAATGGGGGTAATTAGCTATGGGCGACAGTCGGTGGGTTCGATTTGGGGTTCAAAAGAAAGGTCAACATTTATAGGAAAAATAAATAAATAAAATAAATTATATATATCTTGGCCCCCCTTCCCTCTTCTCTCTCTTCAGTTCTTCCCGAAAAAAAAAAAGAGAAACGCGATCCTGGAATCCGCCGCCGCCTTAGTCGGAAACCGCCTCCCCCTCCGTTCATCTTCTCCAAACGCGCCGCGCCTCTCCTTTCTCCCCCCCCCCCTCGATCGAAATCCCAAGCCCTAGCCCACCTCAGACCGACGCAGTCCCCCACCGACCCCCTTTCCACTGCCTCCCCCCCTCTAGAAGCGCGCAGCGGCCTCTACCACCTTCCGACGCCCTCAAACAGCACCCTTCCTCAGTAAACCCCCCCTCGTCGATCGCTCAGTTTCCCTCCGCCTCTGTTCCCATCGCAACATCGAGGTTCACCTGTCGCCATCAGTCGCGAGCAGCGCCGCCCCACGTCAGCACCGCAGTGGGCCCCCTTGCAGTGAAGATTCGATTTTTATTTCTTTAAAGAAATGTAAGTTTTTTTCCTTTTGAATTAATGGTATTATTAAAAATTAGATCTTTGTATGTTAGAAAAATCAGTTTCCTTTATATAAGGGTTAGATTTTTGAAGTATAAACAGCTATGAATTTCATGTGATAAAAGTTTGAATTTTTATTTGGAAAGTTAGACTTTTAATGAATAAAAATATATGATCTTTTAATGTAAAAAGTTCGGATTTTAATCATAGAAAAGGTTAGGATTTTTATGTATAGAAAAGGCCAAGTTTTTAGAAGAGAAAAGATCAAATTTTTATAATATAGAAAGTATAAAAATATAATCTTTTATATAGTAGAACATTAAAAATATAATCTTTTATATAGTAGAACATTAAAAATATAATCTTTTATATAGTAGAACATTAAAAATATAATCTTTTATATTGTAGAAGTATAAAATTATAATTTTTATACAAAGTGAAGTGTAAAAATATGATTTTTATATATTGAATAGTGAGATGTAAAAATATGATTTTTATATATTGAATAGCGAAGTGTAAAAATATGATTTTTATATATTGAATAGCGAAGTAAAAATATGATTTTTATATATTGAATAGCGAGGTGTAAAAATATGATTTTTATATATTGAATAGCGAAGTAAAAATATGATTTTTATATATGTAGTGAATTCGGGCAACGAAATAGACGAAAGAAAAGCACGGTGAAGATTTCCTACCCATGAAGAATTGCGTCATTCAGTTTAGCGAAAGGGTGAGAATTTCTCGCTTTTTGACTTTATTTCCAGTTGAAATATATACCGGGATGCAGACGGTGTTTAGTAGCACCCGACACCCGTCATCCACAGACCATGGATGGCTTGTTTGTTAAATTGTTTGGTTGTGTAGTTGATTAGATTATTTGGTTTGAATTGAATTATTTGGTTAAATGAAATTGATTTGATTGATGTGTGAATGGCGTGGGCCTTCACTAGACCGGGGATAAGGCTAGGCCTTGTCCCGTTTCTAGTATCGTGCCGTTATGCCGCCGAAATTTTCTAAAATATGTTAGAAAAATAAAAATATCATTTTATTGAATAAATGAACCGAATAGAATATTCATAGTTTGAATAAAATATTTTGATCGTTAAAAATATAGTTTTTAACGTGGAAGCGAATAAAATAAAATACTCATTTGCAAACCGGACGGTTTGTTTATGTACACCTATTTGAAGGACATTGATTGGGTCGATAAATTTTACACATCGCCCAACTGCACAAATAAAATCTGTGTTTGATTGTTTGAAACCCCACACGGGTGTTGGGATGAAATTTGAAGTTCACTCATCCTGGTTGATTAAATATGTCGGTCGATGGATCGACAGGCTATTATAAGCGTCAGATATCTATATTTGATGCCTACACAGTGTAGTGCACCTTTAGATGATGGTTGATTATTTATCGTTGCTATTAAATACATTTGTTGTATGGAATCCATATAATTAACTTTATATGGTAATTGATTGGGCCTCATTCCAATCGGAAAAATAAAGAATATTATAAAATAAAGGTTCATGTGTTGACAGTACTCATCCGTTGAGATTAGTCATGTGTTGAACGAAATATTTTAATAATAAAATGTACATCTTTATCAATAAAAAATAAAGGTTTATGTGTTGACAGTACTTATCCGTTGAGATTAGTCATGTGTTGAACGAAATATTTTAATAATAAAATGTACATCTTTATCAATATAAAATAAAGGTTCATGTGTTGACAGTACTCATCCGTTGAGATTAGTCATGTGTTGAACGAAACATTTTGACAATAGAAATATTTGTAATAGAAATATATTGAAATAGAAATATTTGAAATAGAATATTTGAAAATAGGAATATATGAAGCCGTGTTGATTAGATTGACGCCATTTTGACGTGAACGATAATTATATCGATTTTATTCATTTTAAAATGAATATTGAAAAGTGATTTCGAAATCGAATATTTTGAAATGAAATTTGAATCGAATTGAGTTGAATAGAAAATGGATTCAAATAGAATTGAATTTGATTCGAATATAAAACAAATTTGAATTGAAACGAATATAAAACAAATTTGAATTGAAACGAATATAAAATAAATTTGAATTGAAACGAATAGAAAACGAATTCGAATTTGAATTGTATAGAAAACGAATTCGAATTGAATTGATTAGAAAACGAATTCGAAATTGAATTGAATAGAAAACGAATTCGAATTGAATTGATTAGAAAACAAATCCGAATTTGAATTGAATAGAAAACGAATTCGAATTGAATTGATTAGAAATTGAATTCGAATTTAAATTGAATAGAAAACGAATTCGAATTGAATTGATTAGAAAACGAATTCGAATTGAATTGATTAGAAAACGAATTCGAATTGAATTGAATAGAAAACGAATTCGAATTGAATTGAGTAGAAAACGAATTTGAATTGAATAGAAAACGAATTCGAATTGAATTGAATAGAAAACGAATTTGAATTGAATTGAATTCAATTGTAACGAATTGAAATAGAGTTGAAACAAATTTGAATTGAAATCAAATAGAAGTGAATGTAGAAAGAATTTATAAGGGGAAAATTCAATTTTAATTTGAATTTGAATTAAAGGTTGAAATTGTTTTTAAAACAAATTTGAAATGACTTATAAAATTCGTTTTAAAAAGGTATCGACGATATATGTATAATATATATATATATTATATATATATAATGGCCTGAATAGAACGCGCCGCGCCGCGGCAGTTCGTGAATTTCGACCATTTATTTCAAACGAACATTACGGGAGATCCGACCGTCGGATTCTCTAAAACCGGAACCGTTGGGTTCGTATCGAAAAGAGCTTTCTAACGAATATTAGAAATTTGAAATCTAACGATTGGATTTGGAGATACGTCCAAATCAAATTTGGAAAAGGTCGGTGTAAGTGCAGTTCGATGGCCGTTGATGGAAATCGACTGTACGGGCCTTGATAAAATTATTAAAAATAATAATAATTAGTGTAAAATCATAAGAAATGATTTGGGAAAAATTGGGATGAAAAACTCCATATTTGAATAGATTTTTATCGAAATGAACTAGTTTTGAACTGGAATTAAAACCCATTTATTTTTAAATAAATAAATTGGATTTGAAATGGGTTTAAAACAGAATTGATTCATGGGTTTATCGTGAACTGTGTTTTATATAACACTAGTTCTTTAACCCGATAATAAATAGAATGTGACTTGGGTTTATCGTGAACTGTGTTTTAAACGACACAAGTTCTTTAACCCAGTAAAAAGAGTTTTGATGAATCTTCAATTAAATTGATAATTTAAATTATCAACTTTAGAAAATAAGCGAGAATGGAGTATCACCAGTTTTGCTCCAAAGCGATAGTTAAATCTTTAATTAGATTTGAACGTGAAATGGTAATTAATTTTACCGAACACTGTGATGTTAAATATGGTGTATTACCAGTTTTGCTTCATGGGATGAATAGGTTGGGATTGGGAAATAAATTAAATAATTACTTCGGTATGGTTCGCTAATCTCGACTAGTTTGGAAAACCATAATTTGGTTTGAAATGACATCCAAAGGAAGATTAAAGGATAAATTTTAAGGAATTTATCTTGGATAAAATTAATGGGAACCTTTCTCTAAGAATTGAAATTTAGAAACTAGCTGAAGGTTAGTTAAGAAGAATGGTTTCCTGGATATTAATCTGATGTTGGTTTCGGCCTTCGGGGTTAATATTTGGGGAATTGCTCTCTTACTGATTTACGGTTAGTAACTAATGAATTGGAATGAGGCGTATGTTGTGTTTGTGTAATATTTATTTTTAATATACGCGGGTTGTTCGGAAAGGCCAGGTTTATACCCATTCTGAATAACCGATTCGACGATATGTCGAAGATGAAGACGGTGGTTGAAGGCCGGAAGTCTTCACATCGTTTGGATAATTACTAACGATCCTAATTGGGCTGTACACCCAAGAGGATGGAAATAGTTGGTGGTCGTCCAGACGTACTTGGAGATGGATGGATATGCGAGGAAAGTGCCTCCGGTTTCGTTCAGACCTAGAACGGACTTGTAAATGGATGGTGTGTCTGACATTTTATTCCTTTATATTGTATTTGTTGATCTCTGCTAAATATATATCTGTTTGGCGGCGGAGAATTTATTCTCTTGCTTAACGCCCTTCTCTGAGACATATGAGCTCAGAGGTTATATATTGGCAGAAATCAGTGGTACGATATGGATTGATAGTGTGGCATGCTGAGATGCAGTGATCCAGACTTTTGTTGAAAAGCAAAGTTTGGTGGTTGATGATCAAAGCGCAGCTGATATAGCATGGCTTTGTGTATAGCGTTGATCCGCGGGCCTCACACCCCGGTATGGTGGTAAACTGATGGTTTGATCAGTATGCTTTTTCGTGGATGGGCACCTCAGTGGTGTCGTGGATTCGGTCGACCGAGATGAGCCTAGTGCTCAGGGATATATAGAGTAGGCGGTGTTTTCTCTCGCTGGGACGTAAGCCACGGTGGTACTCTGGTCCCAAATGTGCGGATGTGCAGACGGTGTTCTCTTGTTGGGACGTAAGCCATGGTGAATTGCATTACGCGATCGATCTTTCGAATCAGGAGCCACCATGATGGAAATCCAATTTCCGATACGTGTATTTCGGTTTTATTTGTAGAGCCTAGTATGGCGACATAGTGGGATGGGGCACTTATGCCATCTATGATTGATACTTATGATTTGAAGATATTTTATACAATATGCACTTATAAAAGTATCAAATGATTTGTTCTAAATGTATCAAGCATTCTTGGCTATTATAAGGTAAAAACCCTATCCTCCGGCTTGCGTTGCATTATGTGATGGGACCTGGGTCTTATAATAGCTTCATTTTTCTTTATTTAGCATTGCGCTGTTGTTTTATGCACTGGTGTTCTTGGGAGGAAACCCGTTCCGTGTTATACAGCGTGGTCCCTTGATTTACCTAACTTTAAAAATAAAGATTAATAACTGTTTTAGTTCTCACACCAGTCACATGACTGACCAGGAGTTTATGGTTTTAACCTAAACTCTGGGTGCCCCTATTTTCCACACGGGCAGCTAGTAGTTTTGGTTTTGCAGATTTATATTCACAGGATCCTGGTTTACAGCTGGAACGATATTCGGAAAGCTTTGTATCCGTATATCTCCTTCAGTTGTGTATCGTATAATTTTCCGCTGCTATGTATCTAAATGTAATTTAAATCTCTGATATTTCTGTGTAATATTCGTTTATACTCTGTATATTCTTGTATCTGATGGAATTGTTGTAATAACAATGAAATGTTCTTTTGTCTGCGTTCTGATTTGTCTTGTCCTCACAGTAATTCGTTCTTTCTCATCTCTTCGGAGACCGGGGAAGTTTCGGGTCGCTTCACCAAGTATCAGCCCTGAAGACCGAAATCAACATCAGATCGACGCATAGAAATTCATTCAACTCAACCTGTAACAACCCGGAAAATCTGAACCAATTTAAAATTTTTAATTTAGCTATTTTAGTGGATTTTAAATACTTAAAATAAATTATTTTAAATAATAAGGATGAAAAGTATGTTTGAATCGATGTTTGAAAATAAATATAATTATTTTAATTATAAACAAGGCCTGAAATAGCGCGGTAGTTTCAAAATTGGAATTCAAACTTTGACTAACTGTACCGGGTGCAAAATAAAACGGATTTTAGTGAAACCAAAAATATTTAAATCTGTTCATGAATATCTTTATAACGAATCTGAAAAATTGAAGTTTCATAGCGGGAATCAAAAGTTATGGCCAAATGAATTTTCAGAAAGGTAGCTATAGAGTATATATAGCCCTTGGAAATAGACATTTGCAAATGACCTCAGAATTCGACGAAACCACTTTTGTTGGATTCAGGATGTCAAATTATTTCTAGGTTTAAAATTTCATAATTTTTGAAGTTAGTATGTGAGTGTGGCGAAGGAAAACGTGTTTGGTCGATTTCAGTTAAATTGAATCGACCAGAAAATGGTCATTTTTCAAACGGTCTCAGAATTCGACGAAATCAGTTTTGTTGGGACTGTATCATCAAAACATAGCTAGATTTATTTATTTTGGGAATTTTTTAGAATCAGTATGTGGCCTTGACAAATTGAAATGTACATTCAAATCAAATATTGAATGTTTTATATTTTAATTGAAAGAAAAACTGACTGAAACAGTCGAATGGGCCTATAAAACATATCCCATTGTGTTCAAAATGGGGGTATTTAGCAGGGGACGACAATCGTTGGGTTGGGATTGGAGTTAGTATGTGAAGAGGGGTATTTTTAGGATTTTAAAAGTATATAAGAAAAATATATCGGCCGATCCCATTCATTCTCTCTCCCCGATCCATCTTCCAGCCGATGACGAAAACCACTCAATTGCTTCCCCCTCCGATTTCACCTTCCACACTCAATAAAAACGAAAGCCCCAATAAGGTTTTTGTAGATCTTCTCAAAAGCTGCAAATCCATATAAAGTTTTCTAATTATCGTTGAGGAAATCGTGCGAATCACCCTTGGGAAGTCTCGCCGTTCATCGCCAGATTCTGCCGTCGCCTGAGGTCCGAGCTTGCCGTCGCTTAGGGTGCCAGTGCACCTCTCCTAGCCTGTCAACGTGGTGCAGGCTGATCGATGCATCGCTTCACGGATTGGGTGCAAATCGAGACCCTAGTTTTGAACTGATTTGCTGAGGTATGGGTTGGTTTATTTTAAACCATTTCAACACTTTAAAACCGTCGCGATTTATGATTTTACAATAAAAATCATATCTTTTTCGTATGTTGTCGAAATCCAGTGAAACAAGAGACAGTTGACTCGTGTGGACGCCTTCTACATTCTAGAAGAGACCAGATATTTTTCTGAGCCTTCTACAATTTTTGGAGGAGTGGTACCGAATGTGAGATTTCTGAATTATAAACGATATGGAAATGACGATGTATAAATTATATAGTCGATGTATGAGTTATATAAGCGTTGTACACCTCATGTATAAGCAATGTATAAGTTGTATGTTCGATGTATAAGTTATATATGCGTTGTAAAAATTATATATGCGTTGAATGATATTGAAATATATTAAAATGAAATCGAAATATAGTTATATACATATATCGATATATATATATATATATATATATATATATATATATATACATATATATACATACTCCCCTCGTCCACAGACCATGGACGATATATATTGGTTGTGATATTGTTTGGATTTGTTTGATGTGAAACTTGATGAATATCATGAATGGTTGATTGGAAATGATTGATTGTGGTTGAAATCCCAATAGGATTAGTATATAGGAAAAAAATTCTGCGTATGAACTAGATATTGAAATCCCCATTGTCAAAAGCTGCAAGGCTTTAAGGTAGAGCGAGGAGACGTACTCGAGACGGTGCCAGTTTTAACTATCCTGTCGTTATGGTGCCGAAATTTTCAATAATATTCAAGTATTAGAATTATTTTCATGTGTTGGAACTATATTCATGTGTTAAATAGAAATTCATGTATTGAATAAAATTCATGTGTTGAATGACATTCATGTATTGAATAAATTCTTTGAAAGATAAAAATCACATTTTTATCATCTATATATATTATATAAAATAATCGTGTTTTGAATTAAATTGTTTTACAATAAAAATCACATTTTTATCATCTATATAGATTATATAAAATAATTGTGTTTTGAAACAAATTGTTTTACAATAAAAATCACATTTTTATCATCTATATAGAGTTTATAAAATAATCGTGTTTTGAAATAAATTTTTTACAATAAAAATCACATTTTTATTATATATATGAATTGTTAAAAATAGTGATATGCTGAAATAAATATCTGTTGGATAAAAATATCATTTTTATCAAATATATGAAATGAATATGGTTTTGAAATCGAAGAATGGATTATATATATATAATTAAAATAAATCGAATAACGAAGCTGTAGTTCGTATTTTGAAACCGTGATTTTAAACAATTATTGCGGGAGATCCGACCATCGGATTTTCCCAAAACCGAAACTTTGGGTTTGCTTTGGAAATCTTTCCAATGACACCAATTTTGTAAAGATTCAGTGGTTGGATTGTCTAGAATTTTTAATTCAAATCTGAAGAAAAACAGCACTAGAATCGATTATATATATATAATTAAAATAAATCGAATAACGATGCTGTAGTTCGTATTTTGAAATCGTAACTTCAAACGATTGTACCAGGAGATAAGACCATCGGATTTTCCCAAAACTGGAACCTTAGATTCATTTTGAAAAGATCTTTCTAATGATATAAAACTTGTAAACATCCAACGGTTGGATTTTCAGATATGTGAAAATAAAATTTAAAGAAAAACAGCGCCATGGCCGCCATATGGCCTGAAACATCGTTTAAATAAAATGAGCTATTTTTAAATAAATAAAAATATGCGTTATAAAATATTATTAACGATATAGAATAGTAATAAACTAAATTTACTGTGTGTATTGGATATTCTGATGGTTAAATGTGTTTGGCACGAAATATACATTAGTGAACTGAATATGGATGTCGAATAACTTTACCATGAAATGAATTGATTTAAATTCTAAATATACGTGAATTATTTGAAAAGGCCGAGTTAAATCTCATTTCAAATAATTGATCGACGATAAGAAGTCGATAATGAAGACGGTGGTTGAAGACCGGAGATTTTCACATCGTTTGGATGATTACTGATGTCTAGATTGGGAGGCAACACAAGATATAGATAATAAGTGGTGATCGTACAGACGTGCTTGGAGATCGATGGATATGCGAGGTATAAGGTGCCTCCAGTTTTGTTCAGACCCCGAACGAACTTGTATGGACTGTATGTCTGACATTGGATTTTGCTCTGTGTTGATTGATCTCTATTAAGTATACATCTTCCTGGTGATGGGGAATTCATTCCCTTACTTCACCCTTCTCTGAGACGCACGGGATCCGAGGTTGTATATCGATAGACATCAGTTGCATGGCGTGGAGTGCCTCTGTGGCATGCCTAAGTGGGAAATGATCAAGGCTTTTGTTGAAAAGCAAAGTCTTGTGGTTGATGATCAAAGCACTGCCTGTGTGGCATAGCTTTGCGTATAGCGTTGATTCGCGAGCCTCACACCCAGGTATGAGCCAGAAACGGGAGAGGACATCAGGGAGGTCATGCATTTCCTTCTAGCTAGGGTGGTGTCAGTGACCTACCAGCCCTAACATTTATATTATTTTCACTTGTGTGGTTGTTGGATTGCGAGGCGCCTCGGATATATCGGTGATTATGTGGAGCTGATGGGGTCATTGGACTCATTTACGCCCCAAAGGGCGGGGAAATGCAGTGTTCAGGCATAATAATCCACATCGAATGGACCGGCCCTGACGATCCAAGGTGCAGTTGCGGCTGTTCTAGAGACATGTGCTAGATTGTCTCGAATTCGATAAGGACTATCTTTTGCCTTGGTTCATGACGGAAATCCAATTTCCAAATGTGACATGTGCGGTTTTGATTGTATACCTATATATGGCAACATGATATATGGTACCCATGCCGTCTATGATTGATATTTATGATTGAAATTGCTATTGAAACATATAAACACTAGTAGTAATATCAAATGCTTTTGTTTTATTCGTATCAAGCATATTTTGGCCAGTATAAGGTAAAACTCTATCCTCCGGTTTGCGTTGCATTGTGTGATAGGAACTGAGTCTTGTAATGGCTTCATTTTTATAAAAAGCATTGCGATGTTTAAAATATTTACTTGTTTAAAACACTGGCAATCCAATGGAGTAAACCCGTTCCGCGTTAGCGGCGTGGCCCTGAGATTGCTCATATTATAAAATAAGTTAAGTAGATTTCTCATACCTGTCCCATGACTGACTCGTAGTTTGTTTCACTTGCAAACTCGGGTGCCCCTATTTCTACACGAGCAGCCTTGTATTCAGGTTTTAGCAAGCTCTTTCTGGATAGCTGGAGCTGAAGATGGATTCTATCATTTATCTCTTTTTATGTTGTTCAGCTCCTGTTGTATATATTATGTTTTTTGATTCCGCTGTAGACATTTATGTAGAGCTGAACTGCATTTTGTACAAAGTATGATCATGTATACTGAGTAACTCTAATGATTATGTTTATCCAGTGTATTATTTGTACATTATCTGGTGTATTTATTTAATTCTGTTCTGCTGTTATCTATTTATGTGTTATATTCCAAATATTACCCTTGCCACCGTCGTACGGGGGTTTGGGATCTGTCTCACAACCAATCTCTGGTTAGGTTCTAATTCTTTTCAACTCGTTAATAACTCATATTATTCCACTTCTAATTCATTTAACCATTTTCTATTTTGAAAATCTCGTTTCAATTCTATTACTAGGTAACGTTAATTTAAACTTAATGTTTTAGCCCCACGCTCCCTTTCCATAAACATTGCTTATAAACTCTGGTTTAATATACACCCCTTTATCCCGCTTCCCTTTTATTAAATCAAACATCGAGTAGAACATTCAATTTAAGCTATCGCACTGGCTTAAAATCTCTTTTATAACTTAGTTATAAAACTCGGTTTTTAGTATAAAACCATTCATCAACTCTTTTCAAAAAAATCCCAATTATATTTCAATATCCACTTGGATTACTTACCTTAATGAATCTCATTACTAATTGATCACTTAAATTATTAAAATAAGTATTTACATTATCTTTAAATATTTTAGAAGTAGTTACTTCTTAACTAAAACAAATAGTAAACTTCTATTTAAAACCTTATTAAAGTAAAAGCAATATTCATTAATCTATTTAATTTGATTAATTAACAATAAGTTAATTTAAAAACATGGTTGTCTCGTTAACCAATTCCATTTAATCATTCTTTTGAATCAATTAATAATTGATTTAAATCATTTCATTTAATTGTCTCTGAGAAACAATAAATCCAACTTCTAACCGTTAGGTCAATTTCTGCACAATCTGCTTATAATTCTTATTAACATAATAATTTGGTTTGTCAAAATCATTTAATAATTTTATAGACTTAAGTAAATAAATAAATAATATTTTTCCTTTTATAACTTCTATCCAAAATAATAGTTTTAAAAATCTAACTTCAGATATAAAATAAATTTTATAACTTCATTACCATCAATTCTACTGACGGTAAATCAATATTAATAAACGATATATTTTTGGGCCAACTGATACCAATTACTCAACCAATACGGCTGATTGGTCAAAACAAAAACAAATGTTGAATTTAACTTCAACAGTCAGTAATCATGTCAATCATCCAATCATATCAGTTAAACAGTCCATATAATTGTAATATGAAATTAAACAATAAATGTGAGGAATTCAGTTGGACCCCTTCAACCTAGTTTTCCCTGCATCCAAATACGTTACCTCCATAATATTATTTTATTTCCATAAACAGATGTAATATTCAACCATCAAACAATGTATATCAGCAATCCAAACATCCATCAACCAATAATAGCACACAAATGTTTAAACCCAACTTATATAAAATAAAAGTGGGAGAAAACTGAGTGAGTTGAAATCACCTTGATTTTCATCTGTTGTCAGAATGGCTCGTTTTACCCTCTTCCAGCTGCGTTCAACACCATCCGTTCCAATTCTAAAATCTACGTCTGTTGCTACGTTTCATCATCCTTTGTTTTATCTGTCATGGTATGACACGGTTACCATTTTAATACAGTATTCACTTATATTATTAAACTTAAATAATATTTTAGTAACTAAATTTTTATTCACATTTAAGAAACTTGATTAGGCACGGGTTAAATAAGAGGGCATGTTATTGTTTCGATTAGGCACCATACTATTCGAACAACCATATATAACTTTGACAAATACAATGGTTTAGGCACCCATAAAAAGTCACCGTTTGTTTGAGCATATATCGTTAACCGTTATTGATTCGGTTAGTCACTGTTTGTTTGCCAAATCTATGTATAGGGAGGAAAGTGCTTAAAAGCAAAAAATCGCTAGTTTCATACTTAAACAAAACAGTTATTCAAATACATGCCACCCCAAAATTCCACCTTTTGATCAGTTATACGCCCAAGCACGCTTTTCATGCAAACATTAATGCTTTTCACATAACCACTTTTATTGAAGTAGTGATATAAAGTGTACACGTATATAATATTATTAATTACACTAATAATAATGCATTTTTAGTTAACTTGTTATTTAATTCTAAAGGTGTTCTATAGCAAGACACCAGTAATTACACTAATACCGACTTAACACATTGTCTGAAACTATGTTCTAGATGATAATCGTTCATGATCGTATTCCTGTTTTCCTTTTGAATCATGAAAGTTCATAATATTCTCTATAAATGATTTTCTTTATAGTTAAAGTTGACTACGATTTGATAAAATTTATACTTGATTTTTGGATTCAAGTGAAATTACTCGATCTGTGTAAACTTCATAGTAAACCATACGTTTTATATACACACATAATTTGGGCATGCTGGAAGACTTAGTTAAGCATGTTTTATAATTAATACTTGGGTTAGGTAAGATCTAATAAATGATGGGCATACCGTAACTAATATTGGGCATATAAATCCTTATCAGTACACTTAAATGGTCACAGTATTTGGCATTACAGAATAGGTTTGGCACAAATTAATATTGATTAGGCAAATTAATACTTTAGTTAGGCAAAAATTAAAAAAAATAAAAATAAAAACGCAAGCAGGCATATTAAAGATCGTACATTTCATTTTTTTAGTTATACCTGCTCAAGCAATCTTCCCCAGTGCACTGCTACCTCACTAGTTTCCTTCCTTCGTCCCGTTCTGCTTCATGCTCCCAGCGGTAGACAGAAACCCACACGGCCTCCGCTGTCTTCAAACACACTGCTCCCGCTTGGCCTTTGATGATTAACACATCGCCTATCTGATGCACAACCCAGCTCTGGTTTCATACCCCCTGGCAACACGCACATACTTCCCCTGTTACTTTATACATTTCAAACCAACACACTGCTTATGTTTCTCCCTGCCTGTTCACTTTAAATAGGAATCCACGTATCTCCTTCATGCGCCATACTGACCCCGACTACCACATCTGAACAGTTCATTATCCCTACACCATAACCAACTCCCCGCTTCTCCTCCGTTCGCTTGTTTCTTCCCGAACCACCAGCACCCTTCCTCCTTTCTCCTGCATCCATATTATTCAACTCGAACTCAAACTGTCAGACTCCCTACTTTACTTGCCGCTCCCTTCATTTCCGCATCATCATTTCTCATGGATCTCCACAAGACTTCGCCCACCCACTCGAAATCAACACGTGAATCTTTGAAAAATAGTTTCATCGTCCATTGATGCAGGTATAGGATACATAGTCGAAACTTAAGCTACGGCTATTTCCAGTTTTTCGAAATAATATATATCAAACTGGATGTAATACATACGAACACGAAGAGGAGGAAATTGTGAGAGTTATGATATTATCCCCCTGATTTTAGTGGAGTATAACCTTTTTTTTCAAATTTCATATGATGTTTTGAACTTCTGTCTTAATCTTGGGGAAGGACAGTGTAAAGCATGGCGTGTATTTATAGAGGCACTACCTTGGATGCCAAGATTTAGGTGGTTGCTTTTCAGCTATAGGTCAGGACTGTGATGGAGACGATACGGTATATGATTTGAAAATACTGGGAAGAAAAGAAATAGTTTTAGCTGCACAGACATTTTGAAACTGTAGCTCAGTAAGGCTTCAAGATGAAGGAAGTTGGCATGTGCGTAGGGGTAGATTAGGATTTCAGACACCTTTCATAGACACGATTTTTGATTTTGAATTTGACGTTGTGCACCGTGAGTTTTCTTTTCATACTTCGATAGGTTAGCTTGCAGACTTTGGTGATGCTGAAATTTCAACATGTAGAGAAATAGAGTAGAGTAGCTGAATTCAGTGTGGTGTGAGTGTAGACTTTAGGGTGTACAGTTTCACGTATGGGTACTGTATTGATGGTGATACCTGGTTTTCCTTCCTAATGCACTACACTGATCTGTGTAGGCTTGAGGGCTATAAGAGTTAGGAATGAAATTTCTTATCCATGAAGTTTTCGATTAGGCAGTTTACTTAGGGTGAAAGAAATAACGTTGTGCGTGAAAAGACGTTGCATGTAACCCCTTCTTATTTATATATACGGTATTTGATTTTACCACTAACCGCGGTTTACCGTTAACCATTGAATTTGTACCGTTACACGCGAATTTTAGACATAATAAAAATAAACACACCGATACGTCTCAACGTTCCGGTCCTACTAAAGTTCGTTTCGTTGAAAGCGGCGGCTGTTTGAAAAATAAATCATTTCTAACGCCCATAATATATATTAAACAATTTCCCGTGTGCGAAGAACGGGCCTCATCATAAAGTAAGCAACGCATTGGTTTGAACGTTCTATTGTATGATTATTTGATTTTATCGTCAATTGTCGTTGAGCGTTTTATATTCGTATTGGTATACAGAATTTCGAATCGTAAATTACGAAATACTGCAACTAGTTTGAATTTATATAACATACGTTCAGACTTCATTATATAAATGAATTATATGTTATAAATCCATTTAATATAATAAAATATATTAAATATATGAAGGCAAAAAATACGGGACGTTACATTCCTTCCCCCTTAAAAGAATTTCGTCCCCAAAATTACTAAGGCATAAGAAATGTTTAAAATCTCATACGCTTTAAAAATCTGACGTATTATAAATTGAAAATCAATTCAGTCAACACTTTTGTTAAACCATCGAGCACTCATCCAGTCTTACCCATAATCAACAACTAATGCAAAACCAACAAAATCAATTCACTTGAATCTATATTCAATTTTTAATATTTACTTGTTTGTATTTGCCTGGGTTTATAATCATCAATCAACCAATATCCAATTGATTTCCGTAATTCAATTTCTCAATTCCAAATTAATTTTATTTAACTCTAGTATCCATTCTTAAATTAACTTAACCAAGTTAAGTTCAAATTCTATATTCAATTAACTAGATGAATTTCTAACTATTTAAAAATCCAAATTCCGACTCAATTTAATTCCAAATTAAAATTCTCATTACTTGGTTTATATTTGAAATTTCTTTGGTTTTGTTAATCCATTCCAAATTTAATATCCAATTTGAGTTCCATTTAAATCAAACAAACAAACCAACATCTCAATAATTTGATAAAATTATTTATTTTCTATATATAAATATAATTTGGCCAAAATTATTTCAGTTGACCATTTTACAAAACAATATCATGTTAGTTGCTAGTTCAAAATCGAACTGATCAAATAACACAATATAAAACATTTTCATATAAAATTTATAAATACGCTCTCATATATACACACTCTAACTCAATCTAGGGTATTACTAACCCCATCTCTATCGAGTTACGCCACAGAGCCAAGGTTAATCTTAAACCAATAGCTCAGATACCACTGTAACAAACCAGAAAATTCGATGCTCGAATTTTCAACGCAATTACATTCAGTGTCCCAAACTCGAGTACCGAACATCCAGAAAGTTAATAGGAAGAAGTTAGAGGGTGAGGTAAGAAAGAAAGAAATATTAGAATAGAAGAAGAAGAGGAACTAACACAACAGAATCAGAGTCTCACATCGCAGCGGAACAAAATATAATATAAAAGTTACTTTTATTGAGAGCTTGAAAATACTTATAAACATCAGAGTACAACTTATAGTCAACACATCTGGACAGTTATAATAATTTGTTCCATATACAACACATAGTGGAATAATAAAATATGATACGTCTGAACTCTTCAAGCTCATCTCTTTATAGCATCTGATACCCTAAACTTGTACAATCCGGTCTAACCCGAGCATTTCAAATACCGGGTCAATCTGGTGAACTAGAGTGAGAACAACTCGCAAAGTTTTAAGGGGATCATCCAATTTGATTTTTAAAGTTCAAAAATCTTTTCAAATTGGAAGGACAATCCTAAGGCCAAATCCACACACAAATACGGACGGTTTTTAACTTACGATAACCCACTTTGAAATCAATATACTTATCAGATATTATAATAGTGTCTAAATACAAATAAATAGAATCCAGCAGAAAGTTTGCATCTCACGCTCCACATATTAGTATACAATCAAAACCGCCGGCGCTTACTGGAGATTGGATTTCGACTATGACAAGGTATGGAACCGAATGCCAATAGTGTATCTCTAGTGGCGAATACACTGGGTTCAACAAGAACGTCTTGTAACCCGGCTACACATGACCGACCACTCATTTCGCTTGAGTGTATCGAATGTACATCACCAACGGTTGGGATCAGCAACCGTTTCCCGAAAAGGGACAGCATCAATAGATTAAAGAAGCAAAAGGAATTTCTCTAGATAGGTGATTATACACCCTAATGGGTGCGACCCACATAGCCATGCTGCCAACCCGATTTCTATCATTTCTCGGTTGTGAAGCTTGAAGTCATAACGTATCTTTTGGAACACCTGGCCACCATTCACTTTGAATGCCACATTGTCAGATCCTCCAGAAATTACTAATTGATTTCCACAAAAATAATTAGGTTGTTAAGTTAAGAGAAGGTGTCTTCTCCGCCGCCACAGAAATACGTTTGAGGAAATCAACGTATGTAATCCCTTTGGAAATACTCTGTCAGGCATCCATCCATACAAGTTGTCCTGGGAGTGGACAAATCGAAGGCACTCTCCTACTGCATCCTTGAATTACCCTATGGATCAGAAGCGAGTAGTCCTTGCAACCCGAAAGATTCCTTTCACGACTGAACCACTGTCGAAAGCCTCTGGCCGCTAAACCAGAGATATTCGACAAATAATTCTTTCGCTTATGAAGATCCACGGTCTTCAATTTGCTCCATCTCTCTCAGCATCTGGTATCTTCAATGTTTACGTATTCATTAGTCGGAATGGTTTTCGAATATAATTTTGATCCCGGTCTTTCCATACCAACAATCGTATTGGCCATATTTGATAATCGGTTATTTAACTATCAAATAAACAACCATTCAATCATGAAAATAAAATGAATTCATTGATTCAGTACTCAGCAAAATTTGGGCCTTTTAATTATAAATAATTATCAATTGATTAATTCAACTTCTAAATCTTTTAATAATTTAAAATACGATATTTACTTCTTATTTCTGTATACTAGTATTCTCAATAACATTTCATTTCAATACTTAAAAGAAAACATCTTATAGTTAAATCCAATTATTATCTCAAAACATTAGTTGTAATATTATTCATGCATATCTATACTCCAACAATCATTTCTCCCTAACCGTAAATTAGTAAGAGAATGACTTCCCAAGAATTAACCCCGAAGACCGAAATCAACATCAGATTGACGCTTAGAAATTCATTCAACTCAACCAATCTCTAGTTAGGTTCTAATTATTTTCAACTTGTTAATAACTCATATTATTCCACTTCTAATTCATTTTACCATTTTCTATTTTGAAAATCTCGTTTTAATTCTATTACTAGGTAATGTTAATTTAAACTTAACGTTTTAGCCACATGCTCCTTTTCTATAAACATTGCTTATAAACTCTGGTTTAATATACACCCCTTTATCCCACTTCCCATTTCTTAATTCAAACATCGAGTAGAACATTCATTTTAAGCTATCGCATTGGCTTAAAATCTCTTTTATAACTTAGTTATAAAACTTGGTTTTTAGTATAAAACCGTTCATCAACTCTTTTCAAAAAAATCCCAATTATATTTCAATATCCACTTGGATTACTTACCTTAATGAATCTCATTACTAATTGATCACTTAAATAATTAAAATAATAATTTACATTATCTTTATACATTTTAGAAGTAGTTACTTATTAACTAAACAAATAGTAAACTTTTATTTAAAACCTTATTCAGGTAAAAGCAATATTCATTAATCTATTTTATTTGATTGATTAACAATAAGTTAATTTAAAAACACGGTTGTCTCGTTAACCAATTCCATTTAATCCTGCTTTTAAATTAATTAATGATTGATTTAAATCATTTCATTTAATTGTCTCTGAGAAACAATAAATCCAACTTCTAACCGTTAGATCAATTTCTGCTCAATCTGCTTATAATTTTTATTAACATAAGGATTTGGTTTATCAAAATCATTTAATAATTTTATAGACTTAAGCAAATAAATAAATAATATTTTTCCTTTTATAAATTCTATCCAAAATAATAGTTTTAAAAAATATAACTTCGGTTATAAAATAAATTTTATAACTTCATTACCATCAATTCTACTGACGGTAAATCAATTTTAATAAAAAAAAATATTTTTGGGCCAATTGCTACCAATTACTCAGCCAATATGGCCGATTGGTAAAAACAAAAACAAATGTTGAATTTAACTTCAACAATCAGTAATCATGTCAATCATCCAATCATATCATTTAAACAGTTTATATAATTGTAATATGAAAATAAACAATAAATGTGAGGAATTCAGTTGGATCCCTTCAACCTCTTTTTCCCTGCATCGAAATACGTTACCTCCATAATATTATTTTATTTCCATAAACAGATGTAATATTCAACCATCAAACAATGTATATTAGCAATCCAAACATCCATCAACCAATCATAGCACACAAATATTTAAACCCAACTTATATAAAATATAAGTGGGAGAAAACTGAGTGAGTTGAACTCACCTTGATTTTCATCTGTTGTCAGAATGGTTCAGTTTACCCTCTTCCAGCTGCGTTCAACGCCATCCGTTCCAATTCTAAAATCTTACATCCATTGCTACATTTCATCGTCCTTTGTTTTATCTGTCATGGTATGACACAGGTTACCATTTTAATACCGTATTCACTTTTATTATTAAACTTAAATAATATTTTATTAACTAAATTTTTATTCACATCTAAGAAACTTGATTAGACATAGGTTAAATAAGATTGCATGTTATTGATTCGATTAGGCACCATACTATTCGAACAGCCATATATAACTTTGACAAATACAATGGTTTAGGCACCCATAAAAAGTCACCATTTGTTTGAGCATATATCATTAACCGTTATTGATTCGGTTAGTCACTATTTGTTTGCCAAATCAATGTATAGGGAGGACGGCGGTTAAAAGCAAAAACCGCCTGTTTCATACTTAAACAAAACAATTATTCAAATACATGCCACCCTAAAATTCCACCTTTTGATCGGTTATACGCCCAAGCACGCTTTTCATGCAAACATTAATGCTTTTCACATAACCACTTTTATTGAAGTAGTGATATAAAGTGTACACGTATATAATATTATTAATTACACTAATAACAATGCATTTGTAGTTAACTTGTTATTTAATTCTAAAGGTGTTCTACAACAAGACACTAATAATTACACTAATATCTACTTAACACATTGTATGAAACTATGTTCTAAATGATAATCCTTTGTCCTCGTATTCCTATTTTCCATTTGAATCATGAAAGTTCATAATATTCTTTATAAACTGATTTTCTTTATAGTTAAAGTTGACTGCGATTTTATAAAATTTATACTTGATTTTTGGATTCAAGTGCAATTACACAATCTTGTAAACTTCATAGTAAACCATACATTTTATATACACGCATAATTTGGGCATGCTAAAAGACTTAATTAGGCATGTTCTATAATTAATACTTAGGTTAGGTAAGATCTAATAAATGATGGGCATACCGCAAACAATATTGGGCATATAAATCCTTATCAGTACACTTAATTGGTCACGAGATTTGGCACTACAGAATAGGTTTAGCACAAGTTAATATTGATTAGGCAAATTAATACTTTAGTTAGGCAAAAAAAAGCAAGCATGCATATTAAAGATCGTACTGTTCATATTTTTTTTAGTTATACCTACTCACGCAATCTTCCCCAGTGCACTGCTACCTCACCAGTTTCCTTCCTTCATCCCGTTCTGCTCCATGCTTCCAGCGGTAGACAGAAACCCACAAACGGCCTCCGTTGTCTTCAAACACACTACTCCCGCTTAGCCTTTGATGAACAACATAACGCCTATCCGGTGCACCACCCAGCCCCGGTTTCACACCAGAAAACGCGCTGACTTCCCCTGTTACTTTATACATTTCGAACCAACACACTGCTTATGTTTCTCCCCGCCTGTTCGCTTTAAATAGGAATCCACGCATCTCCTTCATGTGCCATACTGACCCCAACTACCACATCTGAACAATTCATTATCCCTACACCATAACCAACCCCCCGCTTCTCCTCCGTTCTCTTGTTTCTTCCCGAACCACCAGCACCCTTCCTCCTTTCTCCTGCATCCATATTATTCAACTTGAACTCAAACTGTCAGATTTGTCCAAACCCACTTTACTTGTCGCTCCCTTCATTTCCGCGTCATCATTTCTCATGGATCTCCACAAGACTTTGCCCACCAACTCGAAATCAACACGTGAATCTTTGAAAAATAGTTTCAGCATCCATTGATGCACGTATAGGATACATAGTCGAAACTTAAGCTACAGCTATTGCCAGTTTTTCGAAACAGTATATATCAAGCTGGATATAATATATACGAACACGAAGAGGAGGAAATTGCGAGAGTTATGCTATTATCCCCTAATTTTAGTGGAGTATAACCTTTGTTTTCAATTTTCATATGATGTTTTGAACTCGGGTCTTATTCTTGGGGACGGAGAGTGTAAAGCACTGCATGTATTTGTAGAGGCAGTGCCTTAGATGCCAAGGTTTAGGTGGTAGCTTTTCAGCTATAGGTCAGGACTGTGATGGAGACGATATGGTATATGATTTGAAAAAACAGGGAAGAAAAGAAATAGTTTTAGCTACACAGAAATTTTGAAACTGTAGCTCAGTAAGGCTTCAAGATGAAGGAAGCTGGTATGTGCATAATGGTAGATTAAGATTTCAGACACCTTTCATAGACACGATTTTTGATTTTGAATTTAATGCTGTACACCGTGAGTTTTCCTTTCATACTTCGATAGGTAGGTTTGCAGACTTTGGTGATGGTGAAATTTCAACATGTAGAGAAATAGAGTAGAGTGGCTGAATTCAGTGTGGTGTGAGCGTATACTTTAGGGTGTACAGTTTCACAAATGGGTACTGTGTTGATGGTGATACCTGGTTTTCCTTCCCTATGCATTACACTGATCGGTGTAGGCTTGAGGGCTATAAGAGTTAGGAATGAAATTTCTTATCCATGAAGTTTTTGATTAGGCAATTTACTTAGGGTGAAAGAAATAACGTTCTACGTGAAATGACATTGCATGTAACCCCTTCTTATTTATATATACGGTATTTGATTTTACCACTAACCGCAGTTTACCGTTAACCATTGAATTTGTACCGTTAAACGCGAGTTTCGAACATAATAAAAATAAACCCACCGATATGTCTCAACGTTCCGATCCCACTAAAGTTCGTTTCGTTGAAAACGGTGGCTGTTTGAAAAATAAATCATTTCTAATGCCCATAATATATATTGAACAATTTCCCGTGTGCGAAGAACGGGCCTCATCATAAAGTAAGCAACACATTGGTTTGAACGTTCTATTGTATGATTATTTGATTTTATCATCAATTGTCGTTGAGCGTTTTATATTTGTATTGGTATACAGAATTTCGAATCGTAAATTACGAAATACCGCAACTAGTTCGAATTTATGTAACATACGTTCAGACTTCATTATATAAATGAATTATATGTTATAAATCCATTTATAATTCCGAATTAATATTTAATATAATAAAATATATTAAATATATGACGGCCAAAAATACGGGACGTTGCACTTGCTTTCAAATTTGAGTATATCTAAACATCTAATTAAGTCCAATAATGATGAAGCTAAACGTTTTTATCTTTTTCAGCAGTTAAATGTTGAAATGATTTTGTCATTTTTATGTAAGCTTTAAACCTATTTTATATGGTATGTAACGATTTTAATTAATGAATATAAACATAAAACTTGTTAAATGTATCGTTGTTTGTACTATCTGTTATTAAGATATAGTATTTGTTATTTATCCATTTAAGTGTGACCCTAGTCACTACAAACAAAATTAACTTGGTATCAAATAATACAAGTTTAAGTAACATAATCCATATCTGGAAATTGTTGGAAATGAATGAGCAAAGAAAGAGGAAAGTGGGAAGAAGAAGAAGAGATAGCAACATTTAAAGTCCCACATCATAGAAATATTAGCACAATCTCTCGTAATATATTAGAAGCCAAATAGGCTTATTTAAAATAGAAAGGAGAGGAATGATATGAGGATGTGTCCGTTCAGTCCAGAATTTAAAAGGACTATCTGTTAGATGAATGAGTACAAACATTTGAATTCCCAACTTACGCATATTATAACCGGGTGGTTAAAGGGTCGCAACCTTTCTGATGGTTATGCATGCGAACAGGCACTCCTCCTTGCCTATATATACACTGTTCAAAACAAGACAGAATTCACTTTTTCTGCTGGCATTACTTCTTCTTCTTGAAAGTAATCCTCTGATCTAGTGTCTGTAATCAACTTCAGTTCGTCAGAGCTAAGTTTGCTGGCACTATGCAGTGGAGTTGTTCCATTTTATCCTAGGAAACAAATTGCAACTACGTCAATTGGTGCATACGACGGCAATATTGTTTCAAAGAAATAGAAAATTTTGAGACTCAGACATTACTGAAACATAATACTATATGTTTATCTTCAATCTTGTGCACAAATCGGTTATGCTTTCTGTGATTATTGTAAACACTGTTTGACGTGACAGTTATGCCATAATTGATTAATGTTAATTGTTGTTGCTGTCTGTTTGTAATACAATTGTGTAATTATAAAAGTTTTAACAATCTTGAAATAATATTTGTTGCAGATGATGAAAAACAGCAGCACTGATTCAGACGGTGATAACTGCTCAACCAGTGCCTGTGCTTCCAACAATGGCTCTGTCTCATGGCGAAAGGCCGGAGAAGTTTAATGGAATCAATTTCAAGCGCAGGCAACAGAAAATGTTGTTTTATTTAACAACCTCCTGCCTTGCCAAGTTTCTGACTGAAGAGGCTCCTGTGGTAGACGAACTCGAACTTGACGCTACTAAAGTAGAGGCACTTAATATTTGGACAAACTCAGATTTAATGTGAAAAAACTATATTCCGAATGGTCTGGATGACAACCTCTATAATGTCAATTGTACTTTTGCAATGTCCAAACAACTCTGGTTGGCTCTGGAAAAGAAGTACAAAACTGAAGATCCAGCCATGAAGAAATTCATTGCTGGAAAATTTCTAGATGAGACGACCCGAACTTCCCCGTGAAGGAAAGCACGGATAGAATTGAGGACAAGACAAAATAGAGCGCAAACAGAAGAACATTTCATTGTTATTACAACAATTCCATCAGATACAAGAATATACAGAGTATAAATGAATAAATTACGTTCAATAAATATCATAGATTTAAATTACATTTAAATACATCGTAGCGGAAAATAATACAAAAGCACAACTAGAAGTAATGCACGGATACAGAGCTTTCCGAGCATCGTTCTAGTTGTAAATCAGGATCCTGTGAATATAAATCTGCAAAACCAAAACTACTAGCTGCCCGTGTCGAAAATAAGGGCACCCAGAGTTTAAGTTAAAACAATAAACTCCAGGTCAGACATGCGACTGGTGTGAGAACTAAAACAGTTATTTAAAGAGAGTAGTTCAAGGGACCACGCCGTATAACACGGAACGGGTTTCCTCCCAAGAATACTAGTGCATATAACAAAACAGCGCAACGCTCTTTGGAAAAATGAAGGTATTATAAGACCCAGGTCCCATCACACAATGCAACGCAAGCCGGAGGATAGGGTTTTCGCTTATAATAGCCAAACATGCTTGGTACGTTTAAAACAAATCACTTGATACTATAATAAGTGTATAGTGTCAAAACAATTCAAATCATAAATATCAATCATAGGCGGCATGGGTACCATCTATCATGTCGCCATACTAGTTCTACAATTAAAACCGCAATATCACGTATTGGAAATTGGATTTCCGTCATGAGCCGAGGAAAGGGGCAAGCTCCTCTCCGTTCGAGACACTCTAGCAAATGTCCCAGGACCCCACTTTGATCCTTGGAATCAGCTGGGCCGGTCCTCACCTAACTTTAAAGGATTAGTTATTTCTGAACACACGTTTCCGGTCCTTACAGACCTATATCCGAGGCGCCTCGCATTCCAACAACCACACAGGTGAAAAGTATATAAATGTCAGGGCTGGTAGGTCACTGACACCACTCTAGCTAGAAAGAAACGTCTTGCTCTCCCAGCGGTCCGTCTCCCGTTTTGGACTCATACCGAGGTGTGAGGCTCGCGAATTCACGCTATACACAAAGCTACGCCACACAGGCCGTGCTTTGATCATCAACCACAAGACTTTGCTTTTCAACAGAAGCCATGATCAATTGCCACTTACGCGTGCCACACCGGAAATTCACTCCATGCGACTGATGTCCATCGATATACAACCTCTGAGCTCGTACGTCTTAGAGAAGGGCGTTAAGCAAGAGAATAAATTCTCTACCGCCAAACAGATGTATATTTAATAGAGATCAATCAACACAGAATAAAATCCAATGTCAGACACACAATCCATTTACAAGTTCGTTCTGGGTCTGAACGAAACCGGAGGCACTTTCCACGCATATCCATCCATCTCCAAGTACGTCTGGACGATCACCAACTATTTCCCTCGTCATGGGTGTACAACCCAATCGAGATCATCAGTAATCACCCAAACGATGTGGAGACTTCCAGTCTTCAACCACCGTCTTCATCTTCGACATCTCGTCGAATCGGTTATTCAGAATGGGTATAAACCCGGCCTTTCTGAATAACCCACGTATATGATAAACAAATGTTACACAAACACAACAAACGCCTCATTCCAATTCAGAATATTCTTTTATTCACAAATCACATTCTTAGGGAATAGGTTCCCATTAATTTTATCAAAGATAAATTCTTCTAAATTTATTCTTTAATCTTCCTCTGGATATCATTTCGAACCAAATTATGGTTTTCCAAACTAGTCGGGATTAGCGAACCACACCGAAGTAATTATTTATTTTATTCCTCAATCCCAACCTATTCATCCCATGGAGCAAAACTAGTAATACTCCATATATAACACCACGGTGCTATCGGTAAAATTAATTACCATTTCACGTTCAAATCTAATTAAAGATTTAACTATCGCTTTGAGCAAAACTGGTGGTACTCCATTCTCGATCACTTTCCAAATTTGATAATTTAAATTATCAATTCACATTTCAATCTAATTAAAGATTCATTAAAACTCCACTTAGTTTTAATCTTTTCAAAAATCAATATCCTGTCTTTAACTGGGTTAAAGAACCAATGTCATTTAAAACACGATTCACGATAAACCCAAAATCACACTCTATTGTTAATCGGGTTAAAGAATAGGTGTTGTTCAAAACACCGCTCACGATAAACCTAAAAACCAATTCAAATTCAATACCAATTAAATATTATTTAATTGATACACTTCATTAAATCTAAATAGAAAGATTTAATCTTTTTCTCTATTGGGCTTAAGAACAGTGTTAATGAAGACACCATTCACGACAAACCCAAATCACATTTGATATTAAATACAAGGCTCTGAATAGAAAATATACCGGCTTATATTCAATATCACATCCTGAAACCAACAAATATCGTATTGGAAATAACGATATAAAATATATCTTTCAAATTTCCATAACAATATCTGTATAGTCATGAAATCCAACATCGAAATATTCCGAAGATAATTTCGATTCAACTCCAATCCAATTCACGTATTGAGAATATTGATTATTTTTAAAATCACTCTCAAATTCAATTTATTTATTTCAAAAATAAATTGATTTTAATTCTAGTTCAAAACTAGTTCATTTCAGTAAAAATCTATTTTTTTTATCTTTTCAAATGTGGAATTATTCATCCTAGTTCTTTCCAATTCATATATTATGATTTTACACAAATTATCAATATTTTTAATAATTTTATCAAGGCCCGTACAGTCGATTTCCATCAACGGCCATCGAACTGCACTTACAGCGACCTTTTCCAAATTTGATTTGGACATAATTCCAAATCCAACCATTATATTTCAAATTTCTAATATTCATTGGAAAGCTCTTTTCGATACGAACCCAACGGTTCCGGTCTCAGGAGAATCCGACGGTCGGATCCCCCGTAATGTCTATTCGAAGTCAATGGTCGAAATTCACGAACTGCCGTGGCGCGGCGCGTTCTATTCAGACCATTATATATATAATATATATATTATATATATTTTGTCGATTTCCTTTTGAAACGTATTTTATAAATCGTTTTAAATTCATTTTCAAAACCATTTCAACTCTATATTCAATTTCTAATCAAAATTGAATATTTCATATCATTACTATATAAATGGTAATATTTTCAAAACGTTATATTTTGAAATCACTTCTTTTTCTATATTCATTATAAAAACAAATATAATCGATATAAATATCGTTCACATCAAAATGGCGCAACTCTAATCAAAACGGCTTTATATATTTCAATAAATTCGTTATTCTATTCAACACATGAATATTTATCCCATTCAACACATGAATCTATATTTTTTTCAACACACGACTAATCTCAACACATGAGTACTGTCAACACATCACTATTTTTGTTATGTAAAATATTTTATAAAATTATGGTATCTATTGTTTGATTTTCAATTAGACTCCACCGTGAAGTAGTTCTAATTTTAAATATGAAAAAGATGTAAATTTTATTTTAACACAAGAACAGTTTCAACACATGAATATCGCCAACACATGACTATTTTTATATTCAAACCATGAATTTTATTTTATAATATTCATTATTTTCCCGATTGGAATGAGGCCCAATCAATCACCATATAATGTTAATTATATGGATTCCATACAACACATGTATAATAGCAATGATAAACAATCAACCATCATCCAAAGTGCACCACCCAACTGCATAAGCATAAAATATAAATGATTAACGCTTACACAGCCTGTCGACCAATCGATTGACATACAATTAAATAATCGGGATTAGTGTAAGTCAAATATCATCCCAACACCCGTGTGGGGTTTCAAATCAACAAACATAGATTTTTATTTGTTCAGTTGGGCGATGTGTAAAATTTATCATCCCAATCAATATCAGTCAAATCAGTGTATATAAACAAATCAGCCGATTTGTTTAAAAATATTCATTTATTCACATTCACGTTAGAAATTATATTTTCAACGATAATTAATCTATTTCAACCATCTACAATTTATTATCGATTTCACATCAACATCACAAACAATTTTCACAACACATCAATCAAACAAACAAGCCATCCATGGTCTGTGGATGACGGGTGTCGGGTGCTGCTAAGCACCGTCTGCATCCTATTATATATATTTATAACTAGAAAAAGAAATTTAGAGTGAGAAGTTCTCACGAACTAGCTAATCCAATATCACGACTCTTCATATGTAGAATATCTTCACCGTGCTCGCCTTTCATCACTTGCGTTGCCCGTAGCCACTACATATATAAAAAATCATATTTTTATATTGTTGCTATGTATATAAAAGTTCTATTTTTATAATTACTCCATATGGATAAAAATTCTATATTTACATCGCCACTATATGGATAAAAATTCTATTTTTACATTGCCACTATATAGATAAAAATTCTATTTTTACATCGCTACTATATAGATAAAAATTCCATTTTTACAATGCTACTATATAGATAAAAATTCCATTTTTACAACGCTACTATATAGATAAAAATTCTATTTTTACAACGCTACTATATAGATAAAAATTCTATTTTTATCACGCTATTCTCTATACAAAGATTTCGCCTTTTCAAATATAAAGATTCCGCCTTTTCAAATATAAAGATTTTATTTTTATTCTTTCTGTAATAAAAAAATCATATCTTTATCAATAAAAATCAATCCTTTTCTAGTTTAAAAAAACAATCCTTATCGTCTATACAAATCTAATCTTTCTTGTTTTAAAAATATAATCTTTTCGTATCAAAAATCATTTGACAAACAATGGTTTTTTTCTATGAACTAAAAACTGATTTCAGATCATGTATTCAAATTTGAATTAATTAAATTGAATAAATAATAAAAAAAACTCACCTTGCTTTGGGAAAGAAATCGATTTTGAATGACGGAGGGTGCTCGGGGTGGCTATCTCGCGGGTCAGGGGGGTTTTGGGCGTCGGTACGGAGGAGAGGGAGGTTGGAGGGAGTCGCTGGCGGTGCTGTGGCGGGCTCGAGATGGTTGCGCCGCTTTCAGGGAGGTCGGGAGGGGGTCTCACGGAAATCGAGGAGGTTGTAGGGAGGAGAAGAAGAAGGGGAGGTGGGGGAAGAGGAGAACGGAGATGGAAGGGGGGGCGCTGCGCCTCCTGGCGGCGGCGACAATCGGGGGGGGGGGGGGGTGGCGCGATGGAAGCGGCGACGGCGGTCCCCCCTCGCCCACTCCTCTTTCTTTTTTTCTTCTTCTTTACGATTTTGATTTTTAACGCGGGGGGGGGGGGGGCTGAGTGATGTAAGGAGAGAGTTTTAATTTTTTTATTTAATTATTTAATTTCAAAAAGTTGACTTTTTCATTTGACCTCTAAACGAGGCCCACCGCCTGTCGTCCATAGCGTTTCACCCCCATTCCGAACACAATGGGTTATGTATCGTAAGCTGATTCGATCGTTTCGATCAGTTTTCGTTAAAATCCAAATATAACTATATATATTGAATTTGAACATGCATTTCAATTTACTGGGGTCACATACTAAATCGAAAAATTCCAGAAATATATTTTCTAGCTTCGTATTGACGATACGGTCCTAACAAAACTAGTTTCATCGAATTCTGAGACCGTTGGAAAAATGGCCAATTTCCAGTCGATTAAAATCAACTACAAATGGTCGAACGCGTTTTCCTTTGCCACGCTCACATATTGATTCGAAAAATTATGAAATTTGAAACCTAGTAATAATTTGACATCACGGACCCAACAAAAGTGGTTTCGTCGAAATCCGAGCTCGTTTGCAAAATTCCCATTTTTAAGGGCCTGAATTCCATAGCGACTATTCAAAATTTTCAACTGGACATATCTTTTGATTCCCACTATGAAATCTCAATTTTTCGGATTCGTTGGAAAGATATCCTCAAATAGATCTTATTATTTTTGGTTTCACTAAAATCCAGTTTATTTTGAATCCTGTACATTCATTTGAAATTTGAAATCGAATTATCGAACTACCGCGCCATTTTCAATACCTTTTATATATAAATAAATTATATATATTCTAACGACGACGAATATAAATATATACGTTCGAATTCTATTCAAACTAAAATTTTCTCATTGTTTTTATTTAAAATAATTCATTTTAAATGTTCAAAATTCACTAAAATTGCCAAAATAAAAATTTTAAACTGGCTCACATTTCCGGGTTGTTACAATCTCCCCCACTTAAAACTTTTCGTCCCCGAAAAGGAATAAAGTCGAAAGTGGTTTGATTAATCAACTCTACGTTCGATCTGGCTTCCATTCTCCAACTTTTCATTTTCTGAGAATATTCAATTTCTTCAAAAATTTGGCTAATACCCGGAATTTTCAAAAAATTTCGCCATAACCTCCTTTGTACAGGGAGAGATTTGGAAATTTATTGGGCCGTATTAGGTACCCAATAAATCCTAATAAGCATACACATATTTATAGTGATATATTTGGTGTTTACAGGGGAGCGTGTATTGATAATAACTCTAGAGAATAAATTCTCGTCACCCTGTCAAAGCCTGAGGGAGTGTGTATTTTAAATGCTCCGGAGGATAAATCCTCATCACCTCGTCCCGTATGGGAAATAAATAGTCCATGTGCTGTAACTAATAACTAGAGAGACGTGATTATTGTCAACTCTAGACCCGTGTGGGGTTTTTATTAATTTGGCAATTTTATCGTTACAATTTAAATAGTCCATATCAGTCATCAGTTCAACCTGTAAAATATAGTCATCGCCATACAAGCCTCTCGCTCGTATGGTAAATCTTCCACCTCATCACATAAGCTCCAAATGCTTATGTGGTATATGATGAAGTATGCCTATCTTCCAGAAGTATGCCATGTAATGTAGTTCAAAATTAATTGTTGTTATCCTATGGCGATGTTTATTATTTCACACGGAATCACCAGCACTCCGCATCCAATGGCATTCACAGGAGTTGATATAATAATATTTCGCATCCAACTCATTAAGGTTTACCTATTTGTCGGGCACGCAAATAAAATCTTTACTCAACAACTATCCAATTTCATGTTCAAACATATATAATGCACAAGTATATATTTCTAACTATTTTCTTATCAGTTCAATGTGTGATTTAATTGAATAAATTTGTTCTGGTTTTTATTGATGATATTCTAATCCTCTCTAAATCAATGGACGAAAAGGAACATAACAATGGAAGCCGAAAAGGAACGAAGCCGAAAGTTGTTTAACAAATCAACTCAACTTCCATTATTTTGACTACGGCTTAAGTTCTTCAACTTTTCAGTTTCTAAGAACTTTTCAAATTTTCAAAAATTTGGCTAACACCCTAAATTTTCGAAAAATTTCGCCATAACCTCCCCTGCACCGAGAGCACCGGGAAAATCCCGAAATTGCCATATAGGCCTTCTGATCTCAAAAAGAAAAAGAAAAAGCCAAGCGGCTAGCCAATCGGCTCATTAAATCATCATTACCCAAACAAAATAGTAAATTATAGTAAATATGTACCTATTTGTCGGGCAAACAAATTTTATTCTCTGCTCTAGCCTCCTTGCTATGACCTGTTTAATGTAAGTACATGTATATGCAAGCAAATTCGACCAATTTTCAATACAATTCAATATTTGATTCAATTAGGCTAAATGGTTCAAAATTATCAAACAAATAAACATACAACACAAACATCAATCAATTAGTGAATTAACGTTTCAAATTCATAATTTTGATATATATACAGAAAATCATGTTTTTGATGCCAATTCACAACAATGAATTCTAGCTATATTTTGGTTCTCACACCAGTTTAAATGGAAATATATAGAAATCACACCTTCGTCGCTCGAAAATAAATACTGGTAACGCTGCAGCATTATCAGAACCATCCCCGGGCAACTAGAGTGTGATCCTATATCTATCTAGTATATTAAAACTTCGAATATACGTTCATGACGCGTATACGCGAAATCTTTATATACTCGATTGTCCATATTCAAAATAAATAAATATTCAAATACGTATAAAGCGATTTAAAATTTTAAAACAATATTGTTTTCATTTGAAAAATATACTCTTCACACTCGTTCTAGGATACTACTGATCCTATCTCTAACGAGTCATTCTAATTGGATATTACTAATCCAATATCTAATGAATTCTTTTGTATGGTTCTAATGTGTCTTGTTCTCGAGCTCTGTAACCAAAGCTCTGATACTAAACTGAGACGACCCGAACTTCCCCGTGAAGGAAAGCATGGATAGAATTGAGGACAAGACAAAATAGAACGCAAATAGAAGAACATTTCATTGTTATTACAACAATTCCATCAGATACAAGAATATACAGAGTATAAATGAATAAATTACGTTCAACAAATATCAGAGATTTAAATTACATTTAAATACATCGCAGCAGAAAATAATACAAAAGCACAAGTAGAAGTAATGCACGGGTTCAGAGCTTTCCGAGCATTGTTCCAGCTGTAGATCAAGATCCTGTGAATATAAATCTGCAAAACCAAAACTACTAGCTGCCCGTGTCGAAAATAAGGGCACCCAGAGTTTAGGTTAAAACAATAAACTCCAGGTCAGTCATGTGACTGGTGCGAGAACTAAAACAGTTATTTAAAACTTTACTTTAAAAAGAGAGTAGTTCAATGAACCACGCCGTATAACACGGAACGGGTTTCCTCCCAAGAATACTAGTGCATATAACAAAACAGCGCAATGCTCTTTGGAAAAATGAAGCTATTATAAGACCCAGGTCCCATCACCCAATGCAACGCAAGCCGGAGGATAGGGTTTTCCCTTATAACAGCCAAACATGCTTGGTACGTTTAAAACAAATCACTTGATACTATGATAAGTGTATAGTGTCAAAACAATTCAAATCATAAATATCAATCATAGGTGGCATGGGTACCATCTATCATGTCGCCATACTAGTTCTACAATTAAAACCGCAATATCACGTATTGGAAATTGGATATCCGTCATGAGCCGAGGCAAGGGGCAAGCTCCTCTCCGTTCGAGACACTCTAGCAAATGTCCCAGGACCCTACTTTGATCCTTGGAATCGTCTAGGCCGGTCCTCACCTAACTTTGGAGGATTAGTTATTCCTGAACACACGTTTCCCGGTTCTTATAGACCTATATCCGAGGCACATTGCATTCCAATAACCACACAGGTGAAAAGTATATAAATGTCAGGGCAGGTAGGTCACTGACGCCACCCTAGCTAGAAAGAAACGTCGTGCTCTCCCAGCGGTCCGTCTCCCATTTTTTACTCATACCGAGGTGTGAGGCTCGCGAATTCACGCTATACACAAAGCTACGCCACACAGGCCGGGCTTTGATCATCAACCACAAGACTTTGCTTTTCAACAGAAGCCATGATCAATTGCCACTTACGCATGCCACACCGGCAATTCACTCCATGCGACTGATGTCCATCAATATACAACCTCTGAGCTCGTACGTCTCAGAGAAGGGCGTTAAGCAAGAGAATAAATTCTCCCCCTCCAAACAGATGTATATTTAATAGAGATCAATCAACACAGAATAAAATCCAATTTCAGACACACAATCCGTTTACAAGTTCGTTCTGGGTCTGAACGAAACCGGAGGCACTTTCCTCGCATATCCATCCATCTCCAAGTACGTCTGGACGATCACCAACTATTTCCCTCATCTTGGGTGTACAGCCCAATCAAGATCATCAGTAATCACCCAAACGATGTGGAGACTTCCGGTCTTCAACCACCATCTTCATCTTCGACATCTCGTCGAATCGGTTATTCAGAATGGGTATAAACCCGGCCTTTCTGAATAACCCACGTATATGATAAACAAATGTTACACAAACACAACAAACGCCTCATTCCAATTCAGAATATTATTTTATTCACAAATCACATTCTTAGGGAATAGGTTCCCATTAATTTTATCAAAGATAAATTCTTCTAAATTTATTCTTCAATCTTCCTCTGGATTTCATTTCGAACCAAATTATGGTTTTCCAAACTAGTCGGGATTAGCGAACCACATCGAAGTAATTATTTATTTTATTCCTTAATCCCAACCTATTCATCCCATGGAGCAAAACCGGTAATACTCCATATCTAACACCACAATGCTATCGGTAAAATTAATTACCATTTCATGTTCAAATCTAATTAAAGATTTAACTATCGCTTTGGAGCAAAACTGGTGGTACTCCATTCTCGATCACTTTCCAAATTTGATAATTTAAATTATCAATTCACATTTCAATCTAATTAAAGATTCATTAAAACTCCTCTTAGTTTTAATCTTTTCAAAAATCAATATCCTATCTTTAACTGGGTTAAAGAACCAATGTCATTTAAAACACGATTCACGATAAACCCAAAATCACACTCTATTGTTAATCGGGTTAAAGAACAGGTGTTGTTCAAAACACCGCTCACGATAAACCCCAAAACCAATTCAAAATCAATTCCAATTAAATATTATTTAATTGATACACTTCATTAAATCTAAATAGAAAGATTTAATCTTTTTCTCTATTGGGCTTAAGAACAGTGTTAATGAAGACACCATGCTCGACAAACCCAAATCACATTTGATATTAAATACAAAGCTCTGAATAGAAAAATTCCGGCTTATATTCAATATCACATCCTGAAACCAACAAATATCATATTGGAAATAACGATATAAAATATATCTTTCAAATTCCCATAACAATATCTGTATAGTCACGAAATCCAACATTGAAATATTCCGAAGATAATTTCGATTCAACTCCAGTCCAATTCACGTATTGGGAATTTGATTATTTTTAAAATCACTCTCAAATTCAATTGATTTATTTCAAAAATAAATTGATTTTAATTCTAGTTCAAAACTAGTTCATTTCGATAAAAATCTATTTTTTTATCTTTTCCAATGTGGAATTTTTCATCCCAGTTCTTTCCAATTCATATATTAAGATTTTACACAAATTATCAATATTTTTAATAATTTTATCAAGGCCCGTATAGTCGATTTCCATTAACGGCCATCGAACTGCACTTACAGCGAACTTTTCCAAATTTGATTTGGACATAGTTCCAAATCCAACTGTTAGATTTCAAATTTCTAATATTCATTGGAAAGCTCTTTTCGATACAAACCCAACGGTTCTGGTCTCAGGAGAATCCGACGGTCGGATCTCCCGTAATATCCATTCGAAGTCAATGGTCGAAATTCATGAACTGACGCGGCGCGGCGCGTTCTATTCAGGCCATTATATATATATATATATATAATATATATAATATATATTATATATTTCGTCGATTTCCTTTTAAAACGTATTTTATAAATCGTTTTAAATTCATTTTCAAAACCATTTAAACTCTATATTCAATTTCTAATCAAAATTGAATATTTCATATCATTACTATATAAATGGTAATATTTTCAAAATGTTATATTTTGAAATCACTTCTTTTTCTATATTCATTATAAAAACGAATATAATCGATATAAATATCGTTCACGTCAAAATGGCGCAACTCTAATTAAAACGGCTTTATATATTTCAATAAATTCGTTATTCTATTCAACAAATGAATATTTACCCCATTCAACGCATGAATCTATATTTTTTTCAACATACGACTAATCTCAACACATGAGTACTGTCAACACATCACTATTTTTGTTATGTAAAATATTTTATAAAATTATGGTATCTATTGTTTGATTTTCAATTAGACTCCACCGTGAAGTAGTTCTAATTTTAAATATGATAAAGATGTAAATTTTATTATTAAAATATTTTACTCAACACATGCACAGTTTCAACACATGAATATCGCCAACACATGACTATTTTTATATTCAATACATGAATTTTCTTTTATAATATTCATTATTTTCCCGATTGGAATAAGGCCCAATCAGTCACCATATAATGTTAATTATATGGATTCCATACAACACATGTATATAATAGCAACGATAAACAATTAACCATCATCCAAAGTGCACCACACAACTGCATGAGCATCAAATATAAATGATTAATGCTTACACAGCCTGTCGACCAATCGATCGACATACAATTAAATAATTGGGATTAGTGTAAGTCAAATATCATCCCAACACCCGTGTGGGGTTTCAAATCAACAAACACAGATTTTTATTTGTGCAGTTGGGCGATGTGTAAAATTTATCATCCCAATCAATATCAGTCAAATCAGTGTATATAAACAAATCGGCCAATTTGTTTATAAATATTCATTTATTCACATTCACGTTAGAAATTATATTTTCAACGATAATTAATCTATTTCAACCATCTACAATTTATTATCGATTTCACATCAACATCACAAACAATTTTCACAACACATCAATCAAACAAACAAGCCATCCATGGTCTGTGGATGACGGGTGTCGGGTGCTGCTAAGCACCGTCTGCATCCTAATATATATATTTATAACTAGAAAAAGAAATTTAGAGTGAGAAGTTCTCACCAACTAGCTAATCCAATATCACGACTCTTCTTATGTAGAACATCTTCACCGTGCTCACCTTTCATCACTTGCGTTGCCCGTAGCCACTACATATATAAAAATCATATTTTTATATTGTTGCATGTATATAAAAATTCCATTTTTATAATTACTCCATATGGATAAAAATTCTATTTTTACATCGCCACTATATAGATAAAAATTCTATTTTTACATCGCCACTATGTAGATAAAAATTCTATTTTTACATCGCTACTATATAGATAAAAATTCTATTTTTACATCGCTACTATATAGATAAAAATTCAACTTTTACGACGCTACTATATAGATAAAAATTCTATTTTTACAACGCTACTATATAGATAAAAATTATATTTTTACAACGCCACTATATAGATAAAAATTCTATTTTTATCACGCTATTTTCTATACAAAGATTTCGCATTTTCAAATATAAAGATTTTATTTTTATTCTTTCCATAATATAAAAATCATATCTTGGTCAATAAAAATCAATCCTTTTCTAGTTTTAAAAAAAACAATCCTTATCGTCAATACAAATCTAATCTTTCTTGTTTTAAAAATATAATCTTTTCGTATCAAAAATCATTTGACAAACAATGGTTTTTTTTCTATGAACTAAAAACTGATTTCGGATCATGTATTCAACTTTGAATTAATCAAACTGAATAAATAATATAAAAAAACTCACCTTGCTTTGGGAAAGAAATCGATTTTGAATGACGGAGGGTGCTCGGGGTGGCTGTCTCGCGGTTCAGGGGGGTTTAGGGCATCGGTACGGAGGAGAGGGAGGTTGGAGGGAGTCGCTGGCGGTGCTGTGGCGGGCTAGAGATGGTTGCGCCGCTTTCAGGGAGGTCGGGAGGGGGTCTTGTGGAAATCGAGGAGGCTGTAGGGAGGAGAAGGAGAAGAAGAAGGGGACGTGGGGGAAGAGGAGAACGGAGATGGAAGAGGGGGCGCTGCGCCTCCTGACGGCGGGGTCAATCGGGGAGGGGGGGCGATGGAAGCGACAGCTGTGGTCCCCCCCCTCGCCCGCTACTCTTTTTTTTTTTTTTTTTTTTTTTAACCCGGAGGGGGGCTGAGTGATGTAAGGAGAGAGTTTTAAATTTTTTTATTTAATTTCTAAAAGTTGACTTTTTCATTTGACCTCTAAACGAGGCCCACCGCCTGTCGTCCATAGCGTTTCACCCCCATTCCAAATACAATAGGATATGTATCGTAAGCTGATTGGATCGTTTCGATCAGTTTTCGTTAAAATCCAAATATAACTCTATATATTGAATTTGAACGCGCATTTCAATTTACTAGGTTCACATACTAACTCGAAAAATTCCAGAAAAATATTTTCTAGCTTCGTATTGACGATATGGTCCTAACAAAACTAGTTTCATTGAATTCTGAGACCGTTGGAAAAATGGCCAATTTCCAGTCGATTTAAATCAACTGCAAATGGTCAAACGCGTTTTCCTTTGCCACGCTCACATATTGATTCGAAAAATTATGAAATTTGAAACCTAGCAATAATTTAACATCACGGACCCAACAAAAGTGGTTTCGTCGAAATCCGAGGTCGTTTGCAAAATTCCCATTTTTAAGTGCCTGAATTCCATAGCGACTATTCAGAATTTTCAACTGGACATATCTTTTGATTCCCGCTATGAAATCTCAATTTTCAGGGTTCGTTGGAAAGATATCCTCAAATAGATCTTATTATTTTTGGTTTCACTAAAATCCAGTTTATTTTGAATCCTGTACATTCATTTTAAATTTGAAATCGAATTATCGAACTACCGCGCCATTTTCAATTCCTTTTATATATAAATAAATTATATATATTCTAACGACGACGAATATAAATATATACGTTCGAATTCTATTCAAACTAAAACTTTCTCATCGTTTTTATTTAAAATAATTCATATTAAATGTTCAAAATTCACTAAAATTGCCAAAATAAAATTTTTAAACTGGCTCGTATTTCCGGGTTGTTACACTAGACTTCAAAATGGTTGACTCAAAGGCAGTGATAAGTCAAACTGAAGAACTGCAACTTATCATCCATCAATTAGAAGATGAAAAGATGGCTCTTAGCGAAACTTTTCAAGTTGCTGCAACTATTGAGAAATTGCCTCCTTCTTGGAAGAACTTCGAAAATTACCTTAAGCACAAGCGTAAGGAAATGGCAAGAGAAGATCTCATAGTTTGGCTACGCATTGAGGAAGATAACAGAAATTCTGAGAAAAAGATTTCTCAGAATATTGCGGCCAAAGAAAATGTTGTTGAGTCTGACAAGTCTAACAAAAGAAAAAGGAAGAATGCTCCTTATAAGTCAAAAAAATTTCTGGGTTCTTGCCACAACTGTGTAAAGAAGGGGCACAATGCAGCCGAATGTCGTGCACCTAAAAAGAAGAAGTTAGAATCAAATACGGTTGATGTTTCGAAAGGCATTTCTGATCTTGATTTATGTAGTAATATAAGAATAAAATCTTGTTGGTAACTCAAAGGATTGGTTTGTAGACACTGGAGCCACTTGACGCATATGCGCTAAAAAGTGGATATTTACGACCTATAAAACTACAACTGGTGTTGAACAACTTTTTATGGGCAATTCTTCTACTTCAAAGGTCGAAGGCAAAGGAAAAGTTGTGTTGAAACTGATTTCTTGAAAGGAACTGACTTTAAATGATGTTCTTCATGTTCTAGAAATTTGCAAGAACCTGATTTCAGGATCATTGCTGAGCAAGCATGGCTTCAAATTGATCTTTGAAGCTGATAAATTTGTTCTTTCCAAGAATGGAGTGTATGTTGGAAGAGGATATGTGTGTGATGGTTTATTTAAAGCAAATGTATCCACTATTGTACCACGCTCTGATATGAATACAAGTGAATCTTCTGCTTACATTGTTGAATCTTCTGACATATGGCCTTCTAGATTAGGGCATGTAAACTTTGATACATTGCGAAAATTAATTAATCTAGAATTCATACCAAAATGCAATATAGATTCCAACTATAAATGTCAAGTTTGTGTAGAAGCAAAATTGACAAGAACCTCATTTCATCATGTTGAACGAGAAACAGAATCTCTAGACTTAATACATACTGATGTATGTGATATGAAAATGTGTCAAACTAGAGGTGGAAAAAGGTACTTTGTTACATTCATTGATGATTGTACTAGATACTTTCATGTATATCCCCTTAGAAGTAAGGACGAAGCATTCGAAATGTTTAAACAGTATAAGGTAGAAGTTGAGAATCAACTCAATAAGAAAATAAAATCTTTAAGAAGTGATAGAGGAGGAGAATACGAGTCTCCACTTGAGGAATTCTATGATGAGCATGGAATTATACATCAAACTATAGCCCCGTATTCAGCTCAATCCAACGGTATTGCTGAATGGAAAAATAGAACTCTTAAAGAAATGATGAATGCCTTACTAATTAGCTCTGGCTTGCCATAAAACTTTTAAGGAGAAGCTATTCTTTCGGCAAATCATATTTTAAATAAAATACCCTGAAAAAATATCTAAATCTCCTCATAAACTTTGGAAAAACAGACCACCATCCTACAAACACCTAAAAGTGTAGGGGTGTCTTGCCAAAGTAGAGGTACCAAAACCAAAGAAGGTCAAAATTGAACCAAAAACAATTGATTGTGTATTCATTGGATATGCACAAAATAGTGTTGCATATCAATTTTTTGTACACAAATCTGAAATTGATGATATTCAAGAAAATACCATTATTGAGTCTAGAAATGCTAGATTTTTCGAACATGTATTTCCCTTGAAACATGGTACTGAAAATCATGCACCTAAGAGACTAAGGGAAAATGAAGTTCCTTGCTCTATTGAGGATGCCAAACAAAATAACACTCAGCAAAGTAGTATTAAGCAGTAAGTGGAGGAATCAAGAAAAAGTAAAAGCTCAAGGACTTTAAAAACCTTTGGACCGGACTTCTATACATTTATATTAGAAGATGATCAATCGACATACAAACAAGCTATGTCTTCCAACGATGCCCTTTATTGAAAGGAGGCAATTAACAATGAGATTGAATCCATTATGTCAAATCATGCATGGGAGTTGGTTGATTTACCTCAAGGATGTAAGGCCTCGGGTAATAAATGGATATTTAAAAGGAAATTGAAACCTGATGGTTCAATAGACAAGTACAAAGCTCGTTTGGTAGTACAATGATTTTGACAAAAGGAAGACCTGGACTATTTCGATACATATTCACCTGTAACGAGGATAACGTCAGTTAGAATGCTCATTGCAATTGCATCTATACATGACTTGGAAATACATCAAATGGATGTTAAAACTGCATTCTTGAATGGTGAACTAGAGGAGGAAATCTAAACGAAACAACCTGAAGGATTTCTATGCTCAGAAAATGAGCATAAAGTTTGCAAATTGGTAAAATGACTTTATGGCCTTAAGCAAGCTGTAAAACAGTGGCATGAGAAGTTTGATAATACTATGTTATCAAATGGATTCACGATAAATGAATCAGTCAAATACATAAAACATACACATATTGGATATGTCATTGTTTGTCTTTATGTTGATGAGCTATTGATCCTAGGCAATAATAAGGCCATAATAACATTTACAAAGGATATGTTATCCTCTAGATTCGATATGAAAGACCTAGGACTGGCTAATGTGATATTGGGTGTAAAAATTCTGAGAATACCACAGGGATATGCATTATCCCAATCGCATTACATCACCAAAATACTTGAGAAATTAAAGAAATATAATGTAACTATTGCAAAATCACCAGTAGATATGAACCAAAATTGGGTAAAGAACACTGGTGATGGTATTTACCAATTGGAATACTCTCATATACTAGGAAGTATCAAGTATGTTATGAACAGTACTAGGCCTGATATCTCATATGCTGTAAGCAAACTAAGTAGATTTACGAGCAATCCTGGTAAGCATCATTGGAAAGCGGTAATCAGAGTTCTAGGATATGTAAAGTATACACAGAGTTATGGTCTATACTATACAAACTATCCTTCAATAGTGGAAGGATACAGTGATGCAAATTGGATCACTGGATCAAATGATACAAAGTCTACAAGTGGATACGTGTTCACATTAGGAAATGGAGCAATTTCATGGAAATCATCCAAACAGACTTGTATCACTAGATCTACAATGGAATCAGAATTTATTGCACTAGATAAGACTGTAGAAGAAGCAGAATGGATTCGAAGCTTCTTGGAAGACATTCCTACTTGGAGCAAACCTATGCCTCCAATATGTATACATTGTGATAATCAATCAGCTATTGGAAGAGCTAATAGTACGCTATACAATGGTAAATCTAGGCATATTCGTCGTAGACATAAAATGATAAGACAACTTCTCTCTAATGTGGTTATCACAATAGATTACATTCGATCTAAAGATAACTTAGCGGATCCACTTACAAAAGGCTTGCCAAGAGAGAAAGTTCAAACCTTATCAAAGGGAATGAGGCTAAAGCCTATAGACTAAAGGTTTTTCTAAAATGGAAACCCCACCTAGTTGACTGGAGATCCCAAGATATAGGTTCAAAGGGACAACGAAGTTTAAGAGAAAATTGATGGCACTGTTATACACAAACCATCCCTATGATAAGTCAGTGCATTATATGTTAAATAAGGATAAGTATTAGTACTTTTAATGATGTATGTATTTGAGGAATTAGAGAATACCCTTTACAAAATCACCTACGTAAGTGTGAAGACACCGCTTCAAAGAGAACTATGAGGCCAAATTATCTAAGCACTTATGAAACCAGGCAGGTGTTCAAGGCAAAAACGAACACAGAACGAAGGGTTATAAAAAACATTTATCGTTTGTTATCTACTTTGGAATTACAAAAAAGGCTTACAATTCAAGCACAGTCTATGTCTACTGATTCGCATGTGATTCAAATAGGTAATCACTAGGAAAGTTCAAGGCCCATGTACTACTTTAACCGATGCGATAAATGATTCATGAAACTAAGATCGACTGTTCATTCATGTGGGGGATTGTTGGAAATGAATGAGCAAAGAAAGAGGAAAGTGGGAAGAAGAAGAGATAGAGAAGAAGAAGAGATAGCAACATTTAAAGTCCCACATCATAGAAATATTAGCACAATCTCTCCTAATATATTAGAAGCCAAATAGGCTTATGTAAAATAGAAAGGAGAGGATGATATGAGGATGTGGGCTTGGCCATGACATAGTAATACATAAAATGTCAAAGATAAGGGCCTTGGGCCTTGGGGTTCTTGGGTTCTCTTGATTGGATATGGCCGACAGTTGCTGATTGGGCTAGTGCACTGACATGAGAATACTTTTTCTTAGAATTTTAAAGGTGTGTCCATTCAGTCCAGAATTCGAAAGGAATGTCTGTTAGCTGAATGAGTACAACCATTTGAATTCTCAACTTATGCATATTAATAACCAGGTGGTTAAAGGGTCGCAACCTTACTATTCTGACGGTTACTAATGCATGCGAATAGGCACTCCTCCTTGCCTATATATACACTGCCCAAAACAAGACAGAATTCACTTTTTCTGTTGATATTACTTCTTCTTCTTCAAAGTAATCCTCTGATCTAGTTTCTGTAATCAACTTCAGTTCGTCAGAGCTCCGTTTGCTGGCACTACGCAACGGAGTTGGTCCATCTTATCCTGGGAAACAAATTGCAACTACGTCGATTAGTGCATACGACGACAATATTATTTCAAGGAAACAGAAAATTTCTGGACTCAGACATTACTGAAACAAAATACTTTCTGTTCATCTTCAATCTTGTGGACAAATCGGTTACGCTTTCTGTGATTATTGTAAACACAGTTTGACTTGAAAATTGTGCCATAATCGATTACAGTTGATTGTTGTTGCTATCTGTTTGTAATACAATTGTGTAATTACAAAAGTTTTAACAGAAATACCTAATAAGTACTGATAGAACTGGTGTTGTATTTGATTATGAAAGTATGGTAATTGATTATTAATTTGTAATTACTAATATTTATAATTCTTCATTAAAAATATAAATGCATTTATCTTTTAATGATAGTATATTGCATCACTTTCTTTTATTGACAGTATGTTGTATAACTTACAAAACCTTCCATACATTTAAGGTGCCATTCGCAATCAAAAGGTGACACACTTGTGATGTGTTTGCGTCCGACGCGTGGCACCTTTGAGCATCCAGAAGCAACGATTCTTGAAAGTTGAAAAAAAACAATTTGCCTCTAACGTGTGTGACATAACGATTATTTTTCCAACGTTTACTTCCAACACGCTTAAAACCCCCTCTCCCCTTCTCTTCTTCCCTAATTCCAGCCAGCACCCTTTCCTCCATTTCCACGTTTTCAATTTTTTTGGCGACTAATGAAGCTACAAAACATGTTCTTTTGTATACCATCGTGATCTTAATTATCTAATTAATATATATATATATATATTGGAATTTTTGTGATTTTTTTCTTCTTTTTTCCAGTATGTCTTCAGATTCTGGCTCTACTACCTCCTAGCATTTAGATTCGACAGACGAACGGGAGACTGCTTTCATTGATGCCTGTATTGAGTTCTCAGCAGATTGAATAGGTGGCGCTAGCAGTTTTTATGAGACGGTCGCGGCATCTTTGAATGAGCATTTCAATTTGGGTTACACAGAAACTCATATTAAAAATAAGTGAGATAATTTGAAAGGGTGGTTACATGATTGAGACAGATCGGCTACTGTGGACACCGAGCGGAATATGAGATCCAGTGCACGATCGAGTGGACAGTATTGACGAGCAGTGGGCTAGCGGGGCAGCCTAGAGGGTAGAGAATCATCATACTCTGTTGGGGCTTAAATACCCTAATTAGTCTCATATTAACCAATTATCAGGTATCGAATAGAACATATACCTGGGGTCTAACCATTTGACACCAATGTGGATGACTTAGTATACTAGGCAATTTAATGCATTTTCTTATGAATACCTTCCAATTCGGATAGGGACAACCTAGAGGTTCCCGAGGGGAGCACAACGAGAAGTCAAGGACAGGGAATACTTACAGATGCCCTGAAGCAAGAAGTCGAGGACCATATAGGCGATTCGGAAGAAATGCGACCATGAAGTTTCAAGAGTATGACATACTTTTTGGCGGTTGTTTGAGTACACCTACTTGCTTATATCTGATCTCTGCTAATGCACTTACACCAACTGCTTCCTTTACCGTTGCCAACGTTAGTTACTATTCTGATTGGATGACTACTGGCAGCCCGCCTTCTGGTCATCCCTCTTGTTAAATCCGTTGTTAAAACGTGGTTCAAAATCATGAAGTGTTCACGAGCGGTGACATGCAGCTACGAAGTTAATTGTATGAAAGCTTGTACAAACATATAATATGAATCATGCATAAAGCCCCTCTGGTCGTTGGCAGTTAGCTTCAAGTATATATAGTTAACATATGAACTATAGAAGCAGGGTAAACGCGAAGTATACGCATGATCACACGGTTGGACCGTACAAACAAGTTCCAAGTCATCAGTATACATCAGGAACGCAACAAACATGGACCATTTTCTGTTCATGTATAGCCAAACTTAAATGAAAAATGATTCTTTTACATAACTACATATATGCGCCACGTGGAATGATGGAAGTAATGGATTGCTTTTGCATGAATTGTATTGTTACTATAAGGAAGGTGCATAACAGACATGTGTTCATTAGCGTATATATACAAAGAACATGTATATGCAGTTGGAAATCACTGAGCTCCACAATGGAAACATGTAAATGCGAAGATATGATGCTATGTCACCCTGGTCCAACAACTTGATCGTGCAGCATCTACCAGGGTCGAGCATACCACCTCGACCACCATTCACTTGGATGGGTTGAGCACTTCAAGGAGGTAGCGGTCGAGCAACGACATCCATAGGAGGTCGGTCGAGTAGCTTCCCATTATCATGGAGTCAAGCACCATGCCTCTAGTCGTGCAAGCCACGTCAGCACGTTTGCATAACTCGACACTATAGATAAAACAAGTGAATTCGTGAGATAGATAGAGATGAAAGAACCAAATACGCTTGACAAGTTTATAAGAAAGCAGAGAAGTACATGAGAGTGGACGATAATCCTGTACCTCTTCAAATCATTGGTGGTAACCAACTTCTTGAAGCTCTCAAAAGTGTTGCTATTCAATGTACTCAACAGAAAACTCAGGGGAAGAAGAGAGCCAATGACGGGAACGACAACAAAGCTAATAAGAAGTTTTGCCTTCATGACTCATCAGAGCTAACTCCTCTAAATGACACTCTTGAAAACATTTACCTTGCCATGAAGGATGCAGAAGATTACCTAGAGCTTGGTCAATGAAGATGAATGACCATCTAACTAAATCTGGGAAGTTCTGCCGGTTTCATAACCAGCCAGGCCACAATACCAATGAATGTAGGCATCTAAAATCATTAAATGAAGAGCTAGTTAGGAAGAATCGTTTACAACAATATGTGAAGAATCCCCAAGAGGCAAATCCTTTTGCAACTCCCCAAGGGCAAGGTTTAACACCCCGTATTTCAGTTAAAGCTAAAATTCACTAATTGCAGAATAAATAATCTCAAATGTGAGAATTGGGGGAAACATGCTGCGTCATTCCGTTCGTCTCGGAAAAATACGCAAAATAGAGTCCGAAATTTTGTAAATCGGAGTCCGTATGGCCCAGTTATGGCCCAATGAAGTTTGCAGAAAATTCAAAGTTAAAAACAGATTTAAAAATTTAATTCAGATTTTTAATTCCAACCAGCGGGGCCAGGCGGGAAAGTTCCCGCCCTAGCCATGTCGACAGGGCTGTCGACAGGCCTGTCGACTGGGGAGTTGACTGCCCTGTCGACTTGCCTGTCGACACGGGGTGTCGAGCCACTTGGCCTGGGTGCACCAGGTCTGGTTTTCTGGCTAGGGCTGGGCTGTGTTCTAGAGATTTCCTAAATCTGATGGACCTAATCTAACCTAGGGTTAATCCTATGGTCTAAAACACACCCTAATCCTATAAATACACCCTAATGCAAGCCTAATCCATACTAAAAATAGAAATGATGCCATCATGCCGCCAAAATCAAACCTAAGAGGAGCCTCCACTAGTTTATGAAGGAAGTTGCAAGCTAATCAACCTCTAATCATCATCTTCTTCATATTTAGCAACTAGTTCTACTTCATAAGTTTGCTAATCTTGGTTTTGGTGAGTGCCTATGCCTTTAGCAAGTAATTGCTAAACTAATTAGGATAGGATATTAGGAGGCTATGGATGTAAATGTGGATTATGCAAGTTGTGGTTGTCATATGTTATAAGTTCATATGTAAACTTGCCTCTTTTTATGATATGATGTGTCATGTAAGTTCATATGCAAGTTTTATGCAAGATTATATGCAAGATCATATGCAAGTTAGTCTCTTTTTATGATATGCATAGCACATGCGAGTTTGCCTTTGTGATATGACATGATATGCAAGTTTATATGCAAGATTCATGTGCAAGATAGTCTCTTTTTATGATATGCATAACATGTGCAAGTTTGCCTTTGTAATATGACATGATATGCAAGTTTATATGCAAGATTCATGTGCAAGTTAGTCTCTTTCTATGATGTGCATAACATATGCAAGTTTGCCTTTGTGATATGACATGGTATGCAAGTTCATATGCAAGTTTTATGCAAGTTCATATGCAAGTTTTATGCAAGTTTATATGCAAGTTCATATGCAAGTTTGTCTCTTTTTATAATGTGCATAACATATGCAAAGTTGTCCCTATGTATGACATGTTATGTAAACGAATTACGTGGGAAACGATGGGGTTAATATGCATGATTATAAAAAGGTGTAAAGTTGTTATGATTAAGCATAACATAAAATGAATGGACATAATTGGGAATTTACCTATTAAGTTAGGTCTACCCACATTATGGAGTTGGGAATTTACCTATTAAGTTAGGTCTACCCATACTATGGAATTGGGAATTTACCTATTGAGTTAGGTCTACCCATATTCTTAAAAATGTGAAATTAATTAGGGATAATTAATTATGGGGGTGATTAATTAGGTGTAATTAATCAACTAAGACACGAGGTTGGACCCTTTTGTAGCGGAAGTCTGCCCGGAACCGACCGGCCATCCAGCGGCTACAAATGATTGGCCCAATGTGAGAGGTCTTAGTCATAAATTAAATACGTGATTAAGGTAAAGACACGAGGTTAGACCCTTTTATGACAGAAGTCTGCCCGGAACCAACCGGCATATCCAGCGGTCATAAAAAGATGGTCTAATGTGAGAGGTCTTTATGAGGTCATGATCTTAATTAATTAATTAAGAAACACTTAACCATATCAGCATGTAGAGGGACATGAGGGGTTAAGTGGGTGCCTTGGGCGGCATATGGAAATCTAGTGGGTTGCCTTGGGTGGCAATAGAAAATACGATTAGAATACTTAACCAAGTGGAAACATGTAATTAAACATGATTGAAGGGTTAAGTGGGATGCACTAGAAAAAGGAACAAGCTTAGGTGGGTAGCTTGTGGGGGCCCATTTCAACCAGTAACCCATATGTATCTTATTGGGCTCGACCCATGTCGAGGACGGGACACGCGTACTGGGCTTGACTATAAGAGGCCAAAACGGGTTAGCGGTGGCAACGCAAGTCCAACGGGTTTCATATGCGTGTGTGGACCCGGGCTGGTAGGTAAGACGTTGTTGCATCGTGTAGGTATAAGCCGTGCACCGTTGATTGTATCGGGTTGCCACTTTGGGGGGGTGATACACCCCACTGTGGGGCCAGCACGGGTATCTACGGTAGGGAGCCGATCGCTTGGGAGTAGTGGGTACACCTAGTGGAGATAGGGGCAGACGGCACCTATGTAGTGAGCTAGGGGTACACGAAACTACTGGGTAAATTTTCTAAGTCCTTGGGAGGGATCAACCTTTAAGTAGGAATGACTGGTGTGGTGCAGTGTAGTAATTATCCTTGGGTGGGTAAATGCGTCTTTATCGTTATCTTAGTTCATTCTAAGTCTGCTTGGCTACTGAGTGTAGTCATTTATCCCCAGTCACACCGTACCAAGTTATATCATACCCTAATTACTTTAATGATTGCATTGTTAAAGTTATAGGACTCGCTCAGACTTATGTCTGACCCCGTTGTTTTTATCTTTTTTTTTCCAACCCTCAGGTTCTTGGAGTGGGCCCAGCACGAGTGGGCTTTGATCAGGCTGCTTTTATTACTCTCTTGGAGCTTGGACCTTAGATGTACAGCTCAGCTTACCCTTTTCTTTTATGGCTATCAGTTCATGTATTGGGATTATGTATTTTTATTTATCAGGATGGATATTTTGTACTTGACTCTTATTATGGTTTTGTGATGTAACCAAACATGTTTTATTTTCCGCTGCAATGAAATGATGGTTTAAAGTTTCAAGTATTACTTATATCTGTCTTGCTGTAATTTCTCTGTTCTATATTCACTTAAAATACCCCACCGATGTTATGGCATTCCCTTAGCGAGTGATCATAGCGGGAGTGGGGTGTTACACGTGGTATCAGAGCCAGGTTTACCGGAACAGATAAAATTTTTAGAAAACTAATTTTCTAAAAACATTTTAGGAAGAGATATTTTCAAAAACATGTCTTTAAAGAGAAAAGTTTTTGAAAGAAAAGCATAATCCCCAATAGCCATATCTTTATCCTTCGAATTCTCCGTTTTGAATCTTTCCTTTTTCGTTTCAGCATGGCTGAGGATCTTAACTTTCCGGAGGGTGTGACGATACCAGTATGGTATAGGAGATTGATGGAGGCCAGGGCCACCACTGCGGGTCCAACAAATGTTCCTCCGCCAACAGTAGCACCCGATCTTCCTCCTCCCCCTCCTCCTCGCACAGATACTTTTGCTAAGACTTGTAAGGAATTCAAAGCTATGGGAGGGAAACCTTTTCAAGGATCTGAAACTTTTGTGGAGGCTAGAGATTGGCTTAAGGAGGTGGAAGAGTTGATAGATATCTTTGAGATGGAAGAAGGAAAGAAAGTCAAGTTAGCTGCTTGGTTAATGAAGGGAGAGGCCTCATTCTGGTGGGAGGTCACTAATGGAGAACGACCCGTTGACTCTTGGGCGGATTTTAGGGAAAGATTTGTGGCAAAGTTTCTCTCAAGGGCGGAGGAAAACTTGTATATGGAAAGATTCTTGACTCTAAAGCAAGGAAATCTCTCAGTGAAGGAATATGTCAACAAGTTTAATCAATTGGCAAGGTTTGGCCTAGACATGGTGAATACACCGGAGAAGAAGGCTTTGAGGTTCGTGAAAGGCTTGAATGAACCGATGCATGGGTTGGCTATGACTCATATCCCTATGGGGGCCACCTTTGAGAAGCTAGTTGACATGGCACTCATGCATGAAGAAGAGAAGGGTCCCAATGCTAATAAGGCACCCGAGAAGAAGGGAGATCAAAAGAGACCTCAGCAACAACAGCAAAACAAAGGTGGGAAAGGCAACGGTGGCAAGGGGAAGAAGAAGTGCTTCAATTGTGGGATACCAGGCCACATAAGCAAAGATTGTAGAAAGAAGAAGAAGACTGGTTGCTTTCACTGTGGCGAAGCAGGGCATCTAGTGAAGGATTGCCCTAAGAAGGGGCAAAGGACGGGATCTACCTGAGGAGGACATATGCAAGCTCTTATGGCACCGGGTCAGGCTAGGGGGCAAGTACAGGCTCTCGCGGTTCCACCGATTCAGGAAAGAGGTAGAACTATTTCCGTTGAAAGTCTGGTTTTTCTATTTGATCATCCTGTCCGTACATTGTTTGATTCAGGCGCATCGCATTCGTTTATCTCATCATCATTAGTTGAGTCACTGCACTTAGACACCAGTCTTGTAGATGATCCCTTGGTTGTTTCAAACCCAATTGGGGGCTCCACTTATTTGTCCATGATATGCTTGGGTTTGAAGATTTCTATACTTAGCATTGAGTTTAGATGTGATGCTTTTGTTTTGGGCTTCACGGGCTATGGGTTGATTTTGGGCATGGACTGGTTGTCCAGTAATGGTGCTGTTCTTGATTGCGAAAGGAGAGTTGTTAGGCTCATGACCCGCTTGGGTAACACTCTCGAGATCTCTTGTAATCCCATGGATTCTGTTATGCTAAGTTATCTTGAATCGCTTGACGCTTCGGTCGAAAGTTTGTAATCTGTTAGAGTGGTCCGGGAATACTCGGATGTGTTTGAGGAGGTGAAGGGCTTACCTCCGAAGCGGGGGATTGACTTCCGAATATATCTGGTGGATAATGCTAAACCTGTATCTTTACCAGTGCGCCACATGGCTCCTCGTGAGAGGAGGGAACTCCATAAGCAAGTAGGGGAGTTGCTTGAGAAGGGGTTCATAAGACGAAGTATATCGGAGTGGGGTGCTCCAGTAGTTTTTGCTACGAAGGCGGATGGGTCCCTCAGACTTTGTGTAGACTATAGAGAACTCAACAAGCTCACAAAGAAGAATAGACACCCATTGCCGAGGATTGATGATCTTTTCGATCAGTTGATTGGCGCTTTAGTATTTTCTCAGTTGGACTTAGCCACGGGGTTTCATCAGTTGAGGGTGGCTGAGGATAGCATAGACAAGACTGCCTTTAGGACTCCGGATGGTTTCTATGAGTGGCTGGTGATGCCATTTGGGTTGACGAACGCCCCTGCATACTTTGTTGATTTGATGAGTAGGGTGTTCAGGGAGTTCCTTAATAAATTCGTGGTGGTCTTTGTGGATGATATCTTAGTATTTTCTAAGAGTGAAGAAGAGCATGCCCTACGTCTTGGGGAGGTATTGAAGACTCTTCGAGCACATAGCCTTAAGGCTAAATTCTCTAAATGTCACTTCTGGAGGAAGGAGGTGCGGTTCTTGGGGCACGTGGTCTCCAAGGAAGGGATAGCTGTGGATCCCGCGAAGGTAGTATCAATTCAGGATTGGAAGGTTCCGAAGAATGCTACTGAAGTAAGAAGTTTCTTGGGGTTGGCGGGTTATTATAGGAAGTTTATCAAAGACTTCGCGAAGATATCAGCCCCATTAACCCGCTTAACGAAGAAGAATCTTGTTTTCGCATGGGACGTAGATTGTGATGATGCGTTCCGACGGTTAAAGAGAGCTTTAACCACTGCTCCAGTTTTAGTGTTGCCAGATGGGAGCAAGCCATTTGTTGTCTATACCGATGCTTGTGGGACAGGACTAGGCGCAGTCTTAATGCAAGAGGGAAGGGTAATAGCCTATGGTGGAAGGCAGTTGAGAGTGCATGAGAAAAATTACCCTACCCATGATTTAGAGTTGGCCGCTATTGTTTTTGCGCTTAAGATTTGGCGCCATTATCTTCTTGGTGAGAGATTCGAATTGTTCACTGACCACAAATCATTGAAGTACTTGTTTTCTCAGAAGGATTTGAATTTGAGATAGCAAAGGTGGATGGAGTTCTTAGCATCCTATGATTTCGAGATAGCGTATACCCCTGGCAAGGGTAACGTGGTGGCGGACGCCTTGAGCAGAAAAAAGTTGTCCTTGAGTCCATTGTTCGTGGAACAACGAAGCTTGGAATTTATCTCGATGTTTGATTTCAGACCTTCCATTGATTATGTACCCGGTTTGCTAGCTTCCTTGGAGGTTAGACCTACTCTTTTGGGGTGTATTGGAGAAGCACAGAGGGACGACCCACAGTTGGTTGAGTTGGTGGAGAAGCTCATAAGGGGGGAGTCGTCCAGCCATTTGAGTAGGTACACCCTAGACGATAGGGGGTGCTTGCGTAGAGACGGTAGACTTTGTGTACCGCAAGACGAGGGTTTGAGGAAGGTTATTCTTGATGATGCACACCGTTCTAGGATGACCATTCATCCCGGTGGGGACAAGATGTACCAAGACATGAAGAGGGTTTTCTTCTGGGCCGGTATGAAGAAAGATGTGGCCGAGTATGTCGCTCGATGCTTGGTGTGCCAACAAGTGAAGACGGAGCAAAAGAAACCTGGTGGGTTGCTTCACCCATTGGAAGTTCCGCAATGGAAGTGGGATAGCGTCTCGATGGATTTTATTGACGGGTTACCCAGATCAAGAAAGGGTAATACGGGAATTTGGGTTGTGGTAGACAGACTTACTAAAAGCGCCCACTTCATACCTGTGAAGAGCAAGAGGACTGCTCCATGGCTAGCTTCTGTATATCTTCGAGAGATAGTTCGATTGCATGGGGTACCCTCTAGCATAGTGAGTGATCGAGATCCTATCTTCACTAGCGAGTTCTGGAGAAGTTTGCAAGAAGCAGTGGGGACTCAATTGTGTCTGAGCACCGCATATCATCCTCAGACGGACGGCCAGACTGAGAGGGTGAATCGTGTCCTAGAAGACCTTTTGAGGCTTTGTATCTTAGATTTTGGAGGTACATGGGAAGAGCATCTTCCATTGGTGGAGTTCGCATATAATAATAGCTTTCAGTCCAGTATTAGTATGGCTCCTTTCGAAGCTCTTTATGGAAGGCCTTGTCGATCACATGCATGTTGGTGGGAATCTACGGATAAGATTTTACTTGGGCCTGATATGGTCAGGGAGACTTCTGAGAAGATTGACTTGATTCGAAGAAGGATGAAAGCAGCGCAGGATAGGCAAAAATCTTATGCGGACAAGAGAAGGACGGATCTGGAGTTTGAAGTTGGGGACATGGTCTTTGTCAAAGTGTCTCCGTTACGAAATGTGGTTCGCTTTGGATCTGTTGGGAAGTTAGCACCAAGGTTCGTAGGGCCGTTTCTTATTAAGGAAAGGATTGGACGGATGGCATATAGAGTGGAGTTGCCCGACAGACTTAGTGGTGTACATGATGTATTCCATGTATCTCATTTGAGGAAGTGCTTACATGAGACCGCAGAGGTGGTAGAGCCGAGCTTGCTTAAAGAAGTGGAAGTAGAGCGTGATGCGACTATTCGACGAGCTCCTACCCGCATCCTTGGGTCAGAGACTAGGAAATTGAGGAATCGAGAGGTTCAACTAGTCAAAGTACAATGGGGAGAAGACGAGGGCAACGCAACTTGGGAAACGGAAGCGAAGATGCGTTCATTGTACCCGTTCCTTTTTGAGGGTATGTCTTTTAACTTCTCCTTTATCGTTTGTCTAGTACTTATCTTATCTTTAGTATGTCCTCTCGTTAGTACTTTTGACCTTTAGGTAGGGTAAACCTATGGTTGAAACATGTGTTTGAGACATGTTATGTTTGATGGATGCATGTGGATGCAAGTGGTTGCTAGTGGTTGCTCGAGGATGCATATACACACACTCTAGGCACTAGATCGGCTCAATCACTTCATATTGCATATTGCATAAAATTGTGTGTAGGAAGCTATATTTATGGATGTGTAATGGTTGTGTTATCATATGGATGATGCATTTTAGTGAATGATTGTGCACTCATGTAGATATTGTATGTGTCGATAGGGTTCTCTCGCATACATAATGGATGCATGGCACTATCATGGTTTGCATATGTTCATACATTAGATAGGGAACATATACACACACTCTTTGCATATGCTCATACATCATTAGAAATTGTTTTAAGGACAATGGATGCCCGTGTTTGATGGATTGAGTAGATGGTTGTTTGGATGGTAGGATATGCATTCTCCTTAGCTTAAGAGATTTCGGGGACAAAATCCTTTAAGGAGGGGAGAATGTAACACCCCGTATTTCAGTTAAAGCTAAAATTCACTAATTGCAGAATAAATAATCTCAAATGTGAGAATTGGGGGAAACGGGCTGCGTCATTGCGTTCGTCTCGGAAAAATACGCGAAATAGAGTCCGAAATTTTGTAAATCGGAGTCCGTATGGCCCAGTTATGGCCCAATGAAGTTTGCAGAAAATTCAAAGTTAAAAACAGATTTAAAAATTCAAATTCAGATTTTTAATTCCAACCAGCGGGGCCAGGCGGGAAAGTTCCCGCCCTAGCCATGTCGACAGGGCTGTCGACAGGCCTGTCGACTGGGGAGTCGACTGCCCTGTCGACTTGCCTGTCGACACGGGGTGTCGAGCCACTTGGCCTGGGTGCACCAGGTCTGGTTTTCTGGCTAGGGCTGGGCTGTGTTCTAGAGATTTCCTAAATCTGACGGACCTAATCTAACCTAGGGTTAATCCTATGGTCTAAAACACACCCTAATCCTATAAATACACCCGAATGCAAGCCTAATCCATACTAAAAATAGAAATGATGCCATCATGCCGCCAAAATCAAACCTAAGAGGAGCCTCCACTAGTTTATGAAGGAAGTTGCAAGCTAATCAACCTCTAATCATCATCTTCCTCATATTTAGCAACTAGTTCTACTTCATAAGTTTGCTAATCTTGGTTTTGGTGAGTTCCTATGCCTTTAGCAAGTAATTGCTAAACTAATTAGGATAGGATATTAGGAGGCTATGGATGTAAATGTGGATTATGCAAGTTGTGGTTGTCATATGTTATAAGTTCATATGTAAACTTGCCTCTTTTTATGATATGATGTGTCATGTAAGTTCATATGCAAGTTTTATGCAAGATTATATGCAAGATCATATGCAAGTTAGTCTCTTTTTATGATATGCATAGCACATGCGAGTTTGCCTTTGTGATATGACATGATATGCAAGTTTATATGCAAGATTCATGTGCAAGATAGTCTCTTTTTATGATATGCATAACATGTGCAAGTTTGCCTTTGTAATATGACATGATATGCAAGTTTATATGCAAGATTCATGTGCAAGTTAGTCTCTTTCTATGATGTGCATAACATATGCAAGTTTGCCTTTGTGATATGACATGGTATGCAAGTTCATATGCAAGTTTTATGCAAGTTCATATGCAAGTTTTATGCAAGTTTATATGCAAGTTCATATGCAAGTTTGTCTCTTTTTATAATGTGCATAACATATGCAAAGTTGTCCCTATGTATGACATGTTATGTAAACGAATTACGTGGGAAACGACGGGGTTAATATGCATGATTATAAAAAGGTGTAAAGTTGTTATGATTAAGCATAACATAAAATGAATGGACATAATTGGGAATTTACCTATTAAGTTAGGTCTACCCACATTATGGAGTTGGGAATTTACCTATTAAGTTAGGTCTACCCATACTATGGAATTGGGAATTTACCTATTGAGTTAGGTCTACCCATATTCTTAAAAATGTGTAATTAATTAGGGATAATTAATTATGGGGGTGATTAATTAGGTGTAATTAATCAACTAAGACACGAGGTTGGACCCTTTTGTAGCGGAAGTCTGCCCGGAACCGACCGGCCATCCAGCGGCTACAAATGATTGGCCCAATGTGAGAGGTCTTAGTCATAAATTAAATACGTGATTAAGGTAAAGACACGAGGTTAGACCCTTTTATGACAGAAGTCTGCCCGGAACCAACCGGCATATCCAGCGGTCATAAAAAGATGGTCTAATGTGAGAGGTCTTTATGAGGTCATGATCTTAATTAATTAATTAAGAAACACTTAACCATATTAGCATGTAGAGGGACATGAGGGGTTAAGTGGGTGCCTTGGGCGGCATATGGAAATCTAGTGGGTTGCCTTGGGTGGCAATAGAAAATACGATTAGAATACTTAACCAAGTGGAAACATGTAATTAAACATGATTGAAGGGTTAAGTGGGATGCACTAGAAAAAGGAACAAGCTTAGGTGGGTAGCTTGTGGGGGCCCATTTCAACCAGTAACCCATATGAATCTTATTGGGCTCGACCCATGTCGAGGATGGGACACGCGTACTGGGCTTGACTATAAGAGGCCAAAACGGGTTAGCGGTGGCAACGCAAGTCCAACGGGTTTCATATGCGTGTGTGGACCCGGGCTGGTAGGTAAGACGTTGTTGCATCGTGTAGGTATAAGCCGTGCACCGTTGATTGTATCGGGTTGCCACTTTGGGGGGGTGATACACCCCACTGTGGGGCCAACACGGGTATCTACGGTAGGGAGCCGATCGCTTGGGAGTAGTGGGTACACCTAGTGGAGATAGGGGCAGACGGCACCTATGTAGTGAGCTAGGGGTACACGAAACTACTGGGTAAATTTTCTAAGTCCTTGGGAGGGATCAACCTTTAAGTAGGAATGACTGGTGTGGTGCAGTGTAGTAATTATCCTTGGGTGGGTAAATGCGTCTTTATCGTTATCTTAGTTCATTCTAAGTCTGCTTGGCTACTGAGTGTAGTCATTTATCCCCAGTCACACCGTACCAAGTTATATCATACCCTAATTACTTTAATGATTGCATTGTTAAAGTTATAGGACTCGCTCAGACTTATGTCTGACCCCGTTGTTTTTATCTTTTTTTCCCAACCCTCAGGTTCTCGGAGTGGGCCCAGCACGAGTGCGCTTTGATCAGGCTGCTTTTATTACTCTCTTGGAGCTTGGACCTTAGATGTACAGCTCAGCTTACCCTTTTCTTTTATGGCTATCAGTTCATGTATTGGGATTATGTATTTTTATTTATCAGGATGGATATTTTGTACTTGACTCTTATTATGGTTTTGTGATGTAACCAAACATGTTTTATTTTCCGCTGCAATGAAATGATGGTTTAAAGTTTCAAGTATTACTTATATCTGTCTTGCTGTAATTTCTCTGTTCTATATTCACTTAAAATGCCCCACCGATGTTATGGCATTCCCTTAGCGAGTGATCATAGCGGGAGTGGGGTGTTACACAAGGGGCATCAAATGACCAATCCGGTCCAAGCAACAGGGCTCCTTCTCAAACTAATCCAAGGCCGATAATCAACTGACGACCATTACTGAAAATCTAACATCTATGGCTCAGAATAAGCGTTCTCCTTCATCTTTACTTTACTTCTTGTTATGTTCTACTTTCTCGTAAAAAGTCTGTAATGTTTTATGTGCATTGTACTGAACAACAGCTTTATGAATGAAGTCTTACCTTCCTGTATAAATCACTTACTTGCAAGATATATAAAATTTTCTAAAGGCGATTTTCTCATTGCAGGTTGTTGAAATGACCCAAAAATCCGTGCCAATTTGAGCTGACTAATATCCTACACATTCAACTCAAAATGCACGAAAATTCAGATCATTAATAGAAAGAAGTTAGAAGATGAGAAAGATAAGATAGAACAAATAGAATAGAAGAAGAAGATCACTACTGAACAGAATCAGAGAGTAAACACGAATCTCACAGCGGAACGAATAAAATTATTATATAACATAACTTTAAAATACAAAACTGTATTGTATATACATACCATTATCAGAGTACAATACATCATAACACAGCGGAAATAACCTCTAAATACTAATAATGAAGCCTTCTACTTCCAGCTTCTTCATGTGTATCTGTAAAAGCCTAAACACTTGTCTGCCCGTACAAATTTGGGCACCCAAGAGTTTACGGAAAACAAACAAAATAAACTCTGGGTCAGTCATGGGACTGGGGTGAGTAAATTCCAACCATACTGTTTAACTTTGAAATTCCTTTATAAACAAAAGGATAATAGTAAGACCAACCCACCATAAACATGGATGACTTTTACCTTACTATAATCCAAATCATTTTGATATCAAAATCCAGTGATATTATAATAATGTCTAATCAAATAAATATCCAAATATAAAAACGCTTGCATCTCACGATCCACATATATATAGTATAAAATCATAAACCGCAGAGCACTTATTGGAGATTGGATTCCAACAGACAAGGTATGGAAGCACCTTCCGATCAGTGTATTCTAGAGGGTATACACCTAGGTTCAATAAGAACGTCTTGCAACCCGGCCACACATGACCACCCACTCATTTAGCTTGAGTGCAGCGAATATATTATCGCCCACGGTTATTAGCCATCCAACCGTTATCCGATGATACAGAGTCGAAAAGAAGAACAAATATGAATTTTCTCTAGATCGGTGACAATACACCCTGCTTGGGTATGACCCAACTAGCCATGTTGCCTAGCCCAACTTTTGTTACTTCCTAGTTGTGAGGCTAGAGGCTACGTCTATCTTCAGAACATCTGATCACCATTCACTTTGAATGCCACATCGTCAAACCCATCAATTCACTAATTGATACCCAAACATATCATGGGTATAAAAAGCTAAGAGGAACGAATTCCTCTGCCACCAGACGCAATACCTTTAAGAGATCAACTATACATGATTTATTAGATATACTCTGTCAAACACTCGTCCATACAAGTTGTCCTGGGACTGGACAAACAGAAAACACCATTCTGGAACAGAACGACCGTTGCATTTCACTCCGTCTTCAATTATCTTTAGCATAATCTAATTCGCAACGCTTATGCCTATACGGAGTGGTTTCAGATAATATATCCAAACGGTCTCTCCGTATTGACAAAGATGGTCAAAACACTTCGATAGTCGGTTATTTAACCATCGAAGTAAAAACAAACATCCATTCAAATGCACAACCAAACATCACACAAACACTGGCCCTTTTATTTGGTAATAACTTTCTAGTTTCCCATATTTTTATAAACTCTTCTTTATTTCCCTTTATAACTATTGCAATATGCTACAATATTCCTTATAATTACTGCAATACGCTGCCATATTTCCCTTTATAACTAATGCAATACGCTGCTATATTCCCCTTTTATAACTATTGCAAAATGCTGTCGTATTTTCCTTTATAACTAATGCAATACGCTACTATATTTTCCTTTATAACTAATGCAATACGCTGCTATATTTCCCTTTATGACTACTGCAAGTTGTTTCTCCTAAATTGTTATTCACTTTAAAAATATGGATACTATTCCTCTGTAAAAGTCTAAACCTAATAAATCTTGAGTTCATTTGTAAATACAATTACCGGTTACAATTCCATTAATCGAGTTATTTCAAAAATCCATAAGTTCCAATTTCAAGTAAACTTCCTGTTCAATAAATAACAAGTTTATACCAAATCGTCGATTTCACATTCTATTATAGTATATTGGTTTTAAACTAAAATACTACTAATTTATCAAATCCCATGTTATATATATAATATCTAATTTGTAAAAAAAATTTATTAATAACATTCGACATCGTCGCATTCTAATTACAGATCCTTACGGTATTACTTAGTTCTATTCATATTCGAAAATCAAAATAAATTCCATCGTTCCCCTTTTTGAACCAGCTTCCCAATTTCCACAAATCATTCTGGAAATTATATTTCTAAATTAGCATTAATAATTATTATTTCCTTTTATTTATAACACTGTCTATAAAGCCAACCACTTGTTCTTATAAAATAAGTTATTATATCTAATCTAATCGAATTTCAATTCCCCTAAAAATAGATTTTTCCATTTTAACATTCAAATTCTCTAATATGTTTCACAGTATTTAAATACCAGTTTATTTCATGTCAGTGTAATTCCCCATCCCCAACAAATAGCAATAAATAACAGATTATTTATCACATCAGATAATCCAATATATGAAAGCAACCAATATAATTATTTCAATCAATTTATCAGCAATTCATCCGAATAACCATCACGCATCATTTAACCATTATTTACCACATTAAACAACGATTATAATATTATAAAAATGATCAGTGTTAGTGAATTTGCTCACATTGGCACATTAACCATTAAATAACGATTTGCGTCGGCTGATTTGGTTGAGCAGTTTATTTTACCTGAATTCAGACTAGCGCCAAATCGCTTTAGACCGGTTCCAGTATGTATCTTGCGATTCTATGATCCAACATAACTTGTTTCGTGAAATTCATTTATTAACCTCTTGATAACACCGTTACTTCACTAATCAGCACGATGAAGATGTATCTTCCCCAACTGTTTTCCTGACGTTGTTCCAAATTAATCCAACTCTGCTCTTTCTCTAAACTTATAACGACAGCACCGGCATTTTCACTCACGCCATTTCCTTTTTGTAAATAGGGGAAATCATGAAACCCTTTTTTCAATCGTATCCTATGAAAAACTCCTCACGATTTACATAGCCGCTGTCGTGTATTAGTTTCCTCCATACTAGCGTTGGACTTCGTGAAACCTCAAACCAAAGCTTCCAGTTATTCGTATACTTCACCGAACCGTACTTTGCTCCCTCCGTAATTCTACAAACGGACACCAGTAAGCTCATCTTCCTTGCTATGCACGCTGCCCTGACTGCCCCGTTCACTGCTAAAGTGTCTACTACCTCTTCATGTTTTCTAAAAATGTGCTCAGACCCTCAAATCGACGTTTTTGAATTTGAGCTACTCCCTTAATACCCCTTCATTTTTTTCCATGCGCCATGCATGCCTTACCATACTTCGATCCATTCAACCACCTCCAAATTCCACAGCCAGCAAGGCTCATACATCACCTCACGACAAACACCAAATCTGTGTCTCCTTATATTCCATTTATTCACTCAAAACAACTAGATCCACCAATCCTCGGCAAAACTACACCATCCGTTCGCTGTTGTGCAATAACCGCAACTTCCAACTACACCACGCCATGACAAAGGGTCCATTCGCCTGCTCCATGTCCGTCGCTTCTAAACCCTGTATACATCTCGACGCGTATACTTCCTCCAGAAAGTAACTCCTGCGCCTGCTATTCTTCGTGCACCTGTTCATTTACAAAACCAGTAGCGCAACCAAACTGTGCTCTCTCTACTCGTAACTCCTTCCACTACGCCATAGATGGCCTATGGCAACCCCAGAGAAGTGACACAGTAGTTGCTAAAAAGTGTTGCTATAGGCAAAAAATGATCTGTGGCAACACTTTTTTGGGGTTGCCTTTTGCCGCTTTGCCTTAGAGTCAAAGGCAACACCTTTGCGACCCTATGGTAACATCAGTACTGGTGTTGCCACAGTACCACGACAACAAAAAAAACCCTTTCACAACTGCAAAAAACAGTTGTAATATGTCTAGTACAACCGTTAATCGTAATAAAGTCAACCTTTTTTACAATTGTTTCTAACAGTTGTTAGAATTTGTTTTACAACTGCTAAAACTAATTACACCTCAACTGCTATTAATCAAAGATTTCATAATATTATAATAAATATTACTATAACACAATATTTTATTCGAATAAATATTTTATTTCAACATTTCAAATGATACAAATTTTTTGACTCCACTATTGTACATTCACTCGTATATTACACAATCATTCATATTTACATACATTCCTTACTACATTGTCACTCGATTCACTCATATACAGACTCACACATACAACCATAAGTAAGAATAAAATACATGAAAATGATTATATAAACTACATTGTGAATACTACTCCATGGGTTGGATGATATCCCACATTTAACAGTGACGTTCATGATGCAAAATATTTAACAGTGATGCTCAATGACCACTTCATATATAAAGAAAAGTCGACTAATTTGTACCTAGTAACCTGAGCGAAGAACCAATCTTTTGTGTAATCGCTTTCTCCTATAGTATAAACTAGATCCCCATTAGGTACAATTCTCTGTACCTCTCCCATAGACCATACTTTCTGTATCTATAATGAAACTAGGATAATTAGTTTTAAATTTTACATTTTACATAATGCAGAACAAAAAAATGAAAATAGAAAACAAGTCATGCACAAAAGAAGAGAAAATGTAACTAGTATACATACCGGACACAATATATGACATAAATCAAGGTTCTTGACTATTTACGCTTCTATGTAGCTCCAACACTGATAGATGATAACATATATAAGCACTCTAAGTTGAATACAACACAGTTTTCTCTGCAGACGACTGACAGTATCTACATACAAGTACGAAAAGAAAAAAACATAATCAGGTTTCAGTTTAGCATATAATACATTAAGAAGTTTCAGCAAAGGGCATAAAAAGCAATTTGTTGGTAGCAGATAAAGATTTCAGCAATGTTTCCATAATGTATAACAGTTTCAAAATTTTCAAAAGGAGTTTAAAAGGATTTAGTATTAAAGACGTACCCTCCATGCAAAATCTCATCAATGCGTAACAGGATCAAATTTAAGTGCGCCAGTGCTTCCCATTTGTGTACACCTTTCGTGAGATTGGAAAAAAAATCAAGCCATGAGGATGATGATGCATAAATTACCCAAACCAAAGTTACAAAGGATAAATTGCAGGAAACATCATTTACTCTAACTTGATGATCATAACCAAGGAAGAGAAAGAGAAGTAGGTAGCTAGAGAAATATGAACTCACTTAGGGTCATAATGTGTTATATTGTATAAGGTTATTAGATATTGTGAGGCTTACGATAGTATAACGAAACAATAAAAAGGTCAAAGAAAGTTACGATAGTTAATGGTGTATCTAAATGTTTTAAATTAAATGACTGATTTCTAAATCGAAGTAAAAATTCCATGACATCCTTTCCTTAAAAGTAGCATATTACTTTTGATGCTGCAAAGTAAGATCTCTGCGCAAAAAATAGTTTTTTTGGAAGAAAAAACAATAACCAAAAAGCTTACTATATAGATCATTTACTAATGATGTCCCTCTCTTGTCCTTGAAAAGCATCCACTGTATTGATATACAGACCTTTCCCGTCTTTAGAGTTAAGCACTTGTTCGAATTCTCCCTGTATGCACTTCAACTGCAATTTATAAGGTGTAATAATACCAACAGTAACCTTTTTCCCACCACCATTTAGTTTCAAAAGATTTTGAACATACTCGTAAATGCACAGGAAAAAATTTGCTTCCTAGACATTTTGATAGGATGCAGAGCCGCCTCTATGGGACTCCCTCCCATCCACGATGTCAAAAAACATGTACGGCTGGAGGATAGGGTCCTTGTAGTAAATTTCATTTAGTGAATAGCAACACTTTCACTATCAGTTAGTCGGCTCTGGTAAAAGTATCTTAAAGGAAAATCTCGGATTTGAGGATGCATTCTATACTGAACGGACAGTAGCATAGTGGGGCATCCAGCTTGCTGAAATCTCTCAAAAGGCTTCGACTGTAAAGCAATGTACCAACAGCTTTACTAATAACAGTTGCTGGTAACTGTTGAGGATCGCCTACAAGAACACATCTAGCAGCACCAAGGGACAGAGGTGGAAGAACTGCCACTTCACTAGCTTGAGTGGCCTCATCAATAACCACCACATCAAAGCCGTGAAAAGATCTTACGCCTGCTGCTGGAAACTATAGTGAAGACAATCTCAGCTTCATTTGTCAAACTTGCCTCAAGATGGGCCCTAGCATCTTCCAAATTAAAATTACTACCAGGGCGAAACTGACTTTCTAATACGCAGAGTCGAGTCATCTCAGCCAAGACTTTATCTCTTCTTTCTACAGCTTGATCATTTACTGACTGCGGTCATGTCAAATGCGATTCAGTTAATAATTAACATATATGGCTCCACCCTACATGGTATCGCTCCGAACTATGCAAAGATGCACCTCTTTTGATTGTATGGTATGCTTCATTGCATACACCAATGAAAAACCTTGCCCCTTTAAATGTTTATGGGATATGATGTACCATCTCCTCAATCACTCCACCTATGTCTTCGGTTGCCCTAGCTTACAATGGCCTTAGACTAAATTGTCCTCAACCCAATGTGCCTACTTCGAATCTTCCTTACTTTAGCAGGCTAAGATCGTCTTTGAATGCACGTGACATAGACGATTATTATATGATGTAAGAGCAGTTGATCAAGGATATGTGTTTGTCGAGGCTCAGTTCTAATTCTTATTGTGGGATGTCGATCGATGAACCAGACTCCAACAAACCTAGATAAGTTGTTTTCTGCTGAGCTTTTGTTGTCTCCTAGTTACAATACGGAACAGAAAGCAATGTTTTCTCCTTCTCATAGAATTGCATTATTGAACTAGTGTCATATAAATATCAATGAAGCAGATTTGGACAAGAATGAAATGATCAGATGCTACTCTGTTGCTTATTTGGCAAACGTGAACCCTATGAATAAATATTTTGCATACAAATTGTTTCCACTCATCAAAATGACACAGTCAGGCGCCACTTTGGCAAAACCGTAGTCAGAATGAGTGCATGATGGAATAACATACGGGTTGGTACTATTGTGGAAAAAATAAATGTGGCAACAACAATCTATTCCACATAAACTACACCAAACATTTAATTCATTCGTACTTATACCTATCATAGCTGAATTCATCGCAGCAATAAAACTCATGAAGCCTATGGTACAAACGTCTTTATCACAAGTGGAGCGGAGAGGCAGACTGGCAGCGTCTACAGCAGGTCGGGAAACAGAGGAGAGGGATTGAAAATCATCGTCAGAAGGAGCAATTTGTAGCTGAATCGAAGGAGCAAAAAGCCGTCGAACGGAACGAGAGGCTTGCCAGAGGAGACAACAACGTCATTATGAAACTGGTACTTGTTCAGATCTAGATTGAAAGTCAGATCCACAAAAGAAGATCCACCATTTTTGAAATTATTTTTTTGATAAGAATTTGGATTTTAGTTTAGGGTTTGAACGATTTAGGGTTGTGAAAGTGGAAGACGGCCATAATTTCTCAAGTGAAAACAAAGAGAATTAATTTTCAATGGGAAAATGAAATTTTAGGGAAAAGAAGCTGAGTTGTTGAAGGAAAATCAGTTTGACGCGGATCAGTAACGTGGACCGTTGGATCATATTGATGCTGATTGATTATTTTACTCACGTCGCTACTGCAACACATGTTGATATCTATTCTAACACATTGAAGTGTGCGTTGCAATAGAAACAGCATAGCAATGGCAACACTGTAGCTAGCAACACCATGGGTTTTCGTTGTGATATGTAATCTATGGCATAGTGTTCTCCCTACTCCATGTCAAAAAAAACAAGCTCTAGCAACTTTTTGATACTTAAGGCCATCTCCCTTTCCTTACTTCACCATGTACGCACTTCACACATCACTAGAATTCGCAACTCCTCCACCAGTTTCCATTCTTCAGTTCACGTCAGTGCCAAGCGTCACGTTCTTCTATTTTTATTTTTATTATTTATTTTTATTTTGTTCATTTCCATGGAATAACTCACGGTGTCGAACCATCTTTCCTGGAGCAAACTGAACAAACAGCTATGTGTGCTAGTGTATATATAATAAAGGATGCTTAACCACGAAGTATATAGGGTAGCTGAAGAACTTAGGGTGTATTTCATTTCACTGTGACTTGACAAGGGATGGCTAGCCAAAACTTAGTGGCCAAGGTAATTAAAAAGACGTATAGATATTATAAATAGGATGTGACCATTCATGCTAGCTTATTATTTAAAATATAGGTTTGTATATCGTAGCGTAAGGTTTGGGTATGAAGTTTGCACATTGGGGTATGGTGCAGATGTTCTTATAGGAGACATGTATATATTATGGAAAATAGGGTGATGGTCTGCTAATTAGACATGTAGGCGTGCATTTACTTTATTCAGATGTAGACCAAGAAAATTAATGGTTACGTGCGTCAAAGAATATAGTGACTAGTGTTTGTTTTACATCTTTAGTGTACCATGCTACGAAATGTTTTGTTCATGTCCGAGCCACTATGGACATGAATAAGAATACAGTCGTGTCCAGCGAGGTGCCACGATCCCAAAAATGTAATAATATCGGTAGGCTGACTCATATTTTGAAACCCCAAAATATCGACATAGGGTGCGAAATACTCCAAATAAAAATTTGCGTATTTAATTAATTAAAAGTTACCGTAAAATTCTATAAATTAAATTATAACTATGCCTCAAAAGAATCTTGTCCAAATTTGAATCTGATACCTAGTTATATCGAATAAACCGTTAGGGTTGATAAACGATTCTACAGCGACTATTTGAATATTTGATTTGGATATAACTCAGAATCTATAATCCGAAATCTCGAATTTTTACTTCTGTTAGGAAGACACATTTAAACAGATCCCATCGTTTCTTGTTTCGAAGAAATCCGACTAATAACGGATCCTGTGAACTCATTTGAAGTTCAAAACGTTAAATTACGAACTACCGCGATATTACGAGCTTAATTATATTTAATATTTATTTTTATACATTCAACTTCATTTTAATTAATATATAAATCCACTTATATTACAAATTCAATATTTAAACTGATTTAAATATTCAAATACAAACTGATAAAAATGCGGGACATTACATTCCTTCCCCCTTAGAAGAATTTCATCCCTGAAATTACTAAGGTAGGGAAAATGCTACAATCATATTATAACGAGGTTAAAAATCTTTTATTTAATTTCTTAAATTCAGTTTTCAATAGAATATATTAAATCTAATAAAAAATTAATTCCTTCTTATTAACAAATACTTTTAGAAATTCTGAAAATTTCCTAATAGCTTAAATTTTCGGAGAATTTCGCCAGTATCTCCTCTGCACTGCTCATTCAGCACTTCTATAAATTGCCTCTCTGTGCTTTCTCTAATTTCAAAGGAAAATTAAACAGCCAAGCAACTTTTCAAAGTAGCTCAAAAATCTCATTTCCAAATATAATGTACCTTATATTTTTTTATCGGGTTGCCCTATCAGCATATACAAATGCATTTCCATTTGATCTCCAATCAACTTATCCTTCAATCCAATCTTTCACTTATGCTTAAGCCAATTCCTATTTGGACTCCAATTTCATTTACTGATTTATTTCTCATATCAGTTATCTTCATCTCCAAATACAAAATTCGATTCTTATTCTCCAAGAATCAATTCATTTTAATAACTCAAATTTCCAATATTTCTTTTTTACAGTTTCCATTCTAGTTCGTTCCAAATTCAGTCCAATTTTGTTTATCTTAGTTTAAGTTCCACTTTTTCTATTTTAACTTCATAAGTTAAATTTTTATTTCAGAATTCAAACTCCTTGGATTTATTTCAAATCAGTTCGAAATCATATATAATTCAAAACATTTGATTTTTTAACAATTTTTTCCTCAAATAATTAATAAACAAAATCTTCGGTAGTAATCCGTCACTTAGAAACTCGAAAATGAACACTGATAATGCAGCCGTCATCATCAGAATTTATTTTCCAGTGATCAAAGTGAGTTCAATACTATATTACTTCCAAAATTCATTTTAAAACACTTCCATTTTGAATTTTACTTCAAAATATCTTTCACAACACTTGGAAAACCATTTCATATCTCCTAGGATTTTAAATTTCCCATATATTTAATCCAAACATTATTTCCAACTCTTTTCCAAGTTTCTAGAGTTTTATTTCAATTCTGGGTTTAAATTCAGATTTTGTTCATCTGACTTTGCATATTATACTTAAATAATATTTCGATTCGTTATTTATATAACCATCTCAATTATAAATCTTATTCGATGATCAACACATCGAATATACTATAATTCTCAAGATATACACTTCTTTTATATCAAAATATATTTCGGGTAAATTATTTCATTTACCCTCTTTTCAAAACATACTGTGTCAAGTTACTCTGTTCAAGAGTTTAGAAACACCTATCGACACAGGTTGCATTACTGTTTCAACCAAAATTTATAAACCACTCGACTGACCAGTCAACACAATATAAACCATTTTTGATATTAATTTACAAATACGCGCTCATATATATATATATATACATATATACATACATACACTCGTTCTCAATCTAGGGTATTACTAACCCCGTCTCTATTGAGTTACGCCACAGAGCCAAGGTAATACTAAACCTTTAGCTCTGATACCAACTGTAACGGCACGAAAATCCATGCCAATTTAAGCTGACTAATATCCTACACATTCAACTCAAAATGCACGAAAATTTAGATCATTAATAGAAAGAAGTTAGAGGATGAGAAAGATAAGACTGAACTAATAGAATAGACGAAGAAGATCACAACTGAACAGAATCAGAGTAAACACGAATCTCACAGCGGAACGAATAAAATGTATTTCAAAACTGTATTGTATATACATACCATTATCAGAGTACAATACATCGTATCACAGCGGAAATAATCTCTAAATACTAATGGTGAAGCCTTCTGCTTCCAGCTCCTCCAAGTGTATCTGTAAAAGCTTAAACACTTGTCTGCCCGTACAAATTTGGGCACCCAAGAGTTTAGGGAAAACAGACAAAATAAACTCTGGGTCAATCATGGGACTGGCATGAGTAAATTCCAACCATACTGTTTAACTTTGAAATTCCTTTTTAAATAAAAGGATAATAGTAAGACCAACCCACACATAAACATGGACGGCTTTTACCTTACTATAACCCAAATCATTTTGATATCAAAATCCAGTGATATTATAATAATGTGTAATCAAATAAATATCCAAATAGCAGAACGCTTGCATCTCACGCTCCACATATATATAGTATAAAATCATAAACCGCAGAGCACTTATTGGAGACTGGAATCCAACAGACAAGGTATGGGAGCATCGTCCGATCAGTGTGCTCTAGAGGGTATACACCTGGGTTCAACAAGAAAGTCTTGCAACCCGGCCACACATGACCACCCACTCATTTAGCTTGAGTTTAGCGAATATACTATCACCCATGGTTATTGGCCATCCAACCATCATCCGAAGATACAGAGTTGAAAAGAAGAACAAATATGAATTTTCTCTAGATCGGTGACAATACACCCTGCTTGGGTATGACCCAACTAGCCATGCTGCCTAGCCTAACTTTTGTTACTTCCTGGTTGTGAGGCTAGAGGCTATGTCTATTTTCAAAACATCTGATCACCATTCACTTTGAATGCCACATCGTCAAACCCGTCAATTCACTAATTGATTACCAAACATAACACGGGTATAAAAATCTAGGAGGAACGAATTCCTCCGCCACCAGACGTAATACCTTTAAGAGATCAACTATACGTGATTTGTTAGGTATACTCTGTCAGACACTCGTCCATACAAGTTGTCGTGGGATAGAACAAACAGAAAACACCATTCTGGAACAGAACGACCCTTTCATTTCACTCCATCATCAATTATCTTCAGCATAATCTAATTCGCAGCACTTATGCCTATACAGAGTGGTTTCATATATATTTATCCAACCGGTCTCTCCGTATTGACAACGATGGTCAAAACACTTCGATAGTCGGTTATTTAACTATCGAAGTAAAAACAAACATCCATTCAAATGTACAACCAAACATCACACAAAAACTGGCCCTTTCATTTGATACTAACTTTCTAGTTTCCCATATTTTTATAAACTCTTCTTTATTTCCCTTTATAACTATGGTGATACGCTGCTATATTCCCCTTTTATAATTACTGCAATACGATGCCATATTTTCCTTTATAACTAATGCAATACGCCACTATATTCCCCTTTTATAACTACTGCAATACGCTGCCATATTTTCCTTTATAACTAATGCAATACGCTGCTATATTTTCCTTTATAACTAATGTAATACGCTAATATATTTCCCTTTATGACTACTGCAAGTTGTTTTCTCCTAAATTGTTATTCACCTTAAAACTATGGATACTATTCCTCTATAAAAGTCTAGACTCGTTAACCCAATAAATCTTGAGTTCATTTGTAAATACAATTACCAGTTACAATTCCATTAATCGAGTTATTTCAAAAATCCATAAGTTCCAATTTCAAGTAAACTTCCTGTTCAATAAATACCAAGTATATACCAAATCCTCGATTTCACGTTCTATTATAGTATATTGGTTTTAAACCAAAATACTACTAATTTATCAAACCCCATTTTATATTTATAATATCTAATTTGTAAAAATAATTTATTAATAACATTCGACATCGTCGCTTTCTAATTACAAATCCTTACGGTTTTACTTGGTTCTATTCATATTCGAAAATCAAAATAAATTCCATCGTTCCCCTTCTGAACTAGCTTCCCAATTTCCAAAAATCATTCTGGAAATTATATTTCTAAATTAGGATTAATAATTATTTTTATTTTTATTTATAACACTGCGTATAAAGCCCACCACTTGTTCTTAAAAAATAAGTTATTACATCTAATCTAATCGAATTTCAATTCCACTAAAAATAAATTTTTCCATTTTAACATTCAAATTCTCTAATATGTTTCACGGTATTTAAATACCAGTTTATTTCGTGTCAATGTAATTCCCCATCCCCAATAAACAACAATAAATAACAGATTATTTATCACATCAAATAATGCAATATATGAAAGCAACCAATATAATTATTTCAACTAATTTATCAGCAATTCATCCAAACAACCATCATGCATCATTTAACCATTATTTACCAATATTAAACAATGATTATAATATTATAAAAATGATCAAAGTTAGTGAATTTGCTCACATTGGCGCGTTAACCGTTAAATAACGATTTGCGTCGGCTGATTTGGTTGAGCGGTTTATTTTTCCTGAATTCAAACTAGCGCCAAATCGCTTTAGACCGGTTCTAGTATGTAGCTTGCGATTCTATGATCCAACATAACTTGTTTCGTGAAATTCATTTATTAACCTCTTGATAACACCGTTACTTCGCTAATCAGCACGATGAAGATGTATCTTCCCCAACTGTTTTCCTGACGCTTTTCCAAATTAATCCAACTCTGTTCTTTCTCTAAACTTCTAACGACAGATACGGCATTTTCCCTCACGCCATTTCCTTTTTGTAAATAGGGGAAATCATGAAACCCTTTTTGCAATCGTATCCTCCGAACAACTCCTCATGATTTACATAGCCGCTGTCGTGTATTAGTTTCCTCCATACTAGCGTTGGACTTCGTGAAACCTCAAGCCAAAGCTTCCAGTTATTCGTATACTTCACCGAACCGTACTTTGCTCCCTCCGTACTTCTACAAACGGACACCAGTAAGCTCATCTTCCTTGCTCCGTGCCCTGCCCCGATTGCCCCGTTCACTCCTAATATGTCTTCTACCTCTTCATATTTTCCAAAACTGTGCTCAGACCCTCAAATCCACGTTTTTGAATTTGAGCTACTCCCTTAATACCCCTTCATTTTTTCCATGTGCCATGCATGCCTTACCATACTTCGATCCATTCAACCACCTACAAATGCCACGGTCAGCAAGGCTCATACATCACCTCATGGCAAACACCAAATCCGTGTCTCCTTATATTCCATTTATTCACTCAAAACAATTAGATCCACCAACCCATCGGCAAAACTACACCATCCGTTCGCTATTGTGTGATAACCGCAACTTCCAACTACACCACGCCATGCCAAAGGGTCCATTCGCCTACTCCATGTCCGCTGCTTCTAAGCCCTTTATACATCTCGACGCGTATACTTCCTCCAGAAAGTAACTCCTGCGCCTACTATTCTTCGAGCACCTGTTCATTTACAAAACCAGCAGAACAACCAAATCGTGCTCTCTCTACTAGCAACTCCTTCTCCTTACTCCATGTGAAACAACAAGCTCCACCAACTTTTTGATACTTAAGGGTATCTCCCTTTCCTTTCTTCACCATATACGCACTTCACACATCAACAGAATTCACAACTCCTCCACCAGTTTCCATTCTTCAGTTCACGTCAGTGCCAAGCATCACGTTCTTCTATTTTTATTTATATTATTTATTTTTGTTTTGTTTATTTCCATGGAAAAACTCACGGTGTCGAACCATCTTTCCTGGAGAAAACTGAACAAACAGCTATGTGTGCTAGTGTATATATAATAAAGGATGCTTAACCATGAAGTATGTAGGGTAGCTGTAGAACTTAGGGTGTATTTCATTTCACTGTGACTTGACAAGGGATGGCTAGCCAAAACTTAGTGGCCAAGGTAATTAAAAAGGCGTATAAATATTATAAATGGGAGGTGACCATTCATGCTAGCTTATTATTTAAAATATAGGTTTGTATACGGTAGCGTAAAGTTTTGATATGAAGTTTGCACGTTGGGGTATGGTGTAGATGTTCTTATAAGGGACATGTATGTATTCTCGAAAATAGGGCGATGGTCTGCTAATTAGACATGTAGGCATGCGTTTACTTTATTCAGATGTAGACCAAGCAAATTAATGGTTATGTGCATCAAAGAATACGGTGACTACTGTTTGTTTTACATCTTTAGTGTACCACGCTACGAAATGTTTTGTTCATGTCTGAGCCACTACGGACAGGAATAAGAATACAGTCGTGTCCAGCGAGGTGCCACGATCCCAAAAATGTAATAATATCGGTAGGTTGACTCATATTTTGAAACCCCAAAATATCGACATAGGGTGCGAAATACTCCAAATAAAAAGTTGCGTATGTAATTAATTAAAAATTACCGTAAAATTCTAAAAATTAAATTATAACTATGCCTCAAAAGAATCTTGACCGAATTCGAATCCGACACCTAGTTATATCGAATAAACCATTACGAGTGATAAACGATTCTACAGCGAATATTTGAATATTTGATTTGGTTATAACTCAGAATCTATAATCCGAAATCTCGAATTTTCACTTCTGTTAGGAAGACACATTTAAATAGATCCCATCGTTTCTTGTTTCAAAGAAATCCGACTAATAACGGATCCTGTGCACTCAGTTGAAGTTTAGAACGTTAAATTATGAACTGCTGCGATATTACGGGCTCAATTATATTTAATATTTATGTTTATACGTTCAGCTTCATTTAAATTAATATATAAATCCACTTATATTACAAATTCAATATACAAACTGATTTAAATATTCAAATACAAACCGATAGAAATGCGGGACGTTACAGTTGTTCCACATGCGTTCACTTCCTTAAATTTCGACCAAGTGAGACAACCCTGATTACACCAATTCAAATGTCAAGTGCTATAACCATCGATATGCATAATGCAAGGATGAAGAGCGTCACTTTGAAGAGTTAATAGGAGAAGTCCTAGTGAGTCAGACGGCAAAATGGATATCTCCATATCTTTTTATATATTTCTGATTCATATTTATAAGATGATAAAATATGGCAAAACCTATAGAAAAAATTGGTTCGCGTAGGAATGGGCGTATTAATTTACGTAAAACTGGACGTAGAATACCAAAAGGAGTTATTCATGTTCAAGCTAGTTTCAACAATACCATTGTAACTGTTTCAGATGTACGAGGTCGAGTGGTTTCTTGGGCCTCCGCCGGTACTTCTGGATTCAAAGGCACAAGAAGGGGAACACCCTATGTTGCGCAAGAATAAAAAAATTAGAAAAAAGAAAGGTAACTAGTATAAATTTGTGTGGTAATTATTTACTCACAATTTCTCTTTTCTTGTTCTATATTATGTTTTATATTTTCCATATTTATTGTTGTGCCAATCCGGTCAGAAAATTAATGTGACTTGTGAGGTACAACAATTATTAGGAAATAATCGAGTTAGAGCTGTAGCTGTGAGTGCTACAGATGGTCTGACGAACCAAAAACCTATTAATAAATAGGAACACATTCCTATAAGTTCCCAAAAAATATAATTTTGTATTAAATTCGAACATAATGTATTTTATTCTGATGAGAAATTTTTATCGAATCCTATTGAGAATTCCTTAACCTCAATTGAAAATTTTGATTTTGAACGTGTGCAAGGAATAGATTCAGAAAGTCAAATAAGGAGATATCAGCAACAACAGGTTTTATTACGGGGTAGCTCATGATGTTCATATCGATCTGTTATACGCCTCTGCATCTAGCATTGGGTAAACCTCATACAATAATTGTCCTAGTTCTACCGTATCTTTTGTTTCATTTCTTCTGGAACAATCACAAAAACTTTTTTGATTATGGATCTACTACCAGAAATTCCATGCGTAATCTCAGCATTCAATGTGTATTCCTGAATAATCTCATTTTTCAATTATTCAACCATTTCATTTTACCAAGTTCAACGTTAGCCAGATTAGTCAACATCTATATGTTTCGATGCAACAACAAGATGTTATTGCAACAGCCCTTCCTATCTGATAGAAAAAGACCCCATGATCCTGAACCGATCTTACCTGGGATCGCAAATCCCAAGTTTGTCTATGAAGAGCGGATCTAATTGTATTAGTTTCTATAATTGATTTCTTTATTTAATTAAATTTGAATTTTTTTTATTAAATTTATTATTAAGTTTAGTAATTTTAGTAAAAGTATATGCGTGAGACGCATAAATATACTCCTGAAAGAGTAACGGATATAGGAAATATTTGATTTCTTATTCTGCCGATCTAATTCGATGAATTATTGCTCCATAAGAAGTGGAGGCAAAATTGAAATCATTTCAGATATTTTCCCTTACTTTGCTCGTGTCAACAAACAATTTGAAATACCTCGACTTTTTCAGAACAGGTCCGAGTCAAATAGCAATGATTCGAAGCACTTCTTTTTACATTACACTATTTCGGAAACGATATTCATGAAAAGCCAGGTTTGACAAGACAATATAATAAAAAAAGGGCAAAAAGAAAGATGAAACATAAATCATGGATGATTAAGTTATTACCGAATAAAGATAAATTAAAATTTTAATTGAAGAGATCAATTCGGAAGCGCTTTTTAATTCTAGCAGACGGAATTTCGTTGGTCTAATTTTGAACTTCCCGGTATTAGAATTTCAAAATTACAATAATACCAAACAAGTACTTGCATTTATTTGTGAAAAATATGATAAGTAATTCAAAATGGAAATTCTGATTGTAAATTTTCTTATGTACTTATCTCTTTACATGCTTGTTTTTTTTTAATATCACTGTTGTTTCTTACTTAACACAATTTCCGCCTTTTCGTTGGGATCGGTTTTTGTTTGTATATCCTTATTCTATATTTCATCAAACTCCTTTTTTGTAGCTGCCGCCCAACTTCTTATTTATGTGGGAGCCATAAATGTCTTAATCATATTTGCTGTTATGTTCGTGAATGGTTCAGAATATTCCAGATCCGGCTCGGTTATTGATAGAGTGAATAGATCTGCCATTTCTTGAAATCTCTCTTCTGATTCAAAATCGTGTATAAAATATTCGTAGAAAGCAGTCCAGTGAAGTTGGGGCATATACACTAACACTTAGTAAAAAGAAGACAATACTGAATAGTGATATTTCACCAAATACATTTTGGTGGCAATAGTAAGTTGAACCCTGTGAATCACGTGAAAGTAGGATACTCCAAATTCGGGGGTCAGAGAGTTTCATAAAACGTTCTTGGTGGAAAAAAATGTGAGTGAAAGATCCCACCGAATCGAATTTGATCCATGAATCTAAGAAATAGTGAGAATTCTTGATCTCACTCAATATCTCTCTCAATTCGAAGGGAAAATAATAATGTTCTGCCGAATCACACGTAGAGATATTGATAACACACATAGAGTTAATGGTATTTCATTGCCGATAGATTGAGCAGCAGCCCGTAGACCACCTGAAAAAGAATATTTATTATTCGACCCATATCTTGACATAAGAAGTCCAATAGGGGCAATACTTGAAATGGAGATCCATAAAAAACCGCCTATACTAAGATCGGCCAAACCAAGGTGTGATTTCCCTGATCCTGTTGTTCATTTTTTTTTTTTACATTAACCTTTTTACTTTTAATATTTTCATAAAACTGTATTTTAAAAAAATCATAAAAATCTGAAGGTTCATTTTAATGGAAATTTTTTGTAGATGGAGTTAACCACTTTGACAAAATTGGATTTATGTCCAACGAATCACACCCATTAAAAAAAAGTATTTTGTTTTGATTGCCGACTTGGTGCTTTCCTTTATATCAGTTTGGGATCGAGATCTTTTCTTTCTCGGGGATTTCCCTATTGGGCCGGGTCATTTCGGGGCAAGCAGATCATTTATCATAAAAAGGATGAGCTTCAAGAGAATGATTCGGAGTTGAAAAGGCTAACTTCTAGCTTAGTTGACATGAAAGAAAGGGCCTACAAGCGCGCGGGCGAAGGAGATGCATTTTTAGTACCTCTTGTCTGACTCTTTTCCTTTCCTTTGAGTGAAATTAATGAGGACGCACTATAGCAATAACTAAGCTCTCTCTTCCTCTTCGCCTTACTCTACTCTTCTTTGTTTTCCCGCTTTTTTTTCTCTAACAGGATTATTAGTTATTCGTTGGATTCCTTCGAGACATTTTCCATTAAGTAATTTATACACATTTAAGCCTTCAAATGAATATTATTCTCCCAGTCCATTAATATACTTGGCCAAGAACCGGCGAATGAAGGCTCCGTGGTGGCATCGGAGCAGCCAATAAGCTAATCCGAACATTCATTTCGAGGAAAATAAAAACAGGTTTATTCCACCTCCTTTTACCTTTCAAAATGGATTAACTAAGCTAAAGAAAAATTAAAAAGGAAAATTTAAAATAAGTAATTTGGTAGGTATGATCCACGGTTTTATTTTATACGCATTAAAAAGTAGTAAAAATTCTGGGAAAAACCAAGGTTCCAGATTTGATATGATACGATAAATTTTTTATTGATTCATTCCCATCTAATCAAAAAGGAAAACCCTTTTCGCTCCGCTTAGCCCTATCCCCTTCTATGGGTATTTTAGTGATGGGTTCTATAGGAACTGGACGATCCTGTTTGGTAAGAAAAAAAGATCTACTTCATCCGACTAGTTCCGGGTTCGGGTCCCGGGCAACCCATACAGAAAATTTTAAAAGAAAGCTTTCAGAGGTTTGCCTTTCCCTTTGTCGGAACGACGCCAATGCTTTCTTGGGAGAGAGATCGAAAGGCTCCCAAAAAATATAAATTTGTATTAAATTCTAACTAGTAACTAATCCCAACATAGAAGTATTGAAAAAACAATACATGCGCATCTGTAATATTATCGAATCCTTTCATTCTTGAGGAGCTGGATGAGAAGAAACTCTCATGTCCGGTTCTGTAGTAGAGGTGGGAAAAAACCATCAATTATAACCCCAAAAGATTCATTTACAATTTCTAAGGCTTCGCTCCGGCAAGCTGGTTTATGGTTGAGACTAGGACGTGATCGTCTTCGAGCCCCCAACTTACGTTCTTGATTAATGAAAACATAATTTTTATTGAATGCGACATTAGGTCTCTAAATTCCAGTTTTGAACATAAAATTTTTTCGATCTGGTAAAGTAAAAAAAATAGAAAAATTACAACAATTTTTACAAGAATTGAATAATGCTTTAAGTAAAATATCGACGTAGGTGGTCACTATTCCAGGGAAAAACCAAGGTTCTAGATTTGATATGATACGATAAAAATTTTCTTGATTCATTCCCATCCAATCAAAAAAGGAATTTTTTTTAATGAACCTTTTTCCTGAGTGACGCATAAGTACTCCATCAAAAGATCCAGAGTACGCGACTCGGAACCAGAGAAGAGCCCTGAGGTCTTATCATTTCCCGGAGTGATGAAAGAAGGCTTCTAATACCGAGAAGTTCAAAATTAGACCAACGAAATTCCGTCTGCTAGAATAAAAAAGCGCTTCCGAATTGATCTTTTCAATTAAAATTTTAATTTATCTTTATTCGGTAATAACTTAATCCTTTTTAACAGTTTGGGGAAGAGAAGCAGAGCTACCTTTTGGGTCTCCCCGAAAACGACCTTCTTTCTTCGAACCCATTTTTAAAGAACTCAAAAAAAAAACGATAAAAGCGGAAAGCCGTATTCGATGAAAGTCGTATGTACGGCTTGGAGGGAGATCTTTCATATCTCTTAAGATCCAGAAAATATCATATTCGTGAAGCAGAAACATAAATGAACTCCTATTAATGTGGAATAGGTTGAATTATTTGATTTGAATTTATATTGTAAATTCATCCAGAACTTCTTAAAGGAAAAGGGAATTTTTTTTGATCGAATTTTTAGGAATAAATAAAATGACAGGAGTTTTTGGGCTGGTTGGTTCCATTATCACAAAGCCGCTCCAAAATTAGCTTGGTTCGCTCATATTTCGGAAATACCGAAAAAAGAAATACCACAGTCGAACTACCAAAAAGGTCTCTAAATCCAAGTTTTCAATAAAAAAAAAATTATTGAAAAACCATCGAATCAAATTGGCCAAAGGTGTGCGTTCATGAGCCCATGCTAAAGTTTCAATTAATTCTTGCCAATATCCCCACCAGGAAATCAAGAACATAAATCCAGTAGCCCAAACGAGATGTCCAAATAAAAACCTTTTGTTCTGATTTTTCTATAAAAAGAAAACTTTTTCATTTAGTTTTTCACAAATGCGATTTTGTGTATGGGTAGAAATAAAGATATTTCATTGAATTCTAAATTCAAAACAATTTTGGAAGAAAATCGAAATGAAATAAAGAATAAAAAAAGTAGAAAATAGAAGAGCCCAGATTCCAAATGAACAAATTCAAACTCAAAAAGGATCTTTTTGAGAAGAAAGTATAACAATTTTGAATATTCAGGGGACTACATGGACATTTCATAAATTAATGAATTTTTTTTTATAAAAAAATTCATTAAAAGAATAATTAGTTCAAATTAAAATCGAACTAGGAAATAATTTATTTGGAGAATAAAGCATCTTATGGTAAAAAAGCTTGCTGCAATTGGTCGTGTGAACCAAAAACCTGCTAGAGTTTTAGCAAAAGCTGCTCTACGGGGGCGCATTGATTGGTTGAAGGGTCTGAAAGAAAATGTAGTTCTGGGCGGAATTATCCCTATCGGTACCGGATTTAAAAAATTAGAGGGAAGCAAGCAGCCACAGATCCGAAACCCGAAAAGGTTGCTGGAATTCGTTGTGTGAAACGAAGCGTGAGAGTTCATTATAAGTGAGACGAAGCGTGGGAGTTCGTAACGCGAAGCGATGCAACCCTCCAAGGTCGCGGTAATTCGTTGTTGAAACGAAGCGCGGAGTTCGTTACACGATGCGATGCAACCCTCCAAGGTCGCGGGAATTCGTTATGTGAAACGAAGTGCGGGAGTTCACTATAAGTGAAATGAAGCGCGGGAGCTCGTTATGTGAAGCGATGCAACCCTTCAAGGCGCGGCAATTTGTTGCGCGAAATGAAGCGCGGGAGTTCACTATAAGTGAAACGAAGTGCAGGAGTTCGTGGTGCGAAATCACTGCAACTTCATTTCATGGTGGTTGAATGCAGCTTCAACTTCAATAGCCGGATTTGTTCATTTTTCTTTTTCTAGTAAGTTATATCCGCCGCTAGGTTTTCATTTGGAATATAGATTTTTTTTATTTAAACCAAATGGAAAAAATAAATATTCTTTGGTGGCTTACAAAAATAAATATTCTTTGGTGGCTTACAAAAATAAATATTCTTTGGTGGCTTACAAAAACAGATCTGCAGTTCAACAAATAAAACTGGATTTGTGAACAAAGGCATACAAAAGCAGTTCAAATCACTGCAGTTGTTTTGTAGAAGTTGGAGGACTAGTGTTTGTTTAATGGAGTGTTTGGAGATAGATCAGACTATGAGTGAGCGTTCGGTCGGTTTGATTGATTTTAAGTTTTAAAAAACTCAAACCGAACGAAATCAAACCAAACCGATTTAGTTTCGGTTAATTCCGTCGGTAACTGATATAACCAAACTTGAAGAATGTGTTATTATTTAAATGATTAATTCACTCAAAGTAAAACATAAATTCTTGTTTAAAGAAATTTTATAAAGTAAATTTTATGTTTATAGTAAAATTTGACATATTTGCAAAGCATGTCTTTGTATTTTATCACTAAACTAGTTATTTAAAGTACTACAACACCGTAAATTAAATAATAAATTAAAAGCTCGGTTAATTCGCTTAAAGTGATAACCAAAAATATATATTTTACAAACTGAATTCAAACCAATTTTGTTTTAAAGTTAAAACGAACCGACCGAAATGAACTGGTTTGGTCGGTTAATTTGATTTGAACCGAATATTGCTCATCCGAAGGAAGATGATGAATTCTTGTGAGTTGCAAAGAATTAGAGCTTTTAATTGTGCAAGCGCGTAAGGCCTTTGTAATTTGGCCCACACTCTTAATAGGCCCTAAATGTAACTAAATTTCGGCTTATTTTATCTGTGTAGATAGACAAGGAGAAGCTCTTTTCACATTTGTGATTTTATTTCGGCTTCATACCAACTTTCTTTCTTTTTCTAGCATAAAAATACAGGTGTGTGAACGTTGTCAGAATAAGCAAAGTAGTTGACACTTGATATACACACCATGTTAAGTAAGACAGCGATTAAATACATTTTGTTGTTATATGCCAAAACTTAATTAAAGACCCTACATATTTCTCCCCATCTTGATTAATGTCCCGTTCAATCCGGCGGTAGTTAAGAATTAAGAATTTAAGATAACCCAACAACCCATATATAAACAAACAATTCAAAATATGTAGTCTCCTACGCATATTATATCAAGAAATCATCAAACATAAGCAACTAATACAGACATGGATGATTTCAGCTTCCCCACAATCAAAACAAGAGAAGAAGAAGAATCATTCCCTCGTTTCGGAACATCTCAGGTATGGTACCGCAGAAGCTTCTCCTCTGCCGAAGAAGCCGCTAAAGTTGCCGACAGATTGAATGGGTTTTCGCCTGCATTGAGCGATACTGGAGAAAACATGGACATGTTATGGGAGGATTTCAACGAAGAGTTGAAAAGGAAGGACATGAAGTGCCATGTTGAGTCTGGTTCAGTCGAAGAGTTGCGTGCGCCGAAGCGAAAGAGCAGCATGCGCTCTAATAAGAAGCCTCCCGGGTTGGTTGTGATGATGAAGGTGCTGAAGAAGTTGTTTTTGGTTCAGAAGATCAGTGGTATGTCGACCAAGAAGGTCAGGGATGTGAATTAATTACGCCTTCGAATTGAGATGTACAGATTGAGATAGACACACAGGAGAATAATTGATGAGCAGCTTATTTTACCTTTACTTTTACTTCACTTTCTGAGGTTCTCTTGTATGATTACTGAAATAGCAAAATTTTAGAAACTGGTTTGGGTTCTCCATATTTGATGAAAACAACTAAAGAACCCAGGAATAGAATCAAAACTGAAGCAAATGAAATTCTGTGTCCTTTTTCCCCTGTAGCTTTGCGTTTTAACAAATCTTAAGCATCAATCATAACAAATTTGATTGTGCTATTTAAAGTTCACATGCCACACTCCCTTATGGACCATACTTCAAGCTATGTTCACCTGTCCAGTTGATAAACATATTCGGTGAAATTGAGATGTTACAAATATTAAACATAATAGCACAATCAATGAGTTTTAAGCACGATTACATTCGTACGTCCAGCAGAAATAGCATTCTAAGTTTCTACCACTGGCATTCACTTTTTTTTAGTACACTGTTACTTCTACTAATCATAATCAATTTTTTCATTTAGCCTTAGACAACTTCTCATCTCTTTTCAACAAACCTTGCGATATTTCTCAAAAAATACTTATTCAAGGATAGCAACCTAAATATCACTGATAACAAAAAAAGTACTTACTCAACTGTGTTGGTTAACGAGAAGGATAAGACTTTTGAGTACTAGGGGGTTTTTACGGCTTTGGTCGGTTTCCCCCCTGAACATATGTGTGTGTGTCTCTCTCTCTGTCTCTCTCTCTCTCTCTATATATATATATACACACACACATACACACACATATAGCACATAAGCGTGCACACGCACACTTCATTTATCTATATATTATTTCTTAAAGGGTAATTTACATACATAGCCTTGTTTTTGTAAATTATAACACCACAGACGTGTTTTAGAAATAATAACACAAACAGACCTGTTTTGGTCCGTAGAGTTTCCGAAAACGTGACAAAGGCGTGTTTCCAAAACATGCCTTCAATAAACCCCTGCACACAGCAGGAACCAGAGCCCTTTCTTCCACACAACCACTCCCAATTACGCAGTAGAATCCCAAAGTGCATTGACATGAACTCATCCTTATACAACTTGAATAGTAGCAAAGGCTATCACAAGTTGATCACAACAAGACCTTACAATGGAGGACGTTCCATGAATGGTAGCAACAATGGTAGGCTGAGAACTTCGATGATGAAAAGAAAGGAGTTCGACAACAAGAACTTACAATGAGTTCATCTCTAATTGATTCATAATGATCCCTTACACAACTACATAATGCTTCCCAAACACTAAGACACGTTGTATAAAGACTACTATCCAAGAAGACGCTAAGAAATACATAAACGTACAAAACCGTAACAAATAAGTACACAAACAAAAACGTGCACTAGTTTCGCTTCGGCGGCCTGAGTATCGGCGTGGAAGTTGAAGACAAACCACTGCCGCTGCTGCTTCTAGTGTGTCGTGCACTGTTGGAACGGGGTAATGTGAGTGCCGGTTGTGATGGGCCAGACGCAATCTCGTCATGTGCTACTAGCTGAGGAGGAGGAGGAGAACCTGTAGGAGGAGGAGATGGAGGACCTGCAGGAGAAGAAGGAGGTGGAGGAGATGGTGGTTTCGGCCGATCTAGCTTGTTCCTACACAAAATCACGTCTAAAATCTTTTATATGTTTGTGCACATTGTCAGTCCCTCGTCGTCCGTATCCCTCTCTCTAAGCTTTTCTGCCTCCTCCCACGCACGGTTAATACCGGCAACCTAGAATTTAAAAGAAAATTAGATATAATGAATAAATGAAACTGATTGTATTTAATAGTACATACATCAACTTACCACGTTACTCTTTAGTGGTTCTCTAGGAACATACGGTGCTAACGCATTATTGTAACGACCCGGATTTTCGGCGACTTTGGTTATCGACATAAACGCGATGTCGATAACCAAAACATCGAAAAATCCTGATAATTAGTGAAAGAAATTAGAGGGTGAGGAAAGATAAGATAGAAAAATAGAATAGAAGAAGAAGAAGAACACAACATCAGAGTAACACGAATCTCACAGCGGAACGAATAAATATATTTCATAACATAACTTTGAAATACAAATCTGTACTTGCATATACATATCATTATCAAAGTACAACACTTACAACACAACGGAAATAAACTATAGCTATATGATCCTGAAGCCTCCTGCTCCAAGCTCTTCCAGTATATCTGTAAATCCCGACTACTTGACTGCCCATACAATTTTAGGCACCCAAGAGTTTAGGGAAAACAACAAAGTAAACTCCGGGTCAGTCATGGGACTGGTATGAGTAAAACAGTTTAAAAACAGTTCGGACAAGTAAACGATATCTCATAAGACCACGCCGCATAACGGAACGGGTTTTTCCCTTATGAGAATCCAAAATAACTTTATATCAAAAACATTTTGATATTATAATAATGTCTATCAACCACAGTATATTTATAATCATCTAGCAGAAACGCTTTCATCTCACGTTCTACATATATAGTATACAATCAAAACCGCAAGCACGTATTGGGTAATGGATTTCCAACTATGACAAGGTATGGATCCACCTTTCGCTCGTGTACCTCTAGAGAGGAATACATTGGGTTCAACAAGAACATCTTGCAACCCGGCCACACATGACCGACCACTCATTTCGCTTGAGTGTATCGAATGTATATCACCAACGGTTGGGATCAGCAACCGTTTCCCGAATGGGACAGCATCAACAATAGATTTTTAGAAGTAAATGAAACTCTAGATCAGGTGATTATACACCCTACTTCGGTGCGACCGACTTAGCCATGCTGCCCGCCCGATTTCTGTCATTTACCGGATGATGAGGCTAGAAGCTACGCTTTATCATCATACCAGATTCACTTTGAATGTCACATCATCAAATCCATCAAATCACCGATTGACGTCCTCAACCATACATTATGTGTTAGCTAAAGAAGTTTCCTTCTTCGCTTCCACTCTTGGTACAGTTGGAGAAATCAATATATGTGATCGTCTGGAAATACTCTGTCAGACATCCGTCCATACAAGTCATCTAGGAACAGGATGAACCGAAGGCACTATTCTGTAAACAGGATAGCCCTTGCATAACTCCGTCTTCAATTATCTTTGGCATATATGATTCGCAACGCTTATGCCAATACAGAGTGGTTCTTTGGATAATAATCCAACCGGTCTCTCCATATTAACAACGTTAAAATGGTCAAAACTTCGATAGTCTGTGATTTAACTATCGAATAAAAACAGGTGTGCAAACAACAACATTATTTCCAAATGGAAATTCTATCAATCAATCATCAATCATATATATATCTATATATATATATATATATGTATTCATATTTTCCTTGTTATTTCATTAATTTACTTATCTCCTGTTTCACTATGTTCAATATTCCTTATTTTCTAGATTTGGAAAATATACGTTATTAACAATGGAAAACATTTCCATTTCTTGTTTTCTTTATTAGAAAACAATTCTGGTTTCTTCTTTGGAAAACATTTCCAAAGCTTCTTCATTGGACTTGGACAGATGTTTAAACAAACCATCGCGATGCCAACTCAAACCATTTCCTTTACTGCCGAACCTTAACTATCCCTTATTTAAAAATGAAGCCAATCAAGTTGGGGTAAAACTACCTCTCAGACCTTAACTGAACAACATTTCTAACTTTGAAACAGGAAAAGTTCACTTTATATTCCTTAACAAACTTCCTTACTTAACCCTCCTTCGAATAGATCTCTATTTGATTTACTCTTTTCACTTAACTCTATTCGATTAACCCTAATCAATTAACTCTATTGGACTAACACTATTTGACTGACGCTATTTATTTACTCATTTCACTTACTCTTTTCGAATAAACTATATTCGATAATTCCTTTTACTTTCTATTCGAATAACTATATTCGATTTACTCATTTGCTTCTATTTGAATAACTATATTCGATTTAACTCATTTGCTTCTATTCTAATCGATTAAACTAACATCGATTATCTCCTTTCAACCTTATTCTCTAATCGATTAACTAACATCGATTAACTTCTTTTTAACTTTATTCTCTAATCGATTAACTAACATCGATTAACTTCTTTTTAACTTTATTCTCTAATCGATTAACTAACATTGATTAACTTCTTTTACTTAACACTAATCGATTAAACTAACATCGATTATCTTCTTTTACTTTAACACTAATCGATTAACTAACATCGATTAACTTCTTTTACTTTAACTACGTTTTCCGTTACAACTATTTTCTTTTTATAACGTTTACTTACCGTTACAAATATATCCTATTTATAACTTCTATTTACCGTTACAAATATTTCCTATTTATAACTTCTATTTACCGTTACAAATATTTCCTATTTATAACTTCTATTTACCGTTACAAATATTTCCTATTTATAACTTCTACTTACCGTTACAAATATTTCCTTTTCTATTTCTATTTATTTTCTAAATAAATATTCCTTTTATAAAACCGTGTTCGTTTTATAAATAATTCCTTTTATAAAATCCTGTGATTTTATAAAATTCCTTTATTTCAATATACATTGAAATACTTCTTTTTACATCCCAGGGTCTTTTATGATATTTAAAATATCGAATAAAAATGATCAACATCATTCCAACACCCATAATCCATAACAGATTATATAACACATCACATATCACAATATATGAACACAGTAAAATAAATGTTGAGGAATCCAGTTGGATTCCTCCAACCTGTTTCCCTGCATCACAGATGTTAAACAATATAGATAACATCACTTTCAGTTCTATATGATACATTCTGTTAAACAGAATCAAATATAGAAATTCAACTAACTGACTAGCAGTTCAATCAAACAGTCAACATACAGTAAATCAACCAATATTTAACAGTTCTAAAAATACAACATGAAATTATAAACTGTTCAGAGTTAGTGAGATTTACTCACATTGCGCGTTAACCGTTGAATAACGGTTTGCGTTATTCGACTCAGTTGGACAATTTATTTCGCCATAAATTGTAACGAGCTCGGATTCACTTCCAGTAAGCTTCAATAGGTAGTGTCCGTCCATACGATCCCATCGAATCTTGTTTCGTCTAATTCTGATACCGTATGTGCTAGATACGATAATTTAAATTTATCACACATTTAAATTAAATATAAAACTTATATTTTTACTTTCTTAAAATGGGCTTTACCTTTATTTAACTCGGCCCAAATGCCTTACTTACAACCCATGCTGGCCCGCCACTCTTTTACCGTTCTTCTTTTCCAAAACCGATTTCCTGAAGCTCCATCCATGAAGCCAAAATACCCGTGAACGTGTGCCCCTGACACCAAGCTCCGATCGTCCTTTTTATAAATCTAATCCCACCAACCTGCTCCTTCCATCACGCTAAACTCGATGCACCCTTTCATCTTGGCCTCGGCAACCCTCTGCCAAAAGCAACCTCCCACCTCATCTGTTCCTTTTCACTATTGCTCCTCCCCTGACACGCTTCACCGTAGCATCACCCCATCCAGTTTATATATATTATATAGGACGTGTATTTTTCAGTTAAAGAGGAACATAGCTGTTCCTTTCCCAAAAAAAAAAAGAAAAAAAGAAAATGCACTTCTCCTATCCCATACACGGACGTCGCCAAATGCCTCTCCCTCCTTTCCTTCTTACACAACTTCATTCACCATTCCACCTTGCTTTCACTACTACACAAGCTTCAACAACCGTCCATACTCAACCTCAAACGCCCCCAAACTCCTACCATGATTAGTACTATCCTTTCCTTTGTTCCTTCTCAACTGGATGTGATCAGCACCACTACATGGAGCTCGGCGCAACCCAAATCATCGCAGCTTTCAGTCCTTCCTGTTACCTCAAAACCTAGTTCGACGGTCCTAACCAAAATCCGACACCACATCAGCTACGTCCCTCCCAGTACTTCACCGCACACATGCTTCGAGTTCGGAAGCAACTTGCCGCCTTTTTGAAACTACTCACCATTCCACAGCTCGCTCCATCCACTCATGCTCGCAGGCACGTCATCCTCTACCCCCACCCAGCTGTTGCGTGGACCGACAAAGTACCAGCTCTCCTTCCCTTCAGGCTTCGGTTTTTTGTTCATTTTTAGTTTGGCCATTTGGTCTGAGGAAAACAAATTTGTTGCGGCCCAAAAATGATTAAGTGCTGTGTATTTATTTGGGTTTTCTTCGATCCAATTTTGTGGCTGAGAGAACGTTAAGCGTGGCCCTTCTTTGATTCTTTCATTTAGGAAAGAGTAGACGTGGCCTAGTTTTAGATCCATGAATAAGTTATAACGTTATTTTATTAATTTATATAATTGCGTACTGCTACGGACAGAAATAAAAACACCATCGTGACGAGTGAGGTGTCCCGACTCCAGATACATAAAAATACCGGTAGATGGACTCATATTTTGAAACTTCAAAATGTTGATTTCAGGGTGCGAAATACTCGAAATAAAAAGTTGCTTATTAAATTAATTAAAAATTAAATTATCACTATGTCCCAAAAGAAACTTATCTGAATTCACGCCCGATATCTAGTTATTTTGAAATAACCGTTATGGCCGATAAACGATTCTATAGCGACTATTCTGAAACTTGATTTGGACATATCTCAAAATCTACCTGATGAAATCCTGATTTTCCTCTTCCACTAGAAAGATATACTCCACCAGCTCCACACGTTTCTTGTTTCACAGAAATCCGATTTAAAACGAACTCTGTACATTCAGTTGAAGTTCGAATCGCCAAATTGCGAACTGCCGCGCCATTACGGGCTCGATTATAATTATATTATAATTTCTCGCTCAAACTGTCGTCGTTTAAATATATTCGTTATTATAATTCAACTCCAAACTGAATTATATATACTTTGAATTGTCCAGTTCACATTATATTGTCAATTCGCTAATTTCGACTATTTCAAAATCAAATATATTATTTAATTTATTGTTTTAATTAAATATTCATCATAATTAAATTCCACGACCATTTAATTCACTAAACCACCATTAATATAATTAAATAAACTAATCATAATACCCCTGCCAATGCGGGTCATTACATTCTTCCCCACTTAAAATAATTTCGTCCTCGAAATTGCTAAAAGGTAGAGGACGACCCTATCGATTGGTTAGAACATATTTGTTCACTTCTTAACTTCAGTTTCAACAAAACCAATTTAATTTCAATTAAATTATTAATTAATCCTTATCAACGAAAATTTTCAAAAATCCTGAAAATTTTCTAACTCCTTATCTTTTGAAAAATTTCGCCAGCACTTCCTTTTGTACTGGTCAATCGGTCAAACCACCGCTCGCCTATCTGGGCCATCTCCAACCCAAAAGAAAATCAAACAGCCAAGCGGCTTGCCAATTCGGCTCATCAAAATCACCAAACTCATATATAATATAAATTGGTACCTTTTTGTCGGGCATATCAACTCTGTCACTTCCATATGCTATCAACTCAGCATACACAAGAGTTACCCCAATCAAATCCAATCTGCTTTTATCCACGACACGACCATTCGCTTATATCCGAGCCAAATATCATTTTAACTCTCGATTCCCAACTCTTAACTTGATTATCCCGTTACACTTCAATTTTGAATATCATAATCCAACTCGTCTTAATATCATTCTAATTCAAACTTAGTTACCACTTTACTGGCTTTACTTTAATTCAAATTTGCTTTCACAAATTTCTGTTAAATTTGTTTTAATTCAAACAGTCTTTCCCTGGGAGTTTTTAAACAGTTTACTCTTTCCAAAAATCAAAATTTTCCTCTTTGAAATTCAACTGAGCCCATAATCAATATTCCATTAGTTAAATCACTTCTCCATTTCTTTATCAATATTTGTTAACCAAATATTTTCAATAACCTTATTGGCCCTTTTTGTTATTTGGAAAACATTTCCGAATTTTGCCTTCCTTTATTTTCTAAACTTTAGAAAATACATGCTATTTATAATTGGAAAATATTCCAATTACTTATCTCTTTTCCAATCTCGTTTATTTCTACACTTAGGAAATATTCTTTATTATATTTCCAAGCTTACACTTATTCGGATTAAAACGGATGTTGTGTAAAACATCGTTACGACAACCCAAATACTATATTCAACTAACTCTTATTCAACATTGATTTTCGAGCCTGAAATCTTATTGTTTATTGGTTAATAATGAAATCAATCAAGTTGGGGTATAACTAACTCTCAGACCTTGACTGAATAACATTTATAACGTCAAAACAGATATGACTACTTACTCGAATAATCAATACCATACGACTACTTTTTCACTTTTAATCACGTACATGCTTCCTCTTTCTATTCTTACTAGATTTTATTCTTAGTCTTCCTTTTTGATTTTACTATTCTATTTCTAAGTTCGTTTCCTTATCGACTTCTATATATTTATCGATACATTGATTTCTAAATATCAAATTTCTTAAAAATATTCTAACTCCTTAAATTCCCAGAAAAATTCGCCATAACCTCCTTTGTACTAGGAGCATTGGGATATTTCAAATAGCCTCCCATGGCCCTCACCAATCCAAAAGAAAAAAGAAAAAGCCAAACGGCTAGCCGATACGGTGCATAAAATCTCATATGGAAATTAAATACATACCTTTCGTCGAGCATTATTTATACACCTTCATACCCTTTTCCATAACTATCTCATGTATATCCATACATTTCTAATTCATTCCAACTTTATCCAATCATTTTAACTTAGTTCGTTAAGTGATTTTCAAATTACTGATTTGCCCATTTCACCTTTTTATTTGAATATACATATTCAAATATAGGTTTAACTTGTTTATCAACTAATTGAATTCCTTTTCAATTTTATTTGAATTTCCTATATTCAAATTCCATTTCAAATCTCTTATTCAAATTCCATACTTGAATTTTGTTTCAATTTTCTTATTCAAATTCCATACTTGAATTTTGTTTCAATTTTCTTATTCAAATTCCATACTTGAATTTTGTTTCAATTTTCTTATTCAAATTCCATACTTGAATTTTGTTTCAATTCTATTTTCAAACTCCATTTGAATTTCTAAATTCAAATCTATTTGAATTCTCTTTATTTCATTTCAATTCCCTTTGAATCTTCTATATTCAAATTTCAAATTCAATCCTATTTGAATCTTCTTTATTCAGTTTTCCTTTTCAATTCTATTTGAATCCTCTACATTCAAATTTCATTTCACTTTCGATATTCAAATCCTATATTTGAAATCTTTTATATTTTCTATATCCAAATGCCATTTGAATTTCTATATTCAAACTCTATATCAATTCCATTGAATTTCATATATTCAAACTCCTATTGAATTTCTATATTCAATTTCTATTTGAATTCTCTTTATTCAAATCCCCTTTGAATTTTCTTATTTAAATTCTATGTTTGAACTCCCTTTATTCAAATTCCTTTAAATAAGTCCCAATTTTAATTCCTTTTTGAAATCGATATTTCTACCTTTGGAAAAAAGATTTCCCTTTCAATTTCACACTTGTATTTTTATTTCTGAATTATCCAATGATAATTCTTTTCACTTCATTTATAAACTTCGCTTATAAAAGAACTATTTATAAACTTCGTTTATAAAGGAACTTCTCGTTTTATTTCTTTTAAAACAAGTTAATATTTCAAATCTATTTAAAAATTCATATTCTATATATTCAAATTCTATTTTGAAATTCAACACCACTTGTCTTTCCCAAAACAAATTCAAAACAGTATCTCTGGTAGTAATTCGTCACTTACAACTCGAAAATGAATACTGATGATGCAGCTGTCATCATCAGAATCTAATTTCCAGCGATCGAAGTGAGTTCAATACTATAAAACCATTTCTAAACATTTCCACTTTGAAATTCATTTCAAAATATAATTCACACTGTTTGTAAAACAATTTAAAATCTCCCAGGATCTTAAATTTTCCTTATTTTTAATCCAAATACATTTACAAACACTTTTCCAATTCTCCAGAGTCTCAACTTCAATTCTGGTTTAAATTTCAGATTCAACTCATCTGACTTCACGTATTTCACTTATATGAATTCTGATTGGTTATTTACATAACCATTTAATTTATAATCTTACTTGATTATAATAACAACCAATATACATCCTTATATATTCAAAATATACATTGGGTAAAATTATTTTCATTTACCCTCTTTTCAAAACATACCATGACGGTTCATCGTATTCGAGTGTTTAGTAACTCCTACCGATACAGTGGATCAAACTGATCGACCAGAATTCATAAACGATTCAACCAATGAATCTCCACAATATAAATCAAATTTTTATATCAATAACAAATACGTTCACTCGTATATATACACTCAACTCAATCTAGGGTATTACTAACCCTATCTCTACCGAGTCCCGCCACAGAGCCAAGTAATTCTTAACTTAAGCTCTGATACCAACTGTAACGACCCGGATTTTCGGCGACTTTGGTTATCGACATAAACGCGATGTCGATAACCAAAACATCGAAAAATCCTGGTAATTAGTGAAAGAAATTAGAGGGTGAGGAAAGATAAGATAGAAAAATAGAATAGAAGAAGAAGAAGAACACAACATCAGAGTAACACGAATCTCACAGCGGAACGAATAAATATATTTCATAACATAACTTTGAAATACAAATCTGTACTTGCATATACATATCATTATCAAAGTACAACACTTACAACACAACGGAAATAAACTATAGCTATATGATCCTGAAGCCTCCTGCTCCAAGCTCTTCCAGTATATCTGTAAATCCCGACTACTTGACTGCCCATACAATTTTAGGCACCCAAGAGTTTAGGGAAAACAACAAAGTAAACTCCGGGTCAGTCATGGGACTGGTATGAGTAAAACAGTTTAAAAACAGTTCGGACAAGTAAACGATATCTCATAAGACCACGCCGCATAACGGAACGGGTTTTTCCCTTATGAGAATCCAAAATAACTTTATATCAAAAACATTTTGATATTATAATAATGTCTATCAACCACAGTATATTTATAATCATCTAGCAGAAACGCTTTCATCTCACGTTCTACATATATAGTATACAATCAAAACCGCAAGCACGTATTGGGTAATGGATTTCCAACTATGACAAGGTATGGATCCACCTTTCGCTCGTGTACCTCTAGAGAGGAATACATTGGGTTCAACAAGAACATCTTGCAACCCGGCCACACATGACCGACCACTCATTTCGCTTGAGTGTATCGAATGTATATCACCAACGGTTGGGATCAGCAACCGTTTCCCGAATGGGACAGCATCAACAATAGATTTTTAGAAGTAAATGAAACTCTAGATCAGGTGATTATACACCCTACTTCAGTGCGACCGACTTAGCCATGCTGCCCGCCCGATTTCTGTCATTTACCGGATGATGAGGCTAGAAGCTACGCTTTATCATCATACCAGATTCACTTTGAATGTCACATCATCAAATCCATCAAATCACCGATTGATGTCCTCAACCATACATTATGTGTTAGCTAAAGAAGTTTCCTTCTTTGCTTCCACTCTTGGTACAGTTGGAGAAATCAATATATGTGATCGTCTGGAAATACTCTGTCAGACATCCGTCCATACAAGTCATCTAGGAACAGGATGAACCGAAGGCACTATTCTGTAAACAGGATAGCCCTTGCATAACTCCGTCTTCAATTATCTTTGGCATATATGATTCGCAACGCTTATGCCAATACAGAGTGGTTCTTTGGATAATAATCCAACCGGTCTCTCCATATTAACAACGTTAAAATGGTCAAAACTTCGATAGTCTGTGATTTAACTATCGAATAAAAACAGGTGTGCAAACAACAACATTATTTCCAAATGGAAATTCTATCAATCAATCATCAATCATATATATATCTATATATATATATGTATTCATATTTTCCTTGTTATTTCATTAATTTACTTATCTCCTGTTTCACTATGTTCAATATTCCTTATTTTCTAGATTTGGAAAATATACGTTATTAACAATGGAAAACATTTCCATTTCTTGTTTTCTTTATTAGAAAACAATTCTGGTTTCTTCTTTGGAAAACATTTCCAAAGCTTCTTCATTGGACTTGGACAGATGTTTAAACAAACCATCGCGATGCCAACTCAAACCATTTCCTTTACTGCCGAACCTTAACTATCCCTTATTTAAAAATGAAGCCAATCAAGTTGGGGTAAAACTACCTCTCAGACCTTAACTGAACAACATTTCTAACTTTGAAACAGGAAAAGTTCACTTTATATTCCTTAACAAACTTCCTTACTTAACCCTCCTTCGAATAGATCTCTATTTGATTTACTCTTTTCACTTAACTCTATTCGATTAACCCTAATCAATTAACTCTATTGGACTAACACTATTTGACTGACGCTATTTATTTACTCATTTCACTTACTCTTTTCGAATAAACTATATTCGATAATTCCTTTTACTTTCTATTCGAATAACTATATTCGATTTACTCATTTGCTTCTATTTGAATAACTATATTCGATTTAACTCATTTGCTTCTATTCTAATCGATTAAACTAACATCGATTATCTCCTTTCAACCTTATTCTCTAATCGATTAACTAACATCGATTAACTTCTTTTTAACTTTATTCTCTAATCGATTAACTAACATCGATTAACTTCTTTTTAACTTTATTCTCTAGTCGATTAACTAACATTGATTAACTTCTTTTACTTAACACTAATCGATTAAACTAACATCGATTATCTTCTTTTACTTTAACACTAATCGATTAACTAACATCGATTAACTTCTTTTACTTTAACTACGTTTTCCGTTACAACTATTTTCTTTTTATAACGTTTACTTACCGTTACAAATATATCCTATTTATAACTTCTATTTACCGTTACAAATATTTCCTATTTATAACTTCTATTTACCGTTACAAATATTTCCTATTTATAACTTCTATTTACCGTTACAAATATTTCCTATTTATAACTTCTACTTACCGTTACAAATATTTCCTTTTCTATTTCTATTTATTTTCTAAATAAATATTCCTTTTATAAAACCGTGTTCGTTTTATAAATAATTCCTTTTATAAAATCCTGTGATTTTATAAAATTCCTTTATTTCAATATACATTGAAATACTTCTTTTTACATCCCAGGGTCTTTTATGATATTTAAAATATCGAATAAAAATGATCAACATCATTCCAACACCCATAATCCATAACAGATTATATAACACATCACATATAACAATATATGAACACAGTAAAATAAATGTTGAGGAATCCAGTTGGATTCCTCCAACCTGTTTCCCTGCATCACAGATGTTAAACAATATAGATAACATCACTTTCAGTTCTATATGATACATTCTGTTAAACAGAATCAAATATAGAAATTCAACTAACTGACTAGCAGTTCAATCAAACAGTCAACATACAGTAAATCAACCAATATTTAACAGTTCTAAAAATACAACATGAAATTATAAACTGTTCAGAGTTAGTGAGATTTACTCACATTGCGCGTTAACCGTTGAATAACGGTTTGCGTTATTCGACTCAGTTGGACAATTTATTTCGCCATAAATTGTAACGAGCTCGGATTCACTTCCAGTAAGCTTCAATAGGTAGTGTCCGTCCATACGATCCCATCGAATCTTGTTTCGTCTAATTCTGATACCGTATGTGCTAGATACGATAATTTAAATTTATCACACATTTAAATTAAATATAAAACTTATATTTTTACTTTCTTAAAATGGGCTTTACCTTTATTTAACTCGGCCCAAATGCCTTACTTACAACCCATGCTGGCCCGCCACTCTTTTACCGTTCTTCTTTTCCAAAACCGATTTCCTGAAGCTCCATCCATGAAGCCAAAATACCCGTGAACGTGTGCCCCTGACACCAAGCTCCGATCGTCCTTTTTATAAATCTAATCCCACCAACCTGCTCCTTCCATCACGCTAAACTCGATGCACCCTTTCATCTTGGCCTCGGCAACCCTCTGCCAAAAGCAACCTCCCACCTCATCTGTTCCTTTTCACTATTGCTCCTCCCCTGACACGCTTCACCGTAGCATCACCCCATCCAGTTTATATATATTATATAGGACGTGTATTTTTCAGTTAAAGAGGAACATAGCTGTTCCTTTCCCAAAAAAAAAAAAGAAAAAAAGAAAATGCACTTCTCCTATCCCATACACGGACGTCGCCAAATGCCTCTCCCTCCTTTCCTTCTTACACAACTTCATTCACCATTCCACCTTGCTTTCACTACTACACAAGCTTCAACAACCGTCCATACTCAACCTCAAACGCCCCCAAACTCCTACCATGATTAGTACTATCCTTTCCTTTGTTCCTTCTCAACTGGATGTGATCAGCACCACTACATGGAGCTCGGCGCAACCCAAATCATCGCAGCTTTCAGTCCTTCCTGTTACCTCAAAACCTAGTTCGACGGTCCTAACCAAAATCCGACACCACATCAGCTACGTCCCTCCCAGTACTTCACCGCACACATGCTTCGAGTTCGGAAGCAACTTGCCGCCTTTTTGAAACTACTCACCATTCCACAGCTCGCTCCATCCACTCATGCTCGCAGGCACGTCATCCTCTACCCCCACCCAGCTGTTGCGTGGACCGACAAAGTACCAGCTCTCCTTCCCTTCAGGCTTCGGTTTTTTGTTCATTTTTAGTTTGGCCATTTGGTCTGAGGAAAACAAATTTGTTGCGGCCCAAAAATGATTAAGTGCTGTGTATTTATTTGGGTTTTCTTCGATCCAATTTTGTGGCTGAGAGAACGTTAAGCGTGGCCCTTCTTTGATTCTTTCATTTAGGAAAGAGTAGACGTGGCCTAGTTTTAGATCCATGAATAAGTTATAACGTTATTTTATTAATTTATATAATTGCGTACTGCTACGGACAGAAATAAAAACACCATCGTGACGAGTGAGGTGTCCCGACTCCAGATACATAAAAATACCGGTAGATGGACTCATATTTTGAAACTTCAAAATGTTGATTTCAGGGTGCGAAATACTCGAAATAAAAAGTTGCTTATTAAATTAATTAAAAATTACCATAAAATTCTAAAAATTAAATTATCACTATGTCCCAAAAGAAACTTATCTGAATTCACGCCCGATATCTAGTTATTTTGAAATAACCGTTATGGCCGATAAACGATTCTATAGCGACTATTCTGAAACTTGATTTGGACATATCTCAAAATCTACCTGATGAAATCCTGATTTTCCTCTTCCACTAGAAAGATATACTCCACCAGCTCCACACGTTTCTTGTTTCACAGAAATCCGATTTAAAACGAACTCTGTACATTCAGTTGAAGTTCGAATCGCCAAATTGCGAACTGCCGCGTCATTACGGGCTCGATTATAATTATATTATAATTTCTCGCTCAAACTGTCGTCGTTTAAATATATTCGTTATTATAATTCAACTCCAAACTGAATTATATATACTTTGAATTGTCCAGTTCACATTATATTGTCAATTCGCTAATTTTGACTATTTCAAAATCAAATATATTATTTAATTTATTGTTTTAATTAAATATTCATCATAATTAAATTCCACGACCATTTAATTCACTAAACCACCATTAATATAATTAAATAAACTAATCATAATACCCCTGCCAATGCGGGTCATTACAATTATCTACTCTGGGATTAAGGACGTAGCGTCGTGTTATATTCCAATACCACTTCATGTACTGTGCCACGGATATAGGGGGCTCCCTCTCGAACTCATTACGGTTATCGCGGTCATTCCACATAGCATGATACATGTGAAAGTCCTGCGCACTGTAGCCCTCAATGTAAGGCGGTGCATCATCCGGTATATGTTGCCTCATGCCAAACTACCTCATAACCATATCGGGAAGGTGCCAAGCGGTGAAGCTATAAGCTATCATAGGCACTCTCGCCGTCCAAAGGTACCTATGAGCTCTGCATGTGACTGCTAGTGGGGCAAGTATCTCATTAGTGTACAGATACCATGTAACCTTTTCGTCTGTGAGAACAACCAGCTCGTTGCGGTAAAATACCAGCTCTCGTCGTGGTGTATGTCGCGTGTTCTTTTTTCCTACCCACCTATTACATGATAATAAAAGGTACATATAATGGAAATGATATGTTTTGTGTTTAATAAATAAACGATCAAACAAGTATATCTAGCTCCAAGAGGCATCGATGCGTTGATGGGATCAGCAGTCACTACTAATCTTCCGACGGGAAGATAAGTCCAGGACCAAAGCTAAGTACACAAAAATATACTATTAATACAAGAGAATGATGCATCACATTGTATAGCAGTAAATTATAGAAATTCGGTTCATACCTGAAGTAGTGTCGGGCAACCAGCAACACAGTTATACTGTTGCAGCGCGACCTTAGACAATTCGTGATATGCATAGGCCAACACTGCACTACCCCACGAATATGAAGAGCACTGTCCGGGATCAGCTAAAAAGGGCAGCCATCTCAAATCTATACGGGTCTTGGCATGATCGACCATCATTCTGCAGAAAATAATATATAGTAAAATGCAACGAGCTCATTGCTCAACCTCTAACTGGGCGGCATCTGCAAAAATATCATCTGCCAACTGGTTATGAAACCATCTGATATTAATCGAATTGTCACCCATTACTTGATTGGCTGGTGGATCCAGCCCTAGTAAGTCGTGACTTACCTGGAAATAATCATATGCCGCACCATCAAACGCAACAACATTACCGTCAACAGGCAATCCTAGCAAAACCGCAACATCTCCCAAGGTGATAGTCATCTCACCGACTGGTTGGTGAAACTTGGATGTCTCAGGCCTCCACCTATCCAGTAAAGCACCGACAAGGCTATAATTGAGCTGGATGTAACCTAAGAGAAAAATATGCATTAATCCAATCCTATGTATCTCGACAAGATGCGAGGATCCTCGGACGTCACTTTCGAAAGTGATGACGAGTGGTCTATGACAAACTCAGTACTGACACTCTGCAATGTAATAGATAACAAAGATTGGGGTTTGACGTCTAAAAACCTAAATATCAAAATATGAAAATAGTAACATATTGCTATCTGCATCCGATCAACATTCGATGTCCTGTGTCGCGACTGCATATATAACACGCTCGGATCTACTGGTCCGAGCTCCATCTCAAAATACTCTGCAAAAATGAAGGATTGACTGTTACAGACATTTCCAAACCAATAAAATGATTTTCACAGCAATACAGTACACAACTTACATGCGTCTTCAAACTCATTTGTATCTAACCGCAATACCTCGATTCATACTATATCCAACACATGATGTTATAACCCGAAAAATCTGAACCAATTTAAAAATTTTATTTTGGCATTTTTGTTAAATTTTAAATATTTAAAATGAATTATTTTAAATAATAACGACGAGAAATTTACTTTGAATAGAATTAGAACATATATATTTATTTGAATCAACGTTAAAATATAAATATTTATTTTTAATTATAAAAGGAATTGAAAATGGCGAGATAGTTCGAAAGTTCGATTTCAAATTTCAAATGAATGTACAGGATTCAAAATAAACCGTATTTTAGCGAAACCAAAAATATTAGAATCTAATTGAGAATATCTTTCCAATGAATCCGAAAAATTGAAATTTCATAGCGGGAATAAAAAGTTATGCACAGTTGAAAATTCAGAATAGTCGCTGTGGAATTTTGGCCCTTGAAAATAGCCATTTTGCAAACGACCTTCGTTTTCGACGAAACCACTTTTCTTGGATCCGGGATGTCAAATTATTGCTAGATTCAAATTTCCATAATTTTTGAAAGAAATATGTGAGCGTGGTAGAAGAAAATATTCATTTGTGGAATAGAATAACGAAGTTATTGAAATATATAAAGCCGTGTTGATTAGATTTGCGCCATTTTGACGCGAACGATATTATATCGATTATACTCGTTTTTATAATGAAAATAGAAAAGAAAGTGATTTCAACATATAACTCTAAAATAAAACTGAGAAACCCTAAATCTACTCCATTAATTCAGTGTGCCGCCAATAACTAATTAATAGCCCTCGTTCTCCTTAATTTATCATCATCGATCCTCACTATCTCGTGTTATTTCGACCTGGCTTCTAAAGGAAAATGGTCAACCTGAGGGAGCTCGATAACTTGGACTATGGAGATTGCTTCTAATTGGGTATTCGCCTCGAATTTGGTGCTCAAAAATGGAAAGGTTGCTATCGTTTTTAAGGGGCGTGAGGGCAACGGGTTTGTCGTGGTCGAGGGTGTTGGCAGGCGGCATGGAGGGCTTCAGCGAGGTGATGTTGGAGTGGCAGTTTGGAACCCTAACGGGTAGAGCCGGTTCGATTTGTTTCTGCAATGATCTTGAGTGGAACGATGAAGACCGTGAAAGAAGAAAGAGCGGCCGACTCCCCCCCCCCCCCCCGAACCAATGTATTAATTATTAATTTAATATTAATTACTTGTAATTAAATGTGTAAGCTTAGAAAATTAATAACTTACTCGTATATCATCAGAATTGAGTACCGTTCATTGCGTTGAAATCGTGGTACGGAATACTACGCAATAGAGATGGATTGGACAAGATTTGGAGCTCGCACAAATTTTGGTTGAATTAAACATCATGTTTAATTTAATTAAAATAATCGTTTGTCAATGACTTCTAACCGATCAAGGTGAGAATTCTCTCACTATAAATTTTCTGTACTGTTATTTATTTTATAACTACATATATGAACTGCTCCCCGTCGTCCACAGACCATGGACGACTTGTTTGTTTGATTGTATTATGACAATTGATTGTGATGTGAAATGGACCATATAAAATATATGAATAATAAAAATATCATTTTTATAGTGTATATGAAGTATATAAAATATTCATATGTTGAATAAATTGTTTGAACGATAAGATTCACATTTTATCGTATATATGAAGTAAATAAAAATTCATATGTTGAATAAATTGCCTGAATGATAAAATTCGCATTTTTATCGTATATATGAAGTTAATAAAATATTAATATGTTGAATAAATTGTTTGAACGATAAGATTCACATTTTATCGTATATATGAAGTAAATAAAAATGCATATGTTGAATAAATTGTTTGAACGATAAAATTCACATTTTTATCGTATCTATGAAGTAAATAGAACATTCATATGTTGAATAAATTGTTTGAATAATAAAATTCACATTTTATCGTATATGTGAAGTAAATGAAACATTCATATGTTGAATAAATTGTTTGAACAATAAAAATAACATTTTTATTGTACGTATGAAGTATATGAAATATTCATGTGTTGAAAAAAAAATTCTTTGAACGATAAAAATAACATTTTTATCATGTATGTGAAGTAATAAAAATAGTCATACGTTGAAATGAATTCTAGTGTGTTAAAAATAACATTTTTAACACATATATGAGTATATAAAATAGTCATACCTTGAGATAAATATTAGTTCACTAAAATTATCATTTTTAGCATATATATGGAATATATAAAATTGTCATATGATGGAAATATTATTAGTTTGCTAATAATATTATTTTTGGCTTATATATGGGTTGTGTGAAATTATATATGCGTTGAATGAATATATGAAAGCGTCATATGAAAATGTATATATAGGCGTTGTATGAAAATATACATATATGACATATTGAACAGGTCATAACATGGAGGCTAGAGAAGAGGAATAAAATTATATGCCCGACAAATAGGTACATCTTTACTGTTTTGTTTGGGTATGATGGTTTTATGAGCCGATTGGTTAGCGCTTGGCTGTTTCGTTTTCCTTTTGGATTGGAAAGGCCTACATCGCGATTTCGGGATTTTCTCGGTGCTCCCGTGCAAGTGAGGTTATGGCAAAAATTTTTGAAAATTTAGGGTGTTAACCAAATTTTTGAAAAAATTTGAAAAGTTCTTAGAAACTGAAAGGTTGAAGAACTTGAGTTAGAATATGAAATTGGAATCGTTTTAAAACAAATTTGAAACGATTTATAAAATACATTTAGAATTGAAATCGATGAAATATATATATATATATTATATATTAAATGACCTGAATAAAATGTGCCACGCCGCGGTAGTTCGCGAATTTCGACCATTGACTTCGAATTGACGTTACGGGAGATCCGACCATCGGATTCTCCTAAAACTGGAACCATTGGGTTCATATCAAAAAGAGCTTTCTATTTGAAATTAACGGCTGGTTTGGAATTATGTCCAAATCAAATTTGGAAAAGGTCGCTGTAAAGTGCAGTTCGATGGCCGTTTATGGAAATCACTGTACGGGCCTTGATAAAATTATTAAAATAGCAATAATTAGTGTAAAATCATAGTAAATGATTTGGAAAGAATTGGGATGAAAAATTCCATATTTGAAAAGATAAAAATAGATTTTTATCGAAATAAACTATTTTTGAACTAGAAAAATTAATCCAATAATTTTTAAATAAAAGAAATTGGATTTGAAATGGTTTTAAAAATAACTAGACTCCAATATTTGAATTGGAGTGGATTTGAATCGAAATCATCATTTCGATACTGGATTCCGTGATTATACGGATATTGTGGAGGAATTTGGAAGATATATATATCGTTATTCCAATACGATATTTGTTGATTTCAGAATTTGATATTGAATATAAGCTGATATATTTTCTATTCAGAGCCTTGTATTTAATATCAAATGGGATTTTGGGTTTGTCGTGAACTATGTTTAAACGATATTGGTTATTTAACCCAGTTAAAGCAGGATTAATGTCTAGAAAATTGAACAAGCAATAAGAAATGAATTTAGAGATCGAAACCAATTGGAGTTGAATAAATCTTTAATTAGATTGTGAATGTATATATGGCAATTAAATTACCAAAATATGAAATGTGATTAAACCAAATACACTTGGTTTTTGATATTGATTGGGATTGATTGATTGTTTGGATTGTGCTCGGCCACTTTATGAGCAAGATATGCTTTTCCATTTAGCATTGGGTTGGGTAGAAATACTAGTATGCTAACATCTTGTGAAACACTTCACGATTTGACTATGAGATGTGTAGCGCTGTGGTAGTGTTCATTTCAAATTTAATGAATGATTTTGAAATGATATTTTTCTTAAGTGAAAAGAATAGTATTCCCGATTTTGGACAGGGAGTGTTTTATAAAAATGTTCTATAAAACAGAAAGGATTTCGAGGGCTAAAACCCGATGATTTCGAAATGATTTGGAAACATATTATGGTTTTACATTGTATTTCATCACATATTCGATTAGTTTTTATTAATGATGTATCTGTTTGGTGGCGGAGAATTTATTCTCTTGCTTAACACCCTTCTTTGAGACATACGAGCTCAAAGATTATGTGATTAATAGTAACTGATCATATGTGTGAATTGCTGATGTGAAGTACTATATTTTGAAAGTACTTGTGATTATTATGTTATGAAATGATTTTCCCTACTTCGAGATATGAAATGATTTGGTATATGGATAGAGATTCGAGTAACCCAAACGATTAAAAGTATTGGTGAGATGGGCGGTGTATGCTTCCATGCGTGGGAGGTGCATCGTCGGTGTAGCTTGCTCCATAGTGGGAGGTGCACATATATATATTGAGTTGCTTAGGTGCGTGCCCTTTCCCTTGTCTAGGGGGAGCCCGATATTTGGTTGCATACTTGTTTGTATGTATTGATATGTTTTGGAATTCACATTTCCAAACGATTTGATTTGAGATCCCAAAGTGAAATCTACGTTGTTATAGAAAGTTAGATATGTATTTCAAATGATTTGAAATGGAAATCGGGAAATAAAGTCCAAAGGAATAATTTCTGTAAATTGGATTGGATTTGGCATATCTAAGTGTGGTGATTAATCTAAACGGGTAGATTAGGATATTGCATGTTGATTGATGCATAGTAGATCCATAACTATTGATTGTTGTTTATACACTGGCATTCATGGGGGTTAACCCGTTCCCGTTAGCGGCATGGTCCCGTGATTTGCCTTATCATTTTGATAAGTTAATTTTAACTGTAGAGTTTCTCACACTAGTCCCATGACTGACCTATAGTTTGCTTTTTCCTTGCAAACTCGGGTACCCTTATTTTCCACATGGCAGTCGAGCAGTTTATTTTGCAGATATATTTAGCAGAATTCTGGATTAAAGCTTAAAGCTGTGTCCAGAGCATTGATAGTCTTCCGTTGTGAATTGTATTACGTTTGATGTAAATTAACCTTCTGCTGTATTATATTTCGATATACTATGATATATTCTGTACTCTGATGTAACATTATTATGATGCTGATGGAAGTCTTTTGTTATTTGTTCTGATGTGTTGTATGCCCAGAGTTAGCATATGCGGGATTCGAACGGTCTTGGTCGGTTTAGCGATCGATTAGGTCCGAGCGAAATCCGTATCGTTTACACATGACATCCAATACCCCACGAATATTAATAAAAAAAAATTCAATTCAATAATGCGAACAATCTTGACACCAAAACCCCCAAATCATATACGCGAATAATGTACACAACAATGTACAAATTTCTTACTAGTAAGCCACAAACAAACTACACAACAATGCGAACAATGTACACCAAAACCCCCAAAACGTATATGCAAAAAATGTACACAACAACGCGAACAAGGCACACACCAAGAATTGTTTTTTCAACAAACAAACTACGTACTAGTACGCTGCTATCAGTTCTATATCCTTTATTTCTTGAAAATATGTCCTAATATGGAAAACAATAAGTTAGGGTTTAGTTTTTTATCGATTTCGTGTTGTACGCCGGATGTGCTAGCCATTGCAAGATTTTTGGAACGAAAAGGATGAAAATTGGATGAAATTAGGGTTGATTTTGGGATTTTTTTAGTGGGGTTTCGAGTGGCTGAACTAATTGGGGAAGATGGAATAATGAGTGAGGTAGGGGAGATGGGTCTCGGGTTTGGTATTTGTGCTGGGTTTATCTGAAGGCGTGTTTTGGAAACACGCCTTCAATAAAATACGAAGGCGCGTTTCCAAAACATGCCTTCAAAGACTCTGCAGACCAAAACAGGTCTACATTTGTGAATATTTTTATAACATGGCTCTTTCAGTTATTGTTTTGTAAAACATACCTACATGGGTAAAAAGTCCTTCCTAAAATCCAAACAGTAAATTTCAAACTTTAAGACGTACCTAATTTTGCACTATTTCTTCAAACTATTATGGATTTATTTGATTTCCGATGTGAAACACAAATCGGTATCTTCCACATCTGGTTCACCATGGCTTGAAGAAATATCTGAAGAAGCTTTGTATTATAAATCATTCTTCATTTTTTGAATGTATCAATTTTGATGTGATTTTCTGTTTCTCTAGTTTGGGCAATCTCTTTGTATATGATCAAACTCATTGCAGATAAATGACAAACGACATTTCCACATTCTTGATATTTTTTTTCCTTATCATTTCCCTTAAGATATTTATTTATCATTATGAATTTAGAAATTTTCTAAAATTTCTACAAATGAAATCGATTTCCTCGTCGTTGTCATCCTTTGATTGCAAATCTTCTATCGTTGAATTCAAAGTAATGGATTTATTTTATGTTTCCTAGCTTTCTCTCATATCCTGCATTTGTGCTTCATATGACATTAATTTGTCAATAACTTCAATTTTTGAAGTGTTAATGTCGTTAACCTTTTCGATCGCAAGGGTCTTTTTATCCCATTCAGAATTAAGAGACTTGAGGATTAACTTGTTCGTCTTTTGAAAACCTTTTACCTAATGCAACTAATGAATGCATTATATCTTAAAATGTACTATTAATATCACAAATTGACTCATTTATACTCAGTTTAAATAACTGAAACAAATTTGTTAATATAAAGATCTTGATTTACTTGACTTTGAGAGCGCATTCCTGCATAATTTGCAGTGTTCTCCAAACTTCACGCTGAATGTCAAATCGTACTTTGTTAAATTCATTCATTACAAAAAGAGCAAAACATTCATAGGTTTTGATTTACTTTATTTGTTCCACTTTCCATTATGTGAAGTTAGTCTCAGGTTCAGAATAATCATTTTGTGTGACATTCTATATATCTAGGTCATCGGACTGTAAATAGGTTTTTGTTCTACATGACCAAAGGTGTAGTTGCTATCGTTAAAAAGTAAGGAACTGCCAGTAGATTGAGTTGGAATCAGGCCAGTCTGTAAGGATATCTATGGGTGAATTTCGAAAAGATTTATCCTGTGGCATCTTTGTTTGGCCTAAGAAGTCTAATTGGTTTAGAACATTTCCAAATTTATTCCAAAGAAAACCACGTATTGTATTTAAATTTGAATATTTTGCAGTATGGATTTAGTTTTGCTTGATTTAATTAATATATACATGCATATATATATATATACATATATATATATATATATATATATATATATATATATATTCGTGTGTGTGCATGTCAAATGTAATAATTTAGGCAAGGTATAATATGCGCATATATAGATGATGGAATTTACATTGCGATGGGCACATCAGCTTATTTTGTATGTATTGTATGTTGCTTAAACATATGCATGAAATTATATAATAATATCAAAAATCATAAATGTAATTTATATGTGCGTATTTGTGTGTGCGTATACATATGAAATTATAGATAACGTAAAGCACTTGCGGTTTCAAGCCATTTAATCAAAAATTTCAATGCTATTCCATCCATGTTAATACGTTGCCCAAATCTCTTCTTCCTAGTTAAATTACATAATCAGTTCTGGATTTTATCTCATATCACAAAGATCCCCATCACCGCAGCAGACATCAGCGATTTGTTCAAACTCCAAATCCGCGAAATCAACCCAAACTTATCTTTAGGTTCATGTTTTCCCGCTGAATCGATGTGAAAAAGCGAATCTGTTTCGAACGAATAACCAGGGACAAGCCACTAGGGAACTTAGGTGCTCACATGATCCAACGTAAGTGAATTAATCTCACTTCCAATTTCTCATAACCGTTCCTTCGTCGTTCAAAAATGCAAGCTTTCTATTCGAATACACTGCAATGGGGTTATTTTACAATGATAAACTTGGATGGTTTCAGTGGTAAAGGGGATTGATGGTTGATAAACTGCATTTTGGTGTTGGGTTTCCTTATGATTCTAGGGTTACTCCCAAAAGCGAAATCTAGTTTGGTAAAAGCTTAGACTATGGGTATAATTATCGAATTTTACACAAGTTTGGGGATCTTGACTTCAGTACTTAATTGGATAATTTCGATGATAGTACAGACTTCCAAGAACTGGATTCGATTTTTATGTATTCATGCACTTCTAGAAAAAGTAGTTTAGATTGTATGAGTGGCCTTCTACTACCCTATGTCCTGAATGGATTTCAATGAAGAAACCATGTTTACTAATACGAATTCAAAACCATTTTTCTAACTTCATGTGTACCCTTTTTATGGGTTTGCAAAACAAATTTTGTAGGTGGGTGATTGGTTTCAATGTTGTTGGGTTTCAGGATTTTCTACTGGTTGTTAAAAACAAATAGATACAATCTTCCTACCATCAAAATTCCAAACAGAAAGCTGCAAACAGTGTAGAAGTTGATTTGGCCTGGAAGAAATGGAGAAGTTTGGGAATCGACCCAATGTGTTGCTAATCTGTGAAATCTTATGTGACTGTTTTACTTCTATATCATTCATCCAATAACATAAAGGTTGAATAGAGAGTATTATGGGTCATGGTTAGCGCAATTTCATGTTATTCGTTTGGGATGTTTACATTTTGAAATCTGATACAGACTGCTTAAAAGGAAGATGCTAGGATGTTCATTTCTAATTTCTTGCATTACTGGAATTTTCCACCTATATTATGTGGCAGTTCAATATGTAAAAGTGGAGAACGTGGGAATTACTTGCATTAACTTTGTTGTTACACGAATAGCCTTCTATTTGGTTATTTGCAGTTCAAGATAGAGATAAATGTGCGATGTGTAGTCCGGCTTACATACTTGGTTCACAAGAAGGTGAAGATTGAAGTAGGGAGTTTCCTACAAGAAAGCTATGGACTATAAGTACGTGGAAGAAAATGTGTTAATTGCCAAACGACTTATCTTTTTTGTTTCACTTATTGGGGTAAAACGTGGAGGAGTTAAAATGTGCTAAAATGTGGACTAGCTAGATAGTGGGATGCTAATATCATGGCACCGCTTTATGCTAAAAGAATGGAATCTGCAGAGTTGTATTTGCTGAATGAAGTAGTGCAAAGAATATGCACAAGTATGCGGGTTTGGATCAAAGCGGATCTCATCATGGGTCTCGCTTTAAATAATTATTAAGTTATTTTTATTTGTATTTCCTTTATGTTTTTCAAGTTTTACTGTTTGTCAAGAAGGTTAGTATAACTACACCAAATCTGCAAATTGGAAACGGGCAGTATTTTCAATTTGAAACGCGACTCTACTGTTTTCAGCGCCACAACGCGTAAAATGTGTTTCTGTAACTACCTAATCGTTTCCCTATATTTCTTTTTATTTTTGAAATAATTAATCCTAATTTAAAACATAACTACCTTTTAGAAATTGTGATACCGTTCTTGAACAAGCTAAACTCCGACCGCTTCTTTCCCTACCAAATCTTTGTCAGTTTTTCCAGAATGCAATAAAAACATACCAATTTTCATAAAAAATATTAAGTATGCATATACATATATAGAAAATTTAAAAAATATGGATCATGAAAATACCCAAAGTGAATTAATTTGTTAAAAAAAATTAGATTTTATCATTTAAATATTTCATACATAATATATATTCTCATCTAAAAAAATCAAATATAAACTAATTATTTCTTAGAAATTAAATTTTGTGCTCTTCGAAGATCGATGACCATGAAGTATATATACTTTTGGCCATAATAATTAAATATTACACAAAAAATCAAAATTCTAACTTTCAAAATTCAAGAATCCCAAAGTACAAATTAAACACAAATTGGTTAATTTTTGAATTAATTCTTTTTTCTATGGCAAGACGTTTCGGCTTTTATAACGGAGCGCCCACTTTTGTATTACAACTAATAATAAATGCTGTAAAAATGGAAGATAGCCAGATTTCTTAACTATAACACAAAGGTTTTTATAGTAGGCCGAGCACTTAGTAGGAAACTTAACTAGCTTAAAACATATGAGGTAGACTTAATGTCCATGCTGCTACCGCATATGGCACAACATAGCACCATAAAGGAGCAAACATTAGCTGAAACGACCCAAAATTCCGTATCCTTTGGGTCGACTAATCATACCACACATCCAACCCAAATTGCATAGAAATACGAATCATTTTTAGAAAGAAGTTAGAGGATGAGAAATAGAAAGAAAGAAAAGATAGAATAGAAGAAAAAACGAAGATCACAAACTCACAACGGAACGAATAAAATATATTAGATAACATAAACTTTGAAACACAAACCAGTAACTTTATATACATACCATCATCAGAGCACAACAGCTATCTCTGGAACAGTTATAAACACATGTTTCCAGATACAACATAGTGCACAGCAGAAAATATGATAGTCTATAGCTAACTGGTGAAGCCTTCTGATTCAAGCTCCTTCAAGTAGATCTGTACAACCCCGACTACTTGACTGCCCGTACAAATTTGGGCACCCAAGAGTTTAGGAAAAACAAAACAAAATAAACTCTGGGTCAGTCATGGGACTGGTGTGGGTAAACTCCAACCATTTGTTTAACTTTCAAAATCCTTTCGAAAGAAATGATAATCGTAAGACCCATCCACACATAAACACGGATGGTTTTTACCTTACGATAACCAAAATATTTTTGATATCAAATCCAGTGATATTATAATAATGTATACATTAAATACATATAATCTAGCGAAACGCTTGCATCTCACGCCCCATATATAATATAAAATCAAAAACCGCAGGGCGCTTATTGGAGATTGGGTTTCCAACATGACAAGGTATGGGACCACCTTCCGATAGTGTATCTCTAGAGACGAATACACTGGGTTCAACAAGAACGTCTTGCAACCCGACCCACAGATGACTGACCACTCATTTCTCTTGAGTGTATCGAATGTATATCACCAACGGTTGGGATCAGCAACCGTTTCCCGAAAGGGACAACATCGATAGATTAAAGAACAAATGGAATTTCTCTAGTTAGGTGATTATACATCGTAATGGGTGCGACCCACTTAGCCATGCTGCCTGCTCGATTTTTTGTCAATTCCCAGTTGTGAGGCTTGAGGTTTAAATTATCTTCCAGAACATCTGGCCACCATTCACTTTGAATGTCACATCGTCATACCCGCCAAATCACAAATTGATTTCCCCAAAAATACCACGGGTATAAAGCTAAGAGAAACGAATTCCTCCACCACCAAATGTAAGTACATTTGAAGAGATCAACTTACGCGATCCGTTAGATATAATCTGTTAGACATTCGTCCGTTCACGTTGTCTTGGGACTGGACAAACCGAGAGCACTATCCTGTAAACAGGATAGCCCTTGCATAACTCCGTCTTCAATTATCTTCCTCATATTTGATCGCAACGCTAATGCCCATACAGAGTGGTTTCCAGATAATGAATCTGATCCCGGTCTCTTTGTATTGACGACGGAAAAATGGTCAAAAACTTCGATAGTCGGTGATTTAACTATCAAAGAAAAATAAGTGTGCAACCAACGATCTTATTTCCAGGTAGGAATTCGATCGATCAATCATCAATTAACATTTGGCCCCTTTAAATCAATTCCTTATTATATTATTATTTACAATTCCCATTTTCCATCTTTCGTATTCTTTTGAAACTCAATTTCCCCTCTCGATTCTTTGAAAAACCTTTTCAATATATTATAATTCCTTTACTCGAGAAATATCTCTTATTCTAGTTAAAAAACACTTCTAAATATTCACGAATCCTTATTTTCTATATTCAGAAAATATACGTTATTAGTATTGGAGAATATTTCTGAATTCCCTTTCTTAATTCCTCGTTGAACCATTCATTTCATTTTAACAACAGCGTTACAAGCGTTGTTTCCAAATACTTTATTTATAAAACATTTCTTTTAACAACAGTGTTACAATCGCTGTTTAGAATCATAGAACACTTAGTATAACAATAGTGTTAAGATCGCTGTTAAAACAGTTATTATAACGGCAGCACTAAAATTCCTATTTAGATTTACCAAAACATATATTATAACGGCAGCGTTTAAAATTGCTATTTAAAATTATTTGGTTTATCAAAATGCAACTTGTATTTATTTATTTAAATAAATAAATCAATAAGTAATAAATAAAGAATTATTAAATTTGATTCAAATGGAAAGTAAAATAACTACTTCCCTAAATTCAAGATAATCCAATTTCAATAAATAACTCTCTTTCGAATAATCTGTACTCAATTTATATATTGAACTTTACCATTTGAGGTAGATTCAAATTCCAAATTCACATTTGAATTCATCGTTTCCAAATCACTACCAAATTCCTTTATAACCCCTCCAGTCCACGAAACGTATCACACTTTATTTTATAAACTAAACTCATCGTTTACCCTTTTAAAACGATTACCCATTTCCTTTTCATTTAATTTCAAATCTGGATTTCATACTTCTAATCTAAATTCCCATATAGATATTTCATTCGCAAAATATTTCCTTTAACCCATTATTTACCTAAATCGTGAATACATTTCTTTTATGTATAATCAAATCAGTTTGATTTTCGTACTAAAAAATAATATTTTAAACCCAACTTCTATTTAATGTCTATTCAAAATAATTCATATAAGTCTCATTTCCTTTTATTTAATCATTTAAAATCTCTTTCAACATTTCCTTAATAATTTCTAAGTTTACATCTCATTTCAAATATTAGCTTCAAAACCCATTTCCACTTCGCTATATAAATTCAGTGTATCCAATGATAAATAATTCAATTCATATATACTCTCATTCATAAACAAATTCTTGATTCATTCATTCGAACAGGTTTTCTATTTTCAACTCTATTCAAAATTTAAATTTCTGTTTTTTTGAAAATAAAATTCCTTTTTAACACCCAGATTTCCTTTTCTATATTTGAAAATATTTTATGGTATTTAAATACCAAAATTCTAGATCGGGGTAGCTCAACCACAACAAAGTCAATCACCGACTATATATATCACACCACACATCAAAATCAAGGAAAAACAGTAATATAAATATCGAGGAACCCAGTTGGGTCCCTCCAACCTGTTTCCCTGCATCCACAGATGTTAATTAACATCAATAATATTATTTCACATCAATATGAAGCATCAGAACTGATTATCAACCAATTTTATCAACTATTCAACCAAGCAACCATCACACAGTATAAATCAAATTTAAAAACTCGTTTATATAAAAATATAAACGAGTCGGAGTTAGTGAGTTTACTCACCTTGTTTTGCGGCTGATGATTCTGCTTTTGTCTCGTTTTAAAATCAAACAAGCATTTGATTTTGTCACGAAATTCTAGTAACTCCATTCTAAGCGAAATTAGTTCCACAATAGAGATCTCATCGTTATGGTTCCAACAGATCCGATAATGTTCAATTCTGATACTGTACGAATAAGTTACAGTCATTATAGATTTAAGCGTTCACAAATATAATTTAATATTACTTATCCAATGATCCTTGATTAAATCATTCTATAATACCCTACCCTTTTATATGAAAGGGGGATCCTATCCTAAATTAATTAATATAAACCATATTCATTAATTTGTCATTAATCTTCAAATCACCATGGTTAGCTGTTAACTGATAATTAACATTTTATTAAATCACGTCTTACCGTAACTAGCTCTGTTTTCTTTCTCCCCCGGTTACCATTTCCACTGATCGCTTTTTCCTCCCGGACTATACATCAAACGTTGACACACAACCAACAAAACTTCCTAAGCATTGCTTCCCATTTCCAACCCTACTGTCTTCAACTTACTTGCACAGAATCCGTCCATATACTATAGCTCACAAATGATCTTCCCAACGCCATCTGCTTTCCATGCAAAAGTACCTTCCACGCCATGATGTGTTTCATCCTTTTTTCCCCTTTCTTCTTCTTCTTAAAGGCTGTTTCCACCAATGTTGACTACACTTTCAAGCTTTCCCTGGTATTTTGATTGCTTCTCACGTCCCTTTCTCTTTGGTTTCTCTGTGAACAGGGAAACCAGCTCCGCTGAAATGTCCTCCTCCTCAAAAAGCTCCCACTCCTTACATTAACAGTCGGCTCAATGCCCCTTAACTCATGCCCACCCTTCTCTCCTTCTTCCATCAAAACTTCGCAATAGTAAACGCTCCATTGATCACTACTTCCATCGTGATCAACACGCACTTCCTCCAACCGCACTCATGTAGGCAACCCCTCGTCCATGCTGATCCTAAACCGCCCACAACGAACTCTACAACATCTACCGAGATCCAAACTGATGACTCCACACATGATTATAGAAAACAAAGCACGAAAAATATTATTTCAGACTTGCTCAAAACTTCCCCCACACCTATGCCTTGCTTCCTTATACACCATGATGATTTCGATTTTCCTTCCAGTCATCTCCTTATTGCCGCACAGGTTCTTTTATCCCACTTGTTATTTTCGACGCTCAGGAGAATGCGTCGAGTTTGAATAGATTGATAAGAGAGGGTAGCTTGCTCGAAAACAAGGCAATGGATGGAAATAAATGATCTTTGGTTTCGATTTTTAATTTGATTTCAGAAGGGATGAATTTTCGTGAATACTGGAAAAGAGGAAACAAGGAGAAAGTGAGGAACGAGAAAGGTGTACAATATTAATAAGGGAAGAATCCCTTGGTTTGCACGGCACTGTGATGCCTTGGAACGCACGAAATTAAAAAGTGTGGACAACACGGTTCGTAATTGCTTGGAAAACACTGGTTAGAAAATCCTGTAGCGCATACTATTTGAAGTTTACAGCGTAGGCATGTTGTATATTTGTCTTTTAAAGTTTATATGGTATCTATTATACAGAATTTCATTATTTACGAACTGTTCCGGACAAAAATAAGGGTACGGTCGTGTTCAGCGAGGTACCACGATCCCAAAAATATATTAATGTCGGTAGTTTAACTTATATTATGAAACCCCAAAATATTGATATAAGGTGCAAAATATTCCATATAAAAAGTTGCATATTTAATTAATTAAAAATTACAGTAAAATTCTAAAAATTAAATTAACACTACGTCTCAAAAGAACCTTGTCTAAATTCGAAACCAGTATGCAGTTATTTCAATTAAACTGTTACGGTCGATGAACGATTCTATAGTGACTATTTGAAAATTTGATTCAGACATATCTTGCAATCTATACGACAAAATCTCCATTTTCCACTTCCGTTAGAAAAATACTTTTCAACAGATTCTAACGTTTCTTGTTTCGAAGAAATCCGGCCAATAGCGGATCATGTACACTCTATTGAAGTTTCAAAATATAAATTACGAACTACCGCGACTATTTCGAGCTTGTTTTAAATTATATTATAAATTATTCGTTTAAATATCGTTTTATTAAATAAATCCTATATATAATTCAAATAAAATATTTAAAACAAGTTTAAATATTCAGAGTTCAACGGCTGAAAATCCGGGTCGTTACATTCCTTCCCCCTTAAAATAATTTCGTCCTCGAAATTGCTAAGGTAGGAAAAATGATACATACCCTATAAACTAGGTCCAAAAATCCTTTTTGTTCACTTCTTTACTTCAATTTTACTGGACCAATTTATTTCAATTAAAATATTTATTTATTCTCACTAACGAAAATTTCCAAATTTTCTGAAAATTTTCTAGCACTTTAAATTCTGAAAAATTTCGGCAGCATCTCCTCTACACGGCTCAACCGGTACAACCACAGCTTGCCTTTCTAGGCTTTCTCCAATCCAAAAGAAAATAAAAAAGCCAAGCGGCTTGCACCATAGACTCATAAAATCATCAACCCAATGCAAACATGTACCTTTTTGTCGACATATCTCTATCTCTTGCTTTGCTTCCATTCAATATCTACTCAGCATACTTATATCCGTTCCCAGTTGGTTTCAAATCAATCCAACTTCCAGTTTTTAATTCTTCTAATCAACTTTCTGATTAGTTCACGTCCGTTCTATCGATTCCATTTAATCTTTATTTCAGAATCAATCCACTTATTCGGTTTGAGTTCAATTTTATCACCGCTCAATTTCAAACAACAACATCCAATATATATTCAACTTTTTATACATAAGTCGAATTCACTTCATTAATTACTATTTCAAGCATTTCTCTTTGTTTAATTTCATTCACAATTATTTCTAATTTGATCCAATTTTATTTGACTTAAGTTCTCTTTCAATTTATTCAATACACTTTTACCATTTCCATCTATTCAACTTATACAATTTTAATTTTAATTTCAGAATTCAAATTCTCGGGTTTTATTTCAAACTCGCTTGAAATAATATAGATACATATATCCATAACCATTTACAAATCCAAAAACTTTGAATTTTAAAAATAACTTATTTTTTTCAAACAAATTTTCCATTAACGAACTATTATGGTAGCAATCCGTCACTCAGAAACTAGAAAATGAATACTGATGATGTCGCGACCCATCATCTGAATTATTTTCTTGCCATAAAGTGATTTCAGTGCTTAATAACTTTTAAAATCCATTTAAAATCATTATTATTCAAAAAAAATTCAAAGTAACGTTAGATTACTTTTAAAAAAATACTTCAAAAAATATATTTCTAAACAACCGGGATTTAGAATTCCAAATTTTGGTTTGAATTCAATTTCAGTTCATCTTATTTATGTATATTTCCCATATACAAGTTATATTTGGTTATATATAACCATTTCAATATTTTTATAATTCCATTTGATTGTAATAACGATCAACACCTTCATACATAACAATAATTCAAAAATTACTCATTCTATATCAAAATAATCTTGTGTAAAATTATTTCATTTACATATTTTAAAACAATACTGCGTCGAATTGTCCTGTTCTAGAGTTTAGAAACACCTATCGATATAGTTGTACATTCTATATCGACCAGAATTCATAAACCTCTCAACGAACCAGTCAACACAATATAGAACAATTTTTATATCAAATCTACAAATACGCTCACTCGTATATATACTTAAACTCAATCTAGGGTATTTCTAACCCCATCTCTATTGAGTCACGCCATAGGGCCAAGGTTACTACTCAACCTTCAGCTCTGATACCAAATGAAACGACCCAAACTTCCGTACCCTTTGAGTCAACTAATCATACCACACGTCCAACCCAAATTGCACAGAAATACGAATCATTTGTAGAAAGAAGTTAGAGGATGAGAAATAGAAAGAAAAAAGTTAGAATAGAAGAAAAAACGAAGATCACAAACTCACAGCGGAACTAATAAAATATATTAGATAACATAAACTTTGAAACACAAACCAGTAACTTTGTATACATACCATCATCAGAGCACAACAGCTATCTCTGGAACAATTATAAACACCTATTTCCAGATACAACATAGTACACAGCGGAAAATATGATAGTCTATAGCTAACTGGTGAAGCCTTCTGCTTCAAGCTCCTTTAAGTGGATCTGTACAATCCCGACTACTTGATTGCCCGTACAAATTTGGGCACCCAAGAGTTTAGGAAACAAAACAAAATAAACTCTGGGTCAGTCATGGGACTGGTGTGAGTAAACTCCAACCATTTGTTTAACTTTCAAAATCCATTTGAAAGAAATGATAATCGTAAGACCCATCCACACATAAACACGGATGGTTTTTACCTTATGATAACCAAAATATTTTTGATATCAAATCCAGTGATATTATAATAATGTCTACATCAAATAAATAGAATCTAGCGAAACACTTGCATCTCACGCTCCATATATAATATAAAATCAAAAACCGCAGGGCGCTTATTGGAGATTGGATTTCCAACATGACAAAGTATGAGACCACCTTCCGATAGTGTATCTCTAGGGACGAATACACTGGGTTCAACAAGAACATCTTGCAACCCGACCCACACTTGACCGACCACTCATTTCGCTTGAGTGTATCAAATGTATATCACCAGCGGTTGGGATCAGCAACCGTTTCCCGAAAGGGACATCATTGATAGATTAAAGAAAAAATGGAATTTCTCTAGATAGGTGATTATGCATCCTAATGGGTGCGACCCACTTAGCCATGCTGCCTGCCCGATTTTTGTCAATTCCCGGTTGTGAGGCTTGAGGTTTAAATTATCTTCCAGAACATCTGGCCACCATTCACTTTGAATGCCACATCGTCATACCCGCCAAATCTAAATTGATTTCCCCAAAAATAACACAGGTATAAAACTAAGAGAAACGAATTCCTCCGCCACCAAACGTAAATACGTTTGAAGAGATCAACTTACGCGATCCATTAGATATACTCTGTCAGACATTCGTCCATTCACGTTGCCTTGGGACTAGAAAAACCGAGGGCTCTATCCTGTAAATAGGAAAGCCCTTGCATAACTCTGTCTTCAATTATCTTCATCATATTTGATCGCAATGCTAATGCCCATACAGAGTGGTTTCCAGATAATGAATCTGATCCCGGTCTCTCCGTATTGACAACGGAAAAATGGTCTTCAATAGTCGGTGATTTAACTATCAAAGAAAAATAAGTGTGCAACCAACGATCTTATTTCCAGGTAGGAATTCGATCGATCAATCATCAATCAACATTTGGCCCCTTTAAATCAATTCCTTATTATATTATTATTTACAATTCCCATTTTCCATCTTTCGTATTCTTTTGAAACTCGATTTCCCCTCTCGATTCCTTAAAAAACCTTTTCAATATATTATAATTCCTTTACTCGAGAAATATCTCTTATTCTAGTTAGAAAACACTTCTAATTATTCACGAATCCTTATTTTCTGTATTCAAAAAATATACACTATTAATATTGGAGAATATTTCCGAATTCCCTTTCTTAATTCCTCGTTGACCATTTCATTTCATTTTAACAACAGCGCTACAAGCGCTGTTTCCAAATATTTGATTTATAAAACATTTCTTTTAACAACAGCGTTACAATCGCTGTTTAGAATTATAGAACACTTATTATAACAATAGCGTTAAGATCGTTGTTAAAACAGTTATTATAACGGCAGCGCTAAAATTCCTATTTAGATTTACCAAAACATATATTATAACGGCAGCGTTTAAAATTGCTATTTAAAATTATTTGGTTTATCAAAATGCAACTTGTATTTATTTATTTATTTAAATAAATAAATCAATAAGTAAATAATAAAGAATTATTAAATTTGATTCAAATGGAAAGTAAAATAACTACTTCCCTAAATTCAAGATAATCCTATTTCAATAAATAACTATCTTTCGAATAATATGTATTCAATTTATATACTGAACTTTACCATTTGAGGTATATTCAAATTCAAAATTCACATTTGAATTCAACGTCTCCAAAGCACTACCAAATTCTTTTATAACCCCTCCAGTCCACGAAACATATCACACTTTATTTTATAAACTAAACTCATCGTTTCCCCTTTTAAAACGATTACCCATTTCCTTTTCATTTAATTTCAAATCTGGATTTCATACTTCCAATCTAAATTCCTTTATAGATATTTCATTCGCAAAATATTTCCTTTAAACCATTATTTACTTAAATCGTGAATATATTTCTTTTATGTACAATCAAATTAGTTTGATTTTCATACTAAAAATAAAATTTTAAACCCATTTCTATTTAATGTCTATTCAGAATAATTCATATAAGTCTCATTTCCTTTTATTTATCATTTAAAATCTCTTTCAACATTTCCTTAATAATTTCTAAGTTTACATCTCATTTCAAATATTGGCTTCAAAACCCATTTCCACTTCGCTATATAAATTCAATGTATCCAATGATAAATAATTCAATTCATATATACTCTCATTCATAAACAAATTCTGGATTCTTTCATTCGAACAGGTTTTCTATTTTCAACTCTATTCAAAATTTAAATTTCTATTTTTCTAAAACTAAAATTCCTTTTTAACACTCAAATTTCCTTTTCTATACTTGAAATTATTTTATGGTATTTAAATACCAAAATTCTAGATCGGGGTAGCTCAACCACAACAAAGTCAATCACCGACTATATATATCACACCACACATCAAAATCAAGGAAAAACAGTAATATAAATATTGAGGAACCCAGTTGGATCCCTTTAATCTGTTTCCTTGCATCCACAGATGTTAATTAACATCAATAATATTATTTCACATCAATATGAAACATCAGAACTAATAACCGATCAACCATGTAATCATATCAACCAAATTTATCAACTATTAGACCAATCAACAATCACACAAAATAAATTAAATTTAAAAACTCTTTTATATAGAAATATAAACGAGTCAGAGTTAGTGAGTTTACTCACCTTGTTTTGCGGATGATGATTCTGCTTTTGTCTCGTTTTAAAATCAAACAAGCGTTTGATTTTGTCACGAAATTCTTGTAGCTCCATTCTAAGCGAAATTAGTTCCACAATAGAGATCTCATCGTTATGGTTCCAACGGATCCGATAGTGTTCAATTCTGATACTATACGAATAAGTTACAATCATTATAGATTTAAGCGTTCACAAATATAATTTAATATTACTTATCCAATGATCCTTGATCAAATCATTCTATAATACCCTACCCTTTTAAATGAAAGGGGGATCCTATCCCAAATTAATTAATATAAACCATATTCATTAATTTGTCATTAATCTTCAAATCACCTTGGTTAGCTGTTAACTGATAATTAACGTTTAATTAAATCACGTCTTACCGTAACTAGCTTTCTTTTCTTTCTCCCCCGGTTACCATTTCCACCGATCGCTTTTTCCTCCCGGACTATACATCAAACGTTGCCACACAACCAACCAAACATCCTAAGCATTGCTTCCCATTTCCAACCCTACTATCTTCAACTTACTTGCATAGAATCCGTCCACATACTATAGCTCACAAATGATCTTCCAACGCCATCTGCTTTCCATGCGAAAGTACCTTCCATGCCATGATGTGTTTCATCATTTCTTCCCCTTTCTTCTTCTTCTTAAATGTTGTTTCCACCAATGTTGACTACACTTTCAAGCTTTCCCCACTATTTCGATTGCTTCTCACGTCCGTTTCTCTTTGGTTTCTCTGTAAACAAGGAAACCAGCTCCACTGAAATGTCCTCCTCCTCAAAAAGCTCCCACTCCTTACATTAACACTCGGCCCAATGCCCCTTAACTCACGCCCACCCTTCTCTCCTTCTGTAACACCCCGCCTCCGCTAGGGTCACTCGCAAAGGAATGCACTAGCTTTAGAGGGGCATTATTGGTAAACATGCACAGAAATATCACAAGACAGAACATATAAAATAGCGGAAGTAAAATCGAACTTTCATAAATTCATTAATAAGTAAGGTCTAAAGCCTTTTACATCAGAGTTCATCAAAACCTGTCTTGCAATAATAAAGAAGCATAAAGACATTTTCATAAATTATTCCCCAAGTAAAAACAGTAAAGTAGCCACAGCCAAGAAAAGTCCAAGCCATCCATGATGACCTTCAAGCAGAAGAAGTCTGAACTAACCAACAGTATTTCCTCCCTGTAACCTGGGGGGAAACGGAAGAACAGAGGCGAAACAAAACGGGTCAGTCAAAAAGACTGAGTAAGCCCTATCTACTATTAGTATAAAAACTAGTAAAGTTAACTGACATGAGAAACTGAGATGAACATAAGCATGATGACATGATAGATAAGCTAAATCAAAATAACAGGATGAACTACTGAACTCAGATAAACTAAGGTGTCATGATAAATTACGATGTCAAGGTAAAACAAGGTATCACATCGTCAGGTTTCTATCAAATATAATATCCCCAAGATATCTATCACGTATAACATCCCATGGTATCTATCCTGTCTTTTTAGCTCTGCACCTACCGTACTAGTATCCCCACCGTATCATGTGTTAACCATGAATGACCCTTACTCAAAAGTCGTGTAATGGTCCATGCCAACCTAATATATCGCATATATAGGTTACTCAACTCGTATGTTTTATCCCATGTAAATGTTCAGTCCCTTGCCGTAGACCATACGGGCTTTTCCCATGAGATTCTATATTACTTTAACATAGTTCCATGATCCTTAAGATCGGTTTGGACTGTTACCCTAAACCTAGCTAGGGTCTTCCAACATGAATTATCGTCTGTACAACTAGGACTTATGCTACCTAGGGCTACTAGGGATTACGCTTACCTATTGCACGTTTTCGTATCTCGGTTTGGGTTCAACCACCTAGGGCCACTAGGGATTACGCTAACCGCCAACCGCGCCCTTTTCCCCACGCATTCATCGTGAATCATTTTCCCATGACTGTATGCACATGTATCACATCGTGCCATCCGAGTCCTGTCATAGGGCAAGTCAGGAAATACAGGACTCGGTCGGAAGCTTTCGATTTATCTGCCGGTGCAGATGCTAAGGTCTGTTTTTCTATCCATGGCTATGGTCCCACGGGACCCCTCCCTCAACTAGCGAAAGACAAGACAGGATAAATCCTGTATGAGAACACACTACTGGCCAACCCACAATCCTAGCCTTACCGCAACCATAATTAGATAGCAATTATGGTCTATTGGGTGTTCTCTGCCTTTCCGTACGTACACGCTTGACTAAAGATGGTAGGTAGCCTGACGAAAAATGCTATCTAGGGTACGACCGTGTATCGTCGGCAATCCCCTATCCATCCCCGTCTTTAGGTCGCTCGCATAGCAACCAAGGCATACTCTTGGTTCTTCTAACGCAGACCTTAACCTCTCATGAGCCTAGTATAATTACCTGGCAGCTCATAGAGGGATCCCAAGAATATCCTCATGTTCCCCGAAGCCGCTGCTTCGTTACCCAGTTCGCTGGAGCCTTTATCTAAATCAGATACTTGCTCCTACTCGTATACTTAAACGATGACCTACCGTACCAGGTCACTCATCTATCTATGAACTGGTCTAAATTTCCTTGACTAAGAATCATTACTTAGTTATCCTTCAACTAAGGTTTACCACTTAGCCTTATTCCCGTTATCCTCGTTAATTACGGTTACCCATCTAATCCTCCGAATTAGGGTTTATATAACAGATTAAGTGTCACTTAAGTTCATGACTTAATCCCGTCTACAAATCATGTCAAAATTGGCTAAGTATCCAAGTTCGAGACTTAACCCGTCTACAAATCATGTCAAAATTGGCTAAGTATCCAAGTTCGAGACTTAACCCGTCTACAAATCATGTCAAAATTGGCTAAGTATCCAAGTTCGAGACTTAACCCGTCTACAAATCATGCTCAAGTTGGTTAAGTATATATTAACTTGACCCTATCAAATTACTTAGTCAAACCGGTCAAGTGTATTCAAGCGATTCATGACTTAGCCTTATCATGTTTTCACGTTATATTGGTTAAATGTGGGTTAACTTAACCTCAATAAATTCACGAGTTAGATTGGTTAAGTATAGATCACTTAACCACATCAAATTAACGGGTTAGATTGGTTAAGTTTAGGCCACTTAATCACATCAAATTAACGGGTTAGATTGGTTAAGTATAGTTCACTTAACCACATCAAATTAACGAGTTAGATTAGTTAAGTGTTTAACTTAACCCCATTAAACTACCAAGTGGGATTAATTAAGTCTAGGCTAACTTAACCCCATCCGATTATCATGTTTAGACTAGTTGAGTCTAATCTTAACCCCATCCATTAACTGTATCTTTCGGTTAAGTGTTATTAAGAAAACTTACTTAACCTTACCAAATTATCGTGTTGGATTGATTAAGTGTTGGTTAACTTAACCCCGTCCACTAGTCGTATAAAAATGGTTAAGTGTCGTTAGGCAAATCAAGTTACTTAACCTACCCAACCTTGTCATGTTTTGTTAAGTATCATTAGCCTAATCAAATTACTTAACCCACTTGTCCATGTCATATTTGATTAAGAGTCATTAATCAAATTAACTTAACCCTATCATGTGGCATTAATTACTTAATGCACCTCAACCTCTCACATTAGACTTTGTTGCGGTTACTAGTTAAGCCGGTCGGTTCCGGGTAGCTTTACACCACAACTTGGTCTAACCTCGGGTTTAAGCACAAAATGACCAACTTCTCACATTGGGTCCTATTGTTTGCAACTACTAGTTAGGCCGGTCGGTTCCGGGTAGTTTTACGTTGCAAACTCAACCCAACCTCGAGTTGGCCTCACTTATATTATCTAAGTGTCATGTCCATCATGTTTCCAAAAACATGTTACAAGTTTTCAAGCATTTGGGTAGACCTAACTTAATAGGTAAATTACCAAAGGGTAGACCTAACTTAATAGGTAAATTCCCAAGCTTATGTTTTTATGCATACTTACATGTCAACTTCCATGTTATATTTCAAGTCATGTTTTCAAGTATAAACACATGTCATATTTAACGTTACACATTGTCATGTTTATACCCATTTACCCAAATCATGTTCATATCATTATGTTTTCCCATAATGTGACCCCAACGCTTTTTAAACTCGCATATACGTTCGCAACAACGTAATGGATTAAAAGAAGAGACTTGGCAAAGGCATGACAAAAATGGATATTAAGCCACAAGTTAATCATGGTGGCAAATGAGGCACAAATGTGTTCATTAGCTTGCATGTTACATTCTTAAGCATCAAAAACATGCATAAATCCAAACTTGGCACATAAGCGAATCATGTTGACAAAAGACATGGAATGATGACTAGTAACTCGCATATATCATCATATAAGGGTTATGACTTCATATGCAAGTTGACATAAAGGGTATGAAGGTTCTCATGTTGCATAATGCAACATATCAACATAAAGGTTGTAGCTTTTAGCTCATAAGATCAAGATAATGACTTCATAAGCTTGCATAACATGATAGCATGTATCATTCTCAATGATCAAACCCAAACTTGCAACATGAACATTTAACTTCATAGTGAATATCTAAGAGTAGGGAAAGGGCTTACATTGCTATGAAGGCCTAAATCGATTAAATTAAAGCTTGTGATGAAGCCTATGCATGCCATCACCCAAAAACCCAAAGATGAACACTCCAAATCAATAAAAACCCCATCTTTATGAACAAAGATCAAAGCTTTTGCCTTGAAATCAACTTGAGAAGCTCTCATACTAACATAGGGACTCTCTAACAGTCTCATGATCATGAAACCTCTCATAGAAATGATGTGGAGGCTAGGATAGTTAAGTGGAGGCCATGAGAGTAGCAATTTTGCCATAGTTTAGTTGCATGAATGAATAATGAGGATTTAGGATAGGTTAGGGTCTTATTTATAGATTAGGCAAGTGTTTTAGGCCATAGGATTAAACCTAGATTCAATCCAACCATCAAAGCATGTCTTGGGGAAGAAGTCAAGTGTAGGAACCATCTAGGGCCTTTAGATTAAAGATGAACCATGAGAACCATCCGAATGCAAAATCTGCATTTGAGCGAATCGGCCCACGGGTTGACAGCCAAACACCCTGGATTAACCCCTAGTCCACCCAGCGAGCTCGGGTCGACCTCAAAAATCGGCCGGTTCGGTTATTCCCCTCTCCCAATTCGGTGTTTTGAACATTTTTGCATATTTATTTATTTAATTTTCAATTATATATATATATATATATATATATATCAATATATATATTTCTCTGCACAACCCATTTCACTTAATTAAGTATACTTTAATTTGGGAATTTTTCGTGAAACTTCGCGAGGCCATATCTTGGTCATACGGACTCCGATTTTCGAAAACTCGGACTCTATTTCGCGTATTTTTCCGAGACGAACGCAGCGGCATAGCCCGTTTCCCTTGATTAAGATTTTACAGTTTAATTCTGCCTCCATTTATGTTATAACAGGTTATTGAAAATACGGGTTGTTACATTCTCCCCACCTTTTAGGATTTCGTCCCCGAAATCTCCAAGTTAGGAAGAACATATCCTACCATCCATCATCCATCTACTCAAAACATCATCCACAAGCAACCATTGTCCTTAGATGATTTCTAATGCTGTATGAATATATGCAAAACGTGTGTGTACATGTTCCTTAGCTAATGCTAATGATCAGGCCTGAATAATCTTTCTAATGCAAAATATGTATAGTGCCATGAATCCAACATGTATGCAAATAGTCCTAGTCATATAGATACTATATGCGTGCACAATCATTCATTCATATGCAACAACCGCATGATAATACATTCGATTTCATCCATAAGCAAGTATAAATACTCGTGCATATGCAATATAAAATGTGACCGAGTCGAGCTAGTATCTAATATGTATTCGCGCATCCACGAGCAACCACTTGCAACCACTTGTAACCATATCAATCATAACATGTTTCAAATACATGTTTACATCCATAGGGTTCTACCTAGAATTCCCTGAAACAGGGTCGAGAAGATAAACAGGACAAACTCCTTACAGGGTTTGTAACGGAGAATAGGACCGAGAGGATGTCCACAAAAGATAGCCTACAAGTAAGCTCTACAGAAAACAGGGATCAAGGATATACTCCCAAAAAGAGATATCATGCGCGTATCTAGTCTTTGACCATCAAAGTCGTCTTTTAACTTTGCGATTTTGTAGCTTCTTATTTCCTGTTTCCATAACGTGAGCTGGAACTCATTTCTTCGTCGCATTTCGTTCCACTTACACTTATCCTTTTTCTAGAATACTTGACGCAAACATGACTGCGTACTCATGGTCTCATGCAAGCTTTCCAAAATTCACTAGTGAATCTTGGATCTCGTTTATATACTATAAGGCATTCCATGTAGAAGAACTTTCTCTTGAAAGTAAACAGATGTCAATCAGGTTATCATGCGCACTTACTAGGGTGATCTCTATAACCCATGCATAAATGAAGTAAACCATCCGTCTTATTGGCGAACACCACTCGATCGGGCTTCAAATTTCCAATAAAGGCATCAAGGGATTCTAAGTAACTAGTCATGACAGAACCTCAAAAAGGTTACCCGATACTTCGAGGGCATTACCAAGGCTAGTCAAAAGGTCTAACTACCCTCCTATCAGAACCGAGAGTGGCACCCCCTACTGGATAACCACTTCATCCCTAGAATCCATCCATAGCTTATAAACATAAGCATTATTTCCAAACTCAACACTTGGCATAGACATTACCAAATCGAAACAAGTCATGTATAAATGGACTGATTCTCCAATAGGACTTTGAGACAAAAATGGGATTCTCTATTACGCTAGTACTTAAGGTGCAGAGACTCAACTATCGAAGCAGACTTAAATGATACGAACAACGAAGTCCTAACGGGATGATAGAGAAGAAAAGCTAAACCTTTAACAAGATCGTTACCCTCCTTCCGAGGTACTCTAGAAATGAGAGCATACTACTGCCCTCCCGATGATCTTGTCCTTGTCCCATAATACTTAACTATCCGCCCCGTTTTACCATGCCAAAGGTACTCTCTCGTCATGGGTTTCATTGTTCATCTTTCTCCCTCCTTTGAGGACTAAGCCATACCAACAAGTTGCTCATCCTTAAGCTCGTATCCTTTATCCTCCTTTCTCACGATCCTTTCTTATAACGCGGCCACCGGTCTCTCGAGAACCACCTCCATCGTATGGAAAGCACTTTCGTTGGTAGAAAAGACTAGTCGCAGTTAAAACTACTGTGACTACAGATAGAGGAAAGAAAGGAAAAGAGACTCAATTAAGGAAACAAGGATAGTGCTAATGGCCTTTGGGGAATAGCCTTTTTCTTTTAAAAGAAAATTTTCTTGAAAAATGCTTCTTTATAAACGGTTTTTTTTAAAATAGTTTTCAGAAGGTCTTTAAAAACTTTTGCCCAGTCTGGTAACCTTCTGCTCTGATACCACATGTAACACCCCGCCTCCGCTAGGGTCACTCGCAAAGGAATGCACTAGCTTTAGGGGGGCATTATTGGTAAACATGCACAGAAATATCACAAGACAGAACATATAAAATAGCGGAAGTAAAATCGAACTTTCATAAATTCATTAATAAGTAAGGTCTAAAGCCTTTTACATCAGAGTACATCAAAACCTATCTTGCAATAATAAAGAAGCATAAAGACATTTTCATAAATTATTCCCCAAGTAAAAACAGTAAAGTAGCCACAGCCAAGAAAAGTCCAAGCCATCCATGATGACCTTCAAGCAGAAGAAGTCTGAACTAACCAACAGTATTTCCTCCCTGTAACCTGGGGGGAAACGGAAGAAAAGAGGCGAAACAAAACGGGTCAGTCAAAAAGACTGAGTAAGCCCTATCTACTATTAGTATAAAAACTAGTAAAGTTAACTGACATGAGAAACTGAGATGAACATAAGCATGATGACATGATAGATAAGCTAAATCACAATAACATGATGAACTACTGAACTCAGATAAACTAAGGTGTCATGATAAATTACGATGTCAAGGTAAAACAAGGTATCACATTGTCAGGTTTCTATCAAATATAATATCCCCAAGATATCTATCACGTATAACATCCCATGGTATCTATCCTGTCTTTTTAGCTCTGCACCTACCGTACTAGTATCCCCACCGTATCATGTGTTAACCATGAATGACCCTTACTCAAAAGTCGTGTAATGGTCCATGCCAACCTAATATATCGCATATATAGGTTACTCAACTCGTATGTTTTATCCCATGTAAATGTTCAGTCCCTTGCCGTAGACCATACGGGCTTTTCCCATGAGATTCTATATTACTTTAACATAGTTCCATGATCCTTAAGATCGGTTTGGACTGTTACCCTAAACCTAGCTAGGGTCTTCCAACATGAATTATCGTCTGTACAACTAGGACTTATGCTACCTAGGGCTACTAGGGATTACGCTTACCTATTGCACGTTTTCGTATCTCGGTTTGGGTTCAACCACCTAGGGCCACTAGGGATTACGCTAACCGCCAACCACGCCCTTTTCCCCACGCATTCATCGTGAATCGTTTTTCCATGACTGTATGCACATGTATCACATCGTGCCATCCGAGTCCTGTCACAGGGCAGGTCAGGAAATACAGGACTCGGTCGGGAGCTTTCGATTTATCTGCCGGTGCAGATGCTAAGGTCTGTTTTTCTATCCGTGGCTATGGTCCCACGAGACCCCTCCCTCAACTAGCGAAAGACAAGACAGGATAAATCCTGTATGAGAACACACTACTGGCCAACCCACAATCCTAGCCTTACCGCAACCATAATTAGATAGCAATTATGGTCTATTGGGTGTTCTCTGCCTTTCCGTACGTACACGCTTGACCAAAGATGGTAGGTAGCCTGACGAAAAATGCTATCTAGGGTACGACCGTGTATCGTCGACTATCCCCTATCCATCCCCGTCTTTAGGTCGCTCGCATAGCAACCAAGGCATACTCTTGGTTCTTCTAACGCCAACCTTAACCTCTCATGAGCCTAGTATAATTATCTGGCAGCTCATAGAGGGATCCCAAGAATATCCTCACGTTCCCCGAAGCCGCTGCTTCGTTACCCAGTTCGCTGGAGCCTTTATCTAAATCAGATACTTGCTCCTACTCGTATACTTAAACGATGACCTGCCGTACCAGGTTACTCATCTATCTATGAACTGGTCTAAATTTCCTTGACTAAGAATCATTACTTAGTTATCCTTCAACTAAGGTTTACCACATAGCCTTATTCCTGTTATCCTCGTTAATTACGGTTACCCATCTAATCCTCCGAATTAGGGTTTATATAACAGATTAAGTGTCACTTAAGTTCATGACTTAATCCCGTCTACAAATCATGTCAAAATTGGCTAAGTATCCAAGTTCGAGACTTAACCCGTCTACAAATCATGTCAAAATTGGCTAAGTATCCAAGTTTGAGACTTAACCCGTCTACAAATCATGTCAAAATTGGCTAAGTATCCAAGTTCGAGACTTAACCCGTCTACAAATCATGCTCAAGTTGGTTAAGTATATATTAACTTGACCCTATCAAATTACTTAGTCAAACCGGTCAAGTGTATTTAAGCGATTCATGACTTAGCCTTATCATGTTTTCACGTTATATTGGTTAAATGTGGGTTAACTTAACCTCAATAAATTCACGAGTTAGATTGGTTAAGTATAGATCACTTAACCACATCAAATTAACGGGTTAGATTGGTTAAGTTTAGGTCACTTAACCACATCAAATTAACGGGTTAGATTGGTTAAGTATAGTTCACTTAACCACATCAAATTAACGAGTTAGATTAGTTAAGTGTTTAACTTAACCCCATTAAACTACCAAGTGGGATTAATTAAGTCTAGGCTAACTTAACCCCATCCGATTATCATGTTTAGACTAGTTGAGTCTAATCTTAACCCCATCCATTAACTGTATCTTTCGGTTAAGTGTTATTAAGAAAACATACTTAACCTTACCAAATTATTGTGTTGGATTGATTAAGTGTTGGTTAACTTAACCCCGTCCACTAGTCATATAAAAATGGTTAAGTGTCGTTAGGCAAATCAAGTTACTTAACCTACCCAACCTTGTCATGTTTTGTTAAGTATCATTAGCCTAATCAAATTACTTAACCCACTTGTCCATGTCATATTTGATTAAGAGTCATTAATCAAATTAACTTAACCCTATCATGTGGCATTAATTACTTAATGCACCTCAACCTCTCACATTAGACTTTGTTGCGGTTACTAGTTAAGCCGGTCGGTTCCGGGTAACTTTACACCACAACTTGGTCTAACCTCGGGTTTAAGCACAACATGACCAACTTCTCACATTGGGTCCTATTGTTTGCAACTACTAGTTAGGCCGGTCGGTTCCGGGTAGTTTTACGTTGCAAACTCAACCCAACCTCGAGTTGGCCACACTTATATTATCTAAGTGTCATGTCCATCATGTTTCCCAAAACATGTTACAAGTTTTCAAGCATTTGGGTAGACCTAACTTAATAGGTAAATTCCCAAAGGGTAGACCTAACTTAATAGGTAAATTCCCAAGCTTATGTTTTTATGCATACTTACATGTCAACTTCCATGTTATATTTCAAGTCATGTTTTCAAGTATAAACACATGTCATATTTAACGTTACACGTTGTCATGTTTATACCCATTTACCCAAATCATGTTCATATCATTATGTATTCCCATAATGTGACCCCAACACTTTTTAAACTCGCATATACGTTCGCAACAACGTAATGGATTAAAAGAAGAGACTTGGCAAAGGCATGACAAAAATGGATATTAAGCCACAAGTTAATCATGGTGGCAAATGAGACACAAATGTGTTCATTAGCTTGCATGTTACATTCTTAAGCCTCAAAAATATGCATAAACCCAAACTTGGCACATAAGCGAATCATGTTGACAAAAGACATGGAATGATGACTAGTAACTCGCATATATCATCATATAAGGGTTATGACTTCATATGCAAGTTGACATAAAGGGTATGAAGGTTCTCATGTTGCATAATGCAACATATAAACATAAAGGTTGTAGCTTTTAGCTCATAAGATCAAGATAATGACTTCATAAGCTTGCATAACATGATAGCATGTATCATTCTCAATGATCAAACCCAAACTTGCAACATGAACATTTAACTTCATAGTGAATATCTAAGAGTAGGGAAAGGGCTTACATTGCTATGAAGGCCAAAATCGATTAAATTAAAGCTTGTGATGAAGCCTATGCATGCCATCACCCAAAAACCCAAAGATGAACACTCCAAATCAATAAAAACCCCATCTTTATGAACAAAGATCAAAGCTTTTGCCTTGAAATCAACTTGAGAAGCTCTCATACTAACATAGGGACTCTCTAACAGTCTCATGATCATGAAACCTCTCATAGAAATGAAGTGGAGGCTAGGATAGTTAAGTGGAGGCCATGAGAGTAGCAATTTTGCCATAGTTTAGTTGCACGAATGAATAATGAGGATTTAGGATAGGTTAGGGTCTTATTTATAGATTAGGCAAGTGTTTTAGGCCATAGGATTAAACCTAGATTCAATCCAAGCCATCAAAGCATGTCTTGGGGAAGAAGTCAAGTGTAGGAACCATCTAGGGCCTTTAGATTAAAGATGAACCATGAGAACCATCCAAATGCAAAATCTGCATTTGAGCGAATCGGCCCACGGGTTGACAGCCAAACACCCTGGATTAACCCCTAGTCGACCCAGCGAGCTCGGGTCGACCTCAAAAATCGGCCGGTTCGGTTATTCCCCTCTCCCAATTCGTTGTTTTGAACATTTTTGCATATTTATTTATTTAATTTTCAATTATATATATATCAATATATATATATTTCTCTGCGCAACCCATTTCACTTAATTAAGTATACTTTAATTTGGGAATTTTTCGCGAAACTTCGCGAGGTCATATCTTGGTCATACGGACTCCGATTTTCGAAAACTCGGACTCTATTTCGCGTATTTTTCCGAGACGAACGCAATGGCATAGCCCGTTTCCCTTGATTCATATTTTACAGTTTAATTCTGCCTCCATTTATGTTATAACAGGTTATTGAAAATACGGGTTGTTACACCTTCTTCCATCAAAACTTTGCAATAGTAAACACTCCATTGATCACTACTTCCATCATGACCAACACGCACTTCCTCCAACCGCACTCATATAGGCAACCCCTCGTCCATGTTGACCTTAAACCGCCCACAACGAACTCTACAACATCCACCCAGATCCGAACTGATGACTCTATGCATGATTATAGAAAAACAAAGCACGAAAAATATTATTGTAGACTTGCTCAAAACTTCCCCCACATCTGCGCCTTGCTTCCTTATACACCATGATGATTTCGATTTTCCTTCCAGTTATCTCCTAATTGCCGCACAGGTTCTTTTATCCCACTGGTTATTTTTGACGCTCAGGAGAACGCGTCGAGTTTGAATAGATTGATAAGAGATGGAAGCTTTCTCGAAAACAAGGCAATGGATGGAAATAAATGATCTTTGGTTTCGATTTTTAATTTGATTTCAGAATGGATGAATTTTCGTGAATACTAGAAAAGAGGAAATAAGGAGAAAGTGAGGAACGAGAAAGGTGTACAGTATTAATAAGGGAAGAATCCTTTTGTTTGCACGGCACTGTGATGCCTTGGAATGCACGAAATTAAAAAGTGTGGACAACATGGTTCGTAATTGCTTGGAAAACACGGGTTGGAAATTCCTGTAGCGCATACTATTTGAAATTTATAGCGTAGGCATGTTGTATATTTTCTTTTAAAGTTTATATGGTATCTATTATACAAAATTTCATTATTTACGAACTGTTGCGGACAGAAATAAGGGTACGGTCGTGTTCAGCGAGGTACCACGATCCCAAAAATATAATAATGTTGGTAGTTTAACTTATATTATGAAACCCCAAAATATTGATATAAGATGCAAAATATTCCATATAAAAAGTTGCATATTTAATTAAAAATTACAGTAAAATTCTAAAAATTAAATTAACACTACGTCTCAAAAGAACCTTGTCCAAATTCGAATCCAGTATGCATTTATTTCAAATAAACTGTTTCAGTCGATGAACGATTCTATAGCGACTATTTGAAAATTTGATTAAGACATATCTTGCAATCTATACGATAAAATCTCCATTTCCCACTTCCGTTAGAAAAATACTTTTCAATAGATTCTAATGTTTCTTGTTTCGAAGAAATCCGACTAATAACGGATCTTGTACACTCTGTTGAAGTTCAAATATATAAATTATGAACTACCGCGACTATTTCGAGCTTGTTTTAAATTATATTATAAATTATTCATTTAAATATCGTTTTATTAAATAAATCCTATATATAATTCAAATAAAATATTTAAAACAAGTTTGAATATTCAGAGTTCAACGGCTGAAAATCCGGGTCATTACATTAGCACACATTACCACAAGTTGTCCAAAGGCATACTGTAACAACCCGGAAAATCAGAACCAATTTAAAATTTTTATTTTGGAAATTTTAATGAATTTTGAATATTTAAAATGATTTGTTTGAGATAATAACGACGAGAAATTTATTTTGAATAGGATTAGAACATGTATATTTATTTGATTCAATGCTAGAATATAAATATTTATTTTAATTATAAAATAAATTGGAAATGGCGCGGTAGTTTGAAAATTCGATTTCAAATTTCAAATGAATGTACAGGATTCAAAATAAATTGGATTTTAGCGAAGCTAGAAATATTTGAATCTATTTGAGAATATCTTTCCAACGAATCCGAAAAATCAAAATTTCATAATGGAAAAAAAAAAGTTATGCCCTGTTGAAAATTCAGAATAGTCGTTACGGAAATATAGCCCTTAAATATGGAAATTTTCCAAACGACTTCCGGTTTCGATGAAACCTCTTTTGTTCGATCCGGGATATCAAGTTATATTGTATTCCAAAACTCATAATTTTTGAAATAAATATGTGAGCATGGCAGATTTAAACATGTTTGGTAATTTCAGTTTGAATTAAATCGACTGGAAAATGACCGTTTTTCAAACGGTCTCCAAATTTGACGAAATTAGTTTTGCTAGGACCGTTTCGTCAAAACATAGCCGGATTTTTTTCTGTAATTTATGGGGTCCGTATGTGACCCCAGTAAATTGAAATGTACGTTCAAATTCAATATATATTGATTTATATTGTAATTTAAACGGAAACTGATCGTAACGGCTGAACTGGCTCACGATACATATCTCATTGTGTTTGGAATGTGGGTAATTAGCTAGGGGTGACAGTCGTAGGGTTTGAATCGAAGATCGAATTAAAAAGTTGCTTTTCTGAAAATAATAATAACAATAAATATATATGGGGTTTGAGGGGACAAACCCCTTATTTATTCATCTCGTGGTCAACACGAGAGAAACCGCCCCTCCTCCATTTTCAAAAAACTTCCCCGTCGCTCCTTCCACCGCGCCCCCTTGCTACGCCGCACCTAGTCGCCCTCCCCCTCTTCTTCTCCACCTCGTGCACCCTCTCTCCCCTCGTGAGATCCGACTCGTCGCCCCATCGAAGAACCCACCGCCGCACGAGCCAGTTCGCCGCCACCCTCCGCCTTACCGCCGCCATCTGTACTACTCCAGAACCCCGCGCGAGCACCAGTACCACCCACCTCCGACCAAAAACCATAAACACTTGTAAGTTCTTTTATTTTCGATTTTAATTGCTTAGTAAAATAATGATTTTTAGATTGGAAAAAGAGATGATTTTTACATAGATAAAGATATGATAAAGTTATTTTAATAACCCAGAAAATCCGAACCAATTTAAAATTTTTATTTTGGCAATTTTAGTGAATTTTGAATATTTAAAATGAGTTATTTTAAATAATAACGACGAGAAATTTATTTTTTTGAATAGAATTAGAACATATATATTTATTTGAATCGTCGTTTGAATATAAATATTTAATTTTAATTTTAAAAGGAATTGGAAATGGCGCGGTAGTTCGAAAATTCGATTTCAAACTTCAAATGAATGTACAGGATACAAAATAAAACGGATTTTAGAAAAACCAAAAACATTAGAATCTAATTGAGAATATCTTTCCAACGAATCCGAAAAATTGAAATTTCATAGCGGGAATAAAAAGTTATGCCCAGTTGAAATTTCAGAATAGTCGTTATGGACAATATAACCCTTAAAAATGTAAATTTTGCAAATGACCTCCGTTTTTTGACGAAACCACTTTTGTTAAATCCAGTTATTGCTAGATTCCAAAAGTCAAAATTTTCTAAATCAATATGTGAGCGTGGCGAAGTAAAACGTATTTTGACAGTTTCAGTCAATTTGTATCGACCAGAAAATGACCATTTTCAAACGGTCTCTAAATTTGACGAAACTAGTTTTGTTAGAACCGTATCATCAATACGAAGCTAGAAAATATTTTTCAGGAATTTTTAGAGTCCGTATGTGGCTCCGGTAAATTGAAATATGCGTTCAAATTCAATATAGAGATTTATATGTTGATTTTGACGGAAACTGATCGAAACAACCAAACTGGCTTACGATACATATCCCATTGTGTTCGGACTGGGGGTTGTCGTCGGTGGGTTTGATTTCGAGTTCAAAATAGAAAAGTACTTTTTGAAATTAAATAATATATATATATATATAATTTCTTCAAACCCCTCCTCTCTTTTTCTCCTTAACCGATCCGCCCGTTCCCCCCTATTCAAATCGTTCATCCCGATATATATATATATACATATATATATATATTGAAAATTGGTAACATATATTAATCAGAAACATTACATGATTTCAGTTAGCATACTAACCGGATTACAAATCAACAAGCTAATAAATTGAAGAAATGCTGAAAAACTGCTGAAAAACCAAACAAGAACGCTCCATCTCGCCAAGCATCATCACAAACATACCACTAGAAAACGACTTAAGATGATAGAGAAGTCGCAATCTTTACAGAGAACAAGACAGTTCTCAACTTCCTCAACAAATCCAACACACACCGGATCAAAACAAAACTGTCTCAACTCCATTGCAAAACAAACCCAACTGCCAACCAAAGTCAGAACAAATCACAAACCACATACAAGGAAGCTGCCGCCGCGCGCCTCCAACGGCGGCGCCGCTGACGATCGAGCCCCCCTCTTGTTCTCCCCGTGCTTCCCTCCTCTTCTCGACCCCAAGCCTCTCCACTGCGAAAACCCTACCCCCAAATCCCCCAAAACCCGTCGCGGCTTGAACCACCAGCCCCCTGCGCAACCCTCCGACGTCGAGCTCCAGCGAGGGCACCTCCACCTCCGGCGAGACTGAAAGGAATACGATTTTGGGTGAACTTTTACTTTATTTTGTATAATAATAAGTTTATATAATGTTGTAAATATATAAAGCTGATTTTTGATATATAAAAATATGATTATTAATATGTAATCGGTTAGAAATAAAAGTATGATTTTTATTATGTGAAGAACAAAGTAAAGATGTAATCTTTAATAAAGAAAAAATTTTGATTTTCATATATATATATATATATATATATGTTTATGGAATAAAAATTCTATTTTTACATGTATGGGTAAGGCATAATGATTTGATTTTTAATAAAAGAAAAATTACATTTTTCATTGTAGAAAAATTAGATTTTTTCATAGAAGAAAAATTAGATTTTTCATTATAGAAAAAAAAATTAGATTTTCATTTTGAAGTGGAAATAAAAATTCGATCTTTATATAAGAGGTAGAAATATAAAAATATAATTTTTATATAGAAAGAAGCATGGTAAAAATTTGATTTTTATTTGTTTGAATAGCGAATAAAAAGAATAGAATTATAAAAATATGATTTTTATATATGTAGCGAAATAAAAATATGATTTTTTTATTATATATCTAGCGTTGAAATAAAAATGTGATTTTTAAATATGAACAGTGTAGAGAAGACTGCGTTGGCATTGCAGAAAAATCCAAATGGTTCAGAAATTCAGATTAAAACGGTGGAGTGGAACCCAAAGGTGAGAACTTCTCACTTTTATTTAATTTTCTAGTTGAAATATATACTAGGATGAAGACGGTGCTTAGCAGCACCCAACACCCGTCGTCCACAGACCATGGACGGCTTGTTTGTTGGATTGTATGTTGTTGTAAAAAATGGTTGTGATGAGGAATGGATAAATAAAATATTCATAAATGGAAATGAAATATTTTATAGTTAAAAATATAATTTTTAACGTGTATAGGAATAAAATAAATATTTATAAACAAATCGGACGATTTGTTTATGTACACACCTTAGACTGATATTGATTGGGACGATAAATTTTACACGTCACCCAATTGCACAAATAAAATTCGTTATTTGTTGATTGAAACCCCACATGGGTATTGGGATGATATATGACATACACTAGTCCCAATGATTAGTTGTATGTCGATCGATTGATTGACAGACTGTATAAGCGTTATTTATTTATTTTAATGCTTATACGGTTGTAGAATGCACTCTGGATGTTGTTTGAATTTTTGATGATTGTTTATCGTTATTGTTGTATACATGTATTGGATAAAATCCATATAACTGAAATTATATGGTAATTGATTGAGTCTGATTCCAGTTCAGAATTAACGAATATTTTGAAATGATATTCAGTGAATATTGGAATGTGAAGTCGTGTTAAGTAGTTAAATGCCATTTTAACACGAAATGGAATTTGGTCGATTTTATTCATTTTATAATGAATATCAAAAAGTGATTTCAAAATCTGATGTTTTGAAAATATTGAAGTGATACAGAATATTCAAAATTGAATTGGAATTGAAATTGAATTGAAATTGAAATTGAATTGAAACTGATTTAAAGTGAATTCAAAACGAATTGAAATTGAATTGAAATTGAAATTGAATTGAAATCGATTTAAAGTGAATTCAAAACAAATTGAATTGAAATTGAATTGAAATCGATTTAAAATGAATTCGAAACTAACTGAAATTGAATTAAAATCAATTTGAAGTGAATTCAAAACGAATTGAAGTCGAATTGAAATTGAATTGAAATCAATTTTAAATGAATTTAAAACGAATTTATAATAGAAAATTCAGTTTTGATTTGGAATTGAATATGAAGTTGAAACTGTTTTGAAAACGAATTTAAAACGATTTATAAAATACATTTTAAATGGAAATCGATGAAATATATGTTATATATATTATATATATAATATAATGGCCTGAATAGAACGCGCCGCGCTGCGGCGGTTCGCGAATTTCGACCATTGACTTCGAATGGACATTACCGGAGATCCGGTCGTCGGATTCTTTTAAAAACGGAACCGCTTGCTTCGTATTGAAAAGAGCTTTCTAATTAATATTAGAAATTTGAAATCTAACAGTTGGATTTGGAATCATGTCCAAATCAAATTTGGAAAAGGTCGCCGTAAGTGCAGTTCGATGGCAATTTATGGAAATTGACTGTACGGGCCTTGATAAAATTATTAAAAATATCAATAAATTATGTAAAATCATCATAAATGATTGGAAAGAATTAGGATGAAAAATTCCATATTTGAAAAGATATAAATATATTTTATCGAAATGAACTAGTTTTGAAATAGAATAATAAATCCAATATTTTTAAAATAAATAAATTGGATCTGAAATGGTTTTAAAAATAACCGGGATTTCCAATATATGTATTGAAATGGATTTGAATTCAAATATACACATACTTTGGGAAAGGTTCCCATTAATTTGATCAAAGATAAATTCTTTAAAATTTATTCTTTAATCTTTCTTTGGATTTCAATTCAAACCGTATTCTGTGTTTAATTGGGTTAAAGAACCAATGTCATTTAAAGCATGGTTCACGATAAACCCAAAATCACATTCCATTCCATCAACCTTTAATCGTAATTTAGCAAGTGAACAATCCCCTAAGTATTAACCCCGAAGGCCGAAACCACCATCAGATCAATACAAAAAAAACCATTCAACTTAACTAATCTCCAGTTAGTTTCTGATTTTCTTAACTACATTGTTAATCGGGTTAAAGAACCGGTGTTATTTAAAACATCGTTCACGATAAACCCGAAGACCAATTTCAATTCAATTCCAATTAAATATATTAAATTGAAAACTTTACTTTGGAAAATTCCCATTAAATCTTAATAAAAAGATTTATAAATTCCAAAACTTATTTCACTGTAAAACATGTTAAAGAACGAATGTCGTTGAAAACACAGTTCAGAACAAACCCAAAATCCAATCAGTCTCTAACCATAAATTAGTAAGAGAACAATTCCCTAAGTATTAACCCCGAAGGCCGAAACCAACGTCATATCAATACCCAGGAAACCATTCAACTTAACTAACCTCTAGTCAGATTCTAATTTTCTTAACTACATTCAGTTCAAGAACAATATTATTAAAGATACCATTCATGACAAACCCAAAATCCAATTTGATATTACATACAAGGCTCTGAATAGAAAATATATCGTCTTATATTCAATATCAAATTCTGAAACCAACAAATATTGTATTGGAATAACGATATATATCTCTTCCAAATTCCTCCATAATACCCGTATAATCACGAAATCCAATATCAAAATACTCCGAGCATAATTTTGATAAAAGAATATTCAGAATTGGAATGAGGCATATGTTGTGGTTTATAGCACTTGTTTATTATATACGCGAGTTATTCGGAAAGGCAGGGTTTATACCCATTCTGAATAACTGATTCGATGATATGTCGAGGATGAAGACGGTGGTTGAAGACCGGAGGTCTTCACATCGTTTGGATGATTACTGTTGTCTTAATTGGGTTGTACACCCAAAAAGAGGTAATAAGTGGTGATCGTCCAGACGTACTTGGAGATCGACGGATATACGAGGACCTCTCCCCTGTATTGGACATATGGGGGAGGAATAAGGTGCCTCTAGTTTCGTTCAGACCCAGAACGGACTTATAAATGGATTATGTGTCTGACATTGGATTTTATTCTGTACTGATTGATTTCTATTAAATATATATCTGTTTGGAGGCGAAGAATTTATTCTTTTGCTTAACGCCCTTCTATGAGACGTACGAGCTCAGAGGTTATATATCGATAGATATCAGTCGCATGGCATGAATTGCATGTGTGGCATATTGAGATGCAGTGATCAAGGCTTTTGTTGAAAAGCAGAGTCTTGTAGTGGATGATCAAAGCACGACTTTAATACATCATAGCTTTGTGTATAGCATTGATTCGCGAGCCTCACACCCCGGTATGAGTTAAAAACGGGATAAAGACCACTGGGAGAACACGACGTTTCTTTCTAGCTATGGGTGGTGTTAGCGTTTTACTAGCCCTGATATCTTTGATTATTATGCCTTTATGGATGTTGGAATGCGAGGCGCCTCAGATATATCAGTCTCTACGGAGCTGATGGATAGGTCTGATAGGACCGGGAAACATGTGTTCAGGAATTGCCATTCCTCAAACGTAACGGAGGACTGACCCAGCCGATTCCAAGGGCTACCCAGTGTGTGTAGTCCTGGGGCATTTGCTAGAGTGTCTCAAAGCTGTGAGGAGCTTGCCCCTGGCCTCGACTCATGATGGAAATCCAATTTCCAATACGTGATATTTTGGTTTTATTTATAGAGCCTAGTATGGCGACATAGTGGGATGTGGCACTATGCCGTCTATGACTGATACATTTATATTTGAAGTTGTTTTCATACACTTTATACTATAATAGTATCAAAATGATTTGTTTTAAACGTACCAAGCATGTTTGGCTATTATAAGGTAAAACTCTATCCTCCGGCTTGTGTTGCGTTGTGTGATGGGACCTGAGTCTTATAATAGCTTCATTTTTTACAAAAAACATTGCGTTGTTTATTCTATGCACTGGTATTTTCGAGAGGAAACCCGTTCCGTGTTATACAGCGTGGTCCCTTGAATTACTCTCCTTTACAGTAAAGTTTTAAAATAACTGTTTTAGTTCTCACACCAGTCACATGACTGACCTGGAGTTTATTGTTTTAACCTAAACTCTGGGTGCCCTATTTTCCATACAGCAGCTAGTAGTTTTGGTTTTGCAGATTTATATTCACATGATCCTGGTTTACTGCTGGAATGATATTCAAAAAGCTCTGTATCCATATATCTCCTTCAGTTGTGTTTTGTATTGTTTTTCCGCTGCTATGTAATGTATTGTAATCTCTAATATTTTTCTTATGTATAATATTTATTCATACTCTGTATATTCTTGTATTCTGATGGAATTGTTGTAATAAGCAAAGAAATGTTCTTTTGTTTATTTTTTGATTTGTCGTGTTCCCAAAGCAATCCGTGCTTACCTTCGCGGGGAAGTTCGGGTCGTGTCAGTTATGAACTTTATTGATTATAGAGTTAGATTTTTAATTAGTTAAAGTTAGATTTTTAATTAGTCAAAGATAATATTTTTTATTGGTTAAAGGTTAGATTTTTAATTAGCTAAAGAAGAGATTTTTTTTTCTATATGCAAAGATATGGTTTATATATATATATATATATATATAAGGAATGATTTTTATTTAAATAAAGATATGATTTTTATATGCTTAGATATGAAATAAAAATATCGTTGATTAAAAAGATTGGATTTTTAAATGTTTGAATGACATAAAAAGATAGGAATTTTTATTCATATGAAGGACATGGTTTTTAATATAGGGATAACAATATAAAAATGCAATTTTTATATATGTAGTAGCAAAATAAAAAATCGATTTTTTATTATATATGAAGCGAGATAAAAATTCGATCTTTATATAAGAAGTAAAGATATAAAATATAATTTTTATATAGAAAGAAGCGTTGTAGAAATATATGATTTTTATATATGAAATGCCATTATAAAAATGTGATTTTTAAAATAAACATCATATTAAAAATGCGATTTTTACTATGAACATCGGGAAAAGATCGCATTGGAATTTTGGGCAAATCCGAACCGTTCAGAAATAGAGAATGGCGGAGTGGAAACCAAAGGTGAGAACTCTCTCACTGAATTTATTTATACAGTTATTTATTTTATAACTGCATATATGAACTGCTCCCCGTCGTCCACAGACCATGGACGACTTGTTTGGTTTGGTTGATTTGTTTGTTTGAATTGATTGTGATGTGTAATGGAATGTAAATATTCACGTGTTGAAATAAAATATTTTATAGTTAAAAATATAATTTTTAATATGTATATGAATAAAATAAATATTCATTTGCAAATCGAACGATTTGTTTATGTACACCCATTTGACTGATATTGATTGGGACGATAAATTTTACACATCACCCAACTACACAAATAAAATCTGTGTTTGTTGTTTGAAAACCCCATGCAGGTATTGGGATGACATTGGACATACACTAATCCCAATATTTAGTTGTATGTCGATTGGTTGGTTGATAAGCTGTAGTAAGCGTTGATTATTTATATTTAACACTTATGCAGTTGTGTAATGCACTCTGGATGATGGTTGACTATGTTTGATTATTGTTGTGTACACGTGTGTATGAAGTCCATGTAATCAACATTATATGGTAATTGGCTGTGTCTGATTCCAGTTCAGAAATAATGAATATTTTAAAATAATGAATAATTTCAAATAATATTCAGTCAAAGATCAAAATATGATTTTGATGTCCGATTTGGGATGGAGACGAATATATATAAATATATAAAGCCATATTGATTAGATTAACGCCATTTTGACGTGAACGATATTTATATCGATTTTATTCATTTTTATAATGAATATCGAAAATGAATTGATTTCAAAATCTATTATTTTGAAAATATTATCATTTATATATTAATCATATGTAATATTCAATTTTGATTTGAAATTGAATAAGAAGTTGAAATCGTTTTGAAAACGAATTTAAACGATTTATAAAGTATGTTTTAAATGGAATTCGATGAAATATATATAATATATATATTATATGTATAATGGCCTAAATAGAACGAACCGCGCAGCAGTAGTTCGCGAATTTCGATCATTGACTTCGAATGGACATTACGGGAGATCCAACCGCCGGATTCTCCTAAAACCAAAACCGTTGGATTCATATCTAAAAGAACTTTCTAACGAATATTAGAGATTTGAAATCTAACAGTTGGATTTGGAATTATGTCCAAACCAAATTTGGAAAAGGTCATTATAAGTGTTGTTCGATGACCGTTTATGGAAATCGACTCTACGGGCCTCGATAAAATTATTAAAAACAACAATAATTTGTGTAAAATCATAATAATTGATTTGGAAAGAACCAGGATGAAAAATTCCATATTTGAAAAGATAAAAATATATTTTTATCGAAATGAACTAGTTATTAACTAGATTTGAAATTCAATAATTTTTAAATAAAATAAATTGGATTTGAAATGGTTTTAAAAATAACCAGGATTTCCAATATATTAAATTGGAATGGATTTTAAATCGAAATTGTCTTAGGAATATTTTGATGTTGGATTTCGTGATTATACAGACATTGTTATGGAAATTTGAAAGATATATTAATATCGTTATTCCCAATACGATATTTGTTGGTTGTAGTATTTGATATTGAATATAAGCCAATATATTTTCTATTCAAAGCCTTGTATTTAATATCAAATGGGATTTTGGGTTTGTCATGGACGGTGTCTTCAGTAACGCTATTCTGAAACCCCATGTGAAGAGAATAAATCTTTTAATTAAGATTATTAGAGTTTCCAATTATATTTAATAATTGGAATAAAATGAAATGTGAATTGGGTTTATCGTGAACTGTGTTTTTTGCGACATTCGTTCTTTAACCTGATTTACAGTGAAATGTGATGTGGAATTTATAAATCTTTTTGTTAAGATTTAAAGGAGATTTTCCAAAGTAAAGTTTTCCAATTTAACATATTAAATTGGAATGGAGTGGAATTCGATTCAGTAATAATCGAAGTGAACTCCTGTGGAGGAAGGCTGTTACTATATATATGGAATTCAAAAGGCTTTGCCGTTATTCCATTTATATTGTTGGTTGAATATTGAAGTTTATATCGATTATATATATTGATCTGTTTTTCGTGAAGATTCCATTGTTAATGAAATGAGATTTTGGGTTTATCGTGAGCTGTGTTTTAAATGACATTTGTTCTTTAGTCCATTTAAAGATAAGATTAATTTCTTAACTTGGAATAATCATTAAGTAATGATTTTTGGAAATTTAAACTGAATTAGAGTTTTAATGAATCTTTAAATAGATTGAAAGGTGAATTTGATAACTAAAATTATCAAATTCAAGAAATGATCGAGAATTGAGTATCACCAGTTTTGCTCCAAGCGATAGTTAAATCTTTAACTAGATTTGAACGTGAAATGGTAATTGAATTTATCAATAACACTGTGGTGTTAAACATGAAGTATTACCAGTTTTACTTCATGGGATGAATAGGTTGGGATTGGGAAATTAAACAAACGATTATGTAACAACCCGAAAATTCTGAGCCAATTTAAAATTTTTATTTTGGCAATTTTGAATATTAAAAATGATTTATTTTAAATAATGACGACGAGAAATTTATTTCGAATAGAAATAGAACGTATATATTTATTTGAATTGTCGTTAGAATATAAATATTTTATTTTAAATATAAAAGGAATTGAAAATGGCGCGGTAGTTCGAAAATTCGATTTCAAAGTTCAAATGAATGTACATGATTCGAAATAAACCAGATTTTAGCGAAACCAAAAATATTAGAATCAATTTGAGAATATCTTTCCAACGAATCCGAAAAATCCAAATTTCATAGCGGGATTCAAAAGATATGCCCCGTTGAAAATTCAGAATAGTCGCTATGGAAATATAACCCTTAAAAATAGCAATTTTGCAAACGACCTCGGTTTTCGACGAAACCACTTTTGTTGGATCCGGGATGTCAATTTATTGCTATATTTCAAAATTCGTAATTTTTCGAATCAATATGTGAGCGTGGCGAAGTAAAACGTATTTTGATAGTTTCAGTCAATTTCTATCGACCAGAAAAGGGCCATTTTACAAACGATCTCAGAATTTGATGAAATTGGTTTTACTAGGACAATATCGTCAATATGAAGCTAGAAATAATTTTTCGCGAATTTTTAGAGTCCATATGTGGTCCCGGTAAAGTGAAATGCACGTTCAAATTCAGTATATACATTTATATTTTGATTTTGACGGAAACTGATTGAAATGATCGAATTAGCTTACGATACATGTCCCATTGTGTTCAGAATGGGGGTAACTAGCTAGGGGTGACAGTTGTTGGGTCTCGATTGGAGGTCGAATGAAAAAGTTACTTTTTGGAATTAAATTAAATTAAATATTAATATATATATATATATATATACTTGCTCAAACCTACTCCCCCCTTTCTCTTTCTCTTCCCCCGTACATTTTAGCGAGAGAAAAAAAACGCTGCAGCATTCCCCCCTTCCGCACCACCATCGGCCTCCTCCTCCTCTCCTCCTCTCCTCCTCCTCTTCCTCCTCTCCTCTCTCTCCTCCTCATTCTCTCTTCCAATTTTAAATCCCTAAACCCCAAATTGAAAACTTCCACCATAGTGGGCCCCTCTACCACCACCACTAGCACCCTTCCTCCGCCCAGTCAGGCCTGCGTCGCCGCCCTTCAGCCCTCAGCTCCGGCCATCAGCCCCACCACCTCAAAAATCACATTTTTCACAAAATCCCGTTTTTGCAAATAACACCCTGAGCTTCCACAACCAATAACTCCCAAACGGTGCGATTTTGGCCAAACTCCACAATACCAATATCGAAGAGCATGATTTTCTCTTCAATATGGTATATGATAGTCCTATTTTGGATTGCGGAGCTGTCAGGAAAACCCGTCCAAAGTTTGTTGTCCAAACACTGTCAAAATACTGTCTTTTCATGATTTCCGGCGAAATGGCAAATTTTCGGAAGGAAGAGGCGAAAGTTGTCCGGAATGACGCGTTTAAGCTAAAAAATAAGTTGATGTGAAGAATGAAGCTCGTTTGCAAATTTTGGAACCAGAATAGCAAATCCGGGCATTAGAAAAAAATATGAGTTTTCTCCGCTTTAAAGCTTCTATGGTTTTTGACGAACGAAGTATGTAAAAATATGATTTTTATATTATAGAAATAATAAAAATATGATTTTTATAATATATAGATAATAAAAATTTGATCTTTATATATGTGTAGAGATATAAAAGTACGATTTTTACATATAAAGTGACGATATAAAAATATGGTTTTTATATAGTAGAGATTATGAAAATATGATTTTTATAAGATAGAGAATATAAAAGTACGACTTTTTGTATATGTTGTAGTGAAATATAAAAATTCAATTTTTATGTAATGTAGAGAATAAAAAATATAATTTTTATGTAATGTAGAGAATAAAAATATAATTTTTATGTAATGTAGAGAATAAAAATGTGATTTTTATATATGTAGTGGCTATGGACAACGAAAGTGAAAAAGAAGGACATGTTAAGATTTCTACATATGAAGAGTCGCGGTGTATTGGTTTAGCTAGTCGGTGAGAACTTCTCACTTTAAATCTTGTTTTCTAGTTAAAATATATACTAGGATGCAGACGGTGCTTAGCGGCACCCGACACCCGTCGTCCACAGACCATGGACGATTTGTATCCTTGTTTGATGTGTTGTGAATTTTGTTTGTGATTTTGATGTGAAATGAATAATAAAACATTCATGTGTTGAAAGAAATTAATTATCGTTAAAAATATAATTTTTAACGGGAATGTGAATAAATAAATATTCATTTACAAACCGGACGGTTTGTTTATGTACACCTATTTGAAGGACATTGATTATGATGATAAATTTTACGCGTCACCCAATTGCACAAATAATATTCATTATTTGTGGATTGAAACCCCACACGGGTGTTGAGATGATATTTGACGTACACTAATCCCAATTGTTTAGTGGTATGTCGACCGTTTGATTGACAGACTGTATGAGCGTTAATTAGTTATATTTAATGCTTATGCAGTTGTGTGGTGCACTTTGGATGATGGTTGATTATTTATCGTTGCTATTATATACATGTGTTGTATGGAATCCATATGGTTAACATTATATGGTAATTGATTGGGCCTCGTTCCAATTAGGAAAATAAAATATATATTCATGTGTTGAATAAAATATATATTCATGTGTTGAATAGAATAAATAAATATTCATGTGTTGAATAAATATATATTCATGTGTTGAATAGATAATAAAACATTCATGTGTTGAATAAAATATATATTCATGTGTTGAATAGAATAAATAAATATTCATGTGTTGAATAAAATATATATTCATGTGTTGAAAATATTCATGTGTTCAGTAAAATATTTTAAACAATAAAATTTACTTCTTTATCATAATTTTATAAAATATATTAAATAACAAAAATAGTCATGTGTTGACGATACTCATGTGTTAAGAATATTCATGTGTTGAACGAAATATTTTATACAATAGAATACACATTTTTATTGTAAGTGAGAGTAAATAAATATTCATGTGTTGATGAAATATATATTCATATGTTGAAGAAAATATTCATTTGTTGAATAGAATAACGAAGTTATTGAAATATATAAAGCCATGTTGATTAGATATGCGCCATTTTGACGCGAACAATATTTATATCGATTATATTTGCTTTTGTAATGAATATAGAAAAGAAAGTGATTTCAAAATATAACATTTTGAAAATATTATCATTTATATAGTAATGATGTGAAATTTTCAATTTTGATTTGAAATTGAATATGAAGTTGAAATTGTTTTGAAGACGAATTTAAAATGAATTATAAAATACGTTTTGAATTGAAATCGACGAAATATATGTATATATTATATATTAAATGGCCTGAATCGAACACGTCGCACTGTGGCAGTTCGCGAATTTCGACCATTGACTTCGAATTGATGTTGCGGGAGATCCGACCGTCGGATTCTCCTAAAACCAGAACCATTGGGTTCGTACCAAAAAGAGCTTTCCAGTGAAAATTAGAAATTCAAAATCTAACGGTTGGATTTCGAATTATGTCCAAATTAAATTTGGAAAAGGTCGTTGTAATTGCAGTTGGAAATAAAATTGGAAAACCTTGACATGGTTTGAAATGATATCCAAAGGAAGATTAAAAAATAAATTTAGAAGAATTTATCTTTGGTAAAATTAATGGGAACCTTTCCCTAAGAATGTGAAAATTTGAGTAAAAGAATATTCTGAATTGGAATGAGGCGTATGTTGTGTTTATGTAGCACTTATTTATTATATACGCGAGTTATTCGAAAAGGCCGGGTTTATACCCATTCTGAATAACCGATTCGACGATAAATCGAAGATGAAGACGGTGGTTGAAGACCGGAAGTCTTCACATCGTTTGGGTGATTACTGATGATCTTGATTGGGTTGTACACCCAAGATGAGGGTATCAGTTGGTGATCGTCCAGACGTACTTGGAGATCGATGGATATGCGAGGAAAGTGCCTCCGGTTTCGTTCTAACCCAGAACGATCTTGTAAATGGACTGTGTGTCTGACACTGGATTTTATTCTCTGTTGATTGATCTCTATTAAATATACATCTGTTTGGTGGCAGAGAATATATTCTCTTGCTTAACACCCTTCTCTGAGACGTATGAGCTCAGAGGTTGTATATCGATGGACATCAGTCGCATGGAGTGAATTACCTGTGTGGCATGCCTAAGTGGCAAATGATCAAGGCTTCTGTTGAAAAGCAAAGTCTTATGGTTGATTATCAAAGCATGGCCTATGTGGCATAGATTCGTGTATAACGTTAATTCGCGAGCCTCACACCTCGGTATGAGTCAAAAACGGGATAAGGACCGTTGGGAGAACACGACGTTTCTTTCTAGCTATGGGTAATGTCAGTGACCTACCAGCCCTGACATTTTTATACTTTTTACTTGTGTGGTTGTTGGAATGCGAGGCGCCTCGAATATATGGTCAATAACTGGCACTATGTGAGCCGACGTACAGACCATTATATAGGTCCTATACGACGGGAAATGTGTGTTCAGGAATAACTAATCCTCAAAAGTAAGAGAGGACCAGCCCAGCCGATTCCAAGGATCACTGTGTGTGGTCCTGAGACATTTGCTAGAGTGTCTCGAACGGAGAGGAGCTTGCCCCTTGCCTCAACTTGTGACAGAAATCCAATTTCCAATATGTGACATTTCGGTTTTATTTGTAGAGCCTAGTATGGCGACATGATATATGGTACCCATGCCGTCTATGATTGATATTTATGATTGAAATTGTTTTGACACTATACACTTATAATAGTATCAAATGATTTGTTTTAAATGTACCAAGCATATTTGGCTATTATAAGGGAAAACCCTATCCTCCGGCTTGCGTTGCATTGTGTGATGGGACCTGGGTCTTATAGTAGCTTCATTTTTTGAATAAGCATTGCGTTGTTTTGTTATATGCACTAGTATTCTTGGGAGGAAACTCGTTCCGTGTTATACGGCGTGGTCCCTTAAATTACTCTCCATTAAAGTAAAGTTTTAAATAACTGTTTTAGTTCTCACACCATTCACATGACTGACCTCGAGTTTATTTTTTTAACCTAAACTCTGGGTGCCCTTATTTTCGACACGGGCAGCTAGTAGTTGGGTTTTGCAGATTTATATTTACAGGATCCTGGTTTATAGCTGGAATGATATTCGGAAAGCTCTGTATCCGTATATCGCCTTCAGTTGTGTGTTGTATTATTTTCCGCTGCTATGTAATTTATTTTAATCTCTGATATTTTGTAAATGTGTAATATTTATTCATACTCTGTATATTCTTGTATTTTGATGAAATTGTTGTAATAAGTAATGAAATGTTCTTCTGTTTGCGTTCCGATGTGTGTTGTGCTCAAAGCAATCCGTGCTATCCTTCACGGGGAAGTTACGGGTTACTACAGTGGTATCAGAGCTTTGGTTTACAAAGCTCGAGAACAAGACACATTAGAACCATACGAAAGAATTCATCAGATATTGGATTAGTAATATCCAATAAGAATGACTCGTTAGAGATAGGATCAGTTGTATCATAGAACGAGTGTGAAGAGTATATTTTTAAAATAAGGAATTGAAAACAAATTTTGTTTTGAAATTTAAATCATTTTATACGTATTTGAATATTTTATTTGTATTAAATTTGGATAGTCGAGTATATAAAGATTTTTCATATACGCATCATGAACGTATATTCGAAGTTTTAGTATACTGGATAGATATAGGATCACACTCTAGTCGCTCGGACCTGATTTTGATGATTGACGTGTCATCATCAGTAATTATTTTCATGTTTCGAAAGTGAAATGTCTATATATTTCCATTAGACTGGTGTGAGAACCAAAACTAAATAGGTTTATTGTTGTGATTTGGCATCAAAAATATGATTTTCTGTAGATATGTCAAAAATTATGAATTTGAAGAGCTAATCAACTAATTGATTGATGGTTGTGTTGTTTGTTTATTTGTTTGATATTTTTAACCATTTATGCCTAATGGAGCCGAACATTGAACTGTATTGAAAAATGATTACAATTGTATGCATATACATGTACTTACATTGAACAGGTCATAGCAAGGAGGCTAGAGCAGAAGAATAAAATTGTTTGCCCAACAAATAGGCACATGTTTACAAATTTATTGGGTTTGGATGATTTTATGAGCCGATTGGCAAGCCGCTTGGCTGTCTTTTTCTTTTTTGATCGATGAAAGCCATGGGAGGCTATTTGAAATATCCCGAAGTCCCCGGAGCAGGGGAGGTTATGGAGAAATTTTTCGAAAATTTAGGGTATTAGCCAAACTTTTGAAAATTTTGAAAAGTTCTTAGAAATTGAAAAGTTGAAGAACTTAAGCCGTAAAGAAAATAATGATAGTTGAGTTGGTTAGTAAAACAAGTTTCAGGTTCATTCCTTTTCGGGGACGAAAAGTTTTAAGTGGGAGAGATTGTAACAACCCGAAAATTCTGAGCCAATTTAAAATTTTTATTTTGGCAATTTTGAATATTTAAAATGATTTATTTTAAATAATGACGATGAGAAATTTATTATGAATAGAAATAGAACGTATATATTTATTTAAATCGTTGTTAGAATATATATATATATATTATTTTAAATCTAAAAGGAATTGAAAATGGTGCGGTAGTTCGAAAATTTGATTTCAAAGTTCAAATGAATGCGCGGGATTCAAAATAAACCAAATTTTAGCGAAACCAAAAATATTAGAATCTGTTTGAAAATATCTTTCCAACGAATCCGAAAAATCCAAATTTCATAGCGGGAATCAAAAGATATGCCCCGTTGAAAATTCAGAATAGTCGCTATGGAAATATAGCCCTTAAAAATAACAATTTTGCAAACGACCTCGGTTTTCGACGAAACCACTTTTGTTGGATCTGGGATGTCAAGTTATTGTTAGATTCTAAAATTCGTAATTTTTCGAACCAATATGTGAGCGTGGCGAAGTAAAACGTGTTTTGACAGTTTCAGTCAATTTCGATCGATCAGAAAAGGGCCATTTTTCAAACTATCTCAAAATTTGACGAAATTTGTTTTATTAGGACCGTATCGTCAATACAAAGCTAGAAATAATTTTTTGCGAATTTTTGAGTCCGTATGTGGTCTCGGTAAAGTGAAATGCGCGTTCAAATTCAATATACACATTTATATTTTGATTTTGACGGAAACCGATCGAAATGATCGAATTAGCTAACGATATATATCCCATTGTGTTCGGAATGTGGGTAGTTAGCTAGGGGCAACAGTCGTTGGGTCTCGATTGGAGTTCGAATGAAAAAGTAACTTTTTGGAATTAAATTGAATATTAATATGTATACTTGGTCAAACCTACTTCTCCCTTTCTCTTTCTCTTCCCCCATTCATTTCAGCGAGAGAAAAACAAAAACGCTGCAGCGTTCCCCCTTACACACCACCATCGGCCTCCTCCTCCTCCTCCTCCTCCTCCTTTCCTCCCTCTCGTCCTCTTTCTCTCTTCCAATTTCAAATCCCTAAACCCCAAATTAGAAACTACAACCATCGTGGGCCCCTCCTGCACCACTACCAGCACCCTTCCTTCGCCCAGTCAAGCCTGCACCGCCGCCCCTCAGCCCTCAGCTTCGGCCATGGGCCTCACCACCTCAAAAATCACATTTTTCATAAAATCTCGTTTTTGCAAATAACACCCTGGGCTTCCACAGCCAATAACTCCCAAACGGTGTGATTCCGGCCAAAAATCCACAATACCAATATTGAAGAGCACGATTTTCTCTTCGATTTGGTACATGATAGTCCTTTTTTGGATTGTGGAGCTGTCGGGGAAACGCGTCCAAAGTCTATTGTCCAAACACTGTCAAAATGCTGTCTTTTCACGATTTCCGGCGAAATGGCACATTTTCGGAAGGAAGACAGGCAAAAGTTGTCCGGAATGGTGCGTTTAGGCTAGAAAAAAAGTTGGTGTGAAGATTGAAGCTCGTTTGCAAATCCTGGAACCAGAACAACAAATCCGGGCGTTAAAAAAAATTGTGAGTTCTCCGCTTTAAAGCTTCTATAGTTTTTGACGAATGAAGTATGTAAAAATATGATTTTTATATTACAGAAATAATAAAAATATGATTTTTATAATATATAGATAATAAAATTTTGATCTTTATATATGTAGTAGAGATATAAAAGTTTGAATTTTACATATAAAGTGACGATATAAAAATATGATTTTTATATAGTAGAGATTATGAAAATATTATTTTTATAAGATAGAGAATACAAAAGTACGATTTTTATATGTGTTGTAGCGAAATATAAAAATTCAATTTTTATGTAATGTAGAGACTAAAAAATATAATTTTTATGTAATGTAGAGAATAAAAATATAATTTTTATGTAATATAGAGAATAAAAATGTGATTTTTATATATGTAGTGGCTACGGACAACGAAAGTGACAAAAGGCGGACACGACAAGATTTCTACATATGAAGAGTCGCGGTGTATTGGTTTAGCTAGTCGGTGAGAACTTCTCACTTTAAATCTTGTTTTCTGGTTAAAATATATACTAGGATACAGACGGTGCTTAGTGGCACCCGACACCCGTCGTCCACAGACCATGGACGACTTGTATGCTTGTTTGATGTGTTGTGAAGTTTGTTTGTGATGTTGATGTGAAATGGATAATAAAACATTCATGTGTTGAAAGAAATTAATTATCGTTAAAAATATATTTTTAACGGGAACGTGAATAAATAAATATTCATTTACAAACCGGACGGTTTTTTTATGTACACCTATTTGAAGGACATTGATTAGGATGATAAATTTTACACGTCGCCCAATTGCACAAATAATATTCAGTATTTGTGGATTAAAACCCCACACGGGTGTTGGGATGATATTTGACGTACACTAATCCCAATTGTTTAGTGATATGTCGATCGTTTGATTGATAGACTGTATGAGCGTTAATTAGTTATATTAAATGCTTATGCCGTTGTGTGGTGCACTTTGGATGATGGTTGATTACTTACCGTTGCTATTATATACATGTGTTGTATGGAATCCATATGATTAACATTATATGGTAATTGATTGGGCCTCATTCCAATTGGGAAAATAAAATATATATTCATGTGTTGAATAAAATATATATTCATGTGTTGAATAGAATAAATAAATATTCATGTGTTGAATAAATATATATTCATGTGTTGAATAGATAATAAAACATTTATGTGTTGAATAAAATATATATTCATGTGTTGAATAGAATAAATAAATATTCATGTGTTGAATAAAATATATATTCATGTGTTGAAAATATTCATGTGTTGAGTAAAATATTTTAAACAATAAAATTTACATCTTTATCATAATTTTATAAAATATATTAAATAACAAAAATAGTCATGTGTTGACGATACTCATGTGTTGAGAATATTCATGTGTTGAAATGATTCGTGTGTTGAACGAAATATTTTATACAATAGAATACACATTTTTATTATAAGTGAGAATTAATAAATATTCATGTGTTGAAGAAATATATATATATATATATGTATATATATATATATATGTATATATATATATATTCATGTGTTGAAGAAAATATTCATTTGTTGAATAGAATAACAAAGTTATTGAAATATATAAAGCTATGTTGATTTGATATGCGCCATTTTGACGCGAACGATATTTATATCGATCGATTATATTCGTTTTTGTAATGAATATAGAAAAGAAAGTGATTTCAAAATATAACGTTTTGAAAATATTATCATTTATATAGTAATGATGTGAAATATTCAATTTTGATTTGAAATTGAATATGAAGTTGAAATTGTTTTGAAGACGAATATAAAAAGAATTATAAAATACGTTTTGAATTGAAATCGACGAAATATATATAATATATATATTATATATATTAAATGGACAGAATAGAAAGCGCCGCGCCGCGGCAGTTCGCGAATTTCGACCATTGACTTCGAATTAACGTTGCGGGAGATCCGTCCGTCGGGTTCCCCTAAAACCGGAACCGTTGGGTTCGTATCGAAAAGATCTTTCCAGTGAAAATTAGAAAATTTAAATCTAATGGTTGGATTTGGAATTATGTCCAAATCAAATTTGGAAAAGGTCGCTGTAAGTGCAGTTCGGTGGCCGTTATTCAAAACCGACTGTACGGGCCTTGATAAAATTATTAAAAATATTACTAATTTGTGTAAAATCATAATAAATGATTTAGAAAGAACTGAGTTGAAAAAATCCATATCTGAAAGGATAAAAATATATTTTTATCGAAACGAACTAGTTTTGGACTAGATTTGAAGTAGTTTTAAAAATAATCGGAATTTCCAATATACGAATTGGAATGGATTTGAATCGAAATTATCTTCAGAATATTTCAATGTTGGATTTCATGATTATACAAATATGGTTGTGGAAATTTGAAAGATGTATTTTATATCATTATTTCCAATACGATGTTTTTTGGTTTCAGAATTTGATATTGAATATAAGCCGATATATTTTCTATTCAGAGCCTTGTATTTAATATCAAATGGGATTTTGGGTTCATCGTGAATGGCTTCTTGAATAACACTGTTCTTGAACCCAATTTAGAAAAAGAATAAATCTTTTAATTAAGATTTAGTGAAATTTTCCAGTTAATTAGTATTTAATTGGAATTGAATTTAAATTGGTTTTTGGGTTTATTGTGAGCGGTGTTTTGAATAACACCTGTTCTTTAACCCGATTAACAATGAAATGTGATTTTGGGTTTATCGTGAATCGTGTTTTAGGTGACATTGGTTCTTTAACCCAGTTAAAGACAGGATATTAATTTTTGAGAAGATTAAAACTAAGTGGAGTTTTAATGAATATTTAATTAGATTGAAATGATTGAGAATGGAGTATCACCAGTTTTTCTCCAAAGCGATAGTTAAATCTTTAATTAGATTTGAAAGTGAAATGGTAGTTAATATTTACCGATAACACTGTGGTACTAGATATGGAGTATTACCTGTTTTACTCTATTGGATGAATAGGTTGGGATTGGGAAACAAAATAAATGATTACTTCGGTGTGGTTCGCTAATCTCGACTAGTTTGGAAAACCTTAACATGGTTTGAAATGATATCCGAAGGAAAATTAAAGAATAAATTTAGAAGAATTTATCTTTGATAAAATTAATGGGAACCTTTCCCTAAGAATGTGAAAATTTGAATAAAAGAATATTCTGAATTGGAATGACGCGTATGTTGTGTTTGTGTAGCACTTATTTATTATATACGCGAGTTATTCGGAAAGGCCGGGTTTATACCGATTCTGAAAAACAGATTCGACGATAAGTCGAAGTTGAAGACGGTGGTTGAAGACCGTAAGTCTTCACATCGTTTGGGTGGTTACTGATGATCTTGATTGGGTTGTACACCCAGGATGAGGGTATCAGTTGGTGATCGTCCAGACGTACTTGGAGATCGATGGATATGCGAGGAAAGTGCCTCTGGTTTCGTTCAGACCTAGAACGAACTTGTAAATGGACTGTGTGTCTGACACTTGATTTTATTCTGTGTTGATTGATCTCTATTAAATATACATCTATTTGGTGGCGGAGAATTTATTCTTGTAACGACCCGCATTCTACGCATCATAGAATCGTAGAATATTTATTTCTGTCACATACGAAGTCGTATGGTCATGTAACTTTGGGGGACGACTATTGGGGCCATTTCCCATGTTCATGATTTTTCCCGATTTTTAAATGACCATTTTACCCCTAGTTATCACTGTTTTGGCCATAACTTTTGACTGGAAAGGAATTTTGACCTAAAACCACTTCCATTGGCTCCGGATAATGGTTTCTCTTTCCGTAGAGTGGTCACATTAGCCAAACGGACTCACCGTTTGGGAGATATGGCTGAAACAAGTTTCAGATGGTGAAAAAACAGCTTAATTGGGCTTAAACGGGTGATTAGCAGCTAGGCCCAAGGGGAATTTCGGGTTTAGGGAGATATAGGTGCTGATTAGGGTTAGAAAACATTTCTTTAGACATTTTCCAGCCGCCACTTTCATTCCTCTTAACCTAGCCATGGCCTCCACTCTCTAAATCTCTCTAAAACACCCAAAAATCACTTTCTAATTGAAGATTAGGCTTAGCAAACATCAAATCAAGGAGTATTGGCACGAGAATCGAGGTAGAGCTGCTGTGTAAGATTGGGAACAGCACCAAATCAGAGAATATTTCAGTTTTGGGGTTTTAGTTGTGGCCAAGGTGAGTGATAGCATCATTTTGACACTAATTACGGTTAATTAAGGGTAATTAGTGAGGATTAGCGAATTTATACACTAATAAATTCTGGAAAAATGTTTAGAAATTCGTAAATAACATTTTATGCCTCTGTTAGAAATTTGGTTCGATTTGATTAAGTTTTGTTAACCCTATGATTAGTTTTACTTAACATGCTTAAGGGAAAATAAGGGGTTTTAGGCACATTTGATCCATTTTGACATATGAATTCATTGTTTTGGTGTTTGTGGTTAGTTTGCTATGTTGCTATGACTCTATGGTATGTATTATGATTGATTAGAATAGTTAGATTTGTCAAAAACGTCGTCGAATGGCGTAAACAAGTTGCTGGAAAAGTTGCAGAAAGCTGTGCAGAGCTTCGGATCAGATCGGATGGGGGCTCGGATCGGATATGTGAACTGGGCAAGAAACCCGACCCGAACCGGAGTTTGGCACATAGAAGACTTGGCAAAAAGGAAGGCCGTTCCCTTAGAGTTGGAGTGGACAAGGGGATCGGATCGGAAGGATAATGGAAGTCAGATCGGATCGGCTCAAGAATGGAAGGCTACGACTAGAGTAAGGCGAAGTGATCGGATCGGATCGGAGTAGATGGAAACGAGGGAGCTGATTGGAGATGGAGCATGAGCTGGAGGAGGACAGCACCCCGACCCGACCCGGAGGAGGACCCCGACCCGACCCGGAGTGAAGCACCCGACCCGAATCGAATGGAAGATGACAAGGATGGAGGACCGACCCGAACCGACGCTACCGAACCGAACCGAGTTCTAGGACTGTTACCGCACGTCAACTTTTCTGAAGACCCACTCCAATTCGATCAAAACCCGAGATGCGAAGGAAGTCCAGATGAGAAGTTAGAGCTCAAGATTTAGATGGGAATCAATGAGTTCGCTTCATGGTTGGGCTTTGCTGCGGGATGCGTGCCAAGGAGTTATCGACGTCTATAGCTTTGGACCACTATGGTAGGAGGTACGAAGGCAGATTCAGGGCCATTATGGCATCGGTAGAACCAAGGGCTACGACCAATGAAGTGGGTCATTGAAATGTTTGGTCATGACTCCAAGTGTTTGGCTTGGTCACAGCAGGGTTTCTACAAGTCGGGATTCGTCGTTACCTCAGTTTGTCTAGTGTTCCAAAGTGGTAGATGTCGTACGCTTTACGCACTGAGTGAGATATGTGAGGATGGTTGCTATGGATGATTTGTTTGCTATCATTGCGACATGCACACCCCACCCCCGTATTCTTACACTATTTATTATGGCACCTTAGAGCATTGTACGGTATGTGGTACTAACCCTTTGGTTGCAGGTCCAGGTTCAAGTATGGTTTAGAATACCTGTTATTACTCTGTTTAGATGCTTATCGCTCATACCAGGCTTTATGTCTGACCCAGAGTTTTATGTCTCTTCTTATTACTCTGGGTGCTCACACGAGCAGACTAGAGACAGGTTAGCTGGTGATGCACGGGTAGATGATCCGGAGACGAGCAGGAGGCTTCCACGTAATATATATAGTATTCTCCCTGTATTGTTGAAGATCACTACTTGGGCATTGGTGGTGTATCTTCTACTTTAGTTTTCTTTTGATTAGAGACAGTAAATTTGGAAAGTTGTAATAAGCTGTATTTGGATTTCCGCTGCTCTGATGTTGACATTGATTATTAGTTATCAGCTTATACACTGTCTCACCTGTTTTATGTCAAGTATGTTATTATTATATTTTATTCCATGCGCTGTGAGACATTCTACAGGTTCCTTGATTAGTTCATTCCCTTCTTTCCTTTCTTTGGCGACCGTTCCGTGCTAGTCGGGACATGTGTACAGCGCACTTTCGGAGGAAATGCAGGCTGGTGCGGGGTGGGCCGTCACACTTGGTATCAGAGCTCTAGGTTGCGTAGTTAACCTAGGGAAGTTATCAGGGAGAGATAATATACGTATACGAGAGAGCGTATTTGTAATTACTTTGGTTTTTAAAAGCTATATATATATATACTATAAGTAGTATAAGGATGAAGTCATACTGCACTAGCACCACTATGGAGTCGTTAATCGTTTCCTTTTTCAGATTGACGATGAGCCGAGATACTAGAGGTGCCGGCAGGGGAGCCAATAATGGGAATGCTGCTGACATGAGGACGATGTTTACTGACCTCATGAGAGAGATGCTTAGAGATGTACAGAGGGCAGCTCCCAATGGTGGAAATGGTGGTGGTCCAATAGTGCAGGCGCCGAGGGTCGACTTCGCCAAGCTGAATAAGGACTATACTAGCCTTGGTGGGAAGCCGTTCCACGGAACGGAGTCGGCCACGGATGTTCAAGATTGGTTGGATAGTTGCGAACGTATCTTCGAGGATTTGGGTATCGAAGATGCGATGAAGAGAAAGCTAGCGTCCCGTCAGCTGCAAGGGCGGGCAATGAATTGGTGGAATGCTATAAAGGCAGCTACTCCCGAAGATCAGATTACTTGGGAGCAGTTTAAAGCTCGCTTCAGTGAGAAGTTCATTCCAGCTGCTCAGAAGTCAGTGCTGTTTAAGAAGTTCTTGGAGCTCAAGCAGAATGGCAGGGCTGTCTCGGAGTATATTGCTGAATTTGACACTTTGTCAAAATATGGGTTATCTCTTATTGATACTGCCGAGAAAAAGAATGAGAAATTCATAACTGGTTTGGATCAGTACTTGGGGGAAAGACTTATTAACCACATCGATGAGTCGTTTGAGTCGATCGTAGGGAAAGCATTGAGGTCAGAAAGTCTCTATCCTAAGTCGAAGGCTGAGGTTACACCTGCAGATGAGCCAAAGCCACAAGCAAGTGGTGGAGGCAAGGGTGGTTCCCAGAATAAGAGAAAGCAGAACCAAGCTAAGGATGGCCAGAAGAAAAAGAATAAGCAAGATGTTGAGTGCTTCAGCTGTGGTAAGAAGGGCCATTATGCTAGTAATTGTCGGGCCAAGCCAGCGGATAGGAAGTGCTTCAACCGTGGCCAAATGGGACATCACAAGGACAAGTGTCCACAGCCCCCTAAGGAAAAGCAAATGGTGAAAGCCTACGCTCTTAATGCTATTCCTTCTTCGTCGAATGCCCCAACAACGGCGGAGAAGGGAAAGAATGTCGTCATTCAAGGTATGCTTTCGGTTTATGATGTTCCTGTTAGAGTTTTGTTTGATACCGGAGCTTCCAGTTCTTTCATATCTAGTGACCTGGTAGATAGGTTGGGATTGGAGCCCGAGATTGTCGATAGACCTTTAGTAGTGACGAACCCGATTGGTGGTTCGACTAGCCTTAGCATGATTTGTCGTAATGTGGTCTTATCGAGTCATGGATGCATGTTTGTTTGTGATTGCTTTGTTTTGGGCTTTACTGGGTTTGGCATTATTTTGGGAGTAGATTGGCTCCAAAGATATGGGGTGGTGGTAGACTGTGAGGGCTTGTTGGTGACAGCTAGAGCGGATGATGGGCGGAGGATAGTGTTTGGTGGTCTACCCAGTAAGGGGGTATTGGCTAGTTTTCTAAACTCCCTCGACATTCCGCATAGTGAGTTATCAGGTTTGCCCGTGGTTGGCCAGTATCCGGATGTTTTCGAAGAAGTGACCGGACTTCCACCACACCGAGAGATTGAGTTTCGTATTGATTTGGTAAAGGATGCCAGGCCTATAGTGATGCCACTTCGTCGTATGGCACCAAGAGAGCAGCGAGAGCTCGAGGTGCAAGTCAGCGATCTTTTGAAGAAGGGATTTATCAGAAGGAGTATTTCTGAATGGGGAGCACCAGTTGTGTTTGCTACCAAGGCGGATGGTTCCCTTCGTTTGTGTGTAGACTACCGCGAATTGAATAAAGTGACGAGGAAGAACAAGTATCCTCTACCGCGGATAGATGATTTGTTTGATCAGTTGAGTGGCGCGAGAGTATTTTCTCAGTTGGATCTCGCGACAGGTTTTCATCAGCTTAGAGTGGAAGCTGAGAGTATAGCTAAAACGGCATTTCGGACGCCGTCTGGGTTTTATGAGTGGTTGGTCATGCCATTCGGGCTGACCAATGCCCCAGCATATTTTGTGGATCTTATGAATAGGGTATTCAGAGATCAGTTGAATAAGTTTGTCCTTGTGTTCGTTGATGATATTTTGGTCTACTCGAGGACAGAGGAAGAACACAAGGGACATTTAAGAGTAGTGATGGAGGTGTTGAGAAAACACCAATTGAAAGCAAAGTTTTCTAAGTGTCACTTCTGGAAGAGGGAAGTGAGGTTCTTGGGCCATGTTGTATCAGAGAATGGTATTGCCGTGGACCCGGCAAAGGTGGCTACGGTACAGGATTGGCCTACGCCCAAGAGTGCAACAGATGTAAGAAGTTTCTTGGGGTTAGCGGGATATTATCGTAAGTTTATCCAAGGTTTCTCCAAGATAGCAGCACCATTGACCCAGTTGACCAAGAAGAATCAAGCTTTTGTCTGGGATGAAAGGTGCGAGAATGCATTTAAAAGTCTAAAGGACAAGTTGACAAGCGCACCAGTGTTAGTCATTCCTAAAGGGGATGAAGAGATGACGGTATACACGGATGCCTGTGGTACCGGACTGGGTGCTGTATTGATGCAAGGCGGTAGGGTTGTAGCTTACGCAAGTCGGCAATTGAAACCGCACGAGAGAAGATATCCTACCCATGATTTAGAATTGGCAGCAATCGTGTTCGCGTTAAAGATCTGGAGACACTATCTCTTGGGAGAAAGATTTGAGCTGTTTACAGATCATAAGTCGTTAAAGCATCTCTTCTCTCAGAAAGATCTGAATCTCCGTCAGTAGAGATGGTTAGAGTTCTTAGCTTCCTATGATTTTGACATCGCATACACACCGGGAAAGGGCAATGCGGTGGCTGATGCATTGAGTAGAAGACATGCCAGCTTAGGGGCTATGTTCCTTGAATGGAAGCAACTGGAGTTTATCGCGGGGTTTGATTTCAGACCAAAAGTGCGAATTGGATCCAGAAATGTTAGCAAGTTTGACGATCAGACCCACTTTGATTGAGCGGATCGGCTCTAGTCAGAGGGACGATCCTAATCTATTGGAAATCATCTCCAAATTAGAGATGGGTATCGATGAGGAGATGAACAAGTATGGGCTTGATCGAGATAGATGGCTTAGAAAGAATGGAAAGCTTGTTGTACCCAATGTCAATGGATTGAGGGATGAAGTGCTTAGAGAATGTCATCACTCAAAGCTGACTATACACCCCGGTGGTAATAAAATGTATAGAGACATGAAACGGACTTACTACTGGGAAGGAATGAAAAGAGACGTTGGGAAGTTTATATCCAAGTGCATGAATTGCCAGCTAGTTAAAGCCGAGCAAAAGAAGCCTAGTGGATTGTTACAGCCATTGGAAATTCCCGAATGGAAATGGGAGCAAGTCTCGATGGATTTCATCGATGGTTTACCAAGGACTAGATCGGGACATAATAGCATTTGGGTGATTGTGGACCGATTGACCAAAAGTGCAAGATTTATACCAGTCAGATCGACCAGAACGGCAGCTAAGTTAGCAGAATTGTATATGAGGTGGGTAGTGAGATTTCATGGAGTACCCAAAAGCATTGTGAGCGACCGAGACCCGTTGTTCACTAGTGGGTTTTAGAAGAGCTTACAAGAGGCTCTAGGGTCAGAGTTACATCTCAGTACCGCATATCATCCTCAGACCGACGGTCAGACGGAGAGGGTGAACCGTATCTTGGAAGACCTCTTGAGAGCATGTATATTGGACTTTGGTGGATCATGGGATGACCATTTGCATCTAGTAGAGTTTGCATATAATAATAGCTACCAATCCAGTATCGGTATGGCTCCGTTTGAAGCTTTGTACGGAAGGCCGTGCAACTCACCATCATGTTGGATAGAGACTGGCGAGAAGTTTATGCTTGGACCAGATGTGGTGAGGGAAACTTCAGGTAAAATCAAGACCATTCAACAACGAATGAAGGCTGCCCAAGATAGACAGAAGAGTTATGCTGATAAGAGGAGAAGGGACGTAAAATTCTCCGTTGGCGACTTGGTGTTTGTCAAGATTTCTCCGTTGAAGAGCGTAATACGATTTGGCAGGAGAGGCAAGTTGGCACCAAGATTCGTTGGCCCATTCCCTGTTCTCGAACTAGTCGGGAATTTGGCATATAGGATTGACTTACCAGAGAAGATGGCGGGAGTTCACAACGTATTTCATGTTTCCCAACTAAGGAAGTTCGTTCACGACTCAGATATGACTATTTCACCTGATCAGTTAGAGGACTTCGAAGTAGAACCCGAGGCGGTTGGGAACCGCAAGCCGGCCCGTATTGTCGAGCACGACATGAAGCAACTTCGAAGGAAGGCGGTGAAGCTAGTCAAGGTACAGTGGAGCGAGGACGAGAAAGATTGTACTTGGGAGACAGAGGAGAACATTAGGAAGTCACCCAGAACTCTTTGCCTGGTAAGATTTTGACTTCGATTTAGTTTTCCGCATGCTAGGATAGGCTTGTTCGCTTGTTTTGCATGATTGCTTTGTTGTATGTGGTTGTTAGGCATGCGGGATCTTTTGTATGTTTTGGGTTAAGGAATTTCGGGGGCGAAATTTCTTAAGGGGGGGAGAGTGTAACGACCCGCATTCTACGCATCATAGAATCGTAGAATATTTATTTCTGTCACATACGAAGTCGTATGGTCATGTAACTTTGGGGGACGACTATTGGGGTCATTTCCCATGTTCATGATTTTTCCCGATTTTTAAATGACCATTTTACCCCTAGTTATCACTGTTTTGGCCATAACTTTTGACTGGAAAGGAATTTTGACCTGAAACCACTTCCATTGGCTCCGGATAATGGTTTCTCTTTCCGTAGAGTGGTCACATTAGCCAAACGGACTCACCGTTTGGGAGATATGGCTGAAACAAGTTTCAGATGGTGAAAAAACAGCTTAATTGGGCTTAAACGGGTGATTAGCAGCTAGGCCCAAGGGGAATTTCGGGTTTAGGGAGATATAGGTGCTGATTAGGGTTAGAAAACATTTCTTTAGACATTTTCCAGCCGCCACTTTCATTCCTCTTAACCTAGCCATGGCCTCCACTCTCTAAATCTCTCTAAAACACCCAAAAATCACTTTCTAATTGAAGATTAGGCTTAGCAAACATCAAATCAAGGAGTATTGGCACGAGAATCGAGGTAGAGCTGCTGTGTAAGATTGGGAACAGCACCAAATCAGAGAATATTTCAGTTTTGGGGTTTTAGTTGTGGCCAAGGTGAGTGATAGCATCATTTTGACACTAATTATGGTTAATTAAGGGTAATTAGTGAGGATTAGCGAATTTATACACTAATAAATTCTGGAAAAATGTTTAGAAATTCGTAAATAACATTTTATGCCTCTGTTAGAAATTTGGTTCGATTTGATTAAGTTTTGTTAACCCTATGATTAGTTTTACTTAACATGCTTAAGGGAAAATAAGGGGTTTTGGGCACATTTGATCCATTTTGACATATGAATTCATTGTTTTGGTGTTTGTGGTTAGTTTGCTATGTTGCTATGACTCTATGGTATGTTTTATGATTGATTAGAATAGTTAGATTTGTCAAAAACGTCGTCGAATGGCGTAAACAAGTTGCTGGAAAAAGTTGCAGAAAGCTGTGCAGAGCTTCGGATCGGATCGGATGGGGGCTCGGATCGGATATGTGAACTGGGCAAGAAACCCGACCCGAACCGGAGTTTGGCACATAGAAGACTTGGCAAAAAGGAAGGCCGTTCCCTTAGAGTTGGAGTGGACAAGGGGATCGGATCGGAAGGATAATGGAAGTCAGATCGGATCGGCTCAAGAATGGAAGGCTACGACTAGAGTAAGGCGAAGTGATCGGATCGGATCGGAGTAGATGGAAACGAGGGAGCTGATTGTAGAAGGAGCATGAGCTGGAGGAGGACAGCACCCCGACCCGACCCGGAGGAGGACCCCGACCCGACCCGGAGTGAAGCACCCGACCCGAATCGAATGGAAGATGACAAGGATGGAGGACCGACCCGAACCGACGCTACCGAACCGAACCGAGTTCTAGGACTGTTACCGCACGTCAACTTTTCTGAAGACCCACTCCAATTCGATCAAAACCCGAGATGCGAAGGAAGTCCAGATGAGAAGTTAGAGCTCAAGATTTAGATGGGAATCAATGAGTTCGCTTCATGGTTGGGCTTTGCTGCGGGACGCGTGCCAAGGAGTTATCGACGTCTATAGCTTTGGACCACTATGGTAGGAGGTACGAAGGCGGATTCAGGGCCATTATGGGATCGGTAGAACCAAGGGCTACGACCAATGAAGTGGGTCATTGAAATGTTTGGTCATGACTCCAAGTGTTTGGCTTGGTCACAACAGGGTTTCTACAAGTCGGGATTCGTCGTTACCTCAGTTTGTCTAGTGTTCCAAAGTGGTAGATGTCGTACGCTTTACGCACTGAGTGAGATATGTGAGGGTGGTTGCTATGGATGATTTGTTTGCTATCATTGCGACATGCTCACCCCACCCCCGTATTCTTACACTATTTATTATGGCACCTTAGAGCATTGTACGGTATGTGGTACTAACCCTTTGGTTGCAGGTCCAGGTTCAGGTATGGTTTAGTATACCTGTTATTACTCTGTTTAGATGCTTATCGCTCATACCAGGCTTTATGTCTGACCCAGAGTTTTATGTCTCTTCTTATTACTTTGGGTGCTCACACGAGCAGACTAGAGACAGGTTAGCTGGTGATGCACGGGTAGATGATCCGGAGACGAGCAGGAGGCTTCCACGTAATATATATAGTATTCTCCCTGTATTGTTGAAGATCACTACTTGGACATTGGTGGTGTATCTTCTACTTTAGTTTTCTTTTGATTAGAGACAGTAAATTTGGAAAGTTGTAATAAGCTGTATTTGGATTTCCGCTGCTCTGATGTTGACATTGATTATTAGTTATCAGCTTATACACTGTCTCACCTGTTTTATGTCAAGTATGTTATTATTATATTTTATTCCATGCGCTGTGAGACATTCTACAGGTTCCTTGATTAGTTCATTCCCTTCTTTCCTTTCTTTGGCGACCGTTCCGTGCTAGTCGGGACATGTGTACAGCGCACTTTCGGAGGAAATGCAGGCTGGTGCGGGGTGGGCCGTCACAATTCTCTTGCTTAACACCCTTCTCTGAGATTTACGAGCTCAGAGGTTGTATAACGATGGACATCAGTCGCATGGAGTGAATTGCCTGTGTGGCATGCCTAAGTGGCAAATGATCATGGCTTCTGTTGAAAAGCAAAGTCTTGTGGTTGATGATCAAAGCATGGCCTATGTGGCATAGCTTTGTGTATAACTTTAATTCGCGAGCCTCACACTTCGGTATGAGTCAAAAACGGGATAAGGACCGTTGGGAGAACACGACGTTTCTTTCTAGCTATGAGTTATGTCAGTGCCCTACCAGCCCTGGCATTTATATACTTTTTACTTGTGTGGTTGTTGGAATGCGAGGCGCCTCAAATATATGGTCGATAACTGGCACTATGTGAGCCGATGTACAGACCATTATATAGGTCCTATAGGACCGGGAAACGTGTGTTCAGGAATAACTAATCCTCAAAAGTAAGAGAGGACCGGCCCAACCGATTCTAAGGATCGCTGTGTGTGGTCCTGAGACATTTGCTAAAGTGTCTCGAACGGAGAGGAGCTTGCCCCTTGCCTTGACTCATGACGGAAATACAATTTCCAATACATGACATTTCAGTTTTATTTGTAGAGCCTAGTATGGCGACATGATATATGGTACCCATGCCGTCTATGATTGATATTTATGATTGAAATTGTTTTGAAACTATAAATTTATAATAGTATCAAATGATTTGTTTTAAATGTACCAAGCATGTTTGGGCTATTATAAGGGAAAACCCTATCCTCCGGCTTGCGTTGCATTGTGTGATGGGACCTTGGTCTTATAATAGCTTCATTTTTCAAAAAAGCATTGCGCTGTTTTGTTATATACACTAGTATTCTTGGGAGGAAACCCGTTCCGTGTTATACGGCATGGTCCCTTGAATTACTATCCTTTAAAGTAAAGTTTTAAATAACTGTTTTAGTTCTTACACCAGTCACATGACTGACCTCAAGTTTGTTGTTTTACCCTAAACTCTGGTTGCCCTTATTTTCTACCCGGGCAGCTAGTAGTTGGGTTTTGCAGATTTATATTCACAGGATCCTGGTTTACAGCTGGAATGATATTCAGAAAGCACTGTATCCATATATCGCCTTCAGTTGTGTGTTGTATTATTTTCCGCTGCTATGTAATTTATTGTAATCTCTGATATTTTGTAAATGTGTAATATTTATTCATACTCTGTATATTCTTGTATTCTAATGAAATTGTTGTAATAAGCAATGAAATGTTCTTCTGTTTGCATTCCGATGTGTGTTGTGCTCAAAGCAATCCGTTCTTTCCTTCACTGGGAAGTTACGTGTTAATATAGATTACTTTGGTAAGGTTCGCTAATTCCGACTAGTTTGGAAAACCTTAAATAGGTTTGAATTGATATCCAAAGGCAGATTAAAGAATAAATTTAAAGAATTTATCTTTGATAAAATTAATGGGAACCTTTCCCAAAGTATAAGAATATTTGAATAAAGGAATATTATGGATTGGAATGAGGCGTATGTTGTGTTTTTGTAGCACTTGTTTATTGTATACATGAGTTATTCAGAAAGACTGGGTTTATCCCATTCTGAATAACTGATTCGACGATATGTCGCGGATGAAGACGGTGGTCGAAGACCGGAGGTCTTCACATCGTTTGGATGATTACTGATGTCTTGATTGGGTTGTACACCTAAGACAAGGTAATAAGTGGTGATCGTCCAGACGTACTTGGAGATCGACCAGATATGCGAGGACCTCTCTCCGGTATTGGACATATGGGACGAGGAATAAGGTACCTCCAGTTTCGTTCAGACCCAGAACGAACTTGTAAATCGATGCGTGTCTGACATCGGATTTCATTCTGTGTGATTGATAGACATCAGTTGCATAGCGTGAATTACCTGTGTGGCATGCTGCTCGCAAAACGATATTTCTATTGAATTAGAAAATCGTCAAGAATATTGAAATAACCACAAGTACACGGCGTACTATTGTAATACGTAGTGAGTGCGAGTCGATCCATAGGGAAAGAAGTAATTTCAATTTTATTCACTCAAATTAAATCAAACTTTGAATTGTTCTAACTAATAACAACTAATGAAACTAGAAACGAAGTTGAGAGCTAAATATGAAATTAGAGAGTAATTTAGAGGTAAATCCACTCTCACGTTTATGTAAGTTGTCAAACATACAATGTATGATCTCAATAAGTGATATAAATGCAACATTTAAACCACTTATGATTCTCATGAAAATGAAACTAAAGCAAAACTATTCTAAGTATGGTCTATGAACTATTGGCTAGAACTATAGACCATCAAATTTTGTTCATACTTTCATTTCAAAATCAATAATCACTTAGCAAATATTGATGTAACTTGTGTTTATATTGAATAAGAATAGATCATTTGCAAATGCAACATAACCTATCAAACCCATATGTATAAACTTACATCAATATTCACTAACATTAAGCACATATCAAAGATAACAAATCATACACTTGTTGAACTTACACAAAGTTAGAGAGCATCATTGCCACTAAATCAAGGGATTAGCCACTCATATGTGTTATCATATCAACACATGTAAGTTTCAACATTAGAAAATTAAGCAAAATGAAAGAAAAAATAAGTAGAACAAGAAGAGAACTAAACTAAGAACATAAAGTAAATCTAAGCTATGAACATGAATGTAAATCTAAGCTATGAGCATGAAAGTAAATCTAAGCTATAAACATGAATGTAAAAAGCATAGAAATTAAATTACATTAAAGCAAAGAAGTTACATAAAGAAAATGGCTAAGTAGCCATTAAAATAAAAGAGAGCTATGAACTAAACTAAACTACTAAATGATAAAAGAGAGGATCCAAGAAAGGGATGGATAAATGAACATAAAGGGGGTATATATACAAGATCACAAACCCTAAAACCCTAATCACTCATAATGGGAAATCCCCAAAATGGCCCTTCATGAAGCTTCTAATCCTCTCTTAGCCACTAATGAGTCATGTAGGATGCATGAGGCCTTTTGTCTCATTCAATTAGTCTTTAATAAGAAGCTTTAAGAGAAAGAGGTTAATTTGAGAGGTGGGGTCCTCCATGATCATGTATGAGAATTATTTCCTCTTCATTCCTTTGTATGCATGCATTTGTGCTCCAAATATTCATGTGTATGCATTATTTGTGCACCAAAATTCCTATTAGAGACAATAACAAAGAACAAGTAAATGCAATCACAAAATAAAACATGCATAAGTGATCAATTTTTCCCAAAATGAGTGATGATTTTGAAAATATTTAAAATATGGTTAGATCGTATAAAACACCCAAAAATGTTCATTTATTTATTTAACAAGAATAAATATGTGAATATAAATGTGCAATTTTACGTGCACATCAAATACCCCCACACTTATCTTTTTATTCGTCCTCGAATAAAGTAAAAAAACTAAGATAAATCCGTTTTCGTAGGGAGCACGATTGCATTGAGCGTATGCAACAAGCCGTTAAACCTCTGGGTGTCCCCAGTAGGGCGAGTGTTGTCTCGTGAGGTTTTTCAGTGGATACTACCCACAAAATCCAAATGTTAATTGCAAAAAAGTATTTACAAAATGCAAGATTAGAAAATATGTACAAGATAAATACAAGATTATTTACAAATGGGTAATTTACTTTTAAATTTACACGAAGGAGTTAACATAAGTTTGGGTCGTCACTATAATAATTTAAGTCCGTTACTAATCAAAACTTCAAACAAACGTCAGTTATCGCTACAAACTCCTCTAGCTTGGCCAGTTGTTTTGGTAGTAACATAGTGCAAATATGAAATGGATTCTGTAATCGATATCAACAATCGCACATTGGCATCTTTATTTACTTTTGGTTAGCAAGTTAGGTCAAATAAGTCAAGAGTGTGCTTGGATTTCAAGTGCTAACTCTCTCTTTATTACAAATATTTACATTATATTTACAAATACCTAGGTATACCACCCCTACACTGCACTACGACTTACATAAGGGTCAGTAATCCTAAGGTGTCCAACTCATAAAATGAGGCCAAGATATACCGACGCTGACTTTGTCAACAAGGTGCCGGATAGAGCTTGGCGGGTTTGCACACCAACGCCAGATGTACCAGCAATGTTGGATACCCTTGGATTATTAAATATATTCTTTTTTTTTCTTTTTTTCTTCTTCTTTTTTTTTTACAAGAGAGAGTTTAGCGAGAATATCTTAGCACAACTTCACTTAGACGATCTAAAATGTTAACGTAAGTAATATAAATCAATCGTTCATTCAACCGGATTACAATTTAGAAAACACTTCATACTCATCACCCATGAATTTCCCTATATACCGGTTACGCTGAATTTGCTCATAATTCAAACTTTTCTTTCGTTATCCGTTAAGAGAAGTAAAATTCCAAATATTTTAATCGTACGACCAAAACCGTATATCCACTTCATCGTGCCCATTTAAAAGTAAATTAAAATGCAATTTTTTTTTTGAAATTTTTTTTGGGATGAAAAAGGAAAAGAAAGTTGAAATCTATGCAAAACAAATAAATATAAAACTCAAAAAACTTGTTCGCTACAACGGAATTTCTATTAAATTAGAAAACCGTCATACGAATATTGAAAAAATCGCAAGTGCACGGCGTACTATTGTAATACGTAGTGAGTGTGAGTCGATCCACAGGGAAAGAAGTGATTTCAATTTAATTCAATCGAATTAAACCAAACTTTGAATTGTTCTAATAAAAACTATGAAACTAGAAACTAAGTTGAGAGCTAAATATGAAATTAGAGAGTAATTTAGAGGTAAATCCGCTCTCATATTTATGTAAGTTGTCAAACATACAATGTATGATCTCAATAAGTGATATAAATGCAACATTTAAACCACTTATGATTCTCATGAAAATGAAACTAAAGCAAAACTATTCTAAGTATGGTCTATGAACTATTGGCTAGAACTATAGACCATCAAATTTTGTTCATACTTTCATTCCAAAATCAATAATCACTTAGCAAATATTGATGTAACTTGTGTTTATATTGAATAAGCATAGATCATTTGCAAATGCAACATGACCTATCAAACCCAATTGAATAAACTTACATCAATATTCACTAACATTAAGCACATATCAAAGATCACAAATCATACACTTGTTGAACTTACACAAAGTTAGAGAGCATCATTGCCCCTAAATCAAGGGATTAGCCACTCATATGTGTTATCATATCAACACACGTAAGTTTCAACATTAGAAAATTAAGCAAAATGAAAGAAAAACTAAGTAGAACAAGAAGAGAAATAAACTAAGAACATAAAGTAAATCTAAGCTATGAACATGAATGTAAATCTAAGCTATGAGCATGAAAGTAAATCTAAGCTATAAACATGAATGTAAAAAGCATAGAAATTAAATTACATTAAAGCAAAGAAGTTACATAAAGAAAATGGCTAAGTAGCCATTAAAATAAAAGAGAGCTATGAACTAAACTAAACTACTAAATGATAAAAGAGAGGATCCAAGAAAGGGATGGATAAATGAACATAAAGGGGTATATATACAAGATCACAAACCCTAAAACCCTAATCACTCATAATGGGAAATCCCCAAAATGGCCCTTCATGAAGCTTCTAATCCTCTCTTAGCCACTAATGAGTCATGTAGGATGCATGAGGCCTTTTGTCTCATTCAATTAGTCTTTAATAAGAAGCTTTAAGAGAAAGAGGTTAATTTGGGAGGTGGGGTCCTCCATGATCATGTATGAGAATTATTTCCTCTTCATTCCTTTGTATGCATGCATTTGTGCTCCAAATCTTCATGTGTATGCATTATTTGTGCACCAAAATTCCTATTATAGACAATAACAAAGAACAAGTAAATGCAATCACAAAATAAAACATGCATAAGTGATCAATTTTTCCCAAAATGAGTGATGATTTTGAAAATATTTAAAATATGGTTTGATCGTATAAAACACCCAAAAATGTTCATTTATTTATTTAACAAGAATAAATATATGAATATAAATGTGCAATTTTACGTGCACATCAAATACCCCCACACTTATCTTTTTATTCGTCCTCGAATAAAGTAAAGAAACTAAGATAAATCCGTTTTCGTAGGGAGCACGATTGCATTGAGCATATGCAACAAGCCGTTAAACCTCTGGGTGTCCCCAGTAGGACGAGTGTTGTCTCGTGAGGGTTTTCAGTGGATACTACCCACAAAATTCAGATGTTAATTGCAAAAAAGTATGTACAAAATGCAAGATTAGAAAATATGTACAAGATGAATACAAGATTATTTACAAATGGGTAATTTACTTTTAAATTTGCACGAAGGAGTTAACATAAGTTTGGGTCGTCACTATGAAATTTAAGTCCGTTACTAATCAAAACTTCAAACAAAAGTTAGTTATCGCTACAAACTCCTCTAGCTTGGCCAGTTGTTTTGGTAGAAACATAGTGCAAATAAGAAATGGATTCTGTAATCGATATCAACAATCGTACATTGGCATCTTTATTTACTTTTGGTTAGCAAGTTAGGTCAAATAAGTGAAGAGTGTGCTTGGATTTCAAGTGCTAACTCTCTCTTTATTACAAAATATTTACATTATATTTACAAATACCAAGGTATACCACCCCTACACTGTACTACGACTTATATGAGGGTCAGTAATCCTAAGGTGTCCAACTCATAAAATGAGACCAAGATATACCGACGCTGACTTTGTCAACAAGGTGCCGGATAGAGCTTGGCGGGTTTGCACACCAACGCCAGATGTACCAGCATTGTTGAATACCCTTGGATTATTAAATATATTCTTTTTTTTTCTTTTTTTCTTCTTTTTTTTACGAGAGAGAGAGTTTAGCGAGAATATCTTAGCACAACTTCACTTAGACGATCTAAAATGTTAACGTAAGTAATCTAAATCAACCGTTCATTCAATCGGATTACAATTTAGAAAACACTTCATACTCATCACCCATGAATTTCCCTATATACCGGTTACACTAAATTTGCTCATAATTCAAACTTTTCTTTCGTTATCTGTTAAGAGAATTAAAATTCCAAATATTTTAATCGTACGACCAAAACCGTATATCCACTTCATCGTGCCCATTTAAAAGTAAATTAAAATGCAATTTTTTTTGAAATTTTGTTTTGGGATGAAAAAGGAAAAGAAAGTTGAAATCTATGCAAAACAAATAAATATAAAACTCCCTCCACACTTGATTTTGACTGTGTCTCCACAGTCAACCCAAGTGGCAAGAGAAAAGAAAAAGAAAATTTTGAAAATATGCCCTATATTTACAAAAAAGAAAAAAAATGATAATTAAAGTATATCAGAAAATATATTGACAAGAAGTAAATGAAACGGTCTTCTAAAGACTGATTCATTTGTCTCTTCAATTGTGAGAGACACATCTTAAGGTCGAAAAACCAAATCGTAAAAGCTTTGAAGTTAGGCGTAGATTCGGAAAAACAAATGTTGTTTTATTAAAAATCGAATGAGTTGGTTTATTTTCGATGATTCTTGGGTAGATTGAATAAATGGTTGAAATTCATTTTTAATTTCACCAATTTGAACATCAAATTTATCATTGAAAATTTGTTGAAAAATAACGATTTCAAAATCCAATTGGTGATTCAAATCTACTCTTTCATAATTCAACTCTTCTTCAAAAAGTCCAAAATTTTTGTGTTCATTAAATTCATCTTCTTTTGAATCATTAACAACTTCATTAATTATATTATTTTCAAAGTCTAAAATTGTTATTTTCAAATTTTCAGAAAAAGGAAGATCGAATTTTAAATTTTGTTCCACCTTCTCATAAGAATTGAAATCCAACTCAATTACCGTGTTATTAACAAGTTTGTTAAGATTGTCATTTTCCATTTCAAAAGTTGTTATTTCAAAATCATCAATTGTAGGCAAAGGTGGATTATTGTAACAACCCGAAAATCTGGGCCAGTTTAAAATTTTTATTTTGGCAATTTTAGCGGAGTTGGAGCATTTAAAATGAATTATTTTAAATAAAATCGACGAGAAATTTATTTGAATATAATTCGAACGTATATATTATATACGTCGTCGTTAGAATATAATTAATTATTTATATTTATAAAAGGAATTGAAAATGGCGCGGTAGTTCGATAATTCGATTTCAAACTTCAACTGAATGTACCGGGTGCAAAACAATCCGAATTTTAGTGAAACCAAAAATAATAGGATCTAATTGATGATATCTTTCCAACGAATCCGAAAAATAAAAACTTCATATCGGGAATCAAAAGATATGTCCAGTTGAAAATTCTGAATAGTCGCTATAGAATTCAGGCCCTTAAAAATGGGAATTTTGCAAACGACCTCGGATTTCGACGAAACCAGTTTTGTTGGGTCCGTGGTGTCAAATTATTGCTAGGTTTCAAATTTCATAATTTTTCGAATCAATATGTGAGCGTGGCAAAGGAAAACGCGTTTGACAAGTTTCAGTTGATTTTAATCGACTGGAAATTGGCCATTTTTCTAACAGTCTCAGAATTCGACGAAACTAGTTTTGTTAAGACCGTATCGTCAATACGAAGCTAGAAAATATTTTTATGGAATTTTTCTAGTTAGTATGTGATCCAGGTAAATTGAAATGCGCGTTCAAATTCAATATATAGAGTTATATGTTGATTTCAACGGAAACTGTTCGAAAAGATCGAATCAACCTACGATACATATCCCATTGTGTTCGGAATGGGGGTGAAACGCTATGGACGACAGGCGGTGGGCCTCGTTTCGAGGTCGTATGTAAAAGTCAACTTTTTTCGAATAAAATAATTAATTAAAAAAAATAAAAATAAAAAATATAATCCTTCTCCTTCTATAACCTTTGGCCCCCCCTGATTTCATCTAAAAGAAAGAAAAAAAAACTAAACCTAAGTCGATGCCACCTCCACCAGGTTCCAGCCGCCACCGACGCTCGTCCCTCCGCCACCGCCGCATCTTCTCCTCCTCCATCGATCGCGCGATGCAATCGAAGCCCCCCATGCAATGTAACAACCCGAAAAATGCGAGCCAGTTTGAAAATTTTAAATTGGCGAATTTAATGAATTTTGAATATTTAAAATGGATTATTTTAAATAATATCGACGAGAAATTTATTTTGAATAGAATTCGAACGTATATATTATATACATCGTCGTTAGAATATAAATATTTATTTATAATTATATAAAAGGAATTGAAAATGGCGCGGTAGTTCGATAATTCGATTTCAAACTTCAAATGAATGTACCGGGTGCAGAATAATCCGGATTTTAGTGAAACCAAAAATAATGGGATCTAATAGAGAATATCTTTCCAACGAATCCGAAAAATCAAAATTTCATAGCGGGGGTCAAAAGATATGTCCAGTTGAAAATTCTGAATAGTTGCTATGGAATTTCGGCCCTTGAAAATAGTCATTTTGCAAACAACCTCGGATTTCGACGAAACCACTTTTGTTGGATCCGCAGTGTCAAATTATTACTAGGTTTCAAATTTCGTAATTGTCTGAATCAATATGTGAGCGTGGCAAAGGAAAACGCGTTTGACCAGTTTCAGTTGATTTTAATCGACTGGAAATTGGCCATTTTTCAAACAGTCTCAGAATTCGACGAAATTAGTTTTGTTAGGACCGTATCGTCAATACGAAGCTAGAAAATATTTTTCTGGAATTTTTAGAGACTGTATGTGGCCCCAGTAAATTGAAATGTACGTTTAAAATTGAATATAATGATTTAAATATAAATTTAAATGGAAACTGATCGAAATAGTCGAATCAGCCTATGATACATATCCCGCTGTGTTCGGAATGGGGGTATTTGGCTAGGGGCGACAGTCGTTGAATTCGAATTGGAGTTCGAATGCAAAACAGGTATTTTTGAAATAAAAAAAGAAATATTAAATTATATTATATATTGGTCAACAAGGGTCAAAACCCTTATTCTTTTCCACTCGCGGTCAAAACACGTTGGGCCGCCGTTCTTTTAAGCGAATGGCCGATATGGGACGATTTTAATTCCCAAAAAAAAAAAACTTTCGATCAATAATAAATCCTACTTCATAAGCAAAAATCGAGGAGATTTCTATCAGCTTCAAATTGATACGGCTAAGATCATTTATCGTCGTGTGTTGCTCTCGATTTCTGAGCTCAAAAGGGACGGTTTTGAACTAGATTTCATGGCCAGTGGTGAGCTCGAGTTACGAGCGGTTGGGGGAGGAGAAAGGCATGGCGTGGGGCTTCGATGGAGGCATATCTGATCGGTGGTCAGTTGCTTCTGGCGGCGTGCGTTCTACGTCAAAGGAGGTGAGCAATGGGTTTGTTCAATCCAGAAGTAACGAAGGGGGAAGACAGTGTTGTACAGCAGAAGGTAGTTTTTTTTATTTTCTTTTTAATTTTAATTTATATACATTATGATAAAAATATGAAATTGTTTTAAAAATATATAGGAATTGTTTTGAATATATATATAATATTAATGCTTTGAAAATATATATTGTAAAGTTTTGAATATATATGTCGAACTGTTTTTGAAAATAAAAACATTCATTGTTCTGAAAATAGTAAATTACATTGTTGTGAAAAAAAAAACATTGAAAATATAAATAGCGATGTTCTTGAAAATATAAATATAGCATTATTTTTGAAAGATGGAAATACATTGTTTTTATAAAAAAAAAGTAACATATGGATTTTTATAAAAATAACTTTGAAATGAAAATACAATTTTTATATATGAAGTGTCGATATAAAAATGTGTTTTTTTTTTAAAATAGCATAGTAAATAAAAATATGATTTTTACTATATATATCGAACATCATTAAAAATATGATTTTTATAATATAAACACCAACATAAAAATATGATTTTTATGTATGAAGTATCAGTATAATAATGTGATTTTTAATAATCGACTGCGTGATACAGATTGCGATGGTACTGTGGGAAAACAAATCTGAATTCAAACCGTTCAGAGATAAGAATGGAGGAGTGGATCTCCAAGTTGAGAACTCCTCACTTTTATTTTAAATTTCTAGTTAAAAATATATACTAGGATGCAGACGGTGCTTAGCAGCACCCGACACCCGTCATCCACAGACCATGGATGGCTTGTTTGTTTAATTGTTTGGTTGTGTAGTTGGTTAGATTATTTGGTTTGAATTGAATTGTTTGGTGAAATGAAATTTATTTGATTGATGTGTGAATGGCGTGGGCCTTCACTAGACTGGGGATAAGGCTAGGCCTCGTCCCGTTTCTAGTATCGTGCCGTTATGCCGCCGAAATTTTCTAAAATATGTTAGAAAAATAAAAATATCATTTTATTGAATAAATGAACTGAATAGAAATTCATATGTTGAAATAAAATATTTTATCGTTAAAAATGTAATTTTTAACGTAGAAGTGAATAAAATAAAATATTCATTTACAAACCGGACGGTTTGTTTATGTACACCTATTTGAAGGACATTGACTGGGTCGATAAATTTTACACATCGCCCAACTGCACAAATTAAATATGTGTTTGATTGTTTGAAACCCCACACGGGTGTTGGGATGAAATTTGAAGTTCACTCATCCTGATTGATTAAATATGTCGATCGATTGATTGACAGGCTGTTATAAGCGTTAGATATCTTTATTTGATGCATATACAGTGTAGTGCACTTTGGTTGATGGTTGATTATTTTTCAATGCTATTATATACGTGTGATGTATGAAAATCCATATAATTAACATTATATGGTGATTGATTGGGCCTCATTTCAATTTAGAAAATAAAGAATGATATAAAACAAAGGTTCATGTGTTGACTGTATTCATCCGTTGAGATTAGTCATGTGTTGAACGAAATATTTTGATAATAACAAATATTTTGATAATAGGAAATATTTGAAATAGAATATTTGAAAATAGAAATATATGAAGCCGTGTTGATTAGATTGACGCCATTTTGACGTGAACGATATTTATATCAACTTTAGTGATTTCGAAATAAAATGAATGTGAAAGTGATTTTAAAATGAATGTGAAAGTGATTTTAAAATGAATGTGAAAGTGATTTTAAAATGAATGTGAAAGTGATTATAAAATGAATGTGAAAGTGATTTCGAAATAAAATGAATAAGAAGTGATTTCGAAATGAATAGAATATGAAGTGATTTCGAAATGAATAGAATATGAAGTGATTTCGAAATGAATTGAATATAAAACAAATTGAATTGAATCGAATAGAAAACCAATTTGAGTTGAATCAAATTGAAAACGAATTCGAATTGAATTGAAAACGAATTCGAATTGAATTGAAAAGAAAATGAATTCGAATCGAATTAAAATCGATTTGAATGGAAATCAAATAGAAATGAAAGTAAAAATGATTTATAACAGAAAATTCAATTTTGATTTGAATTTGAAATAAAGGTTGAAATTGTTTTTGAAACGAATTCAAAACTATTTATATAATTCGTTTTAAATAGAAATCGACGAAGTATATATTATAAATATAATATAATGGCCTGAATAGAACGCGCCGCGCCGCGGCAGTTCGTGAATTTCGACCATTTATTTCAAACGGACATTACGGGAGATCCGACCGTCGGATTCTCCTAAAACCGGAACCGTTGGGTTCGTATCGAAAAGAGCTTTCTAACGAATAGTGGAAATTTGAAATCTAACGGTTGGATTTGGAGATACGTCCAAATCCAATTTGAAAAAGGTCGCTATAAATGCAGTTCGATGGCCATTGTTGGAAATCGATTGTACGGGCCTAGATAAAATTATTAAAAATAGTAATAATTTGGGTAAAATCATAAGAAATGATTTGGGAAAAATTGGGATGAAAAACTCCATATTTGAAAAGATAAAAATAGATTTTTATTGAAATGAACTAGTTTTGAACTAAATTTAAAACCCAATTATTTTTAAATAAAGAAATTAGATTAAAAAAAAAGGGTTTTAAATAATCGGAATTTCTAATATATTTGATTGGATTTGAAATGGGTTTGTCGTGAACTGTGTTTTAAATAACACCTAGTTCTTTAACCCAATAAAAGGAGTTTTAATGAATCTGCAATTAAATTGAAATGTGAATTGATAATCTGAATTATCAAATTTAGAAATTGAGCGAGAATGGAGTATTACCAGTTTTGCTCCGAAGCGATAGTTAAATCATTAATTAGATTTGAACGTGAAATGGTAATTAAATTTACCGATAACACCGTGGTGTTAGTTATAGGGTAATAACAGTTTTGCTCCATGGGATAAATAGGTTGGGATTGGGAAATAAAATAAATAATTACTTCGGTGTGGTTCGCTAATCCCGACTAGTTTGGAAAACCATGATATGGTTTGAAACGATATCCAAAGGAAGATTAAAGATTAAATTTAAAAGAATTTATCTTTGATAAAATTAATGGGAACCTTTCCCTAGGAGTGTGAATATCTGAATTGGAATGAGGCGTATGTTGTGTTTGTATGACAATTGTTTATTATATACGTGGGTTATTCAGAAAGGCCGGGTCAATACCCATTCTGAATAACCGATTCGACGATAAGTCGAAGAGTTTGAAGATGGTGCAAGACCGACGATCTTCACATCGAATGGATGGGTGCTACTGACACTCACGATGGGAGTAGCTACCTTGAAGGGGGCTGAAGTGGTAGCCGTCCGGACGTGCTTGGAGGTCGACGGATATGCGAGGAAAGTGCCTCCGGTTTCGTTCAGACCCAGAACGGACTTGTAAATGGATGGTGTGTCTGACATTGTATTCCTTTATATTGTATTCGTTGATCTCTGTTAAATATTTATCTGTTTGGCGGCGGAGAATTTATTCTCTTGCTTAACGCCCTTCTCTGAGACATACGAGCTTAGAGGTTATATATTGGCAGAAATCAGTGGTACGATATGGATTGATAGTGTGGCATGCTGAGATGCAGTGATCCAGACTTTTGTTGAAAAGCAAAGTTTGGTGGAAGATGATCAAAGCGCAGCTTTAATATAGCACGGCTTTGTGTATAGCGTTGATTCGCGAGCCTCACACCCCGGTATGGTGGTAAACTGATGGTTTGATCAGTATGCTTTTTTCGTGGATGGGCACCTTCGTGGTGTCGTGGATTCGGTCGACCGAGAGTGAGCTTAGTGCTCAGAGGGATAGGGTAAGCGGTGTTTTCTCTCGCCGGGACGTAAGCCGCAGTGATACTCGATTTCCCAAAAGTGCGGATGTGCATTACGGTGTTTTCTCTAGCTGAGACGTAAGCCGTTGAGATGGCACTACGCGATCGATCTTTCGAATCAGGAGCCACCATGACGGAAATCCAATTTCCAAATATGACATTTTGCGGTTTTAATTGTAGAGCCTAGTATTGGCGACATGATATATGGTACCCATGCTGTCTATGATTGATATATTTATATTTTAAGTTGTTTTCTTCACTTATAGTAATAATATAAGATGAAATTTCGCGTATCAAGCATATTTGGCTATTATAAGGGAAAACCCTATCCTCTGGCTTGCGTTGCATTGTGTGATGGGATCTGGGTCTTATAATAGCTTCATTGTTCTTTATTTAGCATTGCGCTGTTTGTTTTCTGCACTGGTATTCTTAGGAGGAAACCCGTTCCGTGTTATACGGCGTGGTCCCTTGATTTACCTAACTTTAAAAACAAAGATTAATAACTGTTTTAGTTCTCACACCAGTCACATGACTGACCTGGAGTTTATTGTTTTAACCTAAACTCTGGGTGCCCCTATTTTCCACACGGGCAGCTAGTAGTTTTGGTTTTGCAGATTTATATTCACAGGATCCTGATTTACAGCTGGAACGATGTTCGGAAAGCTCTGTATCCGTGCATTATTTTCAGTTGTGATTTATATTGTTTTCCGCTGCGATGTATTTAAATGTAATTTTAAATCTCTGATATTTTCTGTGTAATATTAATTCATACTCTGTATATTCTTGTATTCTGATGGAATTGTTGTAATATACAATGAAATGTTCTTCTATTTGTGTTCTATTTTGTCGTGTTCTCAAAACAATCAGGCGTTTCGAAAGGTCTAGATCAGTTTAGTGACTGATTCGGATCGAGCGAAATTCCTTGTTGTCACAGTTGGTATCAGAGCTTTGGTTTACAGAGCTCGAGAACAAGACCCATTAGAACCAAACGAAAGAATTCATCAGATATTGGATTAGTAATATCCAATTAGAATGACTCGTTAGAGATAGGATCAGTAGTATCCTAGAACGAGTGTGAAGAGTATATTTTTCAAATGAAAACAATTTTGTTTTGAAAATCTAAATCATTTTATACGTATTTGATCATTTATTTATTTTGAATATGGACGATCTGATATATAAAGATTTTGCATATACGCGTCATGAACGTATATTCGAAGTTTTAATATATTAGATAGATATAGAATCACATTCTAGACGCCCGGAGATGGTTCTGATGATTGATCGATCATCATCCGAACTAATGTTCGTGTTTCAAAGGTGTGATTTCCTATATACTTCCATTAGACTGGTGTGAGAACCAAAACTAGATAGATTTATTGTTGTGAATTGGCATCAAAAACATGATTTTTGTATATATATCAAAATTATGAATTTGAAACGTTAATCCACTAATTGATTGATGTTTGTGTTGTTTGTTTATTTGTTTAATAATTTTGAACCATTTTGCCTAATTGAACCAAATATTGGATTGTATTGAAAATTGGTCGCATTTGCATGCATATACATGTATATCATTGAACAGGTCATAGCAAGGAGGCTAGAGCCGAAGAATAAAATTGTTTGCCCGACAAATAGGTACATGTTTATCATAATTTACTGTTTTGTTTGGGTTTGGATGATTTTATGAGCCTATTGGCTAGCCGCTTGGCTTTTTCTTTTTCTTTTTGAGATCTGAAGGACCGGGGAAGCTATTTGAGATTTCCCGATGCTCCCATTGCAGGGGAGGTTATGGCGAAATTTTTCAAAAATTTAGGGTGTTAGCCAAATTTTTGAAGAATTTGAAAATTCTCAGAAACTGAAAAGTTGGAGAATGGAAGCCAGATCGAACGTAGAGTTGATTAATCAAACCACTTTCGACTTTGTTCCTTTTCGGGGACGAAAAGTTTTAAGTGGGGGAGATTGTAACAACCCGAAAAATGCGAGCCAGTTTGAAAATTTTAAATTGGCGAATTTAATGAATTTTGAATATTTAAAATGAATTATTTTAAATAATATCGACGAGAAATTTATTTTGAATAGAATTCGAACGTATATATTATATACATCGTCATTAGAATATAAATATTTATTTATAATTATATAAAAGGAATTGAAAATGGCGCGGTAGTTCGATAATTCGATTTCAAACTTCAAATGAATGTACCGGGTGAAGAATAATCCGGATTTTAGTGAAACCAAAAATAATGGAATCTAATAGAGAATATCTTTCCAACGAATCCGAAAAATCAAAATTTCATAGCGGGGGTCAAAAGATATGTCCAGTTGAAAATTCTGAATAGTTGCTATGGAATTTCGGCCCTTTAAAATAGTCATTTTGCAAACAACCTCGGATTTCGGCGAAACCACTTTTGTTGGATCCGCAGTGTCAAATTATTGCTAGGTTTCAAATTTCGTAATTGTCTGAATCAATATGTGAGCGTGGCAAAGGAAAACGTGTTTGACCAGTTTCAGTTGATTTTAATCGACTGGAAATTGGCCATTTTTCAAACAGTCTCAGAATTCGACGAAATTAGTTTTGTTAGGACCGTATCGTCAATACGAAGCTAGAAAATATTTTTCTGGAATTTTTAGAGACTGTATGTGGCCCCAGTAAATTGAAATGTACGTTTAAAATTGAATATAATGATTTAAATATAAATTTAAATGGAAACTGATCGAAACAGTCGAATCAGCCTATGATACATATCCCGCTGTGTTCGGAATGGGGGTATTTGGCTAGGGGCGACAGTCGTTGAATTCGAATTGGAGTTCGAATGCAAAACAGGTATTTTTGAAATAAAAAAAGAAATATTAAATTATATTATATATTGGTCAACAAGGGTAAAAACCCTTATTCTTTTCCACTCGCGGTCAAAACACGTTGGGCCGCCGTTCTTTTAAGCGAATGGCCGATATGGGATGATTTTAATTCCAAAAAAAAAAAACTTTCGATCAATAATAAATCCTACTTCATAAGCAAAAATCGAGGAGATTTCTATCAGCTTCAAATTGATACGGCTAAGATCGTTTATCGTCGTGTGTTGCTCTCGATTTCTGAGCTCAAAAGGGACGGTTTTGAACTAGATTTCATGGCCAGTGGTGAGCTCGAGTTACGAGCGGTTGGGGGAGGAGAAAGGCATGGCGTGGGGCTTCGATGGAGGCATATCTGATCGGTGGTCAGTTGCTTCTGGCGGCGTGCGTTCTACGTCAAAGGAGGCGAACAATGGGTTTGTTCAATCCAGAAGTAACGAAGGGGGAAGACAGTGTTGTACAGCAGAAGGTAGTTTTTTTTTATTTTCTTTTTAATTTTAATTTATATACATTATGATAAAAATCTGAAATTGTTTTAAAAATATATAGGAATTGTTTTGAATATATATATAATATTAATGCTTTGAAAATATATATTGTAAAGTTTTGAATATATATGTCGAACTGTTTTTGAAAATAAAAACATTCATTGTTCTGAAAATAGTAAATTACATGGTTGTGAAAGAAAAAAAACATTGAAAATATAAATAGCGATGTTCTTGAAAATATAAATATAGCATTATTTTTGAAAGATGGAAATACATTGTTTTTATAAAAAAAAAGTAACATATGGATTTTTATAAAAATAACTTTGAAATGAAAATACAATTTTTATATATGAAGTGTCGATATAAAAATGTGTTTTTTTTTTAAAATAGCATAGTAAATAAAAATATGATTTTTACTATATATATCGAACATCATTAAAAATATGATTTTTATAATATAAACACCAACATAAAAATATGATTTTTATGTATGAAGTATCAGTATAATAATGTGATTTTTAATAATCGACTGCGTGATACAGATTGCGATGGTACTGTGGGAAAACAAATCTGAATTCAAACCGTTCAGAGATAAGAATGGAGGAGTGGATCTCCAAGGTGAGAACTCCTCACTTTTATTTTAAATTTCTAGTTAAAAATATATACTAGGATGCAGACGGTGCTTAGCAGCACCCGACACCCGTCATCCACAGACCATGGATGGCTTGTTTGTTTAATTGTTTGGTTGTGTAGTTGGTTAGATTATTTGGTTTGAATTGAATTGTTTGGTGAAATGAAATTGATTTGATTGATGTGTGAATGGCGTGGGCCTTCACTAGACTGGGGATAAGGCTAGGCCTCGTCCCGTTTCTAGTATCGTGCCGTTATGCCGTCGAAATTTTCTAAAATATGTTAGAAAAATAAAAATATCATTTTATTGAATAAATGAATTGAATAGAAATTCATATGTTGAAATAAAATATTTTATCGTTAAAAATATAATTTTTAACGTAGAAGTGAATAAAATAAAATATTCATTTACAAACCGGACGGTTTGTTTATGTACACCTATTTGAAGGACATTGACTGGGTCGATAAATTTTACACATTGCCCAACTGCACAAATTAAATATGTGTTTGATTGTTTGAAACCCCACACGGGTGTTGGGATGAAATTTGAAGTTCACTCATCCTGATTGATTAAATATGTCGATCGATTGATTGACAGGCTGTTATAAGCGTTAGATATCTTTATTTGATGCTTATACAGTGTAGTGCACTTTGGTTGATGGTTGATTATTTTTCAATGCTATTATATACGTGTGATGTATGAAAATCCATATAATTAACATTATATGGTGATTGATTGGGCCTCATTTCAATTTAGAAAATAAAGAATGATATAAAACAAAGGTTCATGTGTTGACTGTACTCATCCGTTGAGATTAGTCATGTGTTGAACGAAATATTTTGATAATAACAAATATTTTGATAATAGGAAATATTTGAAATAGAATATTTGAAAATAGAAATATATGAAGCCATGTTGATTAGATTGACGCCATTTTGACGTGAACGATATTTATATCGACTTTAGTGATTTCGAAATAAAATGAATGTGAAAGTGATTTTAAAATGAATGTGAAAGTGATTATAAAATGAATGTGAAAGTGATTATAAAATGAATGTGAAAGTGATAATAAAATGAATGTGAAAGTGATTTTAAAATGAATGTGAAAGTGATTTTAAAATGAATGTGAAAGTGATTATAAACTGAATGTGAAAGTGATTTCGAAATAAAATGAATAAGAAGTGATTTCGAAATGAATAGAATATGAAGTGATTTCGAAATGAATAGAATATGAAGTGATTTCGAAATGAATTGAATTGAATCGAATAGAAAACCAATTTGAGTTGAATCAAATTGAAAACGAATTCGAATTGAATTGAAAACGAATTCGAATTGAATTGAAAAGAAAATGAATTCGAATCGAATTAAAATCGATTTGAATGGAAATCAAATAGAAATGAAAGTAAAAATGATTTATAACAGAAAATTCAATTTTGATTTGAATTTGAAATAAAGGTTGAAATTGTTTTTGAAACGAATTCAAAACTATTTATATAATTCGTTTTAAATAGAAATCGACGAAGTATATATTATATATATTATATATATATATAATATAATGGCCTGAATAGAACGCGCCGCGCCGCGGCAGTTCATGAATTTCGACCATTTATTTCAAACGGACATTACGGGAGATCCGACCGTCGGATTCTCCTAAAACCGGAACCGTTGGGTTCGTATCGAAAAGAGCTTTCTAACGAATAGTGGAAATTTGAAATCTAACGGTTGGATTTGGAGATACGTCCAAATCAAATTTGAAAAAGGTCGCTATAAGTGCAGTTCGATGGCCATTGTTGGAAATCGATTGTACGGGCCTAGATAAAATTATTAAAAATAGTAATAATTTGGGTAAAATCATAAGAAATGATTTGGGAAAAATTGGGATGAAAAACTCCATATTTGAAAAGATAAAAATAGATTTATATCGAAATGAACTAGTTTTGAACTAAATTTAAAACCCAATTATTTTTAAATAAAGAAATTAGATTAAAAAAAAGGGTTTTAAATAATCGGAATTTCTAATATATTTGATTGGATTTGAAATGGGTTTGTCGTGAACTGTGTTTTAAATAACACCTAGTTCTTTAACCCAGTAAAAGGAGTTTTAATGAATCTGCAATTAAATTGAAATGTGAATTGATAATCTGAATTATCAAATTTAGAAATTGAGCGAGAATGGAGTATTACCAGTTTTGCTCCGAAGCGATAGTTAAATCTTTAATTAGATTTGAACGTGAAATGGTAATTAAATTTACCGATAACACCGTGGTGTTAGTTATGGGGTAATAACAGTTTTGCTCCATGGGATAAATAGGTTGGGATTGGGAAATAAAATAAATAATTACTTCGGTGTGGTTCGCTAATCCCGACTAGTTTGGAAAACCATGATATGGTTTGAAACGATATCCAAAGGAAGATTAAAGATTAAATTTAAATAATTTATCTTTGATAAAATTAATGGGAACCTTTCCCTAGGAGTGTGAATATCTGAATTGGAATGAGGCGTATGTTGTGTTTGTATGACAATTGTTTATTATATACGTGGGTTATTCAGAAAGGCCGGGTCTATACCCATTCTGAATAACCGATTCGACGATAAGTCGAAGAGGTTGAAGATGGTGCAAGACCGACGATCTTCACATCGAATGGATGGGTGCTACTGACGCTCACGATGTGAGTAGCTACCTTGAAGGGGGCTGAAGTGGTAGCCGTCCGGACGTGCTTGGAGGTCGACGGATATGCGAGGAAAGTGCCTCTGGTTTCGTTCAGACCCAGAACGGACTTGTAAATGGATGGTGTGTCTGACATTGTATTCCTTTATATTGTATTCGTTGATCTCTGTTAAATATATATCTGTTTGGCGGCGGAGAATTTATTCTCTTGCTTAACGCCCTTCTCTGAGACATACGAGCTTAGAGGTTATATATTGGCAGAAATCAGTGGTACGATATGGATTGATAGTGTGGCATGCTGAGATGCAGTGATCCAGACTTTTGTTGAAAAGCAAAGTTTGGTGGAAGATGATCAAAGCGCAGCTTTAATATAGCACGGCTTTGTGTATAGCGTTGATTCGCGAGCCTCACACCCCGGTATGGTGGTAAACTGATGGTTTGATCAGTATGCTTTTTTCGTGGATGGGCACCTTCGTGGTGTCGTGGATTCGGTCGACCGAGAGTGAGCTTAGTGCTCAGAGGGATAAGGTAAGCGGTGTTTTCTCTCGCCGGGATGTAAGCCGCAGTGATACTCGATTTCCCAAAAGTGCGGATGTGCATTACGGTGTTTTCTCTAGCTGAGACGTAAGCCGTTGAGATGGCACTACGCGATCGATCTTTCGAATCAGGAGCCACCATGACGGAAATCCAATTTCCAAATATGACATTTTGCGGTTTTAATTGTAGAGCCTAGTATTGGCGACATGATATATGGTACCCATGCTGTCTATGATTGATATATTTATATTTGAAGTTGTTTTCTTCACTTATAGTAATAATATAAGATGAAATTTCGCTATCAAGCATATTTGGCTATTATAAGGGAAAACCCTATCCTCTGGCTTGCGTTGCATTGTGTGATGGGATCTGGGTCTTATAATAGCTTAATTATTCTTTATTTAGCATCGCGCTGTTTGTTTTCTGCACTGGTATTCTTGGGAGGAAACCCGTTCCGTGTTATACGGCGTGGTCCCTTGATTTACCTAACTTTAAAAACAAAGATTAATAACTGTTTTAGTTCTCACACCAGTCACATGACTAACCTGGAGTTTATTGTTTTAACCTAAACTCTGGGTGCCCCTATTTTCCACACGGGCAGCTAGTAGTTTTGGTTTTGCAGATTTATATTCACAGGATCCTGATTTACAGCTGGAACGATGTTCGGAAAGCTCTGTATCCGTGCATTATTTTCAGTTGTGATTTATATTGTTTTCCGCTGCGATGTATTTAAATGTAATTTTAAATCTCTAATATTTTCTGTGTAATATTAATTCATACTCTGTATATTCTTGTATTCTGATGGAATTATTGTAATATACAATGAAATGTTCTTCTATTTGTGTTCTATTTTGTCGTGTTCTCAAAACAATTAGGCGTTTCGAAAGGTCTAGATCAGTTTAGTGACTGATTCGGATCGAGCGAAATTCCTTGTTGTCACATGCAACCTCGCCCTAACCTCGCATCAGACCCCCCCTCGCCGTAGTCCACCATCGGAGCCCCCCAGCGGCGCCGACCTCGCGACAGCCCCCCCTCAAAGACGAACGCGATACCCCCCTCCTCCTCTGCCTACCGCCGCATCAGCCCCCCTGTAAGTTAACTGATTTTATATATTATTTTTAAAACTGATTTTATTTATTATTTTTAAAACTGTAAAGATATTATTTTTAAAACGGTAAAGATATTATTTTTTTAAAACTGTAAAGTTAGGATTTTTAAAACTGTAAAGCTTGATAAAAATATAACCTTTAATATATATATAGCTTAATAAAATTATTTTTGACAAGGCGACATCTATAAGTTTGAAAAAGCGAGATCTTTATATAGTAGAAGATATAAAAATATTTTTTTTATATAGGTAGAGTATTAAAAATAGGATTTTTATATTATAGGAAAGTTAAAAATATAATCTTTACTATATAGAAGTAGTAGAAATATGATTTTTATATTTTTAAAGTATTAAAAATATAATTTTTACATGATAGGAATATTAGAAATATCATCTTTGTGTATGTAGTAAAATAAAAATCTGATTTTTATTTTATATACGTTGAAATAAAATGTGATTTTTATAATGATACAATTGAAAAGGCGAAATCTTTATGGTTGAAAGGGCGCGATTTTTATATATTGGATAGTATAGTAAAAATATGATTTTTATATATTGAACATCGAAGTAAAAATATGATTTTTATATATTGAATAATGAAGTAAAAATGTGATTTTTACATATGTAGTGGCTACAGCAACGAAAGCGACAAAAGGCGAGAACGACGAAGACTTCTCTAAATGAAGAGTCGTGATATTGGATAGCTATTGGTGAGAATTTCTCACCTTTCGATTTCTTTTCTAGTTATATATATATACTAGGATGCAGACGGTGCTTAGTAGCACCCGACACAATCGTCCACAGACCATGGACTTGTTTGTTTGATTGCAAAAATTAGTTAGATTATTTGATTGAAATTGAATTGTTTGGTGAAATGAATTGATTTGATTGATGTGTGAATGGCGTGGGCCTTCACTAGACCGGGGATAAGGCTAGGCCTTGTCCTGTTTCTAGTATCGTGCCGTTATGCCGCCGAAATTTTCTAAAATAAGTTAGAAAAATAAAATATCATTTTATTTAAAGAATGAACTGAATAGAAATTCATATGTTAAGATAAAATGTTTTATCGTTAAAAATATAATTTTTAACGTGAATATGAATATACGTGAAAGTGAATAAATAAATAATTATAAACAAATCGGCCGATTTGTTTATATACACTGATTTGACTGACATTGATTGGGTCGATAAATTTTACACATCGCCCAACTGCACAAATAAATCTGTGTTTGATTGTTTGAAATCCCACACGGGTGTTGGGATGAAATTTGAAGTTCACTCATCCTGATTGATTAAATATGTCGATCGATTGATTGACAGGCTGTTATAAGCGTTAGATATCTATATTTGATGCTTATACAGTGTAGTGCAATTTGGTTGATGGTTGATTATTTTTCAATGCTATTATATACATGTGTTGTATGAAAATCCATATAATTAATTTTATATGGTGATTGATTGGGCCTCATTCCAATTTAGAAGATAAAGAATATTATATAATATAAGGTTCATGTGTTGACTGTACTCATCCGTTGAGATTAGTCATGTGTTGAACGAAATATTTTAATAATAAAATTTACATCTTTATCAATATTATATAATATAAGGTTCATGTGTTGACTGTACTCATCCGTTGAGATTAGTCATGTATTGAACAAAATATTTGAAATAAAAATATTTGAAAGGGAAATATTTGAAAAAGAAATATTTGAAATAGAATATTTGAAAATAGAAATATATGAAGCAGTGTTGATTAGATTGACGCCATTTTGATGTGAACGATACTTATATCGATTTTATTCATTTTAAAATGAATATTGAAAAGTGACTTTGAAATCGAATATTTTGAAATGAAATATGAATTGAATTGAAAACGATTTCGAAATGAATTGAATTGAAAACGATTTCGAAATGAATTGAATTGAAAACGATTTCGAAATGAATTGAACTGAAAACGATTTCGAAATGAATTGAATTGAAAACGAATTTGATTTCAATTGAATATATAACGAATTTGATTTGAATAGAAAACGAATTTGGTTTGATTTGAATATAGAACAAATTTGATTTCAATGGAATATATAACGAATTTGATTCGAATAGAAAACGAATTTGAATTGAATCGAATGGAAAACCAATTTGAATTGAATCGAATAGAAAACCAATTTGAATTGAATCGAATAGAAAACGACTTTGGAATTGAATTGAATTGAAAACGAATTCAAATTGAATTGAAAGCGAATTGAAATGAATTCAAATTGAATTGAAATTTGAATTGAATAGAAATGAACTTTAAAACGAATTTATAAAGAAGAATTCAATTTTGATTTGAATTGAAATGGAAGTTGAAATTGCTTTTGAAACGAATTTAAAACTATTTATATAATTCGTTTTAAATAGAAATCGACGAAATATATATTATATATATATAATATAATGGCCTGAATAGAACGCGCCGCGCCGCGGCAGTTCGTGAATTTCGACCATTTATTTCAAACGGACATTACGGGAGATCCGACCGTCGGATTCTCCTAAAACCGGAACCGTTGGGTTCGTATCGAAAAGAGCTTTCTAACGAATATTAGAAATAAGAAATCTAACGGTTGGATTTGGAATTATGTCCAAATCAAATTTGAAAAAGGTCGTTGTAAGTGCAGTTCGATGGCCATTGAGGGAAATCGACCGTACGGGCCTTGATAAAATCATTAAAAATATCAATAATTTGTGTAAAATCATAAGAATGATTTAGAAAAGATTGGGATGAAAAAGTCCATAATTGAAAAGATAAAAATAGATTTTTATCGAAATGAACTAGTTTTGAACTAGAATTATAATTCTATTCATTTTTTTAAATAAATAAATTGAATTTGAAAAGGGTTTTAAAAATAACCAGAATTTCCAATGATTGCATTGGAGTGGATTTGAATCGAAATTGTCTTCGGAATATTTCGATGTTGGAATTCGTGATTATACAGAAGTTGTTATGGAAATTTGAAAGATATACATTTATATCGTTATTTCCAATACGACATTTGTTAATCATAGAATTTGATATTGAATATAAGCCGATATATTTTCTATTCAGAGCCTTGTGTTGAATATCAAATGTGATTTGGGTTTGTCGTGAATGGTGTCTTCATTAACACTGTTCTTGAACCCAATTGAGAAAAGATTAAATCTTTTTATTTAGATTTAATGAAGTGTACCAATTAAATAATATTTAATTAGAATTGAATTCGAATTAATTTTTGGGTTTATCGTGAGCAGTGTTTTAAATAACACTTGTTCTTTAACCCAATAATTAATGGAATGTGATCTTGGGGTTTATCGTGAACAGTGTTTTTAAATGACACTGATTCTTTAGCCCCGTTAAAGATTAAAACTAAGTGGAGTTTTAATGAATCTTTAATTAGATTGAAAAGATCGAGAATGGAGTAGCACCAGTTTTACTCCATGCGATAGTTAAATCTTTAATTAGATTTGAACGTGAAATGGTAATTGAATTACCGATAACACTGTGGTGTTATATATGAAGTATTACCAGTTTTACTTCATGGGATGAATAGGTTGGGATTGGGAAATAAAATAAATGATTACTTCGGTATGGTTCGCTAATCCCGACTAGTTGAATCAAAATTCAAAAGAAGATTAAAGAATAAATTCAAGGGATTTATCTTTGATAAAATTAATGGGAACCTCTCCCTATGAATGTGAAATTTAGAAACTAACTGTCGGTTAGCCAAGCAGAATGGTTTTCTGGACATTGATCTAATGTTGGTTTCGGCCTTCGGGGTTAATATTTGGGGAATTATTCTCTTGATTAATTTACGGTTAGTGACTGGTGAATTGGAATGAGGCGTATGTTGTGTTTGTGTAACACTTATTTAAAATATACGCGAGTTATTCGGGAAGAACGGGTTTATCCCATTCTGAAAAACTGATACGATGATAAGTCGAAGATGAAGACGATGGTCGAAGACCAGAGGTCCTCACGTCGTTTGGGTGATTACTGATGATCTTGATTGGGCTGTACACCCCAGAAGATGGAAACAGTTGGTGATCGTCCAGACGTATTTGGAGATCGATGGATATGCGGGGTACTAGGTGCCTCCGGTTTCGTTCAGACCCAGAACGGACTTGTAAATGGACTGTGTGTCTGACATTGGATTTTAGTCTGTGTGATTGATTTCTATTAAATATATATCTGTTTGGCGGCGGAGAATTTATTCTCTTGCTTAACGCTCTTCTCTGAGACGTACGAGCTCAGAGGTTATATACTGATGGATATCAAACGCATAGAGTGAACTGCCGGTGTGGCATGCCTAAGTGGCGAATGATCAAGGCTTATGTTGAAAAGCAAAGTCTTGTGGTTGATGATCGAAGCACGGCCTTTGTGGCATAGCTTTGTGTAACTTTACTTCGCGAGTTTCACACCCGGTATGAACCAAAAACGGGAGACGGACCTCAGGGAGGGCATGCGTTTCTTTCTAGTTAGAAGTGACGTCAGTGGTTTTACACACCCTGACGAGTTTGACTTATGTGGTTGTTGCTGTTGCGAGGCGCCTCGGTTAGATCGGACGATCCGGGTCCGATGGAGCCATTCGTTGGCTCATTTACGCCCCAAAGGGCAGAGGGACGTATTGTTCAGGCATAATAATCCAAATCGGTGGATCGGCCCTGACGATCCAAGGCTTGCCTGCGCGCTTGCCTGAGACATGGACTAGATTGTCTCGAATCGGTTGAGGACTATCTTTTGCCTCGGTTCATAGATGGAAATCCAATTTCCAAATACGTGACATTTGCGGTTTTAATTGTAGAACTAGTATGGTGACATGATATATGGTACCCATGCCGCCTATGATTGATACTTATGATTTGAAGTTGTTTTATACACTATGCACTATAATAGTATCAAATGATTTGTTTTAAAACGTATCAAGCATTCTTTGGCTGTTATAAGGGAAAACCCTATCCCCCGGCTTGCGTTGCATTGTGTGATAGGACCTGGGTCTTATAACAGCTTCATTTTTCTTTATTTAGCATGGCGCTGTTTGTTTTATGCACTGGTATTCTTGGGAGGAAACCCGTTCCGTGTTATACGGCGTGGTCCCTTGATTTACCTAACTTTAAAAATAAAGATTAACTGTTTTAGTTCTCACACCAGTCACATGACTGACCTGGAGTTTATTGTTTTAACCTAAACTCTGGGTGCCCTTATTTTGACATGGGCAGCTAGTAGTTTTGGTTTTGCAGATTTATATTCACAGGATCCTGGTTTACAGCTGGAATGATATCCAGAAAGCTTTGTATCCGTATATCTCTTCTAGTTGAGTATTGTATTATTTTCCGCTGCTATGTAATTTATTGTAATCTCTGATATTTATCGAATGTAATTTATTCAATTATACTCTGTATATTCTTGTAATCTGATGCATTGTTGTGATATACAGTGAAATGTTCTTTTGTATGCGTTCTATTTTGTCATGTTCTCAAACGATAGGGCGTTTCGAACGGTCTGGGTCGGTTTAGCGACTGGTTCGGACCGAGCGAAATTCCTTTTCGTCACATTTGGTATCAGAGCTTTGGTTTACAAAGCTCAGAGAACAAGACACATTAGAACCAAACGAAAGAATTCATCAGAGATTGGATTAGTAATATCCAATAAGAATGACTCGTTAGAGATGGGATCAGTAGTATCCTAGAACAAGTCAAAAGAGTGTTATTTTTAAAATAAACATTTAAACAAACTTTGTTTTGAAAGTTTAAACCATTTTAATCGTATTTGAATATTTATTTATTTTAAATTTGGACAATCCGCTATATAAAGATTTTGCATATACGCGTCATGAAGGTATATTCGGAGTTTTAATATACCGGGTAGATATAGAACCGCACTCTAGTAGCCCGACAATGTTCTGATGGTGGTTCGAAACATCATCAGCATTTATTTTCATGTTTCGAAGGTGTGATTTCTATATATTTCCATCGACTGGTGTGAGAACCAAAACTTATATAGCTAGATTTAGTTGTTGTGAATTGGCATCAAAAACATGATTTTTGACTATATATCAAATTATGAATTTGAAACTCTAATTCACTAATTGATTGATGTTTGTGTTGTTTGTTTATTTGTTTGATAATTTTTGAACCATTATGCCTAATAGAACCAAATATTGAATTGTATTGAAAATTGGTCGCATTTGCTTGCATATACATGTACTTACATTGAACAGGTCATAGCAAGGAGGCTAGAGCCGAAGAATAAAATTTGTTTGCCCGACAAATAGGAACATGTTTACTACATAATTTACTGTTTTGTTTGGGTGATGATGATTTTATGAGCCTATTGGCTAGCCACTTGGCTTTTTCTTTTTCTTTTCGAGATCTTAAGGCCTATATGGAAATTTCGGGATTTTCCCGTGGCTCCCGGTGCAGGGGAGGTTATGGCGAAATTTTTCGAAAATTTAGGGTGTTAGCCAAATTTTTAAAAATTTGAAAATTCTCAGAAACTGAAAAGTTGGAGAATGGAAGCCAGATCGAACGTAGAGTTGATTGATCAAACCACTTTCGACTTTATTCCTTTTCGGGGACGAAAAGTTTTAAGTGGGGGAGATTGTAACAACCCGAAAATCTGGGCCAGTTTAAAATTTTTATTTTGGCAATTTTAGCGGAGTTGGAGCATTTAAAATGAATTATTTTAAATAAAATCGACGAGAAATTTATTTGAATATAATTCGAACGTATATATTATATACGTCGTCGTTAGACTATAATTAATTATTTATATTTATAAAAGGAATTGAAAATGGCGCGGTAGTTCGATAATTCGATTTCAAACTTCAACTAAATGTACCGGGTGCAAAACAATCCGGATTTTAGTGAAACCAAAAATAATAGGATCTAATTGATGATATCTTTCCAACGAATCCGAAAAATCAAAATTTCATAGCGGGAATCAAAAGATATGTCCAGTTGAAAATTCTGAATAGTCGCTATAGAATTCAGGCCCTTAAAAATGGGAATTTTGCAAACGACCTCGGATTTCGACGAAACCAGTTTTGTTGGGTCCATGGTGTCAAATTATTGCTAGGTTTCAAATTTCATAATTTTTTGAATCAATATGTGAGCGTGGCAAAGGAAAACGCGTTTGACCAGTTTCAGTTGATTTTAATCGACTGGAAATTGGCCATTTTTCTAACGGTCTCAGAATTCGACGAAACTAGTTTTGTTAGGACTGTATCGTCAATACGAAGCTAGAAAATATTTTTCTGGAATTTTTCTACTTAGTATGTGACCCAGGTAAATTGAAATGCGCGTTCAAATTCAATATATAGAGTTATATGTTGATTTCAACGGAAACTGTTCGAAACGATCGAATCAACCTACGATACATATCCCATTGTGTTCGGAATGGGGGTGAAACGCTATGGACGACAGGCGGTGGGCCTCGTTTCGAGGTCGTATGTAAAAGTCAACTTTTTTCGAATAAAATAATTAATTAAAAAAAATAAAAATAAAAAATATAATCCTTCTCCTTCTATAACCTTTGCCCCCCTGATTTCATTTAACAGAAAAAAAAAAACTAAACCTAAGTCGATGCCGCCTCCACCAGGTTCCAGCCGCCACCGACGCTCGTCCCTCCGCCACCGCCGCATCTTCTCCTCCTCCATCGATCGCGCGACGCAATCGAAGCCCCCCCTATGCGACCTCCCCCTAACCTCGCATCAGACCCCCCCCCTCGCCGCAGTCCACCATCGGAGCCCCCCAGCGGCGCCGACCTCGCGACAGCCCCCCCTCGAAGACGAACGCGATACCCCCCCTCCTCCTCTGCCTACCGCCGCATCAGCCCCCCCTCTGTAAGTTAACTGATTTTATTTATTATTTTTAAAACTGATTTTATTTATTATTTTTAAAACTGTAAAGATATTATTTTTAAAACGGTAAAGATATTATTTTTTTAAAACTGTAAAGTTAGGATTTTTAAAACTGTAAAGCTTGATAAAAATATAACCTTTAATATATATATATAGCTTAATAAAATTATTTTTGAAAAGGCGACATCTATAAGTTTGAAAAAGCGAGATCTTTATATAGTAGAAGATATAAAAATATTTTTTTTTATATAGGTAGAGTATTAAAAATAGGATTTTTATATTATAGGAAAGTTAAAAATATAATCTTTACTATATAGAAGTAGTAGAAATATGATTTTTATATTTTTAAAGTATTAAAAATATAATTTTTACATGATAGGAATATTAGAAATATCATCTTTGTGTATGTAGTAATATAAAAATCTAATTTTTATTTTATATACGTTGAAATAAAATGTGATTTTTATAATGATACAATTGAAAAGGCGAAATCTTTATGGTTGAAAGGGCGCGATTTTTATATATTGGATAGTATAGTAAAAATATGATTTTTATATATTGAACATCGAAGTAAAAATATGATTTTTTATATATTGAATAATGAAGTAAAAATGTGATTTTTACATATGTAGTGGCTACAGCAACGAAAGCGACAAAAGGCGAGAACGACGAAGACTTCTCTAAATGAAGAGTCGTGATATTGGATAGCTATTGGTGAGAATTTCTCACCTTTCAATTTCTTTTCTAGTTATATATATATACTAGGATGCAGACGGTGCTTAGTAGCACCCGACACAATCGTCCACAGACCATGGACTTGTTTGTTTGATTGCAAAAATTAGTTAGATTATTTGATTGAAATTGAATTGTTTGGTGAAATGAATGGATTTGATTGATGTGTGAATGGCGTGGGCCTTCACTAGACCGGGGATAAGGCTAGGCCTTGTCCTGTTTCTAGTATCGTGCCGTTATGCCGCCGAAATTTTCTAAAATAAGTTAGAAAAATAAAATATCATTTTTTTAAAGAATGAACTGAATAGAAATTCATATGTTAAGATAAAATGTTTTATCATTAAAAAAATAATTTTTAACGTGAATATGAATATACGTGAAAGTGAATAAATAAATAATTATAAACAAATCGGCCGATTTGTTTATATACACTGATTTGACTGACATTGATTGGGTCGATAAATTTTACACATCGCCCAACTGCACAAATAAAATCTATGTTTGATTGTTTGAAACCCCACACGGGTGTTGGGATGAAATTTGCAGTTCACTCATCCTGATTGATTAAATATGTCGATCGATTGATTGACAGGCTGTTATAAGCGTTAGATATCTATATTTGATGATTATACAGTGTAGTGCACTTTGGTTGATGGTTGATTATTTTTCAATGCTATTATATACATGTGTTGTATGAAAATCCATATAATTAATTTTATATGGTGATTGATTGGGCCTCATTCCAATTTAGAAGATAAAGAATATTATATAATATAAGGTTCATGTGTTGACTGTACTCATCCGTTGAGATTAGTCATGTGTTGAACGAAATATTTTAATAATAAAATTTACATCTTTATCAATATTATATAATATAAGGTTCATGTGTTGACTGTACTCATCCGTTGAGATTAGTCATGTGTTGAACAAAATATTTGAAATAAAAATATTTGAAAGGGAAATATTTGAAAAAGAAATATTTGAAATAGAATATTTGAAAATAGAAATATATGAAGCCGTGTTGATTAGATTGACGCCATTTTGATGTGAACGATACTTATATCGATTTTATTCATTTTAAAATGAATATTGAAAAGTGACTTCGAAATCGAATATTTTGAAATGAAATATGAATTGAAATGAAAACGATTTCGAAATGAATTGAATTGAAAACGATTTCGAAATGAATTGAATTGAAAACGTATTTGGTTTCAATTGAATATGTAATGAATTTGATTTGAATAGAAAACGAATTTGGTTTGATTTGAATATAGAACGAATTTGATTTCAATGGAATATATAACGAATTTGATTCGAATAGAAAACGAATTTGAATTGAATCGAATGGAAAACCAATTTGAATTGAATCGAATAGAAAACCAATTTGAATTGAATCAAATAGAAAACGACTTTGGAATTGAATTGAATTGAAAACGAATTCAAATTGAATTGAAAGCGAATTGAAATGAATTCAAATTGAATTGAAATTTGAATTGAATAGAAATGAACTTTAAAACGAATTTATAAAGAAGAATTCAATTTTGATTTGAATTGAAATGGAAGTTGAAATTGCTTTTGAAACGAATTTAAAACTATTTATATAATTCGTTTTAAATAGAAATCGACGAAATATATATTATATATATAATATAATGGCCTGAATAGAACGCGCCGCGCCGCGGCAGTTCGTGAATTTCGACCATTTATTTCAAACGGACATTACGGGAGATCCGACCGTCGGATTCTCCAAAAACCGGAATCGGTGGGTTCGTATCGAAAAGAGCTTTCTAACGAATATTAGAAATTAGAAATCTAACGGTTGGATTTGGAATTATGTCCAAATCAAATTTGAAAAAGGTCGCTGTAAGTGCAGTTCGATGGCCATTGAGGGAAATCGACCGTACGGGCCTTGATAAAATCATTAAAAATATCAATAATTTGTGTAAAATCATAAGAATGATTTAGAAAAGATTGGGATGAAAAACTCCATATTTGAAAAGATAAAAATAGATTTTTGTCGAAATGAACTAGTTTTGAACTAGAATTATAATTCTATTCATTTTTTTAAATAAATAAATTGAATTTGAAAAGGGTTTTAAAAATAACCAGAATTTCCAATGATTGCATTGGAGTGGATTTGAATCGAAATTGTCTTCGGAATATTTCGATGTTGGAATTCGTGATTATACAGAAGTTGTTATGGAAATTTGAAAGATATACATTTATATCGTTATTTCCAATACGACATTTGTTAATCGTAGAATTTGATATTGAATATAAGCCGATATATTTTCTATTCAGAGCCTTGTGTTGAATATCAAATGTGATTTGGGTTTGTCGTGAATGGTGTCTTCATTAACACTGTTCTTGAACCCAATTGAGAAAAGATTAAATCTTTTTATTTAGATTTAATGAAGTGTACCAATTAAATAATATTTAACTAGAATTGAATTCGAATTAATTTTTGGGTTTATCGTGAGCAGTGTTTTAAATAACACTTGTTCTTTAACCCAATAATTAATGGAATGTGATCTTGGGGTTTATCGTGAACATTGTTTTTAAATGACACTGATTCTTTAACCCCGTTAAAGATTAAAACTAAGTGGAGTTTTAATGAATCTTTAATTAGATTGAAAAGATCGAGAATGGAGTAGCACCAGTTTTACTCCAGGCGATAGTTAAATCTTTAATTAGATTTGAACGTGAAATGGTAATTGAATTACTGATAACACTGTGGTGTTATATATGAAGTATTACCAGTTTTACTTCATGGGATGAATAGGTTGGGATTGGGAAATAAAATAAATGATTACTTCGGTATGGTTCGCTAATCCCGACTAGTTGAATCAAAATTCAAAAGAAGATTAAAGAATAAATTCAAGGGATTTATCTTTGATAAAATTAATGGGAACCTCTCCCTATGAATGTGAAATTTAGAAACTAACTGTCGGTTAGCCAAGCAGAATGGTTTTCTGGATATTGATCTGATGTTGGTTTCGGCCTTCGGGGTTAATATTTGGGGAATTATTCTCTTGATTAATTTACGGTTAGTGACTGGTGAATTGGAATGAGGCGTATGTTGTGTTTGTGTAACACTTATTTAAAATATACGCGAGTTATTCGGGAAGACCGGGTTTATCCCATTCTGAATAACTGATACGATGATAAGTCGAAGATGAAGACGATGGTCGAAGACCGGAGGTCTTCACATCGTTTGGGTGATTACTGATGATCTTGATTGGGCTGTACACCCAAGAAGATGGAAACAGTTGTTGATCGTCCAGACGTATTTGGAGATCGATGGATATGCGGGGTACTAGGTGCCTCCGGTTTCGTTCAGACCCAGAACGGACTTGTAAATGGACTGTGTGTCTGACATTGGATTTTAGTCTGTGTGATTGATTTCTATTAAATATATATCTGTTTGGCAACGGAGAATTTATTCTCTTGCTTAACGCTCTTCTCTGAGACGTACGAGCTCAGAGGTTATATACTGATGGATATCAAACGCATAGAGTGAACTGCCGGTGTGGCATGCCTAAGTGGCGAATGATCAAGGCTTATGTTGAAAAGCAAAGTCTTGTGGTTGATGATCGAAGCACCTCCTTTGTGGCGTAGCTTTGTGTAACGTTTACTTCCCGAGTTTCACACCCGGTATGAACCAAAAACGGGAGACGGACCTCAGGGAGGGCATGCGTTTCTTTCTAGTTAGAAGTGGCGTCAGTGGTTTTACACGCCCTGACGAGTTTGACTTATGTGATTGTTGCTGTTGCGAGGCGCCTCGGTTAGATCGGACGATCCGGGTCCGATGGAGCCATTCGTTGGCTCATTTACGCCCCAAAGGGCGGAGGGACGTATTGTTCAGGCATAATAATCCACATCGGTGGACCGGCCCTGACGATCCAAGGCTTGCCTGCGCGCTTGCCTGAGACATGGGCTAGATTGTCTCAAATCGGTTGAGGACTATCTTTTGCCTCGGTTCATAGATGGAAATACAATTTCCAAATACGTGACATTTGCGGTTTTAATTGTAGAACTAGTATGGCGACATGATATATGGTACCCATGCCGCCTATGATTGATACTTATGATTTGAAGTTGTTTTATACACTATGCACTATAATAGTATCAAATAATTTGTTTTAAAACGTATCAAGCATTCTTTGGCTGTTATAAGGGAAAACCCTATCCCCCGGCTTGCGTTGCATTGTGTGATAGGACCTGGGTCTTATAACAGCTTCATTTTTCTTTATTTAGCATGGCGTTGTTTGTTTTATGCACTGGTATTCTTGGGAGGAAACCCGTTCCGTGTTATACGGCGTGGTCCCTTGATTTACCTAACTTTAAAAATAAAGATTAACTGTTTTAGTTCTCACACCAGTCACATGATTGACCTGGAGTTTATTGTTTTAACCTAAACTATAGGTGCCCTTATTTTGACATGGGCAGCTAGTAGTTTTGGTTTTGCAGATTTATATTCACAGGATCCTGGTTTACAGCTGGAATGATATCCGGAAAGCATTGTATCCGTATATCTCTTCTAGTTGAGTATTGTATTATTTTCCACTGCTATGTAATTTATTGTAATCTCCGATATTTATCGAATGTAATTTATTCAATTATACTCTGTATATTCTTGTAATCTGATGCATTGTTGTGATATACAGTGAAATGTTCTTTTGTATGCGTTCTATTTTGTCATGTTCTCAAACGATAGGGCGTTTCGAACGGTCTGGGTCGGTTTAGCGACTGGTTCGGACCGAGCGAAATTCCTTTTCGTCACAATTATCGTTCAAATCGCCACACGTTGAAACTTGATTTTGTTGGTCATGTTATTTCAAGTATGTTTCAAATACCAAATCCGTGTGATTATCAAAAATTTCGTTCATTTGCTCAACAAAATCAAAGTTATAATTATTAACTTGAGTAGCTTGAAATTGTTGAGAGCAAAAATCGTTAATTGCACCATCATTGAAATTATTTCCATTTCCAAAATCATTTGTAAAGTGTTTCACATTTCCATTTTGAATTTGAAATTCATTTTGAAGTTCGAAGTTGAATTGGCAAGGATTATAATCATTTGAATTTGGAAGTGAATTCAAATTTTGATTATTTTGAAAACTTTGACTTGAATTGTTGCACAAGTATGAATTACACCATTCATTTATTCTTTGATTTTGTTGTGTGCTCATTTCAAGTAAAGATTCAATTTGTGTTTCAAGAGTTGAAGGTTGATCATTATATGGTGGAAAATCAGAGTTATTTTGAATATTTTGAAAAGTTGATGGTGTAAAATCCAAAGTGTTTGGACAATAGTTGTTATTAAAATATCCATATGAATTTGGTGTAAAATTATATGGATTATATTGATTTCCACAACTACCGTAATATCCGTGAAAATAAGGAAGTTGAGACATTTTGAAAAGAAATGTTTTTTTTTGAGTTTTTTTTGTTTAAGTGAAAAGGAAATATTCACAAAAGATTTTTTTTATGTGTGCATGAACCTAATGCAACTATATGAATGCAAACTACCAATTTACAAATTTTCTAAAATTATATAATGACGGTTAGATAAATTTCAACAAAAAAAATTTCTCAGCCAGTTGACGGACAGGAGTTATCGGTGCACCAGGAATCACCCTAGCAATGCAACCGAAGGATTAAGTACCTTCAGAGGAACAACCGATATAATATTTACGTATCACCGTAATATTTATACACGGTTATTACTCTGCCGTAGTCTAGACACCGAGAAATAAATCGTTGGAAAGAAACCAGTTTGTCATTATATAATAATGTCCTTAAAAACAATATAAAAAACTAAATGAATGCAAAACAGAAATTAAACGTGAATTGCGATGCAACTACGAATGAATTTTTGTTTGTTTTTGGATTTTTTTTAATGAATGCAAATGCAAGTAGTCAACAATGCAATTAAAATAAAAACAAGGATGAGAGCACAATACCAGAGCGTCTGAGTTTATTAGCAATTTTTTATTTTTAAGCGGCAATTTTTTAGGAAGCAAGCAAAGCGGTTTATCAAGCAAAGCAAATCCTCCCTTGCTTTCCTGCAACCTGAAATGTAATATGTACAAGGATATGATAGTAATTTTTTTTACTAAACGAAATAAAAGAAACAAGAAAATAAATTGATAGAACTAAGCTGAATTAAACAAAATAGCAAAAAGAAAAAAAAGTAAAGGAAATACAAAATCCACAATACAAAGCCCACAACACAATTGAACCCGCAAAGGCCCACTTGAAAAGGGAAACCGACCTTGCTCTAAAAAAAAAACACCGACCTATTCAAAAAACAAAGAACAGCAACCCATCAGTCTCCTTTTTTTTCTTATTTTATTTTTTTCTTCAAAATTGGGAAACACACGAACAATTTCAAATTAATTCGAACACAATAATTTTGAAATCTGAGGCAGGATCGGTCGATTTGGGTTTGATTTCAGTGTTTGATAGAAGAGTTCGAATATGAGGTGATTTGCTTCTGGGGGTCGGGGGTTCGAATTGGAGGCGTTTGGATTTGCGGCTGTAGGCAGTTTTGTGTGCTGGTTGAGGGTGAGGCAAAAGGTAGTAGCAGGAGGCGATTTGGTTTGTGCAGATGTGATTGCGATCGATTTAGGCGAGGGTTTGAGTACGTCAGTTGCGATGGTTCTATTTGGCTCGGTGATTTCGGTTTTGGGCAGATGTGATTTCGGATGTTGATTTGGGTGAGGGAATGATGCTATGGCCGAGATTGGATTTGCAGTTACTGGGTGGTAGAAACGTGAGAGGATGAATTGGGAGAAGGAGCCCAATGGTAAAGTTGAATTGATGATTATGGCAGGTTGAAGGAGAAGAGGGTCTGGAAGTTGAAGTAGTAGGAACCAGAGGAGTTTGTGAATGCAACTGTTTGGGTGTAGAAGGGTGGTGATAGAAGGGATGTTTGGTAGCTGATGGATGTAGGAGGTGTGTGTAGGTGAATGGTGTGATGTCAAACAGATTTCGAGCTGTGATGTAATTTAACTGGTTTGAGTACCTGGCTTGAGGTCTGAAGCGTTGAATGGTCAGAGAATTATACGGCAGTGGTTTAGACAGTGAATGGATCTGTTGTAGGAGAAGTTTAAGAAGCTGACTGTGAATTTGAGGTTTGTCGGGGTAGTTGGTTATTGAGAGGCAGAGGTTGATGCTTGTAGACAGAAGTGGAGGAGTTTGACAGTATGGTGAATGCAGTGAGCTTGGGGTTGGGAGGTGAACGCAAAATGTAAATGAAACAGACTGTAAAATCGGATTTGTGGTATGAAATGCACAGCTTGTAAAAAGTTTGTGAAGAATTGAGAAACAGAGATATTGAAATCAAGACCTTTCTTCTGTTATAGAATGCAACTCACTGTATTGAACAGAAGTAAATGAAAACAGTATTGTCAAAACTCCTAGCAACAGAAAACAGTAGATGCAATCTATAAAAACTGAAGATTGTTTAATGCACAAACAATGAAATTTGATGAACCGAAAATTGATGGAGCAGAGACATGATCAACAGTGATATTTTTCTTAATTAAGGTAAGATGGACCAAATGCAAAAAACACCAAATGAAACAAAGAAATTAAAATGCAGACCGAAAACAAATTAGAAATCAGAAATGCAAAAACCGACAAACTGAAAACAGAACCTAAGAAAAACAAACAAAAAATGTTTTTTTTAGAAAGTTAAAATCACAAAAGACATAATGACATATACGAAACAAAGGAAGCTACACAAGATTACAATAAAAAACAAAAACAAGTTGAACACACAAAATTTATGAACAAGACTATTTTTTTTTTAAGAGAACAACAAAATGAAACAATACTAACTAGATTAACACAAAAAGAAAAAAGTGAAATAAACACAAATTCTATGAACAAGAAGACAAGTTTTTTTTTATATAAAATAAGAACAACAAACTAGAAAATAACACACAAAAGAAACACACACACACAATCAATCTAAACACACAAAACAAAAACTAACAACAAATGAACAAACAAAACACAAAATGCAACACACGCTAAATTAATCCGAAGAATAGAACTAAAATCAAATTTCTCTCCCCGGCAACGGCGCCAAAAACTTGTTCGCAAAACGATATTTCTATTAAATTAGAAAATCGTCACGAATATTGAAATAACCGCAAGTGCACGGCGTACTATTGTAATACGTAGTGAGTGCGAGTCGATCCACAGGGAAAGAAGTAATTTCAATTTTATTCACTCAAATTAAATCAAACTTTGAATTCTTCTAACTAATAACAACTAATGAAACTAGAAACGAAGTTGAGAGCTAAATATGAAATTAGAGAGTAATTTAGAGGTAAATCCACTCTCACATTTATGTAAGTTGTCAAACATACAATGTATGATCTCAATAAGTGATATAAATGCAACATTTAAACCACTTATGATTCTCATGAAAATGAAACTAAAGCAAAACTATTCTAAGTATGGTCTATGAACTATTGGCTAGAACTATAGACCATCAAATTTTGTTCATACTTTCATTTCAAAATCAATAATCACTTAGCAAATATTGATGTAACTTGTGTTTATATTGAATAGGAATAGATCATTTGCAAATGCAACATAACCTATCAAACCCATATGTATAAACTTACATCAATATTCACTAACATTAAGCACATATCAAAGATCACAAATCATACACTTGTTGAACTTACACAAAGTTAGAGAGCATCATTGCCCCTAAATCAAGGGATTAGCCACTCATATGTGTTATCATATCAACACATGTAAGTTTCAACATTAGAAAATTAAGCAAAATGAAAGAAAAACTAAGTAGAACAAGAAGAGAACTAAACTAAGAACATAAAGTAAATCTAAGATATGAACATGAATGTAAATCTAAGCTATGAGCATGAAAGTAAATCTAAGCTATAAACATGAATGTAAAAAGCATAGAAATTAAATTACATTAAAGCAAAGAAGTTACATAAAGAAAATGGCTAAGTAGCCATTAAAATAAAAGAGAGCTATGAACTAAACTAAACTACTAAATGATAAAAGAGAGGATCCAAGAAAGGGATGGATAAATGAACATAAAGGGGGTATATATACAAGATCACAAACCCTAAAACCCTAATCACTCATAATGGGAAATCCCCAAAATGGCCCTTCATGAAGCTTCTAATCCTCTCTTAGCCACTAATGAGTCATGTAGGATGCATGAGGCCTTTTGTCTCATTCAATTAGTCTTTAATAAGAAGCTTTAAGAGAAAGAGGTTAATTTGAGAGGTGAGGTCCTCCATGATCATGTATGAGAATTATTTCCTCTTCATTCCTTTGTATGCATGCATTTGTGCTCCAAATCTTCATGTGTATGCATTATTTGTGCACCAAAATTCCTATTAGAGACAATAACAAAGAACAAGTAAATGCAATCACAAAATAAAACATGCATAAGTGATCAATTTTTCCCAAAATGAGTGATGATTTTGAAAATATTTAAAATATGGTTTGATCGTATAAAACACCCAAAAATGTTCATTTATTTATTTAACAAGAATAAATATGTAAATATAAATGTGCAATTTTACGTGCACATCACATGCTTAGATGCAAATGTTCAAGGCTTCTGTTGAAAAACAGAGTCTTGTGGTTGATGTTCAAAGCATGGCTTTAATATAGCATAGCTTTTTGTAGTGTTAATTCGCAAGCCTCGCACCCCGGTGCGAGCCAGAAACGAGAGAGGACGTTAAGGAGGGCATGCGTTTCCTTCTAGGTAGGAGTGGTGTCTAGGTTTTACACGCCCAGATGTTTTACTTATATGGATGATGGATAGCGAGGCACCTCGGTTATATCGGTCTCTACGGGGCCGATGGATGGTATGGTCTTCATACCGACCAGATTGACACCCCATAGGGCGGGGAAATGCAGTGTTCAGGCTTTTTAATCCACTCCGTGTGGACCGGCCCTGACGATCCAAGGTGTAGTTGCGGTTGTTCCTGAGACACGGGCTAGAGCGTCTCAAAGCGGAAAGGATGATCCCTTGCCTTGGTTCGTAGACGGAAATCCAACTTTCAATACATGACAATTTCAGTTTTGATTGTAGAGCCTAGTATTGGCGACATGATATATGGTACCCATGCCGTCTAGGATTGATACATTTATAATTGAAGTTGTTTTAAACACCATGCACTTATAATAGTATCAAATGATTTGTTTTAACGTACCAAGCATGTTTGGCTATTATAAGGGAAACCCATATCCCCCAGTTTGCGTTGCATTGTGTGATGGGACCTGGGTCTTACAATTGCTTCATTTTTCCAAAAAGCATTGCGTTGTTTGTCTTTGCACTAGTATTCTTGGGAGGAAACCCGTTCCGTGTTGTACGGCGTGGTCCCTTGATATATCTGACTTTAAAATAAAGTTTTAAATAACTGTTTTAGTTCTCGCACCAGTCACATGACTGGCCCGGAGTTTATTGTTTTAGCCTAAACTCCAGGTGCCCCTATTTTCCATACGGGCAGCTAGTAGTTTTTGTTTTGTAGATTTATATTCACAGGATCCTGGTTTACAGTTGGAATAATATTCGAAAAGCTCTGTATCCGTATATTCCTTTCAGTTGTGTTTTCTATTATTTTCTACTGCTATGTAATGTATTTTAATCTCTGATATTTATCAAATGTATAGTATTTGTTCATATTCTGTATATTCTTGTACTCTGATGTAAATTGTTGTAATAAGCATTGAAATGTTCTTCTGTTTGTGTTCTGATTTGTTGTGTTCTCAACCCAATCCGGGCTTTCCTTCACGGGGTTGTTCGTGTCGGTTCACATACCAACAAACACTGACCAAATCAATAGCCTAAGGCAGACATATTATGGTTTGGCGTTCACCACGTAGAGTGATAAAAACATCACAGACTAAATCACATAAAATAGAATCCAAAAACATAAAGCAACAACTCACAAACAACAATTGTGAAGATCCAGAATTTTTAACCAATTTAAAATAAGAATTTTGAATTTAAAACTAGAATTTTTGAATATAAAATGAATTTAATTTGATTTAAATAGGAATCTAGCTTAAATAAGAATTTCATTTAATAAAAATATATATGATTAAATAATAAGAGTAATTGTTTAAAACTATAGAATATATATGTATAATAATTTGATAGAAATATGTCAATTTTGCCAGAATAAGTTGATCAAAACATGTATGAACTAAACCATTTCGTAGCATTTCCTACCATAACATTTTCAAGATAAATAATACCATAAAGTAAGGGTGTAATACCCCGTATTTTGACTATACTAAAGAGGATAAATTAAATAATAATTAATTTAATATTCAGAATTAAGGGAAACAGACTGTGTCATTGCGTCCGTCTCGAAATTTTGGTCAGGTTAGAGATTTGGTTTGCGTAAAACGAACATCGTATGAAGGAGTTATGAGGATTTGAAGTTTTATATGCGTTGAAGAATTATATATATAAGGCCCAGGAATTCAAATTTTCAGTTCAAAATTTGAAAACACATAAAGCGAGGGAAGTGGAAAAATCCCGCCTAGGGGAGTCGACCCCATAGGAGGGGTGTCGACCCCGGGGTCGACTCCTCAAGGGGGTGTCAACCCATGGGTCGACCCCCTAAGGAGCTGAGGTGGCAGGCGGTTTCTGGAGGCTGGCAGCTATATAAAGAGGTCCATTTCTCTTGTTTTCTTCACTGGAAATCAATGGAGGCCAAATGCTGCCGGTGTCTGAACTGAACTGAATTCTTTATCTTCTACAACAATCAAAAAGGCCAATTAGTTAGAGATTCAAGAGTCATTCTTATTCTAGTTCTATTTTTCTAATCCAAACACTGTGAGTTAGTTACTTTTAGATTTAAATAATTAAAAGTTAACGTGATATGACTGTGATTTGGATATATGCCTGTGATTGAATCATATTGGATCTATCATAGTTTGTGAATCTATAATATTCTATGACTTGGATCTAAATCTTTATCATAACAGATCTATTGGGACTTTTGAATATATGACATAACTATGATATGGATCTTAAATATTATCATGCAAGATCTACCTTTAATTGATCTAATTTGCTTGTGGTTAATTTATCATGTCACAATTGTGGATCTTAAATGTTATCATGCTAGATCTACCTTTATAGATCAAATTCACTCGTGATTAATTTAGCATGTCACATCTACTTATGGATCTAATTCTTTTTAGATAATTTGGTACTTATCATGTTGTGACTAATTTAGATCTGTCATTAATTGGACATATGAATCCTTATTTATTCATGCCTATTATGACATCCTTAGTATGTTAGATCCAGTTTTATTATCACATGCTCACTAGATCTATTTTTATATGTCCACCTTATCACTATGCCAATTACATGTTTATGTCACTTGAGTTAAAGTAATCACTATTGTCATCTTTCCCTTTTATTGTTTATAGCTAGGCTACTTTCTAGCCTAGACATGATGCCAAATATATACGAATGTGTTAGTTAGGGAACGGGGGAAAACATTAGAATTGGCACAACTTGAATGACAAATATGAATTTGGACATATAATCCATTATGAATATAATTGGGTAAATGGGCATGAACACCTATTAATACATAGGTACAATTAATTGGTTAATAATTAAAATGCCTAGGATTACATTAATTAGAAAACTGTAACTGCACTTATGACACGAGGTTAGATTGCATTTGTGGTGGAAGTCTTCCCGGACCTGACTGGCATACCCAGCAACCGCAAATGTTGAATCTAGTGTGAGGGGTCTAAGTGTGCAATTACGAGAATGGGCTAAGACACGAGGTTAGGCCCAACTTTTGGAAGAAATTTGCCCGGACCCGATCGGCATATCCAACATCCACAAGTTGCAGGCCTAATGTGGGAGGTCTAGCCTATTATAACCATAAATTGACATGGTAACGAATTGGAATACTTAACCTAGTTAAATCCATAGGGATTGTATGAACATGTTAACTTGAATAGGGGTTAAGTAAACTTAGTTGAAACAGTAGGTGGGTTAAGTAAATCTTATGGCGGTCGGTAATATTTTTATATATATGCCCACAAACTTAACCTATTTTATATTTTAGGGTTATGCAACTTTGTTAAGTAAACTTGCTTGGATCAGTGAGGGTTAAGTAAATCTTATGGCGGTGGGGTAATATTTACATATATAGGCCCACCAACTTAACTTCTTTTACATGTTGGACTGTTATGCATAACTAGTTGAAATCCTAGTAGTAGGGATGCAAGCCTAAAGGGAGCTTGCATCATCTTGTGTGTGTGACCCGTTTCAGTCAGTAACCCATCTAGGTATCAAACGAGTACTCCGAACTAGGTCGGAGCAGGGGCACGCTTACTGGACTGATTGTAAGAGATCCAAAATGATGGGGCGGTGTCAACAGCGCAGGAAACCAACGGAGTCATGTTCGTGCATTGGTCCGACTCGCTATGGGAATTAAGATGCTGTGACATCAGTAGATATGGTTGTGCACATCTTGAAAATGAAGGGTTGCCACTTTAGGAAGTGATACATCCTACTGTGGGGACAACACAGGGTATGTACGGAGTAGGGAAACGATGGATTAGGTAGTAGTTAGGGTACATCTAGACTCTAGTAAGTTTAGGAGTCCGCTATTGGGGCTGCTTGTGGATTGTATGGGGTTAAAACCTCTCACCAAAAGTATGCCTAAGTCTACCATTTCATACATGTCGGGGATCATCACACTCTGGATATACTGGTAGTAGTGAAGAGTAATCATTAAGGAAGCGTATACAGTCCATTATGTTCACCTTGTCATACCTGCCTTATATGATGTCTTTCATATCCATCTTATATGTCTGTCATGCTACTTTTACTTATTTACTTACTAAAAGTAACTGGACTCGCCAAACTTTATGTATGACCCTTTTTGTTTCCTATTCTTTCTTCAGTTCCCCCCTAGGTTCTCAAGGTAGGAGTACTCAGGCTTAGTCAGGACTCGGTTATCATCTTGCAGGGAGCTGCTTTCGAAGTATGGCTCAAGATCTTATCTCCACTATGACCTTATCTCTTTTTGGGGAATTATGCTTTTTATGTACTCTGATGGAACAAGACATAAAGTTTCATATTTTTGTAATGGTATGTAGTTTCAGACTTGTGGTATTTTGGACCACGATGTTATGATTTATGTTTAAAATAAAAATTTAAATTCCGTCGTTGCTTTTATATCTGTCTTGTAATATTTATGTTTCTGTTTACCTATAACGCTTCATGGAACTTAATGCATTCCCTTAGTGAGTGATATTAACGGAAGTGGGGTTTCACAAAGGGGTTAGTCGCCATGCTTCATGCATGGATTCAAGCACTAGGAGAGGACAGGTGTCTTTTGAAGTGTCACCTTCCTAAGCCTCCCTCCATCCTATATATACCCTCTCCTTTTTCACATTTTCATTCACTTTTCCCTTCCTTCTCTTCTCCTATCTAAAGCACTTAGCCATGGCTTTCTCCTTCCTTCTTTCAATTCGGCCAAGCCTCTCCACCTCCTACACCAGCCCACAGCCCAACCTCCTCCACCCAAGTCCGGCAAAACACCCCACACCACCACCTCAATGCACCACCACTCCATTCTTCTCGACCTCCACCTCAGATATAACCAGCAACATGTAGAGGCCATAACTTCCTCTAAACGGATTCAAATCATGCAATTCTTGTTTTTAAATTCTGTATTTTTTTAGTGGCTACAACTTATGGTTGAGCACTTTTCCTAATTCCGAGCCTAGCTATTACAAAAATCTAAATCTTTGAAGGCCATATTTTCTAGCTGTCCTTTGTTGAATTCGAGAACACCTTCACTTTTCAACAATATCTCACTCAAAAATAATCAGAATTGGAATTATTTTTTTAAATTGAAGAGAAAAGAAATTCCTACAACTTTGTAGTTGGGCACTTTTCCAAATTTAGAGAACAGCTAGTCCAAAAACTCAAGGGAAGTTGACCTATTTTAGAATTTAGAAAAGTTATAGCACAGTATGTAGTTACGATGACCATTGGTTCGACTAAGATCTTACGATAAAGTCTGGTAGAGTGGGTATGTTGGTAAGAACTCTATACACTTATTTATTTATATATTTAATTATGCATGTTAAATATATATGTGTGATGTTGGATGAATGGATGCATAGTTAGTGACACTTATACACTGATAAACATTGATTATGGTAACAGTTGCGCATAGTTAAAGACATTTGTTAATAATATTGTGATAGATATTTATATGATTGCAAGTACTGTTTATATGTTGTTGCACACCTATTACACCCAATTATGGAATTATATAGGTGATTGGTTAGGTCTCCTTCTCAATTGGTAATATAAACAATTTATATTAATTTAATATTGAAAATTGGGTATAAAAATATAGTTTTTAATTTGATATCCGAAACATTTTGGAAATTTTTTTCACCAAAATTGGTTGGTTCAATTCATGAAATCAAATTTGAATTTAAATTGAATTTGAAGTCAAAATTTGAAAATATTGTTTCCATATGAGTCTTTATATGATTATATAGATTTATAGTCATACTGGAAGTGAATCGGATAAACTTTTAGTATAAGTCGTAATATGGTCTGAATAGGACGTGCCACAGTTCGTGAATTTCGACCATAAACTTTAAATGGCTATAACTTGTGCAATTTAAATCAGATTGACGTGAAACGAAAGTATTTTGCTTTCCAATAATAATAGTTTTCAAATGGAAAAAGAATTTTTGGATTCTGACAATATATTTCAAGTTATATCTATATCTATTTTGAATGAAGGTCGCTACAAACGCAATTTGTAAATCATAATGGTAAATGATTATTTTTAAATTATTAAAAATATGATTTTTTTTGTAAATTCATTACTAACTATTTAAAAGTGATTTGAAGTGGAAACTGATTGTTTTGGATAATATATAAAGGTTATTTTGATCAAACTAGCAACTATAAGCTATTTTACGATGTTTTCTGAAAATAATATATTTTGAAGTTTTAAACTTATGAATCATTATCTGAAACTTAAATGATCATTTTTAAATGATTAATGGAGTATTTTAGAAGGTTATAATACTTAAAATATATTGGTTTTAAGTAAGATCAAATTAGCGGTGGCAATTAGACCCAACCTGTCGGGTCTTGGTTCTAGGCGGGTCGGGTATTGTCGGGTCCAACTATACATTTCAAAAATCTGGACCCGACCCGAGCTTTGGTTCTGGTCGGGTCGGGTCAAGTTCGGGTGGGTCGGGTCGGTTCGGGTCCGATTGAACAATATCACTAAATGTACGTATATTCAATACTTTTTGGTTGGGTCTTTCGGGTCGGGTCTATGCGGGTCGGGTTTTATCGGGTCTTGATATTATTTTTCATCACCTAGACCCGACCTAAGACCCATTGGGTTCGGTTTGGGTTCGGGTCTTTTCGGTTCGGTTCAGATCGGTTTTTCGGTTCTTGGTTCTAATTATCAGCCCTAGATCAAATTTATCCTCAAATAAAATGGTTTTCCAATTGTTAATGAAATTGGAAATGGTGGAAGGTGATCTTCTGGTGTTGTTATTAAGTACGTAAGAAGACTTACTATTTAAGGAATGTAAAAAGTAAAATTACTATTATTCTGCTTATAATATTAGTCAAATGTGGAAATTGATTTCGAACATAAGTTGATGTAACTTCTATCCAGTTCCTATATGAAATGATTTCAGTTTAATCTTTTGCAATTAAAGTTTTAAACATGATGGTTTGGATAGAAATAATCTTCAGATATTTGGTATGGAATTTCGTTGTTATATGTATACTATCTCAAGAATGTGAAAGATGTTTATATTTACTTCGCTTATAGTATTCGCTGATTATGAAAATTGGTATTGAATATAAGTTGATAATTTGTGGTTAAATCTTATATTCAATAATTGGTTTTTGGGTTTTCTGTGAATGTTGTCTTAAATAACGTCATTCTTTAACCCGCTAAAGATTAAGTCTTGATCTGGAATTTAAAGAGGACTTAGATTTTCTAAAGGCTATTTGAAGTGATACTTAATTATCTTGATTTGGAGATAGGTTGTAAGAGTGAAATAAAGGAATAAAGAGTTAATGAATCTGGGTGAAAGGTTAATGAATGATTATTAAGATTGCAAGAAGCTAAATCATCTTTGATATAAAAAGATATGTTTTGAAGAAGAAAGTTATGAGATGAATTTTTGGATTATGATTAATTAAAATCTTTACTTAAGTGGATTATATACTTGAGAATTTGGAAAGTGTTATGATTTAAGGTTAACGAAGAAAGTATTAAATAATCTTTGATTAAGAGAAAATTTTGAAAGAGAAGCCAATATCTTTCTTAAAGATTATGAAGATTTTTGGAAATAAACCATAAGGGTTTGATTTTAAAGGAATCCTTGATTAAGGTAAACAAAAATCTTGGTAAAAGGACTTAAAGGAACGAATGTTGATTTATAAGTTCAACGAATATGGATTTTGTTATAGGATAAATTGAGAGTGGTTTTGAAGAAGTTTTAAGTAACAAAATCCAAAGTGGAAGGAGATGTAGTTGAAATCCTGTGTAATCCATAATTATTTTTGTAAATTGCGCTTGTTATTTGGAAAGACCGGGATCAGATTTATGTCCGAAAACCATTTCAAATGATGATACGACGTTATGGAGCAGTTGAAGACAGTGGTTGAAGATCGGGAATCTTCACATCAAATGGACTATTTGCTGATGCCTTGGGTAGCTCCCATTATAAGATTATATGTGGCAGTAGTTCGGACGTAATTGTAGATTTTTCGGATTTGCAAGAGCCTCTCTCCTTTAGTGGATGAGGAATAAGGTGCCTTCATGTAACGACTCTGAAAAAATTTGATGCTCGAATTTCGACAATAATACTTAATCCTGTATTACTTGCCAAACCCCAAGTATCGAAAATGCCAGATAATTAATAAAAAGAAAACTAGAGGGTGAGAAGTAGATACAAAGAGATTTTAGAATAAAAGAAAAGAAGAAGAATGACAACATAACAGAATCAGAGTTTCTTTAACAACCTGGATTTTCAGAACCAATTTAAATTTTTTATTTTAGCTATTGTAATGGATTTTGAATATTTAAAATGATTTATTTTAAATAATAACGACTAAAAAATTATTTTAAACGAAATTAGAATGTATAAATTTATTTTAGTTACAAAACGAACTTGAAATGGCGCAGTAGTTTGAAAGTTCGATTTTAAATTTCAATTAAATGTACAGAATTCACAATAAATTGGATTTCAGTAAAACAAGAAATATTTGAATCTGTTTTGATATATCTTTCTAACGAATGTAAGAAACTGAGATTTCATAATATAAATTGAAAGTTATGTCCAATTTGAAATTCAGAATAGTAGTTATGGAAATTATATATTTTTTAATATAATATATAGCCCTTAAAAATAGTCATTTTGCAAACGACCTTCGTTTTCAACGAAACCACTTTTATTGGATCTGGAATGTCAAAGTATTGTTAGGTTTCAATTTTCATAATTTTTGGAATTAACATGTGATCATGGTAAATTTAAACGTGTTTTGTCAATTCAGTTTGAACTTAATCAACCAGAAAATGGCCATCTTTCAAAGGGTGTCCAAATTCGACTAGGGCTGGCAATTAGAACCGAGAACCGAAAACCCGAACAGAACCGACGCGAAAAGACCCGAACCGAACCCGATGGGTATCGGGTCGGGTCTAGGTGATGAAAAATACCATCAAGACCCGATCAAACCCGACCTGCATAGATCCGACCCGAAAGACACAACCAAAAAGTATTGAAATATATGTATTTTTAGTGTTATTATTCAAGCAGACCCGAACCGACCCGACCCAACCCGAGCTTCGACCCGACCCAACCCGAACCGAAGCTCGGGTCGGGTCGGGTCGGGTCCATATTTTTGAAATGTATAGTTTAGACCCGACAAAACCCGACCCTCCTAGAACCAAGACCCGACGGGTCAGGTCCGGGTCCATCGGGATGGGTCTAATTGCCACCCCTAAATTCGATGAAATTAGTTTTGCTAGGACCATATCGTCAAAACATGGCTAGATTTATTTTTCGGGAATTTTTGGAGTCAGTACGTGGCCTTGTTAAATTAAAATGTACATTTAAACTCAATATATATTGATTTATATTTTAATTTTGATAAAAACTGATCGAAATAGTTGAATTGGCTCACGAAACATATTCCACTGTGTCTGGAACAGGGGTATTTAGTTAGGGGCGACAGTCGTTGGAATTCATTTGGAGTTCGGGGAGATTAATTCTTAAATAAAGTAAAATAGAATAAAATGATATAATATATATATATATATATATATATATATATATATATATATATAACAAAAACCCTAAGTCCCTCATTCTCTCAGCCACCTTCAATAATGAATGGACGATTCATACCATTCCAAATCCTTCCCAAAATTTCTCTCCAAACACATCGAACTGATTAAAGATTTCAAAACGAAATCGACGAAGATTTTCATCCTCTTCAAGGTTATACAATTTAGATTGGATTTAGAGCTGTAAATCATGAACAGTAGCGGTTCGAAGTGGTGCCATTCATGCTCAGAAATAGAGGAGATGGACCTGGGGTTTTTCACGGTGGTGGCAGAGGGTGGTGGCGGCTGCGATGCGGTCAGGTCCGATCGTAGACCGGCCGTACAAGGTGGCGGCGGTTCTATACCCTAGGGGAGGAGCGATTTTGAAATTTAAGCAGCTTGAAAATTGAAAGAGGAAGATGCAATAAAATTTAATTAACTATTATTTAATTACTAATTTTTATAATTAAATGTTTATAACATCATATCTTCTTCATATGAGGTCCAAATTGGATGATTCAAGTTGTGTTGGATTTATGGTGACGAACACTACCTTTCAGAACTGACTAGAATCAAAATGGAGAAAATATGAATTTCGGGCAAATTCAAACCCAAACTATTAAGAAATTCAGAAATAAAATTGGCAGAGTAGAAACAGACTGTGAGAACTCTTTCTCACTAAAATTACTTTATAGTTAAATATATACTAAGATGCAGACGGGGCTTAGTATCCCCCAACACTATTTACTGTACAAACCATGGTTGTTTGTTTGGACTATATTGTGTTGTGATGTGAACTGTATAAAATATACGTGTATTGAATAAAATATTTATACAATAAAAATATCATTTTTATTGATTGAATGAACTGCATAAAATATACATGTGTTGAATAAAATTTTTATACAATAAAAATATCATTTTTATTGATTGAATGAACTGTATAAAATATACATGTGTTGAATAAAATATTTATACAATAAAAATATCATTTTTATGATTGAATGAACTGTATAAAATATACATGTGTTGAACAAAATATTTATACAATAAAAATATCATTTTTAAATGAAGTGTATAAAATATACATGTGTTGAATAAAATATTTATATAATAAAAATACCATTTTTATCGAATGTATGAACTATATCAAATAGTGAAGTGTTGAAATAAATTTTTATCGTTAAAAATATAATTTTTAATGTGTATATAAATGGCATAAAATTCTCCTGAATTGAAAATAAATATTCATTTATAAATTAGACGTTTTGTTTATGTACACCCATTTAACTGACATGGATAGGGACGATAAATTTTATACACCGCTCAACTGCACAAATAATGTTCAATATGTATTGTTTGAAAACCCCACACGGGTTTCGGGATCGTATTTGACATATACTAATCCCAATATTTAGTTGTATGTCAATCGATGGGTTGGCAGGCTGTGATGAGCGTTATTTATTTATTTTAATGCTTATACAGTTGTAAATTACACTCTGGATGATGTTTGAATGTTGAATGATCATTTATCATTGTTGTTAAATACATGCAATGTATGAAATCTATATAACTAAAATTATATGGTAATTGATTGGGTCTGATTCCAGTTCAGAAATAACAAAGATTTTAAAATATTATTTAACAAAGATTTTAAAATATTATTTAACAAAGATTATAAAATATTATTTAGTAAAGACTTTAAAATATTATTTAGTAAGGACTTTAAAGTATTATTTAGTAAAAAAAATTAAAATATTATTTAGTAAAGATTTTAAAATATTATATAAAAAAGATTTAAAAATATTATTTGGTAAAGATTTTAAAATAATATTTAGTATAGAATTAAATTATGATTTTGATGTCTGATTTGGGATGGACACGAAAATATTGAAATATATGAAGCCGTGTTGCTTAGATTTGCGCCATTTTAATGCAAACGATATTTATATCGATTTTATTCATTTTTTATAATGAATATCGAAAAGTAAATGATTTCAAAATCATATATTTTGAAAATATTATCATTTAAATATTATAATGATATGGAATATTCAATTTTGATTTAAAATTGAAAATGAAGTTAGAATCGTTTTAAAATGAATTTATAAATGATTTATATAAAACATTTTAAATGGAAATCGATGAAATATATATAATATATATTATATATATTAATGGCCTGAATAGAACGCGCCGCGCCGTGACTGTTAGCGAATTTCGACCATTGACTTCGATTGACATTACGGGAGATCCGACCGTTGAATTCTCCTAAAACTGAACCATTGGGTTTGTATTGAAAAGAGCTTTCCAAACAATATAAGAGATTTTAAATCTAATGGTTGGATTTGGAATTATGTCCAAATCAAATTTGGAAAAGGTCGATGTAAGTGCAGTTCGATGACCGTTTATGGAAATCGACTCAAAGGGCCTTAATAAAATTACTAAAAATATTAATAATTTGTGTAAAATCGTAATAAATGATTCGGAAAGAATTGGGATGAAAAATTCCATATTTGAAAAGATAAAAATATATTTTTATCGAAATGAACTAGTTATTAACTAGAATTATAATCCAATTATTTTTAAATAAATTGGATTGAAAAAGGGTTTTAATATAACCATAATTTCCAATATATGAATTGGAATGAATTTGAATGGAAATCATCTTCGGAATATCTCGATGTTGGATTTCGTGATTATACGGATATTGCTGAGGAATTTGGAAGTATATATATATATATATATATATATATATATATATATATATATATGTGTGTGTGTGTGTGTGTGTGTGTGTGTATGTATCGTTATTCCCAAAATGATATTTGTTGGTTTTAGAATTTGATATTGAATACAAGCCGATATAATTTCTATTCAGAGCCTTGTATTTGATATCAAATTGAATTTTGGGTTTATCATGAATGGTTACTTAAATAACACTGTTCTTAAACCCAGTTGAGAAAAGAATAAATCTTTTAATCAAGATTAGAGATGTTTTCCAATTATTTAATATTTAATTGGAATTGAATAAAAGAATTGGATTTTTGGTTTTATCGTGAACGTTGTTTTAAATAACACTTGTTCTTTAGGCCAATTAACAGTGAAATATGATTTGGAATTTATAAATCTTTTTATTAAGATTTAATGGAATTTTCCAGTGTAAAGTTTTCTAATTTAATATAATAAATTGGAATGGAATGGAATTCGATTTGGTAATAATCGAAGAGAGCTTCTGTGGAGGAAGACTGTTAATATATATGGAATTTAAAAGGCTTTGTCGTTATTCCATTTTTATTGTTATTCAGATACAAAAATTGATATCGATTATATATTGATCTGTTTTTCTGTGAAGACTCCATAATTAATGGGATGTGATTTTGGGTTAATCGTGAACTGTGTTTTAAATGATATTAGTTCTTTAACCCAGTTAAAGACAGGATTACATGTCTAACATTGTTTTTCGAACTGTATTGTTGATCTCTACTAAATATACATATATATATCTATTTGGTGGAGGAGAATTTTTTTCTCTTGCTTAACACCCTTCTTTGAGACGTACAAGCTTAGAGGTTATATATCGGCAAGAAATCAATGGTACGGTATAGATTGCCAATGCAACATGTTTGATTTCCCAAAGTTAAATAATGATTAAAAATGATTTTTGGGAAGATTAAAACCAAGTGAAGTTTTAATGAATCTTTAATTAGATTGAAATGAGAGTGTGATAATTTAAATTATCAAATTCGTGAAATGATTGAGAATGGAGTACCATCAATTTTACTCCAGGAGATAGTTAAATCTTTAATTAGATTTGAACTGGAAATGGTAATTAATTTTACCAATAACACCGTGGTGTTAGATATGGAGTATTACCAGTTTTGCTCCATGAGATGAATAGTTTGGGATTGGGAAATAAAATAAATGATTTCTTCGGTAAGGTTCGCTAATCCCGACTAGTTTGCAAAACCTTAATTTGGTTTAAATTGTGAAAAGAATATTTGAATAAAAGAATATTCTTGATTGGAATGAGGCGTATGTTGTGTTTTTATAGCACTTGTTTATTAAATACACAATTTATTCTGAAAGACTGGGTTTATCCCATTTTGATTGATTGATATGATGATAAGTCGACAATGAAGACGATGGTTGAAGACAAGAGATCTTCACATCTTTTGGATTATTACTGATGTCTTGATTAGGCCGTACACCCAAGACAAGGTAACAAATGGTGATCGTCCAAATGTACTTGGAGTTCGACTAGATATGCGACGACCTCTCTCCAGTATTGGATATATAGGGGGAGGAATAGGTGCCGCCGGTTTCGTTCGGACCCAGAACGGACTTGCAAATGGATGGTGTGTCTGACATTGATTCCTTTATACTGTATTCGTTGATCTCTGCTAAATATATATCTGTTTGGTGGCGGAGAATTTTTTCACTTGCTTAAAACCTTTCTCTCAGACATACGAGCTTAGAAGTTATATATTGGTGGAAATCAGTGATACGGTATGGAATGACAGTGTGGCATGCTGAGATGCAAATGATCAAGGCTTCTGCTGAAAGGCAATGTCTTGTAGTTGATGCTCAAAGCACAGCTTTAAATAGCATAGCTTTGTGTAACGTTAATTCGCAAGCTTCACATCCTGGTATGAACCTAAAACGGATGTGAAAAGTATGGAAATGGACTTTTGTTAGTTTCTAGCTAGGAGTAACGTCATGGTACAGAGCCCAGACTGTTTACTCATGTGGATGTTTCTTATTATTGGAGTTGGGAAGCAAGGTACCTCAGATATATCGGTCACTACGGGATCGATGGATGCTATGGTTGATATACTGACCAGATTTTATGCCCTATAGGGCAGGCTAACATATAGTTTATGGTATTACTAATCATCGACGGGTGACCGACCATATGGCAAACTGCAGGTGCAGTGGCGGCTGTATCCTGAGGTTCGGGCTAGAGAGTCTCGAATCGGTAAGGATGGTTGCTTGCCTTGGTTCATAGATGGAAACCCACCTTCCAATACGTGATTTCACGATTTTAGTTGTAAATATATATTTGGCAACGTAATACATGGGTACCTACGCCGCCTATGATTGATACATTTATATCTGAAGCTGATTTCTTCATTTATAGTAATAATAAAATATGAAATTTCACGTACCAAGCATTCTTGGCTATTATAAGGTAAAAACTCTATCCTCCGGCTTGCGTTGCATTGTGTTTTTGGACCTGAGTCATATAATAGCTTCATTTTCCTATTTAGCATTGCGTTATATGTTTTATGCGCTGGTATTCTTAGGGTTAAACTCATTCAGTGCTATACGGCGTGGTCCCTTGATTTATCTTAATTTAAAATCAAGCTAGTAACTATTTTAGTCCTCACACTAGTCCTATGACTGACCTGGATTTTATTGTTTTAACCTAAACTCTGGGTAACCATATTTTCCACACGGGCAGCTAGTAGTTTTGGGATTTTGCAGATATTATTTCCACAGGATCTTGGATTTAACTGGAAATATATTCGTAAAGCTCTGTATCCATGTATTTCTTTCAGTTGTGTTATGTATTATTTTTCTACTGCTATGCATTTAAATGTAATTTAAATTTCTGATATTTTCTGTTGTATATTATTTATTCATACTCTGTTATATTCTTTTACACTGATGTAAATTATTGCAATAACAATGAAATGTTCTTCTATTTGTGTTCTGATTTGTCGTGTTCTCAACTCAATCTGCCTTCATCCGTCTCTTCGGAGATAGAGGGAGTTTGAGTCGTGTCAGCTTGGTATCGGAGCTTTGGTTTACAGAGCTCGAGAACAAGACACATTAGAACCAAACGAAATAATTCGTTAGAGATTGGATTAGTACTATCCAATGGGAATGACTCGTTAGAGATCGGGTTAGTAGTGCCCTAGAAATAGTTCGAAGAGTGTTATTTTAAAATAAAAATGAAAACAAATCTATTTTTGGAAAAAAAATTATATCAATTATTTGTATTTGAATATTTTATTTTAAATTGATTTTGGACTATCAAGTATATGAAGATTTTGCATCTACGTCTCATGAACATATATTTGAAGTCTCAAATATACTGGGTAGATATAGAATCGCAATCTAATCGTCTGGAGATGATGCTGATGATTAACATGCCATCACCAATATTTGTGTTCGAGTTTCGAAAGTGGGATATCTATATATTTCCAATTGACTGGTGTGAGAACCAAAATACAGTTAGAATATATTGTTGTGAATTGGCATCAAAAATGGGTTTTTGAATATAAAGAAGTTATACAATTGAAAATTTTAAATAACGAATTGATTGTTGGTTGTGTTGTTTGATTATTAGTTAACTAAAAAAAGGGATTGATTTAACCAATATGTGAATGAAAGTTCAGTTTATCAAAATCGAATCAAATATTGAACAGAATTGAAAACTGTTTGTAATTGCATGCATGTACATACATATGTGTGAGTAGGTCATAGCATGGAAGCTAAAAGAGGAATAATATTGTATGCCCGACAAATAGGTACATGTTTACCATTTTCCTGGTGTTTGATGATTTTATGAGCCGTTTGGCTTTCTTTTTCTTTTGGATTGATGAGGACCTTGTGAGGCAAGTTGCGGTTTTAAAGGTCTCCCCATACAATGGAGGTTATGGCGAAATTTTTCAAAAATTTAGGGTGTTAGTCTTATAAACTGAAAAGTTGAAGAATAAAAGCCAGAATGAAAGTTGAGTTGGTCAGTTAAACAACTTTCAGTTCCGTTCCTTTTCGAGGACGAAAAGATTTTAAGTGGGGGAGATTGTAACAACTCGGATTTTCAGAACCAATTTAAAATTTTTATATTAGCTATTTTAGTGGATTTTGAATATTTAAAATGATTTATTTTAAATAATAACGATTAAAAATTTGTTTTAAATGAAGTTAGAACGTATAAATTTATTTTAATTATAAAACGAGTCTGAATTGGCGTGGTAGTTTGAAAATTTGATTTTAAATTTCAATTGAATGTACATAATTCAGAATAAATCGGATTTCAGTAAAATAAGAAATATTTGAATCTGTTTAGTTATATCTTTCTAATGAATGTAAGAAACTGAGATTTCATAATATAAATAGAAACTTATGTCCAGTTTAAAATTCAGAATAGTCGCTATGGAATTTATATATATATTAGCATAATATATAGCCCTTAAAAATAGCCATTTTGCAAATGACCTCCATTTTCGATGAAACCACTTTTGTTGGATTCGGAATGTCAAATTATTGTTAGGTTTCAATTTCATAATTTTTGGAATTAATATGTGACCGTGGTAATTTTAAACGTGTTTTCTCAATTCTGTTTGAATTTAATCGACCAGAAAATGGCCATTTCCAAACGGTCTCCAAATTCGACGAAATTAGTTTTGTTAGGACCATATCGTTTAAATATAGCTAGATTTATTTTTCGTGAATTTTTGGAGTCAGTATTTAGCCCCGGTAAATTAAAATGTATGTTTAAATTCAATATATATTGATGTATATTTTAATTTTGATAAAAAACAATCGAAGCAGTTGAACTGGCTCACAAAACATACTCCATTTTGTCTGGAATGGGGGTATTTGGTTAGCGACGACAGTCGTTGGAATTCATTTGGAGTTCATGGCGATTAATTCTTAAATAAAGTAAAATAGAATAAAATAATATAAAAAATATATATAAAAATAAAAAATAAAACACAAAACCCTAAATCACTCATTCTCTCAGCCGCCTTCAATATCGAATGGACTATTCATACCATTCCAAATCCTTCCCAAAAATTTCTCTCCAAAAACGTCAAACTGATTAAAGATTTCAAAAATGAAATCGATTAACATTTTCATCCTCTTCAAGGTTATACGGGTTTGATTGGATTTGGGGTTGTAAACCATGAGTAGTAGCGGTTCGAAGTGGCGCTGTTCATGCCCAGAAATCGAGGAGATGGGGGCGTCATACCTGGGGTTACTCATGGTTGTAGCGGAGGGTGGTGGCGGCTGCGATGTGGTCAGGTCCGATCGTGGACCGGCAGTATGAGGTGGCGGCGGTTCTATGCCCTAGGGGAGGAGCGATTTAGAAATTTAAGCGACCTGAAAATTGAAAGAGGAAGATCTAATTAAATTTAATTAATTATTATTTAATTACTAATTTTTGTAATTAAACATTTATAACATCATATCTTCTTCATACGAGGTCCAAATCGGACGATTCAAGTTGCGTTAGATTCGCAGCGACGAACACTACCTTTCAGAATTGACTAGAATCAAAACGGAGAGAATACGAATTTCAGACAAACTCAAACCCAAACTGTTCAGAAATTCAGAAATAAAACTGGCGAAGTGGAAACTGACTGTGAGAACTCTTTCTCACTAAAATTACTTTACAGTTAAATATTGTGTTGCGATGTGATGTGAACTGTATAAAATATACATATGTTGCGATGTGATGTGAACTGAATAAAATGTACATGTGTTGAATACAATATTTATACAATATAAATATCACTATTATAGATTGAATGAGCTGTATAAAATAAACATATGTTGAATAAAATATTTATACAATAAAAATATCATTATTATAGATCGAATGAACTGTATAAAATATACATGTGTTGAATAAAATATTTATACAATAAAAATATCATTTTTATTGATTGAATGAACTATATAAATATACATGTGTTGAATAAAATATTTATACGATAGAAATATCATTTATATTGATTGAATGAACTGTATAAAATATACATGTGTTGAATAAAATATTTATACCATAAAAATATCATTTTTATTGATTGAATGAACTGTATAAAATATACATGTGTTGAATAAAATAATTATACAATAAAAATATCATTTTTATTGATTGAATGAACTGTATAAAATATACATGTGTTGAATAAAATATTTATACACTAAAAATATCATTTTTATTGATTGAATGAACTGTATAAAATATACATGTGTTGAATAAAATATTTATACAATAAAAATATCATTTTTTATTGAATGAACTGTATGAAATATACATGTGTTGAATAAAATATTTATACAATAAAAATATCATTTTTATTGATTGAATGAACTGTATAAAATATACATGTGTTGAATAAAATATTTATACAATAAAAATATCATTTTTATTGATTGAATGAACTGTATAAAATATAAATGTGTTGAATAAAATATTTATACAATAAAAATATCATTTTTATTGATTGAATGAACTGTATAAAATATACATGTGTTGAATAAAATATTTATACAATAAAAATATCATTTTTATTGATTGAATGAACTGTATAAAATATACATGTGTTGAATAAAATATTTATACAATAAAAATATCATTTTTATTGATTGAATGAACTGTGTAAAATATACATGTGTTGAATAAAATATTTATACAATAAAAATATCATTTTTATTGATTGAATTAACTGTATAAAATATACATGTGTTGAATAAAATATTTATACAATAAAAATATCATTTTTATTGATTGAATGAACTGTATAAAATATACATGTGTTGAATAAAATATTTATACAATAAAAATATCATTTTTATTGATTGAATGAACTGTACAAAATATACATGTCTTGAATAAAATATTTATACAATAAAAATATCATTTTTTTTGATTGAATGAACTGTATAAAATATACATGTGTTGAATAAAATATTTATACAATAAAATTATCATTTTTATTGAATGTATGAACTATATAAAATAGTAAAGTGTTGAAATAAATATTTTATCGTTAAAAATATAATTTTTAACGTATATATGAATGGCATAAAATTCTACTGAAATGAAAATAAATATTCATTTACAAATCATACGATTTGTTTATGTACACCCATTTAACTGACATAGATTGGGATCATAAATTTTACACCTCACTCTACTACACAAATAATGTTCAGTATGTGTTTTTTGAAAACCCCACATGAATATTGAGATCATATTTGACATACACTAATCCCAATATTTAGTCGTGTGTCAATCGATGGGTTGACAAGCTGTGATGAGCGTTATTTATTTATTTTGATGCTTATACAGTTGTAAAATACACTCTGGATGATGTTTGAATGTTGAATGATCATTTATCATTATTTTTTAATACATGCAATGTATGAAATCCATATAACTAAAATTATATGGTAATTGATTGAGTCTGATTCCAATTCAGAAATATTAAAGATTTAGAAATACAATTTAACAAAGATTTTAAAATATTATTTAACAAAGATTTTAAAATATTATTTAGTAAAGATTTTAAAATATTATTTAGTAAGTATTTTAAAATATTTACTAACAAAGTTTTAAAATATTATTTACTAAAGATTTTGAACTAATATTTAGTAAAGAATTAAATTATGATTTTGATGTCTGATTTGGGATGGACACGAAAATATTGAGATATATGAAGCCATGTTGTTTAGATTTGCGCCACTTTAATGCGAATGATATTTATATCGATTTTATTCATTTTTATAATGAATATCGAAAAGGAAATGATTTCAAAATCAGATATTTTGAAAATACTATCATTTATATAATATAATGATATGGAATATTCAATTTTTAGTTAAAATTGAATATGAATTTAGAATCGTTTTAAAATGAATTTATAAATGATTTATAAAATACGTTTTAAATGGAAATCGACGAAATATATATAATATATATTATATATATCAATGGCCTGAATAGAATGCGCCGCGCTGCGACCATTCGTGAATTTCGACTATTGAGTTCGAATTAACATTATGGGAGATCGGACCATCGGATTCTCCTAAAACCGGAACTGTAATGACCTGCATTGTCAGAGGTGTTATAATTAATTTATTTAATTATATAAATGATGAATTAAAGGATTTAATAGTCGTGGGATTAAATAACTGGGAATATTTAATTAAAATAATAAATTAAATAATATATTTAATTCAGAAATAATCAGAATTATTGGAAATCACAATATTCTATGAACAGGGTCATCCCTAGGATTCAATTCAGCTTAGAGTTGAATTATATTGACGAATATATTCAATCGACGTTAGTTTGAACGTATAATTATATTATAATTTTAAACGAGCTTGAAATGGCGCTACAGTTCGTAAATTGGCGATTTGAACTTCAACTGAATATACATGATTCGTTTTAAATCAGATTTCTGTGAAACAAGAAACGTTAGGAGCTGGTGGAGTATATCTTTCTAGTGGAGGAGAAAAATTAGGATTTCATTGGGTAGATTTCGATTTACGGCTAAATCAAATTTTGAAATAGTCGCTATAGAATCGTTTATCGACCGTAACGGATTATTGGATATAACTAGAGATTGGTTTTGAATTTAGCTAAGGTTCTTTTGGGACATAGTAATAATTTAATTTTTAGAATTTTACTATAATTTTTAATTAATTAAATAAGCAACTTTTTATTTGGAGTAATTTGCACCATGTAATCAACATTTTGGGATTCTACAATATGAGTTAACCTACCAATGTTATTATATTATTGGAATCCAGGCACATCGCTGATCACAACGTTATTTTTATATCTGTCGATAGCGGTTCGTATGTGAACAAAATTGTGTACATCGAGGTACAAAATTTACAAAATAAAAGGGGACAAACAAACCAACGTATATGGTTTCTCGTCCACATATTCCCTTCTCAGATTTCATGGCTTCAAAACAAACCACGTCTTCAAAGAATAATCCCTATATAGTAACTTTTCATTCTCTAAACCTAGAAAATCATTCCACGGTCAAAAACCAAATTTCCGCCGCTTATCACTTTTCCTCACAGCCGAATACGAAAGGGGAAAATCATCTCAAAAAAAATATATAATCGTGAAACGTATATCACTGGATTGCTGAAGCTTTCTCGTCAGCCCAGCGTAACTTGTATGGGACTCGACTTCATTTTCGTGGTACTGGATATCAACAGGGTCGGCTAGGGTTACGGGTGCTGGTTTGTTGAGCATCGACCCGACAGTCTGGTGGGGCGGTTGAGCACGTCCTCGAAAGAGGGGAAAGTTGGCATCGATTTGAGCGTGGAAGTAGATCGAGATTCGAACTGGGGTTGTGCCTGGACTAGTAAATGGAAGTGCGGGTGTTCAAAGAAGGGGAAAGGGCCTTCTGGAGTTTTGCTGAGCGGAAAAATCAAGTGAAGGTTTATAGTTTTCAAAGGGGAAATTCACGAAGGTTGGCTCGTATGTTTCTAAGGCGTGTCTTTGGTGATGTTTTGGCATGGTCTGCAGACACATTGGGTTGGGAGCCTAGAGATGTGAGGGGTGTATACGGGTGCAATTAAATGGTGATGAGGTTGAAGTGGTTGCGAGCGTGACATTTTGGCATGAGTAAGGTGTAGTTGTTGAAGAGGAGTTGTGCAGTATTTTCTTTTGGGATTTCTAATAAGGAAAAATGAGGAACATGGTGTCTCTGTTCGTGGGGAGGAGATGATTACTAATTCCAAGCGGTTGGGTGCAGTGAAGTGGTGGGCTGAGATGGTGAGGCCCAATGAACATATAATTAATTTAAGTCAAAGTTAATTTATATAATTAGTACATTAACTAGTAAATATTATATTTCGCACATACATTGCCAGAATCACGAACGGTTTGTGACGTTGGGATCCTATGGACGGACACTACATCGTGGAACTGGCTGGGATGGAATTCGACCTCGTTACAATTTAAAGCAAATTAAATTGTCCATCTGAATCAGGCGATGGTTATCGTTATTAACGATGATCGTCCAATGTGAGTAAAACTCACCAACTCTAAACAGTTTATAATTTCATGTTGTATCTTTAGAACTGTTAGAAATTGTCTGATTTACTGTGTGTTGATTGTTTGATTGAACTGCTAGTCAGTTAGTTAAATTTCTATATTGATTCTGTTTAACAGAATATATCAGATGGAACTGAAAGTGATGTTATCTTTATTGTCTAACATCTGTGATGCAGGGAAATAGGTTGGAGGAATCCTCAACAGTTATTCAATCTGTGATGCAGGGAAACTGGATTCCTCAACAGTTATTTTACTGTGATTTATATATTGTGATATATAATCTATTGGCGATTATATGTGTTTGGACGATATTGAACATCGTGATTTGATATGATTGAATACCATAACATACGAAATGTTGATAAGGGGATTTTCAAAGTGATATTGAAAATAGAATATTTATAAAATGAAATATTTATAAATAAGAGATATTTATAAATTTGAATATTTATAAATAAGGAATATTTATAAATAGGAATATTTATAAATAGGAGATTTTAAAAAGAAAATAAATTCAAACATTTCTTTTTTGAATGGAAAGGCCTGTGTGGCGAGTTTGGGGATTTTCCCGATGCTCCCGATACAAAGGAGGTTATGGCGAATTTTCCCGGGAATTTAAGGAGTTAGAATATTTCAAGAACAAATTTGAAAAGCAAATATTTGTAAACCATTTACAAATAGAATTGGAAAGGGAACATTATAAAAAGGAAATCATTTTAAAGTGTAGAACCGTTATTTAAAAGTAAATCGTTTCAAATGAATAAAACGTTGTTAAAAAGGAAATCTTTATAAAGTGAATAAAGTTAATCGAATATGTTATTCGAAAGTTAGTAAAACGAATATGGTATTCGAAGTTAGTTAATCGAATATGGTATTCGAAGTTAGTTAATCGAATATGGTATTCGAAGTTAGTTAATCGAATATAGACATTCAAAAGGAGTTAATCGAATATAGACATTCGAAAGGAGTTAATCGAATATGGTATTCGAAGTTAGTTAATCGAATATAGACATTCGAAAGAAGTTAATCGAATATGGTATTCGAAGTTAGTTAATCGAATATGGTATTCAAAGTTAGTTAATCGAATATGGTATTCGAAGTTAGTTAATCGAATATGGTATTAGAAAGGAGAAATCGAATATGGTATTCGAAGTTAGTTAATCGAATATAAACATTCGAAAGGAGTTAATCGAATATGGTATTCGAAGTTAGTTAATCGAATATGGTATTCGAAGTTAGTTAATCGAATATGGTATTCGAAAGTTAGTTAATCGAATATGTTATTCGAAAGGGGTTAGTTAAGTGGAGTTAATCAGTTAGAGTTAACCAGTTGGAGTTAATTAGTTAGAGTTAATCGATTAGAGTTAAAACGAACTAGAGTTTATCAAATATAGTTATTTGAGACAGAGTTAGTTAAACATAGTATTCAGGATAAGTTGCCATCTTGTACGACTGCTAGCGTAATTCGTAGGGCTGTAAATAGCCTACGGCGGTCGGATGTTTCCTGAGGGAGTCAGGCGTAACCATTGTGATCGCTGCGATTCAGAGTCAAGCAAATGGAGTTTAATCGAATATTAGTTATTCGATAGGAGTTAATCGAGTTGAGAAATAAGTTAAGTTAAATAAGTTGAGTTGATCGGGTGGTTCGAACCAAGTAAGTCGAGTTAAGTTAGTCAAGTTATTTGATCCTAGTTAATCGAATCGAACTGGTCGAACCAAGTAAGTCGAGTTAGTCGAGTCAAGTTAAGTTAGTCGAGTTAAGTTCGTCAAGTTAAATAAATCGATGTTAGTTTCATCGAAAGGAGTTATCGATGTTAGTTTCATCGAAAGGAGTAATCAATGATAGTTTCATCGAAAGGAGTTATCGATGTTAGTTTCATCGAAAGGAGTAATCGATGTTAGTTTCATCGAAAGGAGTTATCGATGTTAGTTTCACCGAAGGGAGTTATCGATTATAGTTTAATCGAAGTGAGATTTTCAAATATGAGATATTTGAAAAGGAAGAGTTATCGAATATTAGTTATTCGAAGAGAGATTTTCGAATATCGTTTATTCAAGAAGGAGTTAATCGAATATAGGTTATTCGAAGAAGAGTTAATCAAATAGAGATTTCTCGAAGAGAGTTAATCGGCAAATTCGATTATATCGAATTCGGGAAAGTACTTATACTTTCCAATGTTTAAATAGAGATTTATTTATTTATAAATAAATAAGTGTTAGGTTAATTATTCACTAATAAGAATAGAAGTTATAATTAAAGTTAGATAATTCGAAAGTAGGGATTATAACGTTATCGTTATAACCAATGTTTTAAATATAGAAGTGGATTAGTAAAATTGAATCCGATAAAGGCGTAAAGAAGTTGTTAAAGATTAAAAGATAAACTTTGACCATTTCGAAGTTATAACGTTGTTCAGTTAAGGTCTGAGAGGTAATTATACCCCAACTTGAGTGACTTTCTTCTTAACTAAGAAATGGTAAGGTTTGATCGTAAAGGAGTTTCGGGAACGTTTTCCAAACGAGAATCAGAAATGTTTTCTGATAAAAGAAAAATAAGAATTTAGAATATAAGGAAACAAGAGATAAGTAAAAAATGAACTAAAGAGATTAATGTTAAATGATGTTTGTTCGATATAATTTCCATCTGGAAATAATATCGTTGTTTGCACACTTGTTTCTCTTTGATAGTTAACTCACAGACTATCGAAGTTTTGACCATTTTAACATTGTTAATATGGAGTGACCGGTTGGATTATTATCCAAAGAACCACTCTGTATTGGCATAAGCGTTGCGAATCATATATGCCAAAGAAAATTGAAGATGGAGTAAAATTGCAAGGGCTATTGTATAAATCTTAGACAACAGTGACTAAGATGGGTATACTGCATAGTGCCTTCGGTTTGTCCAGTCCCAGGACAACTTGTATGGACGAAGGTCTGACAGAGTATATCCAATGGATCGCGTAAGTTGATCTGTTCAAACGTATTCACGTTTGGTGGCGGAGGAATTCGTTTCTCTTAGCTGTATACCCGTGTTATTTTTGGATAAGTCAATTTGTGATTTGGCGGGTATGACGATGTGACATTTTAAGTGAATGAAGATGGATGTCTGACAGAGTATTTCCAGAAAGGTCACGTAGATTGATTTCTTCAACCATACCAAGAGTGGAAGCGGAGAAGGAAACTTCTTTTAGCTGACACGTAATGTATGGTTATAGACGTCAATTAGTGATTCTGATGGATCTGACAATGTAGCATTCGAAGTAAATCTGATGTGATGATAAAGCGTAGCTTCTAGCCTCATCAACCAGTAAATGACAGAAATCGGACAGGCAGCATGGCTAAGTCGATCGCACCGAAGTAGGGTGTATAATCACCTATCTAGTGAATATTCATTTGTTTCTTAAATCTATCAATGTTGTCCCATATATATACGAGAACGGTTGCTGATCTCAACCGTTGGTGATATACATTCGATACACTCAAGCGAAATGAGTGGTCGGTCATGTGTGGCTGAGTTACAAGATGTTCTTGTTGAACTCCAGTGTATCTTTCCTAGAGTACACTGATCAGATGGTGGTTCCATACCTTGTCATAGTTGGAAATCCATTATCCAATACGTGCTTGCGATTTTGATTGTATACTATATATGTAGAACGTGAGATGAAAGCGTTTCTGCTAGTTGATATCTATTTGTACATAGACATTATTTTAATATCAAAAGGTTTTTGATATAAAGGTATTTTGGATTCTCATAAGGGGAAAAACCCGTTCCGTTCTGCGACGTGGTCTTATGAGATATCGTTTACTTGTTCATATACCTGTTTAAACTGTTTTACTCACACCAGTCCCATGACTGACCCGGAGTTAACTTTGTTGTTTTCCCTAAACTCTTGGGTGCCTAATTTGTACGGGCAGTCAAGTAGTCAGGAATTTGCAGATATACTTGGAGAGCTTGGAGCAGGAGGCTTCAAGATCATATAGCTATAGTTATTTCCGCTGTGTTGTAAGTGCTATACTCTGATAAGTGCTATTGTATACATAACTGTTATATTTCAAAGTTATGTTATCTATTATATGTTATTCGTTCCGCTGTGAGGTTCGTGTTACTCTGATGTTGTGTTCTTCTTCTTCTTCTATTCTAAGTTTCTATCTTATCTATTCTCACCTTCTAATTTCTTTCATTAATTACCGGGATTTTTTGATGTTTTGGTTATCGACATCGTGCTTATGTCGATAACCAAAGCCGCTCAAAATCCGGGTCGTTCAGTTGGTATCAGAGCTTAAGTTAAGAATTACCTTGGCTCTGTGGCGTGACTCGGTAGAGATAGGGTTAGTAATACCCTAGATTGAGTTGAGTGTATATATACGAGTGCGTATTTGTATTTGATATAAAATGGTTTTATATTGTGGGGATTCATTGGTTGAGTTGTTTATGAGTTCTAGTCGATCAGTTTGATGCACTGTATCGGTAGGAGTAAATAAACACTTGAATACGATGGACCGACACAGTATGGATATGTGATATATTATCATATATAGGATGTGTTGGTAGTAATTATAATCAGATAAGATTATAAAATGTGAAATGGTTATATGTAACCAATCAGAATTTATATAAGTGAATTATATGAAATTGAAATGAATTAAATCTGAATTTAGATCAGAATTGGAATTTAAAATCCCAGAAATGGGAAAGGTGTTTGTAAATGAATCTAGATTTAATATATGTAAATTTTAAGATCCCGGGTGATTTTAAATTTGTTTACAACATTGTAAAAGGATATTTGGAATTGATTTCAAGGTGGAAATGTTTAAAAATGGGTTTTGAAAGTGCTATAGTATTGAACTCACTTCGATAGCTGGGAAATAACCCTGATGATGAATCGCGACATCATCAGTATTCGTTTTGAGCTGCTAAGTGACGGATTATCTCCAAAGATTTTGTTTTTGAATGGTTTGAGAAAAACAAGTTGTTTTGGTACTTTGAAATAAATACTTTGATTTTTGATATGGAAAAGTGATTTAAAACTCCCAGGAAAAAAACAGTTTGAATTTAAAAGCAATTGAATAAAAATTCGTGGAGACAAACTGGAATGGAATCCAGTTAAGTGGAATTTGAATTGTAATAGAAATTATCAAGATAAAATTGGATTTATAAGATAGGGATTTGAAACGATATTTGGTTGGGGAGTTATGGATTTGGAATCGAGAATAGAACATTGATTTAAAAGTTCAATTTGGCTCGGACAAACGAATGGGTGTGTTGAGGATAAACAGATCAGAGTTTGATTTGATTGATATTGGTATATGCTGAATTGACAGCATATGGAAGTGATAGAGTTAATATGCCCGACAAAAAGGTACCAGTTTATATTATATATGGATATGAGATTTATGAGCCGAATTGGCAAGCCGTTTGGCGTTTTGATTTTCTTTTGGGTTGAAGAAGGCCTAGAGAGGCGAGTTGTGATTTGACATATACGCCGGTACAAAGGAGATGCTGGCGAAATTTTCCGAAAATTTAAAGTGTTAGAAAATTTTCAAGATTTTGAAAATTTCAGTTAGTCAGAATGAATAAATATTTTAGTCGATATTAATTGGTTCAGTTGAAATCAGAAATAAGGGGTAAACAAATCTTAGGAATTCCAATATATAGGGCCGTCCTCTAACTTAGCAATTTCGAGGACGAAATTATTTTAAGTGGGGAAGAATGTAATGACCCGCATTGTTAGAGGTGTTATAATTAATTTATTTAATTATATAAATGATGAATTAAAGGATTTAATAGTCGTGGGATTAAATAACTGGGAATATTTAATTAAAATAATAAATTAAATAATATATTTAATTCAGAAATAATCAGAATTATTGGAAATCACAATATTCTATGAACAGGGTCATCCCTAGGATTTAATTCAGCTTAGAGTTGAATTATATTGACGAATATATTCAATCGACGTCAGTTTGAACGTATAATTATATTATAATTTTAAACGAGCTCGAAATGGCGCTGCAGTTCGTAAATTGGCGATTTGAACTTCAACTGAATATACATGATTCGTTTTAAATCAGATTTCTGTGAAACAAGAAACGTTAGGAGCTGGTGGAGTATATCTTTCTAGTGGAGGAGAAAAATTAGGATTTCATTGTGTAGATTTTGATTTACGGCTAAATCAAATTTTGAAATAGTCGCTATAGAATCGTTTATCGACCGTAACGGATTATTCGATATAACTAGAGATCGATTTTGAATTTAGATAAGGTTCTTTTGGGACATAGTAATAATTTAATTTTTAGAATTTTACTGTAATTTTTAATTAATTAAATAAGCAACTTTTTATTTGGAGTAATTTGCACCCTGTAATCAACATTTTGGGATTCTACAATATGAGTTAACCTACCGATGTTATTATATTATTGGAATCCAGGCACACCGCTGATCACAACGGCATTTTCATATCTGTCGATAGCGGTTCGTACGTGAACAAAATTATGTACATCGAGGTACAAAATTTACAAAATAAAAGGGGACAAACAAACCAACGTATATGGTTTCTCGTCCACATATTCCCTTCTCAGATTTCATGGCTTCAAAACAAACCACGTCTTCAAAGAATAATCCCTATATAATAACTTTTCATTCTCTAAACCTAGAAAATCATTCCACGGTCAAAAACCAAATTTCCGTCGCTTATCACTTTTCCTCACAACCGAATATGAAAGGGGAAAATCATCTCAAAAAATATATATAATCGTGAAACGTATATCACTGGATTGCTGAAGCTTTCTCGTCAGCCCAGCGTAACTTGTATGGGACTCGACTTCATTTTCGTGGTACTGGATATCAACAGGGTCGGCTAGGGTTACGGGTGCTGGTTTGTTGAGCATCGACCCGACAGTCTGGTGGGGCGGTTGAGCACGTCCTCGAAAGAGGGGAAAGTTGGCGTCGATTTGAGCGTGGAAGTAGATCGAGATTCAAACTGGGGTTGTGCCTGGACTAGTAAATGGAAGTGCAGGTGTTCAAAGAAGGGGAAAGGGCCTTCTGGAGTTTTGCTGAGCGGAAAAATCAAGTGAAGGGGTTATAGTTTTCAAAGGGGAAATTCACGAAGGTTGGCTCGTATGTTTCTAAGGCGTGTCTTTGGTGATGTTTTGGCATTGTCTGCAGACACGTTGGGTTGGGAGCCTGGAGATGTGAGGGGTGTATACGGGTGCAATTAAATGGTGATGAGGTTGAAGTGGTTGCGAGCTTGACATTTTGGCATGAGTAGGGTGTAGTTGTTGAAGAGGAGTTGTGCAGTATTTTCTTTTGGGATTTCTAATAAGGAAAAATGAGGAACGTGGTGTCTCTGTTCGTGGGGAGGAGATGATTACTAATTCCAAGCGGTTGGGTGCAGTGAAGTGGACGGGCCGAGATGGTGAGGCCCAATGAACATATAATTAATTTAAGTCAAAGTTAATTTATATAATTAGTACATTAACTAGTAAATGTTATATTTCGCACATACATTGCCAGAATCACGAACGGTTTGTGACGTTGGGATCGTATGGACGGACACTACATCGTGGAACTGGCTGGGATGGAATTCGACCTTGTTACAATTTAAAGCAAATTAAATTGTCCGTCTGAATCAGGCGATGGTTATCGTTATTAACGATGATCGTCCAATGGAAGTAAAACTCACCAACTCTAAACAGTTTATAATTTCATGTTGTATCTTTAGAACTGTTAGAAATTGTCTGATTTACTGTGTGTTGATTGTTTGATTGAACTGCTAGTTAGTTAGTTAAATTTCTATATTGATTCTGTTTAACAGAATATATCAGATGGAACTGAAAGTGATGTTATCTTTATTTTCTAATATCTGTGATGCAGGGAAACAGGTTGGAGGAATCCAACTGGATTCCTCAACAGTTATTTTACTGTGATTTATATATTGTGATATATAATGTGATATATAATCTGTTGGCGATTATATGTGTTTGGACGATATTGAACATCATGATTTGATATGATTGAATACCATAACATACGAAATGTTGATAAGGGGATTTTCAAAGTGATATTGAAAATAGAATATTTATAAAATGAAATATTTATAAATAAGAGATATTTATAAATTTGAATATTTATAAATAAGGAATATTTACAAATAGGAATATTTACAAATAGTAGATTTTAAAAAGGAAATAAATTCAAACATTTCTTTTTTGAATGGAAAGGCCTGTGTGGCGAGTTTGGGGATTTTCCCGATGCTCCCGATACAAAGGAGGTTATGGCGAATTTTCTCGAGAATATAAGGAGTTAGAATATTTCAAGAATAAATTTGAAAAGGAAATATTTGTAAAACATTTACAAATAGAATTGGAAAGGGAACATTATAAAAAGGAAATCGTTTTAAAGTGTAGAACCATTATTTAAAAGTAAATTTTTTCAAATGAATAAAACGTTGTTAAACAGGAAATCTTTATAAAGTGAATAAAGTTAATCGAATATGTTATTCGAAAGTTAGTAAAACGAATATGGTATTCGAAGTTAGTTAATCGAATATGGTATTCGAAGTTAGTTAATCGAATATGGTATTCGAAGTTAGTTAATCGAATATAGACATTCGAAAGGAGTTAATCGAATATAGACATTCGAAAGGAGTTAATCGAATATGGTATTCGAAGTTAGTTAATCGAATATAGACATTCGAAAGAAGTTAATCGAATATGGTATTCGAAGTTAGTTAATCGAATATGGTATTCAAAGTTAGTTAATCGAATATGGTATTCGAAGTTAGTTAATCTAATATGGTATTCGAAAGGAGAAATCGAATATGGTATTCGAAGTTAGTTAATCGAATATAGACATTCGAAAGGAGTTAATCGAATATGGTATTCGAAGTTAGTTAATCGAATATGGTATTCGAAGTTAGTTAATCGAATATGGTATTCGAAAGTTAGTTAATCGAATATGTTATTCGAAAGGGATTAATTAAGTGGAGTTAATCAGTTAGAGTTAACCAGTTGGAGTTAATTAGTTAGAGTTAATCGATTAGAGTTAAAACGAACTAGAGTTAATCAAATATAGTTATTTGAGACAGAGTTAGTCAAACATAGTATTCAGGATAAGTTCCATCTTTTACGACTGCTAGCGTAATTTGCAGGGCTGTAAATAGCCTACGGCGGTCAGATGTTTCCTGACAGAGTCAGGCATAACCATTGTGATCGCTGCGATCTAGAGTCAAGCGAATGGAGTTTAATCGAATATTAGTTATTCGATAGGAGTTAATCGAGTTGATCGAGTTGAGAAATAAGTAAAGTTAAATAAGTTGAGTTGATCGGATGGTTCGAACCAAGTAAGTCGAGTTAAGTTAGTCAAGATAGTCGAGCCTAGTTAATCGAATCGAATTGGTCGAACCAAGTAAGTCGAGTTAGTCGAGTCAAGTTAAGTTAGTCGAGTTAAGTTCGTCGAGTTAAATAAATCGATGTTAGTTTCATCGAAAGGAGTAATTGATGTTGGTTTCATCGAAAGGAGTTATCGATGTTAGTTTCATCGAAAGGAGTAATCGATGTTAGTTTCATCGAAAGGAGTTATCGATGTTAGTTTCATCGAAGGGAGTTATCGATTATAGTTTAATCGAAGTGAGATTTTCAAATATGAGATATTTGAAAAGGAAGAGTTATCGAATATTAGTTATTCGAAGAGAGATTTTCGAATATCGTTTATTCGAGAAGGAGTTAATCGAATATAGGTTATTCGAAGAAGAGTTAATCAAATAGAGATTTCTCGAAGAGAGTTAATCGGCAATTCGATTATATCGAATTCGGGAAAGTACTTATACTTTCCAGTGTTTAAATAGAGATTTATTTATTTATAAATAAATAAGTGTTAGGTTAATTATTCACTAATAAGAATAGAAGTTATAATTAAAGTTAGATAATTCGAAAGTAGGGATTATAACGTTATCGTTATAACCAATGTTTTAAATATAGAAGTGGATTAGTAAAATTGAATCCGAGAAAGGCATAAAGAAGTTGTTAAAGATTAAAAGATAAACTTTGACCATTTCGAAGTTAAAACGTTGTTCAGTTAAGGTCTGAGAGGTAATTATACCCCAACTTGAGTGACTTCCTTCTTAACTAAGAAATGGTAAGGTTTGATCGTAAAGGAGTTTTGGGAATGTTTTCCAAACGAGATTCAGAAATGTTTTCTGATAAAAGAAAAATAAGACTTTAGAATATAGGGAAACAGGAGATAAGTAAATAAATGAACTAAAGAGATTAATGTTAAATGATGTTTGTTCGATATAATTTCCATTTGGAAATAATATCGTTGTTTGCACACTTGTTTTTCTTTGATAGTTAACTCACAGACTATCGAAGTTTTGACCATTTTAACGTTGTTAATATGGAGAGACCGGTTAGATTATTATCCAAAGAACCACTCTGTATTGGCATAAGCGTTGCGAATCATATATACCAAAGAAAATTGAAGACGGAGTAAAATTGCAAGGGCTATTGTATAAGTCTTAGACAACAGTGACTAAGATGGGTATACTGAATAGTGCCTTCGGTTTGTCTAGTCCCAGGACAACTTGTATGGACGAAGGTCTGACAGAGTATATCCAATGGATCGCGTAAGTTGATCTGTTCAAACGTATTCACGTTTGGTGGCGGAGGAATTCGTTTCTCTTAGCTGTATACCCGTGTTATTTTTGGATAAGTCAATTTGTGATTTGGCGGGTATGACGATGTGACATTTTAAGTGAATCAAGATGGATGTCTGACAGAGTATTTCCAGAAAGGTCACATAGATTGATTTCTTCAACCGTACCAAGAGTGGAAGCGGAGAAGGAAACTTCTTTTAGCTGACACGTAATGTATGGTTGTAGACGTCAATTAGTTATTCTGATGGATCTGACAATGTGGCATTCGAAGTGAATCTGATGTGATGATAAAGCGTAGCTTCTAGCCTCATCAACCAGTAAATGACAGAAATCGGACAGGCAGCATGGCTAAGTCGGTCGCACCGAAGTAGGGTGTATAATCACCTATCTAGTGAATATTCATTTGTTTCTTAAATCTATCAATGTGGTCCCATATATATACGAGAACGGTTGCTGATCCCAACCGTTGGTGATATACATTCGATACACTCAAGCGAAATGAGTGGTCGGTCATGTGTGGCTGAGTTACAAGATGTTCTTGTTGAACTCCAGTGTATCGTTCCTAGAGTACACTGATCAGAAGGTGGTTCCATACCTTGTCATAGTTGGAAATCCATTATCCAATACGTGCTTGCGATTTTGATTGTATACTATATATGTAGAACGTGAGATGAAAGCGTTTCTGCTAGTTGATATCTATTTGTACATAGACATTATTATAATATCAAAAGGTTTTTGATATAAAGATATTTTGGATTCTCATAAGGGAAAAAACCCGTTCCGTTCTGCGGCGTGGTCTTATGAGATATCGTTTACTTGTTCATATACCTGTTTAAACTGTTTTACTCACACCAGTCCCATGACTGACCCGGAGTTTACTTTGTTGTTTTCCCTAAACTCTTGGGTGCCTAATTTGTACGGGCAGTCAAGTAGTCAGGAATTTGCATATATACTTGGAGAGCTTGGAGCAGGAGGCTTCAAGATCTTATAGCTATAGTTGTTTCCGCTGTGTTGTAAGTGTTGTACTCTGATAAGTGCTATTGTATACATAACTGTTATATTTCAAAGTTATGTTATCTATTATATGTTATTCGTTCTGCTGTGAGGTTCGTGTTACTCTGATGTTGTGTTCTTCTTCTATTCTAAGTTTCTATCTTATCTATTCTCACCTTCTAATTTCTTTCATTAATTACCGGGATTTTTCAATGTTTTGGTTATCGACATCGTGCTTATGTCGATAACCAAAGCCGCTCAAAATCCGGGTCGTTACAGGAACCATTGGGTTCATATCGAAAAGAGCTTTCCAATGAATATAAGAGATTTGAATTCTAATGGTTGGATCTGGAATTATGTCCAAAACAAATTTTGGAAAGGTCGTTGTAAGTGCAGTTCGATGACTGTTTATGGAAATCGACTGAAAGAGCCTTAATAAAATTATTAAAAATATTAATAATTTGTGAAAAATAATAATAAATGAGTTGGAAAGAATTGGGATGAAAATTTCCACATTTGAAAATATAAAAATATACTTTTATCGAAATGAACTAGTTATTAACTAGAATTATAATCCAATTATTTTTAAACAAATAAATTTGATTGAAAATGGGTTTTAATATAACCAGAATTTCCAATATATGAATTGGAATGGATTGAATGGAAATCATCTTCGAAATATTTCGATGTTGGATTCCATGATTATATGGATATTGTTGAAGAATTTAGAAGATATATATATATATCGTTATTCCCAAAGCAATATTTGTTGGTTTCAGAATATTGAATATAAACCGATATAATTTCTATTCAGAGCCTTGTATTTGATATCAAATTGGATTTTGGGTTTGTCGTGAACGGTTACGTAAATAACACAGTTCTTGAACCCAGTTGAGAAAAGAATAAATCTTTTAATTAAGATTTAGAGAAGTTTTCCAATTAATTAATATTTAATTGGAACTAAATAAAAGAACTGGATTTTTGGGTTTATCGTGAACGGTGTTTTAAATAACACTTATTCGTTAACTCGATTAACAGTGAAATGTGATTTGGAATTTATAAATCTTTTTATTAAGATTTAATGTAAATTTTCCAAAGTTAAGTTTTCCATTTTAATATAATAAATTGGAATGGAAAGGAATTCGATTTGGTAATAATCGAAGTGAGCTTTTGTGGAGGAAGACTGTTAATATATATGGAATTTAAAAGGCTCTGCCGTTATTCCATTTGTATTATTAGTCGGAGACGGAAACTGATATCGATTATATATTACCCTTTTTCCATGAAGATTCCATAAGTAATGAGATGTGATTTTGGGTTTATCTTGAACTGTGTTTTAAACGACATTAGTTCTTTAACCCAGTTAAAGACAGGATTACATGTCTAACTTGTATTTCGAACTGTATTGTTGATCTCTACCAAATATATATCTGTTTGGTGGTGGAGAATTTATTCTCTTGCTTAACACCCTTCTCTGAGACGTACGAGCTTAGAGGTTATGTATCGTCAAGGAATTAGTGGTACGGTGTAGATTGCCAATGCGGCTTGTTTGATTTCCCAAAGTTAAATAATCATTAATAATGATTTCTAGGAAGATTAAAACCAAGTGAAGTTTTAATGAATCTTTAATTAGATTGAAATGTGAACGTGATAATTTAAATTATCAAATTTGGGAAATGATCGAGAATGGAGTAACACCAGTTTTACTCCAGGCGATAGTTAAATCTTTTATTAGATTTTAACGGGAAAGGATAATTAATGTTACCAATAACACTGTGGTGTTAGATATGGAGTATTAAGGGTTTTTCTCCGTAGGATGAATAGGTTGGGATTGAGAAATAAAATAAATGATTTCTTCGGTAAGGTTCGCTAATCTCGACTAGTTTGGAAAACCTTAATTTGGTTTAAATTGTGAAAATAATATTTGAATAAAAGAATTTTCTGGATTGGAATAAGGCACATGTTGTGTTTTTATAGCACTTATTTATAAGACACGCGAGTTATTTGGAAAGACCGGGTTTATCCCATTGTGAATAATTGATACGACAATAAGTCGACGATGAAGACGGTGGTTGAAGACTGGAGATCTTCACATCGTTTGGATGATTACTGATGTCTTGATTGGGTCGTACATCCAAGACAAGGTAATAAGTGGTGATCGTCGAGACGTACTTGGAGATCGACTGGATATGCGAGGGCCTCTCCTGTATTGGACATATGGGACGAGGGATAAGGTGCCTCTAGCTTTGTTCAGACCCAGAACGGACTTGCGAATGGATGGTGTGGCTGATATTGATTCCTTTATACTGTATTCATTGATCTCTACTAAATATATATTTGTTTTGGGATGGAGAATTTATTCTCTTGCTTAATACCCTTCTTTGAGACGTACGAGCTTAGAGGTTATATATTGGTGGAAATCAGTGGTACAGTATGGAATGAAGTGTGGCATGCTGAAATGCAAATGATCAAGGCTTTTGTTGAAAAGCAGAGTCTTGTGGTAGATGATCAAAGCACAACTTTAAATAGCATAGCTTTATGTAGCGTTAATTCTTGAGCTTCACATCCCGGTATGAACTTAAAATGGATGAGGAACGTATGGAAATGGACATATGTTAGTTTCTAGCTAGGTGCAGCGTCATGGTATGGAGCCGAGACTGTATACTCATGTGGATGTTGCTTATTATTAGAGATAGGAAGCGAGGTACCTCAGATATATCGGTCACTACGGGATCGATGGATATATCAGTCACTACGGAATCGATGGATGTTTTGGTCGGTATATTGACTAGATTTTATGCCCCATAGGGCAGGCTAACATATAATTTATGGTATTACTAATCATCAATAAGTGACCAGCCATACGGCTCACCATAGGTGCAGTTGCGGCAATATCCTGAGGCTCGGGCTAGAGAGTCTCGAATCGGTAAGGATAATCGCTTGCCTTGGTTCATAGATAGAAACCAACCTTCCAATACGTGATTTCATGATTTTAGTTTTAAATATATATTCGACGATGTAATATACGGGCACCTATGCCACCTATGATTTATGCATTTATATTTGAAGTTGATTTCTTCACTTATAATAATAATAAAATATAAAATTTCGCGTACCAAGCATTTTTGGCTATTATAAGGTAAAAACTCTATCCTATGGCTTGCGTTGCATTGTGTGATGGGATTTGAGTCTTATAATAGCTTCATTTTTTTATTTAGCATTGCGCTGTATGTTTTATGCACTGATATTCTTGGGGTTAAACCCGTTCTGTGTTATACAGCGTGATCCCTTGGTTTATCTAACTTTAAAATCAAGATAATAACTGTTTTAGTTCTCACACCAGTCCCATGACTGACCTGGAGTTTATTGTTTTAACCTAGACTCACCCTTATTTTCCACATGGGCAGCTAGCAGTTTTGGGGTTTTACAGATATTATTTTCACCGGATCTTGGATTTACAACTGGAACTATATTCGAAAAGCTCTGTATCCGTGTATTTCTTTTAGTTGTGTTATGTATTATTTTTCCGCTGCTATGCATTTAAATAAAATTTAAATCTCCGATATTTCCTGTTGTATATTATTTATTCATACTCTATTATATTCTTACATTCTGATGTAAATTGTTGTAATAACAAATGTACTTCTGTTTGTGTTCTGATTTGTCGTGTTCTCATCTCAATCCGCTTTCATTCGTCTCTTCAGAGATATAGGGAGTTTGGGTCGTATCAGTTTCACATCGTAGTGGAAATAAATATAATATATAAATAAATTTTTATAAGGAATTTGTATAAATACTTACATTCATCATAGTTCAACAGACAACCAATACATCTGGACAGTTATAATCATATACAACACACAACCAAATAACATTTAGCACATATCATACATTGGAACCCCTATAACATGTCTTTTGAAGTTCATAGAATCCTATCCTAAACCTGTAAAACTTGTTTTGACTTGAGCGGTGCAAACGCCATGGATCAGCCTGGTGAACCATCGTGAGAAAACTCATTAAGTCTATAGGTATTTTCCAACTGATTTAAGGTTAAAAATCTTTTTGAAACATAAGGGTAATCATAAGACCAGTCCACAAATGAAAACAAATGGTTTTTACCATACGATAACCCAAAACATTCTTTGTATCAAAACTATTATGTTATTATAATAGTGTCTAAATCAAATAAATAACCATCTAGCAGAACGTTGGTATCTCATGCTCTGCATACTTAGTATATAATCAAAAACCACATAACGCTTATTGGATAATGGATTACAACCATGACAAGGTATGGAACCACCTTCCGATAGTGCATCACTATAGAGGAATACACTGGGTTCAACAGGAACATCTTGCAACCCAGCCACACATGATCGGTCATTCATTTCGCTTGAATGTATCGAATATATTATCACCAATGGTCGGGCCCACATAACCATTATCTGAAGATACAGAAGTGACAGAAGAAATAAATAAATTTTCTTTAGAATGTTATAATACACCCTAGTGGGAGCGATCCACATAACCATGTTGCCTTCCCGATTTCTGTCATATCCCGGTTGATGAGGCTTGAGGTTATGATTAACTTTTTGAACATCACATCACCATTCACTTTCAATGACACATTTTCAGATTAGCCAGAAATCACTAATCGATTTCCACAAAAATACTCTGGGTGTTAAGCTAAGATAAGTTTCTTTGTCCACCGCCAATTATGGTACGTTTGAAGAAATTAATAAACGTGACCTTTTTGGAAATACTCTATTTGACATTCGTCAATACACCAGGAACAGGATGAACTGGAAGGCACTCTCTTACCATATCCTATATAGGAATCACCCCAGGATCTGTAGCGAGTAGTACTTGCAATCCGTAGATTCCAACCACGACAAAACCACAGTTTATCTATGTGAGCTAATTAGAGATTGTAAGTAGTTCTTCTGTTTTATAAAGATCTACGGTCTTAAAATTCTCCATCTCAATCATTATTTGATGTCTTCCACGTTTGCATATTTACTGGTCAGAATAGTATTTAAATATAAATTTGATCCCGGTATTTCCGCAACAACAATCGATAACAAACCAGATTTGATATTCGGTCATTTAACTATCAAAATAAACATTCATTTAACTATGAAAAATGAATTCACTGGTTCAATACACATTGTCACTTGGGCCCTTTAATTAATTAACATAAAAGTATTCACAAACCATTTTAAATACTTTGGAAGCAATTCATATATATACTCCACACTTTAGGCTCAACAAATTCACGTAAAACATTGTTACGACAACTCCAAATATTATAATCGTAATTTATTTACCATATTCTAAAATATATTTCAAACTACTTCCCTTTTAGAATTCAGTTGGTTTATACTTCAAATATATTTCCAAATTTTAAGAAAAATAAATTAAACTATTATTCAAATCTTCATTTGAATTTTATTTAAGAAATAAATCATAATTTCCTCGAACATTTTTGAAGCTCGATTTAATTCCCTCTTACCATTTCTAAACGATTATATTCCTTTATAATCTCAACTAATCATTTCCAACTTTATTATGAAATATCATTTCATAATATTAACTAACCAATAGTCCATTTTTAATGTGTATCCATTCCACCTTCTAATATTTTAAAACGATCCGATTTCACATTATTTTATCTAATTCCGTTATAACCGATCATTGCAAAACATTTGAAATAACCATTATCTATATTCTAAAACTAGGAAAAATAAGACCTTTTATAAGAATACAGGTTTATAAATCAAACATTTAACTTAACATTTGTAAACTAGGTTATGAATTTTATCTCCAAAATTTATTAACCCTTCCTTAACATTTATATTCAATTTTGCCAATACTTTGCAATAGTTTATATCCTTTTCTTAACACACTCTTAAACCTTTTATCGACATTCAAACTTCTATTTGGCATTTACTTTTATCAAAAATCTAATTTATAATCCTTTTCAATATAATTCAACTTATATATGTATTCCCATTTACAACTTTATCTTTGGAAAACTATACTATTTCCATTACTTAGAAAATAGTATCATATACTTAAACGAATGGTAAATTTTATAATTAGGCCAAATAAATGTTAAATTGTACATTGTTTATTTAAAAATCCAATAGTTCCAATTACACCTCAAAATCTAGCATAAAACTCTTATAGGAATAATAAACTGATTATAACATCTTTTACCATTACAAACTAATACCATCCCTTGATAATAGTGTAGTCGTTCAAGTTGGGGTATTCTGTTTACCTCTCAAACCTTATTTGACAACATTCTTATCTTAAGATAGATAAAACTTCACAATTCCAAAACTGATATTAATTATAATATCACATCAAATTCCATTTACTATTCCATTTAAAATATCGAATATTCCACAATCTAATTTAAAACTCCTTTTATACTTTATATTCCGAAATTTACTTTAGTTACATTTAAATGGCTATATAAAAAGATAACATAAATTAAGCTTCAGGATTTACTTTGAAAACAAAATCGTAGTTTTCGTCTTAAGGGAATAAAATTTCCTTTATATACTTTACTGATTAATTCAATATATATAAAATCTTAAAATATCTTAGAATCAATTAAAAAACGATTCCAATAATTTCTTATTATAACGATGGTATTAAAGAGTCAAACGACTTTTAAAGTACCAAACTGTGAAATAATGGTTTGTCTCATCCAATTTAACACTCAACAAATATGTCCATCATACATGATAAACATTATCAATTTTAATGAGTAATCCAATTGGATCCCTCCAACCTGACTTTTCCTGCATCACAAACACGTTACCTCAAAATAATATCATCTAGTTTAATATGCAGTTATAATTTTCAATAATCAACCAATAACAGCAATCCAAGCATCCACCTTTTAATTTAATACATTTATATTACTATGAATGTGACCAACAAGGTAAGTTACCTCATTTAGTAATAATCGTTGAAATAACGATTTGATATCGACTAAATTAAATGAACGTTTAGTTTAATCAATTCATCTAATATATATAATATATTTATTATATATCAAACATCAATAGTCATAGCACACAAATAATAATCCCAACTTATATGAAATATAAGTGGGTAAAACTAAGTGAATTATACTCATTTTGATTTCATTTTTCGTTAAAGAGATTCGGTTTTAGTTAAATTAAACAAGAGTTTTAATTTAATTATGATTTCCACTTGATTCCAGCTTTATTCAAACTAGCTCCAGAATGTAGTGTTCGTTGATGCAGTCCCAACGCTTCTTGTTTGCTCTAGTTCTATTAAAATATGCATGAGTTATACAATTATAATCATTCACGATTTAAATTAAAATGATTAACTTATTAATTCTATATTATTAAAATTAATTACGTTGGTTAAAGAATTAACTGGCCGTGATCATTCCTTCCCTCACGCACGCTACTCGCCCTCATTCTCAGTTCGATGACACCTATGCGCACATAATCATCAACCGCTGCTCCAATCTCATCCACCGGAGGCCGATTAGTGACCACCAGAAACGTGCCCGGACCCCTCCACTATCGACATGAGTATTGCCTGTCCCGACCTTTCCCACCGCCTGCAGCGAACTAATAATCGAAGGCACTTCTTGTCCGTATTTCAACCACCATAACGCACAATATTCCATCTCCACCATTCACCTGGAAGCTCTCACTGAGCTATACATATTTGTAGTTAAGAGTTTTCGAATTAGATCAGCGGAACTTCATGTTGTTCAATGTTAGTGGAGACCGCGTATTGGAGCGCAATTGTTATTTTCATGCGAGAATAGGTTATGGGGTGGCATTTATATAGATATATTTAATTATTTTAATATTTAAACAAAATTACATGTAACGACCCAATTTTTAAGTACATTTTAAGCCGACATTTATCAACCCACGTCAACTCAAATTACACCGAAAAACAGATAGTTAATAGAAAGAAATTAGAGAGAGAGATAAGAAAGAAAGAAATACTAGAATAGAAGAAGAAGAATCAACACAACACAGAGCCTCACATCGCAATGAAACAAAATATAATAAGGAAATAAATCTTTACTGAGAGCTTTTTTGAAATACTTACAATCATCAGAGTACATCAACACATATGAACAGTTATAATAATATGTCCTCCTATACAACACACAATATAATCCACACAAATATATCATACGTCTGAACTTCTCCAGTTTGTCTTCTGAAATACGCAGCGTCCAAATACAAACCTGTAAAACCCAGTCTAACCCAAGCATTACAAATGTCGGACCAGTCTGGTGAACTGGAGTAAGAGAAACACACTAAGTTTAAGGTATCATCTAACTTGATTTTAAACTAAAAATCTTTCGAAAAGGAAAGGTAATTGTAAGACCGAATCCACACATAAATATGGACGGTTTTTACCTTATGATAACCCAAAACATTTCAGAAATTAATATCTTTTCTGATATTATAATAATGTCTAATACAAATAAATACAATCTAGCGGAACACTTACATCTCACGCTCCACATACATAGTATACAATCAAAACCGCATGCTCTTATTGGAGAATGGATTTCCATGGAAGGGTATGGGAAACCACCTTCTCGACAGTGTATGTCTAGAGAGGAATACACCTAGTTCAAAAAGAACATCCGGCAACTCAGGCTAAACATGACCGACCCTTCATTTCGCTTGAGTGTACCGAATATATTGTCACCTATGGTTGGATCCAACATAACCATTCCTGGGAGATACAGAAGTGAAAAGAAGAAAAATATGAACATTCTCTAGATGGTGACAATACACCCTAATGGGAGCGACCCATAAAGCCATGTGACCTACCCAATTTTTACCATTTCCCGGTTGATGAGGCTTGAGGCTACGCTTCACCTTTATGATCAGCACATCACATTCATTTCGAATGCCACATCGTCAGATCCATCAAAATCACTAATTGATGTCCACAAAGATACTTTACATGTTAGCTAAGTTTCCTTCTCCGCCTCCACTCTTGGTACAATTGAAGAAATCAATGTACGTGACCTTTCTGGAAATACTCTATCCGACATTCATCCATACACGTCACCCAAAAACAGGATGAACTGGAGGCACCCTGCTACTGCATCATAGGGATCACTGCGAGAGTCAGTAGTGAGAAGTGCTTGCAAATCCGTAGATTTCTGACCATGACAGGATCACTGTCAAATAACTCTACTTGCGAGTCAGAGAGAATCAACAAATAGTCCTTCCACTTATGAAGATCAATGGTCTTCAATAGCTTCATCTCGAACCAGCATCTTTAATGTATTCATATTTTCTGGACGAAATGGTTTTTCAAATATAAATTCGATCCCGGTCTTTCCGTACCAATAATCGTATGGGACAAATTTGATAATCGATTATTAACTATCAAATAAAACAACCATTCATCCATATTAACTGATTCACTACTCAGTATCATTTAGCCTCTTTAATGAACAGTCTGTTCATTATATTCTTTAAATTTTCTAATATTTGAAACATAGCTTTACTTCTTATTATAAAATAAGAATATTCTCCAAATTCATTTAATTCAACTTATAAACTTTTCGAAAATAGTTTATAATATCATTTTACGGAAATCATAACTTATATTTCCCCCAACTGCTCTTGTTTATAAACTAATACTATCCTTGGATAATCACGCAGTCGTTCAAGTTGGGGTATTTTATTTACCTCTCAGACCTTGACCAGCAACTTTCACATCTTCAGAATAAATAAAAGTTTATTAACCACATGTTTCTTTTGAAAATATATTTAAATATCGACCTCGTTTACTTAATTAATTCTTAACTAAACTCTTATTAACTCTTTCTATTTACATTAATAATCCTTTATAATATTATATACAAGCTTTGATTCTATTATAAATAGAATCCTTATGACAATTGCTTGATGTCTCTTTATTATTATATTACAAATTAATCTTAACAACTCAAATTAATTCGGTTTAAAACCATATAAACAAAGCTTTTATAAATCTTACATTTATATCTTATATAATTATTATTTTGGTATCTTTCAAATTCTTATATTAACATTTATCAAAACAATTCAAGTTATCATCTGTAAAATACGTTACAGATTTCATTTTAAATCCATTGTACTTTCATTAATCACATTCTATTTAAATCATATCCAACAACTTATTTGTTGTCTAAAAACATATAATAATCCTTTTAAAAGATCTTATGTCTAAAAAGAGTTCAGCACATTTTTAACAAATGTTACAAAATTTTTTTACAAACCCTTAACTTTATTTACCAATTCGATTCCATTTCTAAAACTTTAAATTTCCATTTACAAAATCTTTTGTAAATTAATTATGACAAATTACCATTTGTTTTCATTTCCATATGTTTAACTTCATTTAAAAAAAATCTCATTTGCAATTCATTACCAACAACTAATATTCGCTGTCATTATCTAAACCTTTAACTTCATTTATACTCCTAATTTCAGTTAACAATCCAAAACTCGAAATAAAACTCATTTTGATTAATCATTTCGAACTACGGAATATTACATTTCGAACCTTGGAATAAAACTCACATAGCCATTTCATATCACTTCCCAAATTTTCAATTTATACTTCTATAATTCCATTATCTTATGAATTTATTTTACAACTTTTAATGTATAAATCAACTCATACTCGTATATCCAATTGTATTATATTTTGGGAAAATTTTGATTTAACAATTTATTTCAACTATCGGATTTAATCTGATTACAAATTCATATTTGTCATTTCAATTGAAACCCCATTTATAAATCTCAATCCCATTTATAAATCTCATCTATAGATCCATATTCATATATTCAACTTCGATTTCATTTAAAAAAAAATCTGAAATCTCATTCCCAAATCAATACTCATTTCCAAATCCATCGATTTGTTAATCTTATTCGCGAAATGTTATTTAATCACATTTCATATATTTTAAAAAACATAGTTCAAAATGACCATTTATTTACAAAAATATCACTTTTAATCTCTTATATAAATTCTCGTATAATCTACGATTCCATCATCTCATTTTAATATCTTTGAATCGATTTAAACGTCCTTTATGGCCATTAGGGCCTTTACAAAACCATTTCAATGTTTAAATAGTCAACACGATAAATTTATATCGTTTAACTATTTATCTGATAATATATTTCGTCTCTACTAGTTATATTTTATATATTTATAAAATTATAAATTTAACTTTGATATTTGTCTTTGCAATCAAAATCGTTTTTCCAATCCATATAAAAATAAATTTATATCTTCGAAACCATTCGAAATCCATTTAATATCAATTTAGAAAATCATTTCTTTTAATCGATGGTACTAAAGAGGCAAATGACTACTATTGTACCAAACCATGAAAAATAAATGTTAAATCTACTAAAATACAATTTAAAATTCTGGATCAGACAGATCTGGGTCGGACAGATATGGATCGGGCAAATCTGGATCGGGCAGATCTGGATCGAGCAGATCTGGATTGAACAGATCTGAATCGGGCAGATCTGGATCGAGCAGATCTGGATCGGGCAGATCTGGATCGGACAGGAATAGAACTGGATCGGGAAGATCTGGATCGGGCAGATATGGATCGGGCAGATTTGATCGGGCAGATCTGGATCGGGCGGATCCAGATCGGGAGGATCTAGATCGGAGAGATCTGGATCGGGCAGATCTAGATCGGGCAGATCTGGATTGGCCAGATCTGGATCGGAAAGATCTGGATCGGACAGATCTAGATCAGCGAGATCTGGATCGAGCAGATCTGGATCGAGCGGATCAAGATCGGATAGTCTGGATCAGACAGATCTGGGTCGGGCAGATCAGGGTCGGGCAGATCTGGATTGGGCAGATCTGGATCGGGCAAATGTGGATCGCACACATCTGGATCGGACAGATCTGGATCGGGTAGATCTAGATTGGGTAGATTTGGATCGGGAAGATCTGGATCGGGTAGATCTGGATCGGGCAGATCTGGATCGGACTAATCTGGATCGGGCAGCTCTGGATTGGGTCTGACTGATTGACTGGTAGGATTCGCCCCTGGGGTGCTGGAAGGTGATTTGTTGCAAGCGACTTTTTAACATATTGCTGTAACTTGCTCTCTCTGATCAATTCTTCGATTGTGGTCTTAAGGTGCCTACACTCATCAGTGTCATGACCAGGCTGGTTGTGGTAAAGGCAAAACCTCTTAGATTCCAAAGCTTTATTCGAAAGTTTCAGCGATGGTGATGGATTCGGAAAAAGTTCTGCATTTCTAGTAGCAAGAAAGATGTTCTTCGGGGTACCGTTTAGCAAGGTCAACTCTTCAGATTTGAAAAGGAGAAATTTCTTATTACTTCTCTTTTCCTTTCCTTTGCTTTCACACTCGCTTTTTTTTCCTTCAACATTTTGCTTGCTTCTGTTTTGATAGCTAGAGGGGAATGGATACTTGCCTTTAGTCAATCCTTTACCGTGATACTCATAATCCTTTTTGTGAGAGTCAGACATAAAGGAACGTGAACTTTCTGGCATATGAACGTCTACTCTACAGCTTATGGTATTGGTAACAACAACCATGAGGCCATATATTTGTTCCAATATCATGTCGTCTGAGGTGTCAATCTTTTGGTTTAGATTGGCTATAGCAGCATTTAATTCTTCCCGAGTTACAACATCTCTTGGAATTTGGCCTACCATTGGACTATTGCTTTGGTAAGTGGCAGAAATATCCTCTATATCTTTTTCGGAAAATTTTGGTGCTTTACCACGCTTTTGTGGATCGATATTAAGAGTTTCTCTATTCAATTTAGCAATCGAAGGCATCCTTAGCTTTTCAGTCAAGACTTCTTTCGAAGTTGCTATTCTTTGATTCAAGTTGTTCATAACAGTGTTCAACTCATCTTGAGGTATGCCCATTCCTACTTCTAAAGATTGGCCATCGCTTGGATGATTTGCTCGTGGAATGGTGATAGCTTCATGATCATTATTTCTTGAGCTTTTGGGAACTTCTCGTCGTACCTTTTAGATAGAGGCATAACTTTGATATTCTTCACAAAACATCAACCCTCCTCCGTTAAGGTCACTCACAAAGGGAATGCATTAACTTTGGTGCAGCATTTTAGTAAACAGAACAGAAACTTACAAGACAGATAAAATAGTACTTGAAAATTTTATAACTTTATTTCAACAGAAACCGAAATAAACTTGGTTACATCCTTTCAAATCACATTTTCAAAATTCAAGTACAAAATATCAGTCTTGTACAAAAGCCTTCAGAATGCATAGTTTAAAATCATAATCCCCATAGAATGGAAGTTATACAGAGTCAAGCCATACTTTAAGCACTTCAAGCAGAAGAAATCCGGATCAAGCTAAAATATTCCCTCCTTGGATAATCTGGGGGGGGGGGACAGAAGAAAGGAGGCGAAACAACAAGGGTCAGACAAAAAGTCTGGCAAGTCCAGTGATTTTCAGTTATGAACAGATAATAATAACATGACATGAAAATAAAACTGGATGAGAGATAAATGTAATAGGTGTAACAGATATAACAAAAGAACATAATGATATAAGCTATTGTTTTACACTTCTCTGCACTAATACTAGTATAACATAATTAGGTGTCACCCTAATGTCTAAACTGAAACAGAAACGGGTATAAAATAATTTAACAGAAACAGAATGCTAATAATGGGCCTTTACTACCCGATTAGAAACAGACAGAAGCAGAAATAGATTAATCCCTACGGAAACAGAATGTATAATTAGGTGTACACAAGTAATGGGCCTTTACCACCCGAACAGACGGTACCACGCAGAAACAGACAGGTGTTTCCACCCAACAGAAACAGATGGTACCAACAGAAACAGACAGAACTAAGTGTACCCTAAAACCCTACCCCAAGCGATCGGCTCCCTAATACATAAATATCCTGTGTCGGCCCCACAGTAGGGTGTATCACTCCCTAAAGTGACAACCAATTGGCACAGACCTATTTACAGATGTCACGGCGTCTTACATCCTCAGAGGAAGACCGGGATCCATGCACGCACATGACCCGGTTGGAACGCACCATCAACACCCCTCGCCATTATCAGAATGAACCGCTTATAATTAGTTCAGTAAGCGTGCCCGGACCCTGCTTACTGTTGGGTCAAAGTTTTGATACCAGAAAGGGTTACTGACTAATATGGGTCCCAAACAACAGATGACACAAGTAATTCCCCTCCTAACCTTGTGTCCCCAGACTAGCTTAACTTGTCTACAAGTTTCAGACATACAAAATTTAGATTAACTAGTTCACAGATCAGACAATCAAGTTAACAAGTTTTCAGACTAACGGGTCAGATGTTCGGATTAACAGGCTTACAGATTAACTGGTTACAGATTAACAGACTTACAGATTAACTGGTTACAGATTATCTAACTTTGTATTGGGCCTACGGATTCACGAAACGGGTTTATCAGATTCATTGGTCCAATTGGTTTAGCCTTACCCTACACATTTTAGACATCATAATTATCTCATATTTTCATTAATTAAATATTAATACCCAAACCTCTCACATTAGACTGACAGTTTGCGGCTACTGGTTAAGCCGGTTGGTTCCGGGCAGGTTTCTGTCGCAAACTGAGTCTAACCTCGGGTTTCAAGCACGTTATGACTAACTTCTCACATTAAAACCTATTGTTTGCGACTACTGGAATATGCCGGGCGGTTCCGGGCAGAATTACGCCGCAAACTCATTCTAACCTCGAGTTAGCCATGTTTATCTTTGCGGCCAATTAATTAATGATTCACCATTTATACCCACGCCTAATATACATGTCAATTATTCATAACTATAGCCAATTCAGATTATGTCAATAGCGGACTAATAATATCAACTCAACAGATATTGCAGATAACAGATTTTTCAGATTAGGCGACTTAACGGATTTATCAGATTAAGCAAACTAGCAGATCTAGCATTTTCAACAGACTTAGAAGATGATAGATTTGGCAGATGAACAAATCTAGCAGACTAGGCAGTAGAGCAGAACTAGCAGATTAAGCAATATACAGAACTAGCAGATTAAGCAATATAGCAGAACTAGCAGATTAGGCAAATATATTAGATTTAATCATTCCTTAAAGTTTCACAAACATATCTTGCCTAATTTTAAATTTGGCCTAAGCATGCCTAAATAATTGTCATGATTCACACTATGATCATATACCAAATATAACCATCGATTACTATGCATGTCATATATCCCAAAGATCCCTTACTTAGGTGTTTATTTACATTTAATAGATGTAAATCTTTATACCTAAGCCATATTTTCTTTGTCTCAAGTCATATGTTAACATACCATGGTTCCTCTTCTTCCAATTCACGGAATATGCATAGATCTAAATCTAGTTTACAACCTATGTCCTTTTTCTTAAATCAGTCACAGATTAACCATGTCCAATTATTCCACATTCATTATTTGTCCCAAAAATTTTAGCGTTCATGCATTAATCTCTTAGGAATTTGGCGCAGGCTCGTAGTAGCCTGGCTATAGAAAAGAAAGAAGAAGAGATACAGAATAAAATAGATCAGAACAGAACATACACAATCTCAAATTCAGATTTAAAATCATGTCACAATTATGATTAAAGTTTATATCGGAAAATAACTGCAATTGCCTTGGTTGGATTAAAGAAAGAACTTTAATTGTTGTAGAATCGTTGCAGAAGCTTTAATCTCTAATTTGAATTGAGTTGCTTAGGTTGATGTTGATTAGGTTCTAGTTTTGATTCCAGCAGAGTAGCGACGCCATTTTTATTTTTATTTAGAATAGAGGCAGAGAAGAAGAAGAATAGAATTGTGTGTAGAAAAGGCTAGGTCTTAGGTTGTTTTTATAGGTGTAGCAATTCATTTCAGCCATCAGATTAACCCTAAAACCAATCCGGACCATCAAAAATCGTCCCTGGGCTTCAAAAACCTGTTCTGGACCGAAACAGGACGACCAGGTCGACCTGTAGGGGGGAGGTCGACACTATAGTCGACCCCCATGGGGGAGGTCGACTCCCAGGTCTTCCCCCTGGTCGACCTGGCCCCCAGGTCGACCTGCCCAGTTCTGTGCTGACCGAAACCTTCTGAATCTTCCACAAGCCATAACTTCTTCATCCGGACTCCGATTTTCGAAAACTCAGACTCTGTTTCATGTAAAATTTCGAGAGGAACGCAATGGTGATGTCCATTTTACCTAATTCCTGATTCTTAAATTAATTATCCTCATTTTACTATCTTTTCCGTTACACACGCCGTTATCGAACTAATTTTTCTTCTCTTTCATGTATTAATTAATTCTTCTTATGCATCACCATTATTTACCTATCATAAGCATATTTTCATATATTTTATTTCATTTTTAATTATACTTAAAAATGCGGGGTGTTACATTCTCCCCTCCTTAAAGGATTTCGTCCCCGATATCTTCAAGTTAAGAAGAATGTGTCCTACCATCCAATCATCCATCTACTCAATCACCAATCACAGGCATTCATTGTCCTTAAGAGATTTCTAATGCTGTATGAACATATGCAAGAAGTGTGTGTATATGTTCCTTGTCTAATGCAAAGATCAGGCAGTCCACTGATTCAGTTGACCTCCTTAATGTGAATTATGCCGGTGCCATGAGTCCAACATGTATGCAATTTTCCTACTCGATGCATATCATTTCTATATGAGTGCACAACCATTCAGTCATATGCAACATCCATGTGCTGAGTCAATCATTTTGCATCCACAAAAATTAAAAATGCTCACACATCCATATGCAGTATGAGAGTGTTTTCGAGCCGATCTAGTGCCTAGTGTGTGTATATGCATCCACGGGCAACCACTAGCAACCACTTGCATCCACTTGCAACCATAAAACATAACATGTCTCAAACACATGTTTACACCCATTAATTCTACCTAAAGTTCGAAGATTCAATCGATAGGATACAGTCGAATGATGGAAGCGAGTACAGATAGAACACAAACTTGGTTCCCATTAGGCATGGGTCCTAAGTATCGGCCCCGAAGACCGAAACCAACATCAAATTGACACCCAGAGGATTACCCTCCTTAGACAATGTCAAAACTGGAAATCTTATCAGAAGTATTCAGATATTTACAGACTACTGGTACAGATCAGGTTCCCTAATGGCTCTTAGGAAGTTAAGCATGATAAAATCATACCCCACGAAAACTCAGAATGTATGCATCATACTTGACGCCTAACATAGATATCCCTCAAACCCCAATCTCAAACAGATTAGCCATAACCCTTATGGGTCTGAGTCTACAGCGGAATTCAGAAATAATACTAGTATTAAAGTGCAGAGTATCGATTACAAAATCAAAATACCAGAATCAGCAAAAGTCTTAACTCCATAATCAGATAAAGAAATTAAACCTACTGTAGAAATTTTCCTATTTCTATCCTAGCCACTAGCCTCGAGAGTGTTCGCCTGCCCTCCTTGCCCTCGTCTCTTCGGGCAGTCCCTAGTGAAGTGTCCCATCTCTCCACAGTTGAAGCAAGTGCCTTTCCTTTTTCTGCAATCCTTGTTCAGATGAGTCGAGCTCCCACAAGTAAAGCACTTTTTCCCTTTCTTATCTTCAGACTTCTCATCCTTCTTTTGTGTTTCCTTTTTGGGCCATGCTTTCTTATTCTGTGGTTCTTCCTTCTTTGTTTCTTTCGGGCCCTTGTCTTCCTCGTGCAGTAGTGCCATGTCCACCAATTTTTCGTAAGTCGCTCCCATAGGTACGTGGGTCATGGCTAGGCTGTGCAGTGGCTCGTTCAATCCTTTAACAAAGCGGAGAGCCTTTTTATGCTGAGTGTTGACTAAATCCAATCCGAACCTAGCTAGTTGGTTGAACTGGTTGATGTATTACTTGACCATCATACTTCCTTGCTTAAGAGATAAGAACTTTTCCAGTTGTAAACTCCGTTCAGCTTGCGAGAGAAATTTTGTCTCAAACCTTGTTCTGAAATCCATCCATGTCTCAACCGGCCTCTCGGCGTTAGTGACTTCCCACCAGTAGGAAGCTTCGTCTTTGAGCAGCCATACCGCCAAATGTACCTTCTGCCTATCATCCACCTCGAAGATAACGAATAGATCCTCAGTTTCTTTGAGCCAGTTCCTCGCTTCGGCAATGATTCAGTTCCCTTGAAATCCTTTCCACCCATGGCCCTAAAATCTCTACAGATCTTTGAGAAAGCAATTGCACGAGGAGGGGGCGGAGGAGGATGGGGATCATTTGCTGGACCTGCGGCGGCGGTCCTAGCCTCAAGATATTGACGAAACCAACCGGGTACATGAACACCCTCTGGTATCTCAGATGCTTCAGACAAGCTGAAACGAAAAAAAGGAAAGATTCAATACAAAAAGGACTGAAGGAAAGATATATGGCTCTTAGGGATCATGTTTTTCAAAATAAGCTTTATTTTTGAAAATACTTCCTTTCAAAACCTTTTTCAAATTAGTTTTCCAAAAACTTTACCCAATATGGTAACTTTCTGCTCTGATACCAAGTGTAACACCCCTCCTCCGTTAAGGTCACTCACTAAGGGAATGCCTTAACTTTGGTGGAGCATTTTAGTAAACAGAACAGAAACTTACAAGACAGATAAAATAGTACTTGAAAAATTTATAACTTTATTTCAACAGAAACCGAAATAAACTTGGTTACATCCTTTCAAATCACATTATCAAAATTCAAGTATAAAATATCAGTCTTGTACAAAAGCCTTCAGAATGCATATTTTAAAATCATAATCCCCATAGAACGGAAGCTATAAAGAGCCAAGCCATACTTTAAGCACGTCAAGCAGAAGAAATCCGGATCAAGCTAAAGTATTCCCTCCTTGGATAATCAGGGGGGGACGGAAGAAAGGAAGCGAAACAACAAGGGTCAGACAAAAAATCTGGCAAGTCCAGTGATTTTCAGTTATGAACAGATAATAATAACATGACATGAAAATAAAACTGGATGAGAGATAAATGTAATAGGTGTAACAGATATAACAGAAGAACATAATGATATAAGCTATTGTTTTACACTTCTCTGCACTAATACTAGTATAACATAATTAGGTGTCACCCTAATGTCTAAACTGAAACAGAAACGGGTATAAAATAATTTAACAGAAACAGAATGCTAATAATGGGCCTTTACTACCCGATTAGAAACAGACAGAAGCAGAAATAGATTAATCCCTACGGAAACAGAATGTATAATTAGGTGTACACAAGTAATGGGCCTTTACCACCCGAACAGACGGTACCACGCAGAAACAGACAGGTGTTTCCACCCAACAGAAACAGATGGTACCAACAGAAACAGACAGAACTAAGTGTACCCTAAAACCCTACCCCAAGCGATCGGCTCCCTAATACATAAATATCCTGTGTCGGCCCCACAGTAGGGTGTATCACTCCCTAAAGTGACAACCAATTGGCACAGACCTATTTACAGATGTCACGGCGTCTTACATCCTCAGAGGAAGACCGGGATCCATGCACGCACATGACCCGGTTGGAACGCACCATCAACACCCCTCGCCATTATCAGAATGAACCGCTTATAATTAGTTCAGTAAGCGTGCCCGGACCCTGCTTACTGTTGGGTCAAAGTTTTGATACCAAAAAGGGTTACTGACTAATATGGGTCCCAAACAACAGATGACACAAGTAATTCCCCTCCTAACCTTGTGTCCCCAGACTAGCTTAACTTGTCTACAAGTTTCAGACATACAAAATTTAGATTAACTAGTTCACAGATCAGACAATCAAGTTAACAGGTTTTCAGACTAACAGGTCAGATTTTCGGATTAACAGGCTTACAGATTAACTGGTTACAGATTAACAGACTTACAGATTAACTGGTTACAGATTATCTAACTTTGTATTGGGCCTACGGATTCACGAAACGGGTTTATCAGATTCATTGGTCCAATTGGTTTAACCTTACCCAACACGTTTTAGACATCATAATTATCTCAGATTTACATTATTTAAATATTAATGCCCAAACCTCTCACATTAGACTGGCAGTTTGCGGCTACTGGTTAGGCCGGTTGGTTCCGGGCAGGTTTCTGTCGCAAACTGAGTCTAACCTCGGGTTTCAAGCACGTTATGACTAACTTCATAATTAGAACCTATTGTTTGCGACTACTGGAATATGCCGGGCGGTTCCGGGCAGAATTACACCGCAAACTCATTCTAACCTTGAGTTAGCCATGTTTATCTTTGCGGCCAATTAATTAGTGATTCACCATTTATACCCACGCCTAATATACATGTCAATTATTCATAACTATAGCCAATTCAGATTATGTCAATAGCGGACTAATTATATCAACTCAACAGATATTGCAGATAACAGATTTTTCAGATTAGGCGACTTAACGGATTTAGCAGATTAAGCAAACTAGCAGATCTAGCATTTTCAACAGACTTAGTAGATGACAGATTTGGCAGATGAACAAATCTAGCAGACTAGGCAGTAGAGCAGAACTAGCAGATTAAGCAATATAACAGAACTAGCAGATTAAGCAATATAGCAGAACTAGTAGATTAGGCAAATATAACAGATTTAATCATTCCTTAAAGTTTCACAAACATATCTTGCCTAATTTTAAATTTGGCCTAAGCATGCCTAAATAATTGTCATGATTCACACTATGATCATATACCAAATATAACCATCGATTACTATGAATGTCATATATCCCAAAGATCCCTTACTTAGGTGTTTATTTACATTTAATAGATGTCCTACCTTAATGTAAATCTTTATACCTAAGCCATATTTTCTTTGTCTCAAGTCATATGTTAACATAACATGGTTCCTCTTCTTCCAATTCACAGAATATGCATAGATCTAAATCTAGTTTACAACCTATGTCCTTTTTCTTAAACTTGTCACAGATTAACCATGTCCAATTATTCCACATTCATTATTTGTCCTAATCATTTTAGCGTTCGTGCGTTAATCTGTTAGGAGATTGGCGCAGGCTCGTAGTAGCCTGGCTACAGAACAGAAAGAAGAAGAGATACAGAATAAAATAGTTTAGAACAGAACATACACAATCTCAAATTCAGATTTACAATCATGTCACAATTATGATTAAAGTTTATATCGGAAAATAACTGCATTTGCATTGGTTGGATTAAAGAAAGAACTTTAATTGTTGTAGAATCGTTGCAGAAGCTTTAATCTCTAATTTGAATTGAGTTGCTTAGGTTGATGTTGATTAGCTTCTAGTTTTGATTCCAGCAGAGTAGCGATGCCATTTTTATTTTTATTTAGAACAGAGGCAGAGAAGAAGCAGAATAGAATTGTTTGTAGAGAAGGCTAGGTCTTAGGTTGTTTTTATAGGTGTAGCAATTCATTTCAGCCATCAGATTAACCCTAAAACCAATCCGGACAATCAAAAATCGTCCCTGGGATTCAAAAACGTGTTCTGGACCGAAACAGGTCGAACAGGCCGACCTGTAGGGGGGAGGTCGACACTATAGTCGACCCCCATGGGGGAGGTCGACTCGCAGGTCGACCCCCAGGTCGACCTGCCCAGTTCTGTGCTGACCAAAACCTTCGGAATCTTCCACAGGCCATAACTTCTTCATCCGGACTCCGATTTTTGAAAACTCGGACTCTATTTCATTTAAAATTTCGAGGGGAACGCAATGGTGATGTCCATTTTACCTAATTCCTGATTCTTAAATTAATTATCCTCATTTTACTATCTTTTCCGTTACACACACCGTTATCGAACTAATTTTTCCTCTCTTTCATGTATTAATTAATTCTTCTTATGCATCACCATTATTTACCTATCATAAGCATATTTTCATATATTTCATTTCATTTTTAGTTATACTTAAAAATGCGGGGTGTTACAAAACACTTGGCATTGAAGAGTGGATGACGTCGGATCACTTTAGAGTTTGGAAGGAATCTCGTTGGTTGGTATGGATCTAGAATTAGAGGGACTTGTCTTAGGAGATGGACTTTGAATGTCAAAGCTTCCACAAGGCGATTGAACTTAGAGAAAGAATGGGCCTCACGACCACAAGGTTAGAGAAGACGGGGAATTGAATCGGCCCCACGGTGGGCGCTAAATGTTTGTGTCAAAACTGACACAAACACCAAATGGTGCAAATGTGCACTTCACTGATTCAGTAAGATTAAAATGTGGAACCGAGTAATCACAAAATAAAATGCACAAAATGAAAAAGATGCAAAGTTTTTATATGGTTCAATAAAACTTGATCTACATCCACTTTTGAACCCATTCTCATTATAATATCTCTTTTTACAATATGAATGAACTCTCTTTCACATTCATTTTCCCTTTTTCTCCTGTTTCCACTCTCTTTTAGGATCTAATTCCACCTGAATTCGACTAGGAATTGATAGGATCTTTTGCTTCATGGTGATAGATGTATTAATTTTCGTTCACTTGAGTGATTGAGTGATCTTCATAAAATCCTTAGAGATTTAGTGGTAGATCTAAGCTAGAGAGAGATTGAAGATCATTTAAATGCGTTGGAGAGTCTTATCATGTAGTTTGAGTAAGATCCGATAAGCTTTGATCTGATGGGAAGTAGCTTTAATGATCATATTAATGGATTTGATTCTCATGAGGTTGGAGAAGTGTTGTTAGATCCATGGAAGCCATTAATGAAACTTGGAATGGAGCTTGGAGGTTGAAGAAATGATTTGGCGGCCTTTCGAAGTAAAGAAAATCCATTCCTTTAATTATGGAGCAAGGGGTTATTTATAAAAGAAGTTTGAAGGCAATGGCAGTTTTGTAACTAAGGGTACAGAATTTGGATCGGGCTGAAACTAATTACAGAAATGCCACTGGCCCAGTTATGCCCGATCTGGATTTGCCCGATCCGGATCTGTCCGATCCGGATCTGCCCGATCCGGATCTGCCCGACACGGATCTGGCCGACCCGGATCTGCCCGACCCCGATCTGCCCGACCCGCATCTGCCCAATCCGGATCTGCCCGATTTGGATCTGTCTTATCCAGAATTTTAAACTGTGTTTTAATAGGGTTAACATTTACCTCTCGAAGCTTGTATTTTTTGCCTGTGAGAAATGCGGGCTTCAAAACAAACACTGCTGCTGATATATTCTTTTCCATTGCATCATAATTTGAAGCTGTCCACGTGAATATTAGTAGACCGATCCAATTTCTTGTCAATGCACCGAACCAATTACACCTTATAGGACCAATCCATTTCCTTTTTGACAGTACCGATCCACTTTGTGCTTTACACCTGGTCCACGTGTCCTCATGTACAACCATATGCTGAACCATTTTATTACCAATATTCCACCATATACTTTCGCCTGCTAATCACGTATAACATAACTGTTTTAGCTTTGATCCATCTTTCTTCGTTCGAACTTCATGTTATGTATGAATATGCCATGTGTGCATGTACCCGTATATTCACAGAATCTTTCCCATGCGTGCATTATAGTATGTTGATCAATGCATTTTGTTAACCATTTTCGCATAGAACCGTTCACTTCTATCGTATATGCTACACCTTTATGTACACTTAACCAAATGTTGCCCCATGTTATTGTTTATAACATCCCAATGTTTTGATACACGAGCTTCATTTGGATTTCATGCACCACTTCCTATAGCAATGTACCGATCCATATAATTGCTAATGTACTAGTCCAGTTTTGGTGTTGTAAACATATGAGGTATCAGCCGTGGCTAGTCCTGGTATTTGCGCAAATATCACCTCAACCTTTTTTATATGTAACCACTTTGTAGTTATGTAATATGAACTAGCGTTCTTCATGGATGATATGCTATTGGCATGCTCGTTGAATTAATGGTCTTTGTATCACATGTTTTGTAATCAAAACAAGCATTTGCACAATTTTGGACTTATACTTCACTATCGGTCGTCCATATCAATAACGGGTTAGTTAAAAAAATGGAATTAGAGCGAATTTTATTTTTGAATTGAATAAAGTATCCGCACAGAATTATTTTATTCAACGGTTTAAAACTCGTCAAATGTTATCTGCACAAATAAGATATTCTAATTCGAATTCCCATTAACTCTTAAAATCAACTAACTGGCTAAGCCAACTGTGGATGTCGAACGTTACCATTTTAATGACTTTTATGATGGTGTACGGTATTTCACATTTGGGAAATACTTATCTGCAATTTATTTTCTGCTTTTTCTTGGAGAAGCTCTGGATATTCACGCCTTTATCTGGGAGGCATTTAATCTTCATTATGGGACAGACTTTTATGTCTCAGTGTTTGCCTGCTTTGTAGGCCAGTTCTGATACTGGAGACTCCATTAGATGCTCACGTTTGTCTTTTATTATGTGCAAACTTTGGGTTGAACTCAACAGTATTTACATGATCACGTAAACTTGACTGTCGGGAAGCCTGCTAACATTGTCTGGGTCTGGCAATTCCGCAGCTTGTCGGCTTTAACTGCTACAGCCGCTCGCGCCTGACCATACCGTTCAGTCATCCTTGACCATCTTGTTGGTTTGAGCATGTTCGACCTAACTCGGGTTCGGGTATGTTCGAACATGTATTGGTTTGAATATGCATATTATTTAAAGATTTTCCCATGTTAAGGCCTTTGCACACCGTTGAATTTTCTATATCGCTAAACTTTATTTGACTCGATTCCATGGATTTTGCTTGAAGCTTGGAATGCCGGGAAGTATTAACTGTAGCCTAGATATTGAATTGCTTTAAGTCCGGTAAATACATGTTTGTTACGTCGAGATTCAGTTATAGCTTTTAATATGCTCTGAACTCTCTTGTGTCAACACATTGTCCGATCTTTAACTTAGTGGACACTTCGAGGCTTTAGGTTAGTGAAAGCACCAAAATTCCAAGTTTCTTTAGAGATCGAACTTGTCAATTCCGAGTTATTCTGGCTTTTGACTTGACGGTCGAGCTCATATGCTCTATGCCATCAGACAGAAGACTGGTTATCATTTTGGAAGATGGATCACTTCTTCTTAGACTGAATCTTTTATATGAGTTTTCGAGGTTAGAACAGTTACAACTTCCAGATTACGAGCGAGTCAAATTTTCATTATCCCGTATGCTCTTGACAATTTGCCGAAGGGGTGCCATTTGATTGTTCGTTCTTTGGCCTTGTTACAATAGCTTGGTTGGACCTAGAAATCTCACTTTAAATTTGTACAAAACTCCTGAGCAAGTGCTGGCTTTGTTTGTGTCTTTTGCCTTACTTCGACGAATGGTGATGCAACACTGGCTCAGTTTCATTGGAGGGTTTTCCTTTGCATAAGTGACTTTTTGAGAACTTGTAATGAAAAGCTTTTACGAACATTTGGCGGCAAATTCATTGTCGATTGCTCAAGAGGTCAACAGGTTAGTCCAGTAAAAGGAGATAAATCACAAGAAATATTCATAGATTTGAGTGTGTTATCAACGTGAAGCTGCTTTTATTAAGGAGTTTATGACTTGGTAGATATAGTTCACACTGATAATATACTTAATTTGTTTATTGACAACACTTGAGATTTGTCAGTCTCGATTTTGGACTTCCAACTCTAAGTATTATCCTTTAATTTATTATTGCAATAGATTCAATATTTATGGAATGCGTGTACCTAACAATTTGCCTGATGGAATTCCCAATTTGGCATGTCTTGTTCAATTATTAGCGATGCCCCAGTTAGCTTGACTCGTATTCTTAGCCAACCCTTTTGGGTGGTCAAAACTGTGGGGTTTTTCGTAAACTAAGTAGCTTATGTGCATCACTTAATAAATTGAGCCAGGCTATCATTTTATATATTGCTTTTGTAGTATCCATCCTAAGAACCTCGAACCTTGGAATTAGATTTTGGAATTAATGAATTGCTTCTAGCATTATTTCTGTTTTTGCCCATATCATCCTTTTTTGTAGTTTGATATGCTTTGTTGTATATTGCAACCTCGCGGTAGTGTTGTCTCTCAAATCGTGTTTGATATCATAGATCATCCCGGGCTAGACAAAACTTTGAGTATTCGTTTGAAAACTGTTTGCCCCAGCGCATGATTATTGCTCATTCTTTCTTATAACTCATGTTGATACCGTTTGATGGATAGTAGCTTCAATTCCTAGAGAAATGTTATCGCTTTATGGGACTATTCCCTATTGGCGTAGTCGCCTTTCAATATCATTTATTTTCGGGTTTGAAGCAGAGTACCATCGGGTTCTTCGATTTATATACGATTAAGGCTTTATAGTTAAGGAAGCTTTCGTGTTGGGACATTCTAGATTTTCTTAGCCAAGGAATTCATTCTCGCAAGAGATTGCTTTTGATCAATCTTGACCAATGTATGTACCCTTTCTTCTCCTTGGGATCATTCAATGTTAAACTAATCGAACCTACGAATCATCTTTTTATTGACGTATCAAGTCATATTGATTTTGTCATAATTTCAGATGCTCTTCTTTGAAGGTAAAGTCCTTTTGACGAGCTTCTGAGGATGGACCTTCCGTTATTCGTGCACTTTGGCTTGTATATCTCTGAATATATATTTGCCTTTTTGTCGAGTACAAATCGGGTATCTGTTTATTGCAATGTTGAAACGAACCTACGATACGTCTCCTGAACATTGTCTGATTCTTAGTGCGGTCATGTTACTCTTTTATCATAGGCTGTCACAAATTGTGTGAGGCGAATGCGATTAATTTTTCTGAATTTCCGTGATTTAGATTGTCGCACTAGGAGCTTCTAATTTGTTGGCAAAAGTATTTTGCTTTTATCGGATCATTTAGAGCTTCTAAGCAGGCCAATGTATTTAGGAAACTTGGATATAGTAGTAAACTATGTTCTTGAGTCTTTGAAGGCTATTGATGAGCAACATAAGACTAAGAAGTTTCTTATCACAGAAGGGTTTCTCCGTGAATTCGGACTACTTGCACTAATCCGATCCTTTCTCTCTTGAGGAATTATTTCTGCTTTCCATTGTATGCCCAAAGCATCGGATGCCCCAGGCCTCTGACAGAGGTGCTGCATTGGAAAATCCCATCGGAGAGTTTGTATTGAAAAAGTTCTTGGATCCTGCTATGCCTATGAGCTTTGCTAAGACTTGTTTTTATGATGTTGTGATGGAAATGTGTTCTGCTTGTTGCGCTTTTTTATTTTGCATTCCACACCTGTTTCCTTTTCATGCTCACAACACAAATTTTAAACTATAAGTCATCTGTTATTGCAATGCTTTGCATTATTATAATGATTTCGTGGTACTTTTAGCGAGTTGGTTTTTCAATTGTAGCCACGAATCATTACTTGTTAGGCTGATCTTTACCAGTTTTGTCGGATTTCTTTGATATTGACCAAGGCAATTTTTGAGTTTTTTATAAATGACTATCTTTATGCTCATTGCAGTATCCAGGTTACAATTTTGCCTTTATCATTTCAAAGCTTCGCTTTGTCGGTCAAGTTGGTCCCTACCAATGTTGAACCTTTAACTTCAAAGTTGTGACGAATTTGTGGTATGTGTTAAGAAGTGAGCATCGTTGAATTTCTTAATGCAGTGATAATGCCCCATACCAAAATTTGTCATAGGCTTTAAAGATTAGGTTTGGCATTATGTGTCCGACTTTATTTGGAATTTCTTGATAGTTTGTTTTTGCCATTATTGAATTTTCGACATGATCACGATTAAAAGGTTCCAGTTTGGTCGACCGTACTTCTGCCTTTTTATAGAGATGTACTCTGTTTTTGTGCCCTGCTTGAGAGGTCTTATATTTTATATGTTCAATCATATATATCGCTAGCCTGGTGATCCAGGCCTTTCAGAGATTAGATTTGAACATATGCCCCAGGAGAGGTCTTATATTTCGCTCCTCTAAAGGGGTATTTGTAAACCATTTATTCGTTGTGACTGAATGACTCAACCATTTGTAGAATTCTAGGGCGCCTCCGAAATGATCTTTGGGTCTTCCACTAACTGGATTTGGAAGACCTAGCATATGGCTCGACACCCCCGAAGAGGTTTTTGAACCCGCCACTAACTGGATTTGGAAGACCCAGCATATGGTCAGACACCCCCGAAGAGGTTTTTGAATCCGCCACTAACTGGATTTGGAAGATCCAGCATATGGTTAGACACCCCCAAAGAGGTTTTTGAATCTGCCACTAACTAGATTTGGAAGACCCAGCATATGGTCGGACACCCCCGAAGAGTTTATGAATCCGTCACTAACTGGATTTGGAAGACCCAGCATATGTCAGACACCCCTGAAGAGGTTTTATACATCCGTTGTTCATTGAGTCTGAATAATTCAGACGCTTGTCGAACTTGTCGGATGCCCCCGAAGGGAAGTTTCACATCCTTTGTCCGTTGAGTCTGAATAATTCAGACGCTTGTCGAACTTGTCGGATGCCCCCGAAGGGAAGTTTCACATCCTTTGTTCGTTGAGTCTGAATAATTCAGATGCTTGTCGAACTTTTCAGATGCCCCCAAAGGGAAGTTTCATATCCTTTATTTGTTGAGTCTGAATAATTCAGACGCTTGTCGAACTTGTCGTTGCGTAGTTCCATGGGGCAGACGCTAACTCTTTTACCAGACGCTTGATTTAACAAGCAGTTTCGGTTATAGAATAAAGGCCTTAAACCTCTCCTTTCTGGGAGATGCCCCTTCGGTGAAACTTACAACCCCTTTTGAGGTATGTCCAGGGATTCCGATGAGCTTCAATGTGGGTAGCTTCTTGGATTTTTGCGTAATTTCACTGGGTGGACGCGAGTTCATTTACTAAATGCTTGGTTTTACAAGTCATTCTCGCAAATGATCTGGGGCCCGAGCCCTTTCGTTATAATAGAAGCCGTTTTAGTGAAACTCGCAGCTCCAATCTTTACTCGGATTGTTGCGTCACTTGTCCTTTAGATCCTTGGTGTTCATTATGGCAAGCTAGTGCTTCACATCTTCGTATTAGCTACGAATGATATTTGTGGCACTTGTCTCTTGAGGTGTCCTCATCGGGATGCGTTATAATAGCCACCGGGTCATGTTAGGTTACAAGTGCGGCAATGTTATTGTTCAAGACCTTCTTAATCCTTACTAGGATCGGGGTTTTGGTAGACACGAATCCTCACTCTTTTTCATCCCCTTCTTCTTTTTGACTTTCCTTCATTATCTTGCGGACCTTTTCTGACAAGCGTCCCTCGTCATTATACTGGTCCGCGGGGTAGACACCATTCCTTTGCCAGATGTTCGCCAAGGCAAACGGTCGCGGTTTGGGTTCGAGGGCCCTGTTTCTCCCTTTTGGGGAAGTGCCCCTTTGAGCGGAACCGTATATTTGTTAAGAGGTTTCTTTCTTTGAATGGTTGAGACTATGTGGCTTTGCTTCTTAGTAATGAGGATTATTAAGATCATTAACCTTTTGGTATGATTGGTCTCTATTCGAACTTGAAGAGGAAGATCTTGCATTTTCTGTATGAGCAGTCTAAGGTTTGGCAGGCCTAGTAATGACTTTCGTTGTTGCACCTTGAAAAGAAAACAAAGCTTTTCAGCTTAGTCATCATGGCATTATTGGCAATCTCTGTTTTAGGTTGGCAAAGCTTTATTAAGTTCATTTTTGGTGAGTCCGGCCCCTCCAATCGAATTCTTTCCCGCTTCTAAGCGATCGGAAAGTGGAGTCTCTTGATTGGCAACTTCGTATGCCCCAAAGCGGTGCATTGCATTTTCGCAATTAGGCTGAATAATGTTCGTATCACTGAACTCTTGTAGCATTTCCATTAGGACATGTGATAGAGGTTATCTGATCTTGCCAGTTTGTGAAGGGGTGAGCATTCTGTGGGTAATATCTGCAATATCGATTCGATCATTAGCGATTTTTTGAATTAATTTTTGCAAATATAAATCAAAGTAAGCATGCATGATTTTAGTAACAAAGACAGAGCTCGATTACAACCCCCTTTTACTACAAGAGGTTTATTTTTGTAAAAGAAATTATAATACTTTTTCATAAGAAATGAAGATTGCTCTATGTAGAGAACCGACACAAATAACCACTACTCCAGGCTTCTGGAATCTGAATTCCGTCAACAGTTGTCAGAATGAAGATCCCATCTAGGAGTATTTGGTCGATCTTGTAAGGTCCATTCCAGTTGGGTCCAAACACTGCTGCACCAACCATTTCCCATTTCAAGACCACTTTGAAAGCTTTCTGCTGGGTTTTGGTGTGGAAATGTCTGGCTAACATTGGACAGACGAGAGCTTCTAGTTCCACAGAGATTGTTGCTACAGTAGGACTATACACTAGAGCGTCTGAGTAATTCTCCACTGCCTTCTTACTTTTAGTAACTGAAAGAGGAGCATTTGCCATAGCGTTAAGCACTGGCTTCGCACCATTCCATGTTGTAGTTTTGACATTCAGGTCTGACTGGTTGACTGGTAGAATTCTCCCCTGGGGTGGTGGAAGGTGATTTATTGCATGCGACTTTTTAACATACTACTATAACTTTTTCTTTCTGATCAATTCTTCAATTGTGGTCTTAAGTTGCCTACACTCATCAGTGTCATGACTAGGCTGGTTGTGGTAAAGACAGAACCTCTTAGATTCCGTAGCTTTGTTCGAAAGCTTCAGCGATGTTGATGGATTTGGAAAAAGTTCTGCATTTCTGGTAGCAAGAAAGATATTCTTCGGGGTATCGTTAAGCAAGGTTAACTCTTCAGATTTGAAAAGGAGAAATTTCTTATTACTTCTCTTTTCCTTTCCTTTGCTTTCACACTCCCTTTTTTGTCCTTCAACATTTTCCTTGCTTCTGTCTTGATAGGTAGTGGGGAGTAGACACTCGCCTTTAGCCAATCCTTTACCGTGGTACTCATAATCCTTTTTGCGAGAGTCAGACATAAAGGAACTTGAACTTTCTAGCATATGAACGTCTACTCTACAGCTTATGGTATTGGTAACAGCAACCATGAGGCCATATATTTGTTCCAATATCATGTCGTTTGAGGTGTCAATCTTTTGGTTCACATCGGCTATAGCAGCATTTAATTCTTCCCGATTTACAACATCTCTTGGGATTCGGCTTCCTATTGGACTATTACTTTAGTAAGTGGTAGAAATATCCTTTATATCTTTTTTGGAAACTTTTGGTACTTTACCATGCTTGTGGGTCGATATTAAGAGGTTCTCTATTCAATTTTGCAATCGAAGGCATCCTTAGCTTTTCGGTCAAGACTTCTTTCGAAGTTGCTATTCGTTGATTCAAGTTGTTCATAATAGTATTCAACTCATCTTGAGGTATGTCCATTCCTACTTCTAAAGATTGACCACCGCTTAGATGATTTGCTCGGGGAATGGTGATAGCTTCATGATCATTATTTCTTGAGCTTTCGGCGAACTTCTTGTCGTACCTTTTAAATAGAGGCATAACTTTGATATTCTTAACAAAACACTTGTCCTTGAAGAGTGGACGACATCGGATCACTTTTGAGTTTGGAATGAATCTCGTTGATTGGCACAGATCTAGAATTATAGAGACTTGTCATAGGAGACGGACTTTGGATGTCAAAGCTTCCACAAGGCGATTGAACTTAGAGAAAGAACGAGCCCCATGACCACAAGGTTAGAGAAGACGAGGGATTGAATCGGCCCCATGGCGGGCGCCGAATGTTTGCATAAAAAATGACACAAACATCAAATGGTGCAAATGTGCACTTCACCGAATCGGTAAGATTAAAATGTGGAACCGCATAATCACAAAATAAAATGGAAAAAAAGCAAAGTTTTTATAGTGGTTCGATCAAACTTAATCTACATCCACTTTTGAACCCATTCTTATTATAATATCTCTTTTTACAATTTGAATGAACTCTCTTTTACATTCATTTTCCCTTTTTCTCCTCTTTTCACTCTCTTTTAGGATCTAATTCCACTTGAATTCGACTGGGAATTGATAGGATCTCTTGCTTTATGGTGATAGACGTATTAAACTTCGTTCACTTGAGCCATTGAGTGATCTTCATAAATTCCTTAGAGATTTAGTGGTAGATCTAAGCTAGAGAGAGATTGAAGATCATTTGAATGTGTTGGAGAGGCTTATCATGTAGTTTGAGTAAGATCCGATGGGCTTTGATCCGACTGGAAGTAGCTTCAATGATCATATGAATGGATTTGATTCCCATGAGGTTGGAGAAGTGTTGTTAGATCCGTGGAAGCCATTAATGAAACTTGGAATGGAGCTTGGAGGTTGAAGAAATGATTTGGCGGCCTTTCGGGGTGAAGAAAATCCATTCCTGGAATTGTGGAGCAAGGGGCTATTTATAGAAGAAGTTTGAAGGCAGTGGCAGTCTTGTAATCATGGGTATAGAAATTGGATCGGGCTGAAGCTAATTACAGAAATGCCACCAGTTCTGGCCGATCTAGATCTACCCGATCCGGATCTGCCTGATCCAGATCTGCCCGATCCAGATCTGTCCGATCCAGATCTGCCCAATCAAGATCTGTCCGATCCAGATTTGTCCGATCCAGATCTGCCCGATCCAGATTTGTCCGATCCAGATCTTCCCGATCCAGATCTACCCCATCCAGATCTGCCCCATCCAGATCTGCCCGATCCAGGTCTTCACGATCCAGTTCGTCCCGATCCAGTTCAGCCCGATCCAGATCGGCCTAGTCCACATCGGCCCGATCTAAATCGGCCCGATCCAGATCTGCCTAATCCAGATCTGCCCGATCTAGATCTATCCGATCCAGATCTGCCCAATCCAGATCTGTTCGATCCATATCTTCTCGAACCAGATCTACCCGATCCAGATCTGTCCGATCCAGATCTGCTCGAACCAGATCTACCCGATCCAGATCTGGCCGATCCAGATCTATCATACCCAAATCTGTCTGACCCAGAATTTTAAATTGTGTTTTAACAGGGTTGACAATAAACTAAGTTCACGTTCCACAACAAACAATATAATCATACGGATAAACGTTATCAATATTAGTGAGGAATCCAGTTGGATTTCGCTAACCTGTTATTCCCTGCAAAACAATAGGTTACCACAATTCAAATCATTCACTTCTGTATGGCCAATCAAATTCGTTTTCCATCTAAATAGATGACATAAACAATTTAATAATAACAATCAATAATAACTGTAACAGTAAGTACTGGGCTAATATCAGAAATTCAAGCATACTGCTATTTATTTATAACATTTATATTATTATAAACGTAATCATTGAGGTAAGTTACCTCAATTTTATTTAATTGTTAGAAATAGCAATTGCTTTTCAGTTAAATTAAATAAACGTTTAATTTAACTGTTTTATTCAACAAATGGATATAAAATTAACAAACAGACAAACAACTATCAACAAACATAGCACACAATTATAAACCCGACTTATATGAAATATAAGTGGGAAGAACTGAGTGAGTTTAACTCACATTGATTTGATTCTGTTGTCGCTAAGGCAATTCAGTTTTTAATTAAATCAAACCCAGTGTTTAATTTAATTCAAAATTTCATTTTCTTTCAAGTTCCTCTAACCTAGTTCCAAAATGAAGTGTCCGTCAATATGGTTCCAACGTAGTTTGTTTTACCCAATTCTGATAACATAGGTAAACATTATACATGTAGTCCACAAATTTTAATTATTTAATTAATATTTTCTTAATTACATAATCAGTTTACTAATTACTTTATCTTATCACTGAAATAAGCCGACTCCTATCTGCTTCCTTCATTTCCGCTTCTGTTCCTGTTCAAGGCATTACAAGAATATACATGTTTTAGTATAGGATTTTCGTTTAATTCTGTAATTATATATATTAATAAGCTTAATTACTTTTTGATTAAGGTGCATTACTGATTTGCTTAAGGAAAAGTATGGCTGATTTTCTTCATTTTGGAAAAATACCAGGCTGACCTGTCCACGACTCAGAGAAACATAAATTAGTTTCTTAATGATGTAATTAACTATGTTAATTACTATTTTTGTTAAACAAATTATTGGGTTAAAGATTATACTGCCGACAGTATTCTTCCTTCTCATGATACACTGCTTCATTTTCAAAATAAGGCCGACGTCGCTCTGTCTTCAACATCGATTGGCTCCACCCCAACCGTTCATCGGTGTTCGATCAGATATCACCAGTCACTGTAGCCCAGCGCCGCCCGTCCCCACGTGAAATAGCTCGAATCTCGAAGTCTTCAGGCACCAGTAATTTTCCATGAACATTGGCACATTTAGCATCAATTTCTTGTCATCAGAGGTCACGGCAACTCATCACCGCCGTCCAGCTTCGCGATCTCGACAGGATAAACAAGCTTTTAGTTGAAAGATTCTCGAGTTGATTAAGAGATCAAACGGTTTTGGAGGGGAATGATTGGTGATATTCTGCGTTGGTATGTCAGAGCAGGCGGCACTTTATTCATGTTGACTAGACAGATATTTTTGACCCATATACTTTAGGGTTTGGGTAGCTTTTATAGTGTAGGACTCATTAAAATATTAATAAAAAAACTTAGTCATGAATTAATTTGTAAAAACAACATCAAACAACCTCTGAACGAGATGAAACTCCTAATCCTATCATATATTCTGGACACAATGGGACAAATTTTGTCGAATTCCGAGGTCGTTTATAAATATTCCTTTATAATTCGCAAGCTAAAATCACGCGTTTAAATTGCCTATGATTATAAAATAAATCCAATCAACTTGAAACTTTGAAATTCTACTAGTCCTTTTCTTTCTGGATCCAATGAAATTTGTTTAATTAAAATCGGAGTTCATTTGACCAGTCGTTTATTCCTTTAAAGTTACCCCTGTCTAAATTGACCAAAATAATATAAACGATTAAGACGTTTATTGTTGCCATTATCAAACGGTAAGTCCGATTGACACGAAAATTGAAATCCTACAATAATTAATAAATATGAATCCAGCGATACAAGTTTCGTTGCATTCCGAGATAGTTTCTCATTACGCTATTTTATATGCCAAACAAAGCTATTTTGGACCAAAATATCCAATGTCCAAAAATAAAAAACTACCTACCTATCCTGACTCTAGACGTTAATATGAATTCAGTGGAATTCATCTCGTAACTTAATTCGGTCATCTGCTTTAGTTATATAAAAATACTCCCCTATTAAATTAATTTAATTTAATTACGCGCTATAGAAAATGATTGAGAATTTATGGCTACTGTTGTCACATATGATATTGGTTTACCACTAAATTTGGTATCGTGCAATTATTTAACGTTACAGTTCCAAGCAAACTAATTTTATCGAAAACCGAGGCCGCTTGCAAAATGGCCCTTTTAAGGCTTATATAATATCGATAAAATATTAATTTAAATTCCAAAATAATTTAATCAAATAATAATAAATCATTATAATCATAAATACCCAACTGGAAATATCATATAACATTAAATATAAATTATATAACTCAATATCATCAATTCGAGTTAAAATGGCGCCCAATTTATATCGAAATCCCCTTTAAATTTATTAACAAACATTATATTTTAATAACGATTTCCATAGCGACTATTTTAAAATTTGAATTGGGCATAACTAACAATCTATAACACAAAATCTGAATTTTTCTCTTTCATACGAAAATTATAATAAAAAAGATTCGAGCTTTCTTGTTTTACAGAAATCCGACTTAAAACGGATTCTGTATATCAATTTGAAGTTCAAAACTCAATATTACGAACTACCGCGCCATTTCGTGCTCGTTTAATTTAAATATAAATTGATGTTCAAACTTCGTTTTTAAATAAACAAATTTAATATTAAAATCCATTAATATTACAAATATAATATTTGAAATAATAAAATAAATTAAATATTAACTACCAAAAATAGGGATATTACATTCTTCCCGCCTTAAAAGAATTTCGCCCCCGAAATTACTAAGGTAGGAAAAATGTGACAAAACCATTAATTTTCAAAACCCAATTTATATAAAATCAAAAACCAATTTAATATCATTAATAAAACTTTTCAAAAATATCAAAAAAATTATAACATGTTGAATTCCTGGAAAAATTTGAAAGAGTCTTCCCTGTACGGAGTGACATCTGCGATATCGCAAGGACAAATAATATATATACATCGACCCACTCGGTCGGAAAACAAAATTCAAAATCCATAATTTTTTATTTTCGCGTAGGCGTACATTTTACTAGCGCTATTAAGCATATTTGCTTAATGTATTATGCGATCTACTCAACCAAAATCTAATCCCCAAAGCCATCTAGCACATGTACTTAACTCAGTTCAACATATTTGTAATAATGTCATGATATATAAAGTAACATTTCATTAATCACCAAATATATCAACACGAAATCCATAATCAAACATGAGCGTCAATTCAATTTCAAATACAGGGTTTAAATCGTTAATTTCAATATATATGCAGTTTTACTCCAATTTATAAGGCTGGAATTTGTTTTTATTTCATTCAACTCTTATTTAAACTACTGATGAATTTATTCAACGAATCAAACAATCGGTAGTCAATCAATAACCAATACACAACCAACTCAATTGAATCAACTGAATTTACATTCAGTATTAATATTTACATTGATTTCACATATTTGAACCTCAGTCCGTTAATATCTGATTGATTTTTATTAAATTATTATTCATTTAATTTCCAGATTTATTTTATTATATTATCATTCTTAACTTCACTTAACCAAGTTAAGTTTCAATTTCAAATCCAATTAACTAATTGAATTTTCTAACCAAATTCTGATTCATTCTATTTTTAACTTGTCTTAAGTTAAATCCCGGTTCATTCAATTCATATTACAATTCATATTCACAACTCCATATGTGGAATTTCTTCTGGTTATATTAAACCATTCCAATTCATAATCCAATTTCAATCTTATTCAAATCAAACAAACACATCAAATACACCAGAATCTCAATAATTTGATAAAATTATGTCTTTTCTATATAAAAACATATTCTAGGTAAAATTATTTCATTAACCCTCTTTACAAAACAATATTATATCCACTACCAGTTCAATGCTTCTCAACACTTGAACCGGTCAATCAACATAGTATAAAACATTTGTAAATAATTTTTAAAAATACGCTCGCATATATATACACTCAAACTCAATCTAGGGTATTGCTAAACCTATCTCTATCGAGTTACACCACAGACCCAAGGTTATTACTAAACCATTGCTCTGATACCACTTTGTAACGACTACTTTTTAAGTACATTTTAAGACGACGTTTATTAACCCATGTCAAGTCAAAATACACCAAAAAAAGGATAGTTAATAAAAAGAAATTAGAGGGTGAGATAATAAAGAAAGAAATATTAGAATAGAAGAATAAGAATCAACAACATATAGTCTCACATCGCGCGGAAAAATATAATATGGAAATAAATCTTTACTGAGAGCCTTTTAAAAATACTTGCAATCATCAAAGTACATCAACACATCCGGACAGTTATAATAATCTTTCCTCCTTACAAGACTTAGCAGAATCCACATTGATATATCATACGTCCAAACTTCTCCAACTTGTCTTCTGAAATTTGCAGCATCCAAATCTAAACATGTAAAGCCCGGTCTAACCCGAGCATTGCAAAGGTTGAATCAGTCTGGTGAACCATAGTGAGAAAAACACACTAAGTTTAAGGTATCATCCAACTTCATTTTAAAGTCAAAATATTTTCAAAAAGGATGACCGTAAGACCGAATTTACACATAAATAAAAATGGTTTTTACCTTACAATAACCTAAAATATTTTTGAAATATATATCTTTTCTGATATTATAATAATGTCTGATACAAATAAATACAACCTAGCTGAACACTTGCATCTCACGCTCCATATACATAGTATACAATAAAAAGCACAGACTCTTATTGGAGAATGGATTTCCATAGCAAGGTATGGGCAACCACCTTCCAAACAATGTATCTTTAGAGGGGAATGCATCAAGTACAACAAGAACATCTTGCAGCTCTGGCTAAACATGATCGACCCCTCAATTCGCTTGAGAGTACCAAATATATTGTCACCTTCGTTTGGAACCAACATAACCATTCCCGGGAGATACAGAAGCGAAAAGAAGAACAAACATGAATATTCTCTAGATGGTGACAATATACCCTAATGGGAGCGACCCACATAGCCATGCGACCTACCCGATTTTTACCTTTTCCCGGTTGATGAAGCTTGAATCTACGCTTTACCTTTATAATCAGTACATCACATTCACTTCGAATGCCACATCGTCAGATCCATCAAAATACTTTACGTGCTAGCTAAAGAAGTTTCCTTTTCCACCTCCACACTTAGTACAATTGAAGAAATCAATGTACGTGACCTTTCTGAAAATACTCTGTCTGACATTCATCCATACACGTCACTTAGGAATAGGATGAACCGAAGGCACCCTCCTACTGCATCCTAGGGATCACCCTGAGAATCAGTAGCGAGAAGTCCTTGCGAATCCGTAGATTTCCAACCATGACAGAATCACCGTCAAATAACTCTGCTTGCAAGTCAAAGAGATTCGACAAGTAGTCCTTCCACTTATGAAGATCAACATGATTCAATAGCTCTATCTCGAATCAGCATCTTTAACGTATTCGTATTTGCTAGACGAAATGGTTTTTCGAATATAAATTCGATCCCGATCTTTTCGTTCCAACAATCGTATGAGCCAAATTTGATAGTCAGTTACTTAACTATCAAATAAAATAACCATTCATCCATATTAACTGATTCACTGCTCAGTATCATTTAGCCTCTTTAATGAACATTCTGTTCATTATATTCTTTAAATTTCCAATAATTGAGATATAGCTTTTACTTCTTATTATAAAATAAGAATATTCTCCAAATTCATTTAATTCAACTTATAAACTTTTCGAAAACAGTTTATAATATCATTTTACGGAAATCATAACTTATGTTTCCCCCAACTACTCTTGTTTGTAAACTAATACTAACCTTTGATAATCATGGAATCGTTCAAGTTAGGGCATTTTATTTACCTCTCAGACCTTGACCAACAACTTTCACATCTTTAGAATAAAAAGAATTTTATTAACCACACGTTTCTTTTGAAAACCCATTTAAATCTCGACCTGGTTTACTTAATTAATTTTTAAGTAAACTCTTATTAACTCTTTCTATTTACGTTCATAATCCTTTACAATATTATATACAAGCTTCGGTTCTATTATAAATAGAATCCTTATGACAATTCCTTTGATATCTCTTTATTATTATATTACAAATTAATTTTAACTATTCAAATTCATTTGATTTAAAACCACATAAAAAAAGATTTTATAAATCTTATATTAATATATTATACAATTATTATTTTGGTATCTTTAAAATTCTTATATTGACATTTATCAAAACAATTAAACTTATCATCTGTAACAAACATTACAGATATCATTTTAAAAATATACAATAATCCTGTAAAAAATCTTATGTCTAAAAATAGTTCATCTCATTTTTAAAAAATGTTACAAAGCACATTTACAAACCCTTAACTTTATTTACCAATTCGATTCCATTTCTAAAACTTTAAATTTCCATTTACAAAGTCTTTTGTAAATTAATTAGAACAACTTACCATTTGTTTTCATTTCCACATCTTTGACTTCATTTAAAAAATCTCATTTGCAATTCATTATCGACAACTAATATTCGTTGTTAATATCCAAACCTTTAACTTCATTTATACTCTTACTTTCAGTTAGTAATCCAAAATTCGGAATATCATATTCCGAACCTCAGAATAAAACTCACTTTGATTAATCATTCTGAACTTCGGATTACTACATTTCGAACCTTGGAAGAAAACTCACTTAGCCATTTCATATCATTACCCAACTTTTCAATTTATACTTATCCAAATCCTTTATCTTAGGAATTTATTTTACAACTCTTTCACGTATAAATCGACTCATACTCGTGCATCCAATTATATTACATTTTGGGAAAATCTTTATTTAACAATTTATTTTAACTATCGAATTTAATCCGATTACAAATTCATATTTGTCATTTCAATCGAAACCCTATTTTTAAATATCAATCCCATTTATATTTCTCATTTATAAATCCATATTCATATATTCAACTTCGATTTCATTTAAAAAAAAATCTGAAATCTCATTCCCAAATCAGTACTCATTTCCAAATCCATCGATTTGTTAATCTTATTCACGAAATATTATTTAATCACATTTCTTATATTTTAAAAATCATAGTTCAAAATGATTATATATTTACGAAAATATCACTTTTAACCTCTTTTATAAATTCTCGTATAACCTACTATTCCATCATTTCATTTTAATATTTTTGAATTGATTTAAACTTCCTTTATAGTCGTTAGGGCCTTTACAAAACCATTTCAACATTTAAATAATCAACACAATAAATTTATATCGTCTAACCAATTATTTAATAATATATTACGTCTCTAGCAGTTATATTTTATATATTTATAAAATTATAAATTTAACTTTGATATATATCTTTACAATCAAAATCATATTTCCAATCCATATAAAAATATATTCATATCTTTGAAACCACTCGAAATCCATTTAATATCGATTTCGAAAAATCATTTCTTTTAATCGACGGTAATGAAGAGGCAAATTGCTACTATTGTACCAAACCATGAAATATAGACCAAGTTCACGTTCCATAATAAACAACATAATCATATTGATAAATGTTATCAATATTAGTGAGGAATTTAGTTGGATTCCTCCAACCTGTTATTCCCTGCAAAACAATGGGTTATCACAATTCAAATCATTCAGTTCAATATGGCCAATCAATATTCGTTTTCCATCTAAATAGATGACATAAACAGTTTGATAATAACAATCAATAATAACTGTAACAATACTGGGCTAATAACAGAAATTCAAGCAGTCAATTATTTATTTATAACGTTCATATTATTATAAACGTAACCAATAAGGTAAGTTATCTCAACTAGATTTAATCATTAGAAATAACGATTAGTTTTCAATTAAATTAAACAAACGTTTAATTTAATTGCTTCAGTAAATATATAAATATAAAATTAACAAACAAACAACCATCAACAACCATAGCAAACAACTATATAACCCGACTTATATGAAATATAAGTGAGAAAAACTGAGTAAGTTTAACTCACATTGATTTGATTTCGTTGTCGCTAAGGCGATTCGATTTTTAATTAAATTAAACTCAGTGTTTAATTTAATTGAAAATTCCTGCTGCTTTCAAATTCCTCCAACCTAGTTCCAAAATGAAGTTTCCGTCAATATGGTTCCAACGTAGCTTGTTCCACCCAATTCTGGCAACATGGGAAAAAGTTATACATGTTTTAGTCCATAAATTTTAATTATTTAACTAATATTTTCTTAATTACATAATTAGTTTTACTAATTACTTTCTCTTATCACCGAAATAAGCTGACTCCTGTCAGCTTCCTTCGTTTCTGCTTTTGTTCCTATTTACGGAATAACAAGAATACACATGTTTTAGTATAGGATTTTCATTTAATTCCATAATTATATATTAATAATCTTAATTACTTTTATTAAGGTGTATGGCTAATTTGCTTCAGGAAAAGTAAGGTTGTAACACCCCGAATTTTCTATTAACACTAAAGTTGCTAAAATATTAATAAGTGTGTAAGAGAGGGGATGTATCTAATATGAATATAAAAATATTAATAAGTGTGTAAGAGAGGGGATGTATCTAATATGAATATAAAGATATTAATAAGTGTGTAAGAGAGGGGATGTATCTAATATGAATATAAAAATATTAATAAGTGTGTAAGAGAAGGGATGTATCTAATATGAATATAAAAATATTAATAAGTGTGTGAGAGAGGGGATGTATCTAATATGTATATAAAAACAATAATAAGTAAAGGGGGATGTATCTAATATGTACATTGTAGAATATATATATATATATATATTTATGACATGAATAGAAGTTTATTAATATGCTAAGTGTTTGCTGAGTCACTTCTGACTCATTGCTGAGTCAACAAGATAAACCCCATCTTGTCTGAACGGCTGCGGTTATTTCTAGGTTAAATATAATGGCCTAAATGAATTTTAAAAATCTATAAATAAGTGGGTAGACCCTAGACCTAAATCACTTGTAAAATTAGAGAAGCTACCGTCATGCTGCTGATATGGAGTTCAGCATAGCCGTCACAAACTAAGAAGAGGAATCCTAATCATCTACAACTAAATTCTACTCAACAAAACAAATCAAACCAAAGAACTTTCTCTAATTCTTTTCTTTTGTTGGTGAGTATGATGATTCTCACAAGACTATTACAAACTAATTTGACTCAGTTATGAATGGATCACAAGAAAGTGATGTGATTTGTAATTGTAAATTCTATATATTGTGGATCTCTTATTATGTTATTATGTTTTCGTATGATGTAAATTATATATGCTATGTCATGCTATGTTGTAAATTCTCTTATGCTATGTCGTGCTATGTAGAGAATCATGTCAAGCTATGTTATACTATCATACTATGCCATGTTATAAATCATGCTATATTATGTTGAAAAATCATGTTGTTGGATCATGCTTAAAGTTATGTTTTTTTTTCTTAATTTAAATGGATCTTGTTTATGGGAATTTGCCTATTAGGTTAGAAACTATAATTAAATAAAACTTGATTATGGGAATTTGCCTATTGAGTTAGGTGTACCCATATAAAACCATGTTGTTAAAAAATTAGATGATGTTGATTCACACATGTTCATATGTAAGTTTATGAAAATTGATTGAGATCATATTAGGTGAATTTTGAACAAGTTGACACCTTTAGGTCCATGACATGTATAATCTATGCAAGTTGGACATATGCAAGTTTCACCCCTTATTATGATTCATTTGGTCACATATACATGTTGTTATTATGATAATCTCTTTTATGCTATGAGTTAGGCTATTCGAGTCTAACATATATTTTGCGAATAAACGTTCAAACGTGGGGTAGGGGTAATATTAGGAATTAATAAATTGGGTGCAATTTTGTAAGATGTTGCATACCATGAATGAATGTCCATAATTGAGTCAATTATGGACATTGTTAAAAATTGGAAGTAATTAATAATTCAAGTAGGGAATTATTAAAATTGGGGGAAAGTGGATTATTATTAATAATCAATGCTTAGGACACGAGGTTGGACCCGTTTGTGATGTAAACCTGCCCGGACCCGCCCGGCAAATCCAGTAGTCACAAATGTCGGCCCAATGTGAGAGGTCCTAGGCCCAAACTAAAGCATAACAGTTGTAAAGACACGAGGTTAGACTCTTTTATGGTGTAAGACTTCCCGGACCCGCCCGGCAAATCCAGCTGCCATAAATGCCAGTCTAATGTGAGAGGTCTTTATGAGGTTATGGCCTTAATGAACTAAGAAATACTTAACCAGATAATCATGTAAGGTGGGACATGGGGGTTAAGTAGGTGCCTTGGGTGGCATGAGGAATCTGGTGGTTGCCTTTAGAGGCATTTGAAATACGATTAGACTTAACCAAACACACATGTAAATGAACATGACTAAGTGGGTTAAGTGGGATGGACTAATGGGGACAAGCTTAGGTGGAATGCTTGTGGTAAATAGTGGGGGCCCATTTCAACCAGTATCCCAAAACGTATCTTTGTGGGCTCGACCCAAGTCGAGGACGGGACACGCATACTGGGTTTGACTATAAGAGGCCAAAACAGGGAGCGGTGGCAACGCAAGTCCAACGGGTTTCATATGCGTGTGTGGACCCGGGCTGGTAGGTAAGACGTTGTTGCATCGTGTAGGTATAAGCCGTGCATGTCCGTTGTATCAGGTTGCCACTTTAGGGGAGTGATACACCCCACTGTGGGGCCAGCACGGGTATCTACAAGTTAGGGAGCCGATCGAATAATGGGAAGTAGGGTACACCTAGTGGAGATAGGGGCAGGCGGCACCTATGTAGTCAGCTAGGGGTACGTAAAGCCATTGGGAAAGTTTCTAAGTGAAGCTAAGTGGGATGAATCTTTAGGGTGACTGGTGTGGTGCAGTATAGTGTTTATCCTTTAGTATTTAGGAGCGCCTATAACGTTGCCTTTAGCGATTGTCTATGTCCTTAATCTGCTCTTCATAGACATTTTCTTGTTTTCCAGCTTATGCCTTAGTCCAGTTATTTTGGTAATAGTATTGTAGAATTATCATATTCACCAGACTTTATGTCTGACCCCCTCTTTTCCATCCTTTTTCTCCCTTCAGGTCCGCAGGTTGGGCCAAGTTCTAGTGGAGTCTAGTTGGATCGCTTATCTTCTGGAAAGCTTGGACTGCTGAAGTAAAGTCCAGCTTGTTATCTTTCTTTTAATGGCTATTCATGTAATGGGATTATGTACTTGTTTTATCAAGATAGATATTGTACTTGACATTGAATATGGTGTTATGATGAAATCAAACATGTTTTGACTTCTGCTACAATGAAATAAAGTTTTTGAATTTCCAAGTACTATTTTATATCTGTCTTGTTGTAATTTTACTGTTCTATATTCACTTAAAACCTCCATGGAAGTTAATGCATTCCCTTTGTGAGTGACATTAATGGACGTGGGGTGTTACACGTGGTATCAGAGCATAAGGTTACCAGAACAGATAAAAAAAATTTTAGAAAAATATTTTTTTTCTAAAGTATTTTTGGAAGAAGTGCTTTCAAAAAAAAACATGTTATTTAAAGAGAGTTTTTATGAAAAACATAATCCCAAATAGCCACATCCTTATCTTTATCTTTCGAATTCTCCATTTTGAATCTTTCCTTTTTCGTTTCAGCATGGCTGAAGATCTTAATCTCCCAGAAGGTGTGACGATTCCAGGGTGGTTTAGGAGATACTTGGAGGCTAGGGCCACCACTGCAGGCCCAGCGGATATTCCTCCACCCCTAGTTGCACCCATTCCTCCTCCTCCTCCTCCTCCTCGTGTTGACACTTTTGCAAAGACGTGCAAGGAATTCAAGGCTATGGGAGGAAAAACTTTTCAAGGGACTGAGACGTTTGTGGAGGCCAGAGATTGGCTTAAGGAGACTGAGGAATTGTTGGATATCTTTGAAGTGGAAGATGGGAGGAAAGTCCGTTTAGCTGCTTGGTTAATGAAGGGAGAGGCCTCGTTTTGGTGGGAGGTCACTAACGGGGAACGTCCAGTTGATTCATGGGCGGATTTCAGACGAAGGTTTGAGGCAAAGTTTCTTTCAAGGGCAGAGGAGAACTTAAATATGGAAAAATTCCTGGCACTAAAGCAAGGGAGCTCATCAGTAAAGGAATATGTCAATAAATTTAATCAGTTAGCAAGGTTTGGCTTGGAGTTGGTGAACACGCCAGAGAAGAAAGCTTTGAGGTTCGTTAGAGGCTTGAATGAACCATTGCAAGGGTTGGCTATGACCCACATCCCTATGGGAGCCACCTTTGAAAAGCTAGTAGAAATGGCACTTATGCATGAGGATAAGGCAGTTGAAAAGAAAGGGGATCAGAAGAAACCCCAACAGCAAAATAAGAAGGGTGGTAAAAACAATAATGGCAAAGGGAAGAAGAAATGCTTCAATTGTGGGACGCCTGGCCATCTCAGCAAAGATTGTAGAAAGAAAAAGAAGACTAGTTGTTTTCATTGTGGAGATGCGGGACATTTAGTGAAGGACTGTCCAAAGAAGGGGCAGAGGGCAGGGTCTACCTCGGGAGGACAGGTGCAGGCTCTTATGGCACCAGGGCAGGCAAGGGGGGCAAGTTCAGGCTATTGCGGCCCCACCGCTGCAAGAAAGAGGTAGAACAATTTCTGTTGAAAGCTTAGTTTTTCTGTTTGATCATCCTGTCCGTACCTTATTCGATTCTGGCACATCTCATTCGTTTATCTCTGCATCATTAGTTGAATCACTGCACTTGAACACCAGTTTAGTAGAGGATCCCCTGGTCGTTTCAAATCCAATTGGGGGTTCGACTCATTTGACCATGATATGTTTGGATTTGAAAATCTCTATACTTAGCGTTGAATTTAGATGTGATGCTTATGTATTGGGCTTCACGGGCTATGGGCTAATTTTAGGAATGGATTGGTTGTCTAGAAATAGTGCCATTCTTGATTGTGAAAGGAGAGTAGTTAGGCTTGTGACTCGCCTTGGTAATGCTCTCGACATCTTTTGTAATCCCATAAATTCCGTTATGCTAAGTTATCTTGAATCGCTTGACGCATCTGTAGAGAACCTGCGATCGGTAGAAGTGGTCCGGGAATATCCGGATGTGTTTGAGGAGGTGAAGGGCTTACCTCCAAAGCGGGAGATAGACTTTCGAATTTATCTTGTGGATAATGCTAAACCCGTATCTTTGCCAGTGCGCCACATGGCTCCTCGTGAAAGGGGGGAACTCAATAAGCAAGTAAAGGAGTTGCTTGAGAAGGGGTTCATAAGACGTAGTATATCGGAGTGGGGTGCTCCAGTAGTTTTTGCCACAAAGGCGGATGGGTCTCTTAGACTTTGTATGGACTATAGAGAACTAAACAAGCTTACTAAAAAGAACCGACACCCACTGCCGAGGATTGACGATCTCTTTGATCAGTTAGTTGGCGCCTCAGTGTTTTCGCAGTTGGACTTAGCCACTGGCTTTCATCAACTGAGAGTGGCTGAGGATAGTATAGATAAGACTTCTTTTAGGACTCCTGACGGATTCTATGAATGGCTAGTGATGCCCTTTGGTTTGACAAACGCCCCTGCATATTTTGTTGATTTGATGAGTAGGGTGTTTAGGGAATACCTTAACAAATTCGTGGTAGTCTTTGTGGATGACATCTTAGTCTTTTCTAAGAATAAAGAAGAGCACTCCCTACATCTTAGGGAAGTGTTGGAAACCCTTCGAGCGCATAACCTTAAGGCAAAATTTTCTAAGTGTCACTTCTGGAGGAAGGAAGTACGGTTCTTAGGGCACGTGGTTTCCAAAGAAGGGATAGCAGTGGATCCCGCAAAGGTGGTGGCCATCCAAGATTGGAAGGTCCCTAAAAATGCAACCGAAGTAAGAAGTTTCTTGGGGTTGGCTGGCTATTATAGGAAGTTTATCAAAGACTTCGCAAAAATATCAGCTCCATTAACACGATTAACGAAGAAGAACCTGGTTTTTACGTGGGACAAAGATTGCGATGATGCGTTCCAACGTTTAAAGAGAGCCTTAACTTCAGCCCCAGTCTTAGTGCTGCCAGACGGGAATAAACCGTTTACCATCTATACTGATGCTTGTGGGACGGGACTTGGCGCGGTCCTCATGCAAGAGGGAAGAGTAATAGCCTATGGTGGAAGGCAGTTGAGGGTTCATGAAAAGAATTACCCCACGCATGACTTAGAGCTAGCCGCAATTGTTTTCGCGCTTAAGTCTTGGCGTCACTATCTTCTTGGTGAGAAATTCGAACTGTTCACTGACCAAAAATCATTAAAATACTTATTCTCTCAGAAGGATTTGAATTTAAGGCAGCAACGGTGGATGGAATTCTTAGCCTCCTACGATTTTGAAATAGCATATACCCCGGGCAAGGGTAACGTGGTGGCAGACGCCTTAAGTAGGAAAAGGTTGTCCTTGAGTCCGTTGTTTGTTGAACGACAAAGCTTAGAATTCATCTCTATGTTTGACTTTAGACCCTCCGTTGACTTAGTACCCGGTCTGTTAGCATCCTTGGAGGTTAGACCTACACTTCTAGGACGGGTTGGTGAGGCACAGCGAGACGACCCACAGTTGGTTGAGATAGTGGAAAAGCTCAAAGGGGGGGAGTCGTCAAGCCATCTTCGTAGGTATACCCTAGACGATAAGGGTTGGTTACGAAGGGATAATAGACTTTGTGTACCACAAGACGAAGACTTAAGGAAGGCCATTCTTGATGATGCTCATCGCTCAAAAATGACCATTCATCCCGGCGGGGATAAGATGTACAAAGATATGAAGCGGGTTTTCTTTTGGGCCGGTATGAAAAAGGATGTGGCCGAGTACGTCGCTAGATGCTTGGTGTGCCAACGAGTTAAAGCAGAACAAAAGAAACCCGGTGGGTTGCTTCACCCATTAGAAGTTCCACTATGGAAATGGGAAAGCATCTCAATGGATTTTGTGGATGGATTACCAAGATCAAGGAAGGGTAACACGGGGATTTGGGTTATAGTAGATAGACTTACTAAAAGCGCCCATTTTATTCCCGTGAAAAGTAAGAGGACTGCTCCGTGGTTGGCTTCTGTATACATTAAGGAGATAGTTCGTTTGCACGGTATTCCTTCTAATATAGTAAGCGACCGTGACCCCATCTTTACTAGCGATTTTTGGAAGAGTTTACAAGAGGCGGTAGGGACTCAGTTATGTTTGAGCACCGCACATCATCCTCAGACAGACGGCCAGACCGAGAGGGTGAATCGCATTCTAGAGGATCTTTTAAGGCTTTGTATCCTAGACTTTGGGGGTACATGGGAAGAGCACCTTCCGTTAGTAGAATTCGCATATAACAATAGCTTTCAGTCTAGTATTGGCATGGCACCTTTCGAAGCTCTTTATGGAAGGCCTTGCCATTCGCCTACATGTTGGTGGGAATCTACCGATAAAATCCTACTTAGGCCCGATATGGTTAGGGAAACCTCGGAGAAGATTGAGTTGATTCGAAGGAGGATGAAAGCAGCACAAGATAGGCAGAAATCGTATGCTGATAAGAGGAGGACAGATCTTGAGTTTGACATTGGGGACATGGTTTTTATCAAAGTATCTCCGTTACAGAATGTTGTTCGCTTTGGGTCCGTGGGGAAATTAGCACCAAGGTTTGTAGGGCCGTTTCCTGTAAAAGACAGGATTGGGAAGATGGCATATAGGGTGGAGTTGCCTGAGAAACTTAGTGGAGTACACGACGTATTCCATGTATCACATTTGAGGAAGTGTTTGCACAAGACCGCGGAGGTGGTAGAGCCGAGCTTGCTTAAAGAGGTGGAAATATAGCGTGATGCAACAATTAGACGAGCTCCTACATGCATTCTTGGGTCGGAGATCAAAAAGTTGAGGAATCGAGAGGTCAGACTGGTTAAAGTGCAATGGGGAAATGATGAGAGCAACGCAACTTGGGAGACAGAAGAGAAGATGCGTTCGTTGTACCCTTTTCTTTTTGAGGGTATGTCTTTTAATTTCTCCTTTATCGCTTAGCTTATCTTATCTTATCTTTAGTATGTCCTCTCATTAGTATCTTTGACCTTTAGTTAGGATAATCCTATGGTTGAAACATGTGTTTGAGACATGTTATGTATGATGGATGCAAAATGGATGCAAGTGTTTGCTAGTGGTTGCTCGTGGATGCATATATACACACACTTTAGGCACTAGATCGGCTCAGTCACTTCATATTGCATATTGCATATTGCATATATATGGATGTATTTAGTATAATGGATGTATAATGGTTGTACCATCATATGGATGCTGCATTCGGTTGAATAGGTGTGCACGCATATAGAAGTAGTATGTAAGCAATTAGGATCTTTTGCATACATAATGGATTCTTGACACTTACATAATTTGCATTAAGGAGGTCAACTAAATCAGTAGACCGCCTGATTTCGCATTAGGTAAGGACATGTACACACACTTGCATATGATCATAAAGCATTAGAAGTCTTTTAAGGACAATGGATGCCTGTGTATGATGGATGAGTAGATGGACGTTTGGATGGTAGGATATACATTCTTCCAGACTTGAAGATTTCGGGGACGAAATCCTAAAAGGAGGGGAGAATGTAACACCCCGAATTTTCTATTAACACTAAAGTTGCTAAAATATTAATAAGTGTGTAAGAGAGGGGATGTATCTAATATGAATATAAAAATATTAATAAGTGTGTAAGAGAGGGGATGTATCTAATATGAATATAAAGATATTAATAAGTGTGTAAGAGAGGGGATGTATCTAATATGAATATAAAAATATTAATAAGTGTATAAGAGAGGGGATGTATCTAATATGAATATAAAAATATTAATAAGTGTGTGAGAGAGGGGATGTATCTAATATGTATATATAAACAATAATAAGTAAAGGGGGATGTATCTAATATGTACATTGTAGAAAATATATATATATTTATGACATGAATAGAAGTTTATTAATATGCTGAGTGTTTGCTGAGTCACTTCTGACTCATTGCTGAGTCAACAAGATAAACCCCATCTTGTCTGAACGGCTGCGGTTATTTCTAGGTTAAATCTAATGGCCTAAATGAATTCTAAAAATCTATAAATAAGTGGGTAGACCCTAGACCTAAATCACTTGTAAAATTAGAGAAGCTACCGTCATGCTGCTGCCATGGAGTTCAGCATAGCCGTCACAAACTAAGAAGAGGAAGCCTAATCATCTACAACTAAACTCTACTCAACAAAACAAATCAAACCAAAGAACTTTCTCTAATTCTTTTCTTTTGTTGGTGAGTATGACGATTCTCACAAGACTATTACAAACTAATTTGACTCAGTTATGAATGGATCACAAGAAAGTGATGTGATTTGTAATTGTAAATTCTATATATTGTGGATCTCTTATTATGTTATTATGTTGTCATATGATGTAAATTATATATGCTATGTCATGCTATGTTGTAAATTCTCTTATGCTATGTCGTGCTATGTTGAGAATCATGTCAAGCTATGTTATACTATCATACTATGCCATGTTATAAATCATGCTATATTATGTTGAAAAATCATGTTGTTGGATCATGCTTAAAGTTATGTTTTTTTTCTTAATTTAAATGGATCTTGTTTATGGGAATTTGCCTATTAGGTTAGGTGTACCCATAAACTTGAAACTATAATTAAATAAAACTTGATTATGGGAATTTGCCTATTGAGTTAGGTGTACCCATATAAAACCATGTTGTTAAAAAATTAGATGATGTTGATTCACACATGTTCATATGTAAGTTTATGAAAATTGATTGAGATCATATTAGGTGAATTTTGAACAAGTTGACACCTTTAGGTCCATGACCTGTATAATCTATGCAAGTTGGACATATGCAAGTTTCACCCCTTATTATGATTCATTTGGTCACATATACATGTTGTTATTATGATAATCTCTTTTATGCTATGAGTTAGGCTATTCGAGTCTAACATATATTTTGCGAATAAACGTTCAAACGTGGGGTAGGGGTAATATTAGGAATTAATAAATTGGGTGCAATTTTGTAAGATGTTGCATACCATGAATGAATGTCCATAATTGAGTCAATTATGGACATTGTTAAAAATTGGAAGTAATTAATAATTCAAGTAGGGAATTATTAAAATTGGGGGAAAGTGGATTATTATTAATAATCAATGCTTAGGACACGAGGTTGGACCCGTTTGTGATGTAAACCTGCCCGGACCCGCCCGGCAAATCCAGTAGTCACAAATGTCGGCCCAATGTGAGAGGTCCTAGGCCCAAACTAAAGCATAACAGTTGTAAAGACACGAGGTTAGACTCTTTTATGGTGTAAGACTGCCCGGATCTGCCCGGCAAATCCAGCTGCCATAAATGCCAGTCTAATGTGAGAGGTCTTTATGAGGTTATGGCCTTAATGAACTAAGAAATACTTAACCAGATAATCATGTAAGGTGGGACATGGGGGTTAAGTAGGTGCCTTGGGTGGCATGAGGAATCTGGTGGTTGCCTTTAGAGGCATTTGAAATACGATTAGACTTAACCAAACACACATGTAAATGAACATGACTAAGTGGGTTAAGTGGGATGGACTAATGGGGACAAGCTTAGGTGGAATGCTTGTGGTAAATAGTGGGGGCCCATTTCAACCAGTATCCCAAAACGTATCTTTGTGGGCTCGACCCAAGTCGAGGACGGGACACGCATACTGGGTTTGACTATAAGAGGCCAAAACAGGGAGCGGTGGCAACGCAAGTCCAACGGGTTTCATATGCGTGTGTGGACCCGGGCTGGTAGGTAAGACATTGTTGCATCGTGTAGGTATAAGCCGTGCATGTCCGTTGTATCAGGTTGCCACTTTAGGGGAGTGATACACCCCACTGTGGGGCCAGCACGGGTATCTACGAGTTAGGGAGCCGATCGAATAATGGGAAGTAGGGTACACCTAGTGGAGATAGGGGCAGGCGGCACCTATGTAGTCAGCTAGGGGTACGTAAAGCCATTGGGAAAGTTTCTAAGTGAAGCTAAGTGGGATGAATCTTTAGGGTGACTGGTGTGGTGCAGTATAGTGTTTATCCTTTAGTATTTAGGAGCGCCTATAACGTTGCCTTTAGCGATTGTCTATGTCCTTAATCTTCTCTTCATAGACATTTTCTTGTTTTCCCGCTTATGCCTTAGTCCGGTTATTTTGGTAATAGTATTGTAGAATTATCATATTCACCAGACTTTATGTCTGACCCCCTCTTTTCCATCCTTTTTCTCCCTTCAGGTCCGCAGGTTGGGCCAAGTTCTAGTGGAGTCTAGTTGGATCGCTTATCTTCTGGAAAGCTTGGACTGCTGAAGTAAAGTCCAGCTTGTTATCTTTCTTTTTAATGGCTATTCATGTAATGGGATTATGTACTTGTTTTATCAAGATAGATATTGTACTTGACATTGAATATGGTGTTATGATGAAATCAAACATGTTTTGACTTCTGCTACAATGAAATAAAGTTTTTGAATTTCCAAGTACTATTTTATATCTGTCTTGTTGTAATTTTACTGTTCTATATTCACTTAAAACCTCCATGGAAGTTAATGCATTCCCTTTGTGAGTGACATTAATGGACGTGGGGTGTTACAAAGGTTGACTGTCTTCATTCCAGAAAAATACCAAGTGACCTGTCCACGATTTAAAGAAATACAAATTAGTTTCTTAATTATGTAATTAACTATGTTAATTACTATTTTTTTAAACAAATTATTGGGTTAAAGATTATACGGTCGACAATACTCTTCCTTCTCATGATACACTGCTTCATCTTCAAAACAAGGCCGACATCGCTCCCTCTTCAACATTGATTGGCGCCAACCCAATTGTTCATCGGCGTTCGATCATAGATCACCAGTCTCTGTGGCCTATTGCCGCCCATCCCTACGTGAAACGTCTCGAATCTCGAAGTCCTCAGGCACCAGTTATTTTCCACGAACGTCGACGCCTTTAGCATCAATTTCCGGTCATTAGAGGTCACGGCTGCTCATCACCGCCGTCTAGCTTCATGATCCCGATAAGATGAACAAACTTCTAGTTGACAGATTCTCTAGTTGATGAAGAAATCAAAACGGTTTTAGAGGGGAATGATTGGTGACTTTTAGTCATTGGTATGTTAGAGGAGGCAGTGCTTTATTCATGTTGACCTGGCAGATATTTTTTACCCGTATACTTTAGGGTTTGGGTAGCTTTTATAGTGCATGACTCTTTAAAATATTAATATAAAAACTTAGTCATGAATTAATTTGTAAAAAGAACATAAAAACCCTCTGAATGAGATGAAACTCCTAATCCTAGCATAAAAAATATTCCGGACACGATGGGACAGGCTTCATCGAATTCCAGTGTCGTTTGTAAAAATCCCTTTATAATTCGAAGGCTAAAAATCACTCGTTTAAATTTTCTACGATCACAAAATAAATCCAATTAACTTGAAACTTTGAAAGTCTACTAGTCCTTTTCCTTCCGGATCCAATGAAATTTGTTTCGTTAAAATCAGAGTTCGTTTGATTAGACGTTTATTCCTTTAAAGTTACCCCTGTCTAAATTGACCAAAATAATATAAACAATTAAGGCGTTTATTGTTGCCACGATTAAATGATAAGCCTTATGGACAAGAAAATTGAAATCCTTCAATAATTAATTAACACAAAACCAAAGGCACAAGTTTTGTCGCATTTCGAGATTGTTTCCCGGTACGCTATTTTTGTATGCCAAACAACACTATTTTGGACACCAAAATATCCGATGTTCAAAAATAACAAATTACATATCAATCCTGACTATAAACGTCGATATGAATTCAACAGAATTCGTCTCGTAGCTTAATTCCACCATCTGCTCAAGTTATACACAAATACTCCCCTATTAATTTAATTTAATTTAATTACACGCTATAAAAAATGACTGAGCATTTATGGCTATCGTTATCACATATGACATTGGTTTACCACGAAATTCGGTATTGTGCAATAATTTAACGTTACGGTTCCAATGAAACTAATTTCATCGAAAATTGAGGCCGTTTGCAAAATGCCCCTATTTAAGGCTTATATAATATAGATAAAATATTAATTTAAACTCCAAAACAATTACATAAATAATAATAAATCATTATAATCATAAATAACCAACTGAAAGTATAATATAGGTTCAAATATATATTATACAACTTAGTATCTGTAACGATACGGCTTTTACCCGGACCTAATCGATCGCTAGATCGATAAGACCGTTCAAAACCCGAATACGTTAACTCTGAGAATACAACACATCAGAAAAAATAATAGCAGACTTTTATTACATCATAATAATGTTACATCAGAGTACAAAACATATCAGAGTATATGTAAAAACCCGGAATTTTGGGGCCAATTTAAAATTTTATTTTAAGGAAATTATTTATGAAAATGCGTCAGAATTTAAAATTTTCATTATTAAATTAAATTATTAAAGTAAAAAAAGTTAACAATAAATTAAATTCTGACAATATATATATATATATATATATATCTTTGGCTGTCCTCTTAAATATTTCCCCTGTCAATTCAAAATGTAACTTTTAGGAATTCAAAACGTATATTACATGTTCAAAACCTTCATTAATTAGTCAATTTTAAATGAGAAAAGTTGCGAGCATTCATTTCTGACAATAATATTCAGTGCTGTAGTGTTAGTTCGAATTTCTAATAAATAGTATTAATCTAGCATTCATTCTTTCAATTTTATCCTCTCTCTCTCTTTCATTGTTATCTACTTTTAAAATTTGAAAAGAAAATAAAAAATAAATAAATGTGTCATTATAGCGTGTAATCAAAAGGGGATTTAAGGAAACATTTATAAAACACAATTAAAACATAAAACATATTTATACATAATGCACATGCGTGATTTCTGGAATAAAAACAAAACTTTGTCCCACTGTCGAATTTGTAGTTACCTTGAATTCTCACATGTATTTCTGGAAATGATTTATTCCTGAAAACATTGCCTTGTTGGTTACATGCTGAAAATGGTTGATATATATATATATATATATATATATATATATATATATATATATGTATATATATATACTGGCCAAATAATAGACTTGCTGAATTTCTTCGCATAAAAAAAATGAGGTGTTACAGAAAGATAAATAATTAAAATTGATATGTTTTAAATGGTCTTAATTTTGTATAGGTAAAATTTATTTAATTATGGAATATATTCTTGAGTATTAAGTTGTTACATAATAGTTTATATTAAAGCAAATATACACAATATTTCATACGAAAAATGTAAATGATAAATTTGGACGATTCAAAAATATTCCAAATATATTATGGAACAAAATATTAATTTGTACATTTTGTGATTAGACATGGAAAGCAAATGAAAGGCATAAATAATGAATTTAATAAGATATTAAAAAAAAACAACCAAATATGGATATGGGTGGAAATGAATATAAGTGGAAATAAATGCCATTATTCTTAATTGGTGTTGGAGTTGAATCAACTAAATCTAGAAAGATTCCAATGTATTTTCTAAAAATTGTCATTCACTACCCTTTTTATTCTGAAATTTGGAAAATTAATAATATAATATTATATATATATATTCCCTCATAAAACAAATCCTAATTCATTTTATACCCTAGCCGCCGTCATCTACAGTTTTCATGGCCTAAACTCTTCAAATCTTTCTCCTCCAAATTCTTTCAATCCAATCATGAACAATCAAAACTTAATGAACGAAAAAGCAAGAGCTAATCGAGATCTACATAATCATACGGACAAGATCAAGTTTGGTGAAAGGAGTTGCTTGAATTTAGGCTCTAAACCCAACGCGTTCGAGGAAGGTTTCAACAGCAAAGGGGACTTCGAATTGGGAACAATTCATGGTCGTAAGAGTTGAAGCTCTGGGCGTCGACATAGGCTATGTAGATCGGCGGTTAAGGCCTTCAGTGGTGGTGCGTTTTGGGAGCAAAAAGCACGGTTTTTGGGTTCCAGGAAACCACGGTAGAAAGAAGAAGACGATGACTTAAAAATGAGATTAAGGGTAATTAAAAATTTAATGAATTTATTTATTAATTTATGTTAAAAGGGTAATCAATGTTTATAAATCATTTTTTTTTGATACGAGGACCGTTTTACGAACTGTCAGTTGCGTTGAAATCATGACAGCGAGATCTATGACATGGAAAAGACTAGCACAGAAAAGGAGCTATACAAATAAGATGGTGAGATTTCTAGATTTAAAATTAAATTAAAAATATTTATTTATTTATTTATTTTGATTGTGATTGTATATTGATGCACCGTCCGTATAAAAGTTAGATTTACTGATTTGTTGTGATGATGTTTATTTGCTGAATCACATGTTCTTGTTCACATAGAACTTGTCATTTCATTAGAAAATGTTACCATAGAATAAAAGAGAACAAGAACATATGATTCTCTTTCTGGGTCTGAATGAATCTCATTTATTTTATGGTAACATTTTCTAATGAAATGACAAGTTCTATGTGGACAAGAACATATGATTCAGCAAATAAACATCATCACAACAAATCAGTAAATCTAACTTTTATACAGATGGTGCATCAATATACAATCACAATCAAAATAAATAAATAAATATTTTTAATTTAATTTTAAATCTAGAAATCTCACCATCTTATTTGTAGATAGCTCCTTTTCTGTGCTAGTCTTTTCCATGTTGTAGATCTCGCTGTCATGATATCAACGCAACTGACGGTTCGTAAAACGGTCCTCGTATCAAAAAGATATTGATTTATAAACATTGATTACCCTTTTAACATAAATTAATAAATAAATTCATTAAATTTTTAATTACCCTTAATCTCATTTTTACGTCATCGTCTTCTTCTTTCTACCGTGGTTTCATGGAACCCAAAAACCGTGCTTTTTGCTCCCAAAACGCTCCACCACTGAAGGCCTTGACCGCCGATCTACATAGCCTATGTCGACTCCCCGAGCTTCAACTCTTACCACCATGAATCGTTCCCGATTCGAAGTCCCCTTTGCTGTTGAAACCTGCCTCAAACGTGTTGGGTTTGGAGCCCAAATTCAAGCAACTCCTTTCACCAAACTTGATCTTGTCCGTATGATTATGAAGATCTCGATTAGCTCTTGCTTTTTCGTTCATTAAGTTTTGATTGTTCATGATTGGATTGAAAGAATTTGGAGGAGAAAGATTTGAAGAGTTTAGGCCATGAAAACTGTAGATGACGGCGGCTAGGGTATAAAATGAATTAGGATTTGTTTTATGAGGAATATATATAATATTATATTATTAATTTTCCAAATTTCAGAATAAAAAGGGTAGTGAATGACAATTTTTAGAAAATACATTGGAATCTTTCTAGATTTAGTTGATTCAACTCCAACACCAATTAAGAATAATGGCATTTATTTCCGCCTATATTCATTTCCACCCATATCCATATTTGGTTGATTTTTTTTAATATCTTATTGAATTCATTATTTATGCCTTTCATTTGCTTTCCATGTCTAATCACAACATGTACAAATTAATATTTTGTTCCTTAATATATTTGGAATATTTTTGAATCGTCCAAATTTATCATTTGCATTTTTCCTATGAAATAGTGTGTATATTTGCTTTAATATAAATCTATTATGTAACAACTTATATACTCAAGAATATATTCCATAATTAAATAAATTTTACCTGTACTAGATTAAGACCATTTAAAACATATAAATTTTAATTATTTATCTTTCTGTAACACCTCTTTTTTTTATGCAAAGAAATTCAGCAAGTCTATTATTTGGCGAGTGTGTGTATATATATATCAACCATTTTCAGCATGTAACCAACAAGGCAATGTTTTCAGGAATAAATCATTTCCAGAAATACATGTGAGAATTCAAGGTAACTACAAATTCGACAGTGGGACAAAGTTTTGTTTTTATTCTAGAAATCATGCATGTGCATTATGAATAAATATGTTTTATGTTTTAATTGTGTTTTATAAATGTTTCCTTAATCCCCTTTTGATTACACGCTATAATGACACATTTTTTTATTTTCTTTTCAAATTTCAAAAGTAGATAACAATGAAAGAGAGAGAGAGGATAAAATGGAAAGAATGAATGCTAGATTAATACTATTTATTAGAAATTCGAACTAACACTACAGCACTGAATATTATTGTCAGAAATGAATGCTTGCAACTTTTCTCATTTTAAAATTGACTAATTAATGAAGGTTTTGAACATGTAATATACGTTTTGAATTCCTAAAAGTTACATTTTGAATTGACAGGGGAAATATTTAAGAGGACAGCCAAAGATATATATATATATATGTACATATATTGTCAGAATTTAATTTATTGTTAACTTTTTTACTTTAATAATTTAATTTAATAATGAAAATTTTAAATTCTGACGCATTTTCATAAATAATTTACTTAAAATAAAATTATAAATTGGCCCCAAAATTCCGGGTTGTTACAGTATATCAAATATAATACAGCGGAAGATTAAATTACAATAAATATAATACACTGTAGCCGAAACAATAATCTGATACAACGGAAGCCTATCCTTGCTCTGAACACAGCTTTAAGCTTCGATCCAGAATCCTGCTCAATATATCTGCAAAATAAGCTAATTGACTGCCCATGTGGAAAAGAGGGCTCCCAAGTTTGCAAAGTAAAACAAACTACAGTTTAGTCATAGGACTGGTATGAGAAATCTTTACTTAACTTATCTAGTAATAAGGCTAATCACAAGACCACACCGCTGGCGCGGAACGAGTTTACTCCATTGGATTGCTAGTGCATAATTTAAATAAAGTAAATCGTTAAACAACGCAATGCTTTTTTGGAAAAATGAAACCATTATAAGACTCAAGTCCCATCACACAATGCGACACAAACCGGAGGATAGAGTTTTACCTTATAATGGTCAAAAATACTTGATACAATAAAACAGATTTGACATTATTATTAGTGTATATATGTTTCAAAAACATTTCAATCATAATATATCAATCATAGACGGCATAACTACCATATACTATGTCGCCATACTATTTCTATAATCAAAACCTCATGATATCGTATTGGAAATTGGGTTTCCATCAAGAGTCAAGGCTAGAAACGATCTCCTTACTGATTCGAGACACTCTAGCAATGTCTCAGGATCACACCTACGGGAAACCCTTGAATCCTACAGGACCGGTCCACAAATAACGTTAGTGGATTAGTTATGCCTGAGCACATGCTTCCCGGTCCTTTTGGACCTATAAAATGGCCATTGGCGACCAATAATAAATCTAAGGCCTTGAAATCCATCATCCACATAATTAAATGTTAGGGCGTTTAAAACCCTGATACCACTTCTAGCTAGAAAGAAACGTGCGCACTCCCTGCGTTCCCTGGCTCCTTTTCTGACTCTTACCGGGGTGCGAGGCTCGCAAAGTAACACTATACACAAAGCTACACCAAAATAGGTCGTGCTTTGATTATCAACCATAAGGCTCTTCTTTTCAACAAAAGCCTTAATCATTTGCAATCTTGGCATGCCACATTGACAATTTACGCCATGCGATCGATAACTACCAATATATAATCTCTGAGCTCGTGCGTCTCGGACAAGGGTGTTAAGCAAGAGAATAAATTCTCTGCCACCACAGGTATATATTAAATAGAAATCAATTTAATTACATGGAATGAAATTCAATGTCAGACACACATCCATTTACAAGTCCTATATGGGTCTGAATGAAACTGGAGACACCTTATTCCTCGTCCCGTATGTCCAATACGGAAGTGAGGTGCTCGCATATCCGGACAATCAACAAGTACGTCTAGACAAACTACCACTTTTAACCCTTTACTGGTAGCTAGCCAATGCCGGGCATCAATTGTCGTCCATTCGATGTGAAGATCGTCGGTCTTCATCCAGCGTCTTCAATGTCTTTGACTTTAATCGTCGTAGTAATTATTCAGAATGGGTTAAACCCGGTCTTTCCGAATAACTCGCATATTTTATAATTAAAAATCAGGTGTTATAAAGACACATCATACGCCTCATTCCAATTTAGAATATTCTTCTAATAAAATATTCATATTATTAGGGAAAGGTTCCCATCAGTTTTATCAAAGATAAATTCTTTTGAATATAATCTTTAATCTTCTCTTTAAAGATTCATTAAAACTCCAATTCAGTTTTAATATCAAAAGTCATAACTTTATGATTATTTAATTTTAAGAAACTAATCTTATCTTTAATTAGGTTAAAGAATCAATGTCATTTAAAAACATTGTTCACAATAAACCCAAAATCATCTTCCATGAAATATGGAATTTTCAGATAAATCAAATCATATATAATCGATATACATTCCCACTCAATTCCAATTTAATATACTAAATTGGAAAACTTGACTTTAGAAAATTTCTTTTTAAATCTTAATAAAAAGATTTATAATTTTTAAATCATATTTTCATTGTTAATTGGGTTAAAGAACAAATGTTGTTTAAAACACAGTTCACAATAAACCCAATTCACATATCATTTTATTCTAAGTACTAAATATAATTTGAAACTCTAATAATCTTAAATAAAAGATTTGTTCTTTCTACGGGGTTTAGGAACAGTGTTATTTAAGACACCATCCACGACAACCCAAATCCACTTCTTTTATTTAAATCCAATTAAATATTGATTAATTGGAAGACTTCATTAAATCTTAATTTAAAAGATTTATTCTAGTAAATAACTAGTTCGTTTCTATAAAAATATATTTTTATCTTCTGTCCAACCAAAAACAGATATAGAAATCATCATTTTATTCTTCGTTAACTATTATTTTAAAATATTCGTTGTTTAAAAATATTCTTTTTATAGAAAGATTTTTTTTATTTAAAAATATTCTTTACATTACAATATTCTTTATTTAAAAGAAATCCTGAACTGGAATGCGACTCAATCAGTTACCATATAATTCCGGTTATATGGTTTTCATACATCGTATGTATATGACAACAAATGATAAATATTCATCAAACCATCCAATCAACATCCAGAGTGAAGTTCACAACTGTGTGAGCAAAAAATGAAATAATAACGCTCATCGCAGCCTGTCAGTCTATCGATCGACATACAACTAAATATTGGGACTAGTGTATGTCAAGTATCATCCCAATGGTTGTGTGGGGTTTTCAGCCAACAACAATTCACATAAATAGATAATTGGTTAATGAATTTAACCAATTTCTAATTCTGCTGGCATATTAATGATAATGAACAGAACATGTTATTTTATTCCTAATGCCGAATAAAAATGTAATTTACTCGCATAATTTTCCTACATGTTTCTAATGTCTAATAAAATGTAATTTATTTATATGACATTATTGCTGATGACAATTGAAAAGATAATTTTCGATTTCTTTTATTTGAATGAAAATATTCTTAACTTTAGCACATAAAGAAATAATCTTATTTGTATATTTTTCGATGTATAACCTAACACATAAAAATGTTTATTTTAAATTGCATACAAATTCTAATGTATGCGTTAACATATAAAGATATCACTTTAACTTACCTACACATTCTAATGTATGTGTGGCAATAAATTGATTCTTTGTTAATCATACAACTTTTAATGTATGTTTTTCTAACAAAGATGATTCTTATATTTGCATACACATTATATTTCAACAAAATGTATAAAAAGTGATATATTCATTTTGTCGATAATTCTATTTAACAAAAATGCTGTTTATGTTTACCTTTTTATTTAACCAAAAATGTAATTTTTGTTTTTAACCATCTTATTTTGACAAAATGTACATTTTTGTTTCAACTAATATATTTTGATGAATATTTTGGTTCAACTGATCTATTTGACCAAAAATGTATATTTTGACAAAAATGTGTATTTTGATCCAACTCATCTATTTTGATAGAAGTGTATATTCTAACAAAAATATATGGTTTGCTTTAACTAATCTATTTTGACAAAAATGAATATTTTGATAAAATGTATACTTTGATTCAACTAACTATTTCAACAAAACAATAAAGATAATGACTTTGTTTTGTTTACAAATTTATTTCAACAAAACAATAAAAATGATAACTTTGTTTTATCGACAATTCTAATTCAACAAAACAAATGAAAGTAACATGTTTGTTTTGTCGACAATTTTAATTCAACAAAACGAGCGAAAGTAACATGTTTTTTTTGTCGACAATTCTAATTCAACAAAACAAATGAAAGTAACATGTTTGTTTTATCAAATCCAATGCAACAAAATGATATTGTTTGTTTTAACCATTATAATTTGATAAAAGTGACCAATTTGTTTTAACTATGATAATTTGACAAAAGCGAGAAATTGGATTTTAACTTTGATAATTTGACAAAAGTGACAATTTTAGTTCTAATTTTTATAATTTGATAAAAGTGTATATTTTATTCATCAATTCAAATTTGACGAAAATGAATGTTTTTATTTTACCTATACTAATAGACAAAAATGAATATTTTTGTTTAACTATTCTATATTGACAATGAAAACATTTCTTTTGAAAACTAATCTTTTTATTGTAATAGAACATATTTTTAATTTTACTTTTTTAGTTTTTGTTGAACAAAATGACAACAAAAATGAAATCTTTTTATAATAGACTTTTTATTCCAATCTTTTATTTCTAATTTTTTTATTCTAATTTTTTGACATAAATGTTAAATTTGTTTAAATAACATGTTGTAACGACCCGGATTTTTCGGCTATTTGAATTCGAATATTTGAATTGGTTTTAAATATTATATTTGGACTATTAATGAATTTAATATTGATTTCGATAATTAAACGACAGTTGAACGTTTAATTTATTTTTTTTATTTAAAACGAACTCGAAACGGCGCGGTAGTTCGTAAATTTCGATTTGAACTTCAACTGAATATACATAATCTATTTTAAGTCAGAATTCTGTGAAACAAGAAACGTTAGGATCGATTTGATTATTGTTTTCTAATGGAAGAGAAAAATCGAGATTTTATCGTATAAATTGTGAGATATGTCCAAATCAAAATTTAAAATAGTCGTTGTGAAATCGTTTATAAACCATAGCGATTATTTAATTATAATTAAATATTGATTACGAATTTGGACAAGACCTTTGAGGCGTAGTCATAATTTAATTTTTAGGATTTTACTGTAATTTTTAATTCGCAAAACAAACAACTTTTTATTTGGAGTATTTTGCACCCTGTGTCTGCATTTTTGGGTTTCACAATATAAGTCAACCTACGATGTCATTATATTTTTGAAGTCGTGAGGCAATGGTCGACACAACGGTGTTTTTATTTCTATCCATAGCGGCGTGAACATGAATAGAATCCTACGTTACATGGTACGCCACGACTCTAACTAGTACAAACAGAGCATAAATTAAATATCATGCAAATTGCCAACTTACAAGTACACCTACCCAAGACCAGCCTACACCATATTGTCCTAAGCAAATATACATAAGACGTTGGCACACGATAATCCTATCATCTTGCAGCTATGAATGAACATGCCTCCTACTTTCGTCTACCGATCATAGAATTTCTGATCAAAGTCTACCCTAAAACAGTGCAGCGGTGTATTGTCTTTTCAACAACCCTACATGACATGAGACAGCATCCATTTCTTTCTTTTCAATACAAAAGTTTACAGTCTGAAGAAATGTTGCACAGCTACCTTGCACCTAAAAGCTAGATGTACCCAAATTTCTTTCTTCTCACATACACGTGTTAATCAAGGTACACCCATATACATGCTACTATAGCTTTTCTACATATCTACCTACCTTCTGTTAAGATCACATCCAGGATTTGTTATGTTACATCATCGTCGATGCTTGGACATCATAATTTAATGCTGTCATATCTCTTATATTCACACTGACAACCAACATATAGTTTATAGTGATCAACCGCTTTTCTTTTTCCCTTGTTCAAATTCAAAATCACTTCAGAAGGAACACAACAGTGCTATGGAAATATAAACATACCTATCTGCTACCAAACACAGGCCTAGCAAACTATAGTTAACTATCTTTCCTCTGCACCCTTCCTTTCCTGTCTTTCACCCGAATAAACTAGTGCATGCACACCTATCCCTTTCTGAAACTATTCTATGTTCCTAGGTGATACCATATTAAGCCGACATCGACCTTATCTCCATCTCTTTCACGCATATAAATAGCATGCATCGGTTCCCTCTTTTCTCCCAACAAACAGAAACCCAAATCCTATTACAAAAAGTGAAAAGCGAGTAGACCAAACAGAGAAAAAAAAAACAGTTTCTCGAAAGCACAAAACTGGAGGAAGAGGACGGATGGGAATGCAGGCAATCGCATGCATGGGAAGAATGTATGAACGTGGGCATTAAAGGGGGAGCTGGGTTTTGGTTTGGTAGCGCAGGCCTTGGGCCATTGAAAAAGAAAAAAAAATGCGGAAGAAGAAAACAGAAACGAGAAGAGAAAGGGATGGTCCGAGTGGGAATAGGAGCAGGAAAGATAAAATGGTTTGGCAGCAAAGCTTTGGAGGGTTAAGGGGGGAGAGTAACGTGAACAAAGGTGCAAGGGGGGGAAGGCAATATATAAGGACATTAGAAGCAAGGGAAGGGTAAGAAGAATGTGTGGAGATGTTGGGGGGGTTGTGCGTCGATTACACAGTAGTAATGTGGGCTGACAATAGAAGGTTAAGTCCATTTTAAAAGTGAATTAAAGTTTGTTTAAAAATGAAAGATTGGCAGCTTAACGTTTTGGAGTGGGGAGAGCTACATGCCTTCATTGATGGAAAAAGAAAGAAGGAACATGGGGTAGAACATGATGACGTGGGATAAAGGCCATGCAGCTGTGGGAAGTAGATTTTGTAAACAAATTCAATAACCAGAAACAATAGAAGCTGGTGGAAGAAGAATTCAATAAAAAGCAAAGAGCGTCGGAGCCATATTAAGAAATGCTATATTCTGGAACCGGTCTAGTCAGAGATGGAAGCAGCTGGAACTATCAGTAAATTAAACGCCGTTTAATTCAACTGAATCGAACCGCTTTAACGATGGACAGTAACCAAGGTGAGTTAAACTCACTCAGTTCCCTACTTATAATTATTATAAGTTGGGTTTATCATTGTGTGCTATATTTGCTAAATATTGGTTGATTTTTGATTGTTTAAATGGTAGTTAATATATCGTTATATCGAGTATTTAAATTAAACGTTGTTTAATTTAAAATGAAACGACATCGTTATTTTTAACGATGGTCTCCAAACAAGGTAACTTACCTTGTTGGTTACTATAAACGTATTTGATTGAATTGTATGCTTGAACTGATGTTGGTAGTTGACCGTTATCCGTAAAATTTATTATCATCATCATGTGAACTGTTAAACCCATATGATTGGATTACTGAATTGGTTGTTGATTGGTAACCCAAATTCAATGTTTGTTTGGTTATTAACCAATGTGTGATATTGTTTGAGGAAGATATAGCAGATGGCCAAATATACACTGTTTTATAAAGATTGATTTACCGTCAGGTAAATCGATAGAAGTGAAGTTATGTAATTTATTTTATACTTGGAAATATATTTTTAAAATATATTATTTTAATGAAGTTCATAGAAAATAAAATAAACCAACCGTGTGTGTATATTGTTTTGTTAACACAAATCACCAATTTTATGCCAAAACCTACCGTGTGCGAAGCACGTGCTTCTTCTAAATTTTTAAATGATTTATAACGAAAATTCTTATAAAGATTGATAAGCAAATAAGTAGAGATCGACGCGACGACTAATAACCGAGATAAATTGTTTTATGAGACAGTTTAAGTATATTATATTGGATTGATTATTATTTCAATAATCAAATGGGATTATCAAATTTTGAATTTAAATAGAAAGATGAATCGAAATTTGATTAACGAGTTAATCATGTTAGAGTTGACCAAGTCAACCGTGTTTACAAAAATGTTTTTTTAATTAACTAATTTAATGGAAATATCTATTGGTTAAGTAAAACATTTCAAAATGTTGGTATATAATTATCATTTATTTCATAATCAAAGTAGGGCCTTGAGAATTAAGGAGTAATGAAAGTTTACCAAGTGATAAGGCTGATTTTAATAAAATGATATTTTAGAAGTAAATTATATTAATGATTATATAAGTTAAAGTTATATAGCGGTTTAAAGAAAATTCTTATGTAAGACTTTATTTAATCGGATTTGTGAAATCCAAGATTTCTGTGAAGTTATAAAACCCAAAGTTTTTCCGTAATGGAGAGAGAAGCCAAGATATGAATAAAAGAATTGGAATTAAACTGCAGATCATTTGAGATAAATGATTTTCTAAATATTGAACTGAGGAAGGTTTGAAATAGAAATCAAAACTGGAACTCAAGTTTTGAATTAAAGAGGTGAGACGAGTTAAGTGAAAAGAGATGCGATATCAACTCGTTATATTAATAAGAGATGAGATGTCATTAAGGTATAATCAAATGGGATTTGTTTTGATATCGGGGATAAATACGAGATTTTGGTATTACAACTGATATCATCTTAAGATAAGAATTGTGTCAATCAAGGTCTGAGAGGTAATTAAAATACCCCAACTTGAATGACTCCAGGATTATCGAAAGATGGTATTATTTGTAAGGAGGGAGATGTAAGAAGTAATTTATCTTGTGGAATAGTAACGTAACGTTATTTGAGAGATTTTGGGAATTATACTTTGGGATTTCCAAAATAAAAGGAATTAGAAGGGGCTTGAAAATATGAATGATATTTCCATAATAGGAGGAATAAAAGGCAGTTTTGAAAATATGATAATATTTTCAAAATAAGAAATGACTTGTAGGACGAGTTTGTCCTAAAAGAATGAGTGACGATTATTTTGTTTAATGAAACAAAAGGAGATTTATTAAAGATTGTTTTACGATGATAAGTTGGATCGATTTTCCAAATGATAAATGAAATATCAAATGTTTGAATGATATGTGAAGATAAAATCTTGATATATTTTTCCTAAGTATAAATGGAATGATTTGAAAGTATTAAAATATTATAATTGATCTATATTATTTTAAAGGCCAAATGACGATGTATAAACCAATGGATCCATTTTATTTATATGTTTGTTTATTTTGATAGTTAAAGAACCGACTATCAAAATCATACCCAATGCGTTGTTGGTATGGAAAGACCGGGATCGAATTTATATTCGAAAACCATTCCGACCAATGAATACGAAAACGTAGAAGATGCTAGTCGAGATGGAGCTATTGAAGACCGTATATCTTCATGAATGGAAGGACTATTGTTGGATTTCTCTAGCTGATCCCTAGAGATATTTTGACGATGATTCTGTCAGGATTGAAATCTACGGATTTCAAGGACTGCTCGCTACTGATCTATAGGGTGATTCCTAGGATGCGGTAGGAGGGTGCCTTCGGTTCATCCTGTTCCTGGATGACGTGTATGGACGATGTGAATAGTGGCCAGATGTTCCAAAAGTCGATTATAACCTCAGGCCTCATCAACCGGGAAATGACAAAAATCGGGCAGGCAGCATGGCTATGTGGGTCGCACCCATTAGGGTGTATTATCACCTATCTAGAGAAAATCCTTTTGCTTCTTTAATCTATCGATGCTGTCCCTTTTCGGGGAGACGGTGGGTCGCACCCAACCGTTGGTGATATACATTCGATACACTCAAGCGAAATGAGTGGTCGGTCATGTGAGGGCCGGGTTGCAAGACGTTCTTGTTGAACCCAGTGTATTCGCCTCTAGAGATACACTGTCGCCAGGTGGTCCCATACCTTGTCATAGTCAAAATCCAATCTCCAATAAGCGCCCGCGGTTTTGTTTGTATACTATATATGTGGAGCGTGAGATGTAAGCGTTCCACTAGATTGATATTTACTTGTATTTAGACACTATTGTAATATCAGAAAGATATGGATTTCAAAACTGTTTTGGGTTATCGTAAAGTAAAAACCGTCTGTGTTTATGTGTGGATTTGGTCTTACGATTATCCTTTCTTTCAAAAGATTTTAACTTTAAAATCAAATTGGATGATCCCCTTAATACTGTGCGAGTTTTTCTCACTCTGGTTCACCAGACTGACCCGGTGTTTTGTAAATGCTCGGGTTAGACCGGGGTGTACAGGTTCAGGTTACCAGATGCTGTGAAGTCCAAAGACGAGTTGGAAGTGTTCAGACGTATGATACTATCTAGTATTATTCCGCTGTATGATGTATGTGAGGACAGGTTATTATAATTGTCCAAGTGTATTGATGTACTCTGATGATTGTAAGTTTTTATTTCAAAGCTCTCTATAAAGTTTATTTATAAATTATATTTTGTTCCGCTGCGATGTGAGACTCTGTGTTGTGATGATTCTTCTCATTCTTCTATTCTAACTTTCTTTCTTTCTTATCTCACCCTCTAACTTCTTTCTTACAGCTTTCTGGGGTTTTCGGTACTTGAGTTTTGGACAGGAGATGGGTTAGTGTCGAGATTCAAGTGTCGAAATCCCCGGGTCGCTACAGTTGGTATCAGAGCAATGGTTTGGGAATAACCTTGGCTCTGTGGTGTAACTCGATAGAGATTGGGTTAGTAATACCCTAGATCGAGTTGTGTGTGTGTATATGAGAGATCGTATTTGTAAATTTTATATATACAAATGTTTTGTATTGTGTTATTTGATCGGTTCAAGTTGAACTGACAAATTTATACAATATTGTTTTGTAAAGAGGGTAAATGAAATAATTTTACCCAAAAATATATTTTTATATAGAAAAGGAATAAATTTTCTCAAAATTTCTGATATTGGCTTGTTGATTGATTTGAATGAGAATTCAAACGAGATTGTAAATTTGAAACCAGAAGAGAATTGAAATTATAGAATTTGTGAATGGAAATTTAAATATGGAATTGGATCAGGATTAACCTAAAAATAAGTTAAGAATGATTTGGTTACGTTTGTTGTGAATTGTTTGTTTTTTTGATGCTTGATTAATTCATCAATAGTTAAATATGAATTGAAAAAAAAAATCAATAAATTGAATAAATTGGAAATCTAGAAAATAAATTTCGGCATAATGAATTCGAATGAAATCAATATGAAATGAAATCGAATGAAATAACGTTGTATTGGTACTCGCATTGTATATTGAGTTGGTGCAGGTTGGAAGAAGAGAAAGCATTGTTGTTGATTTGCTGCATGACTAGAGCATGGGTTGCCCGACAAAAAGGTAAACCTTAATATAATTGATTTGGGTGTTTGATTTTATACCCCTGAATTGGGTAGCCGCTTGGCTTCGTTTTCTTTTGATCGATATGTGAGGCCCAGAGTGGCGATGTTGTAGTTGATTTGATCGAACAGTACAGAGGAGGTGCTGACGAATTTTTCATAATTTTTCTTTTAACTGAGAATAATTTTGATATTATTTTTAAGACCTAGAAATTAGTTCGATTTTAATTGATATTAATTATTTTGGAAAATAATTGAGTTTCTAAGCATTATTCTTTACTTGGCAATTTCGAGGACGAAATTTATTTAAGGGGGAAAGAATGTAACGACCCGGATTTTTCGGCTATTTGAATTCGAATATTTGAATTGGTTTTAAATATTATATTTGGACTATTAATGAATTTAATATTGATTTCGATAATTAAACGACAGTTGAACGTTTAATTTATTTATTTTATTTAAAACGAACTCGAAAAGGCGCGGTAGTTCGTAAATTTCGATTTGAACTTCAACTGAATATACATAATCTATTTTAAGTCAGAATTCTGTGAAACAAGAAACATTAGGATCGATTTGATTATTGTTTTCTAATGGAAGAGAAAAATCGAGATTTTATCGTATAAATTGTGAGATATGTCCAAATCAAAATTTAAAATAGTCGCTGTGAAATCATTTATAAACCATAGCGATTATTTAATTATAATTAAATATTGATTACGAATTTGGACAAGACCTTTGAGGCGTAGTCATAATTTAATTTTTAGGATTTTACTGTAATTTTTAATTCGCAAAACAAACAACTTTTTATTTGGAGTATTTTGCACCCTGTGTCTGCATTTTTGGGTTTCACAATATAAGTCAACCTACCGATGTCATTATATTTTTGAAGTCGTGAGGCAATAGTCGACACAACGGTGTTTTTATTTCTGTCCATAGCGGCATGAACATGAACGGAATCCTACGTTACATGGTACGCCACGACTCTAACTAGTACAAACAGAGCATAAATTAAATATCATGCAAATTGCCATCTTACAAGTACACCTACCCAAGACCAGCCTACACCATATTGTCCTAAGCAAATATGCATAAGACGTTGGCACACGATAATCCTATCATCTTGCAGCTATGAATGAACATGCCTCCTACTTTCGTCTACCGATCATAGAGTTTCTGATCAAAGTCTACCCTAAAACAGTGCAGCGGTGTATTGTCTTTTCAACAATCCTACATGACATGAGACAGCATCCATTTCTTTCTTTTCAATACAAAAGTTTACAGTCTGAAGAAATGTTGCACAGCTACCTTGCACCTAAAAGCTAGATGTACCCAAATTTCTTTCTTCTCACATACACGTGTTAATCAAGGTACACCCATATACATGCTACTATAGCTTTTCTACATATCTACCTACCTTCTGTTAAGATCACATCCAGGATTTGTTATGTTACATCATCGTCGATGCTTGGACATCATAATTTAATGCTGTCATATCTCTTATATTCACACTGACAACCAACATATAGTTTATAGTGATCAACCGCTTTTCTTTTTCCCTTGTTCAAATTCAAAATCACTTCAGAAGGAACACAACAGTGCTATGGAAATATAAACATACCTATCTGCTACCAAACACAGGCCTAGCAAACTATAGTTAACTATCTTTCCTCTGCACCCTTCCTTTCCTGTCTTTCACCCGAATAAACTAGTGCATGCACACCTATCCCTTTCTGAAACTATTCTATGTTCCTAGGTGATACCATATTAAGCCGACATCGACCTTATCTCCATCTCTTTCACGCATATAAATAGCATGCATCGGTTCCCTCTTTTCTCCCAACAAACAGAAACCCAAATCCTATTACAAAAAGTGAAAAGCGAGTAGACCAAACAGAGAAAAAAAAAACAGTTTCTCGAAAGCACAAAACTGGAGGAAGAGGACGGATGGGAATGCAGGCAATCGCATGCATGGGAAGAATGTATGAACGTGGGCATTAAAGGGGGAGCTGGGTTTTGGTTTGGTAGCGCAGGCCTTGGGCCATTGAAAAAGAAAAAAAAATGCGGAAGAAGAAAACAGAAACGAGAAGAGAAAGGGATGGTCCGAGTGGGAATAGGAGCAGGAAAGATAAAATGGTTTGGCAGCAAAGCTTTGGAGGGTTAAGGGGGGAGAGTAACGTGAACAAAGGTGCAAGGGGGGAAGGCAATATATAAGGACGTTAGAAGCAAGGGAAGGGTAAGAAGAATGTGTGGAGATGTTGGGGGGGTTGTGCGTCGATTACACAGTAGTAATGTGGGCTGACAATAGAAGGTTAAGTCCATTTTAAAAGTGAATTAAAGTTTGTTTAAAAATGAAAGATTGGCAGCTTAACGTTTTGGAGTGGGGAGAGCTACATGCCTTCATTGATGGAAAAAGAAAGAAGGAACATGGGGTAGAACATGATGACGTGGGATAAAGGCCATGCAGCTGTGGGAAGTAGATTTTGTAAACAAATTCAATAACCAGAAACAATAGAAGCTGGTGGAAGAAGAATTCAATAAAAAGCAAAGAGCGTCGGAGCCATATTAAGAAATGCTATATTCTGGAACCGGTCTAGTCAGAGATGGAAGCAGCTGGAACTATCAGTAAATTAAACGCCGTTTAATTCAACTGAATCGAACCGCTTTAACGATGGACGGTAACCAAGGTGAGTTAAACTCACTCAGTTCCCTACTTATAATTATTATAAGTTGGGTTTATCATTGTGTGCTATATTTGCTAAATATTGGTTGATTTTTGATTGTTTAAATGGTAGTTAATATATCGTTATATCGAGTATTTAAATTAAACGTTGTTTAATTTAAAATGAAACGACATCGTTATTTTTAACGATGGTCTCCAAACAAGGTAACTTACCTTGTTGGTTACTATAAACGTATTTGATTGAATTGTATGCTTGAACTGATGTTGGTAGTTGACCGTTATCCGTAAAATTTATTATCATCATCATGTGAACTGTTAAACCCATATGATTGGATTACTGAATTGGTTGTTGATTGGTAACCCAAATTCAATGTTTGTTTGGTTATTAACCAATGTGTGATATTGTTTGAGGAAGATATAGCAGATGGCCAAATATACACTGTTTTATAAAGATTGATTTACCGTCAGGTAAATCGATAGAAGTGAAGTTATGTAATTTATTTTATACTTGGAAATATATTTTTAAAATATATTATTTTAATGAAGTTCATAGAAAATAAAATAAACCAACCGTGTGTGTATATTGTTTTGTTAACACAAATCACCAATTTTATGCCAAAACCTACCGTGTGCGAAGCACGTGCTTCTTCTAAATTTTTAAATGATTTATAACGAAAATTCTTATAAAGATTGATAAGCAAATAAGTAGAGATCGACGCGACGACTAATAACCGAGATAAATTGTTTTATGAGACAGTTTAAGTAGATTATATTGGATTGATTATTATTTCAATAATCAAATGGGATTATCAAATTTTGAATTTAAATAGAAAGATGAATCGAAATTTGATTAACGACTTAATCATGTTAGAGTTGACCAAGTCAACCGTGTTTACAAAAATGTTTTTTTAATTAACTAATTTAATGGAAATATCTATTGGTTAAGTAAAACATTTCAAAATGTTGGTATATAATTATCATTTATTTCATAATCAAAGTAGGGCCTTGAGAATTAAGGAGTAATGAAAGTTTACCAAGTGATAAGGCTGATTTTAATAAAATGATATTTTAGAAGTAAATTATATTAATGATTATATAAGTTAAAGTTATATAGCGGTTTAAAGAAAATTCTTATGTAAGACTTTATTTAATCGGATTTGTGAAATCCAAGATTTCTGTGAAGTTATAAAACCCAAAGTTTTTCCGTAATGGAGAGAGAAGCCAAGATATGAATAAAAGAATTGGAATTAAACTGCAGATCATTTGAGATAAATGATTTTCTAAATATTGAACTGAGGAAGGTTTGAAATAGAAATCAAAACTGGAACTCAAGTTTTGAATTAAAGAGGTGAGACGAGTTAAGTGAAAAGAGATGCGATATCAACTCGTTATATTAATAAGAGATGAGATGTCATTAAGGTATAATCAAATGGGATTTGTTTTGATATCGGGGATAAATACGAGATTTTGGTATTACAACTGATATCATCTTAAGATAAGAATTGTGTCAATCAAGGTCTGAGAGGTAATTAAAATACCCCAACTTGAATGACTCCAGGATTATCGAAAGATGGTATTATTTGTAAGGAGGGAGATGTAAGAAGTAATTTATCTTGTGGAATAGTAACGTAACGTTATTTGAGAGATTTTGGGAATTATACTTTGGGATTTCCAAAATAAAAGGAATTAGAAGGGGCTTGAAAATATGAATGATATTTCCATAATAGGAGGAATAAAAGGCGGTTTTGAAAATATGATAATATTTTCAAAATAAGAAATGACTTGTAGGACGAGTTTGTCCTAAAAGAATGAGTGACGATTATTTTGTTTAATGAAACAAAAGGAGATTTATTAAAGATTGTTTTACGATGATAAGTTGGATCGATTTTCCAAATGATAAATGAAATATCAAATGTTTGAATGATATGTGAAGATAAAATCTTGATATATTTTTCCTAAGTATAAATGGAATGATTTGAAAGTATTAAAATATTATAATTGATCTATATTATTTTAAAGGCCAAATGATGCTGTATAAACTAATGGATCCATTTTATTTATATGTTTGTTTATTTTGATAGTTAAAGAACCGACTATCAAAATCATACCCAATGCGTTGTTGGTATGGAAAGACCGGGATCGAATTTATATTCGAAAACCATTCCGACCAATGAATACGAAAACGTAGAAGATGCTGGTCGAGATGGAGCTATTGAAGACCGTATATCTTCATGAATGGAAGGACTATTGTTGGATTTCTCTAGCTGATCCCTAGAGATATTTTGACGATGATTCTGTCAGGATTGAAATCTACGGATTTCAAGGACTGCTCGCTACTGATCTATAGGGTGATTCCGAGGATGCGGTAGGAGGGTGCCTTCGGTTCATCCTGTTCCTGGATGACGTGTATGGACGATGTGAACAGTGGCCAGATGTTCCAAAAGTCGATTATAACCTCAGGCCTCATCAACCGGGAAATGACAAAAATCGGGCAGGCAGCATGGCTATGTGGGTCGCACCCATTAGGGTGTATTATCACCTATCTAGAGAAAATCCTTTTGCTTCTTTAATCTATCGATGCTGTCCCTTTTCGGGGAGACGGTGGGTCGCACCCAACCGTTGGTGATATACATTCGATACACTCAAGCGAAATGAGTGGTCGGTCATGTGAGGGCCGGGTTGCAAGACGTTCTTGTTGAACCCAGTGTATTCGCCTCTAGAGATACACTGTCGGCAGGTGGTCCCATACCTTGTCATAGTCAGAATCCAATCTCCAATAAGCGCCCGCGGTTTTGTTTGTATACTATATATGTGGAGCGTGAGATGCAAGCGTTCCACTAGATTGATATTTACTTGTATTTAGACACTATTGTAATATCAGAAAGATATGGATTTCAAAACTGTTTTGGGTTATCGTAAGGTAAAAACCGTCTGTGTTTATGTGTGGATTTGGTCTTACGATTATCCTTTCTTTCAAAAGATTTTAACTTTAAAATCAAATTGGATGATCCCCTTAATACTGTGCGAGTTTTTCTCACTCTGGTTCACCAGACTGACCCGGTGTTTTGTAAATGCTCGGGTTAGACCGGGGTCTACAGGTTCAGGTTACCAGATGCTGTGAAGTCCAAAGACGAGTTGGAAGTGTTCAGACGTATGATACTATCTAGTATTATTCCGCTGTATGATGTATGTGAGGACAGATTATTATAATTGTCCAAGTGTATTGATGTACTCTGATGATTGTAAGTTTTTATTTCAAAGCTCTCTATAAAGTTTATTTATAAATTATATTTTGTTCCGCTGCGATGTGAGACTCTGTGTTGTGATGATTCTTCTCATTCTTCTATTCTAACTTTCTTTCTTTCTTATCTCACCCTCTAACTTCTTTCTTACAGCTTTCTGGGGTTTTCGGTACTTGAGTTTTGGACAGGAGATGGGTTAGTGTCGAGATTCAAGTGTCGAAATCCCTGGGTCGCTACACATGTTTTGACACAAATGATAATTTTTATTTCAATTTACATGCTTTGACAAAAAGGTTATTTTTATTTCAACTAACATGTTTTGATTAAAAGGTTATTCTTATTTCAACTATCGTGTTTTGATAAAAGGGTTATTTTTATTTCAACTATCATGTTTTGATAAAAGGGTTATTTTTATTTCAACTAAAATGAAGTGAACAAGAACATATTTTTGTTACAACCAAAATGAGATGAACAAAAGTATATTTTTGTTACAACAAAATGAGAATGATAAATATGTCATTTTTGTTAGCAACAAAAACATGTTAACAAATGTATATTTTTATTACAACAAAAATGATAATGGAGAATGTGTCATTTTGTTTGTAACAAAATCATATTAACAAATGTATATTTTTATTACAACAAAAATGATAATGGAGAATGTGTCATTTTTGTTTGCAACAAAATCTTATTAACAAATGTATATTTTTATTACAACAAAAATGATAATGAAGAATGTGTCATTTTTGCTTGCAATAAAATCATATTAACAAATGTATATTTTTATTACAACAATAATGATAATGGAGAATGTGTCATTTTTGTTTGCAACAAAATCATATCAACAAATGTATATTTTATTACAACAAAAATGATAATGGAGAATATGTCATTTTTGTTCGCAACAAAAACATATTAACAAATGTGTACTTTTATTACAACAAAAATGATAATGGAGAATGTGTCATTTTTGTTTGCAACAAAATCACATCAACAAATGTATATTTTTATTACAACGAAAATGATAATGGAGAATGTGTCATTTTTGTTTGCAACAAAATCATATTAACAAATGTACATTTTTGTTGTAAATATATGTTTTTATTACAACAAAAACGATAATGGAGAATGTGTCATTTTTGTTTGCAACAAAATCATATTAACAAATGTATATTTTTATTACAACAAAAATGATAATGGAGAATGTGTCATTTTTGTTTGCAACAAAATCATATCAACAAATGTATATTTTTATTACAACAAAAATGATAATGGAGAATATGTCATTTTTGTTTGCAACAAAAATCATATGAAAATAAGTTTCATTTTTGTTACAACAAAAATAACATGAAAATAAGATCCATTTTTGCTACAACAAAAATAACATGAATAAAGGTTTTCATTTTTATTACCACAAAAGGGATATAAATATACTTCTCATTTTTATTACAACAAAATTACATGAAATAAAAGTGTATTCTCTTTTTCAATACAAATCATATGAACAAAAATCAAATTTTGTTTTCAAGCAAGAATTCATATAAAAAAAATATTTTATTTTTTCTAATAAAAATCATATCAACAAAAATCTATTTTTGTTTACTAACAATAATCATATCAACAAAAATTCTATTTTTGTTTTGACAATAATTCCTATCAACAAAGTGGTATTTTATTGTGACAAAAACCATAACAGCCAAAGTGACATTTTTATTATGACAAAATCATAACAACAAAGGTGACATTTTTATTATGACAAAATCATAACAGCCAAAAATGATATTTGTTTTCTATTTTGTTTCATCACAATTATCATATGAACAAGACTCTAGTTTTTTTATTTTAAACTAAAATCATATGAAAAAAAATCTATTTTTGTTCCTTTTATTTTCAACACCATTATTTCATTGAGTCAGTAGATCTATATAACAATATCAATCAACGCAACAAATCATGAATAACAACAGTAGAATTTCATACATGATTTCAGATATTTCTATGACACAATAATAAATTATTTTTAATAATTCAAAAAAGGAGATCTCATATCGATTTGTCTGAATTTTCAAAGTGCTCCATTTCAGATCTGGTTTGTTCCATCATCTAGATCTGGTCAACATGATTCCAACGCAACCGGAATTTCTGAATTTCGATTTCGTACGAAGAAGTTATGTCAATTTGAATATCAATTGCATTTATCTGATAATTAAATAATATTCATAATAATTAATTTTCACTAATCCACCTTTCAACATTAATCTTTCTTCCTCTTCGTTACTGTTAAAACCGAACCCAAAGCTCCACTTCCTCTTCCTCCGGCTCACCCGAACTCCAAAGCCCCGGACCACCATCAAGCCGTACCACGACGCCGCCGCCACCATGCTCCATCAGTGCCCCCACCCTGGTGCAACTCGCACCTCCCTATGCCGAGAAAAACCACCGTGAACGCCCCCTCTTCGAGGCCAAATTCTGGTCGACTCTGCTCCCTAGATCCGATCATCACCATACCACTTTGAAGAGCTCAGGATGCACTTCGATTTGGTGTTTGGAGTTTTGATTTTCATTAAGAGGATTAGAAGAAATTAACGAATCAAATTGGGAGCGTGGTGGCCATTGAATCTGAAAGTGGCAGCAATGTTATTGAAATTAGGGTTTAGGTGATGTATATTAATAATATAATATTATTATTTAATTTCAAATTTGCAAATAAACCCGTTAGTCTATACGGACTCCAAATTAAACCCAACGAGAGTTGTCCCTGGGCAAATACCCACGTTCTGGACGCAATAGGCTAGGTGTTGTCAGCCCAATCGATCATCTCCAGCGTTTTTCCTTTAATTTAATATATAAATCATTTAATATATAAATCATTTAATTATTTAATTTGATCGTACATTTAAATTTACCGGGGCCACATACAGACTCTAAAAATTCCAAAAAAAATATTTTTACTTATGTTTTGACGATACGGTTCTAACAAGAGTAATTTCGTCGAATTTCGAGACCGTTTGAAAAATGGCTATTTTTAATATTAAAATATATATATATATATTCAACAGTGACTATTCCGAATTTTAAACTGGATATAACTTTTGATTCCCGCTATAAAATTTCAATTTTTCGGATTCGTTGGAAAGATATTTTTAAATAGATTCTAATATTTTTGGTCTCACTAAAATCCAATTTACTTTACATCCTGTACAGTTAGTCAAATTTCAAATTCAAATTTTCAAACTACCGCGCTATTTCTAACTCCTTTTATAATTAAAATAAAAAAATTCGTTTTAACTTCGATTTAAATAAAAATTTAATCGTTATTATTTTAAAAAATTATTTTAACTATTAAAATTCCATTAAAATTTCTAAATAAAAATTTTAAGTTGGTTCAGATTTTGCGGGTTGTTACAATCTCCCCCACTTAAAATCCTTTCATCCTCGAAAAAGAATGAAGCTAAAATTTGTTTTATTAACCAATTTTTTTTATTTTTTTATTGGTTCCAATAATTATATTAGTTAATTATATATTTAAAAATCATACTTTCTAAGATCGGATTATTTATATAATTTTAAATATGTTGATTATAAACTTGTTACTCTCAACTCATTCTAGGGTATTTCTAACCCCATCTCTAATGAGTCTTCTCATTCTAGGATACTACTGATCCTATCTCTAATGAGTATTCTTTTATAGGATATTTCTAATCCTACCACTAATGAGTCTTTTGTTCAGTTCTAATGAGTTGTACCCTAAAGATTTGAGCTAACCAGAGCTTTGATACTGTTTGCGAACAAATTAACAATTGTTTAATCCATTCGGCTTTCCTAGACAACAAGGATTGTTGTAGAGGGTGTCGAACTCTGGGACCAAAACTATTTTAATTAATAAATCCAATCAAGTTATTCTAGGATTGAGATTAATTGAAAACACAGAAAATAACAGCAATTAAAAAGAGAGATTTATATAGTAAGAGAAAGCAATTAGGGGATAATTACATAGATCAGATTCATACTCATCAATAGCCAACAGATAAATATAGATCTAATTCATGTTTCTGTCACAAACATGAATCAACGATAATTAGTTTCTTAGAAACAAATAAGTAAATAACGACAAGCATAGCCTATGCAGGAGCTCAGCTCTTAAACTACCATAGGCTATCAGGAAAGATTCACTAATTAATTTCTGAAACCCTAAAATTAGATCTAAGTCTGATAATTGTTAGATCGAACACGAATATACCCTGTGAAGGAGCATAGCTCTTATACGACACAGAATATGAAGGTTCAGATCTAACCCTTGATTCAGATCCAGAACTACATGTATAAAGTCCTCGTCTATTGGCTATGTGATTCATGCTGAATCATATCTATTAGTGTCATCACCCCCTAATCAAAGGGGATTAGCTAGACATAGCTAAAGAAGAAGAGAAACAGAATATAAATAACATGAACATAAATAAAATAACAACTGAGAGAAAGGGAGAAGAAGAGTTTTATTCCAAGAAGAGAATTACAGAATAAAACTAAGTGTGTTTTTACATGAAGGAGATACAATGTATTTATAGATACAATGTATTTATAGATGCTTTGGCCAAGTCCTAGAGGCTAATTACACAATGTGGGACTAAAGATTTAGCCCAAATAACACATAAGCCAGTGTGAATGCAGCTGTAAAGTGGAGGCTTCGTAAGTGAGCCAATGTGAACGTAGTGTGAATGGATTTGCAATTGGCATAGCTTGCGGGCATCAAATGACATCAATTTCAATTGTTCTGAGCATGAATAGGAACTCCATAACATCTACAACAAGCTACCTTTATGAAAAAGCATTGGATTATTAAAATATGTGGCAGATGGTGGTTGAACAACAACATTTCTTCAAGCTTTAATCTAACTCTCAAAATCAACACTCTTCATACACCAATTCTTCAAGCTTTTCAACAATTAAGTGCATTAATCCATTCATCATAAATAATCTGAAAACGCAACTATAAATACATAGTAGCAATTATTTTAAATATAAAATAAGATAATTAAGCGGATAAAATAAACACAATTACGTATATATCAGATACCAACTGTAACGATACGGTTTTTGCTCGGACCTGATCGATCGCTAGATCGACCAAGACCGTTCAAAACCCGAATACGTTAACTCTGGGAATACAACACATCAGAACAAATAACAACAGACTTTTATTACATCATAATAATGTTACATCATATTACAGAATATATCAGAGTATGTCAAATATAATACAGTGGAAGATTAAATTATAATAAATGTAATACACTGTAGCGGAAACAATAATCTGATATAGCGGAAGGCTAACCTTGCTCTGGACACAGTTTAAGCTTCGATCCAGAATCCTGCTCAATATATCTACAAAATAAGCTACTCGACTACCTGTATGGAAAAGAGGGCACCCGATTTTGCAAAGTGAAACAAACTACAGGTCAGTCATCGGACTGGTATGGGAAATCTTTACTTAACTTATCTAGTAATAAGGCTAATCACAGGACCACGCCGCTGATGCGAAACGGGTTTACTCCACTGGATTGTCAGTGCATAATTTAAATAAAGTGAATCGTTAAACAACGCAATGCTTTTTGGAAAAATGAAACCATTATAAGACTCAAGTCCCATCACACAATGCAACGCAAACCGGAGGATAAGGTTTTACCTAATAATGGTCAAAAACGCTTGGTACGATAAAACGGATTTGATATTGTTATTAGTGTATATATGTTTCAAAAACGTTTCAATCATAATGTATCAATCATAAACGGCACAGCTACCATATACTATGTCGCCATACTAGTTCTACAATCAAAACCGCATGATGTCGTATTGGAAATTGGGTTTCCATCAAGAGTCAAGGCTAGGAACGATCTTCTTACCGATTCGAGACACTCTAGCAATTCTCAGAATCACACCTACGGGCAACCCTTGGATCCTGCAGGGCCGGTCCACAAATAACGTTAGTGGATTACTTATGCCTGAACACATGCTTCCCGGTCCTTTTAGACCTTTAAAATGGCCATTGGCGACCAACAATAAATCCGAAGCCTCGAAATCCATCATCCTCATAAGTAAATGTCAGGGCATGTAAAACCCTGATACCACTTCTAGCTAGAAAGAAACATGCACACTCCCTGCGTTCCCTTGCTCCGTTTCTGACTCTTACCGGCGTGTGAGGCTCGCGAAGTAACGCCATACACAAAGTTATACCTAAATAGGTCGTGATTTGATCATCAACCACAAGGCTCTGCTTTTCAACAAAAGCCTCGATCATTTGCAATCTTGGCATGCCACATTGACAATTCACGCCATGCGATCGATAACTACCAATATATAACCTCTGAGCTCGTGCGTCTCAGAGAAAGGTATTAAGCAAGAGAATAAATTCTCTGCCACCACATATATATATTAAATAGAAATCAATTTAATTACATGGAATGAAATTCAATGTTAGACACACATCCATTTACAAGTCCGTTCCGGGTCTAAATGAAACTGGAGACACCTTATTCCTCGTCCCGTATGTCCAATACGGAAGTGAGGTGCTTGCATATCCGGACAATCAACAAGTACGTCCGGACAAACTGCCACTTTTAACCCTTTACTGGTAGCTAGCCAATGTCGGGCATCAGTAGTCGTCCATTCGATGTGAAGATCGCATCTTCAATGTCTTTGACTTTAATCGTCGTAGTAATTATTCAGAATGGGTTAAACCCGGTCTTTTCGAATAACTCGTGTATTTTATAATTAAAAATCAGGTGTTATAAAGACACATCATACGCCTCATTCCAATTCAAAATATTCTTCTATTAAAATATTCATATTATAAGGGAAAGGTTCCATCAATCTTATCAAAGATAAATTCTTTTAAATATAATCTTTAATCCTCTCTTTAAAGATTCATTAAAACTCCAATTCAGTTTTAATATCAAAAATCATAACTTTATGATTATTTAGTTTTAAGAAATTAATCTTATCTTTAACTGGGTTAAAGAATTAATGTCATTTAAAAACATTATTCACGATAAACCCAAAATCATCTTCCATTAAATATGGAATTTTCACAGAAATCAAATCAATATATAATTGATATACATTCCTACTCAATTCCAATTTAATACATTAAATTGGAAAACTTGACTTTTGAAAATTTCTTTTTAAATCTTAATAAAAAGATTTATAAATTATAAATCATATTTTCTGTATTAATTGGGTTAAAGTACAAATGTCGTTTAAAACACAATTCACAATAAACCCAATTCACATATCATTTTATTCCAATTAGTAAATATAAATTGAAACTCTAATAATCTTAAATAAAAGATTTGTCCTTTCATAAGGGGTTTAAGAACAGTGTTATTTAAGACACCATCCACGACAACCCAAATCCAATTATTTTATTTAATTCCAATTAAATATTGATTAGTTGGAAGACTTCATTAAAACATAATTTAAAAGATTTATTCCAGTAAATAACTAGTTCGTTTCTATAAAAATATATTTTATCTACCATCCATCCAAAAACGGACATAGAAATCATCATTTTATTCTTCGTTGAATATTATTTAAAAATATTCATTATTTAAAAATATTCTTTATATAGAAAGATCTTTTTAAGTAAAAATATTTTTTACATTACAATATTTTTTATTTAAAAGAAATTCTGAATCGGAATGTCACTCAATCAGTTACCGTATAATTCTAGTTATATGGATTTCATACATCGTATGTACATGACAACAAATGATAAATAATCATCTAACCATTCTATCAACATCCAGGGTGAAGTTTACAACTGTGTGAGCATTAAAATGAAATTATAACGCTTATCGCAGCTTGTCAATCTATCGATCGACATACAACTAAATATTGGGACTAATGTATGTCAAGTATCATCCCAATACCCATGTGGGGTTTTCAGCCAACAACAGTTCATATAAATAGATAATTGGTTAATGAATTTAACCAATTTCTAATTCTGCTAACATATTGATGATAATGAACACAACATGTTATCTTATTGCTAATGCCGAATAAAAATGTAATTTACTCGCATAATTTTCCTACATGTTTCTAATGTCTAATAAAATGTAATTTATTTATATGAAATTATTGTTGATGACAAATGAAAAGATAATTTTCAATTTCTTTTATTTGAATGCGAATATTCTTAATTTTAACACATAAAGAAATAATCTTATTTGTATATTTTTCGATGTATAACCTAACACATAAAAATGTTAATTTTAAATTGCATACAAATTCTAATGTATACATTAACATATAAAGATGTCACTTTAACTTACCTACACATTCTAATGTATGTGTGGCAATAAATTGATTCTTTATTAATCATACAATTTCTAATGTATGTTTTGCAAATAAAGATGATTCTTATATTTGCATACACATTATATTTCAACAAAATGTATAAAATGTGATATATTCATTTTGTCGATAATTCTATTTACCAAAAATGCTGTTTGTGTTTACCTTTTTTATTTAACCAAAAATGTAATTTTTTTTAACCATCTTATTTTGACAGAATGTACATTTTTTGTTTCAACTAATATATTTCGACAAAACTGAATGTTTAGGCTGAACTGATCTATTTGGCCGAGAATGTATATTTTGACAAAAATGTGTATTTTGATCCAACCCATCTATTTTGACAGAAGTGTATATTTTGACAAAAATATATGGTTAAATAAAAAATGTACATTCTGTCAAAATAAGATGGTTAAAAAAAATTATATTTCAACAATTCAATGAAATATGTTTAGGCTGAACTGATCTATTTGGCCGAGAATGTATATTTTGACAAAAATGTGTATTTTGATCCAACCCATCTATTTTGACAGAAGTGTATATTTTGACAAAAATATATGGTTAAATAAAAAATGTACATTCTGTCAAAATAAGATGGTTAAAAAAAATTATATTTAAACAATTCAATGAAATATGTTTAGGCTGAACTGATCTATTTGGCCGAGAATGTATATTTTGACAAAAATGTGTATTTTGATCCAACCCATCTATTTTGACAGAAGTGTATATTTTGACAAAAATATATGGTTTGCTTTAACTAATCTATTTTGATAAAAATGAATATTTTGACAAAATGTATATTTTGATTCAACTAACATATTTCAACAAAACAATAAAGATAATGATTTTGTTTTGTTGACAAATTTATTTCAATAAAATAATAAGAATGATAACTTTGTTTTGTCGACAATTCTAATTCAATAAAACAAATGAAAGTGACATGTTTGTTTTTTCGACAAGTATAATTCAATAAAACAAATGAAAGTAACATTTTTGTTTTGTCGACAATTCTAATTCAACAAAACAAATGAAAGTAACATGTTTGTTTTGTCGACAATTCTAATTCAACAAAACAAATGAAAGTAACATGTTTGTTTTGTTTTGTCAAATCTAATGCGACAAAATGATAATGTTGGTTTTAATAATTTCACAAAAAGCGACAAATTGGATTTTAACTTTGATAATTTGACAAAAGTGACAATTTTAGTTCTAACTTTTATAATTTGATAAAAGTGTATATTTTATTCAACAATTCAAGTTTGACGAAAATGATTGTTTTTATTTTAACTATACTAATTGAAAAAAATGAATGTTTTTGTTTAACTATTATATATTGACAATGAATTTTGAAAACTATTTTTTTATTGGAATAAAACATGTAACACCCCACATCTGTTAATGTCACTCACAAAGGGAATGCATTAAGTTTCGTGGAGTATTATAAGTAAACAGAATGGAATATTACAAGATAGAGAAAGTAGTACTTGAAAATTTTTATAACTTTATTGCAGCGGGAACAGAAATAAGTTTGATTACATTTCCAAATACCAAAACCAAGTATATAATATCAGTCTTGTACAAAACCTTCAGAATACTTAATATTAAAACTATAATCCCCAACAGAAAATGCCATAGATAAGCTGAATCAAAGCCAAGCAATTCATATTTCAACTTCAAGCTGGAAGAAGGGATATCTGAACTAAGCTTTAGTATTTCCTCACTAAAAAACGGGGGGGTGGGGGAGGGGGGAGGGAAGGGGCGAAAACAAATTAGGTCAGACATAAGTCTGGTGAGTCCAGTGACTTTAACAATATAATCATTAAAGTAACAGGATAAGAACATAAACTGCAAAGTAAGAAACGACTATACATAAATATGCATGACAAGGTAAGCATGATGAATAAGATAAACATCAATCGCGTTTCTAATCACTAAAGGATAACTACTACACTGCGCCCATGCTAATTTCACCGCACTGTTACTAGTTCCATACTGAAAGTTGATCCCCATCTTGTAATTGGTAGTACTCAGGCGTAACATCTAGTAAGAGGTATTCACCCCTTACAATCCTTACTTGCCCATACTAAATACTAGATGTCTCCACACTACCCCCTTATCGCTTAATCGATCGCCTCCCTAACTCGCATGTATTTATTACTTGTGTCATTCGTCCCCACTTGTTTACTAGTGTCATTCGGCCTGCTTGTTTACTTGTGTCATTCGGCCCCGCTTGTTTGTAGATACCTATGCTGGTACCACCATAGGGTGTATCAATCCCTATGATCGCAACCCAACACAATTCAGGATGCACAGTATATAATATTGATGCCTAGTGCATGCTTTTTCCACTCCGGAGCACATGCACGCCCATACTCCGCCAGAACCTACACTGCCGCACCACCCACTGCTATTTTGACCGCTTATAATCAACCCAGTAATCGTGCCCCACCCTGCCTAGTTCAAGGTACCATGATACATCTATGTGGGTTACTTCTGAAACGGGTCCCCATTACTAGGGTTTTCTATTGGTTAAGTTTGTGGGCCTATATATGCAAATATTACCCACCTAAACAAGATGTACTTAACCCTCCCACTAATTCAAACATGTTTATTTAACGGTTAAGTTTGTGGTCCGATATACACTAATATTACCCACCTATCCAAGGTTTACTTAACCCTCCTACTTAACAAGTCAATATGTATTATTAGTTAAGCATGCCTTAACCCTATCCCCTTTGTTCATGTAATGTTGGTTAAGTGTTGTCCATTCATGTTAACTTAACCCAGCTACACATCATGTTGTATTGGTTAAGTGTTTCTTATTAACTTAACCCGGTTCATTCATCATGTTATATTGGTTAAGTGTTTTAAATTTACTTAACCCCACCCACTTGTCTAATTAACATGTTGTATTGGTTAAGTGTTCTCAGTTTACTTAACCCCACCCACTTATCTAATTAACATGTTGTATTGGTTAAGTGTTCTCAATTTACTTAACCCCACCCACTTGTCTAATTAACGTGTTGTGTTGGTTAAGTGTCTCCTATTCATATGTTACTTAACCCTTCCGTTCTAAGCATGTCTGTTCATTGGCATTAATTAATTTATTAATGCACCAACCACTCATATTAGAACTGTTGTTTGCGGTTGCTGGATGTGTCGGACTGTTCCGGGCAGACTTCTACCGCAAACTCATTCTAACCTCGGGTTTTGGGCTTACTGTGCTAACCTCTCACATTAGATCTATGTTGTTGCGGTCGCTGGATGTGCCGGGTGGTTCCAAGCAGTCTTACACCGTAACTCAATCTAACATCGGGTTAGGCATGTTCATCTTTTAACCAATTTACGTATTTACCGCTTATGTCCTAGTCTACATTTATATATAAATTATGCATAAGTGTGGTCAATTCAAGTTATGTCATATTTACTATAAGTGCCCAGAATTAATTATATGATTACAACCCGTTTTATGGCAATTACATAATGTCCGATATTTAATGTTTCCCAACCTCAATCGTTCGTATGATTCATATAGGCTCGCAATTAGCGTAACTCATAAGAAAAAGGGAAAGAAAGAGACGTATAACATCCAAACTGGCATAAAACAGTATAGATCCAATTATGAACATAACTAGCATATAACAAAGATCCTCATTTTTGAACTTGCATAACAAAATAGATCTAAATTAACATATTAACTTGCATAACAAGATATATCTAAATTAACATATGAACTCGCATAACAAATTAGATCTAAATTCACATATGGACTTCCATAACAAATTAGATATAAATTAACATATGGACTTGCATAAAAAATTAGATCTAAATTAACATAAGGACTTGGACAACAAATTAGATCTAAATTAACATATGGACTTGCACAACAAATTAGATCTAAATTAACATATGGACTTGCACAACAAATTAGATCTAAATTAACATATGGACTTGCACAACAAATTAGATCCAAAATAAAAATATGGACTTGCACAACAAATTAGATCTAAATTAACATATGGACTTGCACAACAAATTAGATATAAATTATCATATGGACTTGCCTAACAAATTAGATCTTAATTAACATATGAAAATAGACTAGCATGGATCATAAACTTGCATGATCATAATTTACATTGACATAAATTTGCATAATCAATGACTTGCAAAAGCAATAGACATATAAAATACAAATTTGCATAAACATATAAACTGGCATGGGTCTAATCATATAAAATATAACTTGCATAGATCTAAACATATAAATAGGAATATGCATGTATGTATATGATTTTCACATAGACTTGCATATGATTTGCATACAAACTTGCATATGTAATTAGATATGTGGACCAATATCACATGATTTACATATAAACTTGCATATGACTTGCATACAAACTTGCATAAAACAACATCATAAAATGAATCTAATCGAGCATACACAATTAGACACATGAATTAACAACATAAAATGGACTTAATCAAGTATATGTGATTAGTCATATTCATATAGTCCAACTCATAAAGCCATCACAATTACGTTCAACAATTATCTTGTTAAAGAAGTTGTACTCACTATGAACGGATTAAAGAAGAGAATAGATTAAGCGTAGAATTCTTTTTCCACCATCCTAAGTTTTAATTCGTTGAATAAGAGAAGCTTGCTCAGTCTATGTTGCAGCAGCATGGCGGCTTGAGAATGATTTTTGTTTTGATTTAGGGTTTAGGATAGATGTGATTATATAAGAGTGTAAGATTAATTTTAGCCTTTAGATCGGTCTTGGAGTAATCAAAGCCATCCAAACCAAAGAGATGTGTCACTTAGCTAATCACAGCACGACACATAAGCCTTAATACCTCAGAATTCGTCACCAGGCCAATCAGAGAAGACCATGTTAAAAAAACAATCCTTGACCAACAAAAATGCGCCATGTGCGCCACATGATGCGTATACGTCATATATATATATATATATATATATGTGTGTGTGTGTGTGTGTGTGTGTGTGTGTGTGTGTGTGTGTATTATATATATATATTCTTTTTAGTATACACATTACTTTGCGAATCTTTTTTTATTTTTTTATGTGCTCCTTTTTTTTGTCAATTAACATAAGTGACAAATTATCATATTCTCTTTAATGTTAATTGACATAAGTGACAAATTAGCATAAGTATTCATACAAATTAAGATTAATTACATGGTTTCCTAAATTATCATCAAATAAACATAAATGGCAATCAATCGAACACAAATGACAAATTACTTGTTTTCTAATCAATGTCATATTAAACATATATACAAATCAATATTTTTCTTTCTTTTATTGCAATCAATTTATTGCATGTATTGATTCCGTCTGTACTCACACATTTTAAATTTGTATCTTTATAACATAATTGCACATATGTACATATATGCATCTATTTATTTAATACTTTTACCGTATGCATTATTATGTTAAATCTCCTTATTTAACGCACGTACTAATATGCTAATCTTCTTACCTTTAATTTGTCACATGCATTTCTTTACATTAATGCTTTTCTACATTTTCTTGCGTACTTTTGAATTTTCTTCCTTAGTTAGTTAATCCATAAATTAATCATATAAAAATTTGGGTTATTACATTCTCCCTTCCTTAAAGGATTTCATCCCCGAAATCTCCAAGTTAAGAAGAATGTTACCATCCTACCATCCATCATCCATCTACTCATCCATCAATCACAGACATCCATTGTCCTTAAAAGATTTCTAATGATTTAATGAACATATGCAAAAGCGTGTGTATATGTTCCTATTCTAATGCAAAATCAGGCGGTCTACTGACTCAACCGACCTCCTTAATGCAATTCATGACAGTGCCATGTGTCCATTATGTATGCAAAAGAATCCTAATGATACATATCATTTTTACATGCGTGCACAATTATTCGTTCAAATGAAACATCCGTATGATAACACATTCAATATATATCCATTAAATTAATTATGCACACTTATTCATATGCAATATGGAAGTGATTGAGCCGATCTAGTGCCTAATGAGTGTGTAAATGCATCCACGAACAACCACTAGCAAACACTTGCATCCACTTGCATTCACCAAACATAACATGTATCAAACACATGTATACAACCATAGGATTTTCCTAACTAAAGATCAAAGATGTAATCGAGAGGACATATTGAACGACAGAACAAGTATAAACAAAGCGATAGAAAAAGAAGAAGCTAAGAACATACCCTCCAAAAGGAAAGGGTACAACGTACCCATCTTATCTTCCGTTCTCCCAAGTCGCATCTCCTTGATCATCTCCCCATTAGACTTTAACCACTTGACCTCTCGTTGTTTAACTTCTTGACCTCCGATCCAAGGATGCATGTAGGAGCTCCTCTAATCATGGCATCTTGCTCTACTTCCACTTCCTTAAGCATGCTCGGCTCCACTACTTCCGCGATATCATGTAAATGCTTCTTCAAGGATTGTCTTCCTCAAGCACTCGTCTCGTGATACACAAAGTCTATCTCGCGCCTCGGGGGTAAACCCCGAACTTCATCAAAGGCGTCATCAAACTCAAGGACCGCACGAACAAATTTCAGATCATCGATGAATGCGTCAAGAGATTCTAGGTAGCTAAACATCACTGAACCCCTAGGGTCACAGGAAATATCAAGGGTCTTTCCATAACGAGTCAACCGTCTAACTACCCTCTTTTCACAGTCTAGGATGGCACCATGCCTGGCTAGCCAATCCATTCCTAGAATCAAGCTATAGCCCGTGAAACCAAGAACGAAGGCATTGCAGTCAAGCCCAACGCCCAAGATAGACACTCTCAAATCCCGAAAAACCATAGATAAGTGAGTCAAACCACCAATAGGATTTGAGACTACAATGGGATCCATAACTAGACTATTTAGGTGCAGTGTTTCAACTATCGAAGCAGATACAAACGAGTGCGAAGCGCAAAAGTCGAAAAGAGTTCTAGGAAAAAGAAACCAAATCTTCAACCAAAACTTCCTATCTCTTTCCGATATACTGACCACGAGAACACAACCTGTCCTTCCGAACATCCTGTACTTTGTCCTTACCCTGGCCCTTGCCTCTTTGGACACTCCTGATAAGATGTCCTGTCTCTCCGTAATGATAACAACCACTCTTCTTCTTCTTTCTAACGTCTTTCTTTAAGTGGTCAGGTATTTCACAATTGTGGTACTTCCTTTATCTTTTGGCTCTTGTTATCCTTACCGCCTTTCTTTGGATCCACTTTCTTATCCTGTGTTCTATCCATGTCTCCCCTGCATGTTCTCCATTCATGACCTCCCACCAAAATGATGCTTCATCCTTCATTATTCAAGCAGCTGGTTGAACCTTCCTCCCATCTTCTATCTCAAAGGTACCAACAAGTCCTCCACTTCGTTGAGCCAACTTCTAGCCTCGACAGACGTCTCAGTCCCATGAAACAGTTTTCCGCACGGAAGTCCTTACACATCTTAGAAAAAGCATCTATACGGGAGGAAGAGATTCAAAAGGGAAAGAGGAAGGAACTCGAAACAAAAAGTCGGAAGAAAGATATATGCCTTTTGGGGATTATGTTTTTCAAAATAAACTTTCCTTTTGAAAATACTTCCTTTTAAAACCTTTTTGAAAATAGTTTTCAAAAACTTTTATCTAATCTGGTAACCTTCACCTCTGGTACCAAGTGTAACACCCAACGTCCGTTAATGTCATTCACAAAGGGAATGCATTAAGTTTCGTGGAGTATTATAAGTAAACATGGAATATTACAAGACAGAGAAAATAGTACTTGAATTTTTTTATAACTTTATTGCAGGGGAAACAGAAATAAGTTTGATTACATTTCCAAATACCAAAACTAAGTACATAATATCAGTCTTATACAAAACCTTTAGAGTACTTAATATTAAAACTGTAATCCCCAATAGAAAATGCCACAGACAAGCTGAATCAAAGCCTAGCAATTCATCTTTTAACTTCAAGCTAGAAGAATGGATATCTGAACTAAGCTTGAGTATTTCCTCCCTAAAAACTGGTGGGGGGGGGGGGGACGGAAGAAAAAAGCGAAGACAAACTAGGTCAGACATAAGTTTGGTGAGTCCAGTGACTTTAACAATATAATCAGTAAAGTAACAGAATAAGAACATAAACTGGAAAGTAAGAAACGGCTATACATAAATATACATGACAAGGTAAGCAGGATGAATAAGATAAACATCGATCGCGTTTCTAATCACTAAAGGATAACTACTACACTGCACCCATGCTAATTTCATCGCACCTTTAATAGTTCCATACTGAAAGTTAATCCCCATCTTGTAATTGGTAGTCCTCAGGCGTAACATCTAGTAAGAGGTATTCGCCCCATACAATCCTTACTTGCCCATACTAAATACTAGATGTCCCCACACTACCCCATTATCGCTTAATCGATCGCCTCCCTAATTCGCATGTATTTATTACTTGTATCATTCAGCCCCGTTTGTTTACTTGTGTCATTCGGCCCCGCTTGTTTACTTGTGTCATTCGGCCCCGCTTGTATGTAGATACATGTGCTGATCCCACCATAGGTTGTATCAATCCCTATGATGGTAACTCGACCCAATTCAAGATGCACAATGTACACTACTGATACCCAGTGCCTTTTTTTTCACTCCGGAGCACGTGCACACCCATACCCCACCGGAACCTACACTGTCGCACCACCCGCCGCTATTTTGACCGCTTATAACCAGCCCAGTAATCGTGCCCCACCTTGCCTAGTTTAGGGTACCATGATACATCTATGTGGGTTACTACTAAAAAGGGTCCCCGTTACTAGGGTTTCCTACTGGTTAAGTTTGTGGGCCTATATATGCAAATATTACCCACCTACATGAGATGTACTTAACCCTCCCACTGATTCAAACATGTTTATTTAACGGTTAAGTTTGTGGGCCTATATACACTAATATTAACCACCTACCCGAGGTTTACTTAACCATCCTACTTATCAAGTCAATATGTATTATTGATTAAGCTTGCCATAACCCTATCCCCTTTGTTCATGTAATATTGGTTAAGTGCTTCTCATTCATGTTAAGTTAACCCAGCCACACATCATGTTGTATTCGTTAAGTGTTTCTTATTAACTTAACCATGTTCATTCATCATGTTATATTGGGTAAGTGTTTTAAATTTACTTAACCCCACCCACTTGTATAATTAACATGTTGTATTGGTTAAGTGTTCTCAATTTACTTAACCCTACCCACTTATCTAATTAACATGTTGTTTTGGTTAAGTGTTCTCAATTTACTTAACCCCACCCACTTGTCTAATTAACATGTTGTATTGGTTAAGTGTCGCCTATTCATATGTTACTTAACCTTTCCGTTCTAAGCATGTCTGTTCATTGGCATTAATTAAATTATTAATACACCAACCTCTCAGATTAGAACTGTTGTTTGTGGTTGCTGGATGTGCTGGGCGGTTCTGGGCAGACTTCTACCACAAACTCATTCTAACCTCGAGTTTTGGGCTTAATGCGCTAACCTCTTACATTAGATCTGTGTTGTTGCAGTCGCTAGATGTGCTGGGCGCTTCCGGGCAGTCTTACACCACAACTCAATCTAACCTCGGGTTAGGCATATTCATCTTTTAACCAATTTACATATTTAACACTTATGTCTAAGTCTAAACTTATATGTAAATTATCCATAAGTGTAGTCAATTCAAGTTATGCCACATTTACTAGATATGCCCAGAATTAATTATATGATTACAACCCATTTTATGACAATTACATAATGTCCAATATTTAATGTTTCCCAACTATTTTCCAACGTCAATCGTTCGTATGATTCATATAATACGTTAGGCTCGTAATTAGCCTAACTTATTAAAAAAAAGGAAAGAAAGAGACATATAACATCCAAACTGGCATAAAACATTATAGATCCAATTTTGAACATAACGAGCATATAACAAAGATCCTCATTTATGAACTTGCATAACAAAATAGATCTAAATTAACATATGAACTTGCATAACAAGTTAGATCTAAATTAACATATGAACTTGCATAACAAATTAGATCTAAATTAACATATGAACTTCCATAACAAATTAGATCTAAATTAACATATGTACTTGCATAACAAATTGGATCTAAATTAACATATGGACTTGCACAACAAATTGGATCTAAATTAACATATGCACTTCCATAACAAATTAGATCTAAATTAACAAATGGACTTGCATAACAAATGAGATCTAAATTAACATATGGACTTGCACAACAAATTAGATCTAAATTAACATATGAACTTGCATAACAAATTAGATCTAAACTAACATATGGACTTGCATAACAAATTAGATCTAAATTAATATATGGATTTGCATAACAAATTAGATCTAAATTAACATATGGACTTGCCTAACAAATTATATATAAATTAACAAATGAAAATAGACTAGCATGGATCATAAAATGGCATGATCATAATTTACATTGACATAAATTTGCATAATAAATGACTTGCATAAGCAATAGACATATAAAATATGAATTTGCATAAGCATATAAACTGGCATGGATCTAATCATATAAAATATGACTTGCATAAATCTAAACATATAACTAGGAACTTGCATGTATGAATATGATTTTCACATAAACTTGCATATGATTTGCTTACAAACTTGCATATGTAATTAGACATGTAGACTAATATCACATGATTTACATATAAACTTGCATATAACAACATCATAAAATGAATCTAATCGAGCATACACAATTAGACACATGAATTAACATCATAAAACAGACTTAATCAAGTATATGTAATTAGTCATATTCATATAGTCCAACTTATAAGCCCATCATAATTACGTTCAACAATTATCTTGTTAAAGAAGCTGTACTCACTATGAACGGATTAAAGAAGAGAATAGATTAAGCGTAGACACTTTTTTCCACCATCCTAAGTTTTAATTCGTTGAATAAAAGAAGCTTTCTCAGTCTACGTTGCAGCAGCCGGGCGGCCTGAGAATGATTTTTGTTTTGATTTAGGGTTTAGGTTAGATATGATTATATAAGAGTGTAGGATTAATTCTAGCCTTTAGATCATTGTAGGAGTAATCAGAGCCATCCAAACCAAAGAGATGTGTCACTCAGTCAATCACAGCACGACACATAAACCCTAATACCTCAGAATTCGTCATCAGGCCAATCAGAGAAGGTCACATTAAAAAAACAATCCTTGACCAACAAAAATGCGCCATGTGTGCCACATGATGCTTACGTCATATATATATATATATATATATATATATATATCTTTTTAATACACACATTACTTTGCGAATCTTTTTTTATTTTTTTATGTGCTCCTTTTTTTTGGTCAATTAACATAAGTGACAAATTATCATATTCTCTTTAATGTTAATTGACATAAGTGACAAATTAGCATAAGTATTCATACAAATTAAGATTAATTACATGGTTTCCTAAATTATCATCAAACAAACATAAATGACAATCAATCGAACATAAATGACAAATTACTTGTTTTCTAATCAATGTCATATTAAACATATCTACAAATCAATGTTTTTCTTTCTTTTGTTGCAATCAATTTATTGCTTGTATTGATTCCTTCTGTACTCACACATTTTTAAATTTGTATCTTTATAACATAATTTCACATATGTACATATATGCATCTATTTAATTAATACTTTTACCGTATGCATTATTGTGTTAAATCTCCATATTTAGCGCACGTACTAATATGTTGATCTTCTTACCTTTAATTTGTCACATGCATTTCTTTACATTAATGCTTTTCTACATTTTCTTGCATACTTTTGAATTTTCTTCTTTAATTAATTAATCCATAAATTAATCATATAAAATTTTGGGTTATTACAAAACATATTTTTAATTTTACTCTTTTTGTTTTTGTTGAACAAAATGACAGCGAAAATGAAATCTTTTTGTAATAGTCTTTTTATTCCAATCTTTTATTTCTAATCTTTTAATTCTATTCTTTTTGACATAAATGTCAAATTTGTTTCAATAACATGTTTTGACACAAATGATAATTTTTATTTCAATTTACATGCTTTGACAAAAAGGTTATTTTTATTTCAACTAATATGTTTTGATAAAAAGGTTATTCTTATTTCAACTATCATATTTTGATAAAAAGATTGTTTTTATTTCAACTATCATGTTTTGATAAAAAGGTTATTTTTATTTCAACTAAAATGAAGTGAACTAGAATATATTTTTGTTACAACCAAAATGAGATGTACAAAAGTATATTTTTGGTACAACAAAATGAGAATGATAAATGTGTCATTTTTGTTTAAAAAAAACATATTAACAAATTTATATTTTTATTACAACAAAAATGATAATGGAGAATGTGTCATTTTTGTTTGCGACAAAATCATATTAATAAATGTATATTTTTATTACAACTAAAATGATTATTGAGAATGTGTCATTTTTATTTGCAACAAAATCATATGAACAAATGTATATTTTTATTACAACAAAAATGATAATGGAGAATGTGTCATTTTTGTTTGCAACAAAATCATATTAACAAATGTATATTTTTATTACAACAAAAATGATAATGGAGAGTGTGTCATTTTTGTTTGCAACAAAATCATATTAACAAATGTATATTTTTATAACTATAAAAATGATAATGGAGAATGTGTCATTTTGGTTTGCAATAAAATCATATCAATAAATGTATATTTTTATTACAACAAAAATGAAAATGAAGAATGTGTCATTTTTGTTTGCAACAAAAACATATGAACAAATGTATATTCTTATTAGAACAAAAATGATAATGGAGAATGTGTCATTTTTGTTTGCAACAAAAACATATCAACAAATGTATATTTTTATTACAACAAAAATGATAATGGAGAATGTGTCATTTTTGTTTGCAATAAAATCATATGAACAAATTTATATTTTTATTACAACAAAAATGATAATGTAGAATGTGTCATTTTTGTTTGCAACAAAATCATATTAACAAATGTATATTTTATTACAACAAAAATGATAATGGAGAATGTGTCATTTTTGTTTGCAACAAAATCATATTAACAAATGTATATTTTTATTACAACAAAAATGATAATGGAGAATGTGTCATTTTTGTTTGCAACAAAATCAAATCAACAAATGTATATTTTTATTACAACAAAAATGATAATGGAGAATGTATCATTTTTGTTTGCAACAAAAATCATATGAAAATAAGTTTCATTTTTGTTACATCAAAAATAACATGAAATTAAGATCCATTTTTGCTACAACAAAAAATAACATGAATAAAGGTTTTCATTTTTATTACCACAAAAGGGATACAAAAAAAAATCTCACTTTTATTACAACAAAATGATATAAAATAAAAGTGTATTCTCTTTTTCAATACAAATCATATGAACAAAAATCAAATTTTGTTTTTTCAAGCAAAAATTCGTATGAACAAAATTTTATTTTTGTTTTCTAATAAAAATCGTATCAATAAAAATTCTATTTTTTTTACTAATAAAATTCATATCAACAAAAATTCTTTTTTTGTTTTGACAATAATTTCTATCAACAAAGTGGTATTTTATTGTGACAAAAACCAGGACAGCCAAAATGACATTTTTATTATGACTAAATCATAACAACAAAGGTGATATTTTTATTATGAAAGAATCATAACAACCAAAAATGATTTTTTTTTTCTATTTTGTTTCATCACAATTATCATATGAACAAGACTCTAGTTTTATATATTTTTTATTTTAAACTAAAATCATATGAAAAATATTCTATTTTTGTTCCTATTGTTTTCAACACCATTATTTCATCGAGTCAGCAGATCTATATAATAACATCAATCAACGCAATAAATCATGAATAACAACTGCAGAATTTCATACATGATTTCAGATATTTCTATGACACAATAATAAATTACTTTTAATAATTTAAAAAGGAGATCTCACATCGATTTGTCTGAATTTTCAAAGTGCTTCGTTTCTGTAACAACCCGAAAATCTGAGCCAGTTTAAATTTTTTATTTTGGCAATTTTAGCGAATTGTGATTATTTAAAATGAATTTTTTTAAATAATATCGACGAGAAATTTATTTTGAATAGAATTCGAACGTATATATTTATTCGAATCGTCGTTGGAATATAAATATTTATTTATATTTATAAAAGGAATTGAAAATGGCGTGGTAGTTCGATAATTCGATTTCAAACTTCAATTGAATGTACCGGGTGCAAAACAATCCGGATTTTAGCGAAACCAAAAATAATAGGATCTAATTGATAATATCTTTCCAATGAATCCGAAAAATCAAGATTTCATAGCGGGGATCAAAAGATATGTCCAGTTGAAAATTCTGAATAGTCGCTATGGAATTCAGGCCCTTAAAAGTGGGAATTTTGCAAACGACCTCGGATTTCGACGAAACCACTTTTGTTGGATCCGTGATGTCAAATTATTGCTAGATTTCAAATTTCATAATTTTTCGAATCAATATGTGAGCGTGGAAAAGGAAAGTGTTTAACCCGTTTCAGTTGATTTTAATCGACTGGAAAATGGCCATTTTTCAAATGGTCTCAGAATTCGACAAAACTAGTTTTGTTAGGACCGTATCGTCAATACGAAGCAAGGAAATATTTTTCTGAGATTTATAGAGTTCGTATGTGACCCCGGTAAAATGAAATGTTCTTTCGTCTGCGTTCTATTTTGTCGTGTTCTCAAAACAATCCGCGCTTTCCCTTCTCTTTGGAGACCGGGGAAGTTCGGGTCCTTTCATCGTGGTATCAGAGCTTTGGTTTACAAAGCTTAGAGAACAAGGCACATTAGAACCATATGAAAGAATTCATCAGATATTGGATTAGTAATATCCAACGGGAATGACTCGTTAGAGATGGGATCAGTAGTATCCTAGAACGAGTGTGAAGAGTATATTTTTAAAATGAAAACAATTTTTGTTTTGGAAATTTAAATCGTGGTATACGTATTTGAATACTTATTTTGTATTGATTAGGACAGTCCAGTATATAAAGATTTTGCATATACGCCCTGCAAACGTGTATTTGAAGTTTTAATATACTGGATAGATATAGAATTACACTCTAGTCACCCGGGGGTGATTCTGATGATTGATATATCATCATCAGAATTTATATTCGAGTCACGAACGTGTAATATCTATATATTTCCTATTGACTGGTGTGAGAACCAAAAACTAGATAGGGCTTATTGTTGTGATTTGGCATCAAAAAAATCTGATTTTTGACTATATATCAAAGTTATGAATTTCAAAAGCTAATCAACTAATTGATTGTTATTTGTGTTGTTTGTTTATTTGTTTGATAATTTTGAACCGTTATGCCTAATTGAACCAAATATTGAACTGTATTGAAAATTGGTCGCATTTGCTTGCATATACTTGTACTTACATTGAACAAGTCATAGCAAGGAGGCTAGAGCAGAGAATAAAATTTGTTTGCCCGACAAATAGGTACATGTTTACTACATAATTTACTTTTTTGTTTGGGTGATGATGATTTTATGAGCCGATTGGCTAGCCGCTTGGCTTTTTCTTTTTCTTTTTGAGATCAAAAGGCCTGTATGGCAATTTCGGGATTTTCCCGTGGCTCCCGGTGCAGAGGAGGTTATGGCGAAATCTTTCGAAAATTTAGGGTGTTAGCCAAATTTTTGAAATTTTTGGAAATTCTCAAAAACTGAAAAATTGGAGAATGAAAGTCAGATCGAACGTAGAGTTGATTAATCAAACCACTTTCGACTTTGTTCCTTTTCGGGGACGAAAAGTTTTAAGTGGGGGAGATTGTAACAACCCGAAAATCTGCGCCAGTTTAAAATTTTTATTTTGGCAATTTTAGCGAATTGTGATTATTTAAAATGAATTATTTTAAATAATATCGACGAGAAATTTATTTTGAATAGAATTCGAACATATATATTTATTCGAATCATCGTTGGAATATAAATATTTATTTGTATTTATAAAAGGAATTGAAAATGGCGCGGTAGTTCGATAATTCGATTTCAAACTTCAATTGAATGTACCGGGTGCAAAACAATCCGGATTTTAGCGAAACCAAAAATAATAGGATCTAATTGATAATATATTTCCAACGAATCCGAAAAATCAAGATTTCATAGCGGGGATCAAAAGATATGTCCAGTTGAAAATTCTGAATAGTCGCTATGGAATTCAGGCCCTTAAAAGTGGGAATTTTGCGAACGACCTCGGATTTCGACGAAACCACTTTTGTTGGATCCGTGATGTCAAATTATTGCTAGATTTCAAATTTCATAATTTTTCGAATCAATATGTGAGCATGGAAAAGGAAAACGTGTTTAACCAGTTTCAGTTGATTTTAATCGACTAGAAAATGGCCATTTTTCAAACGGTCTCAGAATTCGACGAAACTAGTTTTGTTAGGACCGTATCGTCAATACGAAGCTAGGAAATATTTTTCTGAGATTTATAGAGTTCGTATGTGACCCCGGTAAAATGAAATGTTCTTTCGTCTGCGTTCTATTTTGTCGTGTTCTCAAAACAATCCGCGCTTTCCCTTCTCTTCGGAGACCGGGGAAGTTCGGGTCCTTTAGCACGATAAAAATTCAATTTTTATATATTGAATAGCACGATAAAAATTCGATTTTTATATATTGAATAGAATAGTAAAAATTCGATTTTTATATATTGAATAGCATAGTAAAAATTCGATTTTTATATATTGAATAGCAAAGTGAAAATTCGATTTTTATATATTAAATAGCAAAGTAAAAAATTCGATTTTTACATATGTAGTGGCTACGGGCAACGAAGATGACAAAAAGGCGAGAACGACGAAGATTTCTCTAAATGAAGTGACGTGAAGATGGAATAGCTATCGGTGAGAATTTCTCACTCTTTAATTTATTTCTAATTGAAATATATACTAGGATGCAGACGGTGCTTAGCAGCACCCGACACCCGTCATCCACAGACCATGGATGGCTTGTTTGTTTAATTGTTTGGTTGTGTAGTTGGTTAGATTATTTGGTTTGAATTGAATTGTTTGGTGAAATGGAATGGATTTGATTGATGTGTGAATGGCGTGGGCCTTCACTAGACCGGGGATAAGGCTAGGCCTTGTCCCGTTTCTAGTATCGTGCCGTTATGCCGCCGAAATTCTCTAAAAATAAGTTAGAAAAATAAAGTTAACATTTTATTTAATAAATGAACCGAATAGAATATTCATAGGTTGAATAAAATAGTTTGATCGTTAAAAAATATAATTTTTAACGTGAATGTGAATAAATAAATATTCATTTACAAACCGGACGGTTTGTTTATGTACACCTATTTGAAGGACATTGATTGGGATGATAAATTTTACACATCGCCCAACTGCACAAATAAAAATCTGTGTTTGATTGCTTGAAACCCCACACGGGTATTGGGATGATATTTGACGTACACTAATCCCGATTGTTTAGTTGTATGTCGATCGATTGATTGACAGGCTGTTATAAGCGTTGAATATTTATATTTGATGCTTATACAGTGTAGAATGCACTTTGGATGATGGTTGATTATTCATCGTTGTTGACATATACATGTGTTGTAGAAAATCCATATAATTAACATTATATGGTAATTGATTGGGCCTCATTCCAGTTTTAAAATAGAAATATTTGAAAAAGAAATATTTGAAATAGAATATTTGAAAATAGGAATATATGAAGCCGTATTGATTAGATTGATGCCATTTTGACGTGAACGATATTTATATCGATTTTATTCATTTTATAATGAATATCGAAAGTGATTTCAAAATCTGATATTTTGAAAAGAATTGAATATAAATGAATTCGAATTGAAATTGAATATAAATGAATTCGAATTGAAATGGAATAGAAATGAATTCGAATTGAAATTGAATTGAATTGAATTGAAAACAAACTGAAATTGAATTAGAAATCAATTTGAATTGAAATCAATTTGAAATGAATTTAAAATGAATTTAAATTGGAATATTCAATTTTGATTTGAAATTGAATATAAAGTTGAAACCGTTTTGAAAATGAATTTAAAACGATTTATAAAGCACGTTTTGAATTGAAATCGACGAAGTATATATTATATATATTATATATATATAATATAATGGCCTGAATAGAACGCGCCGCGCCGCGGCGGTTCGCGAATTTCGACCATTGACTTCGAATGGATATTGCGGGAGATCCGACCGTCGGATTCTCCTAAAACTGGAACCGTTGGGTTCGTATCGAAAAGAGCTTTCTAACGAATATTAGAAATTAGAAATCTAACGGTTGGATTTGGAATTATGTTCAAATCAAATTTGAAAAAGGTCGCTGTAAGTGCAGTTCGATGACCGTTGATAGAAATCGACTGTACGGGCCTTGATAAAATTATTAAAAAAAGTAATAATTTGTGTAAAATCATAAGAAATGATTTTGAAAGAATTGGGATGAAAAACTCCATATTTGAAAATATAAAAATAGATTTTTATCGAAATGAACTAGTTTTGAACTAGAATTATAATTCTATTTATTTTTAAATAAATAAATTGAATTTAAAAAGGGTTTTAAAAATAACCAGAATTTCCAATGATTGCATTGGAGTGGATTTGAATCGAAATTGTCTTCGGAATATTTCGATGTTGGAATTCGTGATTATACAGATGTTGTTATGGAAATTTGAAAGATATATATTTATATCGTTATTTCCAATACGACATTTATTAATCGTAGAATTTGATATTGAATATAAGTCGATATATTTTCTATTCAGAGCCTCGTATTGAATATCAAATGTGATTTGGGTTTGTCGTGAATGGTGTCTTCACTAACACTGTTCTTGAACCCAGTTGAGAAAAGATTAAATCCTTTTATTTTAGATTTAATGAAGTGTACCAATTAAATGATATTTAATTGGAATTGAATTGATATTGATTTTTGGGTTTATCGTGGACAGTGTTTTAAATAACACTCGTTATTTAACCCGATAATTAATGGAATATGATTTTGGGTTTATCGTGAACCGTGTTTTAAATGACACCGATTCTTTAACCCAGTTAGAGATTGAAACTAAGTGGAGTTTTAATGAATCTTTAATTAGATTGAAATAATCGGGAATGGAGTATCACCAGTTTTACTCCAAGCGATAGTTAAATCTTTAATTAGATTTGAACGTGAAATGGTAATTGAATTTACCGATAACACCGTGGTGTTAGATATGAAGTATTACCAGTTTTACTTCATGGGATGAATAGGTTGGGATTGGGAAATTAAAACAAATGATTGCTTCGGTAAGGTTCGTTAATCCCGACTAGTTGAATCGAAATTCAAAAGAAGATTAAAGAATAAATATAAAGAATTTATCTTTGATAAAATTAATGGGAACCTTTCCATATGAATGTGAAATTTAGAAACTAACTGTCGGTTAGCTAAGTAGAATGGTCTCCTGGATATTGATCTGATGTTGGTTTCGGCCTTCGGGGTTAATATTTGGGGAATTATTCTCTTGATTAATTTACGGTTAGTGACTGATGGATTGGAATGAGGCGTATGTTGTGTTTGTGTAACACTTAAAATATACGCGAGTTATTCGGAAAGACCGGGTTTATACCATTCTGAATAACTGATATGACGATAAGTCGAAGATGAAGACGATGGTCGAAGACCGGAAGTCTTCACGTTGTTTGGGTGATTACTGATGATCTTGATTGGGCTGTACACCCAAGAAGATGGAAACAGTTGGTGATCGTCCAGACGTACTTGGAGATCGATGGATATGCGGGGTATTAGGTGCCCCCGGTTTCGTTCAGACCCAGAACGGACTTGTAAATGGACTGTGTGTCTGACATTGGATTTTAGTCCGTGTGATTGATCTCTATTAAATATATATCTGTTTGGCGGCGGAGAATTTATTCTCTTGCTTAACGCCCTTCTCTGAGACGTACGAGCTCAGGGGTTATATATTGATGGATATCAAACGCATGGAATGAATTGCCTGTGTGGCATGCCTAAGTGGCAATTGATCGAGGCTTCTGTTGAAAAGCAAATTCTTGTGGTGATGATCAAAGCACAGCTTGTGTGGCACAGCTTTGTGTAACGTGAATTCGCGAGCCTCACACCCCGGTTGTGAACCAAAAACGGGAGACGGACCTCAGGGAGGGCATGCGTTTCCTTCTAGCTAGGGTGGTGTCAGTGACCTACCAGCCCTGACATTTATATACTTTTCACCTGTGTGGTTGTTGCTGTTGCGAGGCGCCTCGGTTAGATCAGACGATCCGGGTCCGATGGAGCCATTCGTTGGCTCATTTACGCCCCGAAGGGCGGGGAAACGCAGTGTTCAGTAATTTTAATCCACATCGGTGGACCGGCCCTGACGATCCAAGGGTCACTCGAGCTCTGATCCTGAGACATGGGCTAGATTGTCTCGAATCGGTTGAGGACTATCTTTTGCCTCGGTTCATAGATGGAAATCCAATTTCCAAATACGTGACATTTGCGGTTTTATTTGTAGAGCCTAGTAGGGCGACATGATATATGGTACCCATGTCGTCTATGATTGGTACTTATGATTTGAATTTGTTTTATACACTATGCACTTATAATAGTATCAAAAGATTTGTTTTAAACGTATCAAGCACTCTTTGGCTGTTATAAGGGAAAACTCTATCCCCCGGCTGCGTTGCATTGTGTGATAGGACCTGGGTCTTATAACAGCTTCATTTTTCTTTATTTAGCATTGCGTTGTTTGTTTTATGCACTGGTATTCTTGGGAGGAAACCCGTTCCGTGTTATACGGCGTGGTCCCTTGATTTACCTAACTTTAAAAATAAAGATTAACTGTTTTAGTTCTCACACTAGTCCCATGACTGACCTGGTGTTTATTGTTTTAACCTAAACTCTGGGTGCCCTTATTTTGACACGGGCAGCTAGTAGTTTTGGTTTTGCAGATTTATATTCACAGGATCCTGGTTTACAGCTGAAACGATATCCGGAAAGCTTTGTATCTGTATATCTCTTCTAGTTGTGTATTGTATTATTTTCCGCTGCTATGTAATGTATTGTAATCTCTGATATTTTTGTGTAATATTTATTCATTTATACTCTGTATATTCTTGTAATCTGATGCATTGTTGTAATATACAATGAAATGTTCTCCCGTCTGCGTTTTTCTGTGTGTTGTTCTCGAACTATCCACGCTTTCCTAAACGGGGAAGTTGCGGGTCTTTACAGTTTCAGATCTGGTTTGTTCCATCATCTAGATCTGGTCAACACGACAACCGATATTTCTGAATTTCGATTTCGTACGAAGAAGTTCTGTCAATTGGAATATCAATTACATTTATATGATAATTAAATAATAATTATAATAATTATAATAATTAATTTCCACTAATCCACTTTTTAACATTAATCTTTCTTCCTCTTCGTTACTATTAAAACCGAACCCAAAACTCCACTTCTTCTTCCTCCTGCGCGCCCGAACTCCAAAGCCTCGAACCACCATCAAACCATACCACGACATTGCCGCTACCATGCTCTATCACCGCCCCAACCCTGGTGCAAACTCGCATCTTCCTATGCCGAGAAAAACCGCAGCGAATGCCCCTTCTTCGGGGCCAAATTCTGGCCAACTCTGCCCCCTAGATCCGATCATCACCATACCACTTTGAAGAGCTCAGGATGTACTTCGATTTGGTGTTTGGAGTTTTGATTTTCATTAAGAGGATTGGAAGAAATTAGTGAATGAAATTGGGAGCGTGGTGGCCATTGAATCTGAAAGCAACGGCTATGTTATTGAAATTAGGGTTTAGGTGATGTATATTTATAATATAATATTATTATTTAATTTCAAATTTGCAAATAAACTCGTTAGTCTATACGGGCTCCAAATTAAACCCAACGAGAGATGTCCCTAGGCAATCCGGACGCAATGGGCTAGGTCCCGTCATCCCAATCGATCATTTCCAGCTTGTTTTCTTTAATTTAATATATAAATCATTTAATTATTTAATTTGATCGTACATTTAAATTTACCGGGGTCACATACGGACTCTAAAAATTCCAGAAAAATTATTTTTAGTTATGTTTTGATGATACGGTTCTAACAAGACTAATTTCGTCGAATTCCGAGACCGTTTGAAAAATGGCTATTTTTAATATTAAAAAATATATATATATATATTCTACAGCGACTATTCTGAATTTTAAAATGGACATAACTTTTGATTCCGGCTATGAAATTTCGATTTTACGGATTCCTCGGAAAGATATTTTTAAATAGATTCTAATATTTTTGGTTTCACTAAAATCCGATTTATTTTGCATCCTGTATAGTCAATCAAAGTTCAAATTCAAATTTTCAAACTACCGCGCTATTTCTAACTCCTTTTATAATTAAAATAAAAGTTTTCGTTTTAACTTTGATTTAAATAAATTTTTAATCGTTATTATCTAAAATAAATTATTTTAACTATTAAAATTCCATTAGAATTTCAAAAACTAAAATTTTAAATTGGTTCAGAATTTGCGGGTTGTTACAGTATCATCAGTTCGAGTTAAAATTGTGCCTAATTTATATAAAAATCCCTTTAAATTTATTAATAAACGTTACATTTTAATAATGATTTCCATAGTGACTATTATAAAATTTGAATTGGACATAACTAACAATCTATAACACGAAATATGAATTTTTCTCTTTCATATGAAAATATCAATGAACAAGATTCAAACGGTTCTTTTTTCACATAAATCCGACTTAAAACAGATTCTATATATCCATTTGAAGTTCAAAACTCAATATTATGAACTACCGCGCCATTTCGAGCTCGTTTTAATTTAAATATAAATTAATGTTCTAAATTATTTTTTAAATAAATGAATCTAATATTAAAATCCATTAGTATTCTAAGTATAATATTTAAAATAATAAAATAAATTAAATATTAACTACAAAAAATATGGGACATTGCATTACGCCTGAAGCAACACGTTAAAACAACCACGTATGATTTCTGAACGCGATGAAAATTGAAATCCTAGCGTAACTCGGTATTCCGGACATGATGGAATTGGTTTTATCAAATTCTGAGATCATTTCTAAAACTTCCTTTATATTTCACAACGTGAATCGATACACGTTAATATTGCGCACTATCAAAAAATAAATCAAATTGACTTGAAATTTGAAATCCTACAATATTAATCACTATGGATTTTATAAAATTAGTTTGTTTGAAATCCGATTGGTTTGAAAATTGGTTATTGTTAAGTTCCATAATAAATCGATAAAATGATTAAATAAAAATCTACGCGTTTACCATTCACACGATCAAACGGTAAGTCCGTTCGATACAAAAATCGAAATCTTGTAGTAACTTACTAATATGAATGCAATGGCACAAGTTTGGTTGCATTTCGAGACTGTTCTCCCGAAATGATATTTTATATGTAAGACGATGTTATTTTGGACAACAAAATACCTGATCTCCAAAAATAATGAACTATATATATATATATATATATATATATATATATATATATATCCTGACTCTACACGACAATACAAATTCAACGGAACTGGTCTTGCTTTTTTTGATTTGATTGTTATATCAAATTATGTACAAATTCCTTTCAAATCAAATTTAATTTACTTAATTAATCGCTTTGGTTTATAAATGATTCCATGGGGACTTTCTAAAAAATTGATTTGGACAAACTCAAAATCTATAATATGTAATCTTGATTTTTCTATTCTAGTTTCAAAAAAATTCAACTTATATTGGATTATGTATATTCAACTAAAGTTCAAAATAAAACTACGAACTACCACGGCGTTACGAGCTCGTTAATAATTAAATATAAATTATAGTTCAAAATTCATTTAATTAATAAATAATAATCCTTTTATATTTCCAAGTTAACATTTAAAACCAATTTTAAATGTTTAAACTTAATGGTTAAAAATATGGGTCGTTACACTTCGGTTTCGTTCAAACCCAAAATAGACTTATATGGACGTGTGTCTAACATTGTATTTTGTAGTTTATGGTTGATTCTTACTAAACATATTTTTGATTGGTGGCAGATAATTTATTCTCTTAGCTTAACACCCTTCTTTGAGACGTACGAGCTCAAAGGTTATGTAACGTCCTGCAATTTTAGCAAGATAATTAATTTATTTAATCGTTTTAATGTTTTGAATTAAATAATTTTGATTATCTAATAAATATAAAATAAAAATTACAATGATCGCTTATGAATAAAAAGACAATATAAAATAAGACAACGGTATAATTTGCAAATAGAATGTCGTTTAAGCCAAGCTGACAAAATGGAGTAAAATACCGTGTGCGACGAACATGCTTAAATGGTTCATCTATTAAGTGATGCAGGAGTTGTAAGTGTGAACATGGTTTTCGAGCTACAACAGATTTCATAATCCAATTCATGTGAACACAACGTCAAGGCCATACTACTGTTGTAGTTGGCAGTAGAAGCGATGATCAATTGAAATGAGTGGGTAGTCCGGTGCTCTGGTGTTGTACGTAGCATAACATGTGGAGCTAAAAATTGTATGTAACAAACAGTATTATATTATATATACATATATATAACACACACGAAATTTTACTTTGAGTTTTCCTTGGTGTTGAAGTAAACTTAGCCGAGAAGTTCAAGTACACAGCTAAGTATCTCTGTGCAAATTTCTTTACTCTAAAAGTAAATGACCGTACTAGGCTAAGCATAGGTGTATATAAATATCTCTCTACTCAATTCCTTAGCAGCAAAGTATTGCTTTCCTCTATATATATGACGCCACTGTCTCCCTTCTTTTTTCTTTCCTTTAACAAAAATATCCAAGGCCGATCGTTGTCATGGCCTTCGAAATAAATAAATAAATAAAGAAAAATAAAAATGATACAAGCTCCTAAAAATCATGATCTATATATTTACGGATTTGTAAAGGGATTCTCTTAAACTCTAGATGGGTTCCGTTGGTCTTCGAGACATTCTAGTTTGCTGCAAATTTATGTACAGCGCCATCTTAGTTAGAGATTATCATGGACAGTGGCGACGGGAACACAAATAGAGAGTAGGTGTGAAATCTGGTGGTTATTTTGTGAAGAATGGTGCAAATATGGTGCGGCCATGGCCATTTCCTGTTTTCAAGCATAACATACTGGTGCAGTGTAAAAAGGCTTGAACAGAGGGCATTTTTTTTCGGGTGATAAGTAGTGTGTAGTACTGGCGGGTTGTGTATGGTGAAGATAAGAAGAGTAGGTCATGTATACGTTGGAGGGAAGTGCGAAAAGGGAGGGTTCAATTGAACAGGGAAGTGGAGTGTACTTTGTTTAAAGAAAAAGAAGCTAAGGCCGATAATTTTCGTGAAGAAGGGACACACGTAAATGGAGAGTTAAATATTGGATGCAGTTTGAAAGTGGAGGTGGGGTGTTGTTCATGTAGTGTAAAGAGGGGTTGAGTGTGTTTGTGAAGTTCTGATATGATGGAATTTGGAGTGGAGAAGGGAAGGCCTACGAGATCAGCTTGAAGTATGCATGGCTCAAGGGGTTGATAAATGATGCGATAATGGTGTTCAATACTATAGAAGCAGCGTGATTCTTGTGGATCAACGGTTCTGGTTTGAAGTAGTTTAGTAGGAAGAACAATGATTAAAGTATTACGTGACTTAAGGATACAAGAAAAAAGGAATACATGGGAAATGGAAGTTGGTGAGGACTTGGGAATGGGAAATTGAGGTGGCTTCATGGTTTTTCATGAGGAACAAGGGAAGATAGAACTTTGTAAACACGGCTATAGTAGTGGTGCGTTGTGTATTGGAGAAACTGGATGATGTTGAGGGAGAATGCACTGTACAAGTGCAATTGGGTTGGGAATGGGCCGGGTATTCAGCGAAGGCCCGATATATTTTCTTTTATAAAATTTAGTGTTTATTTGGTGAGGAATAATCGGCTGAAATGGGTCAAGGAAGGCAGCGTGAATTTCTGGTGTGGAAGTAGGTGCAGGTAGAGAAGGGCTTGGGCCGGATCATAAGGGTGAGGTCTGATTTAAAATAAATCTAAATTAACATTATTTATAATAGTATATAAACTTGTTCGTATCATAACTTACTTTTATTTTATCTGAATTCGACAAATCAAGATCCGATGGGATCGTATGGATGAGAGCTACAAAACAAAACTGAGTGGGAGTGAATTGGAGCTCGTTACAATTTATAGCAAAATAAATTGTCTGTCTGAATCAATCGACAGTTATTGTTATTTAACGATGACTATCCAATGTAAGTAAATCTCACTAACTCTGTACAGATTATATTTTTATAAATATAATCTAGAGTTAATAAATGATGATTGATTACTGTGTGTCGATTGTTTTGTTGAATTGCTGATTTATTGGTTGAAATTATAGATAACTATAACTATATATATATATATATATATATATAAATCGTAAATCGAATATTGATTCTGTTTATAAGAATATTTCATATAGAAATGAAATTGATGTTAATTATAATGTTTAACATCTGTGAATGCAGGGAAACATGTTGGAGGGATCCAACTGGATTCCTCAATATTATAATACTGTTTGTTTTCATATATTGTGATATGTGATGTGATATATAATCTGTGATTGATTATGACGATACTGGTCATGTTATTTGGTATTTTAAATACCATATGAAATATTGGAATGTAAAAAGGAATTTTTCAAAGTGAATATTGAAAATTAAATATTTATATATAAAATGAATAGGATTATATAAAAGGTTTTATATAAAATAGAATAATATAAAAGGAATTTATAAAAGGATTTATATAAAATAAATAGAATTATATAAAGGGAATTAAATGAGATTTTAGTGTTAGAAGTATAAAATAAGTTTTTATATGAAAATTCTATAAATAGAAGTATGAAGAGAAATTGGTTTTAGGATATTGTTTTTAAATACGAAATCAAACTGTTTTGATTATATAAAGAAATATTATTCACATTCTATGTGAAAATTTAGATTAATGTTAATATTTTGCAAACAAAATATTATAAAGGAATTTGGTGTTTGAATTAGGAATTTAAATGGAATTACTGAAATTAGAAACTGATTGGAAATTAGTTGAGTTGAATGGCTTTCTGGGTATCGATCTGATGTTGGTTTCGGCCTTTGGGGTTTATGCTTGGGAAGTTGTTCTTTTACTAGTTTACAGTTAGAGACTGATAGAGGGGGAAGATATTGATGCGTGAATCAGAAATGGAAACGTTTTCCAATGTTAATAAGGTATATTTTTTTAAATTTAGAAAATAAGAAGTTATGGAGATATGGAAATGGATAACTGAATAAATAAATGATGAATTAATTTAAAAAGAGAAAAGGTTGATTGATGATTGATCAGTAAGATTTCCATTTGGAAATATGACCATTGTTGTACACATTTTTTTTATAGTTAAATCACAGACTATCAAAGTTTTTGATCATTTTTCCGTCGTCAATACGGAGAGATAGGAGCAGATTCATTATTTGAAAACCACTCTGTATGGGCGTTAGCATTGCGAATCAAATATGATGAAGATAATTGAAGACAGAGTTATGCAAGGGCTGTTCTAGTGATCCTAGGTAGAAATTGCCTAAGGTGGATATACATAATAGTGCCTTCGGTTGTCCACTCCCAGGACAACTTGAATGGACGAATGTCTGACAGAGTATATCTGGTAGATCGCATAAGTTGATCATTTCAAATGTATTTACGTTGGTGGCGGAGGAGTTCATTTCTCTTAGCTGTATACCCGTGGTATTTTTGGAGAAATCAATTTGTGATTTGGCGGGTATGACGATGTGACATTCAAAGTGAAGAAAGGAGTGGTTTGTAAAAGGTTGCGTTATGGCCTCTAGCATCACAACTAGAAATGGTATAAAATCGGGTAGGTCGCACGGCTAAGTGGTTAGCTGCTAATTAGGTTGTATTGTCACCTGATCTAGAGAAATTCCATTTACTTCTATAATCTATTTCGATGCTGTCCCTTTCGGGAAAAGGTTGCTGATCCTAACCGTTGGTGATAATACATTCGGCGGTACACTCAAGCGAAATGAGTGACCGGTCATGTTTAGCCTGGGTTACAAGGCATTCTTGTCGAACCCGGTGTATTCCTCTCTAGAGATACACTGTCGGAAGGTGGTCCTATACCTTGCCAGTTGGAATTCATTACCCAATAAGCGCCCACGGTTTTTGATTATATATTATGTATGTGGAATGTGAGATGAAAGCGTTCTGCTAGATGATTATTATATTGTGGTTTATAGACATTATTATAATATCAGATGAATTTGATATAAAGATTATGGTTCCTTTCAAAAGGTTTTTGAATGTTGAATCAAGTGTTTTGGATTCTCATAAGGGAAAAACCCGTTCCGTTATACGGCGTGGTCTTATGAGATATCGTTTTATTGCTAAAACTGTTTAAATGGTTTTACTCATACCACTCCCATGACTGACCTGGAGTTTATTTTGTTTTGTTTACCCTAAACTCTTGGGTGCCTAATTTTGTACGGGCAGTCAAGTAGTTAGGAGTTTCCAGATACTGAGGGCTTGGAGCAGGAGGCTTCAGGATTATCTAGCTATTGTTATTTCCGCTGTGTTGTAAGTGTTGTACTCTGATAATATTACTGCATATATATACTGTTTTATTTCAAAGTTATGTTATATTTTATTCGTTCCGCTATGAGATTCGTGTTACTCTGATGTGTTGTGTTTTCTTCTTTTTCTTCTACTATAATTTTCTGTCTTATCTATTCTCACCCTCTAACTTCTTTCATTAACTATCTGGTATTTCCAATGCTTGGATAGTCAACATTGAGTTTATGTCTATAACCAGGATCATGAAAACCCCGGTCGTTACAGGTTGTGTGGTTAGTGAATATCAATTATATGTTATGAAATGACAATGTGGCATATCAGTTTACCTTCTTTGCCACTAAATAGATGTACATTTGTAAAAAGCAATGTTCATAATCATAGAAATACAATTGTCAGACAAACATCCATACAAGTTCACTCCAGGAGTGAACAAAACCGAATGTGCTTTATTCCTCATCTATTATCTGGTGAGAAGCCCTTGCAATCCGAAGATTCCAAATATTTCAGGATCACTGCTATAAGTAATCTCATAATGGATAATGAACCCGAGACATCAACAAGCAATCCTTTCGATGTGAAGATCTTCGGTCTTCAATAATCATCGCCTTTTTATGTCTTCACTTCATCATTCGTTACTTTACAATATAAATTTGTTTGAAGTGGTTTTTGGATAGATATAAAACAAATCTGATTCTAGTTCCTTCAAATCTGATTATCGATTAAAATAAAAGAATATGGATCATAATCAGATTTTGAATCATCCTTCTTTTCTTAATTAAAAGAAATTTCTCTTTACTTTTCTTCTAAAAATCTAAAATTTATCCATTTTGATAAATCTTTCATTTTAAGAATCTGATTTAATGAATCCAGTTAAATTGATCCTATTCAACTAATCCCATTTGTAAATGACTTGTTTTCAAATAACATTTTTCATTTTTGATCCACCGTCCAAAATCGTGAATAATATAATCTTATCAAATTTCTTACTTTGATTTATTCAAATCTGAATGGTAATCCACTATCCATAATCTTGAATAATATCCCTTATAAAATCTAATTTAATTAGGTTAATTCATTTTTTACATAATTAGAAAATCTAATCTTTTCGACATAGAGTAATTCTAAATAAATTCATTTCTTCACATTAGTTTATTAAAAAATAATTTCCCAGCGTATCTCATGATCTGAATTCTTTAACTTCTTAATGGGTCAAAAACAATGTTATTTAAGACATCGTTTACAACAACCCTAAGACAAATCTTAATTAATATTATTGAGTATATAGGATCATAAATAATATCCAATTTTACTCAATCTCAAATTCCATATTCAACGAGTGCTATGTTCGGAATAACTGTAAGTTCACCTTTTAAATTTCACGAATAGGACAAGTTCCCTCTGCGGATTTTAACATCAAATTTAAGAAGATTATTTTTATGAAAACCAAATTAATTTCATTTCAAAATTGTAATCCTTTATACTTAAAATATTTTTCAATATTTAAAATTCATTTCTTTATTTGATATTTATTCTAAGTTAAATTCTTTGAATTTATTTTGATCCGAATAAATCAAATTCACAATTTACTCCGTCAGGCCAGTTTAGATGGTTAGGGAGAGCAGGAAACTAGTTTTCCAAGCCCAAGCCTAGACATTACCATTCTGTCACCCTAAGATGGTCAAGTTATTTGATTGATTCGAAACTCCTTTTCTCCCATTTAATTTATAGAGTATCTGGGCTTTCCCTTCGATCGGTTTCATTCCTCGGTCAATAAATTGACTCTCATAAATGGTACCTGATGTACTAGTCGTTTCCACATACTCAGTTTATGATTTAAATAAATTTAACTTGAAATAAGTTATAAACCTTTTAAACCATCTTTATAATACTTAGATTACTTGTTTAATGCATTCTTGTTTTATTTGGGGAAAAACTGTTAAGTTTAAATTGTTATTTCAAAAATTATAGTATTTACAATGTTTTAAAAGTTTGTGGAAAGTGCTAACATGACTTATCCAAATAAAACATCTTTTAATAATTGAAAATTTATATTTTTAAATTCAAGTATATTTTAAATTATTTATCAAATTTATTCCATATTTTTTTATAATTAAAAATATCCATTTATAAAGATTTTCAACGTTTGAAATAACTTTTCAAATTTATTATAAATACTTATAATAATTTTATAAATCACTTTAAAACAAAGGTATAAATTTTCATATAGGCGGGTTAAACCAAATCTGAATATATATTCCATAATATAACTTGGGTAGTTACTCAAAATTGTACATGATTATGATAACATCAATATTCATAATTAAGCATATAACATTCAACTTATACTATGAGTGAGCATATTAAATTGAGTATACTTTGCTTATTCAAGCAAATGGTCACTATACAAATTTAAACATGATCAATAATTATATCATATATCTACTTATCCTAACATATCATATAGTGATTTTAAATTACTATTCGTCCATTCATGTAACTTTGCGATTATCAATATATTAGCATAGCTAATCATCCAACATTTCAACAATCATTTCAATAACATAATAAATTATAATAGCAATTAATAAAATTAATAACATATGAATATGAAATCAATTAGGATGTCATTTTTAGTTAACATTTCATATGTTTATATAATTAGATATAACCTGTAACAGCCCAGAAAATCTGAACCAGTTTATAAATTTTAATTTGGCTATTTTAGTAAATTTAAAATATTTAAAATATTTAAAATAAATATTTTAAATAATAGCGATGAAAAGTAAGTTTGAATCGACGTTTGAAAATGAATATAATTAATTCTAATTATAAACAAGGCCTGAAATGGCGCGGTAGTTTCAAAATTAGAATTCAAACTTTGACTGACTGTACCAGGTGCAAAATAAAACGGATTCTAGTGAAACCAAAAATATTTAAATCTGTTAGTGAATATCTTTCTAACGAATCTGAAAAATCGAAGTTTCATAGAGGAAAGCAAAAGTTATGGCTAAATGAATTTTCAGAAAGTTCGCTATAGAGTTTATATAGCCCGTGAAAATTGCCATTTAGCAAATGACCTCAGAATTCGACGAAACCACTTCTGTTGGATCTGGGATGTTAAATTATTGCTAGGTTACAAATTTTATAATTTTTGAAGCTAGTATGTGAGCGTGGCAAAGGAAAATGAGTTTGATCGATTTCTATTAAATTGGATCGACCAGAAAAAGGCCATTTTTCAAGCGGTCTCAGAATTCGATGAAACGAGTTTTGTTGGGACCGTATCGTCAAAACATAGCTTGATTTATTTTTCGGGAATTTTAAGAATTAATATGTGGCCCCGGCAAATTGAAATGTATGTTAAAATCAAATATTGAATGTTTTATATTTTAATTTGAAGGAAAACTGACTGAAACAGTTGAATGGGCCTACGAAACATATCCCATTGTGTTCGAAATGGGGGTATTTAGCTAGGGACGACAGTCGTTGGGTTTGGATTGGTGTTCGTATGAGATAAGGGGTATTTTTGGATTTTTAAAATTTATAAATATAAAAAAATCCTATTGGTCGATCACTTCTCTCTCCCCATCTTCTTCTCCGAAACCCCCCAAACCGACGATGAAAGTTCTTCAAAACTTCTCCTTTCGTTTTTCTCCTCCTACACTCAACGAAACCCACCCCTCCTTTGGAGTTTTTTGTAGAGCGTCAAGAGAGCGTTAAATCAAGACATGAATAGGATTTTTTTTCGTCGAGGATACAGGGAGAATCGACGCCAGGAAGTCCCCGACTTCAAGCCGCCGCCCAGCCTCACCGCCACCGTCGAGCTGGTCCTCTCTCATGGCGCCGGCAAGCCACTTCCAAGCCCTTCGACGCTGCGTAGTCCGATCATCACCCCGTTGCGCGGATTACGAGAAAAATCTAAACGTAGTTTAGAACATCAAAACGAGGTAACGGCTGATTTTAAAATAAACTATATTATAGCATTTAAGCGCTATAGTTTTTGATTTCACTGTAAAAATCATATCTTTTTCGTTTGTTGATGAAATACAGTGAAACAAGAGATAGTGGACTCGTGTGGACGTCTTCTACATTCTAGAAGAGACCGGATATTTTTCTGAGCCTTCTGCTATTTTTGGTGGAGTGGAACCCAATGTGGGATTTCTGAATTATAAACGATATGGAAAACGACGATGTATAAATTATACAGTCGAAGTATGAGTTATATAAGCGTTGTACACCACATGTATAGGCGTTGTTTAAGTTGTACGTTCGATGTATAAGTTATATATGCGTTGTAAAAATTATATATGTGTTGAATAGAAGTGAAATAGACTTATATATATATATATATATATATATATATATATATATATATATATATATATATATACGCCCCTCGTCCACAAACCATGGACGATATTTATTGGTTGTGATTGGTGTGAAAATTGGTTGATAGCGAACGGTTGAAATTGATTGTTTGTGGTTAAAAAAATACCCGTTTGTGGTTGAGAATTATTTGGTTGAAACCACATAGGATTAGTTTGTGGAAAAGAAAGAAAAAAATATACATGCCGCCTACGTGCGAACTAGCTGCATGAAATCCCCATTGTCAAAAGCTGCGAGGCTTTAAGGTAAAGCAAGGAGCCGTACTAGGGATGTAACGACCCAGAAAATCTGAACCAATTTAAAAATTTTAAATTGGCTAAAATAATGGATTTTAAATATTTAAAATAAATATTTTAAATAATGGCAATGAAAACTGAGTTTGAATCGACAATTGAATACGAATATGATTAAGTATAATTATAAACAAGGCTTTAAAAGGCGCTGAAGTTTCAAAAATTGAATTCAAACTTTGTCGGACTGTACCGGGTGCAAAACAATCCGGATTTTAGTGAAACCAAAAATATTTAAATCTGTTAGTGAATACCTTTCTAACGAATCTGAAAAATCGAATTTTCATAGTGGAAAGCAAAAGTTATGGCCGAATGAATCTTCAGAAGGGTCGCTATGGATTTTATATAGCCCGTGAAATTGGCCATTTTGCAAACGACCTCGGAATTCGACGAAACCACTTTTGTTGGATCCGGGATGTGAAGTTATTGCTAGGTTTCAAATTTCATAATTTTTGAAGCTAGTATGTGAGCATGGCAAAGGAAAATGTGTTTTGGTCAATTACAGTTAAATTGGATCGACCAAAAATGGGCCTTTTTGCAAACGCCCTCAGAATTCGACGAAACTAGTTTTGTTGGGACCGTATCGTCAAAACATAGCTAGATTTATTTTTCTGGAATTTTTCGAATCAGTTTGTGGCCCTGGCAAATTGAAATGTAGGTTCAAATTAAATATTGAATGTTTTATATTTTGATTTGAATGGAAACTGACTGAAACAATCGAATGGGCCTATGAAACATATCCCATTGTGTTCGGAATGGGGGTAAAACGCTAGGAACGGCAGTCGTTGGGTTTGATTTTGAGTTCGTCTAAGAAAACCCCAATTTTTGAATTTAATATAACCTTGGCCAATAGGAAAATTTCTTTATATATAAAAAAAAATCGCGTTCTCTCTCCCCGATACAGCGCTCGACGACGGAAAACCGCTACCCCTTCCCCTCCATTTTCTGGCGAATCCACGCCGAATTAGCACCCCCTCCTTTGGAGTTTTTCGTAGAGCCGAGCCTCCTCTTCAAATCCATACTCGTTGCCACCCTCCTCGTGCAGTAAATCGCCAGAATCGCGCCCTGGAAGTTGAGGACTTCTCGCCGCCGCCACGAACGCCAGGGACTACCGAGCTGGCCAACTCCCCCACTCGCGCGAAGCCCTCTCCTAGCCTTTGACGCTGCAAAGGCCGATCGTCCTCTAGCTTCACGGATTTCGCGAGAAATCGAAACCTAGTTTCGAACAAAACAGTGGAGGTACGGCTGTGTAATTTTAAAACTGATTTTAACAGTTTAAAACCGTTGCAAACTTTGAAAAATCATATCTTTTTGCTATGTTAACGAAATTCGATGAAACGGGAAACATCGTGACCGTGTGGATGTCTTCTACATTTTAGAAGAGACCGCATATTTTTCTGAGCCTCCTGCTATTTTTTGTGGAGTGGAATCCAATGTGAGATTTCTAATTTATAAACAATATGGGAAACGACAATGTATAAATTGTATAGTCAATGTGTGAGTTATATAAGCGTTGTACACCTCTTGTATAAGCGTTGTATAAGTTGTATGTTCGATGTATAAGTTATATATGCGTTGTAAAAATTATATATGTGTTGAAATAGAAGTGAATTGCTATATATAAATATAAATATATATATATATATATATATATATATATACATATGCCCCTCGTCCACAAACCATGGACGATATTTATTGATTGTGATTGGTGTGAAAATTGATTGATAGCGAATGGTTGTTTGGGATTGTTTGTGGTGATATTGATTGATTGTGGTTGAAAAATACCCGTTTGTGGTTGAGAAATATTTGGTTGAAACCACATAGGATTAGTTTGTGGAAATGAAATAAATATATACATGCCGCCTGCGTGCGAACTAGATGCATGATCCCTATTGTCAAAAACCGCGAGGTTTTAAAGTAGAGCGAGGAGCCGTACTAGGGACGGTCCCGGTTTTAACTACCTTACCGTTATGCTGCCGAAATTTTGAATAACATTCATGTGTTTGAATTATTTTCATTTGCTGCAACTATATTTATTCATTGAATAGAAAACCTTCATGTGTTGAATCGATATTCATTCGTTGATTAGAAATTCATGTGTTGAATGGTATTCGTGTTTTAAATATAAAAATCACATTTTATCTACATATAGAAACTATAGAAAACCTTCATGTGTTGAATCGATATCCATTCGTTGATTAGAAATTCATGTGTTGAATGGTATTCGTGTTTTAAATATAAAAATCACATTTTTATCTACATATAGAAACTATAGAAAACCTTCATGTGTTGAATAGATATTCATTCGTTGATTAGAAATTCATGTGTTGAATGATATTCGTGTTTTAAATATAAAAATCACATTTTTATCTACATATAGAAACTATAGAAAACCTTCATGTGTTGAATTGATATTCATTCGTTGAATTAAAATTCATGTGTTGTATGGTATTCATATTTTGAAAGAAATTGTTTTATAATAAAAATCCCAATTTTAACATCAATATGAAACATATAAAATAATCCTTTTTTGAAGTGAATTGTTTTACAATAAAAATCACATTTTTATTATACACATGAATTGTTGAAATGTGAAGTGTTAAAATTAGCCACTCGTTCAAATAAATACATATGAGTTGAAATATTCATTAATTAGCTAATGGTATGATTTTTGCCTATACATGCAACATTAGAATGAATGGTGTTTTTAAACCAAATGGAATCAAATATGAAGTTGAATAGAAAATGATAAGTGATAAGAACTGCATATATATACATGCATATTTATTGAACAGGTTATAGCAAAGGGGCTAGAGAAGAGGAGTAAAATTTTGTGCCCGACAAATAGGTACACATTTACTGTTTTGCTTGGGTGATGATTTTATGAGCCTGTTGGCTAGCCGCTGGGCTTTTTCTTTTTCTTTTCGACATGAGACGCCCGTGTGGCTATTTGGAAATTTTCCCAGCCCCTCCCGTTCAAAGGTGGTTGTGGCGAAATTTTCCAAAATTTAAAGGCGTTAGTGAAATATTTGAAGTGAAAACGATATCGGAATTTTTGAATGAACTATATTTATATAATTATATAAATATAAATAAAATTAAAACGAAACGTGGTCGTGCAGTTCGTGTTTTGAAACCGTGATTTCAAACAACTAGTGCGGGAAGTCCGACCATTGGATTTTCCTGAAACCACAACCGTTGGGTTCGGATTGGAAATATCTTCCCAACGGCACCAACTTTGTAAAAATCCAACGGTTGGATTGTCTGGAATGTTTAATTCAAATCTGAAGAAATACAGCACCAGAAACGATTATATTTATATAATTATATAAATATAATTATATTTAATCGAATAACGACACTACAGTTCGTATTTTGAAATCGAAACTTCAAACGATTGTACCGGGAGATCCGACCGTCGGATTTTCCCGAAACTGGAACCGTTGGGTTCGTTTTGAAAAGAACTTTCTAATGATGTGAAATTTATAAAGATCCAACGGTTAGATTTTCAAATATGTGTAAATCAAATCTGAAGAAAAACAGCGCCACAGTCGAGTTATGGCCCGAAGCGTCATTTTGAATAATTGGCTATTTTAAAATAAATAAAAATAGCGATAAATCGTTATAAAATATTATAAACAATATGGATGTGATTTAGAAATTAACTGAAGGTTGGCTAAGTCGAAAGGTTTCCTGGGTGTTGATCTGATGTTGGTTTCGGCCTTCGGGGTTAATATTTGGGAAATCGTTCTCTTACTGATTGACGGTTAGTGACTAATGAATAGATATGATGTGTGCATATGTAGGTGTTGCACTTGTTTATTATATACGCGAGTTTCTCAGAAAGACAGGGTTTTTCCCATTCTGAATAACTGAATCGACGATAATAAATCTAAGATAAAGACGATGGTCGAAGACCGGAGATCTTCACCTCGTTTGGATGGTAACCGAGGTCCTGATTGGGAGGCATCCTGAAATATGGATAATGAGTGGTGATCGTCCAGACGTACGTGGTGATCGATGGGTTTGCGTGGTATTTAGTGCCTCCGGTTTCGTTCAGACCCAGAACGGACTTGTAAATGGACTGTGTGCCTGACATTGGAGTTTATTATGTGTTGATTGATTTCTGTTAAATATACATCTGTTTGGCGGCGGAGAATTTATTCTTTTGCTTAACGTCCTTCTCTGAGACGCACGAGCTCAGAGGTTGTATATCGATGGACATCAGTCGCATGGCATGAATTGCCTGTGTGGCATGCTAAGATGCAGTGATCAGGGCTTCTGTTGAAAAGCAAAGTCTTGTGGTGATGATCAAAGCACCGCCTGTGTGGCGTAGCTTTGTGTATAATGTAGAATCTCGAACCTCACACCCCGGTATGAACCAGAAACGGGAGAGGACATCAGGGAGGGCTTGCGTTTCTTTCTAGCTAGGGTGGTGTCAGTGACCTACCAGCCCTGACATTTATATACTTTTCACCTGTGTGGTTGTTGCTGTTGCGAGGCGCCTCGGTTTGATCGGACGATCCGGGTCCGATGGAGTCATTCGTTGGCTCGTTTGCGCCCCAAAGGGCGGGGAAACGTATTGCTCAGGCATTTTAATCCACATCGGTGGACCGACCCTGACGATCCAAGGGTCACTCGAGCTCTGATCCTGAGACATGGTAGGCTAGATTGTCTCGAATTCAGTAAGGACTATCTTTTGCCTTGGTTCATGACGGAAATCCAATTTCCAAATACGACATCGTGCGGTTTTGATTGTATGTATATATATATATATATATATATATATATATATATATATATATATATATATATATATATATATATATATATATGGCGACATGATATATGGTACCCATGCCGTCTATGATTGATAGTTATGATTTAAAATTGTTTTCAAAACATATAAACACTAGCAACGATATCAATTGCCTTTGTTTTATTCGTATCAAGCATATTTTGGCCGTTATAAGGTAAAACTCTATCCTCCGGTTTGTGTTGCATTGTGTGATGGGAACTGAGTCTTATAATGGCTTCATTTTTATAAAAAGCATTGCGTTGTTTAAAAGAATTATTTGTTTTAAAGCACTGGCAATCCAATGGAGTAAACCCGTTCCACGAAAGTGGCGTGGTCCCGTGATTAGCCAAATTATATATGTGTTGAGTAGATTTCTCATACCAGTCCCATGACTGACTCGTAGTTTGTTTCACTTTCAAACTCGGGTGCCCCTTTTTCTATACGGGCAGCCTTGTATTCAGGTTTAGCTGGTTCTTTTTGGATAGCTGGAGCTGAAGATGGATTCTATCATTTATCTCTTTTTATGCTGTTCAGCTCCTATTGTACATATTATGTTTGTTTTCCGCTGTAGACATTTATGTATAGCTGAACTGTATTTTTACTAAGTATGATCCTGTATACTGTGTAACTCTGACGATTACTTTTATCCAGTATATTCTATTGTTCATTATATGGTGTATTTATTTAATTCTGTTCTGCTATTATCTGCTTCTGTGTTATATTCCAAAGATAACCCTTGTCTCCGTCAGTACGGGATTTTGGGTCGTCACATCGTGGTATCAGAGCTTTGGTTTAGCTTAGTTCTGGAATATAACATTTGAACGAACTCGTCAGAAATAGAACCAGTAGTGTTCTAGGACGGGTAACTCTATACATATAGGATCAGTAATATCCTATTATGAGTAAAGCAGAATGAAATTACACCTCGATAGACACATTTACATTTGAAGTATGTGTCTCTATATTTTAAAAATACCTTTTCCGTTGACCTGACACTTGATCTGCTATTTGCAGAAGAACTAGAAAATGAGTGCCAGAAACAGAAGAAGTAATACTGACCCGGATATTGAAGCCCTATATATGAAATATAGAAATCTGGGTGGAAAACCCTTCTCGGGCGAAGAATCTATTATGAGAACACAAGCTTGGATTCGTTCGGCTGAGAAAATCTTCGAAGCATTAAAGCTGAGGGATGACCAGAAAAGATTACTGGCCTCCTGGGCACTCGAAGAAGAAGCTTTGTTCTGGTGGGATTCAGTTATTAAGGATAATCCAGAAGGTGATATCACCTGGGATAAATTCAAAGTGATTTTCCTGGAAAGATTTACTCCTCCCGAAGCGACCGAGCGACTATGAGATGAATTTTCTTATCTAATACAAGGTGATATGACCATTCCCGAATATCATAAGAAATTCAATGAACTTTCTCACTTTGCTCCTCACCTAATTGAGAATCCGAAGAGGAAGAATATGAGATTCATCAACGGGCTTCAAAGAAAATATCAGAATAGTGTAATGAGGAATGTGAAGCTTCCTTTCTCAGAAATGATTTATATGGCTTATCAGTATGAAGATCTCGATAGGAAAGGTATGTTGCGAGATGAATAAGAAATCAGTTCTAGCAGCAAAAGAAAATTCGAGGTTGATAGTCCTGAGACAAGTATGCAGCCTGAGGCCAGTACGAAGGCTGAATTCATAAAGAGGCCAAAGATCAATCAGAAAAAGGTAAAGACAATCGTATGCCTAAAGTGTGATCAGCAAGGGCATTCGATGAGAAACTGCAGATCTTCGAACAGACGAAAGGATGGCGGGTCTAAATCCGGGATGAATTTCCAAGAGAATAGAAAGTGTAGTCAATGCCAACAGGCCGGTCATCTGTTAAAGGCCTGCCCGCTGTTCAGAAAACCTGAAGCAGTACAAGTAAATAAGGTGGCAGAAGTGCCTACATCTTCGTCTGCTCATGAAAGGTCTGATGTTTTAGAAGGCACGCTCAATGTCAAGAACATTCCAGTTAAGGTACTGTTTGACACAGGTGCGTCACAAAGCTTTATTGCAAAGAGTGCAGTCAAGAAGTTAGATTTGAGATTGAAGAAACTCAAAGAACCAATGACTGTCCAAAATCCAGTTGGGGGTTCCATCATTCTCAGTTGGATTTGTGCAGTACCTGTCTCTTTTTCCTGCTATAAATTCCCTATTATCTCTATCGTCATGAATTTCAATGAATTCGATCTTATTCTCGGATTATTTGGCTGACCAAGTATGAAGCTGAGGTTAAATGCGCCAATAGAGTCGTTAAGGCTAAGATAAAATCAGGGAATTATGTAACCATACCATGCGAAGGCCCGACTTCAAATAGAAAGGACTTCTGGGCAGCCTTGGATGTCTCTCCAGCCCAAATAGAAAATATCCCTGAAGTCACGGAGAATATTCCGGACTTCATCAAAGACATTCCTGTCGTCAAAAATTATGCGAATGTGTTTGAAGAAGTTGTTCGCTTACCTCCGCAAAGAGAAATAGATTTCAAAATTGCTTTAATTTCGAATGCAAGGCCAGTAATTCACGCTATTCGAAGAATGTCCTTGAAAGAGAAAGAAGAACTTGACAATCAAACACGACAGCTAGTATGGAAGGGTCTGATCAGGCCTAGTTTCTCTGATTGGGGTGCAGCAGTGGTGTTTGTCCCAAAATCTGACGGTACTCTACGTCTATGTGTGGATTATCGTGATTTGAACAAGCAGACCATAAAGAACAAATATCCATTGCCGCGGATTGATGATTTGTTGGATCGATTAAATGGCACACAAGTATTTTCAAGGATGGACCTAGCTACAGGCTTCCATCAACTTCGAATTGCTGAAGAGTGTGTTCCAATGACAGCATTCAGAGGTCCTGACTTATTCTACGAGTGGTTAGTAATGCCGTTCGGCTTATGTAACGCTCCTGTTTACTTCGTCGATCTGACGAATAGAGTGTTCAGAGGAGTTTTGAATAAATTTGTTCTGGTTTTTATTGACGATATTCTAATCTTCTCTAAATCAAAGGCCGAACATGAAAAGCATCTGGAACAGGTTCTAGAAATACTGAGACGGAATGTATTAAAAGCCAAAATTTCCAAATGTATCTTCTGGCAAGATGAAGTAAAATTTCTGGGCCACGTAGTATCGAAAGAAGGAATTGCTGTGGATCCAAGCAAAATCACAGCTATTCAAAACAGGAAACAGCCTAGTACTCCTACTGAAGTCCGCAGTTTTCTCAGATTGGCTAGCTATTACCGGAAGTTCGTCAAAAACTTTTCAAAGATATCTGGCCACTTAACGAAGCTTACAAAGAAGCACGCGAAATTCAAATGGACTCCAGAAAGTGAGGAGGCTTTTGAAGAGCTAAAGCTAAGATTGACAACAGCTCCAGTGTTAACCATCATCGACGGCAATAAGGATTTGAAAGTCTGGACTGATGCTTCTAGAGAAGGCCTTGGCACAGTGTTAATGCAAAGGGGTCAAGTGATTGCTTATGCTAGCCGTCAACTGAAGCCGCACGAGAAGAACTACGTAACTCATGATCTTGAGTTATTGGCTATAGTATTCGCCTTGAAAATCTGGAGACACTATCTTCTGGGTGAGAGATTTGAACTGTTTATGGATCACCAGTCGTTAAAGTATCTGTTCACTCAGAAGGACCTGAATCTGAGGCAGCAACGTTGGCTGGAGTTTCTTGCAGCCTATGACTTTGAAATTATATACACTCCGGGGAAAGCCAATGTCGTGGCCGATTCATTAAGCAGAAAGAATGAAATGAACTCCAGTTTTATTATCACGACTTCACTGATAGATAAAATATCTGCTCTTCAGGAGGATGACCACTTCATTCAGAAGATCAGAGAGATAATTCAACAAGGCGAACCCTCGAGTTTTCAAGTTGATAATGATGGAATTCTAAGGCTCAAAGGTCGAATCTGTGTCCCTAACATTCCTGAGCTTCGAAAGGAAGTACTTGATGAATGCCACAAGTCAAAACTCAGTATCCATTCAGGAGTAAGCAAAATGTATAATGACATTAAACGCACTTTCTGGTGGAAGTCGATGAAAAGGGACATTTCTTTATATGTTAGCCGATGCCCTACTTGCCAACTAGTCAAGAGCGACCAACAGAAACTAGCTGGACTATTACAACCACTAGAAGTTCCTGGTTGGAAGTGGGAACATATTTCTATGGATTTCATTGATGGTCTGCCCAGAACCAGAAAAGGGAATGACAGTATTTAGGTGATCGTAGATCGCTTCACGAAGACCGCCCATTTCATACCTGTCAGATCAAACAGAACTGCTCAGAGTCTGGGGCAGATTTACTTCAAGGAAATAGTTAGACTACATGGAGTGCCGCTCAGTATAGTCAATGATAGAGATACAATATTCACTAGCAAATTCTGGGAAGCATTTCAAGTCGAACTGGGAACGAAGTTGAACTTGAGCACCGCTTATCATCCTCAGACAGACGGTCAGACTGAGAGGGTAAATCGAATTTTAGAAGATCTATTGCAGGCTTGTGTTATAGATTTCGGTGGATCATGGGAAGACCATCTGCATTTGGCTGAATTCTCTTATAACAACAGCTACCAGGTGAGTCTGACAATGTCGCCATTCGAAGCATTGTATGGTAGACCGTGCCGATGTCCTGCTTGTTGGGTCGAACCCGGAAATAGACTTGTGTTGGGTCCCGATATGATTCGAGAAGCTGCCGACAAAGTCGATTTTATTAAGAAGCGATTACTTGCCGCTCGAAGCCGACAAAAGAGCTATGCTAATAGAAGGAGGAGAGATATATCCTTTACTGTTGGCGACTATGTATATTTGAAAGTATTGCCGATGAGAGGAGTTATCCGGTTCGGTAAAACTGGAAAGTTGGCGCCCAAATTCATAGGCCCGTTTCCTATTCTGGAACGGATTGGAACTCTCGCTTATAGGGTCAAATTGTCTGACTGGTTGCCTGGAGTTCATGATGTATTTCATATATCTCAACTTCGAAAGCACGTTCATGATCCAGACTTGATCGCGGAAGAAGCAGCTCAGCAGGATATTGAAATTACTCCAGAATTAGCTGTGAGAACAGAGCCGCTCAAGATCATCGGCAAAGAAACCAAAGAGCTGAGGAACAAGAAGGTTCACTTAGTCAAAGTGCAATGGAGTGAAGATCCGCGAGATTGTACTTGGGAAACTGAGGAAAGCATTCAGAAGGCTTATCCTAGATGCCGAGTGGATATCTCTGATTGACTCCGGTGCAAGGTACATTTGCCCTACTTTGCATTACCATTTAATTCTCTACTCTATTGTTATTTCCTTTCCATGGATGTGCACTTTTAAATTCTATGGTCTGAATGATTTTAAAAAGAGTATAGAAAGTGATTAGTATGGTTTTGAAAAGTTAAAACGATTTGGTTGTTGGGTTGTGTGATTGTAGATCTATCAAACCACTTTCGACTTTGTTCCTTTTCGGGGACGAAAAGTTTTAAGTGGGGGAGATTGTAACGACCCAGAAAATCTGAACCAATTTAAAAATTTTAAATTGGCTAAAATAATGGATTTTAAATATTTAAAATAAATATTTTAAATAATGGCAATGAAAACTGAGTTTGAATCGACAATTGAATACGAATATGATTAAGTATAATTATAAACAAGGCTTGAAAAGGCGCTGCAGTTTCAAAAATCGAATTCAAACTTTGTCGGACTGTACCGAGTGCAAAACAATCCGGATTTTAGTGAAACCAAAAATATTTAAATCTGTTAGTGAATACCTTTCTAACAAATCTGAAAAATCGAATTTTCATAGCGGAAAGCAAAAGTTATGGCCGAATAAATCTTCAGAAGGGTCGTTATGGATTTTATATAGCCCGTGAAATTGGCCATTTTGCAAACGACCTAGGAATTCGACGAAACCACTTTTGTTGGATTCGGGATGTGAAGTTATTGCTAGGTTTCAAATTTCATAATTTTTGAAGCTAGTATGTGAGCGTGGCAAAGGAAAATGTGTTTTGGTCAATTACAGTTAAATTGGATCGACCAATAATGGGCCTTTTTGCAAACGGCCTCAGAATTCGACGAAACTAGTTTTGTTGGGACCGTATCATCAAAACATAGCTAGATATATTTTTCTGGAATTTTTCGAATCAGTTTGTGGCCCTGGAAAATTGAAATGTACGTTCAAATTAAATATTGAATGTTTTATATTTTGATTTGAATGGAAACTGACTGAAACAGTCGAATGGGCCTATGAAACATATCCCATTGTGTTCGGAATGGGGGTAAAACGCTAGGGATGGCAGTCGTTGGGTTTGATTTCGAGTTCGTCTAAGAAAACCCCAATTTTTGAATTTAATATAACCTTGGCCAATAGGAAAATTTCTTTATAAAAAAAAATCGCGTTCTCTCTCCCCGATACAGCGCTCGACGACGGAAAACCGCTTCCCCCTTCCCCTCCATTTTCTGCCGAATCCATGCCGAATTAGCACCCCCTCCTTTGGAGTTTTTCATAGAGCTGAGCCTCCTCTTCAAATCCATACTCGTTGCCACCCTCCTCGTGCAGTAAATCGCCAGAATCGCGCCCTGGAAGTTGAGGACTTCTCGCCGCCGCCACGAACGCCAGGGACCACCGAGCTGGCCAACTCCACCACGCGCGCGAAGCCCTCTCCTAGCCCTTTGACGCTGCGAAGGCCGATCGTCCTCTAGCTTCACGGATTTCGCGAGAAATCGAAACCTAGTTTCGAACAAAACAGTGGAGGTATGGCTGTGTAATTTTAAACTGATTTTAACAGTTTAAAACCGTTGCAAACTTTGAAAAATCATATCTTTTTGCTGTGTTAACGAAATTCGATGAAACAGGAAACATCGTGACCGTGTGGACGTCTTCTACATTTTAGAAGAGACCGCATATTTTTCTGAGCCTCCTGCTATTTTTGGTGGAGTGGAACCCAATGTGAGATTTCTAATTTATAAACAATATGGGAAACGACGATGTATAAATTATATAGTCGATGTATGAGTTATATAAGCATTGTACACCTCTTGTATAAGCGTTGTATAAGTTGTATGTTCGATGTATAAGTTATATATGCGTTGTAAAAATTATATATGTGCTGAAATAGAAGTGAATTGCTATATATAAATATATATATATATATATATACGCCCCTCGTCCACAAACCATGGACGATATTTATTGATTGTGATAGGTGTGAAAATTGATTGATAGCGAATGGTTGTTTGGGATTGTTTGTGGTGATATTGATTGATTGCGGTTGAGAAATATTTGGTTGAAACCACATAGGATTAGTTTGTGGAAATGAAATAAATATATACATGCCGCCTGCGTGCGAACTAGATGCATGATCCCCATTGTCAAAAACCGCGAGGTTTTAAGGTAGAGTGAGAAGCCGTACTAGGGACGGTCCCGGTTTTAACTACCCTGCCGTTATGCTGCCGAAATTTTGAATGACATTCATGTGTTTGAATTATTTTCATTTGCTGCAACTATATTTATTCATTGAATAGAAAACCTTCATGTGTTGAATCGATATTCATTCGTTGATTAGAAATTCATGTGTTGAATGATATTCGTGTTTTAAATATAAAAATCACATTTTTATCTACATATAGAAACTATAGAAAACCTTCATGTGTTGAATCGATATTCATTCGTTGATTAGAAATTCATGTGTTGAATAGTATTCGTGTTTTAAATATAAAAATCACATTTTTATCTACATATAGAAACTATAGAAAACCTTCATGTGTTGAATCGATATTCATTCATTGATTAGAAATTCATGTGTTGAATGGTATTCGTGTTTTAAATATAAAAATCACATTTTTATCTACATATAGAAACTATAGAAAACCTTCATGTGTTGAATCGATATTCATTCGTTGAATTAAAATTCATGTGTTGTATGGTATTCATATTTTGAAAGAAATTGTTTTATAATAAAAATCCCAACTTTAACATCAATATGAAATATATAAAATAATCCTGTTTTGAAGTGAATTGTTTTACAATAAAAATCACATTTTTATTATACACATGAATTGTTGAAATGTGAAGTGTTAAAAATAGCCACTCGTTCAAATAAATACATATGAGTTGAAATATTCATTAATTAGCTAATGATATGATTTTTGCCTATACATGCAAATGAATGGTGTTTTTAAACCAAATGGAATCAAATATGAAGTTGAATAGAAAATGATAAGTGATAAGAACTGCATATATATACATGCATATTTATTGAACAGGTTATAGCAAAGGGGCTAGAGAAGAGGAGTAAAATTTTGTGCCCGACAAATAGGTACACATTTGCTATTTTGCTTGGGTGTTGATTTTATGAGCCTGTTGGCTAGCCGCTTGGCTTTTTCTTTTTCTTTTCGACATGAGACGCCCGTGTGGCTATTTGGGAATTTTCCCAGCCCCTCCTGTACAAAGGAGGTTATGGCGAAATTTCCCAAAATTTAAAGGCGTTAGTGAAATATTTGAAGTGAAAACGATATAGGAATTTTTGAATGAACTATATTTATATAATTATATAAATATAAATAAAATTAAAACGAAACGTGGCCGTGCAGTTCGTGTTTTGAAACCGTGATTTCAAACAACTAGTGCGGGAAATCCGACCATTGGATTTTCCTGAAACCACAACCGTTGGGTTCGCATTAGAAATATCTTCCCAACGGCACCAACTTTGTAAAAATCCAACGGTTGGATTGTCTGGAATGTTTAATTCAAATCTGAAGAAATACAGCGCCAGAAACGATTATATTTATATAATTATATAAATATAATTATATTTAATTGAATAACGACACTGCAGTTCGTATTTTGAAATCGAAACTTCAAACGATTGTACCGGGAGATCCGACCGTCGGATTTTCCCGAAACTGGAACCGTTGGGTTCGTTTTGAAAAGAACTTTCTAATGATGTAAAATTTATAAAGATCCAACGGTTAGATTTTCAAATATGTGTAAATCAACTCTGAAGAAAAACAGCGCCACGGTCGAGTTATGGCCCGAAGCGTCATTTTGAATAATTGGCTATTTTAAAATAAATAAAAATAGCGATAAATCGTTATAAAATATTATAAACAATATGGATGTGATTTAGAAATTAACTGAAGGTTGGCTAAGTCGAAAGGTTTCCTGGGTGTTGATCTGATGTTGGTTTCGGCCTTCGGGGTTAATATTTGGGAAATCGTTCTCTTACTGATTGACGGTTAGTGACTAATGAATTGATATGATGCGTGCATATGTAGGTGTTGCACTTGTTTATTATATACGCGAGTTGCTCAGAAAGACCGGGTTTTTCCCATTTTGAATAACTGAATCGACGATAATAAATCGAAGATGAAGACGATGGTCGAAGACCGGAGATCTTCACCTCGTTTGGATGGTAACCGAGGTCCTGATTGGGAGGTATCCCAAAATATGTATAATGAGTGGTGATCGTCCAGACGTACGTGGTGATCGATGGGTTTGCGAGGTATTTAGTGCCTCCGGTTTCGTTCAGACCCAGAACGGACTTGTAAATGGACTGTGTGCCTGACATTGGAGTTTATTCTGTGTTGATTGATTTCTGTTAAATATACATCTGCTTGGCGGCGGAGAATTTATTCTTTTGCTTAACGCCCTTCTCTGAGACGCACAAGCTCAGAGGTTGTATATTGATGGACATCAGTCGCATGGCATGAATTGCCTGTGTGGCATGCTAAGATGCAGTGATCAGGGCTTCTGTTGAAAAGCAAAGTCTTGTGGTGATGATCAAAGCACCGCCTGTGTGGTGTAGCTTTGTGTATAATGTAGAATCACGAACCTCACACCCCGGTATGAACCAGAAACGGGAGAGGACATCAGGGAGGGCTTGCGTTTCTTTCTAGCTAGGGTGGTGTCAGTGACCTACCAGCCCTGACATTTATATAGTTTTCACCTGTGTGGTTGTTGCTGTTGCGAGGCGCCTCAGTTTGATCGGACGATCCGGGTCCGATAGAGTCATTTGTTGGCTCGTTTGCGCCCCAAAGGGCGGGGAAACGTATTGCTCAGGCATTTTAATCCACACCGGTGGACCGGCCCTGACGATCCAAGGTTCACTCGAGCTCTGATCCTGAGACATGGTAGGCTAGATTGTCTCGAATTCGGTAAGGACTATCTTTTGCCTTGGTTCATGACGGAAATCCAATTTCCAAATACGACATCGTGTGGTTTTGATTGTGTATATATATATGACGACATGATATATGGTACCCATGCCATCTATGATTGATAGTTATGATTTGAAATTGTTTTCAAAACATATAAACACTAGCAACGATATCAATTGCCTTTGTTTTATTCGTATCAAGCATATTTTAGCCGTTATAAGGTAAAACTCTATCCTTCGTTTTGCGTTGCATTGTGTGATGGGAACTGAGTCTTATAATGGCTTCATTTTTATAAAAAGCATTGCGTTGTTTAAAAGAATGATTTGTTTTAAAGCACTGGCAATCCAATGGAGTAAACCCGTTCCACGAAAGTGGCGTGATCCCGTGATTAGCCAAATTATATATGTGTTAAGTAGATTTCTCATACCAGTCCCATGACTGACTCGTAGTTTGTTTCACTTTTAAACTCGGGTGCCCCTTTTTCTACACGGGCATCCTTGTATTCAGGTTTAGCTGGTTCTTTCTGGATAGCTAGAGCTGAAGATGGATTCTATCATTTATCTCTTTTTATGCTGTTCAGCTCCTATTGTACATATTATGTTTGTTTTCCGCTGTAGACATTTATGTATAGCTGAACTGTATTTTTACTAAGTATGATCCTGTATACTGTGTAACTCTGATGATTACTTTTATCCAGTATATTCTATTATTCATTATATGGTGTATTTATTCAATTTTGTTCTGCTATTACCTGTTTCTGTGTTATATTCCAATGATAACCCTTGTCTCCGTCAGTACGGGGTTTGGGGTCGTCTCAAGGGACGACCCTGGTTTTAACTATCTTGCCGTTATGCTGCCGAAATTTTGAATAATATTCATGTGTTAGAATTATTTTCATGTGTTGAAACCGCATTCATGTGTTGAATAGAAATTCATGTGTTGAATGGTATTTGTGTTTTAAATAAATTGCTTTAATAATAAAAATCACATTTTTATTATATATATGAACTATAGAAAACCTTCATGTGTTGAATAGAAATTCATTCGTTGAATAGAAATTCATGTGTTGAATGGTATTCGTGTTTTAAATAAATTGCTTTAAAAATAAAAATCACATTTTTATTATATATATGAACTATAGAAAACCTTCATGTGTTGAATAGAAATTCATGAATAGAAATTCATGTGTTGAATGGTATTCGTGTTTTAAATAAATTGTTTTAACAATAAAAATCACATTTTTTATATATACAAACTATAGAAAACATTCATGTGTTGAATAGAAATTCATGTGTTGAATGGTATTCGTGTTTGAAATAAATTGTTTTATAATAAAAATCATATTTTTATCATCTATATGAACTATATAAAATAGTCGTGTTTTGAAATAAATTATTTTGCAATAAAAATCACATTTTTATTATATACATGAATTGTTAAAAATAGTGAAGTGTCGAAATAAATGTCGGTTGGATAAAAACATCATTTTTATCAAATGTATGAAAAGAAAATAGTTTTGAAATCAAATAATCGATTATATATATATATATATATAATTGAAATATATCAAATAACGAAGCTGCAGTTCATGTTTTGAAACCGTGATTTCAAACGATTAGTGCAGGAGATCCAACAATCGGATTTTCTCGAAACCGAAACCGTTGGGTTCGGCTTGGAAATATGTTTCCAATGACACCCACTTTGTGAAGATCCAACGGTTGGATTGTCTGGAATTTTTAATTCAAATCTGAAGAAAAACAGTGCCAGAATCGATTATATTTATCTATATATATATATATAAATATAATTAAATTAAATCGAATAACGACGCTGTAGTTCGTATTTTGAAATCGTAACTTCAAACGATTAGTGCGGGAGATCCGACCATCGGATTTTCCCAAAACTGGAACTGTTGGATTCGTTTTCAAAAGATCTTTCTAATGATATAAAATTTATGAAGATCCAATGGTTAGATTTTCAGATATGTGTAAATCAAATATAAAGAAAAACAGCGCCATGGTCTCGTTATGGCCCGAAGCGTCGTTTGAATGAATTGGCTATAAATAAATAAATAAAAATAGCGATAAATCATTATAAAATATTATAAACGATATGGAATGGAAATAAACCGAATTTACCCGGTTTATTGAATATTTGATGGATGAATGTGAAATTTATAAACTAACTGAAGGTTAGCTAAGTCGGATGGTTTCCTGGGTTTTGATCTGATGTTGGTTTCGGCCTTTGGGGTTAATGCTTTGGAAATCGTTCTCTTACTAATTTACGGTTAATGAATAATGAACTGGAATGAGGCGTATATTGTGTTTGTGTAACACTTGTTTATTATATACGCGAGTTGCTCAGAAAGACCGGGTTTATCCCATTCTGAATAACTGAATCGACGATAAGAAATCAAAGATGAAGACAGTGGTTGTAGACCGGAGATCTTCACCTCGGTTGGATGATAACTGATGTCCTGATTGGGATGCATCTCGAAATATGGATAATGAGTGGTGATCGTCAAGACGTACGTGGAGATCGATGGGTATGCGAGGTATATAGTGCCTCCGGTTTCGTTCAGACCCATAACGGACTTGTAAATGGACTGTGTGTCTGGCATTGGAATTTATTCTGTGTGATTGATGGCCATCAGTTGCATGGCGTGAATTGCCTGTGTGGCATGCTAAGATGCAGTGATCAAGGCTTCTGTTGAAAAGCAAAGTCTTGTGGTTGACGATCAAAGCACTGCCTGTGTGGCGTAGCTTTGTGTATAACGTGAATTCGCGAGTCTCACACCCCGGTATGAACCAAAAACGGGAGAGGACCTCAGAGAGGGCATGCGTTTCCTTCTAGCTAGAGGTGGTGTCAGTGCTTAAAACCGGCTGACATTTATACTATTTTTCACTTATGTGGTTGTTGATGTTGCGAGGCACCTCGGATATATCGGTCGATCCGGGACCGATGGAGTCATTCGTTGGCTCATTTACGCCCCCAAAGGGCGGGGAAACGTAGTGTTCAGGCATTCTAATCCACATCGGTGGGCCGGCCCTGATGATTCAAAGGCTTGACTAAGTACTTGCCTGAGACATGGGCTAGATTGTCTCGAATTCGGTAAGGACTATCTTTTGCCTTGGTTCATGACTGAAATCCAGTTTCTGAATGAAACATGTGCGGTTTTGATTGTATACCTATATATGGCGACATAATGGTATGGGGCATTAATGCCATCTATGATTGATATTTATGTTTGTTTATAAAATTAGAAACTAACTGGAAACGAGCTAAGACAAATGGTTTCCTTGGTATTGGTCTGATGTTGGTTTCAGCCTTCGGGGTTAATACCTAGGGAATCGTTCTCTTACTATTTTACAGTTGGAGTCTGATTAATAATTCCATTGTTTTATTCGTATCAAGCATATTTTGGCCATTATAAGGTAAAAACTCTATCCTCCAGTTTGCGTTGCATTGTGTGATGGGAACTGAGTCTTATAATGGCTTCATTTTTATAAAAAGCATTGCGATGTTTAAAAGATTTACTTGTTTTAAAGCACTGGCAATCCAATGGAGTAAACCCGTTTCGCGAAAGTGGCGTGGTCCTGTGATTAGACATATTATAAATGTGTTAAGTAGATTTCTCACAACAGCCCCATGACTGACTTGTAGTTTGATTCACTTGCAAACTCGGGTGCCCTCATTTCTACACGGGCAGCCTTGTCTTCTGGTTTTAGCAGGCTCTTTCTGGATAGCTGGAGCTAAAGATGGATTCTATCATTTATCTCTTTTTATGCTGTTCAGCTCCTATTGTACATATTATGTTTGTTTTCCGTTGTAGACATTTATGTATAGCTGAACTATATTTGTACTAAGTATGATCCTGTATACTGTGTAACTCTGACGATTACTTTTATCCAGTGTATTATTTGTGCATTATCTGGTGTATTTATTTAATTCTGATATGTTATTATCTGTTTATGTGTTATATTCCAAAGATTACCATTGACACTGTCAGTACAGGGTTTTAGGGTCGTCACAACATAGTATCAAAGCTTTGGTTAAGCTTAGCGCTGGAATATAACATATTAACGAACTCGTCAGAAATAGAACCAGTAGTGTTCTAGGACGAATAACTCATTACGGATAGGATCAGTAATATCCTAGTATGAGTATAGCAGAATGAAATACACCCCGATAGACACATTTACATTCAAGTATATGTTTCTATGTTTTAAAATATCTTTTCTGTTGACCTGACATTTGATCTGCTATTTGTAGAAGTACTAGAAAATGAGTGTCAGAAACAGAAGGAATGCAGAACCAGATATTGAGGCTCTATTAATTAAGTATCGAAATATGGGTGGAATACCGTTCTCGTGCGAAGAATCTATTATGAAAACACAAGCTTGGATTCGTTCTGCTGATAAAATCTTTGACGGTTTAAAGCTGAGAGATGACCAGAAAAGATTACTGGCATCTTGGGCACTCAAAGACGAAGCTTTGTTCTAGTGGGATTTGATCATTGAGGATAATCCAGAAGGTAATATTACCTGGGATAGATTCAAAGTGATTTTCCTAGAAAGATTTACTCCTCCAGAAGCAACTGAGCGCTTATGTGATGAATTCTCTTATCTGATACAAGGAGATATGACCATTCCATAATATCATAAGAGATTCAATGAACTTTCTCATTTTGCTCGCATCTGATTAAAAATCCGAAGAGGAAGAATCTGAAGTTTATTCATGGCTTGCAAAGAAAATATAAGAATAGTGTAATGAGGAATGTGAAGCTTCCACTTTATGAAATGATATACATGACTTACCAGTATGAGGATTTCAACAAGAAAGGTATGTTGCGCTACGAAGAGGAAGTCTGTTCTAGTAACATAGAAGAGTCTGAAACTAATAATCCAGAGGCCAGTACGATGTCTGAGGTAGGTAAGAAGCCTAAGGTCAATCGAAAAAGGGCCAGGTCTGGGAAAGAACCAGCAACGACTGCCATATGCAATAATTGCAAGAAGCAAGGGCATTTGCAAGGAAATTCCAGATCTTTAAAGAAGCAAAGAAGGAATGGATCCAAACCTACTAAGAAGAAAAAGAACTTGCATGGTGAAATGGAATGCCATAAGTGTCACCAAGCAGGTCATATTGCACGGGAGTGCCAACTCTCAAAGAAATCTGAAGCAGTACATATAAATGAAGTAGCAGAAACTTCTGAGCCCTCAGCTAGTCAGGGAAGGCCAAATGTTTTAGAAGGCACGCTTACTTTCAAAGATATTCCAGTTAAAGTACTGTTTGACACCGGCGCGTCGCGAAGCTTTGTTGCAAAGAATGCGGTTAAGAAACTGGATTTGAATTTGAAGAAGCTCAAAGAACCAATGACTGTCCATAATCCAGTTGGGGGTTCCCTCGATCTCAATTGGGTTTGTGGGGTGCCGGTTTCTTTTTCTCGTTATCGGTTCCCTACCATCGTGGTCGTCATAAATTTTATAGAATTTGATCTTACCTTGGGGTTAAACTGGTTGACCAAATATGAAGCTGAGGTTAAATGCACCGTCAGAGTCGTTAAGGCGAAGATTAAATCAGGTGATTATATAACCATTCCCTGTGAAGGTCAGAATTCTAATAGAAAAGACTTCTGGGAAGCTTTGGATGTTTCTCCTGCTCAAATAGAAAATATCCCTGTAGTCACAGAGAATATACAGGACCTCATTAAAGATATCCCTGTCATCAAGAATTATGCGGATGTGTTCGAAAAAGTTGTTAGCTTACCTCCGCAGAGAGAAATTGATTTCAAGATCGCTTTAATTCCGAACGCAAGGCTAGTAGTGCACGCTATTCGGATAATGACTCTAAAGGAGAAAGAAGAACTAGACAATCAAACTCGATAGCTTGTATGGAAGGGTCTGATCAGGCCTAGTTTCTCTGCTTGGGGAGCAGCAGTGGTGTTTGTCCCAAAGTCTGACGGTACTCTGCGACTATGTGTGGATTATCGTGGCTTGAATAAGTAGACAATAAAGAATGAATATCCATTGCCGCGAATCGATGATTTATTGGATCGTCTGAATGGAGCACAAATATTTTCAAGAATGGACCTAGCTACAGGTTTCCATCAGCTTCGCATTGCTGAAAAGTGTGTTCCTAAGACAACATTCAGGGGTCCAGAGTTATTCTGTGAGTGTTTAGTAATGTCATTCAGCTTATGTAACACTCTAGCTTATTTTGTTGATTTGATGAATAAAGTGTTCAGAGGAGTCTTGAATAAGTTTGTTCTGGTCTTTATTGATGATATTCTAATCTTCTCTAAGTCAAAGGCCGAACGTGAAAAGCATTTGGAGCAAGTTCTAGAAATTCTGAGAAGGAATGTATTGAAAGCCAAACTCTCCAAATGTATATTCTGGCAAGATGAAGTAAAGTTTCTTGGCCATGTCGTATCAAGAGAGGGAATTGCTGTGGATCCAAGTAAAATCACCGCTATTCAAAATTGGAAACAGCCTAGTACTCCTACAGAAGTCCGAAGTTTTCTTGGATTGGCTAGTTATTACCGGAAGTTCGTTAAAGATTTTTCGAAGATATCTAGTCACTTAACAAAGCTTACAAAGAAGCACGCGAAATTCAAGTGGACTCCATAATGTGAGGAGGCTTTTGAGAAGCTAAAGTTAAGATTAACAACAGCTCCAGTGTTAACGATTATCGATGACAATCAGGACTTGAAAGTCTGGACAGATGCCTCTAGAGAAGGCCTTGGTGCAGTATTAATGCAAAGAGGCCAAGTTATTGCTTATGCTAGCCGCCAGCTGAAGCCATATGAAAAGAATTACGTCACTCATGATCTTGAGTTGTTGGCTATCGTATTTGCTTTGAAAATCTAGAGACATTACCTTTTGGGTGAGAAGTTCGAATTGTATACGGATCATCAGTCGCTAAAGTATCTGTTCACCCAGAAAGACTTGAATCTGAGGAAGCAACGTTGGGTAGAGTTCCTTGCAGCATACAATTTTGAGATTCTATACACTCTAGGGAAAGCCAATGTCGTGGCCGATGCGCTAAGTCGAAAGAATGCAATAATCGCCAGCTTTATTATTATGACTTCCTTAATTGACAAAATATATATTCTTCAGAAGGATGATAATTTTATTAAGGATATGATCAAAAGGATTCAGAAAGGCGAACCCTTGTGTTTTCAAATAGATAACGATGGGACTCTTAGATTGAGAGGAAGGATTTGTGTTCCAGACATCCCCGAGTTAAAAAGGGAAGTGTTAGACGAGTGTCACAAGTCCAAGCTGAGTATCCATCCAGGTGTAACCAAAATGTATAACGATCTCAAGCAAACATTCTGGTGGAAAGCTATGAAAAGGGACGTTACAATATATGTTAGCAGGTGCTCTACTTGCCAACTAGTCAAAAGCGACCAACAGAAACTTGTTGTATTGTTGCAACCGCTGGACGTTCCAGGTTGGAAGTGGGAACACATTTCCATGGACTTCGTAGATGGTTTGCCCAGAACCAGGAAAGGAAATGACAGTATTTGGGTGATCGTAGATCGCTTCACGAAGAGCGCCCATTTCATACCTGTCAGATCGAACCGAGCTGCTCAGAGTCTGGCGCAGATATATTTCAAGGAAATTGTTAGGCTACATGGAGTGCCGCTCAGTATAGTTAGAGATAGAGATCCAATATTTACTAGCAAATTCTGGGAGGCATTTCAAGTAGAACTGGGAACGAAGCTGAACTTGAGCACCGCTTATCATCCTCAGACAGATGGTCAAACTGAGAGGGTGAGCGGGCTTGTGTTCTAGATTTTTGTGGATCATGGGAAGACCATTTACATTTGGCTGAGTTCTCATACAATAATAGCTATCAAGTGAGCCTGACAATGTCACCATTCGAAGCATTGTACGGTAGAGCGTGCTGATCTTCTGTTTGTTGGGTTGAACCTGGTAATAGACTTGTATTGGGACCTGATATGATCCGCGAAGTTGCAGATAAAGTCGATTTCGTTAAGAAACGATTAATCGCTGCTCAAAGCCGACAGAATAGCTATGCTGATTCGAGAAGAAGAGATTTGGCTTTTTCTGTTAGTGATTATGTGTATCTAAGGGTTTCTCCAATGAGAGGAATGATTCGATTTTGCAAAACTGGGAAGTTGGCGCCCAGATTTATTGGACCATTCCCTATTCTTGAACGGATTGGGACTCTCGCTTATAGAATTCAATTACCTGATTGGTTGCCTGTAGTGCGTGATGTATTTCACGTATCTCAACTTCGAAAGCAGGTCCATGATCCAGACTTGATCGTGGAAGAAGCCGCAGCAGGATATTGAAATTACTCCAGAATTGGCTGTGAGAAGAGAGCTGCTAAAGATTATCGGCAAAGAAACCAAAGAACTGAGGAACAAGAAGGTTCACTTAGTCAAAGTGCAATGGAGTGGAGATCCGCGAGATTGTACTTGAAAACAGAGGAAAGCATTAAGAAATCCTATCCTAAGTGCAGGGTGGATATCTCTGATTGACTCTGGTGCAAGGTACATCTACCATATTTTGCATTTTGCATTTTGTTCTCTACTTTGTTGTTATTTTCTTGTCATGGATGTGAACTTTTAATTCTATAGTCTGATTAATTTAAAAAGAGTGTATGAATTAATTTGTATGATTTTGAAAAGTTAAAAAAAAATTGCTTGTCGTTTGTGTTGTGTGATCGTGGATTTGATTAATTAAATTATTAAGACGATAGTTAATTTAATCAATAAGAGAATGAATGGTAGAATTTATTTGATTAAATCACACATTGAACTGAGTTAAAAATAGATAGAAATATATACATGTGCATTATATATGTTTGAACAAGTAAATGGATTAGCTATTGAGTGAAGAATTTATTTGCATGCCCGACAAATAGGTGAACCTTAATGAGTTGGATGCGCAATTTTATTTTTATATCAACTCCTGTGAATGCCATTGGATGCGGAGTGCTGGTTGTTCTGTGTGTAATAATAAACGTCACCATAGGATAGTAACAATTAATTTTAAACTACACTACACGGCATACTTCTCGAAGATAGGCATACTTCATCGTTTACCACATAAGCATTTGGAGCTTGTGTGACGAGGTTGAAGATTTACCATACGAGCGAGAGGCTTGTATGACGAGGACTATATATAATAGGTTGAACTAATGACTGATATGGACCATGTAAAATATAACGGTAAATTGCAAGATTAATAAAAACCCCACATGGGTCTGGAGATGACGATAAACACGTCTCTCTGGTCATTAATGCACAAAAACCATTTATAGGGGGACGAGAATTTATTCTCTGGAGTTATGATCTATACACACTCCCCTGTGGAACCGGAACATATCACTATAAATATGTGCATGCTTATTAGGATTTATTGGGTACCTAATACGGCCCAATAAATTTCCAAACCCCTCCCCGTACAAAGGAGGTTATGGCGAAATTTTTCGAAAATTTAGGGTGTTAGCCAAATTTTTGAAGAAATTGAAAATTCTCAGAAACTGAAAAGTTGGAGAATGGAAGCCAGATTGAAAGTAGAGTTGATTAATCAAACCACTTTCGACTTTGTTCCTTTTCGGGGACGAAAAGTTTTAAGTGGGGGAGGTTGTAACAACCCGGAAAATCTGAACCAGTTTGAAAATTTTAATTTGGCTATTTTAGTGAACTTAAAATATTTAAAATAAATATTTTAAATAATAGCGATGAAAAGTAAGTTCGAATCGACATTTGGAAACGAATATAATTAATTCTAATTATAAACAAGGCCTGAAATGGCGCGGTAGTTTCAAAATTTGAATTCAAACTTTGACTGACTGTACCGGGTGCAAAATAAAACGGATTCTAGTGAAACCAAAAATATTTTAATCTGTTAGTGAATATCTTTCTAACGATTCTGAAAAATCGAAGTTTCATAGCGGAAAGCAAAAGTTATGGCTAAATGAATTTTCAAAAAGGTCACTATAGAGTTTATATAGCCCGTGAAAATAGCCATTTTGCAAATGACCTCAGAATTCGACGAAACCACTTTTGTTGGATCCGGTATGTTAAATTATTGCTAGGTTTCAAATTTCATAATTTTTTAGGCTAGTATGTGAGCGCGGAAAAGGAAAATGAGTTTGACCGATTTCTATTAAATTGAATCGACCAGAAAAATGCCATTTTTCAAATGGTCTCAGAATTCGACGAGACTAGTTTTGTTGGGATCGTATCGTCAAAACATAGCTAGATTTATTTTTCGGGAATTTTTAGAATCAATATGTGGCCCCGGCAAATTGAAATGTACGTTCAAATCAAATATTGAATTTTTATATTTTAATTTGATGGAAAACTGACTGAAACAGTAGAATGGGCCTACGAAATATTTCCCATTGTGTTCGGAATGGTGGTATTTAGCTAGGACGACAGTCGTTGGGTTTGGATTGGTGTTCTTATGAGATAAAGGGTACTTTTGGATTTTTAAAATTTATAAATATAAAAAATCCTATTGGTCGATCACTTCTCTCTCCCCGTCTTCTTCTCCGAAACCCCCCAAACCGACGACGGAAGTTCTTCAAAACTTGTCCCTTCGTTTTCTCCTCCCACACTCAACGAAACCCACCCCTCCTTTGGAGTTTTTTGTAGAGCGCCAAGAGGGCTTTAAATCAAGACAAGAATCGGATTTTTTCGTCAAGGATACATGGAGAATCGATGCCAGGAAGTCTCCAACTTCAAGCCGCCGCCCAGCCACACCACCGACATCGAGCTAGTCCTCTCTGGTGGCATCGGCAAGCCACTTCCAAGCCCTTCGACGCTGCGTAGTCCGATTGTCACCCCGTTGCACGGATTACGAGAAAAATCTAAACCTAGTTTAGAACATCAAAACGAGGTAACGGCTGATTTTGAAATAAACTATATTATAGCACTTTAAAGCACTACAGTTTTTGATTTCACTGTAAAAATCACATCTTTTTCGTTTGTTGACGAAATTCAGTGAAACAAGAGACAATGGACTCGTGTAGACATCTTCTACATTCTAGAAGAGACCGGATATTTTTCTGAGCCTACTGCTATTTTTGGTGGAGTGGAACCCAATGTGAGATTTCTGAATTATAAACGATATGAAAAATGATGATGTATAAATTATATAATCGAAGTATGAGTTATATAAGCGTTGTACACCACATGTATTGGCGTTGTATAAGTTGTACGTTCGATGTATAAGTTATATATGCGTTGTAAAAATTATATATGTGTTGAGTAGAAGTGAAATATACTTATATATATATATATATACGCCCCTCGTCCACAAGCCATAGACGATATTTATTGGTTGTGATTGGTGTGAAAATTGGTTGATAGCGAATAGTTGAAATTGATTGTTTGATGTTGAAATTGATTTATTGTGGTTGAAAAATACCCGTTTGTGGTTGAGAATTATTTGGTTGAAACTACATAGGATTAGTTTGTGGAAAAGAAAGAAAAAAATATACATGCCGCCTGCGTGCGAACTAGATGCATGAAATCCCCATTGTCAAAAGCTGCGAGGCTTAAAGGTAGAGCGAGGAGCCGCACTAGGGACGACCCCGGTTTTAACTACCCTGCTGTTATGCTGCCGAAATTTTGAATAATATTCATGTGTTAGAATTATTTTCATGCGTTGAAACCGCATTCATGTGTTGAATAGAAATTCATTCGTTGAATAGAAATTCATGTGTTGAATGGTATTCGTGTTCTAAATAAATTGCTTTAACAATAAAAATCACATTTTTATTATATATATGAACTATAGAAAACCTTCATGTGTTGAATAGAAATTCATTCGTTGAATAGAAATTCATGTGTTGAATGGTATTCGTGTTTTAAATAAATTACTTTAACAATAAAAATCACATTTTTATTATATATATGAACTATAGAAAACCTTCATGTGTTGAATAGAAATTCATTCGTTGAATAGAAATTCATGTGTTGAATGGTATTTGTGTTTTAAATAAATTGTTTTAACAATAAAAATCACAATTTTATTTTATATATACAAACTATAGAAAACATTCATGTGTTGAATAGAAATTCATTCGTTGAATAGAAATTCATGTGTTGAATGGTATTCGTGTTTGAAATAAATTGTTTTATAATAAAAATCGTATTTTTATCATCTATATGAACTATATAAAATAGTCGTGTTTTGAAATAAATTGTTTCGCAATAAAAATCACCTTTTTATTATATACATGAATTGTTAAAATAGTGAAGTGTCAAAATAAATGTCGGTTGGATAAAAACATCATTTTTATCGAATGTATGAAAAGAAAATAGTTTTGAAATCGAAGAATCGATTATATTTATATATGTATATAAATATAATTGAAATATATCGAATAATGAAGTTGCAGTTCATGTTTTGAAACCGTGATTACAAACGATTAATGCGGGAGATCCGACCATCGGATTTTCCCGAAACCGAAACCGTTGGGTTCGCCTTGGAAATATCTTTCCAACGACACCCACTTTGTGAAGATCCAACAGTTGGTTTGTCTGGAATGTTTAATTCAAATCTAAAGAAAAACAGTGCCAGAATCGCTTATATTTATATATATATATATAAATATAATTAAATTAAATCGAATAATGACGCTACAGTTCGTATTTTGAAATCGTAACTTCAAACGATTAGTGCGGGAGATCCGACCATCGGATTTCCCAAAACTGGAACCTTGGATTCGTTTTGAAAAGATCTTTCTAATGATATAAAATTTGTGAAGATCCAACGGCTAGATTTTCATATATGTGTAAATCAAATCTGAAGAAAAACAGTGCCATGGCCGTGTTATGCCCCGAAGTGTCGTTTGAATGAATTGGCTATAAATAAATAAATAAAAATAGCGATAAATCGTTATAAAATATTATAAACGATATGGAATGGAAATAAACCGAATTTACCCGGTTTATTGAATATTTGATGGTTGAATGTGAAATTTATAAACTAACTGAAGGTTAGCTAAGTCGGATGGTTTCCTGGGTTTTGATCTCATGTTGGTTTCGGCCTTCGGGGTTAATGCTTGGGAAATAGTTCTCTTACTAATTTACGGTTAGTGAATAATGAACTGGAATGAGGCGTATGTTGTGTTTGTGTAACACTTGTTTATTATATACGCGAGTTGCTCAGAAAGACCAGGTTTATCCCATTCTGAATAACTGAATCGACGATAAAAAATCGAAGATGGAGACGTTGGTTGAAGACCGGAGATCTTCACCTCGGTTGGATGATAACTGATGTCCTGATTGGGAGGCATCCCGAAATATGTATAATGAGTGGTGATCGTCCAGATGTACGTGGAGATCGATGGGTATGCGAGGTATATAGTGCCTTCGGTTTCGTTTAGACCCAGAACGGACTTGTAAATGGACTGTGTGTCTAACATTGGAATTCATTCTGTGTGATCGATAGCCATCAGTTGCATGGCGTGAATTGCCTGTGTGGCATGCTAAGATGCAGCGATCAAGGCTTCTGTTGAAAAGCAAAGTCTTGTGGTTGATGATCAAAGCACCGCCCGTGTGGCGTAGCTTTGTGTATAACGTGAATTCGTGAGCCTCACACCCCGGTATGAACCAGAAACGGGAGAGGACCTTAGGGAGGGAATGCGTTTCCTTCTAGCTAGAGGTGGTGTCAGTGCTTAAAACCGGCTGACATTTATACTATTTTTCACATATGTGGTTGTTGCTATTGCGAGGCGCCTCGGATATGTCGGTCGATCCGGGACCGTTGGAGTCATTCGGTGGCTCAATTATGCCCCAAAGGGCGGGGAAACGTAGTGTTCAGGCATTTTAATCCAGATCGGTGGACCGGCCCTGATGAAACAACGGCTTGACTGAGTACTTGCCTGAGACATGGGCTAGATTGTCTCGAATTCGGTAAGGACTATCTTTTGCCTTGATTCATGACGGAAATCCAATTTCTGAATACGACATGTGCGGTTTTGAGTGTATACCTATATATGGCGACATAGTGGTATGGCGCATTAATGCCGTCTATGATTGATATCCATGATTGTTAATAAAATTAGAAACTAACTGGAAACGAGCTAAGATGGATGGTTTCCTGGGTATTGGTCTGAGGTTGGTTTCGGCCTTTGGGGTTAATACCTAGGGAATCGTTCTCTTACTATTTTACAGTTGGAGTCTGATTAAGAATTCTTTTATTTTATTCGTATCAAGCATATTTTGGCCATTATAAGGTAAAAACTCTATCCTCCGGTTTGCGTTGCATTGTGTGATGGGGACTGAGTCTTATAATGGCTTCATTTTTATAAAAAGCATTGCGATGTTTAAAAGATTTACTTGTTTTAAAGAACTGGCAATCCAATGGAGTAAACCCGTTCCGCGAAAGTGGCGTGGTCCTGTGATTAGCCATATTATAAATGTGTTAAGTAGATTTCTCACACTAGTCCCATGACTGACTCGTAGTTTGTTTCACTTGCAAACTCGGGTGCCCTTGTTTCTACACGGGCAGCCTTGTCTTTAGGTTTTAGCAGGCTCTTTCTGGATAGCTGGAGTTGAAGATGGATTCTATCATTTATCTCTTTTTATGCTGTTCAGCTCCTATTGTACATATTATGTTTGTTTTCCGCTGTAGGCATTTATGTATAGCTGAACTGTATTTGTACTAAGTATGATCCTGTATACTGTGTAACTCTGATGATTACTTTTATCCAGTGTATTATTTGTGCATTATCTGGTGTATTTATTTAATTCTGATTTGTTATTATCTGTTTATGTGTTATATTCCAAAGATTACCCTTAACACCGTCAGTATGGGGTTTTGGGGTCGTCACATAACCAAAACCGTGAGATAAATTTCTCACCTTTGATTTCCACTCCTTCGTTATTTAAGGTTGAAATGAGCTCTCTTCGAAACGTCTAGATGATCTTAAAACTAACTTCTTTCCCTTCTTTTTTCTCCTCTCTTTCTCTCTTTTAACTCATCTTTATTTGGAGGAAGATTGGCTCGGTTATGTGTAGAAAGACATTGATTTGAGTGAGGTTTCGAATATAAAATTATACTGGAGAATTATGTCAACTTAACTCGAATTTTTGGACATTCTACACTTAGAAATGGAAAGAGTTATAAACAACAAATTTGTAGATTTTTATTTTCTCTTATTTAAAAAAAATATATTATGAATTTGGATCAGTTATGAGGAAGTTATGACCAAAAGAACAGAGAGCATTTTCTGGTTGAACAGAAAATGTTGTTTAAAGAACTGTATTTTTGAACAAGCTAGGCTCAAAATTGGATAAATTGCTCAACATTAAATTGTAGCCACTGAAATTTTACACAGCTAAAAAAAAGAATTTTGAAATTTGGTTTGATTTGGACAGAGTTATTACAGTTTAAAAATAGGCTATTACGGTTTACATTTTGGGCTTGAAAACTACAGAGGAGAAAATGAAGGTTTTGACTAGCTAGGCTTAAAACTGGAAAACATAATGAACTAGAAAGTTGTTGCTCTTGAAATTTTACATGGTTACAAACAAAGAATCTTTGGATTTTCTTTTCGAAACAGAATGTTATGGCAGTTTGAATTTGGAGGAAATTTGAGTGGATTTTTTTTTTTTTTTTTTTTTTTTTTTTTTTTTTTTTTGAGCTTGGTTTTTGAGTGGTGGTATTTTAATTGCGAGTGGTAGATGTTGTGGCCATGGACTATTGGAGCTGGAAGATTGAAGAAAGATAAGGATTTAGGAATCCATTAAAATGATGAAGAATAGGTGAACAAGAAGATGGTTCTGATTTGTAAATAAAGTGGTGAAAATGGAGGAAGGGGTAGGGTATTTATAGGAAAGGCATTACTTAAGGTTTAAGTAATTTAAGAAGTGAGGTGTTGTTAATTCCAAGGTTTAGATTTGATGCTTTCTTTTTAGTGATGAGATGGTTAAGAAATGATTACACATAGGTAGGAAAGTTGTAATGATGATGTTTTATTTGCTTATATTAGACATAAATATGTCATATCACCAAAAAGTGTAATTATTACTTACTTTATGTCACTTCTTGTTTTGTTTTATTTGATTCTTAATTAAGTACTTCATTAACTAAATTAATCTTTTTTCCATTAACTTAATAGTGATTACTGTATATGTTACTAATTAAATATGTCACTATCGACGTAGCAAAGCATTTGTACAACTTGTTCGGGTTGTGTCGTTGATTTTTAACAAAAAAACATTAATAATCATATTTCGACGTTTTACTTAACGAACTCATTTATGTAAACAAATCCGTAAAAAGGATTTCCTACTTAGATAAATTAAAACATGTTTATTCATATCCAAAAGTCGTATAACCTAAATTCCAATTTCTATGGTTTTTAGATCTAATTGGCAAAGTCGATTATATACGTAAAATTCTGATTTTCTAACAATATACGATAAATTATTGAATTGGTAAGTTGATAATACTAATAAAATTATCTTATCTAATCGTTTTACTTTTTGAAATCATATTGAAAAATGAGTATGTATCTAGAACCATGCACGGTTATTCTAATTTTTTTAAAACTCGAATTTTCAAGATACCGGATTACTGGATAATAACATTTACAGGGGCTGAAATATTTTGGAACTGTAGGAGGTTAAAAAGGAGAAATCTAGAACGTATAATGCAACATAACACGAAGAAATACCTAACCTCCTCTTCAAGGAAGCAATTGGCCTTCCTTATAGCTTAGGTCAATATCTATTGATAGTCGTGTATAAGTCAGGGTGTAACAACCCATATTTTTAACGGATAATAAATAATTGATTAATTATTCAAATAATGGTTGTTTAGTTAGGTAGTATTTAATATTTAATTAATATAAATAATTGAATAATATATTTAATTTTCGAAATAGTCGGAAATAGTAGAATTCACAATATTGTGTGAATTGAATCATTTAACTGATTTAATTCTTTTTAGAATTGAATTATAATAACGACTCTATTTAGTGAACGTCGCCAGAATGTATAAATTATATTATAATTATAATCGAGCTCGAAATGGCATTGTAATTCGGAATTTGGCGATTCGAACTTTAAACGAATATATAGAATCCGTTTTAAGCTGGATTTCTGTGAAACAAGAAACGTTCGAATCTATTGAACGATATTTTTCTTATGAAAGAGAAAAATCGAGATTTCGTCGTGTAGATTGTAAGTTATATCAAATCAAATTTTCAAATAATCTCTATGGAATTCGTTTATAATTTATAACGATTTATTGATATTATAAATGGATTTTCAATATAAATTGAATATTGATTTAATCGGGATTTGATATGTTGAGTTATAAATTCAAATAGGAATATTTTAGAGCTGTATTATATTCTATGTGAATATATATACGATAATATTAATTTATTAATATTAAATTAAATTGTTTTAAATATATTAATATTTAAATGGGTTTACTTAGAGCTTTAAAAAATATACATTTTTGCAAATGACCTCCGTTTTCAACGAAACTAATTTTTGTTGGATCCGGAATATTACATTATTGTTAGATTTCAATTTTCATGATTTTTGAAGGCAGTATGTGGCCGTACGGGATTTTAATGTAAAAAACAGTCAATATTTTGACTTTAAAAATACGATGTGTGAGCAAAAAGACTCGGAATTTGACGAAACAAGTTTTGTTGGGTCCGGAATTTTGAACCATATCTGCATGTCCATTTTCATCAAAAACGAGATTTTCATGTGACCGCACGAATTTTTTAATGTTGAATTAAGCTAAAAATTTGATATAATTTAATTTAAAAAAAATATATGATGCTTACTTCATAAGCTACCCCCATCCTATAAATACACCATCCCATTTTTTTATAATCCTAAAATTCATTTTGTTATGGTTAAAGAAAAAGGCCGCCGGTTATTTCTATTCTCAAACAAAAATCTTAATTTCGAAAAATCATAACAAATCAAACATAAGTCCTAAAATCATGAAGCAAAATGTGTGTCATCCTCTGATGTTAAGCTTCACATTAATACACTCTTTTCCGCACTCAAGTAAATTTTCGTTCACTTGTTCATCACAGCGTAAGTCGTGTGATTAGGGTTAGCTCATTTGGAATTTTTGTACATCAATTCATCTTATGGTCATTGGGTTCAAGAGTATGATTAGCATCTAGCTGAGAAATTTCGATGGATTCTGGGCAGTTTCAGTTCAATGATTTGTACAGCTGGGTGACGTTGAGCCTATCGACGTATCTTAAGTAAATGAATCATGTGAAGCGAGAGTAGTATAGGGTGGAAGAGGAATTGATAAGGAAGAGAATGGTTATGGTTTCGTGTAAAATAATGAAGTAAGGAACGATTCCATGATTTATTTGTTTGGTGGTTTACTGTACAGCTGGAGAACAACATGGTCGCGATTTGCAGAGGATCACCGAAGTTGTTTTTGTGAGCATGGACGTGAAGAGGATGGTTGGGTGAGTTGTTTGGTGGTCTTTGTTTTGAGTTTAGTAAAGCAGGGAAGGAGTAGCTTGGGTTGAGAATATTGACTACGGACATTGGAAGCAAATCAGTGGGTTGCTCTATATGGTTAGAGAAGATGGATTGAGTGGGTCGGGGGGGGGGCAACTGAAGTGGGCTGATGCTACTGAAAGGTTAAGGCTCATTTGAAAATAAAAATCTAAGTTTTTATTTAAATTTAAATGTATATTAACTATTATATATCATAACTTTCTCATAGTTAACTGAATTCAACGAAGTTAGATCCGTTGGGTTCGTATGAACGAGGGCAACACAATGAAACTGGTTTGGAGTCGATTGGAGCTTGTTTGAATTTATGGCGAAATAAAACGTCTGACCGAATCTATTGAACGATTATCATTATTTAATGATTTCCGACCAATGTGAGTATATCTCACTAACTCCGCACATATTACATTTTTATAACGTATTTTTAGAATTGTTAAATGATGGTTGATTTCTGTGTGTTGATCGTCTAGATGAACTGCTAATTAATTGGTTGAAACTATATATATAGTTATATATATAAATCGTTAATTATATATTGATTCTGTTTATCAGAATATTTCATGTTGAAATGAAATTGATGTTAATTGAATTGTTTAACATCTGTGAATGCAGGGAAACAGGTTGGAGGGATCCTACTGGATTTCTCAATATTTATAATACTGTTTTTTCAAGTATTGTGATATATGATGTGATATATAATCTGCTTTTGATTACGTTGACACTGGTCTTGTTATTTGGTATTTTAAATACCATAAGGAATACTGGAATGTAAAAAGGGAATTTTCAAGGTGTATATTGAAAACAAAATATTTATATAAAAGGAATTAATTGGAAAATGGATAGAATTTTATGAAAGCAAACAATTGGAAAATGAATAGAATTTTATAAAAAGAGAATATTTGGAAAATAAATACTAAATAGAAATCTGTTTTAACATATAAATGTATAATACTAATTTAAAGTAGAGTCAAATAGAAATCTGTTTTAACAGATAAATTGAGAAGATTTATTTATAAATAATGTTTTATATATTAAGTAAATTATTTATCATTGGATAAATTGGATATATAAGTCTGAAATTATATAAAGAAGTAGAAATCGGTTTTACACCGATATTTTTATGGAATGTAAACATAACACTTATAAAGGGATTTATAAACGGTATTATATGTGATTGGAATTGAAAATAAGATTTTGTATGAATAATTCTATAGCTAGAAGTATAATTAGAATTTGGAAATCAAATATCATTTTAAAACGCAAAATCAAACTGATTCATTATATAAAAGAAACATTATTCACATTCGATATGAATAATGGATTAAAATAAATATTTTATAAATTAAAACATTTATAAGGAAATTTGGGCTTTGAAATATGAATTCAAATGGGAATTTGAATGAGATAGGGAATAGAGTTAATCAAATATTAGTTATTCGAATAGAGTTAATCGAATATTAGTTATTCAAAGATAGTTAATCAAATATTAGTTATTTGAATAGAGTTAATCGGATATAAGTTATTTGAATAGAGTTAATCGAATATAGTTTATTCAAAAGAGAGTTATCAAATATAGTTTATTCGAAAGAGAGTTATCGAATATAGTTTATTCAAAAGAGAATTATCGAGTAGAGATTATTCGAGAGAGAATTATACATTGGGATTCGACTATATCGAATGTAGGAAGGTACTTATTACTTTTCCCTTTTTAAATCAAGATTTATTTAATAAATGGTTTATTTATTTATTTAAATTAAGGTATGAAAGTTTATTCAAAGTTAGATAAGTAGGGATTATAAAGTTGTCGTTATAACCAATGTTTTTCATAAAGGAATTGGATTCATAAACTAGATCAGAGAGTTGCATAAGCAATGATTTGATAAGAAGATAAGGAACGGAGTTAAGAAAATTAGAAACTGGCTGGAGATTAGTTAAGTTGAATGGTTTCCTGGGTATCGATCTGATGTTGGTTTCGGCCTTCGGGGTTCACATTCAGGAAATTGTTCTCTTACTAGTTTACAGTTAGAGACTAATAGATGTGGGAGGATAGTGATGCGTGAATAAGGAATGGAAATGTTTTCCAATGTTAATATCGTATATTTTCTAAATGTAGAAAATAGGAATTTGATGAATATATGGAAATGAATAAATTAATGATAAGTGGAAAATGTTGATTGATGATTGATCGATAAAAATTTCCATTTGAAAATAAGATCGTTGTGTATATGGATATTTTCCTTTGATAGTTAAACAACTGACTATCAAAGTTTTGACCAATTTTCCGTCGTTAATACTGGGGACCGAGATCAGATTTATTATTTGAAAACCACTCCGTATGGGCATTAGCGTTGCGAATCAAATATGATCAAGATAATTGAAGACGGAGTTTTTATGCATGGGTTGTTTTGACAATCCTAGGTAGAAATTTCCTAAGATGAATTTACAGAATAGTGTCTTCGGATTGTCCAGTGCAGGACAACCTGTATGGAAGAATGTCTGACAGAGTATGTTTAATAGGTCGCATAAGTTGATCTCTTCAAACGTATTTACGTTTGGTGGTGGAGGAATTTGTTTCTCTTAGTTGTATAGCCATGACATTTTTGGGGAAATAAACTTGTGATTTGGTGGGTATGACAATGTGACATTCAAAGTAAATAAAGGTGTAATACATACGTTATGACCTCAAGCCTCACAACTAGGAAATGGTATAAAATCGGGTAGCTCGCATGACTAAGTGGTTAGCTGCCAATTAGGGTGTATTGTCACCTGATCGAGAGAAATTTCATTTACTTCTTTAACCTATTTCAATTTTGTCCCTTTCGAGAAACGGTTGCTGATCCCAACCATTGGTGATAATACATTCGGTACACGCAAGCGAAATGAGTGACCGATCATGTTTAGCCTGGGTTGCAAGATGTTCTTGTTGAACCCAGTGTATTTCTCTCTAAAGATACACTGTCGGAAGGTGGTCCCATACCTTGCCAGTTGGAATCCATTACCCAATAAGTTCCCGTGGTTTTTAATTATATATTATGTATGTGGACCGTGAAATAAAAGCGTTCTGCTTGATGATTATTTAGTTGTGGTTTATAGACACTATTATAATATCAAACTATGTTTTGATATAAAGATTATCATTTCTTTCAAAAAGGATTCTGAAAGTTAAATCAAGTGTTTTGGATTCTCGTAATGGAAAAACCCATTCCGTTTATACGGCATGGTCTTATGAGATATCGTTTATTTTTCTCATACTATTTTAAATTGCTTACTCACACCAGTCCCATGACTGACCTAGAGTTTATTTTTTTTTGTTTTCCTAAACTCTTGGGTGCCCAATTTTGTACGGGCAGTCAAGTAGTCGAGATTTTACAAATATACTTGGAGAACTGGAGCAGGAGGCTTCAGGATTGTATAGCTATTGTTTATATCTGCTATGTTGTAAGTATTGTACTCTGATAATAGTATTATATATATATCATGAATTTATTCCAAAGTTATGTCATATAATATATTTTATTCATTCCGTTGTAAGATTTGTATTTAGTCTGTTCTGTTGTTATGTTATTCTCCTTCTTCTATTCTAATTTTCTATCTTATCTATTCGCACCCTCTAACTTCTCCCTATTAATGATCCGGAATGTTCGATGCCTGAATAATTGACATGGCTTTTATATTAATTTTCTGGGTAGAAAATTCTGGTTCGTTACACAAGGGTTAGCATCTCTTTATATTTTGGGAACATTAATTAATTTGTTTTACCAATGTTTTTTAAATTAATCATATTCCCTAATGAACTCTTAATGTTAGTTGTTAACTTTTAATGTTTACTTAACCACAAAGTCTAGTCATAGTTAATTCTTAAAATTCAAATTTCAGACCTAATTTTATACATTTAAATTTTATTTAAAGTATTTTAATTCTGGTAACTTCAAATGCTCTTTATTAGATCTCCGTTTACGTCAAATTATATATGGAAATTAATCATAATCTTGTCATGAACATGTTGGTTTGTGAAGTAAGGACCATAATGCTAAATTAACACTAAAAGGGGTGAATAGTGATTTCTAATTTATTTGAAGTATTTTAAGATCGTGCTTAGAATGATATAACTAACTGAGACAATCACACAATCAAAGTACATATAAAAGTAAATTCCTTAAATCCAGTCCTACAAAATTCCTTGTATGGAGTTTCTTTAGTATAATTTTAATATACAATCTCAATATCAAAACTATAAGGCATGTTATCCAGAATTGTAGACCCCTTGGTAGAGTCACTTAGATCTCTCGTGCTACTAAATGCGCACAATATTTATTTTTAGTGCTCGATTATACCTATTAGATTGTTGATACTATTAGCATACCCAATTGATTTTCAAGGTTCATTCGCACCAACTGAATTAAGGGCTCAATCACACCTACTATTATAGTGATATGATTTGATAGAGTTTTACAAATACGAATTTTTTTAATCTTTGTTTACAGTTGATTATATAACTCTTGAATAGCACTTTGATCTTGAATTAAGTGAGAGAGAGAGAGAGTGCATAGATCATTGAGTGATGATGGGTCATCAAGCCAACAGTAATGGAATTTGATTCTGATTGAATTTTGGTAGGGTTTGAGTATAATTTGATTTAGAAAAATATAAAGTAGAGAGAGAAGGAGTAAATGAGAAAGTAATTATCAATAATTCATTTGGAAGTCTGGAATTGATAGAGAAGCGAAAATGACGCCCATTCGCGGAAAGAAATGATGTAGAAACATGTTTTTTGAAATTTATTTTTTGAAAACTGCGGTAAGTATATCGACGTATAGGGGTAAAGTATGCTGACATGCTCTTTATATTATAGAAACTTTACTTTCTTTATATTTTCAAAACTTTGTTTCTTTGTAAAATAAATTGAAATTTTATAAAATTATTTAAATATAGGTATATACAATTTAATCATAATATAACTTAATACAATATTTTTGAAAGATTTAATATAAAGTAACAAATACAAAACCAATGAACTTGTAAAGTCTAATTGAATATTTTAAGAACAAAGTATAAATACCAAAACATAAAATTATATCAAACTGTATATGAATGTATATTAAACTTGAATCTATAATAAACACTAAACTTATATCGACTAATAAAAAGCTAAAAGCTTAATATTTAAAATATAAGGAAGTTTAAAACCTAAATAATATTGTATAAAAATTAGGTTCTTTTAAAAACTAATTTGGATATTATTTTTAATATTAAGAATATATGAAAATTTCATAATAAAGTTAGATAGAGAGAAATCAGAAAAGTGCTATAATAGTTTTAATATAAAGTCTATGAACTAATAACTTATATGGAATATCTTGATTTCTTGAACTCTTTAATACTCATAGGTCTTTATTCTCCAACTCTAGAGCTATTATATTAGCATCTTTGATTTTACCAAAATCTTAATTTACACTTGATATTGTACAAAATTCATAATAAACAATGGTTCAATATCTTACGTTATATGCTACATATATCTTGATAAATCATAAGTATTTATATTTTATATTATTTCCTAAGGTTGCTGTTATCAAAACCAATACCTGAGGTATAAACCATCTTTACTTTTATGATGATGAAAACTTTTGTACATATATAAAATATAACATAACCCCAAGAGTTATAAAACTATCTCCTAGTCATGCTTTCAAATCTAGTTTAATAAAATTCAAATGAAATTAAGTTTTATTGTTTATAAACAATCTAACCTATTTGAACTGCACACCTAGAGAAACTTCAAATCCATCTGTCAGCGTTAAAGATTAGATTTGTTTTGATAGCTTTAAATCTTTGTTATCTTTATCGATGTTGCATTCTAGATAGGAGGTTGATTCCTCTTTATTTAAGGCTAAAATCATCCATAAGATTGCATCAAATGCATTTCTTGCTTTTAATCACCCATGCTTGACTAACTCTAAGCGTCTCCGGTTTTGTAAGATGAAAAAGAGAAGGTTCTTGAATAATTCAAGGTTTCGTTCAAGGATTTCTGTTATATTTTGACTAGAAGATGCCAATTTTTGTCATTTTGAGTTTTTGAAATGCAAAGGAAGATGAAAGGGATTGAAAGGAATTGATTCTTTAGTTTCATTATGTACTTAAAGGGGTAGAAAGTCACTGAAAATCAATAGATATTTGTTGTTTATTCAAAACTTTAAATTCAATGTTTTTGAATATTAGCCATTGTATTCGACATACATACTCAAGCTATATTGGCATGCATGTCAAAAATCTCAAAACTGATTTGTTTTGACATTCTAATGTATTTATTTGATAATTTTTAGAATTTTTTGCTTTCCAGAGATGATAAACAATATATAATAGTAAAGAAGTAGATATTTCATTAATACTTAGATAAAAAAATTACACATAACATAAGAAAATGAAAAGGCATGTAACTATATATTAGACTAACCAAATGCAACATTTATAAAAACAACTAAAGACTAACTAGAAAGTTGTAGAAGAAGAGAATGATGAAGAGATTCTAAGCTTGTGGTTTACTTATTGAAAGAACTTATCCAATTTTTTATAAATAATTTAAATTTCGTACTAAAGAAACTCTTAAGAATTTTTTGTTTTCAACAGTCTTATTTTGATTGTTGAGAAGATTGGTAGGTGGAGATTAAAAAAAATCCGTGCTTTCTAAGGAGGTTTCCACCTCCTCTACTTCTTTGATATCCATATTGTTAGACCAAAAAGTGGTTCTAACGCCTAACTAACTAAAAATCATGGACAATTATAATCTGAAAAGAGATAAAAAGCAACCGACACAAGATTTATAGTGGTTCGGTGTTATTGAGCCTATGTCCACTTTGTAGTTCGTTTATTGATTAATTAATTATAAATACAATGTCGATAGTCTCTTAACCTCTCAAGTACAATTAATAATCTCTCTAGATCTATAGAATTATACTTAGGAATTTTGAGTACAATCTGAAAAAAATAGAGAAATATTGTTAACGGTGAAGGCAGAGTACTAAGAATGCCAAGAGATCCCTTTAAATGGTGAGTTCTGGTGTATTTATAGACCTGGAAGGCTAGCGGGTCAGGTTCCATGTGGGTCCCATCCCATAAATCTCGGACTCGGACAATGTAAAGTGATTCCAGTACATCAGCTTCGAGGGCTCGTGGGCAGTAACTGCCCCGCTTTCGTATGAATATGGGTTAACTGCTTCAGTTTAGTGGATTCGGATCAAATCGGATATGGGATGTCCTGGTCCAATCAGATGTACCTTCCCAGCTGCTTTCACGTGCTATGTGGGTCAAGTAATAAGTAAAGGCTTCGATCGGGCTCATTCGTATCTGAACCGATTTAATGATGGTTTAAAGCCATATAGCTTCACGAGCTGAGGGAGATCAGATATTGCTTCACCAATTCGACCTAATGCCCGTGAAGTGGAGTCAAGCCATTTGTGTGCTGTGAAGGGATCGGCCCGCTGCTTCTCCAACCGATCCGGTCCTATTCGACCTCCTTGGCTTTAGATTCTTTTCTTGATCCAATCTGGTCTCATAACTCATAAGTATTTGTCTAGACTTTGTGTGGCCTAGTTACAAAGTAAGTCAACATTTTGCCCCTCGAAGTACGTTTTATTGGAGATAATCGTGCTCCGAAATTGTCAATCTGTCTATTCTTGAATGGTGATAACCAATGGTCGTGTCCGTCCGTAGAGTCATGATGCTTAGTGAAACCGTGTTTCCTAATTCTTGTGTCACATATGAACATGGGGTTTGATTCATGTTCATTTCCATTACATTCAACAAACTGGAGCTTTGAACCAGAATATAGATGAGTTTCTAGGTAAATTCCCTAACTTATGTTGTCTCAAAAGTTATAACTACTCAATTCGATGAAATTTCCCCGTCTACCAACGTTCACACATTTATATGGCCTCGAGTAACTTCTTTGATTTTTTTCTTGTTTCCAACCTCACTCAACTTCATTTTACACCATCGGACCAGATTTTGCACAACGGATTGGGTCGAGATTGTTCAACCCGCTTATATACCCAAAGCGATTGAGTTTTGGGCCATTTCTATTTCTAAGCTGTCTGGTCGGATTGGGCCATCACTTCAAGAATAGGAACGAACCCTTTAACCCCGGTATATAAATCCATGAACTCTCTTTCTTCCTTCACTTTTACTGTTGTAGATTAACATTCAATCCGCCGAAACCCTAACTCCTTTTTCATTAATTATGTCTCGACTGTCAAATTCGAACCTAAGTGGGTTTATATTCCTTATCCCATACTCTTTAATCTTCGATTTCGAATAAATAATATTCGAATCCTCATGTTATTCTATGTGGGTCTGCCCAAATCGATGGTGATGCCAGTATCGAAGCCATCTGGTCTTCCGTCGTTGATGGCGACGTCATCATCGCCTCAAAATGGCGGCTTTGATGAATTATACTCGTTGTTGAGGATCCCAAAGTATGGTTTTGTCTCTTACTTTGATAAAAAGGAGGTAATGGCGATTTGGTCCTTGGTGTAATGAAAGAAGGAAGAAGATGGTGGATTGGAAGGAACAGGGACAAGTCAGGTTGGGGTAGGTGACGTTAAGGCAAAGTCAGACATGCTTGAGTGAATGAAGCGGGTCATGACAAATTGGATCGGTTCAGGTTGGGTTTCTCTGACCCGCTTTGGTAGTTTTGAAATTACCCTGATCCGACCCAATGTAACTTCCCATAACACTCCGATCTGATCCAAAGTAGCTTCCCTTAAAGCTCAGATCTGATCCATGCGCCTTCAATGTGCAACATATGCACTACTTAACACTATCAGACGTTGAAACTAGGACTTTGACGATGCATACTCGTAATACAATCTTGCATACAATTCAATCAAAATCAAATACAACTTATGGATTTTTGGACAATTAGGATAGAGCCTTCTAAACTGGACATTCTGGACTCAATGAACATACGATTGCTCGATTATTCATCACACACCAATCAACTGCTTTATTTTCTACTTACTTTATATTTTCTAATTTTAGCATTGCACACACTGGCATGGATTAGTTCACACACACCTACGGGGGGACAAGGAGAACTATACTCTAATCCTTGATATCTTTTGGATAGTACAGCAGACATGTCTAGAAGACGCTCAGCAAGATTATTAGAGAAGATTGCGGTTCCAGGATCATCTATTAATCCCACCGTCGAGACTATCTCGTCAAATTTAGATCTGGAGCGGGACAACGCTGGCTTAGATTTCGAGATATATACTCAGGAGAACGCAGAATCATCTGGAAGTGAGGTTTCCGTGGATAAGGAAGAAGAAGGTGGAGTAAGAGACAATCGTGCTTCCAATGAGTTTGGAAGTGCAACCATCCTAGAGGCACCCTACGATTCTGTTCGTTTAATAATCGACGAACCCAGGAGTAGGAAAATGTGATTGAAACATGGAATCCCTTGAGAAGAAGTCAGAGTAGCCACTAAAACAGATAGATCTCACTATCCTCCAGAGGGGTACATGGTGATGCGCCGATTTATGTGTTTTATGGGGGTAATTCCTCCGTTTCTTCCATTAATCGTCGACTTTCTAAAACGAACGTGGATTGCCCTCATGCAACTCCATCTCAATGCTTATGCCTATCTGTATACGTTATACATCGCATACATGGAAATCTTAGGCACGGAGGTCAATTTCGAAGATATTAACTTCTTTTACCATTTCAAGCATTGAACAAAGGAGAGTCAATCTTTCGTATACCTCGAATCTGTGCCAAAAAGGAAAATCGTCAACGAAGGATATAGTAAAGTAGGAGATGTGAAGCCTGAATGGTTTTACACCAAGCATCAGCCTGGATGCGCTAATCGATGGCTTTATTCGAGTAAGTTTCAAACTTTGACGCTTTCATTTTAATTATCCCAACGAACGTGCTAACTTATCTTATTTTTTTATAGTTGTGTACCTAAAGAAGGAAGAAAACCAAGTATATTGGGATCGTCTGAGACGTCTACTAAACGGTGACCCAGATCTCTCAAATGTCAGACAGTGCTTGGTGGACAAATACCTTTGTCATCATCATCTGCTTGTCATGAGTCAGAGTATAGGCCACGAAGACGGCACTTAAGTATACTTGCCCACAACTGAAGTTCTCCCATACCAGCTGAAACTAGCAATGTGCATCCAGTCCAGGGGCTACTTATAACTTTATTTGAGAAGGGAGAGAGCTCCGGATCCCAAGAACTTTCAGGTCCTGGGGAAGTACCACCATCGGGAGATAGAGAGATGATTCCTATGCAGGATACAGATACCTTCCTCAAAAGTCCTTCTCCATTGCATATCCAAGATGATGAAGTTTTGAACAAACCAATTGAGGGAGAGCCCCAGGACGTCGGCCCGAAGGGCGCTTCTATTTCAAAAAGACAGCCATCTCCAAAGACACCATCTCCAGTGAAGTCTCGCGTTGACGGTCCTCAACTAGATGATTCTATATTCCGGGATTTGAGAAAGCTTCCTTTTCTTAACAACCTTTATACTTCTCGGGATATCGGAATAGGTTCCTTCTTCCCCACCTCTTAGGAGGATGTCACTCCTCCAAAGTAGGAGAAACCACATAGACAAGCCTAACTCCGGGCTCTGGTCCATTAGGGGGATTATTAGGATACATAATGTACCAGAATTTTGTGTCACAACACTTATGCAATATTTTAGTTCTAAATTCTAACATTTGTTTGTTATCATTTGCATAGAGAATTCCTCGCCGCCGTTATCCTATCAAAGATGTTCACGCAAGCATGCCTAGGTTCGATTCTGATACTGAGTACGATCGAGGTGACACCCGTGGGAGGGATAGCAGGAAACATTATGATTCACACCGCTCTTACTCTTCACGCTCCCATTCCCCTCGCAAGTCAGATACTGATAAGAATAAGAGCCATCAAGACTATCGTGAAGGGGATAAGCTACCATCTAAAGCTCCAACTCTTCCGAAGGATTCACACTCTTAGGAGAAACCACTATTGAAGCACTCTAACCTACAGGAACAAATCAATGATTTAGGAAAAGAGAAGGAAAAAAGTAAAGCGGGCCCCATGCCCACTAGGCTGCAAATTATCGATTTCACTGGAACGAGGCCCATTATACTTGACTCCGAGAATGAGGCTAAACCGAATATTTCGAGGAAGAAATTTCCAGATCATCATTTCGGGAACATGCATTACGTTCCAGCCTATAAGTTAGTATCTTCAGATTGGGCATACAGAGTCAAAGCTAAAATTGACATTGTTGACAAACAGTATAAGGAAATGCACAAGTATTTGTGAAATCTTTCCAAGATCATCCGAGATTTGTTTGCTGATGTAAATCACATGAAGGAGATGGCTGAATATGACGCGAAGTCTATAGAGAATACAAAGAAATAGCTCGAGGACGCTCAAGCCAAGCTTGCCCTTGCACAGCATGACGCTAAGAATTACAAAAAGCAACATGAAGAATTGCAGAAGCGATATTATACCGAGCTCGATTCTCATAGTCAGGAGCGCACAACTTTAAAAACGAAAATTGAGGATGCTACGTCGGAGAGTACTAAGGCGAAGTTATCTTGTACTCGCTTGGAATAGGAAAAGGCGGGGTTAAAAAAGAGGAACGCCAATCTGGAGGCCAAGCTAGCAGAGGTTGAGGCAAGGGCGGTCTTAGCTGAGGGGAATGCCAATATTGCCATCAAATCAGTTGCAGGCTCTAGTACGCAACTTGCCAAAGCCCAGAAGGACTTTGATGAATATAGCGAGCTTATGATCGAGTTCTTTGCTTAGGTAATCTGAACTCGGGACATTTCTTGGATCAAAGACTATCCAACGACTCTGGTAGATGTATGGGATCAAATTGTTGATGACGTAAAGCGGAGGCTTAAGGTTGACAATATTGATGAGGAAGAGCTCATGAGAACTTATTTGAGAGGCAAGGAGTCGGAGCATCTGGTCGAATGGAGGAGGTTGATCCATACAATTATGGAGTAGGAGAGGTGCAAAGCCAAAGGGAAGGATGCTTTCGAAGGAAGCTCTAGTTCTTCATTTGTTGCTCTACGGGTTACTGAAACAGAGGGGTATGATCCCGATCATCTAAGGATCCCAAACACAGCTCTCCTATCTCCCATTATCGAATCGACCCCTGAAACTTTTGCTACTCCTGGTGATAAGTCATCCAAAGGTATCTCCACCTTCTCGCCTCAATTTTTTAAAGCTGTCATAGCTTGTCGTCGAATTGTAGAGCAAACAATTGAAAATCCCATGTTCTCTCCCGAGCTAATAACTATCACATCCTGTTGTTTAGGTGCAAAACCTGCTGAGGGGATTGAAGAGAAGCAAGGAGAGGTGGCTGACAAAGCCATTGTATCGTCCAGTGCTGAAGTTCCCAAGGACGGAGATATAATAGATGCTTTAAAAGACGTTGACGGTAATTAAGACAAGGAAGATGAAGTTGATGTTGTGACTGGGGACTTAGGCGAGACTGAAAACATGACTTTGGTGGAAAGAAAGGCAAAGAATGACGAGCCTTTGAAAGCCAAAGTTAAGGAAGAACCCCTCAACATTGATCCCATCCAAGTGATTGCTCCTGGGTCTAAGTTGATTGTCAAGATTTCTTATCGGTCAATTACTGGAGAGTTAGCTCAGAAATCCTCTACTGATCCAAGGGCACCACCCTCAGACAAGAAAAGGAAAAAGCTTATTCTCACTGATGCTGAGAGAGAGGAGAAAAAGAAGATTAAAGCCTCTAATAAGTCCAAGTATTCCCCAAAGACTAAGTGAAACGTGGTCTAGTCTTTTCATTTAGTTTTCCACCAACCTTATGTTATCGTAGCGAGTGACGCCCTCACGCTTTTGGTTAGTTCCTTGTATAAATCTGCACTTTTGTAAATAAAGTAGTTTCACTACAATGTCAAGTATTCACAAGATTATCATTTATTTCAATCAAATGTAGTTGTTATCAAAACAGTACTATGCCAAGTAATAAACAGTAAATCACATCACAGGCCAAACCAAGGTTTCCACTCAGCATCCCTGCAGATCAAGGAATGATTACTAAACTAATTAATAAACTGGATGTCACATTACTTAACTAGGTAATAAACAGGTGTAATGTGTATATGCCCCCAATCAATATTGAATAAAATGCCTGGCCAGGGCTTATTCGGGATTGATTAGGATCGACCTTATATTACCCCCAATCCTTCAGTGGGGAGTTCGGGCTTAGCTTTCAATCTTTCCCCCCAATCCTTCAGTGGGGTAGGAGACTTTTTTCTATGGCACTTGCTCTCAGCGTCTTTATATTCTCCAGTTGTAAGCCCAGATTAAAGTGTAGCTAAGGGTGTCTTTAATCATGGTGCACCAGTCATGCCCAATTTTATACTCACTCTCGGATCAAAAGAGTTTGAGTTAATCAAACAAACGATCATATCATTCGCTCCAACTTTCTTTCAACAATCTATTTCCAAGAGAGGAATTCCATTGGTTCGATCATCTTTCTCACACTCGATTTTAATTCAAGCTCCTTGTCTCAAACGAAGATCAAAACAGTCGCATAATACATGGAATAAATGCAGGAAAAGTAAATAACGCACAATATTTTTATAGTGGTTCAGCCAAATCATTTCCTAAGTCCACTTTATAATATTTTCTTTATATCAACTAGATTGTTCTGGGCAAGTCGTGCCTCAAAGTTTACAAAACAAAAGAATCGATACAATTTTAAGTTAAGTAATGTTGTAGTTGCTGGGCATTCCACGCTCTGGGGATTTCATCACCATCGACAGTCGCTAGCCTGAAAGCTCCTTTGTTAAGCCTCCATTGGACGACGTAAGGTCCTTTCCATTTCGGGCCCAGGAACCAAGTTTCCTGGCTCAAAAGTCCAAGTTCGAACATTTTTGTTGTAGTATCGAGCAACTTGATGTCGGCGTCTCGAAGCACATAAGTCTGCTTCATCCCCCTTTTCCTCAATCATGTCTAAGGATTCGAGAAGAATGATTTATTTGTCATTGGATCATAGTATATTGTTCTGTGAGAGGGGACTTCTAGTTCCACTGGAATGACAGCTTTTGATCCGAATGAGAGTGAAAAGGGGGTATGACCAGTTGTCGATTTGTAGGTCATTTATAAGCCCATAATTCTAAGGGTAATTCATCGACCCACATGCCTTTTGCTTTCTCCAATCGTTTCTTTGGAATGGACTCAATATTTTTTTCTCTGCTTTGACATACCCATTCTATTGCGGGTGAGCTACAGCGGTGTATCTCTTCTTAATTATATACTTTTGGCAGAACTCTTTGAATTCCATGCTGTCGAACTGGGTCCTGTTGTCAATTAAGAAGACTTTGGGGATTCCAAATCGGCAATTGATGTTTCTAACAAAAAAGTTAATCACTCGCTTTGTCATGATCGTGGTCAATGGCTCAGCTTCTACCCACTTTGTATAGTAATCTACGGCCATGATCATGTACTTTGCCCCGCCTTTGGCGATTGGTAGGCTTATGATGATGTCAATTCCCCATATGACGAACGACCACGGGCTCGCCATCGAATTAAATTGGTTGGGAGGTGCTCTGGGAATCTTTGTAAACTTTTGACATCTATCACAGTGTCATGAATAATTAGCTGCATCTCGATTTACGGTAAGCCAGAAGTAGCCGTACTGCGGTATCTTCTTTGCTAACGTCTGGCCTCCGGTGTGATCTCCAAATTCGCCTTCATGCACTTATCTAACCACACGTTTGACGTTGTCATGCGCTATACACCTAAGGAGGGGTATTGAAAATCCTTGCATACAAAGAACTTCACCCTGCATAATATATCTCAAAGCTCTATGAACGACGGTGTGTCTCTCAACCTTTTTAGTTGGGAGCATTCCGTTTTGCAGGAAGTTCTTTATCGGAGTCATCCATGACTCTCTCTCTGGCTCAGTCTCCAACACTGAATCAACTTCCATTTGATCGATGCTCAGAGTTTCTATTATCTCAATTGGGACGATTTCTGTCTCCTCTAGACTATCGAAGCTCGCTATCATAGCTAACTAATCTGCCTTCTGACTTTTTGATCGTGGAACGTGGGATATGCTGTAATACTGCAAGTTGTCCAATAACTCCTCTACCTTTTTCTAGGGAAGTTGCGAGTCGAGGTCCTTTTGTCTGAAATTCCATCCAGACTTGACAAGCAATAATTTGGGAATCAAAAAAGATGTTTAGCTTTGCTACTCCCAACTCCTTAACGAGTTTCAACCCAGGGCCTCGTATTCAGAATCGTTGTTAGTAGTAGAACAATCCAATTGTAGAGCATAATAAATAGACCGTTCTTCAAGAGTTAGCAGTACCACTCCGATGTCGGACTGTCGATCATTCCTAACTTCATCTGTATACTGCTTCCATGCACTAGATTCCATCTTCTATTCTGAGGGGCCGGCTTCTTCGTCTAATACATCCTCTTTGGGGATTGTGAATTCGGTGATGAAGTCGACTAGTGCTTGCCTCCATATGGACATTTTAGGGAGGAAATTGATGTCAAATTGACTTAGCTCAATATTCCATTTTAGCAATCTTCATGATGTTTCAGGTTGCTACAGGACCTATCAGAGCAGCTGATCAGTGTATATAACGATCGGTGAGCTTGGAAATAGTGGTGAAGCTTCCTGGAGGCAATCAACAAGCTGTAAGCAATCTTTTCAATCTTCGGGTATTTACGTTCTACTACCGCCAATTTCTTGCTCACATAATATACTGGTCTCTGAATTTTATCCTCCTTACGCACAAGTTCTGAGCTGATAGCATGCGACGATACGGCCAAGTATACAAATAAATCTTCATGATCCACCGGCTTAGACAATATCGAGGGTTTTTCTAAGAGATCCAACAAATTCTAGAAGGCTTTAACACAATCTGGGGTCCACTCGAAGTTGCGCTTCCCCCATTTTACCAAATTGAAGAAAGGAATGCACTTATCAGTGGCGTTAGAAATAAATCTACTTAACGCCGCAACTTTCCCTACTAAGCTCTGTACATTTCTTATCTTCCATGGTTCGCTAATATTCCTGATTGCTACAATCTGGTCGGGATTAATTTCAATCCCGTGCGAGCTGACGATAAAGCCAAGGAACTTTCCTGAAGTAACTCTAAATTAGCACTTTAATGGGTTAAGCGCCATTCCATAATGTCGAAGTATATCAAACATCTCTGTCAAGTCCGTCGTATGGTCAGATGATCGTTTGGACTTCACAACATATCATCTACATAAACTTTCATAGATTTCCCAATTTGATTGTAGAACATTTGATTCACCAAGTGTTGATATGTCGCTCCAATGTTCTTCAATCCGAATGGCATTACATGTAACTGTATAATCTGAGGCCGGCGATGAAACTGGTATGCTGTTGATAAGGCACGTGCATGGAAATCTGGTTGTAAACCGAGGATGCATCCATGAAAGAGAGGAGTACATGTCCCGCTGTTGAGTCCATAAGTTGATCAGTTCTCGGTAACAGGAAGCTATCTTTTGGGTAGGCTTTGTTCAAATCTGAGAAATCTATGCATGTATGCCACATTCCGTTTGCTTTTTGACAAGGACGGGGTTTGATATCCAGTTGGGATACGTTGTGTTTGTGATGAATCCATTGTCTCTCAATTTGTCTACTTCCTCTTTCAAGGCAGCCGACCTCTATGGGCCCAACATACGCATCTTTTGCTTCATAAGAGGATGCTTTAGGTTTAATCTTAGTGAATGACTCATGATTGATGGTGAAATCCCGCATATATCGGAATGAGTCCAAGCGAACATATCCAAGTTCGCCCACAGAAAGTTAGTTAGCTCCTTCGTTTGAAAGGGTCCAGGTGAGATCCGATCTTCAAGACCATTGTTGTGGAATTGTTACTAATCGGAATGTCTATGGTTGCCTCGTTGGGTGTCTCCCTTCTGCACTCCGGATCTTCATCCTCTCCTGAATCTATGTCTTCAAGCAGATCGTCGGGCGGGTTTTTTAGCAACATTTCATTTATTTGCTATGTCGAACCCTCCTTCGCAGAAGGGGAGGTATTCTTCGATTTTATGCTGTTTCCATTGCGTAGCATTTTCAAATCATCCATGTAGCAGGCTCTTCCATTAACTTGGTCACCACGGACCATTACTACTACGGCTTCAGTCGGAAACTTTAACAATAAAAACTAGGGCGCAATGTAGGCTCTGAACTCCACGAGAGTCGGTCTACCAAAAAAAGCGTTGTACGGTGAATCAATATCCATAACAACAAACAGAAGGATACACACTCTCCTATGATATCCTTCGCCAAGTTCTACGGACAATTCCACTGCTCCCATTGGAGACATGACGAGTCCTTGAAGCCTCGGATCCATCTTGTGCATGGCTTCAAATCTTTAGCCTTCAACTTCACTTGGTCGAAGGCTTTTTTTTAAATATTAACAGAGCTTCTGCAATCAACAAGGACTTTCCATACAAGGGCTGGACCAATGGTAGCAGTTATCACCAATGGGTCAACACTCGGGGTCTCCACCCCCACACTTTCTCTCTCTAAAGATAACATCATCCGTCATCGTCTTCTGTTGCTTTGCGGGAGTAGTATCTTCGTGAGAACTGCACTCGCCCACTTCTGGATGCTTAGCAGCATTAACATATTTTTCCATGGTTCTATTTCTAAATCCAACTAGATGTGGTCCTCTGACCATGGTATTGATAAATATTCCTTCCCCTTTCTGCTAAGCAGTAGGTCTAGGGCCAGGTTGGTTCTAATTCGTAGTAGATCCTCCTTCCCTTATCTATAAGGGCAACCATGTACTCGTCTAACTTCCCTGCTCGAAGCAACTTTTCAGTAACATCTCTTAAGTGGCGACACTTATTCCTAGAGTGTCCATAAGTCTCATGAAATAGACAGAATTTCCCGGTTTCACACTCTATTTCAGTAGAATCTCTGGCTGGAGATTTCTTGTATTGAATAACATTGTAGGTATCCAAATAAATGTTCCCCAAGGTTTCATTCAGCGGCATGTAAATCTCAAAAGATTGAAATCGAGGCCTCTTCTTGGGATCATTCCTCTGATTTTTGCCTCTCTTGTTTCCGTTCCCACCTTGGTAGTTATTTCCTCCACTCTTTTTGCCTATATTCACTTTAACTTTCGCTGCACTATCGCCAGATTGTTTGATGGTGACATTGCTCTGGATATCTTCTCTCTGGGTTTCCTCGAATTTTCTTTTTGGTTGGCATATATCTCCTCCAACCGTAGATGAATGTTTGCCTTTTCATAAAACAATTCTTTATTTAGTGGCGGTTTTCCGGCCAAGTACCTCCGAAATTCAGTGTCCTTATTGACTCCATCTATCAACGCCATCAAAATGGCTTGCTTGTGGGGTTGCTTACTTCTGTAACCGCCAAGTTGAAATGGTCTAAATACGATTTCATAGTCTCCCCGAGAGCTTGTTTGATTACAGAGAGCTCGATGACGTTCTTAGATTTCCGGGGGTGAATTTGAAACTGATACATAAAGCTCTCACTTAGCTCTCTGAAACTGGAGATTGACCGAGGTGGAAGCTGGGCAAACAACATCAGTGTGACAACTTTGAGGTAAATTGGGAAAGCCTTGCACTTCACAACATTGGGGACTGCCACAGCATTCACATAGCAAGAGTATCTAATTAGATGTTGCCTTGGGTCAGTTTTTCCTCCATATCAGTCCATGGTAGGTAAATTGAATCGCCACGGGTACTGACATCTAGCATGTTGTCGGTGAAAGGTGTATGGTTGCGATCAATGCCCCAATCTTTTTTAATGTAACCTCTGCTATCAGCCATAATCTGACACACCATAGATTTCACTGCAGCATTGGTTAACGTAGGCTTGACACTTCTCACTCTTCCAACATTTCCAGCTTCCACATCGGGTAATGTTCCCATGTTCATGGCAAGGGAAAAATTCCCTTGCCCCTCCGGTCCCGGTCGTTCACAGGACGAGTAGGCTGAAGAAGTTGGCCCTGGTAGGATTAGTAATATTTGGATCCCTGGGAAGGACAAGAGATCCCCACATCGGTAGTAACATTATCTCTCTTAAGCTGGTATCATTAGGTCCACGGACACGGGATTCGACTTCGCGGGATCCCAATGATCCAAATATCATTTGTTTGAGGTTCTTAGGTCTCTTATATAGCCTTCTTGAAGGTCTTACATTCTCTTCTAAGGAAGATGAGTAATCTGCTGCAAGACGATGCATCGGGGAAGGCGTTCTTTGCCTGCGAAGCTCATCTATCTGCCTATTCATTGCATTCATGTTCTCTCGGATTGTGGCACTATCACGTCTTTGGACCTCCAAAGCGTTGTTAGTTTTATCCAACATAGTAAGGAAGCGCAAAAAAAATCCAACTTCGAAACAGGTGCATAAGCAGTGGGTTGATTACTAGTTGTTGCTACTGGAGCTGGAACATATGTATTAGCGAGAGTAGAAACACTAGCATCAATTACATTCAGATCAGCTCTATCGGATCGGGTCTCTAATTCAATATTGGACCAGTTTGTGGTGGCACCACCGGATCTGATCATGGAAGAATCACCAGCGCAGGTCAGAGGAGCATCACTGGCCACGTTCAGCCCTTTGGATTGGGTCACGCCTCCTTCTCTGGATCGGGTCGGAACCAAACCCCCCCGTGACCTGGTGGCTATGAGTGCTTATACGTTATCCTGCTGATCTTCGTTTGCGTTATTCACCTGGGAAATTTGCGGTTCCTTTCCTTTTTTAGGAGCTATGAAATCTGAGTCTTTTGAAATCAATGAAAACTTCGAAAATGGTAGAATGCAGACTATCTCTTCGGAATTGAAAATCCAAATAGTAGAATAACAATCTGAAAAGATGAGAATTCAACATTCTCAGAGGAAGCACCAAAATGTTAGACCAAAAAGTGGTTCTAACACCCAAATGACTAGAAATAATGGAGAATTATAATCTGAAAAGAGAAAAAAAAGCAACCGACACGCAAGATTTATAGTTGTTCAGCATTAATGTGCCTATGTCCACTTTGTAGTTCTTTGTTGATTAACTGATTACAAATACAATGTCTATAGTCTCTCAACCTCACAAATACAATTAATAATCTCTCCAAATCTATATAATTATACCCAAGAATTTAGAGTACAATCTGAATAAAATAGAGAAATATTGTTAATGGTGAAGTTTGAGTACTTAGAATGCCAAAAGATCCCTTTAAATGGTGAGTTCTGGTGTATTTACAGGGCTAGAGGGTAGGCGGGGCGGGTGCCACGTGGGTCCCATCCCATAAATCTTGGACTCGGACGTGCTAAAGTGATTCCCATGCATCAGCTTCGTGGGTTTGTGGGTAGTAAATGCCCTACTTTTATAAGAACGTGGAGTAACTACTTCAGCATAGCAGATCTGGATCAGATCGGATATGGGATGTCCAGATCCAATCGGATGTACCTTCCCAACTGCTTTCATGTGCTATGTGGATCAGGTAATAGGTAAAGGTTTGGATTGGGCTCACTCGTATCTGAACCGATTTGATAATGATGGAAAGCCATATGGCTTCATGCGCTGAGGGTATCAGATATTGCTTCACCGGTTCGACCCAGTGCCTATGAAGTGAAGTCAAGCCATTTGTTATGTGAGGGGATTAGCCCATTGCTTCTCTGACCCGATCTGATCCTATTCGACCTCCTTGTCTTGAGATTCTTTTATCGATCCAATTTGGTTTCGTAACTCATAAGTATTTGTTTGGATTTTGTGTGGCCTAGTCACAAAGTAGGCCAACACATATGGGCTTCTTCTTCCTCTGCTTCTTTTGTTTCTTCCTTATCTTCACAAGCTAAACATTCTTCTTTCCCCATAGGAGTTTCATATGGTTCAACATTTCGTGGAATTTTCATAAAGAAATGTTGATTTGATTAAACAATTTTAGAGAGTTCATTTCATTTTATTTTAAAATCAACTCCAAAATAATTGAAAATGTAAGTAAGATACACATCGTGAAATGATGTATTTTCATGAGTGGAATGATTTTTTAGAATTAAATTCATCCAAAATTCCTTTTGTCCAGTTTATATCATATTGATTATAAATGAAATAAAGGGATTTTGCAAACTTCTAAAGTTAGATTGGTGAAATGTCATGAATGAGGATGACTTTTGTCCTAAAGTTACATTCAATTTTTTTGCTTTTGGACGGATTTTTTGATTTTCAAATTCAAAATCATCATCTCCTTCAAAATACCACGAAATACTTCACTATTTTTTCCATCAAGCTAAAACGATGAAAGTCGTTTTGTGGATTTACATTCAAGAATGGTTCCCTAAATTTCACGATTCAAAAGAGTACTGCTCCATAGTTCTCCTTCTCTACCATTATAAAATTTTCCTTTTAAGTTTGCATAAAACATTTTGATCAAATTTGGATAGTAAACAAAATCGTTTTGAATAACATCAATTAAACTAAAAAAATCCATCTTCAATATGAAAATGATCAAATTCATATGTAGAAGAATAATTAAAAATTGAAAATCTTTCCATAGAAACGTTCCATAAGTCATGGAACTTATATAAACTTCCACGAGCTCTTTATTATAGAAAGGAATTTCTTTTCATGGTTAGGAGAGTCTCACATGTACTTGAAGAAGCCATTAATGAAGAGTTTTGAGAAGATGAGAGGGTCAATGGAAGTTTGAATTTGGAGTAAGTAGAAATCAATGAATAGAGATAAGGATAATATACAAAGAACCAAATGACATGTGCTCTGGTCAAGAGACTATTTTTCAGAACATAAGGGTCCATGAAAAGGTGGAGGGAAATTCAAAGTTTGAATTAGAAGTGAATTTTCAAATTGTGGTCATGTACGGGATGCATGTTGACGTATATGTCAAATTTTTGAAAAATGATCTTTGTTTAACTAATTCTTATTTATTATTTACATATTTATACTTTTATAATTAATTAATTGCAAGAAAAATAGTTTAAAATTTTATTTTAAATATATCTTTTTTTTGACAACAAAATGTATGATCTTCTGAGAAGAAGAGAGCACACACACACACACACACACACATATATATGTAATCAAAAATTACAAAATCCAACTACATAATACCATACTCTGCTATATAAATGTAGAGGAGATAGATAGATGAGCTCCGGATAAACCACCGCCCATCATACTTTAATATCGAATTCCGGCAAGGCCACCACCTGATATTAAAGTATATCACCTCCAATACAAACAAAGCACATCAAAATAGCCAAAGGTAACCAAGTACAACCAAAATACAACACTCCAAATCTAATAGTAACAAACATCTCTCACAACAACTGCTACCAATCCATCCAGCTATCCGCTAATCACTTCCTGTTAATCAATTACCTGAATCTGCAAAAAGCTCAGCAAACTATTAGTAATTTTTCACACATATATATATGGAAATATATCTATGTATAAATATATATATATTATATAAGCATAAATATATATATTATATAAGCATATATATATATATATATTCATAAATATGTATATACCATACACATATGTGTATAAGAAAAAATGTAAGGAGAAAACTAATAAGAGGAATTAACAACCAATGCGATATCTATTACAAAAAAAAAAAACTGCTGATTCTAATAAATAGATTCAAATTGAATCTAACCTTAATCAATAAGCTCTCAAATCCCAATTTACCGAATAACTTGTAATTTGAATTAGACATCCAACCCAAACAAAAATAAACTATTTTAATGATTAAATTATCCATAGAAACAGAATTAGAGTGAAAAAATCTCCGATTTCTCTCAAACCAAATGAACCAACATATGATAGTGACTAAAGAATCTAATATGTATCTTTTACTACCATTGTAAACAAATCTATAAGAGTCCCAATAATCGGCACAACAATTGAAAGAATAAGGACAATCAAAAACAAAAATCCTTAAAACCATATTGAAAATAAAATTTGTGATATTGCATGAGAAAAATGAATGATCAACATCCTCATTCATAAGAGTACAAAAATAACACTTAACATCAAAAATGATATTCTTTCTCTTAAGAAGCTCAACCGTATTAAGTTTCTTATGAGTGATTAACCACATTAGAAATTTAGCTTTAGGAGGAGGATTAGATTTCCAAATAAACTTAAAAGGCGAAAATGAGATTCCCGAAAAATTTATAAATTTATACATAAAATTAACCGAATAAACTTGACTTTTATCCATACCGCAACTAATAAAGTCCCTACTCTCATCAATGTGATATAATGATAACTTAGCATAAAGTAAAGCTAATTGTCTTAACATTTCCTCTTCTAAGATATAATCAAAATAAAACTCCCATGGGGGATCCAAATCTCTTCTAAAAATATCTTTAATCAATGCATTTTTAAAAATACATTTATTAAAGAGATCACTAAATTCAATTTTAAATATATCTTATATTTTTATTTACATTTTAAAATATTAAATTTAAGATATAACTACTTAATTTTTGATTGGTTTTATTATTTTTAATTCTACATGATAATCCTTGATAACCAATATAGTATTCAACCTTTCACTTAAAAATGGAAAACTTATAAATTAAACACGTACCATTTTATGATCCATTACTCTACTACTTAATTGTAAAGCACATATCTAAAATTCTTGTATTTGAATCATTATCACATATGGATGATTCAGAATCATCTAGAGTTGTCATATAGCGCCTTCTTCGTTTTTGAATGTATTAGTGTTGGTGTGGTTTTTGGTCTCTTAAGGTATGGAAGGTCTTATTTCAAATAAATAGGATGACCATGGTAAAACATCTAATGTCATATTCGCTTCTTCTTTTATTTTCTATATTCTTGTTGTCATTTCCTCTAAGGTTATATAGTTTCTATTATTTTATAAACTTTCTGAAATTTCTTCTCACGAAAGAATTTTTTTGCCTTCTTCACTACCTAAATCAGGTTCAACTGTTGTTGCATTGAATATAATGGATCTTCTTTTTATTGCCTTGATTTCCTATCGGCCTTGTATTTGTGCTTCAAAAGACATTAAATTGCTAATTGGCTATGCAATTTTAAGAGTACTAATATCGTTAACTTCTTCAATATCAAGAGTATTTTGGTCACCTTCAGAATTACGTGATTTGAGGATTTTTCTAACTTGATCCTCTTAAGAAACTTTCTTCCCTAGTAAAACCAGTACATACACTACATCTTGGAATCTACTATGCATGTCAGATGTTCACTCAATTGGATTCATTCTAACTAACTGAAATGGATTAGTTAACATAATGAATTTAGTCTATTTAACTTTGCTTGTTTCTTCACGTGTAACTTGCAATATTGTCCAAAAAAATTACAAAGACTGACAAATGGATACTCTATTGAGCTTTCTATCTACTGAGAAAAAATGATATTCATGGCCTTTGAGTTATTTTGTGCAACTATTTTTTGGTCAATAGTCCACTAGGTAAAATTTGTCTTGGTTCAGTATACTTTATTTGTGCAGTATTCGAATATATAATCCTGCTTATTATAAATAGAATTTTATTCTACAAGACCAATAAGCATAATTAAAGTCGTTAAAAAATGAGGGTCTAGCAGTAGATTAACCTTCAACAAATGAATTACAAATAAGTGCAGTATAGTGATATTAAAAGAATTATTACAAGTGTCGGTAGCCATTATAAATTTCAAAAATCAAATTGTGAATACTTTGAAAACCAGCCCTTTTATACCAAATGTTAGTTTGTAGTATAAGGATCCTAAGGCTAAATTAACACTAGATGGAGAGAGGGGAAAATGGGTAAATAGTTTTTTTTCTAATTTATATGAATATTTCAAGATTATTCTTAGAATGATGCAATTAATAACTACGGTCAAAGAATCAAACCACAGTTAAAAGTAAATCCGGTAAATTAAAAGATTAATACACCAGGATTTTATACTCATTCATAACTACCTTATGTCAACTACTGCACAATTCCTAATGTCAAGATTCCTTAATATAATGTCAACACACAATCTCAATTTCAAGGATAAGGGGCATACTTTCCAGAATTTCTGACCTCTTGGTAAAGTCACTTAGATTTTTTGGGGCTATTAAGCAAAGTTGGGGATGCAGATTAAGGATCTTAAGAATAATTAAACACTAAAGGAGGGTAAACAATGTTTTATGAATTATACCAAATTTCTTGAAATCTCTTTTGATTAAACAGAATGCTATGAAAATCGCAGATGTCACAAATCACAGATGTCACAAATCGCATAATCAATCATAGATGCTGAAAATAAAAAGAAGAAGTAAATGGAAAGTACACACTGGGATTTTATACGGGTTAGGGACTCCCTTACATCTAGTCCACACAACGCTGGGTTGATGTGAATTTTTATTCAACAACATCCAATTACAATCCTTGACTTCAGGGCTACAAGGGCATACACCAACTGATACCAAGTATGGTGAGACTTAGTTGATTTTCCAAGACACAACTTTACACCAAGTCGATTTCTAGGACACAATCACATGAAGTAGATTTATACGGGACACTACCAAACCCTTATCTAATCAGTTTTTATAGTGTTTACTTGTTAGAACTTGATCTTGCGATCTTTGATTACAAATAACCTATAACTCTTGAGTAGCACTTGAATTTTAGAGAGAGTTTGATGTACAAGTGAAAGAGAAGAAGACTGATATAATTTTTATGGATATAAGTGTAGAAATTTAAGAATTTAAGAAGAATAATGGTGGAATGATTTAGGAAGAAAAATGAGACAAAACTAATTAAAAATTTCAAATTCTGAAGCCTTTATATAGTTTTCCAATAGTCACACCTTTCAGAAAAGATTTGAACTCAAAAGATATAACTTCTCAAAATTTAAAAACAATTTAATGGCTCCTATGTCGACATAACAAAACTTGTATGTCGACATCCCTTAGTGTGAACTCAAAAAAAAAAAAATCAAATCCAATCAAGTTTAAATAATTTATGGTGATTCCAGAGTTAAAACAAACTATTTTTCTTTATATTAAAATAGAGTATATCTACTAAATATAAATTTAAAAACATATATTAATATGATTAAAAATTAAATATAAAATGGTATAGAAGTGTGTGTGTGTATATATATATATTTATATGCAGTTATGAATATATTTGTAACGGCCCGAAATTTCGTACTATCAAAGTACAACACTTACAACACAATGAAAAAACAATAACTAAATAACGCTGAAGCCTCTTGCTCCAAGACCCTTTTGATAAATCTGTAAAATCATGAACTACTTGACTGCCCGTACAAATTTGGGCACCCAAGAGTTTAGGCAAAACATAGAAAAATAAACACTGGGTCAGTCATGGGACATGTATGAGTAAACAAATTAAAATATTTTGAAAAAATAAACGATATCTCATATGACCACGCTGTATGATGTGGAAAAGGTTTTTCCCTTATAAGAATCCAAAACACTTGATTTAACATTCAAAATCCTTTTTGAAAGAAACTATAATCTTTATATCAAAACTCTTTTGATATTATAATAGTGTCTATCAATCACAACTAAATAATATTCTAGGAGAAACTTGCATCTCACGCTCTACATACATAGTAAACAATCAAAACCGAGAGCACTTACTGGATAATGAATTTCCAACTATGACAAGGTATGGAACCACCTTCCGACAGTGTAGCTCTAGAGGGGGATACACTGGGTTCAACAAGAGCATCTAGCAACCTGGCCACACATGATCGACCAATCATTTCACTTGAGTGTATCTAATGTATATCACCAACGGTTGGGATCAACAACTGTTTCCCGAAAGGGACAGCATCGAATAGAATAAAGTAGGAAATAAATTTTCTATAGCTAGATGATAATACATTGTAATTGGGAGATACCCAATTAGTCATGTTGCCTACCCATTTTTTGTTATTTCCTGATTGATAATACACTATAATTTCCATTAATCCATCTTAGGCAATTTCTACCTAGGATTAATAGGAAAAGCCCTTGCAGTTTACTCCATCTTCGATTATCTTCATATAATCTGATTCGCAACGCTGTTGCCAATACAAAGTGGTTCTCAGATAATAATCCAAATGGTATCTCCATGTTGACAATGATATGGGAAAAAACTTTGATAGTTGATTATTTAACTATCGAAAAAAACATCCATTCAAAGCATCAAATAATCACTTGGCCCCTTAATTAATATTATATTAATTTAGATTTATCATGCCCCAATATCTCTTCAATATATTTACCCAGGTATTTCTCCAGACAAGTTTAGCCTCTCACGATTCTTGGAAAAACATTTCCATTTATCACAACTATTTATTTTCTATATTATAGAAAATATCTCTTTTAAACATCGGAAAACATTTCCATGTATTCATAAAACGTTATTCTTCCACATTCATCAGTCTCTATGTTTGCGAACAAATTATACAATTGTAAACAACTGTAAAATCCGTTTGGCTTTCCTAAACAACAAGGATTGTTGTAGAGGGTGTCGAACTCTGAGACCAAAAATATTTTTATTTAATAAATCCAATCAAGTTATTCAAGGATTTTGGTTGATTGAAAACACAGAAAATAACAGCAATTAAATAGAAAGAGAGATTTATATAATAAGAGAAAGCAATTAGGGGATAATGACATAGATTGGATTCACACTCATCAATAGCCAACAAACAAATATAGATCTAATTCATATTTCTGTCACACACATGAATCAACGATAATTAGGTTCTTAGAAACAAATAATTAAATAATGACAAGCATAGTCTATGCAGGAGCTGAGCTCTTAAACAACCATAAACTATCAGGATAGATTTACTAATTAATTTCTAAAACCCTAAAATTAGATCTAAATCTGATAATTGTTAGATCGAACACGAATATACCCTATGAAGGAGCATAGCACTTAAACGACACAGGATATGAAGGTTCAGATCTAACCCTTCATTCAGATCCAGATCTACATGTATAAAGTCCTTATCTATTGGCTATGTGATTCATATTGAATCATATCTATTAGCATCATCACCCCCCAATCAAAGGGGTTAGCTAGACATAGCTAAAGAAGAAGAAAAATAGAAATTAAATAACATGAACATAAATAAAACTAAAACTAAATATAATAGAGGAAGAAGAGTTTTATTCCAAGAGAAAGATTACAGAATAAAACTAAGTGTTTTTACATGAATAAGATACAAGGTATTTATAGTTGTATTGGCCAAGGCTAAGAGGCTCATTACACAATGTAGGACAAAAACCCATTTTCAAAATAACAAGTAAATCAAGTAGCTAAGTGTGAACACATTTGAATGAGAAGCCTTGCAATTGAGCTAGTTTGAACGCATTTGAATGGAAGGCCAATCAAAGGAGCTAGCGTGAACGCATGCAGATAAAATAGGTTGCGGGCTTCAACTCCAATTGCCTTGAGTATGAATAAGAACTCCAAGTAATCAGAAAAGCATTGAATCTTAACTCTGAAATCTACAGTAGAAAGTAGTTGAACAACAACATCTCTTCAGATCTTCAAGCTTTAATCCACCTCTAAAAATCAGCACTCCTCGTGCACAAATTCTTCAAGCTTTTCAACAATTAAGTGCATTAATCCATTCATCTCAAATAATCTGGAAACACAACTATAAATACATAGTATTAGTTATTTTAAAGATAAAATAAGATAAATAAGCGGATAAAATATACACATTTAAGTGTATATCAAATACCCCCACACTTATCTTTTTATTCGTCCTCGAATAAACTAAACTAAGATATGTCACACTTTCGTAGGAAACACGATTGCATTTAGCGTATGCAACAAGCCGTTAAACCCCTAGGTGTCCCTAGTAGGACGAGTGTTGTCTCGTGAGGTTTTTCAGCGGATACTACCCACAAAATCCAAAGCGTCTTAAGTACGCGGATTAATCAAACAATATATTTAAGGTCTTTCACATTCCAAGGATTTCACCTAACTTCAATAATAACGGTTTAGCCCCAAATTGTCCATCCCATAATTGGTGCGAAAATGAATAAAAATTTTCAAGTTGAATCGTAATTCCTTGATAACACTGTAATTGTCTTGAAGGTTAAGAGCGTGGTGGCAACCAAAGTTCTACACATCGACAACGTGCACCAATCATTTATTCAACTTTTTTTTTTTTTTTTTGAACAGTTTTGCACCAGTGCAACTGTAGTGTATTGGATGTGAGTAATGCATAGATGAAAGAGAATTTTGTAAGTTCTAAAAAGATTATAGATAAGAGGGCAAGTGTATTAGTTGAATTTCAAGCTATAAAAATATTAAGGCACATATGAACATTTTTATTTTCTTTCATCTCCTCTACTACAATCCTCACTTCCAAGTATGGTATAATGGATGTGGATGGAATGGAACTGAATGCTTTATAGTCAAGAATGATGAATGACTATTTTATTCAGAGAGACTCTCTCTTTATTTCATTTTTTTTCTTTTTCTTTCTTCTTTTTCTTTTTTTTTCTTTTTTTTCTTTTGCATGATGAATGGAGATGGAATGATGTCTTACATTATTTCATTTGATTCCTCCTCTACTAAACCAACACTTCATGAAAGGAAAGTTTTGTGCCCTAATTACTCTACTTCTATAACCCTAATTCAACACACAAGTCTTTATTGATGTTATACAAAAAGATGAAAGGAATGATAAGCAAAGTTTTGTAAGATAGATAACCCATATAAAATAAGATGTGGTATATGGTTATCCTACCTTTAAACAAGTACGATGTGGGTGGTGTAATATTGGTATAAAAAGTGATGTTTTGACCTTTAAACCAGGGTTCTTGAGTATACCAATATAAGATAAACTTGTCGAAACATGGATGTAAATCGACTAAAAACTTGGGTTTGAATAATGTGGGGTATCGAAGGAGAATGCTACAATGAGTCAATTCTTCTTAATTGGGTCAAGTGGATTTTAGAACTTACGATTTTGAAAGTTTGAGTGGAAAAGAAAATATTATGCATGAAAATGAACTCAGAAAATCCAACAAATGTAGGTGCAAAATCATTTTTATTTCATGATTTTTTTACTCTTTTTACTTCTTTTTTTATTATTTTTACTTACACATTCTAACATGTATAACAAGGGTTGACACGCTTACTCCAGAGCACGACTAACTTCTGCACAGTCTCAAGCTAGCATCTTAAAAAGACACATTACGATTCAATGAATAAATAATGTTCATTCCCATCACCCAACAATTCAACTTATCAAACAAGAACCAAGGTGTTATTTATGAATTTAAGTTAATCCTTGTTCAATGAATGACCTACTTCACAAAATTTGATTGCTCATGTAATGTAAATTCCCCCCCACACTTGAGTGTGACTGTGTCCTCACAGACGTTAATCAGACATATCGTAGTGAAAGGGAAAAACAAATAAGAGAATATTTACGTATGTACAAAAGAGGGTTAGTGCGTCTTACCGAATGTAATGTGGCTCATGGAGAACCATGAGCTCTTCCTCTTGGTTGGGTATTGGTTCCAAGTAAGGTTTAAGGCATTGACCATTGACCTTATAGGATGATCCATCGGTTGGATTCTCAATTTCTACCGCACCATACGGAAGAATAGTGCGTACAGTAAGGTCCTGTCCATCTAGATTTTAACTTACCCAAAAATAAATGCAGTTTTGAGTTATACAACAGAACTGTTTAAACAGGCATGAAAGTTTTACGTAAAATTGATTTATCATGAAAAACTTTCATTTTGTCCTTGTAAATTCGTTCATTTTCATAGGCATCATTTCGAATTTCATCAAGTTCATTGAGTTGAAGCTTCCTATGTTCACCTGCTTGCTCTAAATCAAGATTCAAAGTTTGTGTTGCCCATAACGCCCGATGTTCTAGTTCAACTGGCAAGTGACATGGCTTACCAAAAATCAATCGATAAGAGGACTGTAACACACCGCGTATTCTATAATAGTGAAATTCACAAATTAAAGTATAATTAATTTCAAATCAAAGAATTAAGGGAAACGGTATACGCCATTACGTTCGTCTCGGAATTCTACTTGAAATAGAGTCCGAGTTTGCGTAAAACAGACTCCGTATGAAGGAGTTATGGCCTCCGGAAGTTTCAGAATTCAGTTTAAAATTCAAACAGACCAAAACAGCTCAGAGAAACTAATTCAAATTTCAAAATCGGGCCCAATTGGCCAAGGCGGGAAAACTCCCGCCCAAAGCACCCAGGTCGACTTGGCAGTCGACCTAGGGCTAGCCAGGTCGATTGGGCAGTCGACCTGGGTAACCCGTGTCGACTGCCAAGTCGACACGGTGTCGACTAGGGTGTCGACCTGGCCCCTGAGCCAGGTCGAAATCAGCCCACCCTGGCTAGCCTAGTCTGTGTTTGGTCGATTTTCTGAGCCTTTCCTTGTCACTAGGGCTAGGTGTCATCTCCTGGTTGGTCCCTCCTTTGAACGAACGACTATTATGAAACCAAGCTTCATCGACGGTCTAAATCAACTCACAAACTCTATAAAAAGGACCTAAGACTAACCCTAATACACACAAACAAAAATGGAGATGAGACCATCATGCTGCTGAGGAGAGATTAGAGATAGCTGTCAGAAATTGAGAGACAATTAGGAGATAAATCAAAAGCTTAAAGCAACGTTAATTGAATCAAAACAACGCCTACAACAAAGGATAGCATCTCCAAATTCAGAAATCAGATTCCTGAATTGAAAATTCATCATACGTTGTAAGTAGAGTGCTATTCCGATGTGAATAATTAATTGCGTTTGATTTGTGTAAAATGCGAAATGGAATTGTGGAGATAGTAACCTATACTTGTATGTTATTTTGATTCTAAACGATTTGGAAATGTTATGGTATACGATTGGATTCATACAAGTATATGATTTATGTTGACAACCATATGTTGTGAAATTTTAATTGGGATTCGTGCAAGTATATGATTCATTATTATGCTAATATGATGTACATACTTTTATGATCACTTTTAGTGTGTAATTGGACTAGGCTAAGTACTATGATTTATATGAATCCATGTTGAAATTGGCAAATCATACTTTTGTGTTAGAAACAAAAGTAAGCACCTTTATGAACATGACTAAACTATGTTTGGTATTATGCCTAGTTGAAACATGTTTTAGGCCTAAGTTGTTATCAAAACCATATGGTGATATATGTGACACAATTAAGTTAGATTTACATTCCAATTGCTAGAATAGAATGATTCATGTTTAAGTATTATTTATGCCATGATTACATGAATAAAATGATTCATGTTTAAGTATTATTTATGCCATGATTACATGAATAAAATGATTCATGTTTAAGTATTATTTATGCCATGATTATATGAATAGAATGATTCATGTTTAAGTATCGTTTATGCCATAATCATATGAATAGAATAATTCATGTTTAAGTATTGTTTATGCCATGATTATATGAATAGAATGATCCACGTTTCAGTATTGTTTATGCCGTAATTATATGCTGTTACAATTGCAAGTTCACATGTGCCTACTTTATGTTAATTGAATCGTTTGTTGCAAGTTCATGCGTTCACACTCCCCTTTTTCATGTTACCTTATAAACATCATGTTATAAGCCTCCCCTTTTCATATGGCTAAGTTGGGTTTAAATATTAAACCCAACACATCTTACATTGTAGCGAACGTGTAAAACGGGGGTAATGATGTTTGGGTTAAATATAGAACATATGTGTTGGCATGTTTGACGCATGCCAACAACCTTGAAAAACAATTAAGTGGCATAAATAAATTTTAACCAATAAAGATAAGTTCGAATAATGGGCCGCAAATATTTACATATAAAAAGAAAAGAGACAAAATATGTAAATGTAGAAAATACGATGTGTTTAACCCGAGGTTGGATTGAGTTGTGATGTAAACATGCCCGGAACCGCCCGGCTGTCCAGTAGTCACAACAATACCTATCTAATGTGGGTGGTTAAACACGGAGCCCAATAAGGACCCGAGGTTAGACTGAGTTGTGGCGTAAGACTGCCCGGACCCAACCGACAACAGGCAGCCACAACAATACATGTCTAATGTGAGAGGTCGAGGCTTTAATAAGACAATTAAGGATGAGTCAGCATTGATAGGATTAAGTAAATTATATTAATACTTAATCAAAATGGAACATGCTAAACTATACAGACTGATTGGGGGTTAGGTTTATAAAACACTTAACCAACTTAGCATGTTGGCTAGAAATAGAAAACCAAGTAGCGGGGGACCCTTTTCAGCTGTAACCCTACGAGGTGTATCAGGATACCCTGAACTTGGCAGGGTGGGGCACGATTACTGGGCTGACTGTAAGAGGTCAAATCGACGGCGGTGGTGCAGCAGTGTAGGTTCTAACGGGGTGCGGGCGTGCACACACTCCGGTGCAGAAAAATAAGGCACTGGGCACCAGTAGCATACCTGTGCATTCTAGAATTGTGTCGGGCCGCCACCATGGGACTTGATACACCCCATGGTGGGACTAGCATAGGTAACTACAACAACGGGGGCCGTAAGACACATGTAACTATGCGAGTAGGAGCCGATCATCAGAAAAAGGATCACTTCACCCTTATTATGGGGTGCCTGTTGGGAACTAGTTTACATGGGTATAGAGATTAATATGGGGACAATAGTACATTCGACCCTAGACAACTTAACTTAGTTTATGGTGCTTTCCCATTTCCAGTTTATGCTTATCATACCCAGTTCTTTATTCATAGACTGATTAGTCCTAGACTTACTCAGGCTTTATGTCTGACTCTACTTTTCTTTCGTCTTCTTTTCTTCCGTTCCCCCCCCCCCCCAGGTCCACAGGGAGGGAATACCGCAGCTTGACCAGTTTTCGCATCCAGCTTGAAGAGAAAGAATGTATTGCTTGGATCTTTTTCGTTTTGGACTATGGCTTTGGGCAGCAATGATGGGACTTATGCAGTTTATTTATGTTTTCTTTAATGCTTCTTTAATAATGTAATCAAGACAGTTATGAAGATATTATGTTTTTGGGAGAATTGTAAGACAAGTATGGCATGTTTTTTTTGTGAACACGTATTTTAATGAAATAAAAGATGTTGTTGTTTTCCGCTATTCAAAATATGTGTCCTTATATCTGTCTTGTACATCTGTGACTTATACTTATAAACCTCCACCAAAATTAGAGCATTCCCTTTGAGAGTGACCCTAACGGAGGTGGGGTGTTTCACTTGGCATCAGAGCATAGGTTTACCAAATAAGATTAAAATGTTTTGAAAATTTATTTTCAAAAAGGAAATTTAAAGAAGCATTTTTAAGATAAAATATTATTTTATTTTAAAAGGCAAAGTGCCCCAAAGCCATAGGTACTATCTCTTATCCTTCGTTTTGAATCTATCCTTTTTGTTTCAGCATGTCCGAAGAACTTAACTTGCCAGAGGGTGTGCCAATACCTGGTTGGTTTAGACGGTTCTTAGAAGCAAGGGCCACTCAGTCAGGGCCGACCGTTCCTCCTCCCCCAGCTGTAGGAAATCATCCAGCTGCAGCAGCCCCTCTTCCTCCACCTCCTCCACGGGGAAACACTTTTGCTAAGATATGTAAATATTTTAAAGCTATGGGAGGAAAAGATTTTCATGGAACTGAGTCCTTCGTGGCAGCTAGAAATTGGCTGAAAGAAACCGAGGACTTATTCGTCATCTTTGAGGTTGAAGATAGGCAGAAAGTACAACTGGCAGTGTGGCTACTAAAAGGTGAGGCTTCCTACTGGTGGGAAGTCACTAATGCGGAAAGACCAGTGGAAACATGGGAGGACTTTAGGGCAAGGTTTGAGGCTAAATTTCTCTAAGACGCGGAAAGGAGTTTGCAGTTGGAAAAGTTCTTATTTCTTAAGCAAGGGAATAAGACAGTCAAAGAGTATGTTAATCAGTTCGATGAGCTGGCTAGGTTCGGACTGGACCTAGTCAACACTCCGCACAAAAAGGCTCTCCGTTTTGTCAAAGGTTGAATGAGCCATTACATAGTTTGGCCATGACCCATATACCCATGGGAGCTACATATGAAAGGTTAGTACAAATGGCATTACTGAACGAAGAGGATAAGGGCAAGAAGGAGACAAAGGCAGAAAGCTCTCAAGGAAAGAAAGGGGTTTACAGCCTAAGAAAACAGACTTTAAGAAGGGCGGAAAAGACAACAAAGAGAAGAGGAAGTGTAATTTCTGTGGCAAAGTGGGGCACTTAGTGAAAGATTGCCGGAAAAAGATAGCCAAGATGAATGGTGGGTGCTTTTCTTGCGGTGATACATGCCACATGGCTAAGGACTGCCCAAAGAAACGAGGACAGGGGCAGAGGGCTGGATCCATCTTAGGGGCACAGGTTCATGTGCTAGAGGCGCCACCTCTGCAACAACGAGGTATAAATACTTCTGTAGAAAGTGTAGTTTATCTTTATGATCACCCCGTTCGCACTTTATTTGATTCTGGCGCATCACACTCCTTTATCTCGTCTGCTTTAGTAGAATCTCTGCACCTAAAAACTAGTATGGTAGAGGACCCCTTAATTGTTTCAAACCCAATTGGGGGCATGGCTCATTTGTCTATGATCTGTGTGGGGTTGAAAATTTCTATTCTAAGCATAGAATTTAAATGTAGTGCCTTTGTTTTGGGCTTTTCGAGATATGGTTTGATTTTGGGCATGGATTGGCTATCCAGTAATGGGGCCATCCTTGATTGTGAGAAAAGGGTTGTTAGGCTCCTGACCCAGCTCGGTAACACTTTGGAAATTTCTTGTAATCCCTCGTATGCGGTTATGCTTAGTTATCTTGAATCGCTAGACGCCTCTGTCGACAATTTGCAATCGGTTAGAGTGGTCCGGGAATATCCGGATGTCTTCGAAGAGGTGAAGGGCTTGCCTCCGAAGCGGGAGATAGACTTCCGTATATATCTTGTAGATAATGCAAAGCCCGTTGCGTTGCCCATTAGACACATGGCTCCACGGGAAAGGAAAGAGCTCAGTAAACAGATTAAAGAGCTTCTAGAGAAGGGGTTCATTAGAAGGAGCATTTCAGAATGGGGCACTCCAGTGGTTTTCGCTACAAAGGCGGATGGTTCACTCCGTCTATGTGTTGACTATAGGGAGCTCAACAAGCTAACGAAAAAGAATAGGCACCCTCTCCCCAGAATCGACGATCTGTTTGATCAACTTGTAGGAGCGTCTGTTTTCTCCCAACTCGATTTAGCGACCGGTTTTCATCAGCTAAGGGTGGCTGAAGATAGCATCGATAAAACGGCATTCAGAACCCCAGATGGCTTCTTTGAATGGCTTGTCATGCCTTTCGGCTTGCCAAACGCACCTGCTTACTTCGTGGATCTAATGAGTAGGGTATTCAGAGATTTCCTCAATAAGTTCGTAGTGGTCTTCGTAGACGATATCCTTATCTTCTCACAGAGTGAAGAGGAACACGCTCAGCACTTAAGGGCAATCATGGAAACTCTGCGAGTCCATCAGCTAAAAGCCAAATTCTCCAAATGCCACTTTTGGAGAGAAGAAGTGAGGTTCCTTGGGAACATAGTATCCAAAGAAGGGTTAGCGGTGGACCCTGCTAAGGTAGTAGCGATGCAGGATTGGAAGACGCCAAAGAATGCAACAGAGGTCCGAAGCTTTCTCGGGCTAGCAGGCTTCTATCGAAAATTCATCAGAGACTTTGCAAAGATATCAGCTCCGCTCACAAAGTTGACCAAGAAGAATCTAGTGTTCCATTGGGACTTGGATTGCGAGTTTGCTTTCCAGCGACTGAAAAGGGCTCTTACAACAGCCCCAGTTTTGACGTTACCAGATGGAAGCAAGATGTTCACCGTTTATACAGATGCATGTGGACAGGCCTAGGCGCCGTCTTAATGAAAGAAGGAAGGGTAGTAGCTTATGGCGGGAGGCAGTTGAAAGTGCACGTAAAGAACTACCTGACCCACGATCTTTAGTTAGCTGCCATTGTCTTTGCACTCAAGTCTTGGCGACACTATCTCCTAGGTGAGAAGTTTGAACTTTACACTGACCATAAATCGTTGAAATATCTTTTCTCGTAGAAAGATCTTAACTTGAGGCAACAGAGATGGATGGAGTTCCTTGCCTCGTACGATTTCGAGATCTCTTATACTCCGGGCAAAGGCAACGTAGTGGCAGACGCGTTGAGCCGAAAGAAACTGACCCTAAGCCTGCTGTTTGTTGAAAGACAAAGCCTAGAGTTTATAGCCAGCTTTGACTTTAGGCCCTCCTCCGATTTTGTACCGGGCTTGCTAGCATCTCTCGAAGTACGCCCGACTTTAGTGGACTCAATAGGGACAACACAACACGAAGACCCTCAGCTTGTGGAGACGATTGATAGGCTAATTAGGGGTGAGACTTCAAGTCACCTCAACAGACACTCCATCGACGATAAGGGTTGGCTAAGGCGAGACAGAAGACTATGCGTCCCACAGACAAGGGATTTAGTAAAGAAGGTTCTCGAGGAAGCGAATCACTCCAAGATGACGATACATCCGGGCGGAGATAAAATGTACAAGGACATAAAGAGGACTTTCTTTTGGAGTGGCATGAAGAAGGACGTGGCCGATTTCGTTTCTATGTGTATGGTGTGCCAACAGGTTAAGGCGGAACAGAAAAAGCCTGGCGGTCTGCTACATCCTCTAGAGGTCCTGCAGTGGAAGTGGGATAACATCTCAATGAACTTCATTGATGGGCTGCCTAGGTCTAGGAGAGGCAACACTAGCATTTGGGTAATAGTGGATAGGCTTACTAAAAGCACCCACTTTTTACCTATCAAAAGTAAAAGAACTGCCTCATCCCTAGCATCTCTTTACCTCAAGGAAATTGTTCGACTCCATGGAATACCATCCAGCATTGTTAGTGACCGAGACCCTATCTTCACAAGTGAGTTTTGGCGGAGTCTGCAAGAAGCGGTAGGCACACAGTTATGCTTGAGCACAGCCTATCATCCCCAAACCGACAGCCAAATAGAAAGAGTGAACAGAGTTTTGGAGGACCTTTTAAGACTGTGCGTCCTTGACTTCGGAGGAACGTGGGAAGACCATCTTCCTTTGGTGGAATTTGCCTACAACAACAGCTGTCAAGCAACCATCGGAATGGCGCCCTTCAAAGCTTTAAATGGAAGACCGTGCCGATCGCCCACTTGTTGGTGGGAGTCTACTGATAAGCTCATACTTGGACCAGATATGATCCGAGAAACTTCAGAGAAAGTAGACTTAATACGAAGAAGGATGAAGACGGCCCAAGACAGACAAAAGTCCTATGCCGACAAGAGGAGGACCGACCTTGAATTTGAGGTTGGGGACAGAGTTTTTCTTAAGGTATTTCCGCTAAGGAACGTTGTTCGTTTTGGAACAACAGGAAAGCTAGCACCAAGGTTCGTAGGGCCATTCCCTATCATCGAGAAAATTGGGAAAATGGCCTATAGATTAGAGCTACCCGAAAAATTGGCCGGAGTTCACGTCTTTCACGTTTCACATCTCCGAAAATGTCTACATGATTCTGCTGAAGTGGTAGAGCCAAATATCCTAGAAGAAGCTGAAGTGGAACGCGAAGCAACCGTTAGGAAAGTTCCAACCCGCATATTAGGAATGGAAGTGAAGAAGCTACGCAACCGTGAAGTCAAGTTCGTTAAAGTTCAGTGGAGCGACGCCGAAGGAGACGCAACTTGGGAAACTGAAGCTAGAATACGCGCAGCCTAACCTTTTCTTTTCGAGGGTACATCTTTGATCTTTCTTTTTCCTTAAGTTGCGCTTTTATCTATCTTTTTAGGTATATCTCCTCGACCTTATCATTTAGGAAGAAACCCTTTGGATGAAAACATGTAATTGAAACATGTTATGGATGATGGTTGCAAGTGGTTGCAAGTGATTGCTAGTGGTTGTTCGTGGTTGCATATACACACAATCTAGGTTTTAGATCGGCTCAGTCACTTCATATTGCATATGCATATATGTTTGCATTCGTATATGGTTGAACTTTAATGTGTTGTCATATGGATGTTGCATTTGTATGAATGATTGTGCACTCATGTAGAATCATGAATAGGAAAATTTGCATACATAATGGATTCATGGCACTCACATAATTTGCATTAAGGAGGTCAACTGAATCAATAGACCGCCTGATTTTGCATTAGATAAGTACATGTACACACACACGATCATGAAGCATTAGAAGTCATTTAAGGACAATGGATGCTCGTGTTTGATGGATGAGTAGATGGATGTTTGGATGTTAGGATATACATTCTTCCTGAACTTGAAGATTTCGGGGACGAAATCCATTTAAGCGGGGGAGAATGTAACACCCCGTGTATTCTATAATAGTGAAATTCACAAATTAAAGTATAATTAATTTCAAATCAAATAATTAAGGGAAACAGGATACGCCATTGCGTTCGTCTCGGAATTTTGCTTGAAATAGAGTCCGAGTTTGCGTAAAACGGACTCCGTATGAAGGAGTTATGGCCTCCGGAAAATTCAGAATTCAGTTTAAAATTCAAACAGACCAAAACAGCTCAGAGAAACTAATTTAAATTTCAAAATCGGGCCCAATTGGACAAGGCGGGAAAATTCCCGCCCAAAGCACCCAGGTCGACTTGGCAGTCGACCTGGGGCTAGCCAGGTCGACTGGGCAGTCGACCTGGGTAACCCGTGTCGACTGCCATGTCGACACGGTGTCGACTGGGGTGTCGACCTGGCCCTTGAGCCAGGTTGAACCCAGCCCACCCTGGCTGGCCTAATCTGTGTTTGGTCGATTTTCTGAGCCTTGCCTTGTCAGTAGGGCTAGGGGTCAGCTCCTGGTTGGTCCCTCCTTTGAACGAACGGCTATTATTAAACCAAGCTTCATCGACGGTCTAAATCAACTCACAAACTCTATAAAAAGGACCTAAGACTAACCCTAATACACACAAACAAAAATGGAGATGAGACTGTCATGCTGCTTAGGAGAGATTAGAGATAGCCGTCAGAAATTGAGAGACAATTAGGAGATAAATCAAAAGCTTAGAGCAACGTTAATTGAATCAAAACAACGCCTACAACAAAGGATAACATCTCCAAATTCAGAATTCAGATTCCTGAATTGAAGATTCATCATACGTTGTAAGTAGAGTGCTATTCCGATGTGAATAATTAATTGCTATTGATTTGTGTAAAATGCGAAATGGAATTGTGGCGATAGTAACCTATACTTGTATGTTATTTTGATTCTAAACGATTTGGAAATGTTATGGTATACGATTGGATTCATACAAGTATATGATTTATGTTGACAACCATATGTTGTGAAATTTTAATTGGGATTCATGCAAGTATATGATTCATTATTATGCTAATATGATGTACATACTTTTATGATCACTTTTAGTGTGTAATTGGACTAGGCTAAGTACTATGATTTATATGAATCTATGTTGAAATTGGCAAATCATACTTTTGTGTTAGAAACAAAAGTAAGCACCTTTATGAACATGACTAAACTATGTTTGGTATTATGCCTAGTTGAAACATGTTTTAGGCCTAAGTTGTTATCAAAACCATATGGTGATATATGTGACACAATTAAGTTAGATTTACATTCCAATTGCAAGAATAGAATGATTCATGTTTAAGTATTATTTATGCCATGATTACATGAATAAAATGATTCATGTTTAAGTATTATTTATGCCATGATTACATGAATAAAATGATTCATGTTTAAGTATTATTTATGCCATGATTATATGAATAGAATGATTCATGTTTAAGTATCGTTTATGCCATAATCATATGAATAGAATAATTCATGTTTAAGTATTGTTTATGCCATGATTATATGAATAGAATGATTCACGTTTAAGTATTGTTTATGCCATAATTATATGCTGTTACAATTGCAAGTTCACATGTGCCTACTTTATGTTAATTGAATCGTTCGTTGCAAGTTCATGCGTTCACACTCCCCTTTTTCATGTTACCTTATAAACATCATGTTATAAGCCTCCCCTTTTCATATGGCTAAGTTGGGTTTAAATATTAAACCCAACACATCTTACATTGTAGCGAACGTGTAAAACGGGGGTAATGACGTTTGGGTTAAAATATAGAACATATGTGTTGGCATGTTTGACGCATCCCAACAACCTTGAAAAACAATTAAGTGGCATAAATAAATTTTAACCAATAAAGATAAGTTTGAATAATGGGCCGCAAATATTTACATATAAAAAGAAAAGAGACAAAATATGTAAATGTAGAAAATACGATGTGTTTAACCCGAGGTTGGATTGAGTTGTGATGTAAACCTGCCCGGAACCGCCCGGCTGTCCAGTAGTCACAACAATACCTATCCAATGTGGGTGGTTAAACACAGAGCCCAATAAGGACCCGAGGTTAGACTGAGTTGTGGCGTAAGACTGCCCGGACGCAACCGGCAACAGGCAGCCACAACAATACATGTCTAATGTGAGAGGTCGTGGCTTTAATAAGACAATTAAGGCTAAGTCGGGGTTGATAGGATTAAGTAAATTATATTAATACTTAATCAAAATGGAACATGCTAAACTATACAGACTGATTGGGGGTTAGGTTTATAAAACACTTAACCAACTTAACATGTTGGCCAGAAATAGAAAACCTAGTAGCGGGGGACCCTTTTCAGCAGTAACCCTACAAGGTGTATCAGGATACCCTAAACTAGGCAGGGTGGGGCACAATTACTGGGTTGACTGTAAGAGGTCAAATCGACGGCGGTGGTGCAGCAGTGTAGGTTCTAACGGGGTGCGGGCGTGCACACACTCCGGCGCAGAAAAATAAGGCACTGGGCACCAGTAGCATACCTGTGCATTCTAGAATTGTGTCGGGCCGCCACCATGGGACTTGATACACCCCATGGTGGGACCAGCATAGGTAATTACAACAACGGGGGCTGTAAGACACATGTAACTATGCGAGTAGGAGCCGATCATCAGAAAAAGGATCACTTCACCCTGATTATGGGCTGCCTGTTGGGAACTAGTTTACATGGGTACAGAGATTAATATGGGGTACGATAGTACATTCGACCCTAGACAACTTAACTTAGTTTATGGTGCTTTCCCATTTCCAGTTTATGCTTATCATACCCAGTTCTTTATTCATAGACTGAATAGTCCTAGACTTACTCAGGCTTTATGTCTGACTCTACTTTTCTTTCATCTTCTTTTCTTCCGTCCCCCCCCCCCCCCCCCCCCCCCCCCAGGTCCACAGGGAGGGAATACCGCAGCTTGACCAGTTTTCGCATCCAGCTTGAAGAGAAAGAATGTATTGCTTGGATCTTTTTCGTTTTGGACTATGGCTTTGGGCAGCAATGATGGGACTTATGCAGTTTATTTATGTTTTCTTTAATGCTTCTTTAATAATGTAATCAAGACAGTTATGAAGATATTATGTTTTTGGGAGAATTGTAAGACAAGTATGGCATGTTTTTTTTGTGAACACGTATTTTAATGAAATAAAAGATGTTGTTGTTTTCCGCTATTCAAAATATGTGTCCTTATATCTGTCTTGTATGTCTGTGACTTATACTTATAAACCTCCACCAAAATTAGAGCATTCCCTTTGAGAGTGACCCTAACGGAGGTGGGGTGTTTCAGGGACATACCCAAGTTTGTTTTGAAAGTGGTGTGGTAACCCCAAAGAGCATCGATTAACTTTTGAGACTAATCTTTACGATTTCGATTCACAGTTTTCTCAAGGATTTGTTTAATCTGCCTATTTGATACTTCAACTTGCCCACAAGTTTGAGGATGATAAGGAGTGGATAACTTGTGGGTTATCGAATACTTTCTCATGAGAGCTTCAAAAGAACGATTACAGAAGTGTGTACCATTATCACTGATTATTGTGCGAGGTGTGCCAAACCTGGAAAAGATGTTTTCTTTCAAGAAGCACATAGCAACCTTGTTAGCGTTTGTTTTGCATGGAACAGCTTCGACCCATTTGGAAACATAATCAACAGCTAAGAGAATGTAAAGGTTCCCAAAAGAATTAGGGAAGGGTCCCATGAAGTCTATACCCCACAAATCAAAAATTTCGACCTCTAGAATGGGGTTTAGGGGCATCATATTCCATTTAGAAAATTTCCCTAAGAAATGACATCGATCACAAATTTTGCAAAATTCGTATACGTCTTTGAAAAGGTTGGGCCAGTAGAAACCCGATTGGATAACCTTTTCAGCCGTCTTTTTGGGACCGAAGTGACCACCATGGGCTTGGTCATGACAGAAAGAGAGGACACTGTGAGTTTCGGTGTCAGGAACACATCTTCGAATGATTTGGTCGGGACAATACTTTAAAGATAGGGGTCATCCCAATAAAAATGTTTCACTTGGGAAAAGAATTTGTGTTTACCCTGCTTAGACCAAAAAGAAGGTGTCTGCTTGGTGACTAAGTAGTTGACAATGTCAGCAAACCAAGGATCAGTGGATAGAGAAAATAATTGTTCATCAGGGAAATTCTCGTTGATCGGAAGAAGAGAAGACGGAGCATTTGAAAGACGAGACAAGTGGTCTGCAATAACATTGTCAAATCCCTTTTTGTCCTTAATGGTAAGGTCAAATTCTTGAAGTAGAAGGATCCAACGAATGAGACGAGCCTTAGCATCCTTTTTAGAGAAAAGATACCTAAGTGCGGAATGATCAGTATAAACCGTGATGTGTGAGCCAACTAGATAAGGCTTGAATTTTTCTAGAGCGAAAACAACTGCCAAAAGTTCTTTTTCAATGGTCGTATAATTGATTTGGGCATCGTTCAAAGTCTTACTCGCATAGTAAATGACGTGAAGAATCTTATCGATACGTTGTCCTAAGATAGCGCCAACAGCGAAATTCGAGGCATCACACATGATTTCAAAAGGCAGCTTCTAGTTGGGAGAGCAGATGATCGAAGTAGAGACAAGTTCATTTTTAAGATGCTCAAAAGATGAAATGCAATCAGAATTGAAGTCGAAAGGAACATCCTTACCAAGAAGATTGGTCAAAGGTCGACTGATTTTGCTAAAATCCTTTATAAAGCGAAGATAGAAGCCAGCATGACCTAAAATAGATCGGATGTCCTCAACGGATTTGGGAATGGGAAGATTCGAGATAACCTCAATTTTGGCTTTGTCTACTTCAATTCCTTTATTAGAGATGGCATGTCCTAAAACAATGTCATGTTTAACCATGAAGTGACACTTTTCCCAATTAAGCGTTAAGTGTTTATCTTCGCAACGGTTAAGAACAAGATCCAGGTGATGTAAACACTCAGTATAGGAATCGCCAAAGATGGAAAAATCATCCATGAACACTTCCAAAAATCGCTCGATCATATCAGAAAAAATGCTAATCATGCACCTCTGAAAGGTTGCAGGTGCATTAAAGAGACTAAAAGGCATACGTCGTTATGCAAATGTACCAAATGGACAAGTGAAAGTGGTTTTCTCTTGGTCCTCAAGAGCGATAGGGATTAGATTATAACCCGAGTACCCGTCAAGGAAACAATAGTACTCGTGACCAGCTAGCCGTTCTAACATTTGATCGATAAATGGCAAAGGGAAATGATCCTTACGTGTTGTAGCATTATTCAATGCAAACACGCCAACCGGTCTGGGTGCGGGTTGGGATAAGCTCGTTAGCTTCATTTTGGATCACGGTAATCCCTGATTTCTTAGGTACGACATGAATCGGACTAACCCATTAACTATCGGAAATTGGGTAGATGATTCCATTGTTAAGACATTTAAGAATTTCAACACGAACTGCTTTTTTCATGATGGGGTTTAGTCGACGCTGGTGATCACAAGTGGGTTTGGCATCATCTATAAGGTGGATTCGAGGTTGGACAATCGAAGGACTAATCCACTTAATATCAGCCATGGACCAACCAAGTGCTTCCTTATTTTTCTTAAGGATGGGAAGTTGCAATTGTTCCTGCTCTAAAGTAAGGTTAGAAGTGATAATGACAGGAAAAGTTTCATTGTCTCCTAAGTAAGCATGCTTAAGATGGCTGGGCAGCACTTTGAGTTCAGATTTTGGGGCCGATTCAACCGAAGAATTTGGTTGAGGAATAGGCTCAGTTGTGAGCGGCTCGACAGGAACTAAATCAAAGACATTGTCGGGAATATCTTGAAATAATTTTTTTGTTTTTTTTTGTGTTGTTTTTTTGTTGTTGTTTTTTTGTTTTTTTTTTTTTTTGTGTTGTTTTTTTATATGAAGGAAAATTAAAGAAAAAAATTATAACTCGAAGGATATAAAAATAAAAATTATTTTGGTCCCCGGCAACGGTGCCAAAATATGTTTGCGAACAAATTGTACAATTGTAAACAACTGTAAAATCCGTTCGGCTTTCCTAAACAACAGGGATTGTTGTAGAGGGTGTCGAACTCTGGGACCAAAAATATTTTTAATTAATAAATCCAATCAAGTTATTCCAGGATTTTGTTTGATCGAAAACACAGAAAATAACAGCAATTAAATAGAAAGAGAGATTTATATAATAAGAGAAAGCAATTAGGGGATAATGACATAGACTGGATTTACACTCATCAATAGCCAACAAATAAATATAGATCTAATTCATATTTCTGTCACACACATGAATCAACGATAATTAGGTTCTTACAAACAAATAAGTAAATAACGACAAGCATAGTCTATGAAGGAGCTGAGCTCTTAAGCAACCATAGACTATCAGGACAGATTCACTAATTAATCTCTAAAACCCTAAAATTAGATCTAAATCTGATAATTGTTAAATCGAACATGAATATACCCTGTGAAGGAGCATAGCTATTAAACGACACAGGATATAAAGGTTCAGATCTAACCCTTCATTCAGATCCAGATCTACATGTATAAAGTCCTCGTCTATTGGATATGTGATTCATATTGAATCATATTTATTAGCGTCATCACCCCTCAATCAAAGGGGATTAGCTAGACATAGCTAAAGAAGAAGAAAAATAGAAATTAAATAACATGAACATAAATAAAACTAAAACTAAATAGAACAGAGGAAGAAGAGTTTTACTCCAAGAGAAAGATTACAGAATAAAACTAAGTGTTTTTACATGAATAAGATACAAGGTATTTATAGTTGTATTGGCCAAGGCTAAGAGGCTCATTACATAATGTGGGACAAAAACCCATTTTCAAAATAACAAGTAAATCAAGTAGCTAAGTGTGAACATGTTTGAATGAGAAGCCTTGCAATTGAGCTAGTGTGAACACATTTGAATGAAAGGCCAATCAAAGGACCTAGTGTGAACGCATGCAGAGAAAATAGGTTGCGGGCTTCAACTCCAATTACCTAGAGTATGAATAAGAACTCCAAGTAATCAGAAAAGCATTGAATCTTAACTATGAAATCTACAACAGAAAGTAGTTGAACAACAACATCTCTTCAGATCTTCAAGCTTTAATCCAGCTCTAAAAATCAACACTCCTCTTGCACAAATTCTTCAAGCTTTTCAACAATTAAGTGCATTAATCCATTCATCTCAAATAATCTGGAAACACAATTATAAATACATAGTATCAGTTATTTTAAAGATAAAATAAGATAAATAAGCAGATAAAATATACACATTTACGTAAATATCACTCTAACAGTAAACTAGTAAGAGAACAACTTCCTAAGTATAAACTATAACGACCCGAACTTCCCCGTGAAGAAAAGCCCAGATTGTGTTGAGAACGCGACAAATCAAAACACAAACAGAAGAACATTGCATTACTTATTACAACAATTCGATCAGAATAGAAGAATATTACAGAGTATGAATAAATAATATACAGTTGATAAATATCATAGATTTAAATACATTACTGTAGTGGAAAATAATACAAAACACAACTGAAAGGAATATACGGATACAGAGCTTCCCGAATATCATTCCGGCTGTAAACCAGGATCCTATGAATATAAATCTACAAAACCAAAACTACTAGCTGCCCGTGTGGAAAATAGGGGCACCCAGAGTTTAGGTTAAAACAATAAAATCTAGGTCAGTCATGTGACTAGTATGAGAATTAAAACAGTTATTTAAAACTTAAATTTGAAGTTCGGTAAATCAAGGGACCACGCCGTATAACACAGAGGTTTTAACCAAAAGAATACCAGTGCATATAACGAACAACGCAATGCTAAATAAAGAAAATGAAGCTATTATAAGACCCTGGTCCCATCACACAATGCAACGCAAGCCAGAGGATAGGATTTTCCCTTATAATAACCAAACATGCTTGGTTAAAACAAATCATTTGATACTATTATAAGTGCATAGTGTATAAAACAACTTCAAATATAAATTTATCATTCCTAGACAACATGGGTACCATATATCATGTCGCCAATACTAGGCTCTACAATCAAAACTGCAATTGTCACGTATTGGAAGTTGGATTTCCATCTGTGAACCAAGGCAAAAGATCGTCCTTACTGCTTTGAGAAGCTCTAGCCCATGTCTCAGGACCCAGACTCAGGTAGGCCCTTGGATCGTTAGGGCTGGTCTACACGGAGTGGATTAAAATGCCTGAACACTGCATTTCCCCGCCCTATGGGGCGTCAATTGGGTCTATATAAAGACCATACCATCCATCGGCTCCATAGAGACCGATATAACCGAGGCGCCTCGCTGTCCACCATCCACATAAGTAAAACATCTGGGCATGCAAATCCCAGACACCACTCCTAGCTAGAAGGAAATGCATGCCCTCCCTGAAGTCCTCTCCCGTTTCTGGTTCACACCGGGGTGCGAGGCTGGTGAATTAACGTTACACAAAGCTATGTTATATTAAAGCCGTGCTTTGATCATCAACCACAAGACTCTGCTTTTCAACAGAAGCCTTGATTATTTGCATCTCAGCATGCCATACAGGCAATTCACGCTATGCAACCGATGTCTATCAATCAAACAGAATGAAATCCGATGTTGGACACATATCCATTTACAAGTTCGTTCTGGGTCTGAACGAAACCGGAGGCATGTTATTTCTCATCCCATATGTACAATACAGGAGAGAGGTCCTCGTATATCCTGTCGATCTCCAAGTACGTCTGGAACGATCACCACTTATTACCTCGTCTTGGCGGTACAGCCCAATCAAGACATCAGTAATCATCCAAACGGTGTGAATTCCTCCGATCTTCAACCACCATCTTCATCTTCGGCTTATCATTGTATCAGTTATTCAGAATAGGATAAACTCAGTCTTTCTGAATAACTCGCGTAAATAATAAACAAGTGCTATAAAAACACAACATATGCCTCGTTCCGATCCAAAATATTCCTTTATTCAAATATTTTTATACTTTGGGAAAGGTTCCCATTAATTTTATCAAAGATAAATTCTTTAAATTTATTTTTTAATTTTCCTTTAGATATCAATTCAAACCAAAATATGGTTTATCCAAACTAGTCGGGATTAGAGAACCTTACCGAAATAATCATTTGTTTAATTACTCAATCCCCACCTATTCATCCCGTGAATTAAAACTGGTAATACTTCATATCTAATACCACGGTGTTATTGGCAAAATTAATTACCATTTCACATTCAAATATAATTAAAGATTTAACTATCACTTGGAGCTAAACTAGTGATACTCCATTCTCGATCATTTTCTTGAATTGATAATTTTAATTATCACATTCACTTTTCAATCTAACCAAAGATTCATTACAAACCCATTTAGTTTTAATCTTCCCAACAATCAATATTAATGATTATTCAAAGCTAAGAAATTAATCTTATCTTTAACTGGGTTAAAGAACCAATGTCATTTAAAACATGATTCACGATAAACCCAAAATCACATTCCATTAAGAATGGAATTTTCATGGAAAACAGATCGATATATATAATTGATATAAACATCCATATCCAACCGATAATATAAATGGAATAACGGCAAAGCCTTTTAAATTTCATATATAGTAACAGCCTTTCTCCATAGAAGTCCACTTTGATTATTACCAAATCGAATTCCATTCAATTCCAATTTAATATGTTAAATGGGAAAACTTTACTTTGGGAAAATCTCCTTTAAATCTTAACAAAAGATTTATAAATTCCAAATTACATTTCACTATAAATCGGGCTAAAGAACGAATTTCGTTAAAACACAGTTCACAATAAACCCAATTCACGTTCCATTTTATTCCAATTATTAAATATAATTGGAAACTCTAACAATTTTAATTAAAAGATTTATTCTCTTCACATGGGGTTCAAGAACAGTGTTACTGAAAACACCGTTCACAACAACCCCAAAATCCCATTTGATATTAAATACAAGACTCTGAATAGAAAATATATCGGCTTATATTCAATATCAAATTCTACAACCAACAAATATCATATTGGAAATAAAGATATAAATATATCTTTCAAATTTCCATAACAATATATGTATGATCACGAAATCCAACATCGAAATATTCCGAAGATAATTTCGATTCAAATCCATTCCAATTTACATATTGGAAATCTTGGTTATTTTTAAAACCATTCCAAATCCAATTTATTTTATTTAAAATTTATTGGATTTCAAATCTAGTTAATAACAAGTTCATTTTGATAAAAATATAATTTTGTCTTTACAAATACGGGAATTTTCATCCCAGTTCTTTCCAAATCATTTATTATGATTTTACACAAATTATTGCTATTTTTAATAATTTTATCAAGGCCCGTACAGTCGATTTCCATAAATGGCCATCGAACTGCACTTACAGCGACCTTTTCCAAATTTGATTTGGACATAATTCCAAATCCAACCATTATATTTCAAATTCCTTGTATTCGTTAGAAAGCTCTTTTCGGTACGAACCAAACGTTCCGGTTTTAGGAGAATCCGACGGTCGGATCTCCCATAATGTCCATTTGAAATTAATGGTCGAAATTCGCGAACTGCTGCGGCACGGCGCGTTCTATTCAGGCCATTAGATATATATTATATATATGTAATATATTTCGTCGATTTTCATTTAAAATGTATTTTATAAATCGTTTTAAATTCGTTTTCAAAATGATTTCAACTTCATATTCAATTTCAAATCAAAATAGAATATTCCATATCACCAATATATAAATGATAATATTTTCAAAACATTAGATTTTGAAATCAATTCCTTTTCAATACTCATTATAAAAATGAATAAAATTGGTATGAATATCGTTCACGTCAAAATGGCGTTAATCTAATCAACACGACTTTATATATTTAAATATATTCGTGTCCATCCCAAATTGGACATCAAAATCATATTTGAATTCTTTTCTGAATATTATTCTAAAATATTCCTTATTTTAAAATATTCGTCATTTTAAAATATTCATTCTTTCTGAACTAGAATCAGACACGGTCAATTACCATATAATGTTATTTACATGGATTTCGTCCAAAGTGCATTATATGCTGTATAAGCATTAATTATAAATAATTAACGCTTTCAACAGTCTGTCAACCTATCGATTGACATACAACTAAACAATTGGGATTAGTGTACGTCAGATATCATCCCAATACCCGTGTGGGATTTCATACAACAAACACTGATCATTATTTGTGTAGTTGGGCGATGTATAAAATATATCGTCCCAATCAATATCAGTCAAATGGGTGTACATAAACAAATCATCCGATTTGTTTATGAATATTTATTTTATTCATATACACATGAATATTTTCTACAGTTCTTTTATACAATAAAAATGATATTTTTATTATTCAAATATTTTTATTCAACATATGAATATTTTATACAGTCCATTTCACATCACAAACAATTTTCACAACACAATCAAACAAACAAATCGTCCATGGTCTGTGGATGACGGGGTGCAGTTCATATATGCAGTTATAAAATAAATAACTGTACAAGAAATTACAGTGAGGAGTTCTCACCTTTGGGATCCACTCCTCCATTCTTTATTTCTGAATGGTTTGGATTCGCCCGACATTCCGGCTCAACCTTTTCACGTTGTTCATAATAAAATTCACATTTTTATTTCAACGCTATATGGATAAAAATCACATTTTTATTTCAATGCTATATGGATAAAAATCACATTTTTATATTGCTAAATTATATATAAAAATCATATTTTTATTTACTAATAATTTTATTTTTATGATGCTACTTCATATATAAAAAATCATATTTTTATCTTCTTAAAAATGATTCCATAATATGACTATTTCATTCATAACATTCATACGATAAAAATTATATTTTATCCTTGCTATGTACATATAAAAATTATATTTTTATCCTTTAAAAATAATTCTATTTATATTTTAAAAACAATACTAATTTAATTTTAAAAAATATTGCTAATTTTTTTTCAACTTAATACATATAAAAATTACATTTTATTTCAATCTTATATATTTATGAAAATTTAGATTTTTAGAATGCTATTATATAAAAAAACTCATATTTTCTATGTAATGTTATTTATTTTTATTAAATCAAGATTATTTTTATTATAAAAATTACATTTTCAAAACAATAATTCTATATAAAAATTCAGTTTTTAAAACAATAACATTTATAAATTTCATATTTATAACAATATATTTGAAAAAAAGTAAGCTTACTGTTTCAAGTATGAAACCAATGTCAATCTGAAATTTTTCACCGCAACACCACTAGAACGGATCGGAGCTCGATCAGGACCCAGGACACTGGCCGTCGTGCCACCTTCCCACATTATCGGGCGCGACGGCGCCTCCGGCAGCCCCATCTCGCCAGTAATTAGCTCCGACCGTGAGCCCTAGAAGCTCGAAAATCATACACTCTGTGACACTAGAATTCATCTTCACCATATAGATTAGAAGCCCACGCTAACCTCATTAATTTTCATTATATACTGATGATTTAATTCGGTTTATGTTTGGAGATAATTAGAGGTAAAATCGAGTTGATTTGGTTCTTTCGTTCAGGAGAGGAGCGGCGGTATTCAGGAGTGTTGACCACGAATTTCAAATTTGTCCTAGGGCTGGTATAAAATAGGATATTTATATTATATTTTAATTACTATTTAATTCAATCTCCACTTCATTATGAATTTTAATGCTCCAATCTCCAAACCAATCCGAATGAATGTCGCCCCTAGCAAATTACCCCTATTTCGAACATAATGGGTTATGTTTCATAGGCCAATTCGATCGTTTCAATAAGTTTCTATTAAATTTACAATATAAATTAATATTTAGTCAATATTGGATTTAACGCACATTTTAATTTACCGGGGCCGCATTCCGACTCCAAAAATTCCATAAAAATAAATCTGTCTATGTTTTGACGATACGGTCTTAAAAAAATTAATTTTGTCGAATTTGGAGACAATTTGAAAAACGGTCATTTTCTAGTCTATTAAATTCAAACTAAAATGACCAAACACGTTTAAATTCACCACGCTCACATATTGATCGAAAAATTACAAAAATTTGAATCTAGAAATAATTTGACATTCCGGATCCAACAAAAGTGGTTTCGTCGAAAACGAAGGTCGTTTGCAAAATCTCTATTTTCAAGGGCTCAAATTCCATAGCGACTATTCTGAATTTTCAACTGTGCATATCTTTTTATTCCCACTATGAAATTTTGATTTTTCAGATTCTTAGAAAGATATTTTCAAATAGATTCAAATATTTTTGGTTTTTCTAAAAATCCAGTTTACTTTGAATCCTGTACATTCATTTGAAATTTGAAATCCAATTTTCAAGCTACCACGCCATTTGCAATTCCTTTTATAATTAAAATAAATATTTATATTCTAACTTCGATTCAAATAAATTCATACATTCTAATTCTATTAAAAATGAATTTTTAGTCATTATTATTTAAAATTAAATCATTTATTATATTCAAAATTCATCAAAATTGTCAAAATAAAAATTTTAAATTGGTTCTGATTTTTCGGGTTATTACAATCTCCCCCACTTAAAATCTTTTCGTCCTAAAAAGGAACGGAGCTGAAAGTTGTTTTACTAATCAACTAAACTTTCATTCTGGCTTTCATTCTTCAATTTTTCAATTTCTAAGAATTTTCAATTTTTTCAAAAATTTGGCTAACACCCTGAATTTTCGAAAAATTTCGCCATAACCTCCTTTGTGTGGGGAGCACCGGAAAGATCCCCAAACCGCCACGTAGGCCCTATCATCTCAAAAAAAAAAATCAAAAAGCCCAGCGGCTTGCCGATTCGATGCATAAAATCCCATATTAAATTAAGTATGTACCTTTTTGTCAGTCATTTCAACTTATATCTCCTCACACACATCGTTCCAAACCTTCTTAACACATATCCAAATATCCCCATTTGGTTTCAATGCAATCCATTCGTCTTAACCCAATTTGCTAATTTATTTTCTAATTATCTATTTTGCCTATTTCACTTTTTTGTTTGACCATAACATATTCAAATATAATATTAACTTGCTTATAAACAAATTGAATTGCATTTTCAATTCAAGATTCCATTTCGATTTCGAATATAAATTCTCAAATCACCTTCACTTATTCAAAGCCCAATTTCATATCAAATTTTGATTAACTAATTATTATTCAAATTTAGTTAATTCTATCTAATAAGTAAAAATCTGGTTTTTGTAACAACCCAGAAAATCTGAACTAGTTTGAAAATTTTAAATTGGCTATTTTGTTGAATTTGAGATATTTAAAATAAGATATTTTAAATAATAACGACGAAAAGTGTGTTTGAATCGACGTTTGAAAATAAATATAATTACTTTGAATTATAAACAAGGCCTGAAATGGCGCAGCAGTTTCAAAATTTCAATTCAAACTTTGACTGACTGTACTGGGTGCAAAATATAACGGATTTTAGTGAAACCAAGAATATTTAAATCTGTTAGTGAATATCTTTCTAACGAATCTGAAAAATCGAAGTTTTGTAGCAGGAGTCAAAAGTTATAGCCAGATGAATTTTTAGAAAGGTCGTTATAGAATTTATATAGCCCGTGAAAATAGACATTTTGCAAACGACCTCGGAATTCGACGAAACCACTTTTATTGGATCCGGGATGACAAATTATTACTAGATTTCAAATTTCAAAAATTTTGAAGCTAATATGTGAGCGTGGCAAAGAAAAATGTGTTTTGGTCAATTTCAGTTAAATTGGATCGACCAGGAAATGGCCATTTTTCAAACGGTCTCAGAATTCGACAAAACTAGTTTTGTTGGGACCGTATTGTCAAAACATAGCTGGATTTATTTTTCTGGAATTTTTCAAATCAGTTTGTGGCCCTGGAAATTGAAATGTACGTTCAAATCGAATATTGAATGTTTTATATTTTCGTTTGAAGGAAAACTGACTGAAACAGTCGAATGGGCCTTCGAAAAATATCCCATTGTGTTCGGAATGGGGGTATTTGGCTAGGGACGACAGTCGTTAGGTTTGGATTGGAGTTCGTAGGAGATAAGGGGTATTTTAGAAATTTAGAAAATATATAAAAAATAAATAAATAACCCTGATTGGCCCTCATAAATTCTCTCTCCCCGTAACCCTCTCGACGAAAAGAGGTTCTTTCCTTGTCTCCTCTCTAACTCCCTCCACATGCCGAATTAGCACTCTACCCAGTTGAGGTTTTCGTAGAGCTCGAGGAGAGCTTCAAATCCATACCAACTGCAGATTTTTTCGTAGTGTATCGAGCTCGAATCGCGACCTAGAAGTCACGGGCTTCAACCCACCACCGAAGTCAGCACAGGCCACCGAAGTGGGTCCCCTTCCTGGCGCACACACGCCTCTCCTCTCTCTACCTCGTGGTGAAGTCCGATCGTGCAACTGCTACACGGTTTGATCAGAAAATCGAAACCTAGTTTTGAACAAATTCAGAAAGCTATCGGCTTGTTTATTTTGAACTGATTTTAACATTGTAAAAATCATATCTTTCTCATTTGTTGACGAAATTCAGTAAAACAAGAGACAGTGGACTCGTGTGGACATCTTCTACATTCTAGAAGAGACCGCATATTTTTCTGAGCTTTCTGCTATTTTTGGTGGAGTGGAACCCAATGTGAGATCTCTAATTTATAAACGATATGGAAAACAACGATGTATAAATTATATAGTCGATGTGTGAGTTATATAAGCGTTGTACACCTCACGTATAAGTGTTGTATAAGTTGTATGTTCGATGTATAAGTTATATATGTGTTGTAAAAATTATATATATGCGTTGAAATAAATTGAAATGGATTGAAATATATTTATATACGAATATATATACTCCCCTCATCCACAGACCATGGACGATATATATTGGTTGTGATATTGTTTGGATTATTGGTTGATGTGAAATTTGGTGAATACCATGAATGGTTGATTGTGATTGAAATCCCAATAGGATTAGTATATGGGATCGCCTGCGTGCGAACTAGATATTGAAAATCCCCATTGTCAAAAACCGCGAGGTTTTAAGGTAGAGCGAGGAGCCGTACTAGGGACGGTCCCGGTTTTAACTACCCTGCCGTTATGCTGCCGAAATTTTCAATAATATTCATGTGTTAGAATTATTTTCATGTGTTGAAACTATAGTCGTGTGTGGAATAGAAATTCATGTGTTGAACGACATTTATGTTTTGAAATAAATTGTTTTATAATAAAAATCATATTTTTATCATCTATATGAACTATATAAAATAGTCGTGTTTTGAAATAAATTGTTTTATAACAAAAATCATATTTTTATCATCTATATGAACTATATAAAGTAGTCGTGTTTTGAAATAATTTTTTTTACAATAAAAAAACAGTTTTATTATATACATGAGTTGTTAAAAACAGTAAAGTGTTGAAATAAATGTCTGTTGGAAAAAAATATCATTTTTATCAAATATATAAAGTCGATATAGTTTTGAAATCCAAGAAAGAATTATATATATAGTAAAAATAAATCGAATAACGAAGCTGCAGTTCGTGTTTTGAAACCGTGATTTCAAATGATTAGTGCTGGAGATCCGACCAGCGGATTTTTCCCGAAACCGCAACCGTTGGGTTCGCCTTGGAAATATCTTCCCAACGGCAACAAATTCGTAAAGATCCAACGGCTGGATTGTCTAGAATGTTTAATTCAAATCTGAAGAAAAACAGCGCCAGAATCGATTATATATATATATATATATGTAATTAAATTAAATAGAATGACGACGCGGCAGTTCGTATTTTGAAATCATAACTTCAAACAATTAGTGCGGGAGAACCGACCGTCGGATTTTCCCGAAACTGAAACCGTTGGATTCGTTTTGAAAATATCTTTCTAATGATATAATAACAGTTAGATTTTTAGATATGTGTAAATCAAATCTGAAGAAAAAACAGCACCATGGCCGCGTTATGGCCTGAAGCGTTGTTTGAATGAATTGGCTATTTTTAAATAAATAAAATAGCGATCAATCGAGATAAAATATTATAAACGATATGGAATGGAAATAAACTGAATTTGCTCGATTTATGTGATATTTGATGGTTGAATGTATTTGGTGTGAAAATTACATTAAAGAACAGAATTGGTGATGTTGAATAATTTAACCATTGAAATGAATTGATTTGAAATTCTAAATATACGTGAATTATATGAAAAGGCCGAGTTAATTCTCATTTAAAATAATTGATCGACGAGTGAAAGTCGAAGATAAGAGGACGGTGCAAGACCGATGATCTTCACGTCGAATGGAGGGGTGCTACTGATGCCCATGATAGGAGTAGCTACCTTGAAGGGGTTGAAGTAGTAGCCACCCGGACGTACATGTTGATTGTACGGATATGTGAGATATTGAGTGCCTCCAGTTTCATTCAGACCCAGAACGAACGTGTAAATGGACTGTGTGTCTGACATTGGTTTTTTTCTGTGCTGATTAATCTCTATTAAATATATATCTATTTGGCAGTGGAGAATTTATTCTTTTGCTTAATGCCCTTCTCTGAGACGTACGAGCTCAGAGGTTATATATCGATAGAAATCAGTCGCATGGAGTGAATTGCCTGTGTGGCATGCCTAAGTGGCAGACGATCAAGGCTTCTGTTGAAAAAGCAAAGTCTTGTGGTTGATGATCAAAGCACGGCCTGTGTGGCATAGCTTTGTGTATAGCGTTGTTTCGCCAGCCTCACACCTCGATATGAGCCAAAAACGAGAGAAGGACTTCAGGGAGGACATGCGTTTCCTTCTAGCTAGGAGTGGTGCTTTGGGTTTTGCACGCTTGGGTATTTTACTTATGTGGATGATGGAAAGCGAGGCCTCGGTTTGCTTCGGCCTCTTCGGAGCCGATGGTATGGTCAGATATGACCAGTGATGCTCCATAGGGTGGGGAAACGCAGTGTTCATGCATTTTAATCCACATCATTGGACCGGCCCTGACGATCCAAGGGTCGATGCGTTCTGATCCTGAGACACGGGCTTGAGCGTCTTGAATCGGTAAGGACTATATTTTGCCTTGATTCATGATGGAAATCCAATTTCCAAATACGACACCGTGCGGTTTTGATTGTATATATATATGGCGACATGATATATGGTACCCATGCCGTCTACGATTGATAGATATGATGGAAATTGTTTTTAAAACATATATACACTAGCAATAATATCAAATGATTTGTTGTGCTCGTATCAAGCATATTTTGGCCATTATAAGGTAAAACTCTATCCTCCGGTTTGTATTGCATTGTGTGATGGGAACTGAGTCTTATAATGGCTTCATTTTTATAAAAAGAATTGCGATGTTTAAATGATTTATTTGTTTTAAAGCACTGGCAATCCAATGGAGTAAACCCGTTCCGCAAAAGTGGCGTGGTCATGTGATTAGCCATATTTTAAAATGTGTAAGTAGATTTCTCATATAAGTCCCATGAATGACTCATTGTTTGTTTCACTTGTAAAATCGGGTGCCCCTTTGTCTACATCGGCAGTCTTGTATTCAGGTTTTAGCAGGCTCTTTCTGGATAGCTGGAGCTGAAGATGGATTCTATCATTTATCTCTTTTTATGCTGTTCAGCTCCTTCTATACATATTATGTTTTCTTTTCCGCTGTAGACATTTTATGTATAGCTGAACTGTATTTTGTACTAAGTATGATCCTATATACTGTGTAACTCTGATGATTATATTTATCTAGTGTATTCTGTTGCACATTATCTGGTGTATTTAATTATTTCTGTTCTGCTATTATCTATTTATGTGTTATATTCCAAAGATTACCCTTGCACCATCTCATCGGGGTTTGGGGTTGTAACAAATGTGGTATCAGAGCTTTGGTTAAGCTTAGTTCTGGAATATAACATATTAACGAACTTGTCAGAAATAGAACCAGTAGTGTTCTAGGACGAGTAACTCATTACAGATAGGATCAGTAATATCCTAGTATGAGTATAGCAGAATAAAATACACCTCGATAGACACATTTACATTGAATTGTAAATTTATGCAATTAAATCACACATTAAACTGAATTAAAAATAGATAGGAATATATACATGTGCATTATATATGTTTGAACAGGCAAATGGATTAGCTGTTGAGTAAAGAAATTATTTTCGTGCCCAACAAATAGGTAAACCTTAATGAGTTGGATGCACAATTTTATTATTATATCAACTCCTGTGAATGTCATTGGATGCGGAGTGCTGGTTGTTCTGTGTGTAATAATAAACGTCGCAATAGAATAGTAACAATTAATTTTGAACTACACTACATGGCATACTTCTTGAAGATAGGCATGCTTCATCATATACCACATAAGCATTTGGAGCTTGTGTGACGAGGTTGAAGATTTACCATATAAGCGAGAGGCTTTATGGCGATGACTATATTTTATAGGTTGAACTGATGACCGATATGGACCATATAAATGTAAATTGCCAGATTAATAAAAAACCCACACGGGTCTGGAGACGACAATAAACACGTCTCTCTGGTCATTGAGGCACAAAAACCATTTATGGGGTGATAAAAATTTATTCTCTGGAGTTATGATCTATACACAATCCACTGTGGACACCGGAATATATCACTATAAATATGTGCATGCTTATTAGGATTTATTGGGTACCTAATACGGCTCAATAAATTTCCAAACCCCTCCCCGTACAAAGGAGGTTATGGCGAAATTTTTCGAAAATTTGGGGTGTTAACCAAATTTTTAAAGAATTTGAAAATTCTTAGAAACTGAAAAGTTGAAGAATGGAAGCCAGATTGAAAGTAGAGTTGATTAACCAAATCACTTTCGACTTTGTTCCTTTTCGGGGACGAAAAGTTTTAAGTGGGGGAGATTGTAACAACCTGGAAAATCTGATCCAGTTTGAAAATTTTAAATTGGCTATTTTGGTGAATTTGAGATATTTAAAATAAAATATTTTAAATAATAACGACGAAAAGTGTGTTTGAATCGATGTTTGGAAATAAATATGATTACTTTGAATTATAAACAAGGCCTGAAATGGCGCGGCAGTTTCAAAATTTCAATTCAAATTTTGACTGATGTACTGGGTGCAAAATAAAATGGATTTTAGTGAAACCAAAAATATTTAAGTCTGTAGTGAATATTTTTCTAACGAATCTGAAAAATCAAAGTTTCATAGCGGGAGTCAAAAGTTATGGCCAAATGAATTTTCAGAAAGGTCACTATAGAATTTATATAACCCACGAAAATAGACATTTTGCAAATGACCTCGGAATTCGACGAAACCACTTTTGTTGGATCTGGGATGTCAAATTATTGCTAGGTTTCAAATTTCATAATTTTTGAAGCTAATATGTTAGCATGGCAAAGAAAAATGTGTTTTTGGTTAATTTCAGTTAATTTGGATCGTCCAGGAAATGGCCACTTTTCAAACGGTCTTCGAATTCGACGAAACTAGTTTTGTTGGGACCGTATCGTCAAAGCATAGCTAGATTTATTTTTCTGGAATTTTTCGAATTAGTTTATGGCCCCGGCAAATTGAAATGTACGTTCAAATCGAATATTGAATGTTTTATGTTTTCGTTTGAAGGAAAACTGACTGAAACAATCGAATGGGCCTTTGAAACATATCCCATTGTGTTCGGAACAGGGGTATTTGGCTAGGGACGACAGTCGTTGGGTTTGAATTGGAGTTCGTAGAAGATAAGGGGTATTTTAGAAATATAAAAATATATAAATAAAATAAAAAACCCTAATTGGCCCTCATAAATTAACTCTCCCCGTAACCCTCTCGACGAACGACGGAAAGAGGTTCTTTCCTTCTCTCCTCTCTAACTCCCTCCACACGCCGAATTAGCACTTCACCCAGTTGAGTTTTCGTAGAGCTCGAAGAGAGCTTCAAATCCATACCAACTACAGATTTTTTTCATTGTGTATCGAGCTCGAATCGCAACCTGGAAGTCACGGGCTTCAACCCCTGCCGACATCAGCACAGGCTACCGAAGTGGACCCCCTTCCTGGCGCACGCGCGCCTCTCCTCTCTCTACCTCGTGGCGAAGTCCGATCGTGCAACCGCTACACGGTTTGATCAGAAAATCGAAACCTAGTTTTGAACAAATTCAGAAAGGTATCGGCTTGTTTGTTTTGAACTGATTTTAACATTTAAAAGTGTTGCAAAGTTGTAAAAATCATATCTTTTTCATTTTTTGACGAAATTCAGTGAAACAAGAAACAGTGGACTCGTGTGGACGTCTTCTACATTCTAGAAGAGATCGCATATTTTTCTGAGCCTTCTGCTATTTTGGTGGAGTGGAACTCAATGTGAGATATCTAATTTATAAACGCTATAGAAAACAACGATGTATAAATTATATAGTCGATGTATGAGTTATATAAGCGTTGTACACCTCATGTATAAGCGTTGTATAAGTTGTATGTTCGATGTATAAGTTATATATGCGTTGTAAAAGTTACATATATGCATTGAAATAAATTGAAATGAATTGAAGTGAATTGAAATATATGTATATACGAATATATATATATATATGTATACTCCCCTCGTCCACAGACCATGGACGATATATATTGGTTGTGATATTGTTTGGATTATTGGTTGATGTGAAATTTGGTGAATACCATGAATGGTTGATTGGAAATGATTAATTGTGATTGAAATCCCAATAGGATTAATATATGGGAAAATTCACCTGCGTGCGAACTAGATATTGAAAATCCCCATTGTCAATAACCGCGAGGTTTTAAGGTAGAGCGAGGAGCCGTACTAGGGACGGTCCCGGTTTTAACTACCCTGCCATTATGCTGCCGAAATTTTCAATAATATTCATGTGTTAGAATTATTTTCATGTGTTGAAACTGTATTCGTGTGTGGAATAGAAATTCATGTGTTGAACAACATTCATGTTTTAAAATAAATTGTTTTATAATAAAAATCATATTTTTATCATCTATATGAACTATATAAAATAGTCTTGTTTTGAAATAATTTGTTTTATAATAAAAATCATATTTTTATCATCTATATGAACTATATTAAATAGTCATGTTTTGAAATAAATTGTTTTACAATAAAAATCACATTTTTATTATATACATGAATTGTTAAAAATATTGAAGTGTTGAAATAAATGTCTGTTGGATAAAAATATCATTTTTATCAAATATATAATGTGGATATAGTTTTGAAATCGAAGAAACAATAATATTTATATATATAAATATAATTAAAATAAATCGAATAACGAAGCTATAGCTTATGTTTTGAAACCATGATTTCAAACGATTAGTGTGGGAGATTCGACCATCGGATTTTCCCGAAACCGCAACCATTGGGTTCGCCTTGGAAATATCTTCCCAACGACACCAACTTTGTAAAGATCCAACGGTTGGATTGTCTAGAATGTTTAATACAAATCTGAAGAAAAACAGCGCCAGAATCGATTATATATATATAAACATAATTAAATTAAATCGAATAACGACGCATTAGTTCGTATTTTGAAATTGTAACTTCAAACGATTAGTGCGGGAGATCCGATCGTCGGATTTCCCGAAACTGAAACCGTTGAATTCGTTTTGAAAACATCTTTCTAATGATATAAAATTTCTGAAGATCCAACGGTTAGATTTTCAGATATGCGTAAATCAAATCTAAAGAAAAACAGCGCCACGGCCGCGTTATGGCCTGAAGCGTCATTTGAATGAATTGGCTATTTTAAATAAATAAAAATAGCAATAAATCGTGGTAAAATATTATAAACGATATGGAATGGAAATAAACTGAATTTGCTGGGTTTATGTGATATTTGATGGTTGAATGTGTTTAGTGTGAAAATTACATTAAAGAACAGAATTGGTGATGTCGAATAATTTAACCATTGAAATGAATTGATTTGAAATTCTAAATATATGTGAATTATTTGAAAAGGCCGAGTTAATTCTCATTTAAAATAATTGATCAACGAGTGAAAGTCAAAGATATGAAGACGGTGCAAGACCGATGATCTTCACGTCGAATGGAGGGGTGCTACTGATGCTCATGATAGGAGTAGCTATCTTGAAGGGGTTGAAGTAGTAGCCACCCGGACGTACATGTTGATTGTATGAATATGCGAGGTGTTGAGTGCCTCAAGTTTCGTTCAGACCTAGAACGAACGTGTAAATGGACTGTGTGTCTGACATTGGATTTTGTTCTGTGCTGATTGATTTCTATTAAATATATATCTGTTTGGTGGCGGAGAATTTATTCTCTTGCCTAATGCCCTTCTCTGAGACGTACGAGCTCAGAGGTTATATATCAATAGAAATCAGTTGCATGGAGTGAATTGCCTGTGTGGCATGCCTAAGTGGCTGACGATCAAGGCTTCTGTTGAAAAGCAAAGTCTTGTGGTTGATGATCAAAGCACGGCCTGTGTGGCATAGCTTTGTGTATAGCGTTGCTTCGCGAGCCTCACACCCCGATAAAAGCCAGAAACGGGAGAAGGACTTCAGGGAGGACATGCGTTTCCTTCTTGCTAGGAGTGGTGCTTTGGGTTTTGCATGCCCGGGTATTTTACTTATGTGGATGATGGAAAGCGAGGCCTCGGTTTGCTTCGGTCTCTTCAGAGCCGATGGTGTGGTCAAATATGACCAGTGACGCCCCATAGGGCGGGGAAACGCAGTGTTCAGACATTTTAATCCACATCGGTGGACCGGCCCTGACGATCTAAGGGTTGATGCATTCTGATCCTGAGACACAGGCTAGAGCGTCTCGAATCGGTAAGGACTATCTTTTGCCTTGGTTCATGACGGAAATCCAATTTTGAAATATGACACTATGCGGTTTTGATTGTATATATATATATATATATATATATATATATATATATATAGCGACATGACATCTGGTATCCATGCCGTCTATGATTGATAGTTATGATGGAAATTGTTTTTAAAACATATATACCCTAGCAATAATATCAAATGATTTGTTTTGCTCGTATCAAGCATATTTTGGCCATTATAAGGTAAAACTATATCCTCTGGTTTGTGTTGCATTGTGTGATAGGAACTGAGTCTTATAATGGCTTCATTTTTATAAAAACATTGCAATGTTTAACAGATTTATTTGTTTTAAAGCACTGGCAATCCAATGGAGTAAACCCGTTCCGCAAAAGTGGCGTGGTCTTGTGATTAGCCATATTTGAAAATGTGTAAGTAGATTTCTCATACCAGTCCCATGACTGACTCGTAGTTTGTTTCACTTGCAAACTCGGGTGCCCCTTTTTCTACACCAGCAGCCTTGTATTCAGGTTTTAGCAGGCTCTTTCTGGATAGCTGGAGCTGAAGATGGATTATATCATTTATCTCTTTTTATGCTGTTCAGCTCCTATTATACATATTATGTTTTCTTTTTCGTTGTAGACATTTTATGTATAGCTAAACCGTATTTTGTACTAAGTATGATCCTATATACTGTGTAACTTTGATGATTATATTTATCCAGTGAATTCTATTATAAATTATCTGGTGTATTAAATTATTTCTGTTCTGCTATTATCTGTTTATGTGTTATATTCCAATGATTACCCTTGCACCGTCTCATCGGGGTTGGGGTTGTCACAGTTTTTGTTTCAAAAATCAGTTCACTTAACTCCACTTGAGTTCATATTTATTTTATAACTCAAATCTGGATTTTTCTAATGGAAATTCAGATTTTATTTACTTAAAATCCTTTTAGTATTTTAAATAAACTATTATGATTTTATAAAGATTGTGGCATTGTTTTTCTGAAAATTTGATTTTGACATAACTCAAAATTTATAAGACGAAATCCATATTTTTCTCTTCCATTAGAAAATTAGTTTCCAAACGGTCCTGAAGATTTTTGTTTCAAAGAATTCCGATTTAAATTAAGTTCTAAATACTCAATTGAAGTTTAAAACGCCAATCTATGAACAGCCACGCCGCGGCGAGCTCGCTTTAATTATATTCAAAATAAATGTTAAACTTTGTTTAATTTAAATTTTAATCTCGTTCTAATATATATTTTAATAAATATTAAATCCAGTTTTCAAATCGAACTTTGTTTAATTTAAATCCACCAACTATTATAAATTTATTTATAACTCAATTTACTATATTAAATTCCAATCCCCTTTATGTAACAATCCGGAAAATCCGAACCAATTTAAAATTTTATTTTGGTAATTTTAATGATTTTTGAATATTTAAAATGATTTATTTTAAATAATAGTGACGAGAAATTTATTTCGAATAGAATTAGAACGTATATATTTATATAAATGTTTTAATAATAAAGGGAATTGGAAATGGTGCAGTAGTTTGAAAATTCGATTTCAAATTTTAAATGAATGTACAGGATTCAAAATAAACCAGATTTTAGCGAAACCAAAAATAATAGAATCTAATCGAAAATAACTTTCCAACGAATCCGAAAAATTGAAATTTCATAGCGAGAATAAAAAGTTATCCCCAGATGAAAATTCAGAATAGTCACTACGGAAAATATAGTCCTTAAAAATGGAAATTCTGCAAACACCTCTGTTTTTGACGAAACCGCTTTTGTTGGATCAGGGATGTTAAGTTATTCCTAGATTCCAAAATTCATAATTTTTGAAAGTAATATGTGAGCGTGGCAAAAGAAAACGTGTTCTAACAGTTTCAGTCAATTTGGATCGACCAGAAAACGACCATTTTTAAACGGTCTCCAAATTTGATGAAATTAGTTTTGTTAGAAACGTATCGTTAGTAAGAAGCTTGAAAATATTTTTTGGGAATTTTTAGAGTTCGTATGTGACCCCAATAAATTGAAAAGTGCGTTTAAATTCAATATATAGATTTATATTTTGATTTTGATGAAAACTGCTCGAAACAGCCGAACTGGCTTACAATACATATCCCATTGTGTTCGGAATGGGGGTAATTAGTCATGGCCGATAGTCGGTGGGTTTGATTTCGAGTCTAAAATAAAAACGCTTTTTGAAATCAAATAATAATAATAATATATATATAATCATATAATTTCCTCTCCCTCTTCTCTCTCATATTCAGATCGAAATAAAATAAAAAAAGGGAAAAGAGAGCGCGACGGAGGAGGGAGCCGCCGCGGCTCCTGGCGCTGCGCCGCCTGGCACAGGCGATCGCGCCACCCCTTCCCTCACCTTCTCCCCCTCCTCCGATCTGCCCGCCTCCCCTCTCTCTCCACCTTAAAAACCCCATACCCAAACCGCCTAAAAAAACCTAACTCCAGCCAATTGAGGGACTGACGCCCTCCTCTTACACACCCCAACCCCGAGTAGCCCCCCCCTCCATGATCACTCCACCACTCCTCCTCTTCGATAAGAAAAAGTAAGTTTTTAATCTGTTTTATTTTCTCATAAGTATTTAGTTAAACAAATAGGAAGATCAATTTTCATTTTTTTCATATATATAAAAATCATTTTTCTTTTTTTTCATAGGATAATGGCGGAAATTTTTATCAAACATAGAAAGGTTCGATTTTTATACATGTATTAAGGAGATAAAAACATGGATTTTATTTATATAAAGGGATGATTTTTAAAATCTAGATAGCAAATAAAAAGATTTGATTTTTGATGTAAGAAAAGATTAGAGTTTTCCTTATAGGAAAAATATTATTTTTATTGTATATGGAGAATAAAAATATGATTTTCATATTATAGAGAAAATAAAAATATGATTTTTATATTGTAGAGAAAATAAAAATGCGATTTTTACATATGTAGTAGAGATATAAAAATATAATTTTTATATAGAAAGAAGCGATGCAAAAATATGTGATTTTTATATATGATGTACCATAATAAAAAAATGTGATTTTTAAAATAAACATCATATTAAAAATAGGATTTTTACTATGAATAGTGGGAAAAGATAGCGATGGTATCGACGGAAATCAAAATGGAATCCATACCGTTCAGAAGGAAAGAATGACAGAGTGGAACCCAAAGGTGAAAACTTCTCACTTTAATTTTATTTTCTCGTTAAAATATATACTAGGGTGCAGGCGGTGCTTAGCAGCACCTGACACCCGTTGTCCACAGACCATGGGCGACTTGTTTGTTTGATTGATGGTGTTGTGAAAATTGATTGTGTGATGTGGAATGAAATAAAATATTTTATAGTTAAAAATGTAATTTTTAACGTGTATATGAATAAAATAAATATTTATAAACAAATCAGACGATTTGTTTATGTACACACACATTTGACTGATATTGATTGGGATTATAAATTTTACACATCGCCCAACTACACAAATAAAATTCATTATTTGTTGATTGAAACCCCACATGGGTATTGGGATGATATTGGACATACACTAGTCCCAATGATTAGCTGTATGTCAATCGATTGGTTGACAGACTGTTATAAGCATTAAATATTTATATTAAATATATATGTTTGGGATGAATATTTATAAACGGATTGTGTGTCTGAAATTGGATTTTATTCTGTGCTGATTGATTTCTATTAAATATATATCTATTTGGCGGTGAAGAATTTATTCTCTTGCTTGATGCCCTTCTCTGAGACGTACGAGCTCAGAGGTTATATATCGATAGATATCAGTTGCATGGCATGAATTGCCTGTATGGCATGCTGAGATGCAGTGATCAAGGCTTTTGTTGAAAAGAAGAGTCTTGTGGTTGATGATCAAAGCACGGCATGTGTGGCGTAGCTTTGTGTATGGCATTAATTCGCGAGCTTCACACCTCGGTATGAGTTAAAAACGAGATCGGACCGTAGGGGAACATGACGTTTCTTTCTAGCTATGGATGGTGTCAGCATTTTGCAAGCCTTGACATTTAATTTATTTTTACCTATGTAGTTGCTGGATTGCAAGGCACCTCGGTTATACCCGTATCTTCGGAGCCGATAGATAGGTCCGATAGGACCGGGAAACGTGTGTTCCGGAATAACAAATCCTCAAACGTAGTGGAGGACCGGCCCAACCAATTCCAAGGGCTGCCCAGAGTGCATAGTCCGGAGACATTTGCTAAAGTGTCTTGAAGCGGTGAGGAGCCATCCCTGGCCTCGACTCATGACGGAAATCCAATTTCCAATACATGACATTCAGTTTTATTTGTAGAGCCTAGTATGGCGACATAGTGGGATGGGGCACTATGTTGTCTATGATTGATACATTTATATTTGAAGTTGTTTTCATACACTTTACACTATAATAGTATCAAAATGATTTGTCTATACGTACCAAGCATGTTTGGCTATTATAAGGTAAAACTCTATCCTCCAGCTTGCGTTGCATTGTGTGATGGGACCTGAGTCATATAATAGCTTCAGTTTTCGAAAAAGCATTGCGTTGTTTATTCTATGCACTGGTATTATTGGGAGGAATCCCGTTCCGTGTTATACGGCGTGGTCCCTTGAATTACTCTCTTTTAAAGTAAAGTTTTAAATAATTGTTTTAGTTCTCATACTAGTCACATGACTGACCTGGAGTTTATTGTTTTAACATAAACTCTGGGTGCCCCTGTTTTCTACACGGGCAGCTATTAGTTTTAGTTTTGCAGATATATATTCACAGGATCATGGTTTACAGCTGGAATGATATCCGGAAAGCTCTGTATCCGTTTATCTCCTTCAGTTGTGTTTTGTATTATTTTCCGCTGCAGTAATGTATTGTAATCTCTGATATTTTTCTGATGTGTAATATTTATTCATACTCTGTATATTCTTGTATTCTAATGGAATTGTTGTAATAAGCAATGAAATGTTCTTCTATTTGTGTTCTGATTCATCTTGTTCTCAAAGCAATTCGTTCTTTCCTTTACGGGGAAGTTCGGGTCGTCTCATTTGGTATCAGAGCTTTGGTTTACAAAGCTCGAGAACAAGACACGTTAGAACCGAACGAAAGAATTCATTAGAGATTGGATTAGTAATATCCAATGATAATGACTCGTTAGAGATAGGATCAGTAGTATCCTAGAACGAGTTAAAAGAGTGTTATTTTTTAAAATAAAAATGAAAACCAATATTGTTTTGAAAATTTAAAACCTTATTCAACGTATTTGAATATTTTATTTGTATTGAACTTGGACAATCCAATATATATAGATTTTGCATATATGCCTTGGAAACGTGTATTCTAAGTTTTAATATACTGGACAGATATAGAATCGCACTCTAGTCGCCCGTAGATGAAACTATTAATGACTATATAGCATCAGTAGTTTGTGTTAGTGTAACAACCCGTATTTTTACGATATATAAATTTTTACGGTATATAAATAATTTATTTAATTGTTTAAATAATGGTTTTGTTATTTAAAATGACCAGAATTTAATAATATTCAATATTTAATTGAAATAAATAATACAATAATATATTTAATTTCTGAAACAGTCAGAAATAGTGGAATTCACAAAATGCTGTGAATTGGATCATCGGTGATATTTAATTCAGTTTAGAACTGAATTAGAATAACAAATATATTATTTGAACGACAGTTGTATGTATAATTATATTATAATTAAAATCGAGCTCGAAATGGCGTGGCAGTTCTCTATGTGGCGATTTGAACTTCAACTGAATATACGGGGTTCGTTTTAAATCGAATTTCTACGAAACAAGAAACCTAGGAGCTGGTGAAGTATATTTTTCTGATGAAAGAGAAAAATCGGGATTTCATTGTGTAGATTTTGAGTTTTGTTCAAATCAAATTTTAGAAAAGTCGCTATGGAATTCCTTTGAAATTTATAAATATATATATTTATATTATAAAAGGGTTTTATATATAAATCGAATATCGATATAACTGGGAATTTTGAAGTATCGAGTTATAAATCCCAGTAGAGCTGTATGATATTTTATTGTGAATATATGCGATAATATTTATTTTAAATATTAAATTTAAGTGTTTTTAAATATATTTATATATTTAAATGGGTTATTTAGAGCTTTAAAAATAGCTAGTTTTGCAAACGACCTCAGAATTCGACGAAACTAATTTTGTTGGATCCGCAATATTAAATTATTATTAGATTTCAATTTCCGTGATATTTGAAGTCAGTATGTGGCTGTGTCGATTTTTAATGTGAAAAACAGTCAGTATTTCGACGTTTAAAAGTACGCTGTGTGAGCATACGAAGTCCGAATTCGATGAAACCAGTTTCGTTGGGACCGTAATGTCGAACTCTAGCTGTGTGTCAATTTTCATGATTTTTGGGTATCGTATGTGATTATAGGTATTTTTATTCAATAGATGCACATAGTGATGGCTTAAAATAAAATAATAAATATAAAAATAATATTTCTTCACTATAAAATACCCTTAACTATTTCTAAAACCTTACGCATCTCTTCATCTGGTCAAACCCAAATTTCCGCCGTAACTTTTGTTCAGGAAATTATTTTCGATCTTCAAAATTCCACAACAAATCAAAATAAATTCTATAAATCACAAAGTTTATATATTTGCACTCCTGAATGATAGGGCTTCAAGTCAGTAGGGATTTTATCTTGTTTGACAGCACTGTTGTTCGCTGTCCAGTAATAGCGTGAGTTCTAGGGTTCACGGAATCGGGAATTCGAAGCAATGGGTGGAACCATGGTGGTTGTAATCGAGTTTGTGAGGGGGCGAGACACTGATTTGGAATGTTTTGAAGGGTTCGATGGAAAAAAAATGTCGCGAGTACCGGTGGTTGCATGGAGAGGGACTATTCAATGGAAATCAAAAGGGGGGCGCAGCTGAAAATGGAGTGTGCAGATTTGGAGAGGATTAAAGTAGATGAATTTTGGTATGTTTGGTGAGATTTTAAGTGATGTATTGATCGAGCTTTTGGTGAAAGTTATGGTGTGAATGGCCATTGAAGATACAGCGAGAGGCACGGTTTAGTTTTGGGGAAGAAAGGAATTATAACGCTATAGTTAAAATCATTGTTTTAAAATAAAGAAGGGGACTCACAAATAAAATCCGAGTTACGTAAGGAAGTTGTTAAAGATTTAAAAGGTTGAACTTTGTCTATTTCGAGGTTAGGAATGTTGTTCAGTTAAGGTCTGAGAGGTAATTATACCAGTACTTGATTGACTTCATTTTTAGCTAAGGGATGGTTAAGGTTCGATAGTGAAGATTGATTAAGTAAATTTAGTTAATGAGTGTAATGGTTTAAATTGGCTTAGAGATGTTTTATTTAAACATATGTATGAAATCAAATGTATAAATTTTGGAAACATTTTCCAAATATAATCAGAGATATTTTCTAATCATAGAAAATGAAATGTTGATGAGAAAGGATACTGGAATGACAGTGATATGTGAAACAGAGATGGAAATGTTTTCCAATGATTGATGATGTATATTTCCTGAATTTAGAAAATAAGAAATATTGAGTATATAGAATTGGGAAATGAATAAATTAATGATTAATTTAAATTAAAGGAGATTAGTGTTGATTGATGATTGATCGATCGAATTTCTATCTGGAAATAAGATCGTTGGTTGTACACCTATTTTTCTTTGATTGTTAAATTACCGACTATCGAAGTTTTGACCGTTTTCATCGTCAATACGGAGAGACCGTGATCAGATTCATTATCTGAAAACCACTCTGTGTGGACGTTAGCATTGCAATCAAATATGATGGAGATAATGAAGATGGTGTTATGCAAGGGCTATCCGGTTTATAGAATAGTGCTGTCGGTTTGTCTAGTCCCAGGACAATGTGAATGGACGAATGTATGACAGAGTATATCTAACGGATCGCGTAAGTTCATCTCTTCAAACGTACTTACGTTTGGTGGCAGAGAAATTCGTTTCTCTTAGCTTTATATCCGTGGTATTTTTGGGGAAATCAATTTGTGATTTGGCGGGTATGACGATGTGGCATTCAAAGTGAAGGGTGGTCAGATGTATCAAGGATACGTTATGACCTCAAGCCTCATCAACCGGGAAATGACAGAAATCGGGCAGGCAGCATGGCTAAGTGGGTCACTCCCATTAAGGTGTATGTCACCTATCTAGAGAAAATCCATTTCATTCTTTTATCTATTATCGATGCTGTTCCTTTTCGGGAAACGGTGGGTAGCTCCCTACCTTTGGTGATATACATTCGATACACTCAAGCGAAATGAGTGGTCGGTCATGTGTGGGCCGGGTTGCAAGACGTTCTTGTTTAACCCAGTGTATTCGCCTCTAGAGATACACTGTCGGCAAGTGGTCCCATACATTTTCATAGCCGGAATCCAATCTCCAATAAGTGCCAACGATTTTGTTTGTATACTATATATGTGGAACGTGAGATGCAAGCGTTCTGCTAGATTCTAATTACTTGTGACTAGACATTATTATAATATCAGAAAAGTATTTCCAAAACTGTTTTGGGTTATCATAAGGTAAAAACCATCCGTTTTTATGTGTGAATTGGTCTTACGATTACCTTTTCTTTTGAAAAGGATTTTGAAAGGTTAAACCAAATGATTTGAGTTTACTCACACCAGTCCCATGACTGACCCATAGTTTATTTTGTTTTGTTTTCCCTAAACTCTTGGGTGCCCAAATTTGTATGGGCAGTCAAGTAGTTCAGGTATTTACAGATATACTTGGAGGAGCTTGAAGCAGGAGGCTTCAGGATTATATATGTAACATCCCATAAATTTTACCAAGTTGATTTGGATTTTTTTATATGAATTTGGATTTTATTATATAATGTTGAATTTTCTGAATATATAATTGTTTTATAAGGTTTGAATATATGAATTTTTAATTTTGAATAAAGTATCTGGTTTTACTTTATAAATTATGATTTTTGTATAAGGAAGATTTATTTTAAAAGTTTTTATTTAATTTATAAGATTTCATGTTTAAGTAGTAATATTTTCAAATTTTGATAATATTGATTTGTGAATGATTTTTGTAAAGGATAATTTATTTTATGATTTTTACAAGAATGATTATTTTATTACTTAAATATTTTATTATTAATAAGTGATAATATTATTTTAGTTTTATAGAATATTTTAACTTCCACAATGATTTGTCGAGTTCTAAACCTCATTTATAATTCATATTTAAAATAACAATGAAGAAGTATTTTGAAATATTGTGTATGTTAAAATCTTAAGTAATATTTTGGTTATATTCATATGCATTAGAACTTGCTACTTTTATAAGTATTACTAAGGTATAACAAAAAAAAAATTCAACAAATAAATAAATAAGTTAATTATCTCAACATGCATTGGTTGGGTTTTAAACAAGATTAGGTGTCTCATTAGGTGTCCTAATGCATGGTATTGGTAAGCCATGTGTCCCTTTTCTAATTAATTAAATAATTTGTAAATTCATATATATAAAAGAAACATATTTTCCCTGATCAAACGACAGAAGAAACTCTCGACCTCCATCTTCTTCTTTCTCAGTTGATTCACAGTAAATGAACAAACCATATTCCTATCCATTCAAAAATCAATAACTCTCAATCCATTCAATTCCAACCTAGATGATTAATGCGAATGTGGTCTGGATCACCATTTATGATTTTTAGAAATTGACAGATTCATATTTCATCAACAATCAAAAGAGAAATTCATGTTTTACAGAAAAATCAAAATTTGCATAAGAAACTTCTAAAAATCTTTTCTTCCAATCCGTGAAGAATTGAATCGTGTCGTTAACACCGCAGCGATCAGAAGGTAACGTAGTATTTTTCATGCGAAAATGACTCGATTCTGTGCCGATGATTTCTAATGTTCAAAATTAGGTTTACAGTTCATTGGAGATTCGTGCGACGATGTTCGAATCCGAGTATGGCGTTGCGATGAGAATGGAGAGAGCTTTCGTATGGCAAAAATTGGCGGAGTTCGATGCTGGAATGGGGAGTGCGACATATGGGAGTCACGCATTTTTTCTTGCTCCAGGTTTCGGCGTCGAGGGAGTCACATTTTGAAGGAAGACATCGGGGCTGAAGTGATGTAGTGGAATCGAACGAGGAGATGAGAAGGAGTTTGTCGGCGGTCTCGAATCGAAGTTTAGTGGAAAGGTTGGTGCGTTCATGTGCACGACGTGCACGGTTTGGATGGGTTCAAAGAAGAGGTGTTGAAAAGAACAGGAGGAAGAAGAAGAAGAGGAGATTGGGCCGCGGGTAGAATGTTGGAAGCAATTGGGCTTTGGGCTTTAGGTATGTTTTAATTAATTTGTTTAGTTTAGATTTTATTTAGATCTTTAAACACCAATATCTCACTCGATTTTAACCCGATTAAAACACCTTTGGATCCGTTAGAACCGTATCGGGAAGAAGAATACGATGATGTATAATTTTGATAGTTTTGGTTAAGATATAAATTATAATAAAAATAAATTAAAATTCCCTTATATAGGAATATAATTAGCAGAACAATCATCAACTGCTAATCAAAATGGATCGAGAACAGTACGAGTAGCGGTGGCAGTGTCCGTTGGTCTGTCCGTCTGGGTAATGAAGATGTTGGAGCTAGTATGGTGAGAACTTCTAATTTAAATTAATTTATTTAAATTAGTTAATTATAATTTGCTGAGATTAATTATAATTAGTGATGATGATTGTGTGATGGATATTGATATTTGAATGGTTGTTCATGAATTAGATAATACACTGAACACTAGTAAGCGTTATTGTCTGTAATGCTTGTACACAGTCAAATGTTTGTTGTGATAGTGAACCCTTATCCATCTGATCGTCTAGTTCATTTGGATAAATATAATTTCATTGTATGATATCACACACCAACACGCCATGGTCGTGGAATATATGGGTGATCGACTTTGAATCTCCTTCCAATATCGATTTTTGTTTAATTATTAAATAATATTTAAAATGTTAGTTTTGAATTAAATATCAACTTTTTAAATGTTGAATTAGGATTGGAAAAAAAATTTGAACCATGCATTGATTTTTTGTTTTAACTCGAAATGAGATTTTTAAATTTGAATATGGTTTTATATATATTATAATATACACCAGAACATTCTAGGATGACAGAGAGGATAGTGTCTAGGCTTGGGTTTGGAAATTCAGTTTCCTGCTCTCCCTGGCTATCCCTAACTGATCCGACAACGGGATGGTAAATTCGAAATATAATTTGAAATATATTTTGGAACTGTTTCAAATGATTTGGAAATATAAAGAAAATTTGAAAAGGATTTGAATAATTCATATTTAAATCATTATATGGTTTGAATAGAAGATACTATGATGCAACAATTCATAAATATTAATTTCAAGTTTTAATGGATTATTTAGAATTAACTTGACTTGAAATAAGGCGCGTTGGATTTCAATAATAATAGTATTTGAATAAGGAGAACAATTTCGATTTTCGACATATGATTTCGAGTTATATTCAAACAAATTTGAAATGCGTGTAATTGTCGATCAGAACGGAAATCGAATAAAACAAGTTTATTAAGTGCCGAAATTTATGATAACTCCTAAAAAGGAGATTTGAATTGGAATACTTGCATTTCGAGTAATTTTAATTATTATTTTTCAATTTAAAAAGGGTTATTTTTAATAGCGGTACTTTAGTAACATTCCCAATGCTATTATTGGTTTGGAATTTAAAGAAGGAACCATTATTTGACTATAGGGATGATTTTAAAGGTTGTTAAAATATTGGAAATATTTATATGACATTGAAATGGCTTTTCCAAATTTTAATTTAGATATGGTTAGAGATAAATCTTCGAATGCTTGATATAAATTTGGTAAATAAAAAGTCTTATAATCTGAGGAATTTAAAAGGTAATCCATCATTATTCCGCTTATAATATAAGTTGGATACGGTAAATAATATTGAAGATAAGTTGATGGTATTTCTATCCAGATCTAATGTCGAAGAATTGAATAAATCTTTCAATTAAGATACGGGGTTTTCACCCTGATTGAAATAAGTTAGATAGAAATAATCTTCGATATTTGGTATGAAACCTCATGATGTAAACGTATGCTATCTGGGGAATTTGAAAGATATTATTATATCGTTATTCCACTTATGGTATTCGTTGATTATGAGAATTCATATCGAATATAGGTGGATAGATTTCTATGTAAACTATGATTCAATATCAATTGATTGGGTTTTGTCGTGAATCGTATCTTCAATAATATCATTCTTGAAACCCAATGAGATTGAATGGTGGAAATCCATATCGTAAATGGGGATTTAATCAAATCTTTGATTCAAGGGAATTAAAGGTAAGAAATTAAAGAGAAAGTATCATCTTTGATTTCAAAGAAGAGTTTAAGATGATAACAAGATGTATGGATTTAAAGTAATTCAAATCTTGGGTCATAAATGAATTGGTAACTATGTGGAAGGAGATTTGAATTGAAAAGCCGGTGTGAACCATAGCTAATGTTTAAAGTACGCTTATTGCTTGGAAAGACCGGGATCGAGCATATGTTCGAAAAAACCATTCCAAGTAATAATACGACGTTATTCAAGACTTGGTAACGACGAATGAAGACCGGGAATATTTGAATTGTTTAGACTGATTGTTGATTTATGTCTTGGTTGGGTATGCCACCCAATACAAGGTATGGGTTGCATGAGACCTGAACATATTCAAGTATTTTCGGGTGGTTGTTCCGTTCAGACCCAGGACGGACTTGTATGGATGGTGTGTCTGACATTGAAATTGACCGCATAGCATGGATTTCCGTTAATGTATATCGGATTTGTGGCAATATATTATTCATGTCTCTAAGTCATATGAACTTAGAGGGTATGCATTGATTTAAATCAGTGATATGTCGTGAATTGTCAATGTGGCATACCCAAGTTATGAGACGAACTAGTGATGATCAAAGAATGCCTTATCGAAGCATCGCTTTGCGTATGACGTGACATCAACAAACCTCACACCCCGGATTGATGAGAAACTGGCGGTTAGATTTTATACTTATATATGAATAAATGATGAAGCTGTGCAGCAGTGGGAAACCACTTATGAACCTGGGGAAGTTGGGTATGTTCGGGGGGCCGTGTATGGTCGAAAACCGTTGATCTGCCCTGACGATGTGTAGTCGGTGTCCGCGTATGGTCGAAAAAGCCGTTGAAGCACTTCATTTTTTATCCCTGATTGATCTTTCGTGCCAGGAATCATCAAGTTGGAAACCCAAATTTCTTATGCGAGCCATACGATTTTGATTGTATATATATATGGCAACATATATTATGGGGTATATGCTGTCTAGGATTAATACATTTACTTGCGAAATGTTTTCCACACTATATATATTATGGTATTGAAGATAATTTTTCGTGTGAAAGCATATTTGGTTGTCATAAGATAAAACTCGTCCATCTGGTGTGCGCTTGCATTGTGTGATGTGGGACGAGCTTATGATAGCTTCATTTTCAAAAGACATTGCGCATTTATATGCACGGGTATTCACATGGAGTAAATCCGTTCCGCGTTAGCGGCGTGAGCCGGTGAAGTTCCCATCTTTAAAAATGAATCTAACTGTTTGAGTTCTCACACCAGTCCCACGACTGACCTGGAGTTTATTGTTCCCTCACCTAAACTCTGGGTGCCCATGATTTTTCGCACGGGCAGCCAGTAGTTTAGTTTTGCAGTTATGGATCGCTGGAGCAGGATTTAGAGCGCTTTTAGAGTTGGAGTCCACGATAGAATTGAAGCTTCCGCTGTGTTTTGATCTTCCGCTGAGAGTAAAGTTATTTTCTTTTCTTCCGCTGTGTATATATTTGTAACTCTGATATTCTATGTAACTCTGATGTAACATTGTAATTTGCAATGAAAGTCCTATTATTTTGTTTAATATATGTATGTACCCATAACAATTCGTCTTTGTGAACGGTTTAAGTTGGTTTAATTACCGGCAAGAACCGGGCAAAAAGATGGGTCGTTACAATTGGTATCAGAGCCAGGTTATACAAAGCTATAGGGTACATACATATTTGGACAAAGAATAGGACTCCTCAGAGTTATATTATCTCATTAGAGATAGGGTTAGAAATACCCTAGAATGAGATCTCGGAATATTATGACGAGAGAGCGTATTTTGAAACCTATATAAGGTATTTTTGAACAAGTAAATCATTTTGAAACGATGATTATTTGAAATATATTGAAATTTAATTTGAAATAAGGATTTTGATTGTTTTATTCGACGTCACAATTGGACTATCGAGTATGTAAGGATTTTTAATATACGTCTGATCAACGTGTATGCGAAGTCCAATATATACTAGGTAGATGTAGGGTCACACTCTAGTCGCTCGAGGATGATTTTACTGATGACCATGGCACCATCGGTAATTATTTTCGAGTTTCGAAAGTGGGATGACCGCATGGTTTCAATTAACACGTCGAGGAATACTTGAACCATTTCAATATAATGTAAGCCAATATGTTATAGATGCGAAACCAATTATCTTGATAATAACAAAAAAGGATATTGTAAAAGTAAACTATACTTAAGAATTAGAGAGAACATGTAAGTATGAAAATTAATTAAGAGATTTTATCGATACCATCCCTTAAGGAATTTGAAGATGATTTAGGCTTAGGTTACGAATTTGTTTTAAGAGATGATTCTTGACTTAAGATTAAAAATGATTTTAAAAGGGTTAATTTAAATCGTAACAAACATCAAAGTAGGAAAATTTTGAATCTTTGAAATATTAAATGTGAAGAAATGAGTTCTGAAGTTGTTAAGATAAATATTTCAAATAACCCTAGCTTGAACCTGTATACGCATAATTAGAGTGCGCAGAGGAAGCGTGATGGTATTTTATAAAACTGTTTCAAGAGATTTTCTGGCTAGTCGAGTAAGAAATTGTTAGAATTTTTAAAGTGGATTTAGAAAAAGTGTTATTCGATGAGGTGAATACAACAACTAAAATATGAATATTAAATGAGTATAAATTTAACTTATAAATGGGTTAATATGAGATTATATTTGAAACGATTGGAATCAGAATTTGAAAATGAATGAGTGTTTCAGAAACATAATTCTATCTCTTTCCTTGTCGCTAGTTTTACTTGACCCATTGTCATCTTTTGATTATCACCTCAAATGGTCGTGCTTGAAATTTTAACTATCCAACTTTATTCCTGAATTCTTCCTTTGCCCTGCTCTGATAAAGTCGTGAACAAGTGAACTAATTTGAATTTGAAATCAGTATTTTGAGTTACTTCTTAAATTAAGCTTGAAATTGTATTTAGAGCAATAGAATTCCTAATACTGAAGTTAACCAAGATGGTATTTTGCAGGATAATTGAATGATTATAAGAAGGATTATTTGGGAATTTGGATTTAAATTCTAAGTTAAGCACTTAGTCTTATAATTGATGAGGAAATCATGGGTTTCATAAGAGTAAGTTAGAATAATAATTTCCAAACTTTAAGATCTTCTTAGGGTCGTAGACCTCTAAGTACTAGGCAATATCTATCCTAGTTTCTCCTTAGTGGTAGGATAGCAGCTCTAAGTCTAACTCAGAGAATTCGATTATAAACAAGACCGTGACAACCCTAGTAATCAAAAGATTATAAAAGTTTCCTTATACTCTACTTTAGTGAGAATTATATAGAGTACCCTGAGAATGATATGAGCCTTGGTTCTGACCATTACATTCCGATATGTTGAGAGAGAAATTCGAATTTAAAAATTTGTGAAGGAGTTTAAATTTAATCGACTTCCTTTTCGAGGACGAAAAGTTTCTAAGGGGGGGTGAATGTAACATCCCATAAATTTTACCAAGTTGATTTGGATTTTTTTTATATGAATTTGGATTTTATTATATAATGTTGGATTTTCTGAATATATATTTGTTTTATAAGGTTTGAATATATGAATTTTTAATTTTGAATAAAGTATCTGGTTTTACTTTATAAATTATGATTTTTGTATAAGGAAGATTTATTTTAAAAGTTTTTATTTAATTTATAAGATTTCATGTTTAAGTAATAATATTTTCAAATTTTGATAATATTGATTTGTGAATGATTTTTGTAAAGGATAATTTATTTTATGATTTTTACAAGAATGATTATTTTATTACTTAAATATTTTATTATTAATAAGTGATAATATTATTTTAGCTTTATAGAATATTTTGATTTCCACAATGATTTGTCGAGTTCTAAACCTCATTTATAATTCATATTTAAAATAACAACGAAGAAGTATTTTGAAATATTGTGTATGTTAAAATCTTAAGTAATATTTTGGTTATATTCATATGCATTAGAACTTGCTACTTTTATAAGTATTACTAAGGTAAAACAAAAAAAAACAAATTTCAACAAATAAATAAATAAGTTAATTATCTCAACATGCATTGGTGGGGTTTTAAACAAGATTAGGGGTCTCATCAGGTGTCCTAATGCATGGTATTGGTAAGCCATGTGTCCCTTTTCTAATTAATTAAATAATTTGTAAATTCATATATATAAAAGAAACATATTTTCCCTGATCAAACGGCAGAAGAAACTCTCGACCTCCATCTTCTTCTTTCTCTGTTGATTCACAGTAAATGAACAAACCATATTCCTATCCATTCAAAAATCAATAACTCTCAATCCATTCGATTCCAACCTAGATGATTAATGCGAATGTGGTCTGGATCACCATTTATGATTTTTAGAAATCGACAGATTCATATTTCATCAACAATCAAAAGAGAAATTCATGTTTTATAGAAAAATCAAAATTTGCATAAGAAACTTCTAAAAATCTTTTCTTCCAATCCGTGAAGAATTGAATCGTGTCGTTAACACCGCTGTGATCAGCAGGTAACGTAGTATTTTCATGCGAAAATGACTCGATTCTGTGCCGATGATTTCTAATGTTCAAAATTAGGTTTACAGTTTATCGGAGATTCGTGCGACGATGTTCGAATCCGAGTATGGCGTTGCGATGAGAATGGAGAGAGCTTTCGTATGGCAAAAATTGGCGGAGTTCGATGCTGGAATGGGGAGTGCGACATATGGGAGTCACGCATTTTTCCTGCTCCAGGTTTCGGCGTCGAGGGAGTCGCATTTTGAAGGAAGACATCGGGGCCGAAGTGATGTAGTGGAATCGAACGAGGAAATGAGAAGGAGTTTGTCGACGGTCTCGAATCGAAGTTTAGTGGAGAGGTTGGTGCGTTCATGTGCACGACGTGCACGGTTTGGATGGGTTCAAAGAAGAGGCGTTGAAAAGAACAGGAGGAAGAAGAAGAGGAGATTGGGCCGCGGGTAGAATGTTGGAAGCAATTGGGCTTTGGGCTTTAGGTATGTTTTAATTACTTTGTTTAGTTTAGATTTTATTTAGATCTTTAAACACCAATATCTCACTCGATTTTAACCCGATTAAAACACCGTTGAATCCGTTAGAACCGTATCAGGAAGAAGAATACGATGATGTATAATTTTGATAGTTTTGGTTAAGATATAAATTATAATAAAAATAAATTAAAATGCCCTTATATAGGAATATAATTAGCAGATCAATCATCAACTGCTAATCAAAATGGATCGAGAACAGTACGAGTAGCGGTGGCAGTGTCCTTTGGTCTGTTAGTCTGGGTAATGAAGATGTTGGAGCTAGTATGGTGAGAACTTCTAATTTAAATTTATTTATTTAAATTAGTTAATTATAATTTGCTGAGATTAATTATAATTAGTGATGATGATTGTGTGATGGATATTGATATTTGAATGGTTGTTCATGAATTAGATAATACACTGAACACTAGTAAGCGTTATTGTCTGTAATGCTTGTGCACAGTCAAATGTTTTTTGTGATAGTGAACCCTTATCCATCTGATCGTCTAGTTCATTTGGATAAATATAATTGCATTGTATGATATCACACACCAACACGCCGTGGTCGTGGAATATATGGGTGATTGACTTTGAATCTCCTTCCAATATCGATTTTTGTTTAATTATTAAACAATATTTAAAATGTTAGTTTTGAATTAAATATCAACTTTTTAAATGTTGAATTAGGATTGGAAAAAAATTTTGAACTATGCATTGATTTTTTGTTTTAACTCGAAATGAGATTTTTAAATTTGAATATGGTTTTATATATATTATCATATACACCAGAACGTTCTAGGATGACAGAGAGGATAGTGTCTAGGCTTGGATTTGGAAATTCAGTTTTATGCACTCCCTGGCTATCCCTAACTGATCCGACAACGGGATGGTAAATTCGAAATATAATTTGAAATATATTTTGAAACTGTTTCAAATGATTTGGAAATATAAAGAAAACTTGAAAAGGATTTGAATAATTCATATTTAAATCATTATATGGTTTGAATAGAAGATACTATGATGCAACAATTCATAAATATTAATTTCAAGTTTGAATGGATTATTTAAAATTAACTTGACTTGAAATAAGGCGCGTTGGATTTCAATAATAATAGTATTTGAATTAGGAGAACAATTTCGATTTTCGACATATGATTTCGAGTTATATTCAAACAAATTTGAAATGCGTGTAATTGCCGATCAGAACGGAAATCGAATAAAACAAGTTTATTAAGTGAAGAAATTTATGATAACTCCTAAAAAGGAGATTTGAATTGGAATACTTGCATTTCGAGTAATTTTAATTTTTTTTTCAATTTCAAAAGGGCTATTTTTAATAGCGGTACTTTAGTAACATTCCCAATGCTATTATTGGTTTGGAATTTAAAGCAGGAACCATTATTTGACTATAGGGATGATTTTAACGGTTGTTAAAATATTGGAAATATTTATATGACATTGAAATGGCTTTTCCAAATTTTAATGTAGATATGGTAAGAGATAAATCTTCGAATGCTTGATATAAATTTGGTAAATAAAAACTCTTATAATCTGAGGAATTTAAAAGGTAATCCATAATTATTCTGCTTATAATATAAGTTGGATACGGTAATTAATATTGAAGATAAGTTGATGGTACTTCTATCCAGATCTAATGTCGAAGAATTGAATAAATCTTTCAATTAAGATACGGGGTTTTCACCCTGATTGAAATAAGTTAGATTGAAATAATCTTCGATATTTGGTATGAAACCTCATGATGTAAACGTATGCTATCTGGGGAATTTGAAAGATATTATTATATCGTTATTCCACTTATGGTATTCGTTGATTATGAGAATTCATATCGAATATAAGTGGATAGATTTCTATGTAAACTATGATTCAATATCGATTGATTGGGTTTTGTCATGAATCGTATCTTCAACAATATCATTCTTGAAACCCAATGAGATTGAATGGTGGAAATCCATATCGTAAATGGGGATTTAATCAAATCTTTGATTCAAGGGAATTAAAGGTAAGAAATTAAAGAGAAAGTATCATCTTTGATTTCAAAGAAGAGTTTAAGATGATAACAAGATATATGGATTTAAAGTAATTCAAATCTTGGGTCATAAATGAATTGGTAACTATGTGGAAGGAGATTTGAATTGAAAATCCGGTGTGAACCATAGCTACTGTTTAAAGTACGCTTATTGCTTGGAAAGACCGGGAACGAGCATATGTTCGAAAAAACCATTCCAAGTAATAATACGACGTTATTCAAGACTTGGTAACGACGAATAAAGACCGGGAATATTTGAATTGTTTAGATTGATTGTTGATTTATGTCTTGGTTGGGTAGGCCACCCAATACAAGGTATGGGTTGCATGAGACCTGAACATATTCAAGTATTTTCGGGTGGTTGTTCCGTTCAGACCCAGGACGGACTTGTATGGATGGTGTATCTGACATTGAAATTGACCGCATAGCATTGATTTCCGTTAATGTATATCGGATTTGTGGCAATATATTATTCATGTCTCTAAGTCATATGAACTTAGAGGGTATGCATTGATTTAAATCAGTGATATGTCGTGAATTGTCAATGTGGCATACCCAAGTTATGAGACGAGCTAGTGATGATCAAAGAATGGCTTATCGAAGCATCGCTTTGCGTATGACGTGACATCAACAAACCTCACACCCCGGATTGATGAGAAACTGGCGGTTAGATTTTATACTTATATATGAATAAATGATGAAGCTGTGCAGCAGTGGGAAACCACTTATGAACCTGGGGAAGTTGGGTATGTTCGGGGGGCCGTGTCTGGTCGAAAACCGTTGATCTGCCCTGACGATGTGTAGTCGGTGTCCGCGTATGGTCGAAAAAGCCGTTGAAGCACTTCGTTTTGTATCCCTGATTGATCTTTCGTGCCAGCAATCATCAAGTTGGAAACCCAAATTTCTTATGCGAGCCATACGATTTTGATTGTATATATATGGCAACATATATTATGGGGTATATGCTGTCTAGGATTAATACATTTACTTGCGAAATGTTTTCCACACTATATATATATTATGGTATTGAAGAGAATTTTTTGTATGAAAGCATATTTGGTTGTCATAAGATAAAACTCGCCCATCTGGTGTGCGCTTGCATTGTGTGATGTGGGACGAGCTTATGATAGCTTCATTTTCAAAAGACATTGCGCATTTATATGCACGGGTATTCACACGGAGTAAATCCGTTCCGCGTTAGCGGCGTGAGCCGGTGAAGTTCCCAACTTTAAAAATGAATCTAACTGTTTGAGTTCTCACACCAGTCCCACGACTGGCCTGGAGTTTATTGTTCCCTCACCTAAACTCTGGGTGCCCATGATTTTTCGCACGGGCAGCCAGTAGTTTAGTTTTGCAGTTATGGATCGCTGGAGCAGGATTTAGAGCGCTTTTAGAGTTGGAGTCCACGATAGAATTGAAGCTTCCGCTGTGTTTTGATCTTCCACTGAGAGTAAAGTTATTTTCTTTTCTTCCGCTGTGTATATATTTGTAACTCTGATATTCTATGTAACTCTGATGTAACATTGTAATTTGCAATGAAAGTCCTATTATTTTGTTTAATATATGTATGTACCCATAACAATTCGTCTTTGTGAACGGTTTAAGTTGGTTTAATTACCGGCGAGAATCGGGCAAAAAGATGGGTCGTTACAATATAGCTATTGCTATTTTCGCTGTGTGTAAGTGTTGTACTCTAATAATGTTATTATACTGTTTTTATTGCAAAGTTATGATATGTATTATATTTTATTCGTCCGCTGTGAGATTCGTGTTTACTCCGATTGTGTTCTTCTTCTTCTATTCTAATTTTCTATCTTATCTATTCTTACCCTCTAACTTCTTTCTATTAACTTTCCAATATTTTTCGATGTTTGGTTAGTCATCATTGAGTTTATGGCGATAACCAAATTCGAAAAAAACCGGGTTGTTACAGTTCGAGTTTCGAAGGTGTGATATCTATATATTTCCAATTGATTGATGTGAGAACCAAAACTAGATAGGGTTTATTGTTGTGAATTGGCATCAAAATCCTGATTTTCTGTGTGTGTATCAAAATTATGAATTTGAAACATTAATTCACTAATTGATTGATGATTGTGTTGTATGATTATCCCTTTAAACCATTATGTGAATGCATGGTAAATTTAACCAAATTGTACCAAATATTGAACTGAATTGAAAATTGTTTGGAATTGCATGCATATACATGTGTATCCATTGAACAGGTCATTGCAAGGAGGCTAGGGCAGAGGAATAAAATTGTTTTCCCGACAAATAGGTACATGTTTATTGTACTTCTTGGGGTTTTTGATGATTTTATGAGCCGATTGGCTGGCCACTTGGCTGTTTCTTTTTCTTTTTGGATTGGAGAGGCCTGTATGGCGATTTCGGGATTTTCTCGGTGCTCCCGTACACGGGAGGTTATGGCGATTTTTTTTTGAAAGTTTAGGGTGTTAGCCAGATTTTTGAAGAATTTGAAAAGTTCTTAGAAACTGAAAGGTTGAAGAACTTAAGCCATAATGAAAAAAATGAAAGTTGAGTTGATTAGTGAATCAACTTTCAGCTCCGTTCCCTTTCGAGGACGAAAAGATTTTAAGTGGGGGAGAATGTAACAACCTGAAAATCCGAGCTAGTTTAAAATTTTTATGTTGGCAATTTTAATGAATTTTGAATATTTAAAATGATTTATTTTAAATAATAGTAATGAAAACTTTATTTCGAATAGGATTAGAATGTATATATTTATATAGATCGTCGTTAGAATATAATTATTTATTTTTAATTATAAAAGGAAATGGGAATGGCGCGGTAGTTTGAATGAACAGGATTCAAAATAAATCGGATTTTAGTGAAACCAAAAATACTAGAATCTAATTGAAAATATCTTTCAAAGAATACGAAAAATTGAAATTTCATAGCGGGAATAAAAAGTTATGCCCAAATGAAAATTTAGAATAGTCGCTATGGAAAATATAGCCCTTAAAAATGGAAATTTTGCAAACGACCTCCGTTTTCGAGAAACTACTTTTAGTGGATCAGTGATGTCAAGATATTGCTAAATTCAAAAATTCGTAATTTTTGAAAGCATTATCTGAGCGTGGCAAAAGAAAACATTTTCTAACAGTTTTAGTCAATTTAGATCGACCAGAAAATGACCATTTTTCAAATGGTCTCCAAATTTGACGAAATTAGTTTTGTTAGAACCGTATCATCAATATGAAGCTATAAAATATTTTTCAGGAATTTTTAGAGTCCGTATGTGGCCCCGATAAATTAAAATGTGCGTTCAAATTAAATATATAGAGTTATACTTTGATTTTGATGAAAACCGATCCAAACAGCCGAACTGGCTTATAATACATATCCCATTGCGTTCGGAATAAGGGTAATTAGTTATGGACGACAATCGGTGGGTTTAATTTCGAATCCAAAATAAAAAGGTACTTTTTGAAATTAAATAATAATAATATATATATATATATATAATTCCTTCTCCCTCTTCTCTCTCATATTCAGATCGGAATAAAATAAAATAAAAGGGAAAAGAGAGTGCGACGGAGGAGGGAGCCGCCACCACTCCTGGCGCAGCGCCGCCTGGCGCAGGCGATCGCGCCACCCCCTCACCTTCTCCCCCTCCTCCGATCTGCCTGCCTCCCCTCTCTCTCCACCTTAAAAACCCCACACCCAAACCGCCTAAAAAAACCCTAACTCCAGCCACCTGAGGGACTGACGCCCTCTTCCGACACACCCCAACCGCGAGCAGCACCCCCCCCCCCCCCGAAGCGGTCACACCACCACTCCTCCATGCGAAAATCAGCCTCCTCCTCATCGATAAGCAAAAGTAAGTTTTTAATCTGTTTTATTTTCTCATATGTATTTAGTAAACAAATAGGAAGATCAGTTTTCTTTTATATATATATATAAATCGGTTTTCTATTTTTCAAAGGATAACGGAGGAGATTTTTTTTAAACATAGAAAGGTTCGATTTTTATACATGTGTTAGGGTGATAAAAACATGGATTTTATTTATATAAAGGGATGATTTTTAAAATCTAGATAGCAAATAAAAAGATTTGATTTTTAATGTAAGAAAAGATTAGATTTTTCCTTATAGGAAAAATATGATTTTTATTATATATGGAGAATAAAAATATGATTTTTATTATATATGGAGAATAAAAATATTAATTTTATATTATAGAGAAAATAAAAATATGATTTTTATATTATAGAGAAAATAAAAATGCGATTTTTACATATGTAGTAGAGATATAAAAATATAATTTTTATATAGAAAGAAGTGCTGTAAAAATATGTGATTTTTATATATGAAGCACCATTATAAAAAAATGTGATTTTTAAAATAAATATCATATTAAAAATGGGATTTTTACTATGACCAGTGGGAAAAGATAGCGATGGTATCGACGGAAATCTAAACGGAATCCATACCGTTCAGAAGGAAAGAATGACGGAGTGGAACGCAAAGGTGAGAAATTCTTGCTTTAATTTTATTTTCTCGTAAAAAATATACTAGGATGCAGACGGTGATTAGCAGCACCCGACACCTGTTGTTCACAGACCATGGACGACTTGTTTGTTTGATTGATGGTGTTGTGAAAATTGATTATGTGATGTGGAATGGAATAAAATATTTTATAGTTAAAAATATAATTTTTAACGTGTACATGAATAAAATAAATATTTATAAAAAATCGGACGATTTGTTTATGTACACACACATTTGATTGATATTGATTGGGATGATAAATTTTACTCATCGCCCAACTGCACAAATAAAATTCATTACTTGTTTATTGAAACCCCACATGGGTATTGGAATGATACTGGAAATACACTAGTCCATGATTAGCTATATGTCAATCCATTGGTTGACAGACTGTTATAAGCATTGAATATTTATATTTAATGCTTATGCAGTGTAGAATGCACTTTGGATGATGGTTGACTATGTTTGATTGTTGTTGTGTACATGTGTGTATGAAATCCATATAAATCAAATTATATAGTACTTGACTGTGTCTGATTCCAGTTCAGAAAGAATGAATATTTTAAAATAACGAATATTTTAAAATGATGAATATTTTAAAATAATAATCGGTAAAAGATCAAAATTTGATTTTGATGTCCGATTTGGGATGGACACGAAAATATTTAAATATATAAAGCCGAGTTGATTAGACTGACGCCATTTTGACGTGGACGATATTTATATTGATTTTTTTCATTTTTATAATGAATATCGAAAAGGAAATGATTCTGAAATACAATGTTTTGAAATACTATCATTTATATATCAATGATATGGAATATTCAATTCTTATTTGAAATTGAATATGAAGTTGAAATCGTTTTGAAAATGAATTTAAAACGATTTATAAAATACGTTTTAAAAAGGAAATCAACGAAATATGTATAATATATATATTATTTATATGCAATGGCTTGAATAGAACGTGCCGCACTGCGGCAGTTCACGAATTTCGACCATTGACTTAGAATGGACATTACGGGAGATTCGACAGTCTGATCCTCCTAAAACCGGAACTGTTGGGTTCGTATCGAAAAGAGCTTTCTAACAAATATGAGAGATTTGAAATCTAATGGTTGGATTTGGAATTATGTCCAAATCAAATTTTGAAAAGGTCATTGTAAATGTAGTTCGATGGTCGTTTATGGAAATCGACTGTACGGGCCTTGATAAAATTATTAAAAATATCAATAATTTGTTTAAAATCATAATAAATGATTTGGAAAGAATTGGAATGAAAAATTCCATATTTGAAAAGATAAAAAAATATTTTCATTAAAATGAACTAGTTATGAACTAGAAAAATAATTTATTTATTTTAAGAAATATATAAATTGGGTTTGAAATGGTTTTAAAAATAAACAGAATTTCCAATATATGAATTGGAATGGATCTGAATTGAAATTATCCTCAGATTATTTCGATATTGGATTTCGTGATTATATGGATATTGTGGAGGAATTTGGAATATATATATCGTTATTCCAATACGATATTTGTTGGTTTCAGAATTTGATATTGAATATAAGCCGACATGTTTTCTCTTCAGAGCCTTGTCTTTAACATCAAATTGGATTTTGGGTTTGTCATGAATGGTATCTTTAGTAAACTGTTCTTAAACCCAATGGAGTTAAGAAAATTAGAATCTGACTGGAGATTAGCTAAGTTGAATGGTTTCTTGGGTATTGATCTGATGTTGGCTTCGGCCTTCGAGGTTAATACTTAGGGAATTGTTCTCTTACTAATTTACAGTTAGAGACTGATGGGATTTTGGGTTTGTCGTGAAATGTGTTTTAAATGGCACTGTTCTTAAACCCAGAGTGAAAAGAATAAATCTTTTAATTAAGATTTGAAGAAGAATTACCAATTAATCAACATTTAATTGGAACTGAAAATAGAACGTGAATTGGGTTTATTGTGAACTGTGTTTTTAACGACATTCATTCTTTAACCCGATTTATAGTGAAATGAGATGTGGAATTTATAAATCTTTTTATAAAGATTTAAGAGGAATTTTCCAATGTAAAGTTTTCAAATTTAATATATTTAATTGGAATTGAATTGAAATTGGATTTTGGATTTATCGTGAACGGTGTTTTAAATAACACTGGTTCTTTAACCCGATTAACAATGGAGTTAAGAGAATCAGAAACTAACTAGAGATTATTTAATTTGAATGGTTTCCTGGGTATTGATCTGATGTTAGTTTCATCCTTCAGGGTTAATACTTAGGGAATTGTTCACTTGCTAATTTAAGGTTAGAGGCTGATGGAATGGAATGTGATTTTGGGTTTCTCGTGAACCGTGTTTTAAATGACATTGGTTCTTTAACCTAGTTAAAGACAGGATATGATTTCCCAAGTTAAACAATTGTTAATATTGATTTTTGGGAAGATTAAAACCAAGTGCAGTTTTAATGAATCTTTAATTAGATTGAAATGATATCCAAAGGAAGATTAAAGAATAAATTTAAAAAAATTATCTTTGATAAAATTAATGGGAACCTTTCCCAAAGTATATGAATATTTGAATAAAAGAATATTCAGAATTGGAATGAGGCGTATGTTGTGTTTTTATAACATTAGTTTAATATATATGCGAGTTAGTCAGAAAGGCCGGTTTTATACCCATTCCGAATAACTGATTCGACGATAAGTCGACGATGAAGACGGTGGTTAAAGATCAGAGGTATTCACATCATTTGGATGATTACTGATGTCTTGATTGGGCTGTACACCCAAGACGAGGTAATAAGCGGTGATCGTCCAGACGTACTTGGAGATCGATGGATATGCGAGGATCTCTCCCCTGTATTAGACATATGAGGGAGGAATAAGGTGCCTCCGGTTTCGTTCAGACCCAGAACGGACTTATAAATGGATTGTGTGTCTGACATTGGATTTTATTCTGTGCTGATTGATTTCTATTAAATATATATCTGTTTGGCGGCGGAGAATTTATTCCCTTGCTTAACGCCCTTCTCTGAGGCGTATGAGCTCAGAGGTTATATATCGATAGATATCAGTGGCATGGCATGAATTGCCTTTGTGGCATACTGAGATGCAGTGATTAAGGCTTTTGTTGAAAAGCAGAGTCTTGTGGTTGATTATCAAAGCACGGCCTGTATGGCGTAGCTTTATGTATGGTGTTAATTCACGAGCCTCACACCTCGGTATGAGTTAAAAACGGGATCGAACCGTTGGGAGAACACAACGTTTCTTTCTAGCTATGGGTGGTGTCAGCGTTTTACAAGCCCTGGCATTTATATTATTTCTACCTATGTGGTTGTTGGATTGCGAGGCGCCTCGGTTATATCGGTATCTTCGGAGCCGATAGATAGGTCCGATAGGACTGGGAAACATGTGTTCAGGAATAACATCCTCAAACGTAGCGGAGGACCGGCCCAACCAATTCCAAGGGCTGCCAATAGTGCGTAGTCCTGAGACATTTGCTAGAGTGTCTCGAAGCACTATGGAGCCATCCCTAGCCTAGACTCATGACGGAAATCCAATTTCCAATACGTGACATTCAGTTTTATTTGTAGAGCCTAGTATGGCGACATAGTGGGATGGGGCACTATGCTGTCTATGATTGATACGTTTTATTTGAAGTTGTTTTCATACACTTTACGCAATTGTAATGACCCAGATTTTCAGCTATCTTGGTTATCCGATATACAACACATATCGAACATCCAAGGATCGAAAATACCGGTCATAAATGAAAGAAATTAGAGGGTGAGGAAAGATAAGATAGAAACTTAGAATAGAAGAAGAAGAAGAACACACATCAGAGTAACACGAACCTCACAGCAGAACTAATAACATATAATATATATAACATAACTTGAAATATACATCTGTACTTGAATATACATCATTATCAAAGTACAGCACTTATAACATAGCGGAAATAACTATAGCTATATAATCCTGAAACCTCCTGCTCCAAGCTCTTCCAGTATATCTGTAAATCTCGACTACTTGACTGCCTGTACAAATTTAGGCACCCAAGAGTTTAGGGAAAACAAAACAAAATAAACTCCGGGTCAGTCATGGGACTGGTATGAGTAAAACAGTTTAAAACAGTTCAAGCAGGTAAATGATATCTCATAAGACCACGCCGTATAACAAAACGGGTTTTCCCTTATGAGAATCCAAATTATCTTTATATCAAAAGCATTTTGATATTATAATAATGTCTATCAACCATAATATAATAATCATCTAGCAGAAACGCTTTCATCTCATGTTCTGCATATATAGTATACAATCAAAACCACAAGCACGTATTGGGTAATGGATTTCCAACTATGACAAGGTATGGAACCACCTTTTGCTAGTGTATCTCTAGAAAGGAATACACTGGGTTCAACAAGAACATCTTGCAACCCGGCCACACATGACCGACCACTCATTTCGCTTGAGTGTATTGAATGTATATCATCAACGGTTGGGATCAGCAACCATTTCCCGAATAAGACAGCATCAACAATAGATTTTTAGAAGTAAATGAAACTCTAGATCAGGTGATTATACACCCTACTTCGGAGCGACTGACTTAGCCATGCTGCTTGCCTGATTTCTGTCATTTACCGGTTGATGAGGCTAGAAGCTACGCTTTATCATCACATAAGATTCACTTTGAATGCCACATCGTCAAATCCATCAAATCACCGGTTGACGTCCTCAACCGTACATTATGTGTTAGCTAAAAGAAGTTTCCTTCTCCGCTTCCACTCTTGGTACGGTTGGAGAAATCAATATACGTGATCGTCTAGAAATACTCTGTCAGACATCCGTCCATACAAGTCATCCAGGAACTGGATGAACCGAAGGCACTATTCAATACATCCATCTTAGGAACTGTTATCTAAGACATATATAATAGCCCTTGCGCTTTACTCCGTCTTCAATTATCTTTGGCATATATGATTCGCAACGCTTATGCCAATACAGAGTGGTTCTTTGGATAATAATCCAACCGGTCACTCCATATTAACATCGTTAAATTGTCAAAACTTTGATAATCTGTGATTTAACTATCAAAGAAAAACACGTGTGCAAACAACGATATTATTTCCAGATGGAAATTCAATCAATCAATCATCAATCATATATATATATATATATATCTTAATATATATATATATATATTCATATTTCCTTATTTCATTTTTCATCTCCTATTTCCCTATAGAAAATATATGTTATTACCCATGGAAAACATTTCAATTTCTTGTTTTCTATATCAGAAAACACTTCTGGTTCTTATTTCGAAAACATTTCCAAAACTCCTTCATTGGCTTAGACAGATGTTTAGACAAACCATCGTGATGCCAAGTCAAACCATTACGCTTATTAACTAAATTCCTCTCCAACCTTCACTATCGAACCTTAACCATTCCTTAGTTAAAAATGGAGTCAATCAAGTTGGGGTAATACTGCCTCTCAGACCTTAACTGAACAACGTTTATAACCTTGAAATAGACAAAGTTCACCCTTTTAATTCTTTAACAACTTCCTTACGTAACTCTCCTTCGAATTATCTCTTATTCGATAATTCTTTCCTTCGAATAAGGTATATTCGATAACTCTATTCAATTTACTCTATTCGATTAACCCTTATCAATTAACTCTATTGGACTAACGCTATTGGATTAACTCTATTGGACTAGCACTATTTGATTAACTCTATCGGACTAACGCTATTGGATTAACTCTATCGGACTAACGCTATTGATTTACTCGTTTCACTTAACTCCTTTTGAATAAACAATATTCGATAACTCCTTTAACTCTATTCGAATAAACTATATTCGATTAACTCAATTGATTCTATTCGAATAAACTATATTCGATTATCTCCTTTTACTTAATATTCGATTAACTCATTTGCTTTAACTCTAATCGATTAACTCCATCGAATAACTAATAATCGATAACTCCTTTCCTTTTACTCTATTCGAATAACTAATTCGCCTAACTAATTCGATTTGCTTACTTTCGAATACTATATTCGATTAACTCCCTTCGAATAAACTATTCATTTATAAAGATTTACTTTTAGTAACGGTTCTTCACTTTACAAATGATTTCCTTTTTAGTAACGTTTTCCTTTTTATAACATCCTATTTAGTTATAAACAAATTTACTTTTTTATAACTCTGTTTATTTTCTAAATATTTCCTTTTTAATTCTATTTGTAAATGATTTTACGAATACCTCCTTTTCGGTTTCATTTGTAAAGGTTTTACAAATATTCCTCTTTCGATTCCATTTGTAAATGGTTTACAAATATCTCTCTTTCTGATTGATTTGTAAATGGTTTACAAACATCTCTCTTTCTGATTGATTTGTGAATGGTTTACAAACCTTTCTCGTTCTAATCTATTTGCAAATGGTTTGCAAATAATTCCTTTAGGGTTTCATTTCTAAGTATTTTCTATTTATAAATAATCCATTTATAAATAAATTTCTATTTATAAATATTCCATTTATAAATAATTCCTTTTATAAAATCTCCTTTGATTGTTATAAATATTATCTCTTTTATAAAATCCTTTGATTTTTTAAATAATCTATTTTCAATATTCATTTTGAAAATACCCTTTTCACCATTCCGGTATGTTATGGTATTTAACACATCAAATCACGATGACCAATATCGTTCAAACACATAAAATCGACAACAGATTTTAAACCACATCATATATCACAATATATGAAAAACAATAAAATAACTGTTGAGGAATCCAGACGGATTCCTCCAACCTTTTTCCCTATATCCACAGATGTTATACAATATAAAATCAACATCACTTTCAGTTCCATATGATATATTCTGTTAAACGGGATCAATATAGAAATTCAACTTACTGACTAGCAGTTTAATCCAACAGTCAACACACAGTCAATCAGCCAATATTTAACAGTTCTAAAAATACAACATGAAATTATAAACTGTTCAGAGTTAGTGAGATTTACTCACATTGGCAGTTCATCGTTAAAGAATGATAAACTGTTGTTTGATTTGAATCAAACAATTTATTTTGCCATAAAATCATACGAGCGCAAATCCACTCCTAGTCAGTTCCATGGTGTAGCCACCGTCCATACGATCCCAACGGATATCTTTTCACCCAATCCTTCATTGGCCCAGGCCCAACTACCCTTTTAAACCCGTACTTCTCTTCACTCCTTCTTCCACGACCGAAAAACAACGCTCCAGTATTCCTTAAACCAAAAATGACTGAACATTGACTGCTTCCATCTCCTCCTTCTCAAAACCGAATCAAAATCTGAACATACCAAGCTTCTTCTCGTTCGAATCTCTCCCTCCCCATACCATTATCATCAAACTCGAACTCCTCTCCTCTGCCACCATTTCAGCAGCTTCACACACAAACCCCATGAACCAGCGACACAAAAACTCACGGAAAACCACTGAACTTCTCAGGGAGGTGCGGTTTGAAATGCTAAACCCAAATATGGCATCATAAAGCCAATCGATATACCACAAACCACAAATCGCCCAACCCTAACTCACGGTAGCATTTTCCCACGTGCACAGATTGACGTCGAACAGGCTGAAAAGCATACCCTGTTGAAGAGTTTGACTTTGGGAGAATTGAATTAGGTTATAAGGTTTTAGTTGTTATATTTATAGGAAAAATAAATATCTAGATATTTTCGTAGGGGGGATATTCCCGGTATATTCTCCATCGTTAACTCGTTTCTGACTTCTAAAAATCCCAGCGACCACATACGATCTTCTAAAATCACCAAATTGGACATGTAGCTAGATTTCGATATTACGATCCCAATGAAACTGATTTTATCGAATTCCGACTTTGTATGCTCACACAGCGTATTTTTAACTGTCAAAATACTAACTGTTTTTCACTCTAAAAATCCGTACGATCACATAATGATTCTAAATATCACAAAACTGGAAATCTAACAACTATTTGATATTGCGGATCCAATAAAATTAGTTTGGTCGAATTCCGACTTCGTTTTCAAAAGTGGCTATTTTTAAAGCTCTGAATGATCCATTTAAATATATAAATATATTTAAATATAATTAAATTAAATATTTATAAATTAATATTATCGTATATATTCGCAGTGGAATACTATACAGCTCTAGAATATTACTATATGAATTTCTAACTTGATATTTCAAATCCCGATTAAATCGTTATTCGATTTATAATGAAATTCCTTTTATAAATATAAATAAATCATTATAAATTATAAAGGAATTCCACGGCAACTTTTCTAAAATTTGTTTTGGACATAAATCAAAATCTGCACGATGAAATCCCGATTTTTCTCTTCCATTAGAAAGATATACTCCACCAGCTCCCAACGTTTCTTGTTTCACAGAAATCCGGCTTAAAACGAATCCTATACATTCAATTGAAGTTCAAATCACCAATTTATGAATTGCAGCGCCATTTCAAGCTCGTTTATAATTATATTATAAACTATACGTTCAATTGTCGACGATTGAATATATTCGTTACTATAATTCAACTTTAAACTGAATTATATAATTCGAATTGTCCAATTCACACATATCGCCATTTCAGCTAATTCTGATTATTTCAGAATTAAATATAATATTTAATTTATTACTTTAAATTAAATTTCACCATTATTTAATTCCACGACCATTTAATTCACTATATCACTATTTATATAATTAAATAAATTAATTACAATACCTCTGCCAATGCGGGTCATTACATTCTTCCCCACTTAAAATAATTTCGTCCTCGAAATTGTTAAGGTAGAGAACGACCCTATCGACTGGTTAGAACATACTTGTTCACTTCTTAACTTCAGTTTCAACTGAACCAATTTAATTTCAATTAAAAATTTATCAATTCTTATCAACGAAAATTTTCAAAAATCCTGAAAATTTTCTAACACCTTAACTTTTCGAAATTTTTTGCCAACACTTCCTTTGTACTGGTCAATAGATCAAACTCCAACTCACCACTCTGGGCCATCTCCAACCCAAAAGAAAATCAAACAGCCAAGCGGCTAGCTGATTCGGCTCATAAATCTTATATCCAATAGAAATATAAACTTGTACCTTTTATCGGCATATCATTTTATCCTTTCCACCTGTTATCAATTCAGTGGATACAAGGGTCATCCCAATCAAATTCCAATCTGCTTTTATCCATAACACAACAATTTGCTTATAGCCGAGCCAAATTTTCATTTCAAACTCAAGTTTCGTTCTTGATCCCGAATCCTTAACTTGATTGTCACATTACTCTTCAAATTTGAATCTCACAATCCAATTTGTCTTGATATCATTCTAATTCAATCTCAGTTACCACTTTACTGGCTTTACTTTAATTCAAATTTGCTTTCACAAATTTCTGTTAAATTTGTTTTTAATTCAAACAGTCTTTCCCTGGGATTTTTTTAAATAGTTTACTCTTTTCAAAAATCAAAATTTCCTTTTGAACATGTCACTGAGCCCTTAATTAATATTCCACTAGTTATATCACTTCTCTATTTCTTTATCAATATTTGTTAACCAAATATTTTCAATAACCATATTGGCCTTTTATGTTATTTGGAAAACATTTCCGAATATCGCCTTCCTTTATTTTCTAAACTTTAGAAAATATATGCTATTTATAATTTGAAAATATTCCAATTACTCATCTCTTTTCCGATCTTGTTTATTCCTATACTTAGGAAATATTATTTATTATATTTCCAAGCTTAAACTTATTTGGGTTAAAACGGATGTTGTGTAAAACATCGTTACGATAACCCAAATACTATATTCAACTAACTCTTATTCCACATTGATCTTCGAGCCTGAAATCTTACTATTTATTTGTTAATAATGAAATCAATCAAGTAGGGGTATAACTACCTCTCAGACCTTGACTGAATAACATTTATAACGTCAAAACAGATATGACAACTTACTCGAATAATCAATACCATACAACTACTTATTCACCTTTAAACACATATACGCTTCCTTTTTCTATTCTTACTAGATTTTATTCTTAGTCTTCCTTTTTGATTTTACTATTATATTTCTAAGTTTGTTTTCCTATTGACTTCTACATATATATCGATACGTTGATTTCTAACTATCAAATTATCTTAAAAATATTCTAACTCCTTAAATTCCCCGAAAAATTCGGCATAACCTCCTTTGTACCAGGAGCATCGGGATATTTCAAATAACCTCCCATGGCCCTCACCAATCCAAAAGAAAAAGAAAAAGCCAAGCAGCTAGCCGACACAGCGCATAAAATCTCATATATGAATTAAATACATACCTTTTCGTCAAGCATTCTATTTATATACCTTCATACCTTACCCATACCTATCTCATGTATATTTATACCTGCCCAATCTATTTTAACTATACCTGATCGTTTTAACTCAATTCACTAATAATTTGTTAATTAACTCTTTAGTCTATTTCACTTTTATATTTGAACTTGACATGTTCAAATATATTTTAACTTTCTTATTAACTAATTTGAATCCAATTTCAAATTTTAGTTCTTTATTCGATTTCGAATATCCATTTACAAATCCAATTCACCTTTCGAAGTTCAACTTCAAATTCAAAACTCGATTAACTAATTCCTCTTCGATTTAGTTAATTCTATTCAATTTCTATTCAAATTTTATATCACTTCTTTTATTCAAATATATATCAAATTCTATTCAAATTCTATATATCAAATTCTATTCAAATTCTATAGTTTAAATTCCATTTGAATTCTATATTCAAATTCTATATATCCAAATCTTATATTTGAATTCCTTTATATTTTCTATATTCAATTTCTAATTCAAACTTTCTTTATTCATTCTTTATTATAAATCCCATTTTGAAATTCAACACAACTTGTCTTTCCCAAAACAAATTCAAAACAGTATCTCTGGTCGTAATTCTCCACTTACAACTTGAAAATGAATACTGATGATGCAGCTGTCATCATCGGAATCTATTTTCCAGCGATCGAAGTGAGTTCAATACTATAAAACCATTTCTAAACATTTCCACTTTGAAATTCATTTCAAAACATAATTCACACTGCTTGTAAAATAATTTAAAATCTCGCAGGATCTTAAATTTTCCTTATTTTTAATCCATATTCATTTACAAACACTTATCCAATTCTCCAGAGTTTTAACTCAATTTCTGGTTTAAATTTCAGATTTAACTCATCTGATTTCACGTATTTCACTTATATGAATTCTGATTGGTTATTTACATAACCATTTAATTTATAATCTTACTCGATTATAATAACAACCAATATATCCAATATATATCAAAATATACGTTGGGTAAAATTATTTTCATTTACCCTCTTTTCAAAACATATTGTGTCAACCCATTGTATTCGAGTGTTTACCAAATCCTACCGATACAGTGGATCAAACTGATCGACCAGAACCCATAAACAACTCAACCAATGAATCTCCAAAATATAAAACAAATTTTCATCTAAATAACAAATACATTCACTCGTATATATATATATATATATATATATATACTCAAACTCAATCTAGGGTATTACTAACCTCATCTCAATTGAGTCATGCCACAGAGCCAAGATAAATCACTTAACTTTAAGCTCTAAAACCAATTGTAATGACCCGAATTTTCGGCGATCTTGGTTATCCGATATACAACACATATCGAACATCCAAGGATCGAAAATACCGGTCATAAATGAAAGAAATTAGAGGGTGAGGAAAGATAAGATAGAAACTTAGAATAGAAGAAGAATAAGAACACACATCAGAGTAACATGAACCTCACAACGGAACGAATAACATATAATATATATAACATAACTTGAAATATACATCCGTACTTGAATATACATCATTATCAAAGTACAGCACTTACAACACAGTGGAAATAACTATAGCTATATAATCCTGAAGCCTCCTCCTCCAAGCTCTTCCAGTATATCTGTAAATCCCGACTACTTGACTGCCCGTACAAATTTAGGCACCCAAGAGTTTAGGGGAAAAAAACAAAATAAACTCCAGGTCAGTCATGGGACTGGTGTGAGTAAAACAGTTTAAAATAGTTCAAGCAGGTAAATGATATCTCATAAGACCACGCCGTATAACGGAACGGGTTTTTCCCTTATGAGAATCCAAATTATCTTTATATCAAAAGACTTTTGATATTATAATAATGTCTATCAACCACAATATAATAATCATTTAGCAGAAACACATTCATCTCACATTCTGCATATATAGTATGTAGTAACCCGCATTTTTAGCTGTTGAACAATTTATTTATTTAATTATTAAATATCGATTTATCAATATCGTGAACGTGAATTAAATAATATTGAATATTTAATTAATAATTATAATATAATAAAAATCGAGCTTGAAACGACGCGGCAGTTCGCTAATTGGCAATTCAAACTTCAACTGAATGTACAGGATTCGTTTTAAGCCGGATTTCAGTGAAACAAGAAATGTGTGGAGCTGGTGGAGTATATCTTTCTAGTGAAGAGAAAAATCGGGATTTCGTCGTGTAGATTTTGGGTTATGTCCAAATCAAATTTCCGAAAAGTCGCCGTGGAATTCCTTTATAATTCGTAACGCTTTATATACGTTATTAAAGGGATTTTCAATGTAAATTGAATATCGAATCAATCTGGACTCGGAATAGCGAGTATACAAATATACTGGGGCTGTATGATATTCCTCGGTGAAGATATACGATAATATAAATTTATTTATATTTAATTTAATAATATTTAAATATATTTATATATTTAAATGGGTTATTCCGAGCGTTAAAATAGCCAGTTTTGCAAACGACCTCCGTTTTCGACGAAACTAATTTTGTTGGATCCGCCATGTCTAATAGTTGTTAGATTTCCAGTTTCGTGATTTTTAGAGTCCGTATGTGACCGTACGGATTTTTAGAGTGAGAAACAGTCAGTATTTTGACGGTTAAAAATACGCTGTGTGAGCAAACGGAGTCGGAATTCGACGAAACTAGTTTCGTTGGGACCGTAATGTCAAACTCTAGCTACATGTCCAATTTGGTGATTTTTGGGTATTGTGTGTGGTCATGGGGATTTTTGACAATAAATATAAACAGCAATTGCTTATAAAAAAATATAATATTGAATATAATAATATATATTTTTTTCTATATAATAACCCTTCACCCTAAAACCTAATTTTTCATTTTACTGCGGTCAACACACCAAGAAAAGGCGCCGCTACTTTTTCTGGTTGAAACCGTGAGTTCAAAAAAAAATCAACAAGAAATCAAACAAAAATCGATAAATCAATGTACACATAGATTTGAACTCCTGCTTTCACTCTCTTTACTCCAGTATACTTTCTGGGTTGTTCGATCATGTATTGTCGACATTGGTTGCGCGTACAGCAACCTAGGGCTGCGGTTGCGGTGGAAACTGGTCATCGTTGGAGGGTTTTGTAGGTACCATTGAGTTCGGGAGGTCGAGTAGATGTTGTGCGAGAATTTTTATGGGTATTGAAGGACAAAGTTGTCGATGGTTTCCTTTGGGTGAACAGTGCCAAGCTGAGGACGGAAAATGCACAGGAGCGGCGAGTTTGATGATGAGGGGATGGAGAGGAAGGCCTCGGGATGAGAAGTATTCGGGTGATCTCGAATTTGAAATCGATGAAAGGATGATGGAGGACCTGGTGGAAGAAGATGCGGCCATGGTTGAAATATGAGGAGCGACAGGTTCAGTTCTGGAAGAAGAGGAAGAGAAGCGGGTCGGGTACTTTGAACGTGAGTGGTTTGGGCCTGAATGAGTTGGGCCGGTGAAAGGTTGGGTGAGGCCCGGTTTCCTTTTGTTTAAGTTTAATTAACTATTTATCTCGTCTAACTTGTGATCGTGGTATCTAGCTCATACGGAGACGAAATTGAGAACCGTTAGTTGCGTTGGGATCGTTTGGACGAGAGCAACACAATGGAAATGACTGGGAGTGGATCCGAGCTCGTTACAATTTATGGAGAAATAAATTGTCCGTCGAAATCAAAGAACGCAAACCGATTTTTATAACAGTTAACGTGTCAATGTGAGTAAAAACTCACTAACTCTCCTCAATTTATATTTTAATATAAATTGTATTTTATTTCTGTATTTGAATGCTAGTTATGTACTGTTAAATTTGGACTGTTAAGTTGTATTGTTAAATTGGACTGTAGATTGGACTGTTAAATAATTGATTGAAAACAGTATGGATATATATATATATATCGTTATTAAACGGTGATTTTGTTATCAGTGTATTTCATTAGAAATGCAAGTGATGTTATATACGTTGTTTAACATCGGTGGATGCAGGGAAACAGGTTGAAGGAATCCGACTGGATTCCTCAACATTTATTTTACTGTTATTTGTATATTGTGATATATAATGTGATATATAATCTGTTGTTGATTGTATGTGTTTGGATGATATTGATCATTGACAGGTTGTTGTTTAAAAACAATAGAAAACACTGAAAATGTAGAAAAGGGGATCTTCAATATTTATTTTGAAAATGAATCTATTTATAAAATCGAAGGATTTTATAAAAGGATATTTATTTAGAAATAAATAAATAAAATAAAGGAATATTTATTTAGATTAAATAAATAGAATAAAGGATATTTAATTAGGGATCAAATAATTAGAGATATAAAGGAAAATCTATTTAGGAAAATAAATAGATTATACAAAAGGACATCTATTTAGGAAATAAATAGAAGTTAAAATAAATAGAAATAAAAGAAAAGTTAGTTAGTCGGATATAAATATTCGAACCAAGTTAGTTAAGTGGTCAAACCAAGCTAGTCGAACCAATCGAGCCAAATGGTTAAGTCGAACCAAATCGAGCCAAATGGTCGAGTCGAACCAATCGAGTCAAGCTGGTCAAGTTAGTCGAACCTGGTCAGTACAACCAAGCTGGTCAAGTTAGTCGAACCTGGTCAGTCGAGTCGAGTAAATCAAACTTAGTTAATCGAAGGAGTTTATTGATTTAGTTAATCGATAGGAGTTAATTGATTTAGTTAATCGAGATGAGTTAATCGGTTTTAATGAATCGAGAGGAGTTAGTCGAATATGGTATTTGAACCAAATGGTCAAACCAAGTGGTCGAACAAATTAGTCAACCCAGTGGTCAAACCAAATGGGTCAGGTTAGCCAAACATGGTCAGTCAAACCAAATGGGTCAGGTTAGCCAAACCTGGTCAGTCAAACCAAATGGGTCAGGTTAGTCAAACCTGGTCGGCCGAACCAAGTAAGTCGAGTTAAGTTAGTCAAGTTAGTCGAGCCTAGTTAATCGAATCGAATTGGTCGAACCAAGTAAGTCGAGTCAAGTTAGTCGAGCCTAGTTAATCGAATCGAATTGGTCGAACCAAGTAAGTCGAGTTAGTCGAGACAAGTTAAGTTAGTCGAGTTAAGTTCGTCGAGTTAAATAAATCGATGTTAGTTTCATCGAAAGGAGTTATCGATGTTAGTTTCATCGAAAGGAGTTATCGATGTTAGATAATTCGAAAGGAATTATCGATGTTAGATAATTCGAAAGGAGTTATCGATGTTAGATAATTCTAAAGGAGTTATCGATGTTAGTTTCATCGAAAGGAGTTATCGATGTTAGTTTCATCGAAGGGAGTTATCGATTATAGTTTAATCGAAGTGAGATTTTCAAATATGAGATATTTGAAAAGGCAGAGTTATCGAATATTAGTTATTCGAAGAGAGATTTTCGAATATCGTTTATTCGAGAAGAAGTTAATCGAATATAGGTTATCCGAAGAAGAGTTAATCAGATAGAGATTTCTCGAAGAGAGTTAATCGACAAATTCGATTATATCGAATTCGGGAAAGTACTTATACTTTCCAGTGTCTAAATAGAGATTTATTTATTTATAAATAAATAAGTGTTAGGTTAATTATTCACTAATAAGAATAGAAGTTATAGTTAAAGTTAGATAATTCGAAAGTAGGGATTATAACGTTATCGTTATAACCAATGTTTTAAATATAGAAGTGGATCAGTAAAATTGGATCCGAGAATGGCGTAAAGAAGTTGTTAAAGATTAAAAGATAAACTTTGACCATTTTGAAGTTATAACGTTGTTCAGTTAAGATCTGAGAGGTAATTATACCCCAACTTGAGTGACTTCCTTCTTAACTAAGAAATGGTAAGGTTTAATCGTAAAGGAGTTTTGGAAATGTTTTCCAAACGAGAATCAGAAATGTTTTCTGATAAAATAAAAATAAAAATTTAGAATATAGGGAAACAGGAGATAAGTAAATAAATGAAATAAAGAGATTTATGTTAAATAATGTTTGTTCGATATAAATTTCCATTTGGAAATAATATCGTTGTTTGCACACTTGTTTTTCTTTGATAGTTAACTCACCGACTATCGAAGTTTTGACCATTTTAACGTTGTTAATATGGAGAGACCGGTTGGATTATTATCCAAAGAACCACTCTGTATTGGCATAAGCGTCGCGAATCATATATGCCAAAGATAATTGAAGACGGAGTAAAACGCAAGGGCTATCCTGTTTACAGAATAGTGCCTTCGGTTTGTCCAGTCCCAGGACAACTTGTATGGACGAAGGTCTGACAGAGTATATCCAATGGATCGCGTAAGTTGATCTGTTCAAACGTATTCACGTTTGGTGGCGGAGGAATTCGTTTCTCTTAGCTGTATACCCGTGTTATTTTTGGATAAGTCAATTTGTGATTTGGCGGGTATGACGATGTGACATTCTAAGTGAATGAGGATGACTTGTATGAATGAATGTCTGACAGAGTATTTCCAGAAAGGTCACGTACCTTGATTTCTTCAACCGTACTAAGAGTGGAAGCGAAGAAGGAAACTTCTTTTAGCTGACACGTAATGTACTGTTGTAAAACGTCAATTAGTGATTTCGATGGATTTGACAATGTAGCATTCGAAGTGAATCTGATGTGATGATAAAGCGTAGCTTCTAGCCTCATCATCCGGTAAATGACAGAAATCGGCCAGGTAGCATGGCTAAGTCGGTCGCACCGAAGTAGGGTGTATAATCACCTATCTAGTGAATATTCATTTGTTTCTTAAATCTATCAATGTTGTCCCATATATATACGGGAATGGTTGCTGATCCCAACCGTTGGTGATATACATTCGATACACTCAAGCGAAATGATTGGTCGGTCATTTGTGGCTGAGTTGCAAGATGTTCTTGTTGAACTCCAGTGTATCGTTCCTAGAGTACACTGATCGGAAGGTGGTTCCATACCTTGTCATAGTTGGAAATCCATTATCCAATACGTACTTGCGATTTTGATTGTATACTATATATGTAGAACGCGAGATGAAAGCGTTTCTGCTAGCTGATATCTATTTGTACATAGACATTATTATAATATCAAAAGGGTTTTGATATAAAGATATTTTGGATTCTCATAAGGGGAAAACCCCGTTCCGTTCTGCGGCGTGGTCTTATGAGATATCATTTACTTGTTCATATACCTGTTTAAACTGTTTTATTCACAACAGTCCCATGACTGACCCGAAGTTTATTTTGTTGTTTTCCCTAAACTCTTGGGTGCCTAAATTTGTACGGGCAGTCAAGTAGTCGGGATTTTACAGATACGCTTGGAGAGCTTGGAGCAGGAGGCTTCAGGATTTTATAGCTATTATTATTTCCGCTGTTGTTGTAAGTGTTGTACTCTGATAAGTGTTATTGTATACATATACTGATGTTATTTCAAAGATATGTTATGTTATATTTTATTCGTTCCGCTGTGAGATTCGTGTTTACTCTGATGATGATGTTCTTCTTCTTCTATTCTATAAGTTCTATCTTATCTATTCTCACCTTCTAATTTCTTTCATTAATTACCGGGATTTTTCGATGTTTTGGTTATCGACGTCGAGCTTACGTCGATAACCAAAGTCGCTCAAAATACGGATTGCTACAGTTGGTATCAAAGCATTGGTTTAGTTATTACCTTGGCTCTGTGGCGTGATTCAGTAGAGATGGGATTAGTAATATCCTAGACTGAGTTTGAGTGTATATATACGAGTGAACGTATTTGTTAGTTAATATAAAATGATTTTATATTGTGGAGTTTTATTGGTTGAGTTGTTTGTGAATTCTGGTCGATCGGTTTGATCTACTGTATCGATAGGGGTTACTAAACACTCGAATACGATGAACCGTCATGGTATGTTTTGAAAGAGGGTAAATGGAATAATTTTACCCGAATATATTTGATATAGTATATTGGTTGTGTTGGTTGTTATTATAATCGAGTAAGATTATAAAAAGGTAAAATGATTATAAATGACTAATCACAATTCATATAAGTAAAGTATATGAAATAAAATGAAGAAAAATCTGAATTTAAATCAGATTGGAATTAAAATAAGAAAATTTTAAGTTCCTGGGAGATTTTGAAAACGTTTTTCAAACTGAAGGTGATATAGTGTTGAACTCACTTCGATAGCTGGAAAATAGATTCTGATGATGAATCGCGACATCATCAGTGTTCATTTTTGAGTTCTAAGTGATGGACTACTACCAAAGGTTTTGTTTTTGAATTGTTTTGAGAAAACAAGTTGTTTAGAAATTCAAAGGTTTTGAATTGGCATTGTAATTTCAAATTGATTTGAAATAGACCCAGGAAATTAAGTTTCGGAATTTAATTTTTACTTATGAAGTTAAATAGAATAAGATAGCAGAAATAAATTGAAATATTAACTTGAACTGAGTTAAATAGAATTGAATTGGATTAGAGAATAATCTGTTATGGAATTGGGTTGACGAGTTAAGAATTTGAAATTTGGTATTCGGGTTCGAATGAAATTCGATTTGGTTTTGAGGACATGAACTGAATGGAATTTGATGGAAATAACACTGGTATATGCTGAGTTGATAGCATATGGAAATGATAGAGTTGATATTCCCGACAAAAAGGTACTAGTTTATATTATATATGGATATGAGATTTATGAGCCGAATTGGCAAGCCGCTTGGCTGTTTGATTTTCTTTTGGGTTAAAGAAGGCCCAGAGAGGCGAGTTGGAGTTTGAGATATTGACCAGTACAAAGGAGGTGCTGGCAAAAAATTTCGAAAAGTTAAGGTGTAAGAAAATTTTCAGAATTTTTGAAAATTTAGTTAGTCGGAATAAATTAATATTTTAGTCAATATTAATTGGTTCAGTTGAAACCAAAGACAAGAGGTAAACAGATAAATTTTTACCCAGAAGATAGGGTCATTCCCTAGCTTAGCAATTTCGAGGACGAATTTTATTAAGGGGGGAAGATTGTAGTAACCCGCATTTTTAGCTGTTGAACAATTTATTTATTTAATTATTAAATATCGATTTATCAATATCGAGAACGTGAATTAAATAATATTGAATATTTAATTAATAATTATAATATAATAAAAATCGAGCTTGAAACGACGCAGCAGTTCGCTAATTGGCAATTCAAACTTCAACTGAATGTACATGATTCGTTTTAAGCCGGATTTCAGTGAAACAAGAAATGTGTGGAGCTGGTGGAGTATATCTTTCTAGTGGAAGAGAAAAATCGGGATTTCGTCGTGTAGATTTTGGGTTATGTCCAAATCAAATTTCCGAAAAGTCGTTGTGGAATTCCTTTATAATTCGTAACGCTTTATATACGTTATTAAAGGGATTTTCAATGTAAATTGAATATCGAATCAATCTGGACTCGGAATAGCGAGTATACAAATATACTGGGGCTGTATGATATTCCTCGGTGAAGATATACGATAATATAAATTTATTTATATTTAATTTAATAATATTTAAATATATTTATATATTTAAATGGGTTATTCAGAGCGTTAAAAATAGCCAGTTTTGCAAACGACCTCCGTTTTCGACGAAACTAATTTTGTTGGATCCACCATGTCTAATAGTTGTTAGATTTCCAGTTTCGTGATTTTTAGAGTCCGTATGTGACCGTACGTATTTTTAGAGTGAGAAACAGTCAGTATTTTGACGGTTAAAAATACGCTGTGTGAGCAAACGGAGTCGGAATTCGACGAAACTAGTTTTATTGGGACCGTAATGTCAAACTCTAGCTACATGTCCAATTTGGTGATTTTTGGGTATTGTGTGTGGTCATGGGGATTTTTGACAATAAATATAAACAGCAATTGCTTATAAAAAAATATAATATTGAATATTATAATATATATTTTTTTCTATATAATAACCCTTCACCCTAAAACCTAATTTTTCATTTTACTGCGGTCAACACACCAAGAAAAGGCACCGCTACTTTTTCTGGTTGAAACTGTGAGTTCAAAAAAAATCAACAAGAAATCAAACAAAAATCGATAAATCAATGTACACATAGATTTGAACTCCTGCTTTCACTCTCTTTACTCCAGTATACTTTCTAGGTTGTTCGATCATGTATTGTCGACATTGGTTGCGCGTACAGCAACCTAGGGCTGCGGTTGCGGTGGAAGCTGGTCATCGTTGGAGGGTTTCGTAGGTACCATTGAGTTCGGGAGGTCGAGTAGATGTTGTGCGAGATTTTTTATGGGTTTTGAAGGACAAAGTTGTCGATGGTTTCCTTTGGGTGAACAGTGCCGAGCTGAGGACGGAAAATGCACAGGAGCGGCGAGTTTGATGATGAGGGGATGGAGAGGAAGGCCTCGGGATGAGAAGTATTCGGGTGATCTCGAATTTGAAATCGATGGAAGGATGATGGAGGACCTGGTGGAAGAAGATGCGGCCATGGTTGAAATATGAGGAGCGACAGGTTCAGTTCTGGAAGAAGAGGAAGAGAAGCGGGTCGGGTACTTTGAACATGAGTGGTTTGGGCCTGAATGAGTTGGGCCAGTGAAGGGTTGGGTGAGGCCAGGTTTCCTTTTGTTTAAGTTTAATTAACTATTTATCTCGTCTAACTTGTGATCGCGGTATCTAGCTCATACGGAGACGAAATTGAGAACCGTCAGTTGCATTGTGATCGTTTGGACGAGAGCAACACAATGGAAATGACTGGGAGTGGATCCGAGCTCGTTACAATTTATGGAGAAATAAATTGTCCGTCGAAATAAAAGAACGCAAACCGATTTTTATAACGGTTAACGCGTCAATGTGAGTAAAAACTCACTAACTCTCCTCAATTTATATTTTAATATAAATTGTATTTTATTTATTTATTTGAGTGCTAGTTATGTACTGTTAAATTTGGACTGTTAAGTTGTATTGTTAAATTGGACTATAGATTGGACTGTTAAATAATTGATTGAAAACAGTATGGATATATATATATATATATATCGTTATTAAACGGTGATTTTGTTATCAGTGTATTTCATTAGAAATGCAAGTGATGTTATATACGTTGTTTAACATCGGTGGATGCAGGGAAACAGGTTGGAGGAATCCGACTGGATTCCTCAACATTTATTTTACTGTTATTTGTATATTGTGATATATATTGGGATATATAATCTGTTGTTGATTGTATGTGTTTGGATGATATTGATCATTGACAGTTGGTTGTTTAAAAAACAATAGAAAACACTAAAAATGTAGAAAAGGGGATTTTCAATACTTATATTGAAAATGAATCTATTTATAAAATCGAAGGATTTTATAAAAGGATATTTATTTAGAAATAAATAAATAAAATAAAGGAATATTTATTTAGATTAAATAAATAGAATAAAGGAAATTTAATTAGGGATTAAATAATTAGAGTTATAAAGGAAAATCTATTTAGGAAAATAAATAGATTATACAAAAGGACATCTATTTAGGAAATAAATAGAAGTTAAAATAAATAGAAATAAAAGAAAAGTTAGTTAGTCGGATATAAATATTCGAACTAAGTTAGTTAAGTGGTCAAACCAAGCTAGTCGAACCAATCGAGCCAAATGGTCGAGTCGAACCTAATCGAGCCAAATGGTCGAGTCGAACCAATCGAGTCAAGCTGGTCAAGTTAGTCGAACCTGGTCAGTACAACCAAGCTGGTCAAGTTAGTCGAACCTGGTCAGTCGAGTCGAGTAAATCAAACTTAGTTAATCGAAAGGAGTTTATTGATTTAGTTAATCGATAGGAGTTAATTGATTTAGTCAATCGAGATGAGTTAATCGGTTTTAATGAATCGAGAGGAGTTAGTCGAATATGGTATTCGAACCAAATGGTCAAACCAAGTGGTCGAACAAAGTAGTCAAGCCCAGTGGTCAAACCAAATGGGTCAGGTTAGCCAAACATGGTCAATCAAACCAAATGGGTCAGGTTAGCCAAACCTGGTCAGTCAAACCAAATGGGTCAGGTTAGTCAAACCTGGTCGGCCGAACCAAGTAAGTCGAGTTAAGTTAGTCAAGTTAGTCGAGCCTAGTTAATCGAATCGAATTGGTCGAACCAAGTAAGTCGAGTCAAGTTAGTCGAGCCTAGTTAATCAAATCGAATTGGTCGAACCAAGTAAGTCGAGTTAGTCGAGACAAGTTAAGTTAGTCGAGTTAAGTTCGTCGAGTTAAATAAATCGATGTTAGTTTCATCGAAAGGAGTTATCGATGTTAGTTTCATCGAAAGGAGTTATCGATGTTAGATAATTCGAAAGGAATTATCGATGTTAGATAATTCGAAAGGAGTTATCGATGTTAGATAATTCGAAAGGAGTTATCGATGTTAGTTTCATCGAAAGGAGTTATCGATGTTAGTTTCATCGAAGGGAGTTATCGATTATAGTTTAATCGAAGTGAGATTTTCAAATATGAGATATTTGAAAAGGCAGAGTTATCGAATATTAGTTATTCGAAGAGAGATTTTCGAATATCGTTTATTCGAGAAGAAGTTAATCGAATATAGGTTATCCGAAGAAGAGTTAATCAGATAGAGATTTCTCGAAGAGAGTTAATCGACAAATTCGATTATATCGAATTCAGGAAAGTACTTATACTTTCCATTGTCTAAATAGAGATTTATTTATTTATAAATAAATAAGTGTTAGGTTAAATATTCACTAATAAGAATAGAAGTTATAATTAAAGTTAGATAATTTGAAAGTAGGGATTATAACGTTATCGTTATAACCAATGTTTTAAATATAGAAGTGGATCAGTAAAATTGGATCCGAGAATGGCGTAAAGAAGTTGTTAAAGATTAAAAGATAAACTATGACCATTTTGAAGTTATAACGTTGTCCAGTTAAGGTCTGAGAGGTAATTATACCCCAACTTGAGTGACTTCCTTCTTAACTAAGAAATGGTAAGGTTTGATCGTAAAGGAGTTTTGGAAATGTTTTCCAAACGAGAATCAGAAATGTTTTCTGATAAAATAAAAATAAAAATTCAGAATATAGGGAAACAGGAGATAAGTAAATAAATGAACTAAAGAGATTTATGTTAAATAATGTTTGTTCGATATAAATTTCCATTTGGAAATAATATCGTTGTTTGCACACTTGTTTTTCTTTGATAGTTAACTCACCGACTATCGAAGTTTTGACCATTTTAACGTTGTTAATATGGAGAGACCGGTTGGATTATTATCCAAAGAACCACTCTGTATTGGCATAAGCGTCGCGAATCATATATGCCAAAGATAACTGAAGACGGAGTAAAACGCAAGGGCTATCCTGTTTACAGAATAGTGCCTTCGGTTTGTCCAGTCCCAGGACAACTTGTATGGACGAAGGTCTGACAGAGTATATCCAATGGATCGCGTAAGTTGATCTGTTCAAACGTATTCACGTTTGGTGGCGGAGGAATTCGTTTCTCTTAGCTATATACCCGTGTTATTTTTGGATAAGTCAATTTGTGATTTGGCGGGTATGACGATGTGACATTCTAAGTGAATGAGGATGACTTGTATGAATGAATGTCTGACAGAGTATTTCCAGAAAGGTCACGTACCTTGATTTCTTCAACCGTACCAAGAGTGGAAGCGAAGAAGGAAACTTCTTTTAGCTGACACGTAATGTACTGTTGTAAAACGTCAATTAGTGATTTCGATGGATTTGACAATGTAGCATTCGAAGTGAATCTGATGTGATGATAAAGCGTAGCTTCTAGCCTCATCAACCGGTAAATGACAGAAATCGGCCAGGTAGCATGGCTAAGTCGGTCGCACCGAAGTAGGGTGTATAATCACCTATCTAGTGAATATTCATTTGTTTCTTAAATCTATCAATGCTGTCCCATATATATACGGGAACGGTTGCTGATCCCAACCGTTGGTGATATACATTCGATACACTCAAGCGAAATGAGTGGTCGGTCATGTGTGGCTGAGTTGCAAGATGTTCTTGTTGAACTCCAGTGTATCGTTCCTAGAGTACACTGATCGGAAGGTGGTTCCATACCTTGTCATAGTTGGAAATCCATTATCCAGTACGTGCTTGCGATTTTGATTGTATACTATATATGTAGAACGTGAGATGAAAGCGTTTCTGCTAGTTGATATTTATTTGTACATAGACATTATTATAATATCAAAAGGGTTTTGATATAAAGATATTTTGGATTCTCATAAGGGGAAAAACCCGTTCCGTTCTGCGGCGTGGTCTTATGAGATATCGTTTACTTGTTCATATACCTGTTTAAACTGTTTTATTCACACCAGTCCCATGACTGACCCGGAGTTTATTTTGTTGTTTTCCCTAAACTCTTGGGTGCCTAAATTTGTACAGGCAATCAAGTAGTCGGGATTTTACAGATACGCTTGGAGAGCTTGGAGCAGGAGGCTTCAGGATTTTATTGCTATTATTATTTCCGATGTTGTTGTAAGTGTTGTACTCTGATAAGTGTTATTGTATACATATACTGATGTTATTTCAAAGATATGTTATGTTATATTTTATTCGTTCCGCTGTGAGATTCGTGTTTACTCTGATGATGATGTTCTTCTTCTTCTATTCTATAAGTTCTATCTTATCTATTCTCACCTTCTAATTTCTTTCATTAATTACCGGGATTTTTTGATGTTTTGGTTATCGACGTCGAGCTTACGTCGATAACCAAAGTCGCTCAAAATCCGGGTTGCTACATAGTATACAATCAAAACCGCAAGCACGTATTGTGTAATGGATTTCCAACTATGACAAGGTACGGAACCACCTTTCGCTAGTGTATTTCTAGAAAGGAATACACTGGGTTCAACAAGAACAACTTGCAACCCGACCACACATGACTGACCACTCATTTCGCTTGAGCGTATCGAATGTATATCACCAACGGTTGGGATCAGCAACCGTTTCCTGAATGGGACAGCATCAACAATAGATTTTTAGAAGTAAATGAAACTCTAGATCAGGTGATTATATACCCTTCTTCGGAGCGACCGACTTAGCCATGTTGCCTGCCTGATTTCTGTCATTTACTGATTGATGAGGCTAGAAGCTACGCTTTATCATCACACCTGATTCACTTTGAATGCCACATCGTCAAATCCATCAAATCACTGATTGGCGTCCTCAACTATACATTATGGGTTAGCTAAAAAAAGTTTCCTTCTCCGCTCCCACTCTTGGTACGGTTGGAGAAATCAATATATGTGATCGTCTGGAAATACTCTGTCAGACATCCGTCCATACAAGTCATCCAGGAACAGGATGAACCGAAGGCACTATTCAATACATCCATCTTAGGCACGGTTATCTAAGACTTATATAATAGCCCTTGCGCTTTACTCCGTCTTCAATTATCTTTGGCATATATGATTCGCAATGCTTATGCCAATACAGAGTGGTTCTTTGGATAATAATCCAATCAGTCTCTCCATATTAACAACATTAAATGGTCAAAACTTTGATAGTCTGTGATTTAACTATCAAAGAAAAACACGTGTGCAAACAATGATATTATTTCCAGATGGAAATTCTATCAATCAATCATCAATCATATATATATATATATCTAAATATATATATATATTCATATTTCCTTATTTCATTTTTCATCTCCTGTTTCCCTATATTCAACATTTCTTATTTTCTAAATTTAGAAAATATATGTTATTACCCTTGGAAAACGTTTCCATTTCTTGTTTTCTATATCAGAAAACACTTCTGGTTCTTATTTCGAAAACATTTCCAAAACTCCTTCATTGGCTTAGACAAATGTTTAAACAAACCATCGCGATGCCAACTCAAACCATTACGCTTATTAACTAAATTCCTTTCCAACCTTCACTATCGAACGTTAACCATTCCTTAGTTAAAAATGGAGTCAATCAAGTTGGGGTAATACTACCTCTCAGACCTTAACTGAACAACGTTTCTAACCTTGAAATAGACAAAGTTCACCATTTTAATTCTTTAACAACTTCCTTACGTAACTCTCCTTCGAATTATCTCTTATTCGATAATTCTTTCCTTCGAATAAGGTATATTCGATAACTCTATTCAATTTACTCTATTCGATTAACCCTTATCAATTAACTCTATTGGACTAACGCTATTGGATTAACTCTATTGGACTAACGCTACTGGATTAACTCTATCGGACTAACGTTATTGGATTAAATCTATCGGACTAACGCTATTGGTTTACTCGTTTCACTTAACTCCTTTCGAACAAACTATATTCGATATCTCCTTTAACTCTATTCGAATAAACTATATTCGATTAACTCAATTGATTCTATTCGAATGAACTATATTCGATTATCTCCTTTTACTTTATATTCGATTAACTCATTTGCTTTAACTCTAATCGATTAACTCCATCGAATAACTAATAATCGATAACTCCTTTCCTTTTACTCTATTCGAATAACTAATTCGCCTAACTAATTCGATGTGCTTACTTTCGAATACTATATTCGATTAACTCCCTTCGAATAAACTATTCATTTATAAAGATTTACTTTTAGTAACGGTTCTTCACTTTACAAATGATTTCCTTTTTAGTAACGTTTTCCTTTTTATAACATCCTATTTAGTTATAAAAAAATTTACTTTTTTTATAACTCTATTTATTTTCTAAATATTTCCTTTTTAATTCTATTTGTAAATGATTTTACGAATACCTCCTTTTCGATTTCGTTTGTAAAGGTTTTACAAATATTCCTCTTTCGATTCCATTTGTAAATGGTTTACAAACATCTCTCTTTCTGATTGATTTGTAAATGGTTTACAAACATCTCTCTTTCTGATTGATTAGTAAATGGTTTACAAACCTTTCTCGTTCTAATCTATTTGCAAATGGTTTGCAAATAATTCCTTTAGAGTTTCATTTCTAAGTATTTTCTATTTATAAATAATCCATTTATAAATAAATTTCTGTTTATAAATATTCCATTTATAAATAATTCCTTTTATAAAATCTCCTTTGATTGTTATAAATATTATCTCTTTTATAAAATCCTTTGATTTTATAAATAATTTATTTTCCATATTCATTTTGAAAATTTCCTTTTCACCATTCCTGTATGTTATGGTATTTAACACATCAAATCACGATGACCAATATCGTTCAAACACATAAAATCGACAACAGATTTTAAACCACATCATATATCACAACATATTAAAAACAATAAAATAACTGTTGAGGAATCCAGTCGGATTCCTCCAACCTGTTTCCCTATATCCACAGATGTTATACAATATAAAATCAACATCACTTTCAGTTCCATATGATATATTCTGTTAAACAGGATCAATATAGAAATTCAACTAACTGACTAGCAGTTCAATCAAACAGTCAACACATAGTCAATCAGCCAATATTTAACAGTCCTAAAAATACAACATGAAATTATAAACTGTTCAGAGTTAGTGAGATTTACTCACTTTGGCAGTTCATTGTTAAAGAATGATAAACTGTTGTTTGATTTGAATCAAACAGTTTATTTTTCCATAAATTCATACGAGCGCAAATCCACTCCCAGTCAGTTCCATGGTGTAGCCACCGTCCATACGATCCCAACGGATCTCTTTTTATCCAATCTTTCATTGTCCCAGGCCCAACTACCCTTTTAAACCCGTACCGCTCATCACTCCTCCCAGGACCGAAAAACAACGCTCCAGTATTCCTTAAACTAAAAATGCAAGAACGTTAACTGCTTCCATCTCCTCCTTCTCAAAACCGAATCAAAATATAAACATACCAAGCTTCTTCTCATTCGAATCTCTCCCTCCCCATACCATTATCATCAAACTCGAACACCTCTCCTCCGCCACCATTTCAGAAGCTTCGCACGCAAACCCCATGAACCAGCGACACAAAAACTCGCGGAAAACCACTGAACTTCTCAGGGAGATGCGGTTTGAAATGCTAAACCCAAATATGGCATCATAAAGCCAATCGATATACCACAAACCCCAAATCGCCCAACCCTAACTCACGGTAGCATTTTCCCACGTGCACAGATCGACGTCGAAGAGGCTGAAAAGCTTACCATGTTGAAGAGCAACTCAAGAGAACCTCAAATATATAGCTACTTCATTTTATAGATTTTACAAGATTTGTTTTGAGATTTTCTAAAGAAGAAGATCTCTCGTTTTCTGAAAAATGATAATGGCGGAAGAAGAGTTTGACTTTGGGAGAATTGAATTAGGTTATAAGGTTTTAGCTGTTATATTTATAGGCAAAATAAATATCTAGATATTTTCATAGGGGGAATATTCCCGGTATATTCTCCACCGTTAACTCGTTTCTGACTTCCAAAAATCCCAACGACCATATACGATCTTCTAAAATCACCAAACTGGACACGTAGCTAGATTTCGATATTACGGTCCCAATGAAACTGATTTCGTCGAATTCCGACTTCGTATGCTCACACAGCGTATTTTTAACTATCAAAATACTAACTGTTTTTTACTCTAAAAATCCGTACGACCACACAGTGACTTTAAAAATCACGAAACTGGAAATCTAACAACTATTTGATATTGCGGATCCAATAAAATTAGTTTCATCGAATTCCGCCTTCGTTTGCAAAAGTGGCTATTTTTAAAGCTTTGGATGATCCATTTAAATATATAAATATATTTAATATAATAAAATTAAATATTTATAAATTAATATTATCGTATATATTCGCAGTGGAATACCATACAGCTCTAGAATATTCCTATATGAATTTCTAATTTGATATTTCAAATCCCGATTAAATCATTATTCGATTTATAATGAAATTCCTTTTATAAATATAAATAAATCATTATAAATTATAATGGAATTACACGGCGACTTTTCTAAAATTTGTTTTGGACATAAATCAAAATCTACACGATGAAATCCCGATTTTTCTCTTCCATTAGAAAGATATACTCCACCAGCTCCCAACGTCTCTTGTTTCACAGAAATCCGGCTTAAAACGAATCCTGTACATTCAATTGAAGTTCAAATCGCCAATTTATGAACTGCAGCGTCATTTCAAGCTCGTTTATAATTATATTATAAACTATACGTTCAACTGTCGACGATTGAATATATTCGTTACTATAATTCAACTTTAAACGGAATTATATAATTCGAATTGCCCAATTCACACATATCACCATTTCAGCCAATTCTGATTATATCAGAATTAAATATATTATTTAATTTATTATTTTAATTTAATATTCACCATTATTTAATTCCATGACCATTTAATTCACTATATCACTATTTATATAATTAAATAAATAAATTACAATACCTCTGCCAATGCGGGTCAATACAGCTAACGTACCAAGCATATTTGGCTATTATAAGGTAAAATCTATCCTCCGGTTTGCGTTGCATTATGTGATGGGACCTGAGTCTTATAATAGCTTCATTTTTCCAAAAAACATTGCGTTGTTTATTCTATGCACTGGTATTCTTGGGAGGAAACCCGTTACGTGTTATACGGCGTGGTCCCTTGAATTACTCTCTTTTAAAGTAAAGTTTTAAATAACTGTTTTAGTTCTCACAATAGTCACGTGACTGACCTGGAGTTTATTGTTTTAACTTAAACTCTAGGTGCCCCTATTTTCTACATGGTCAGCTAGTAGTTTTGGTTTTGTAGATTTATATTCACAGGATCCTGGTTTACAGCTGGAATGATATATGGAAAGCTCTGTATTCGTTTATCTCTTTCAGTTGTATTTTGTATTATTTTCCGCTGCAGTAATGTATTGTAAACTCTGATATTTTTCTGATGTGTAATATTTATTCATACTCTGTATATTCTTGTATTCTGATGGAATTGTTGTCATAAGCAATGAAATGTTCTTCTGTTTGTGTTCTGAATCGTCTTATGCTTAAAGCAATTCTTTCTTTTCTTTACGGAGGAGTTTAGGTCGTCCCACTTTATGAATAAATTATTTATAAAATTCGATGTAATCGAATTCAAATTATACATTCTTAGATTTATCTTAATTCCGTTTATATTCCGAATTTTGAATAAATTTCGTCATCCCCATTTTAAAACGATTTCCAATTCATTTTTAAATTCATACATGAATTTTAACTTCTAAATTATCTAATGATATTTTGTCTCACTTATTTTACAACCTTCGTTTATAAATTTAACTTCCTTGTTTTATAATTTAAAACAAGTATCCGTTTCAAATCCATTTGACCCAATTCCTATTTTGGAATATTTTATCGATTATAACTTATATATATAAATAGTGAACCTATTTTTATATTTAAATTTAAACTTCTATTTAATATAATCCTAATGTATTTCTGAAAATATCTAATCTAAATAAATTCTATGTAATCGATTTCAAATCATAAATCCATATGGATTTATTTTAATTCAATTTACATTCTAAATTTCAGAATAGATTTATCGTTTCTCATTGAAACTATTTTCAGTTTTCCTTTTTAAATTCATATCTGAATTTAGACTTCCTAGATTATCCAAATGATAATTTTTCCATTTCAGTTATAAACACGTTTATAAAATCACTTAATTTCCCCATATTATTTAATTTATAAACATCGTTTATAAATTCAATACTTGTTTTTATTTTCAAAACAAGTTAATATTTCTAGCCCATTCTAAATTCAAATTCTATTTTAGAAAAATAGGTTTTTCCCGTTTAAATCTCAAAATCCCTTTTCACGATATTTTTATAAATCAACATTTATACCTAGTGATATTTAACCAATCAAAAACACCCAATAAGAAACTATAAATTTTTTTAACACATCATATATGATAATATATATATGAAACAACAAATAATAAATTTTGAGGGCTCCACTTGGATCCCTCCAACCTGTTTCCCTGCATCCACAGATGTTAGCCAACATAAATTATACACATCCTGCTTCAAGGCAGGATATCGCGGTATAGAAGGTCATCCACTATCATATTGTGGGGCGCATAACGTTATCCACTAATGATACTGCAGGCATCTGCTAATGGTACTACAGGAAATATTTGACCACCAATATATATATATATATATATATATATATATATATATATAGCCATAAACACCAAGCCTAAATAACTAATATATTTATAATAGCCACAAAAATATTTAAACGCATCCAAACAAGCAACAATTAGTTTTAATGATTAAAAACAATTTTAAATAATAAATTTTGAGTGAGGTTTACTCAGTTCAATTTTTATTGCAATCCGTTCCAATTTGTAACTGAATTGAACGAAGGTTGAAAAATTCACAATGGATCCTAAAAAATCCCAAACCGTCCACATCTCGCAGTATTCGATGATACGATTTTGATATCGCTAGTTTTGTTCAAATCCTGATTTTTATTTGAATTAAAAATTCATTTTGTAAGTGATCGATTAACTCAAATATAATTAAAACTTAATCACAAAATTAAGTTAATTACCTAGTTAACAAATAAATCTCATTAAGAACCTTCTTTCTGTTGCTGCTCTTTGGTTTACAAAACTCAAAAATTGCGTGCTTCTCTTCTCCCCTACTCCATTCAGAAATCACCTTGACATAAACCTCCCACTCCTACTTCCATCATGATGACGATTAATACACGACGAGTTATAGAGAGGGTAGCGATAAATCACTGAGCACCACAAAACTTGCTTCATACCTGCGCCTTTATCCCAGGAACCCCGTCGGTAATGATTTTTCCATCCAAGACCATATATCTCAGAATCTTCGAACCCAAGCTTTGCTCGAACCGTCGAGCTTCGAAAAACCCGCCCGCCTGCTGATTTGAATGAAGAATCGAAGGAATTGATTTGAATAAATGGGAGGAGATTCGATTTCGGGTTAGTTTAGGAAGCCATTTTTGTTTCTTTTTTTTTGATTGATTGAAGGAATGAAGAGGGAAACCGTGTCTATATAATCTACAGCAATTTATTGTTTTGAAGAGGAGCGGTTCGAACTAAAAAGGGGATGGCATGTCTTTTGTTTGAAGATTGCGACAGAATTTCGATTTTTGGTTTGAAATGAAGGAGGTCACGGCCATTTTATTTTTTGCTTTTCGACAGAATGAAAAAGAAAAAACACAGCCATTAATTTGCCTTTTTATAAACATGGGGAAGACAAAGGCTTAAGGTCAAAGTAAATTTAATTTCGTGGTACAGGTTAGTCTACGCGATTTAGAGGTATAGGGTACTTATGTGTACTTGAATTTGTATGCTTAGGAAGGGAGGAAGTCCTTTTTTATATTTATTTATTTTAGTTTTGAACTGAGCCAATAAATTTTATTTAATTTAAAATTCCCTATGATTCCAAACTTCTTTTTTAACACAACAACTGACATTTCTAGGGCTATACCCTTATTCTGAACACATTGAGACAGGTTTTGAAGCCCAACCCGGTCATATGGAGAAGATATTAATTTAAATCGATTTATATTAAATTCAAAACAATTAATTCCTTGAAAATAAATAATTATTATCGTTTCTATTCAATTAGAGTTAATATTGGTTATCTGAATCAATTTCAATACAGTTTAAATCTTCGAAATCAATTATATTTCAAATTACTATATTTTGATATATTCTAAATTAAATCATATTCGATTATTAAATGGACAACTCAATATAAAAATTCATTTATACTATTAATTCAATATTTAAAACAATATTAAATATTAAAATTGATCAATCAAAAATCTGGGTCATTACAATATTAAAAGTTAATATGAGGAAATTGAAAATATAGGTAACTTTAATAAAAATTAGTATTAAATTTATAAGTAACTCTTATTTGAATTAGGAGTTAAAATATATTAAGTATAATTTTAAAAACAAATTTCATTAGTTAAAATATTTCTACAAATAAAGAAGTATAAATTTAGAATAAGGAAGTAATTTTGAAATCATTTGAAAAATAGATTAAAAAACAAGGAAGTAATTTTGAAATCATTTGAAAAATATATCTAAAAACAAGGAAATAATTTTGAAATTATTTGAAAAATATATTTAAAAATATGGAAATGATTTTGAAATTAGAATTCAGTGCTAACCAGATTTTAATCAAAATATATATACACAATTACTCTATATTTCTTGAATTCTTGATACTCATGAGTCTTGAAACTTGAACTCTTCTACTTTAAAATCCTGGTTCTCTTAACTATACAGTCTTCAATAACTAATAACTACATAGATTTCATGTATATACACACACACACACATATATATATATATGTGTGTGTGTGTGTGTGTGTGTGTGTGTGTGTGTTCTAGATAATAGTGTTAGTATATATTTTATAACAGTAATAATTGAAACAAGGTTGTTTTCATCAAAACCATTATCATCAACATCTCAGTCCCTAACAATCTCCCACTTTTTGATGTTGACAACCTTGGTTTAAAAAATAATCATATCTGATGTCTTGATTCTCTATTTACTCCCCTTTACTTAATTAACTCCTTCTGAAACTATTAACTCCCTCTTGCTTTAAGCCTTATTTTATAATTCTTCCTCTTTGTCATCAACAAAAACTATATATATACTATCTAGACTACAATACTCCCTCTAAAACTAAGACATAGTTCCAAGACTAATACGATTCTAATACCTAATATCTAGTTTAAAAAATAGTTCTAATGTCAATATGTATCAAGAAAAATAAGACTAAAAATTAAGACAGTATTCAGACTAATAATCAAATTCAAAGCAACCCAATACAAACTTTTTATACAAAAAAGAATCTAATCAATCCAAACAAATTTAAATCTTAGTTAAACCTTAAATTCAAATTCAAGTTTTAAATTAGTCAAACTACGCCATTGTTAATTATGTTACATATTATGTTTATACTATTCCAATTAAAACAATAATCTAAACCAAATCAATTACCAAATCAAGCAATATATGTCAATTTAGACATTTCTTGAAACTTCAACAAATCCTAGAAACCATAAAGCTCCCCCTTATTCTAATACTAAAAACTATATGTAATGAAATGTGAAAAAGATGAGTATAGTTATATTATTCAATACCTACGTATATATAAGTATATTTCAAACCTTTCAACACACACACACACACACATCTCAAATCCAACCTTGTCAAACAAGTCAAACAAATCAATCAAGTAAATTAAGCCAAACAAGTCAATCAAGTCAATAAAACAAAACAAATCAAACAAGTTAATCAAGTCAAAGTAAATATGTTACGTATTTAATTAATAATCCTATATTACTAAGACTACAATACTAAACTCCTTATACAAAAATTATGTGTAGACTTAAATGTTAACATGTAATGCAGTGCATGTAGTATGTTATTTATAATGAAATATGAAATGTACGTCATATGCCAAGAAATACGAGATGATATATTGAATGAAATGCAACTTGTGATGTGAATGATTTTAATTGGACATGCATTGTAATTTATAATAATGAGGTGTAATATGAAATAAGATTTTTAATGATAATAATATGTAGAACGACTTGATGATGATATGCATTTCAGTAAAAGATACTCAAAGTACTTAAGTAATGTCTAGTAATCATGCATATGCATATATGTGTCAAGAAATTGCTTCAAGCAAACAAAAGTGACACCCATTAATTTCTAGACTTAGGTTAGTGATACTAAGGAATTAGATGGAAAAGTTAGTAAAAATAAGAGTTTAAAGACAATTAGAGATATATTCATGACAGGCAGTTAAGAAAAAATAGATATTCGAATTAACTTGATAAAAAAATTTGAATTATAAAATAATTTTAGTAGGATGCCTCCTTTAAAATAACATAGTAAATATTGAAGATCTTTCTAAAGAGAATATTAAATATTATCATATAAAGTAAACCATTATGATATAAAAAATATATTCATAAATATAAATGTACAAAAATATATTCATAATTATAAATATATAAAAACTAATGTTATTTGAAAAAACTTAAAATACAACTTATTTTGAGATATACAACAATTTTTTAATACAAACCGATTTTAAATTTAAACTTTATAAATAAGAATATATTAATTTACTAAAGAACCATTTAATATAAAACTTAAAAAAAACTGATGACATAAAATCTATAATTATAAACAAATATTACTTTTTATGAAATCTAGTAATATAAAGTCAACTGTAAAATTGTAACGTTTTACATTTAAACTATATATTTAAGACATATGAATCATTTTTCATACCAAAATATTAATTTATAATATAAAAGTTTTATAATTCTAATAAGAAATCAAAATTAGCATTAAGTTATAATATTTGTGATAATGTAATCAATTTTTTTTATGAAATTATATGTGAAAGATATATAGGTTAAATTATATATGTTTAAACTAAGTATAAAAGATATATAAATTTATATTTTATAACAATATCAAATGTTTGAAAATTTCAAATTATTTCAAGTTCTTTTATCAAATCATCATATGTATGTACTATATATATAATTTAATTGATTTATACTTTCAATATATATACGTATATATATAATTAAAATAGAATATAAGAAAATAAATAGACAAACCAAATTGATAACTTGGAGCTGACATTTTCATATTGAAAAGACGTCCTTTCAATTTATTTAAAATCAAAGCAACAAGCAATGAAATTTAAATCTAAAATAAAGAAATAAAATTAGATTGATATGTATACTATGCTGTATTGACATATGGACCAAAATGTCTAAAATTATAAAAGAGATAAATTTCTGTACCTAACTATGTGCAATAGTGTATATTCCTAAATGCAATGATAATTATGAAATAATTATAAAGCGTACCTCATTTTGCAGTCGTCCATTTTGTTGTTCTTCCATTGTTATGAACCACACATTCAAATCTTCTAGAATTTGATGATGAGATTAACTCTATTACGATGGGCTCTTCTGATTAATATAGTATATTCACTTGCACTATTTAAAGATCGTATGAGAAAGATACCGATGATTTTGTATTTTAACCAACTTAGCACCAAAATTTTGAATTTGAATTTAAATAAATGGACACTTCAACAACTATAATAGGCTTAATAGTCATATCTCTTCATAAAACTTTCTCCTTTTCTTCTTCTTCCTATTTTTCCACTTTCAATCAATGTTTTGGAAGACATATCTTCTTCATTTCTTAATGGAATTGAATGAAAACAGAGGAAAATCGAAGAGGAAAGTGTGGACTATGATTTACTAACAGTTTGGGGATGAACTTGAATGGTATTATTGTGTAGAAGGACAAAATAATGAGATAAAACCAGAAAATCCCATACACAGTTTTTAGTTTTGGATAACCAACTTCAAACTACAACATCTCACTCAATTTTGATTAGAATTTGATGATCTACCCATCAAAATGACCGGGAGAATAAGAAATACAATCTGGAAAGAAGGTTGTAATGAAATACTTCAAATATCTGGATGAAATATGAGAAATACTAGTGATAGTTTTGATTTCTTTTTCCCTTTATGCACCAAAACTTCATTTCATCGTAACTTGGTCATTTCTAGAAGGATTTGCATGAAACCAGAGGCATTGCGAAGCAGATGAAGAGAAGTACAATATTAAAAAAAGTTCTAGATGAGAATCAAAAGCTTTTTATTAATCTGGTACCCATTTCTTTTGTAAAATTTCAGTTATATATCCATCAATTTTTAATAGGTGAATGATCTATTTGATGTCTTTTGGCCATTAGTCATCAAATATAACTCTTTCCCTAACAACTTTTTAATGAATCAAGTGAATTTACAAAATAACTAAATGTAATTTTAAACAATAACATCATGATGATTATGTGGCATATCCATTCAAAAATAGTGTTAAAAATTGTCGTTTAAACTTTTCAAAAAAAAATAGATTAGGATAACTTTGAAAACCAAAGCTCTAATACCAATTGTTGGGGATACATAGTGAGGATCTTAAGGCAAATTAAAAACTAGAGGGGTTGAATAGTGTTTTATGGATTATATCAAATTTCTTGAATCTTTTTGGATTGAACAGAATGTTATGCAAATCACAGATATCACAAATTCGTAGAATCAATCCCAAATGCAGAAAATAGAATAAAAAGCAGTAAAAGGAAAGTACACACCAGGATTTATGCTAGTTCAGGAGTCCCCCTACTTCTAGTCCGCACAACACTGGGATGACGTGGATTTTTTATTTAACAATATCCTATTACAATCCTTGATTTCAGGGTTACAAGGGCACATTCCTATTGATTCCAAGTACAGTGAGACTTAGTTGATTTTCTGGGCCACAACTTCACATCCAGTCGATTTTCGTGACACACTCGCATGCGCTACATTTATACGAGACACTTCTACACCCTTCTCTTATCAATTTTTGTGGTATTCACGCAATAGGACTTGATGTTGCGATCTTTGATTACAAACAATCTATAACTCTTGAGTAGCACTCTAATTTCAAAGATAGTTTGATGCAGAATGGAAAGAGAAGACGATTAATATAATTTCTATGGTAATCGGCAGAGTATAAGTGTATAAATTTAAGAATTTAAGAAGAATAATGGTGCAATGATTAAGGAAAAAGAAGAAGATAAAGACTAATTAAAACTTTCAAATTTTGAAGCCTTTATATAGTTTTTCAATAGCCACATCATTTTAGAAAAGATTTGAATTCAAAAGACACAACTTTTCATATTTTAAAAACAATTTAACAACTCCAGTGTCGACATACCAAAACTAATGTGTCGACATCCCCTAGTTTAAATTCAAAAGTAGGATTTTAAATCAAATCAAATAGTGTTTAAATAAATTATGGTGATTCTAGAGTTAAAACAAACTATTTTCCTTTATACTAAATAAAGTACATCAAGTAAAAAATATATTTAAAAACATATATTTAGATGATTAAAAATTGATTAAAAACTAGATATAAAATGATATAAAAGTATATATATATATTAAAAATTAGTATACATAAGGAAATTGAAAATATATGTAATTTTAATAAAATTTAGTACTAAACTTATAAGAAAAACTTATATATGTATAATTTGCAAAACATGAGTTAAAATATTTCTAGAAATAAAGAAGTATAAATTTAAAATAAGGAAATAATTTTGAAACCATTGGAAAAGTATATTCAAAAACAAGGAAATAATTTTGAAATCATTTTAAAAATACATTTAAAACAAGGAAATAATTTTGAAATCAAAATTCAGTGCTAACAAGAGTTTTAACAAAATATTCAGACACAGTTACTCTATATTTCTTGAACTCTGGAATTCTTGATACTCATGAGTCTTGAAACATGAACTCTTCTACTTTGAAATCTCGATTCTCTGAACTATACAGTCTTCAGTATCAAATACCAGCATAGATTTCCTGCATATACACATATATATATTCTATATAATTGTATTAGTATATATTTTATAACAATGATAATTGGAACAAAGTTGAAACAAGGTTGTTGTCATTAAAACTATTATCATCAACATCTCAGTCCCTAAGAAGCACATCCAGTTGATTTTCAAGACTCAACCGCACGCACTAGATTTGAGGTGCCACTGGCACACCGAATTGAATTTTGGGACTTGATTGCACCTAATTGATTTTAGGGATCAACGCACCCACAATTATAGTGGTATGATTAGATAAAGTTCTACAAATACAGATCATCGATTACAATTGATCCTGTAACTTTTGAATAGCACTCTAATCTTGATTTAAGTAAGAGAAAATATAGAGATCAGTGAGTGAATGATAGAAAGCAAACTGATGGTAATCAAATTTGTACTAGTTGAATTTCGACAGAGTTTGAGTACAATTTGACTCAGAAAAGTAGAGAATGAAGCAAGGAGAGATAAATGAGAAAGTACTTATTAAAAATTAGTTCGGAATTCTGGAGTATATGAGGAAACAACGGTCATGCCCATTCGCAAAGAGAACAATGAAGATACTTCTTTTGAAATTTGATTTCTGGAAATCCTGGCTAATGTGTCAACGTGTAGCTAGGGAAAGAGTATGTCGGTTAACTCTTTGTATTTTTTAAAATTAATTTTGTTTTATATTTCTAAAATTTGTTGCTTTGTAAGAAAATCTAAAACTTTGTAACATCATTTAAACATAGTTTATATACATTTTAATCATAATAAAATTTGGTAAAACTTTATAAAATAATTTTTAAAAATTTAACATAAAGTATGTATAAAACCAATATAAACATTTGTTACAATATTTGATATCTGCATGCTTCTGGGAATATTTACTCCTGAAACAGAAAAAGAATAATATTATGCTAAAAGGCAAGAGAAAAGACATAGAACGTGCATTCGGGGTTCTCCAAGCAAGGTTTGCCATTGTAAAAAAACCCTGTTAAATTATTTAAGCCACGGGTTTTGAGCAACATTATGTGTGCTTGTATTATAATGCATAACATGATCACTGAAGAAGAAAGAGGAACATTTCCATCCTATTTGGGATATGATCTAGATAACACTGCAACTGTTGTTGCTAATAGAAATCCAGCGAGTCTTGAGGTCTTTCTTAGGCGCCTGCGTAAAATTAGGTCTAGGGAGGTACATAGTAAACGGCAGGATGACCTGGTTGAACATCTATGGTATCTGAAAAGTACTTTTATTAGTTTTCTTCATACTCACAAACAATTCCAATTCTAAACAAACAACAATGGTTGATTCCAACAACAACTATCCGGCTATATCGATGATAACATTGGTAATTTTACTAGTTTATTATCTCAAGCTGAAGGCCCATCAATGATTCCACCCCTTTTCTTACTCCCCAACAAAGCCAATATCTCCACCACTTAAACCTAGCTCAACAGTACGGTAACATGTATGGCCAACTTCCTAATCAAAACGTACACCAAGAGGTGGCTTCTCCGACCCTAGTACCTGACAAAGGACAAACCAAGGCCAAATGGTCTTACACCAAGTGAAAAACAAAAGAAACTCACGTTCAAAGTGGCATGGAAAAAACTATAGCTATTGGTAGAATATGGAAAGCAGTTGACTATAAAGTGCTAGCTAATGCATGGGTAAATGCATCTTTCGTTGCTGAAGGCCGTTCTGGTGGTAAGTTTTTCTACCAGAGGGTTAACGATTTGTACAATAGAGATCCTGAATGCGTAACACGAAGATCAATTGAGAGCATAAAGACTGCATGGTATAATTTGAATACTATGTGTACCAAGTACAAAGGGATAAAAGCAGTAAGGTACGATTTGCTTAGAAGCGATCAAACATTCAGAGATTTAAAGGACGATTATGATAGCATCTATCGTGACACCTGTAAAACTGAATTCATTGCTCATGAAGCATTGAAAATTATTTCTTTTTGTCCACGTTGGGCCAATCTATGCGAACCAGATAATGTATATGTTGGAAACACCGAAGGTTCTAACTTAAAAAATATAGCTTCTAGACTTTCGGTGGATTTATTACCGGGTAATACAGTTGAATATCCTATGGCTACAGACGAGGATGGGAATAACAGTACTCCTGTGACTCCTAATTTGGGAATGTTGTATGGTGGGGTTGAAACAAGGCCAAAAGGAATAAAATCAAGCAAGAGAGCACTACTGAGAAATAAGGAAACAAAAGATTTGACAGCGTCTAGTAATAAACTAACTTCATTGTTAAGTGATATATCACTTGCAGTTGTCTCCAACAAAGAAGACCGTGAAAAGCATAAAGATAAGAAGCTGCAGATCATGGAGCTGAAACTGCAGCAAGATGCCGCTAGAACTAAAGCTCTCATCCAAAGAACTGTTTATAAAGAAAAACGTGAAAGACGTTTGAAGGAAGAAAAAGAGGAGGAGTAACTAGCAAGAGATATAACTCATTTGACTAGATAGGCCCTTGAGTATGCTATAGCCAAAAAGGATCGTATTTTGAGGGCTCAACAGAAATGATATCAGGAAGAAGAAGGAAGTTCCGAGATGTGGACGAATTCTATGTTGCTATCTCTAGCTTGTTGTATCCTAGCTTTAGTTTTCTAAGTTGGCTGTAATGTCATGTTGCTATTTCTATGTTTCTATTTCTAGCTAGTTGTATCCTAATTTTAGTTTTCTATGTTGGTTGTACTGTTTTGTGGGTTATTAAAAAAATTAACTAGTTTTAAATAATTTTTATATATTTTTCTAATGCATATATGATATTCAAACTTATTTTAAATTGCTTTTAAATATGTATACATTTTTAAAACTATATCTGAAAGGTAAATAAAAATTTGCGGTAAGTGTTTGATACATAAACATAATCAAAACATTAAAAATCCAGTTTGAAAACTAGAAAATAGGTAGGTTTTAATTCTTTTAAGTATTTGTGCTTTTTTACAAACTAATTCAAATATATTAAAATAAAACTCTCAAAAAAATGGATTTAAAAAAAATCATGTTTTATACGGTTCTCATAAAACCGTATAAACATAAAGGGTTTTATGTAAACCATTTATATGTTAAATGGTTTTATGAAAACCGTTTTAACATATAAACGGTTTTATGTAAACCGTTTAACATATAAACGGTTTACATAAAACCATATACCTGTCCATTCTCCAATTTAGAAATGGCAAGTGTCGCCATTTCAAATCCCTCCCCACTGTAACACCCCATAATTTTATAACATTAAATTCACAAATTAAAGTAAACTTAATTTTTAGAAGAAGAATTAAGTGAAATGGGTTGCGTTATTATGTTCATCTCAAAATTTTGGGTCAAGATAGACATTTGGTTTGCACAAAACGGATACCTTATGAAGATGTTATTAAGCCTTGAAGTTTGCATGCATATGAGAGAAATATAAATATAGATATATAAAAATTAAGTAAATAATTATTAAAAAAAAAAGTTCAAAATAGCAAATCGGGAGGGGGAATAGCCGAACCGCACCATTTTTGGACTCGACCCGAGCTCCGTTGGGTCGACTAGGGGTCGATCCAGCGTGTTTGGCTGTCAAACCGTGGCCCGATTCGCGCTAAGGGCTAATGTTGCATCTGAGTGGTCCTGATGATTTCTTGGTTAATCTAAGAGCTCTAATCGATCCTAGACATCTATATATACACCCTAAGACCTAACCCTAATTCATAAATATTATCTATGACACCATTATGCTATCAAATTCTATCTTAAACCCTAGCTGGCACCTCTGAATCAAATCTCAAGTGTTCAACTTCAACTCAAATTAAAGATTAGAGCTTCTACAACAATTCAAGAAGATAAATCAGCAACACCGCAACGTTTCTACACCAATTTCAGTGCATAATTCTATTCTTTAACCACAAAAGGTGAGTACAGTTATTTTCACAAATTTAATGGGATTAAAGTAGCATGAAAAAGTTGTAAAAAGGATTCATATATATGTTTGTAATGAAAATCTCACCAAGTCTTCACCTTTTTGATTCATGTCATCATATGCCTATGTTTCTATGTAAAGTTCATACCTTTTATCAGTTTATTCATGTTGAATCTTTTATTATGCCTCTATGCCAGTCTATATGCCTCTTTATTTCATGATGTTGTTTTATTCCAATTTTCTATGAATTGATTCTCTCTTCTTACCCCTATTCCTTTTATTTGTGGATCTAGGCTACCTTCGAGCCTATATTAAAAATACGCGCGAATGCGAATACGTGGGAACAATGTGGAATATTGGGAATATGGGAAATTTGGAAAATTGGATATTTTGGATAATAGGATAATATGTGAAATTGGCATATTTGGGTATGAATTACATGGAATTGATGAAATTGCCTATAATTGTAAATTTGTAATTGAGGCTAATTAATATGTAATTAGTGACAATTTGGAATAGGAAATATTATAAACATGAATATATGTTTAATTGGATATACATGACATGAAAATTGGGTATGGGTGAAATACGATTAGTAATAAACCTTTGGCACGAGGTTAGGTGCAATTGTGGCGTAAGACTGCCCGGAACCGCCCGGCAAATCCAGCCGCCACAATTGGACGTCTAATGTGAGAGGTCAAAGGAATGAATTGTAGGCGCAACGGTTAATAACACGAGGTTAGACCCAGTTTGTGGCGTAAGACTGCCCAGAACCGCCCGGCAAATCCAACGGCCACAAAGCGTTCGGTCTAATGTGGGAGGTCATGCACCGTTCGTCATAAGGAATGAATTAAGGAATACTAACCATAATAAGACGTGGGTATATTTAGAGGGTTAAGTGGGGTGACATGTAAATTATGACATGTAAATATGGACTTAACCGGTATAAGATAAGACATGTAAATTATGACATGTAAGTATGGACTTAACCATAGCATGTGTAAGACATGGACATTTAAATTAAAATAGTTAAGTGGGAGAAAAACCTAGTAGGGACCAAGCATAGGTGGGAGGCTTGTGTCGGAAGGGGGACCCGTTTCAACTAGTAACCCGTTTGAGTATCTAATTGGGCCCGATACTAGGCCGGGGTTGGGGCACGCTTACTGGACTTGAATGTAAGAGGTCAAAACGTGAATAGAAGTGGCAACGCGAGTCCAACGGGTTCATGTGCGTGCATGGGTCCGGCCTAGTAGGTAAGACGTTGTTGCATCGTGTAGGTATGGCCGTGCATTTTATGTTGGTATCGGGGTTGCCACTTTGGGGAGTGATACACCCTACTGTGGGGCCAGCACGGGTGCTACGGGGTTTAGGGAGCCGATCGAATGGGCAGATTAAGGGTACCTTAGCGGTGGTAGGAGCAAGCCGACACCTACGATAGCAACTAGGTACAAGTAACTACCAAGTTTGTCATGTGGGTACAGTTAGTGAGAAGGGATCAACCTCTATTAAAAAGAGACTAGTAGATGTGCGGTGTAATTAAGTAATGTGGCATAACTTAGCAAAAGTGCAGTGTAACGAAATACATGTTGGTTGAGTTGGATAGTCCTTTGGGTGCTAGTCTGATGTTGACTTCGGTCTTCGGGGTTAGTACTTGGAGGGTTGTTCTCTTAGCCAAGGTGTAGGATTGTCTTAGTACCCAGGAACGAAATCATCTTGTCCATTCTTTTTATCTACCTTATCTAAGTTATAGCCATATCATGATGCCTATTTATGTCTTGATCGTTTACCTTACCTATTATTTGTTAAAATTACTGGACTCGCCAGACTTTATGTCTGACCCGTTTGTTTCCACCTTTTTTCTTTCCTTTCCCCCCTCAGGTTTGCAAGGAGGGAATACTACAATTTATTGCCGATTTCTTTCAGTTGCTTGAAAATAGTAGACGTATCGCTTTGGACTCTCTCATCTTTATGGCTTTTCTTATGCTCAGTGGGGATTTATGCATTTATGTTATTTACGTATTTGCTTCTTTATGTACTTTGATGTTTTTGGAAAAAGACAATTGATCCTGTTGTGATGGTTTTTGGAGACTACTTATGTAAGCTTGTTTTGAAGTTATGATGCTATGAAATAAGTTTTATCTTCTGCTGTGTTTTATTTATTTATTCTAGTAATTTATCTGTTCTATACTACTATAACGCTTCATGACATTAATGCATTCCCTTTGTGAGTGACATTAATGGCCATGCGGTGTTACACCCTCGTCTCAACGTTGCTGGAGCGCGTGGACATAGCTTTCTCCCCTATTTCACCTCCCTTTTACTCTGCTGGGACTGCTCTTATTGTCTATTGCTACGAGGGTGTAATTGTGCATATGACAAGGGACTATAATGTACTTAAAGCATCTTCTACCCTTCATAATGTGAAACCAACGTGGCACCAAGATCAAGACAATGTAGAAAGAATTTGTTATTACAACAACAAAAAATTACTTGCTCTAATTCAAATGTGCTTAAATGTTGAAATTTTCTTATGTGTCAAAAAACAAGTAGTGGTTAGCTTTTAATATTGTGAAATACAATGTCTAGAACTAAACATTTTATTTCACAATGTCTAACAATTAGGTTGCCACGTCATATTACACATGCCATTAATATCAGCATCGGAGATTAAAAATAAAATGAAAATGTTAATTATCTATGTGGCGTGCACTTCACATTAAAAAGAAACATGCATTGGGGATGCTCCTAATATATTTGTTAGGAATGTGGGTGCTAATTATCTGGAGTATGACTTGATTCTCACTTCTAACTGCTGATGTATCAATCAGCTTACATAGTGAAGGACGTAGGTTCATAACATGGTGGAAACAGTGTAACTGGTTTTATGAACATGTGGTCATGGTGTCAATATTTAATATAGTGGGGTTCTTCGTCGCAGAATATAATGGAGCAGTTTTTTTAATACTACGTGAGATGCAAATGCAAAACTTCTACTAAATCGATGATCAATTCAAAGCAGGACCATTGTTGTTCAATCAATTACTATGAAACAACAAAAAACGTAGGGCTTTAACTGTTAACTTGCTTAGACAGATCCACTTGGTTATTTTTGTAGAAAATTATGCGCTTCTACTGAGCAATGGCTTATGTAATGACCCGCATTGGCAGAGGTATTATAATTAATTTATTTAATTATATAAATAGTGATATAGTGAATTAAATGGTGGTTTAATTAAATAATGATGAATATTTAATTAAAATAATAAATTAAATAATATATTTAATTCTGAAATAATCAGAATTGGCTGAAATGGCGATATGGTGTGAACTGGATCATTTGTGATATTTAATTCAGTTCAGAATTGAATTAGAATAACGAATATATTATTTGAACGACAGCTTGAATGTATAATTATATTATAATTAAAATCAAGCTTGAAATGGCGCTGTAGTTCGTAAATTGGCGATTCGAACTTCAACTGAATGTACAGGATTCGTTTTAAGCCGGATTTATGTGAAACAAGAAACGTGTGGAGCTGGTGGAGTATATCTTTCTATGGAAGAGAAAAATCGGGATTTCGTTGTGTAGATTTTGAGATATGTCCAAATCAAATTTTATAAAAGTCGCTATGGAATTCCTTTATAATTTATAAAGGAATTATTTATATTTTAAAAAGGAAATTCATTTTAAATCGAATATCGGGTTGACCCAGAAGTGAATATCAAGTTAGAAATTCATATAGGATTATACTGGAACTGTATGGTATTCCACTGTGAATATAGACGTTAATATTTATTTATAAATATTTAATGTAATTATATTAAATATATTTATATATTTAAATGGGTTATTTAGGACTTTAAAAATAGCAGCTTTTGCAAACGAAGTTGGAATTCGACGAAACTAATTTTGTTGGATCTGCAATGTCAAATAGTTGTTAGATTTCCAGTTTCATGATTTTTAGAGTCACTGTGTGGTCGTACGGATTTTTAGAGTGAGAAACAGTCAATATTTCGATGGTTAAAAACACGTTGTGTGAGCATACGAAGTGGGAATTCGACGAAACTAGTTTCATTGGGACCGTAATGTCGAACTGTAGCTGCATGCCTGTTTTCGTGATTTTTGGATATCGTATGTGGTCATAGGAATTTTTATAAGACAAGTACAAACAGCGTTTGATTATAATTGAATATTTATGATGAAAATATCTAAATTCTAAATCCTATAAATACCCCCTTCAAACAATTCTAAACTTAAATTTTCTTCAACAGAAATCAACAAACCAAAAAGCGCCGTTGTTTTCCTCTTTCAGTAAAATGGTCGATCTTCAAAAATCTTAATCAATTCAATAAAAAGCTTATAAATTCCTAAACCTACATCTGTGTAAACCTCAATGGAAAAGCTTTGGAATAGCATGACTTTTGGGCAGCTCGACATCGGTTTCAATCGCCGGTCTGAAATCAACGCGAGCTAGGGTTTGGCATTTTGGGGATTCAGAGCAGTAATTCGCGAATTCGAGGTTGGTTTAGTGTTGAGTGAATCGAATGGCATGAGTTTGATGACTTTGGGTGGATTTCGGTTGTAAAATTGTTCGGAGGTCTGCTATGTTCGATGGTTTTGGGTTTCGACAGAAACCAGGCAGTGGCGTGCGGGTTAGTGATTGAGGGTACCACGGGAATGAGATTTTGAAGGAGACGAACTCGGTATTTTTAGTTTTTGAAATAGTGGTGAATGGAAGGAGTAGGAGGCGTGGAAAGATCTGGGAATGGCAAGGGATAATCGCCTGGAGCTCACGTATAAAGGAGGAAGAAGAGAAATACTGGTATGGGATTTTAAATGGTGATTCATAATGGGCCTTAAGAAAATGGTGAGCCCAACAAGGAATTTAAAAGTTTTAAGTTTTTATTTAATTTATAATGTAACAACTTGTAAATGACGTAACTTCCTCATATGATATCGAAACGCAGCGAAACAAGATCCGTTAGGATCGTATGGACGGGAGCAACACAATGGAACTGACTGGGAGTGGATTCGAGCTCGTATGAATTTATGTCGAAATAAACTGTTTGATTCAAATCAAACAAATATTTATCGTTCTTTAACGATGAACTGCAAATGTGAGTAAAATCTCACTAACTCTGAACAGTTAATAAATTTCATGCTGTATTTTTAGAATTGTTAAATATTGGCTGATTGACTGTGCGTTGACTATTTGATTGAACTGCTAGTTAGTTAGTTGAATTTCTATATTGATTCTGTTTAACAGAATATATCATATGGAACTGAAAGTGATGTTGATAATATGGTGTAACATCTGTGGATGCAGGGAGACAGGTTGGAGGAATCCGACTGGATTCCTCAACAATTACTTTACTGTTTTTCATATTGTGTAATATATGATGTTATATATAATCTGTGTTGATTACGTATGTTGAATGATATCGATCATTGTTATATGGTATGTTAAATACCATAAGAAATACTAGATGTGGGAAAGGGGATTTTCGAAGTGTATTTTGAAAGTGAATTATTTATATAAAATCGATGGATTTTATATAGAAAAGGAAAAGGATTTTTATAAAAGAGAATAATTATAAAATCGAAGGATAAGTTATGATAAAGGAAATATTATTGGTTGGAATAAATAGAATTATTAAAAGGGGGTATTTATTCAGGGAATAAATTAATCAAATGAGTTAGTTAAACTAGATTTGTCAAATGAGTTAGTTAAACCAGATTGTCAAATGAGTTAGTCAAACCAAGTTAAATGAGTTGATCAAACCAAGTTGAAGGAGTTAATCGAAGTTTGTTAATCAAAAGGAGTTAGTTGAAGTTAGTTAATCCAAAGGAGTTAGTCGAAGTTAGTTGATCCAAAGGAGCTAATCGAATATAGTTATTCGAAAAGAAAGGTTAAGTAAGGAAGTTAGTTAAAGAAATGTAAAGTGAAATTTTCCTATTTCAAAGTTAGAAACGTTGTTCAGTTAAGGTCTGAGAGGTAGTTCTATCCCAACTTGATTGGCTTCGTATTTAACTAAGGATTGGTTAAGGTTCGGCAGTAAAGGATGGTTAAGTGAATTTAGTAATTAAAGGAAATGGTTTGAGTTGGCATAGCGATGTTTTATCTAAACATCCGTTTAATCCAAACGTAGGAGTTTTGGAAATGTTTTCCCAAACAAGAATCAGAAATGTTTTCTAACACAGAAAACAAGAAATAGAAATGTTTTCCAATAGTAATAACATATATTTTCTAAATTTAGAAAATAAGAAATATGGAATATAGGGAAACAGGAGATGAAAAATGAACTAAGGAAATAAATGTTAAATGATGTTTGATCGATATAATTTCCCTTTGGAAATGATATCATTGTTTGCACATGTGTTTTTCTTTGATAGTTAACTCACAGACTATCAATGTTTTGACCATTTTAATGTTGTTAATATGGAGAGACCGGTTGGATTATTATCCAAAGAACCACTCTGTATTGGCATAAGCGTTGCGAATCATATATGCCAAGGATAATTGAAGACGGAGTAAAGTGCAAAGGGCTATTGTATAAGTCTTAGATAACAGTGCCTAAGATGGATGTACTGAATAGTGCCTTCGGTTCATCCTGTTCCTGGATGACTTGTATGGATGAATGTCTGACAGAGTATTTCTAGAAAGGTCACGTACATTGATTTCTTCAACAGTACCAAGAATGGAAGCGGAGAAGGAAACTTCTTTAGATAACACGTAATGTACTGTTGTAGACGTCAATTAGTGATTTCGATGGATCTGACAATGTGGCATTCGAAGTGAATCTGATATGATGATGAAGCGTAACCTCAAGCCTCATTAACCGGTAAATGACAGAAATCGAGCAGGCAGCATGGCTAAGTCGGTCGCTCCGAAGTAGGGTGTATAATCACCTGATCTAGAGTTTCATTTATTTCTAAAAATCTATTATTGATGCTTCCCATTCGGGAAATGGTTGCTGATCCCAACCGTTGGTGATATACATTCGATACACTCAAGCAAAATGAGTGGTCGGTCATGTGTGGTCGAGTTGCAAGATGTTCTTGTTGAACCCAGTGTATTCCTCACTAGAGTTACACTAGCGTAAGGTAGCTCCATACCTTATCATACTTGGAAATCCATTACCCAATACGTGCTTGCGGTTTTGATTGTATACTATATATGTAGAACGTGAGATGAAAGCGTTTCTGCTAGATGATTATTATATTGTGGTTGATAGACATTATTATAATATCAAAAGGCTTTTGATATAAAGATATTTTGGATTCTCATAAGGGAAAAACCCGTTCCATTATACGGCGTGGTCTTATGAAATATTGTTTACTTGTTCAAACTGTTTTAAACTGTTTTACGCATACTAGTCTCATGACTGTCCCGGAGTTTATTTTGTTTTGAGTTCCCTAAACTCTTGGGTGTCCAATTTTGTACGGGCAGTCAAGTAGTCGGGATTTACAGATACTTGAAGAGCTGGAGCAGGAGGCTTCAGGATCATGTAGCTATAGTTTATTTCCGCTGTGTTGTAAGTGCTATACTTTGAAAATGATGTATATTCAAGTACAAAGTAATATTTCAAAGTTATGTTATATATTATATGTTATTCGTTCCGTTGTGAGATTTCGTGTTACTCTGATGTTGTGTTGTTCTTCTTCTTCTATTCTAAGTTTCTATCTTATCTTTCCTCACCCCCTATTTTCTTTCTATAAATTTCCTGATTTTCAGCTTAATTTGGGGTTGGACTTGTGTTTTTGGTCAGCTCAAATTGGACCGGATTTTCGGGTCATTACAATTGGTATTAGAGCATAAGGTTAAGTTAAGAATTACCTTGGCTCTGTGGCGTAACTCGGTAGAGATGGGGTTAGTAATACCCTAGATTGAGTTTGAGTGTATATATACGAGTGAACGTATTTGTTATTGATATAAAAATTTGTTTTATATTGTGTGGATTTATTGGTTGAGTAGTTTATGGGTTCTGGTCGATCAGTTTGATCCACTGTATCGGTAGGAGTTGGTAAAGACTTGAATACGATGGGTCGACACGATATGTTTTGAAAAGAGGGTAAATTAAAATAAGTTTACCCAAGGTATATCTTAATATTGAGAAGATATAAATATCAAAATTTTAATATAGTGGACATATTGGTTGTTATTATAATCGAGTAAGATTATAAATTAAATGGTTATGTAAATAACCACTAAGAATTCATATAAGTGAAATGAAAACAAAATGAATTAAATCTGAATTTAAACTAGAAATTGAATTAAAATTCTGGAAAATTGGATAAGTGTTTGTAAATGGATATGGATTAAAAGTAAGGAAAATTTAAGATCCTGGGAGGTTTTAAATTATTTTACAAGCAGGGTGAATTATATTTTGAAATGAATTTCAAAGTGGAAATGTTTAGAAATGGTTTTATAGTATTGAACTCAATTCGATCGCTGGAAAATAGATTCCGATGATGACAGCTGCATCATCAGTATTCATTTTCGAGTTATAAGTGACGAATTACTACCATAGATACTGTTTTGAATTTGTTTTGGGAAAGACAAGTTGTGCTGAATTTCAAATGGGATTTATAATATAGAATTTGATATATAGAATTTGAATATATAGAATTTGAATATATAGAATTTGAATATAGAAATTCAAATGGGATTTATAATATAGAATTTGAATAGAATTTGATATATAGAATTTGAATAATAGAATTTGATATATAGATTTGAATAATAGAAGTGATATAAAATTTGAATAGAAATTGAATAGAATTAACTAAGCTGAAGAGGAATTAGTTAACCGAGTTTTGAATTTGAAGTTGAACTTTGAAAGGTGAATTGGATTTGTAAATGGATATTCGAAATCGAATATAGAACTTAAATTTGAAATTTGGATTCAAATTAGTTAGAAAGCAAGTTAAAATATATTTGAACATGTCATGTTCAAATATAAAAGTGAAATAGACTAAAGAGTTAATTAACAAATTAATTAACCAATTGAGTTAAAACGATCAAGTATAGTTAAAACAGATTTGGTAGGTATAAATATACATGAGATAAGTATGGATAAGGTATGAAGGTATATAAATAGAATGCTCAACGAAAAGGTACGTATTTAATTCATATAAGAGATTTTATGCGCCGTATCGGCTAGCCGCTTGGCTTTTTCTTTTTCTTTTGGATTGGTGAGGGCCATGGGATGCAATTTGAAATATCCCGATGCTCCTGGTACAAAGGAGGTTATGGCGAATTTTTTCGGGAATTTAAGGAGTTAGAATATTTTTAAGATAATTTAATAGTTAGTAATCAACGTTTCGATATATATATATATATATATATATATATATATATATATATATATATATATATATATATATATAGAAGTCGATAAGGAAAGAACTTAGAATTAGAATAGTAAAATCAAAAAGGAAGACTAAGAATAAAATCTAGTAAGAATAGAAAGAGGAAGCGTATACGTGTTTAAAAGTGAATAAGTAGTTGTATGGTATTAATTATTCGAGTAAGTAGTCATATCTGTTTTCACGTTATAAATGTTATTCAGTCAAGCTCTGAGAGGTAGTTATACCCCAACTTGATTTATTTCATTATTAACAAATAAATAGTAAGATTTCAGGCTCGAAGATCAATGTTGAAAAAGAGTTAGTTGAATATAGTATTTGGGTTGTCGTAACGATGTTTTACACAACATCCGTTTTAACCCAAATAAGTGTAAGCTTGGAAATATAATAAAGAATATTTCCTAAGTATAGAAATAAACGAGATTGGAAAAGAGATGAGTAATTGGAATATTTTCCAATTATAAATAGCATATATTTTCTAAAGTTTAGAAAATAAAGGAAGGCGATATCCTGAAATATTTTCCAAATAACATAAAAGGCCAATATGGTTATTGAAAATATTTGGTTAACAAATATTGATAAAGAAGTAGAGAAGTGATTTAACTAATGGAATATTAATTAAGGGCTCAGTGACATGTTCAAAAGGAAAATTTGATTTTTGAAAAAAGTAAACTGTTTAAAAACTCCTAGGGAAAGACTGTTTGAATTAAAAACAAGTTTAATAGAAATTTGTGAAAGCAAAATTGAATTAAAGTAAAGCTAGTAAAGTGGTAACTGAGATTGAATTAGAATGATATCAAGACAAATTGGATTGTGAGATTCAAATTCGAAGTGTAATGTGATAATCAAGTTAAGAGTTGGGAATCGAGAAGAAACTCGAGTTGAAATGATATTTGGCTCGGATATAAGCGAATGGTTGTGTTGTGGATAAAAGCAGATTGGAATTTGATTGGGATGACCCTTGTATCTGCTGAATTGATAATAGGTGGAAAGGATATAATGATTTGCCGACAAAAGGTACAAGTTTATATTTCTATTGGATATAAGATTTATGAGTCGAATTGGCAAGCCGCTTGGCTGTTTGATTTTCTTTTGGGATGGATATGGCCCAGAGAGGCGAGTGGTGGTTTGACGTATTGACCAGTACAAAGGAGGTGCTGGCGAAATTTTTCGAAAGGATAAGGAGTTAGAAAATTTTCAGGATTTTTGAATATTTTCGTTGATAAGGATTAATTAATAATTTAATTGAAATTAAATTTGGTTCAGTTGAAACTAAAGTTAAGAAGTGAACAAAAAAGTTCTGACCAGTCGATAGGGTTCGTTTCCTACCTTAGCAATTTCGAGGATGAAATTATTTTAAGTGGGGAAGAATGTAATGACCCGCATTGGCAGAGGTATTATAATTAATTTATTTAATTAAATAAATAGTGATATAGTGAACTAAATGGTGGTTTAATTAAATAATGGTGAATATATAATTAAAATAATAAATTAAATAATATATTTAATTCTGAAATAATCAGAATTGGCTGAAATGACGATATGATGTGAACTGGATCATCTGTGATACTTAATTCAGTTCAGAATTGAATTAGAATAATGAATATATTATTCGAATGACATTTTGAACGTATAATTATATTATAATTAAAATTGAGCTTGAAATGGCGCTGCAGTTCGTAAATTGGCAATTCGAACTTCAACTGAATGTACAGGATTCGTTTTAAGCCGGATTTCTGTGAAACAAGAAACGTGTGGAGCTGGTGGAGTATATCTTTCTAGTGGAAGATAAAAATCGGGATTTCGTCGTGTAGATTTTGAGATATGTCCAAATCAAATTTTAGAAAAGTCGCTGTGGAATTCCTTTATAATTTATAAAGGAATTATTTATATTTTAAAAAGGAAATTCATTTTAAATCGGATATCGGGTTGACCCAGAAGTGAATATCAAGTTAGAAATTCATATAGGATTATTCTGGAACTGTATGGTATTCCACTGTGAATATAGACGTTAATATTTATTTATAAATATTTAATGTAATTATATTTAAATATATTTATATATTTAAATGGGTTATTTAGGACTTTAAAAATAGCCACTATTGCAAACGAAGTCGGAATTCGACGAAACTAATTTTGTTGGATCCGCACTGTCAAATAGTTGTTAGATTTCCAGTTTCATGATTTTTAGAGTCACTGTGTGGTCGTACGGATTTTTAGAGTGAGAAACAGTCTGTATTTCGACGGTTAAAAATACGTTGTGTGAGCATATGAAGTCGGAATTCGACGAAACCAGTTTCATTGGGACGTAATGCCGAACTGTAGTTGCATGCCGGTTTTCGTGATTTTTGGATATCGTATGTGGTCACAGGAATTTTTAGAAGACAAGTACAAACAGCGTTTGATTATAATTGAATATTTATAATGAAAATATCCAAATTCTAAATCCTATAAATACCCCCTTCAAACAATTCTAAACCTAAATTTTCTTCAACAGAAGTCAACAAACTAACTCACGCCATTGTTTTCCTCTTTCAGCAAAATGGTTGATCTTCAAAAATCTTAATCAATTCAATAAAAAGCTTATAAATTCCTAAACCTACATCTGTGTAAACCTCAATGGAAAAGCTTCGGAATAACATGACTTTTGGGCAGCTCGACATTGGTTTCAATCATCGGTCTGAAGTCAACGCGAGCTAGGGTTTGGCATTTTGGGGATTCAGAGCAGTAATTCGTGAATTCGAGGTTGGTTTAGTGTTGAGTGAATCGAATGGCATGAGTTTGAAGACTTTGGGTTGATTTCGGTTGTAAAATTGTTCAGAGGTCTGCTGTGTTCGATGGTTTTGGGTTTCGATGGAAACCAGGCAGTGGCGTGCGGGTTAGTGATTGAGGGTACCACGGGAATGAGATTTTGACGGAGATGAACTCGGTGTTTTTAGTTTTTGAAATATTGGTGAATGGAAAGAGTAAAGGCATGGAAATATCTAGGAATGGCAAGGGATAATCGCCTGGAGCTCATGTATAAAGGAGGAAGAAGAGAAATACTGGTATGGGCTTTTAAACGGTGATTCATAGTGGGCCTTAAGGAAATGGTGAGCCCAACAAGGAATTTAAAAGTTTTAAGTTTTTATTAAATTTATAATGTACCAACTTGTAAATGACGTAACTTCCTCACACGATATCGAAACGCAGCGAAACAAGATCCGTTAGGATCGTATGGACGGGAGCAACACAATGGAACTGACAGGGAGTGGATTAGAGCTCGTATGAATTTATGGAGAAATAAACTGTTTGATTCAAATCAAACAACAGTTTATCGTTCTTTAATAATGAACTGCAAATGTGAGTAAAATCTCACTAACTCTGAACAGTTTATAAATTTCATGCTGTATTTTTAGAACTGTTAAATATTGGTTGATTGACTGTGTGTTGACTGTTTGATTGAACTGCTAGTCAATTAGTTGAATTTCTATATTGATTCTGTTTAACAGAATATATCATATGGAACTGAAAGTGATGTTGAATATATTGTGTAACATCTGTAGATGCAGGGAGACAGGTTGGAGGAATCCGACTGGATTCCTCAACTATTATTTTACTGTTTTTCATATAGTGTAATATATGATGTGATATATAATCTGTGTTGATTACGTATGTTGAATGATATCGATCATAGTTATATGGTATGTTAAATACCATAAGAAATACTAGATGTGGGAAAAGGGATTTTCAAAGTGTATTTTGAAAATGAATTATTTGTATAAAATCGATGGATTTTATATAGAAAAGGAAATTGATTTTCATAAAAGAGAATAATTATAAAATCTCTAACACCCCACACCCGCTAAGGTCACTCACTAAGGGAATGCATTAACTTCGGTGGAGTATTTTTAAGTGAATATAGAACAGAAAAATTACAACAAGATAGATATAAATAATACTTGTTAACTAAAACATCATTTCATTGCAGTAGAAGGTAAACATGTTTGGTTACAAAACCATAAAACAAGAGTCAAGTACTAAATATCAATCCTGGTAAAAACATAAGTACATAATCCCACTACATAACTAATAGCCATAGTATAAAAGATAAGCTGAGCTTTACATCAATTGTCCAAACTCCAAAAGATAGATAAAGCAATCTGATCAAAGCCCACTAGCGCTAGGCCCACTCTGAGAACCCGAGGGTTGGGAAAAAAAGATAAAAACAACGGGGTCAGACATAAGTCTGAGCGAGTCCTATAACTTTAACAATACAATCATTAAAGTAATTAGGGTATGATATAAACTTGGTACGGTTATGACTGGGCATAAATGACTACACTAAGCAGCCAACTAGACATAAGATGAACTAAGATATCAGTAAAGACGCATCTACCCACCCAAGGGTAATTACTACACTGCACCACACCAATCATTCCTAACTTAAAGGTTGATCCCACCCAAGGACTTAGAAAATTTAACTAGTAGTTTCGTGTACCCCTAGCTGACCACATAGGTGTCGTTTGCCCCTATCTCCACTAGGTGTACCCACTACTCCCCAAGCGATCGTCTCCCTAACGTAGATACCCGTGCTGGCCCCACAGTGGGGTGTATCACTCCCCAAAGTGGCAACCCAATACAACCAACGGTGCACGGCTTATATCTACACGATGCAACAACGTCTTACCTACTAGTCCGGGCCCACACACGGATATGAAACCCGTTGGACTTGCGTTGCCACCGCTACCCCGTTCTGGCCTCTTATAGTCAATCCCAGTACGCGTGTCCCTTCCTCGACATGGGTCGAGCCCACAAAGATACATATGGGTTACTGGTTGAAATAGGCCCCCACAAGCTACCCACCTAAGCTTGCTCCTTCTAGTGTATCCCACTTAACCCTTTAATCATGTTTAATTACATGTTTCCACTTTGGTTAAGTATTCTAATCGTATTTTCTATTACCACCCAAGGCAACCACTAGATTTCCACATGCCACCCAAGGAACCCACTTAACCCCTCATGCCCCACTACATGCTTATCTGGTTAAGTGTTTCTTAATTGAATAAGGCCGTAACCTTTGTAAAGACCTCTCACATTAAACTATCTTTTATGGCAGCTGGATTTGCCGGTCGGGTCCGGGCAGCCTTACGCCATAACAGAGTCTAACCTCGTGTCTTTACACTTGTCACGTATTTAGTTTATGCCTAAGACCTCTCACATTGGGCCAATCATTTATAGGCTCTGGATTTGCCGGTCGGGTCCGGGCAGTCTTATGCTACAAAATGGTCCAACCTCGTGTCTTAGTCGATTAATTACACCTAATTAATCACCCCCATATTTTGAATTAATTTTCCCTAATTAATTCCAATTTAATGATGTACATAATTGACTCAATTATGTCCATCCACTTATGGTATGCAACATCATACCAATTTCACCACAATTTTGTTAACATGAATATTAACCCCATCGTTCCCCACGTAATACGCTAACATGACATACTTTAAATGGAAGATTCATCACAAATACAATGGGTTCAACTTAGCATAACATTAGCATCAACATAGGTTTTAAAGGTGTCAACTTGCATATCTGACCATAGCATCAAACCCAACTAGAATAAATAATCAACCCAAACTTGCATGAATCACATATGTCATAAAGAGGGTAACTTGCATAGATGTTCATGTCATAGACCTATCATAAAGGGATAAACTTGCATACATGTCATAGGTCTAAAAAGGGATGAACTTGCATATGTTACTCATATCATAAAAAGGGGTAAACATGCATATATATGCATGACATACAAAGGAGTAAACTTGCATATGTATGCATATCATACAAAGGTGTAAACTTGCACATGTTACTTGCATATAATCAAACACCAAACTTGCATAACATGTCATATATGAACTTGCATATAATCAAACACCAAACTTGCATAACATGTCATATATGAACTTGCATATAATCAAACACCAAACTTGCATAACATGGTGTCATAATGGATCAATGTTTATCATAGTGATTTGCATAACTAGCATCATGAACATATAGCATAAAACTTGCATAACTAGCATCATAGCATAAAACTTGCATAACTAACATCATGAGCACATAGCATATGATAACATAACTTGCATTGATCCACATTCATAACCATAACCTCATTACATCCTATCATAATTAGTTTAGCAATTGCTTGCTAAAGGCATAGAAACTCACAGCTTGTTGATTAGCACTCCTATGAAGAAGATTTAGTTGCTAGAGTTGATTAGAAGTTGATTTGAGAAGCTATCTTCCTTTCTAATTTGTGGAGGCTCCTTCTAAGTTGCATTTTGACGGCGTGATGACGTTGTATCTATTTTTAGTATGGATTAGGGTAGTCTTAGGGTGTATATATAGATTTAGGATGTAGTTTAGGCCCTTAGATTAACCCTAGTTTAGATCTAAACCATCAAAAATCGTCACAGGTTAACAGAACAGACCAGAGAACCAAAACAGGTGCACCAGGCCAGCCAGGGTCAAACCAGAAAGCTGTGCAGGTTTCTGGCTCGACACGGGCGCACTTCCCAAGTGCGCCAGTGTATTTTTGTGCTGGCACACTTCACAAGTACGCCAGTGCATTCTGGCTTGTTTTCGGTTTTTCTGCCTAACTTCGTTCGTCCATATCTTCTTCATACAGACTCCGATTTTTGAAAACTCGGACTCTATTTCGCGTATTTTTCCGAGACGAACGCAATGGCATAGCCCGTTTCCCCTGATTCAGATCTTAAAATTTAATTCTGCCCTGATTTATATTATAACAAGTTATTCAACATACGGGGTGTTACATTCTCCCTTACTTAAAGGATTTCGTCCCCGAAATCTCTAAGTCAAGAAGAACGTATCCTACCAACCAAACAACCATCTACTAAACCATCAAACACTGGCATCCATTGTCCTTAAAATTTCTAATGACGTATGTACATATGCAAAAAGTGTGTGTATATGTTTCCTGCCTAATGCAAAATCAGGCGGTCTACTGATTCAGTTGACCTCCTTAATGCAAACCATGATAGTGCCATGCATCCAATATGTATGCGAAAGAACCCTATCGAAACATACTATTTCTACATGTGTGCACAACCATACACCAAAATGCATCATCCATATGATAACACAACCATTATACATCCATTAATATAGCTACCTACACATGATTATATGCAATATGCAATATGCAATATGCAATATGAAGTGACTGAGCCGATCTAGTGTCTAAAGTGTGTGTATATGCATCCACGAGCAACCACTAGCAAACACTTGCATCCACATGCATCCATCAATCATAACATGTCTCAAACACATGTTTCAACCATAGGTTTACCCCATCTACAGGTCAAAGGTACTAACGAGAGGACATACTAAAGATAAGATAAGCACAAGATAAGCGATAAAGGAGAAGTTAAAAGACATACCCTAAAAAAGAAATGGGTACAGTGAACGCATCTTCACTTCTGTCTCCCAAGTAGCGTTGTTGTCATCATCTCCCCATTGCACTTTGACTAGTTGAACCTCTCTGTTTCTCAACTTCCTAGTCTCTGACCCAAGGATGCGAGTAGGAGCTCGTCGAATCGTCGCATCACGCTCTACCTCCACTTCTCTAAGCAAGCTCGGCTCTACCACCTCTGCAGTCTCATGTAGGCACTTCCTCAAATGTGACACATGGAATACGTCATGTACACCACTAAGCCTCTCAGGTAAATCCACTCTATATGCCATCTGTCCAATCCTTTCCTTAATAGGAAACGGCCCTACAAACCTTGGTGCTAACTTCCCAACGGACCCAAAGTGAACAACATTCTGTAATGGAGATACTTTAACAAAGACCATGTCCCCAACATCAAACTCAAGATCTGTCCTCCTCTTATCCGCGTAGGATTTCTGTCTGTCTTGCGCCGCTTTCATCCTTCTTCGAATTAAATCAATCTTTTTCGAAGTCTCTCTAACCATATCAGGCCCAAGCAAGATCTTATCCGTAGATTCCCACCAACATGTAGGTGACCGACAAGGCCTTCCATAAAGAGCTTCGAATGGAGCCATACCAATACTAGATTGAAAGCTGTTATTATACGCGAACTCCACCAATGGAAGATGCTCTTCCCATGTACCTCCAAAATCTAAGATACACAGCCTAAAAAGGTCTTCTAGAATACGGTTCACCCTCTTGGTCTGGCCGTCCGTCTGAGGATGATATGCGGTGCTCAAAAACAACTAAGTCCCTACCGCTTCTTGCAAGCTCTTCCAAAACTCGCTAGTGAAGATAGGATCTCGATCGCTCGCTATGCTAGAAGGTACACCATGTAACCGAACTATCTCTCGAATGTAGACTGAAGCTAGCCATGGAGCAGTCCTCTTACTCTTCACGGGTATGAAATGGGCGCTCTTAGTAAGTCTGTCTACCACAACCCAAATTCCCGTATTACCCTTCCTCGATCTCGGTAACCCATCAATAAAATCCATCGAGACGCTATCCCACTTCCATTGCGGAACTTCCAATGGGTGAAGCAACCCACCGGGTTTCTTTTGCTCCGCTTTCAATTGTTGGCACACCAAGCATCTAGCGACATACTTGGCCACATCTTTCTTCATACCGGCCCAAAAGAAAACTCGCTTCATGTCTTGGTACATCTTGTCCCCACCGGGATGAATGGTCATCTTCGAACGATGTGCATCATCAAGAACAGCCTTCTTCAAACCCTCGTCTTGCGGTACACAAAGTCTACCGTCTCTACGCAACCACCCCTTACCATCTAGGGTGTACCTACTCAAATGGCTGGACGACTTCCCCTTATGAGCTTCTCCACTAACTCAACCAACTGTGGGTCGTCCCGATGTGCCTCACCAATCCATCCCAAAAGAGTAGGTCTAACCTCTAAGGATGCTAGCAAACCGGGTATAAAGTCAACGGAAGGTCTGAAGTCAAACATCGAAATATATTCCAAGCTTCGTCGTTCAACGAACAATGGACACAAAGACAACCTTTTTCTGCTTAAGGCGTCTGCCACCACATTACCCTTGCCAGGGGTATATGCTATCTCAAAATCATAGGATGCTTAGAACTCCATCCACCTTTGTTGCCTTAATTTAAATCCTTTTGAGAAAACAAGTACTTCAATGATTTGTGGTCAGTGAACAATTCGAACCTCTCGCCAAGAAGATAATGGCGCCAAGTCTTAAGCGCAAAAACAATAGCAGCCAATTCTAGATCATGTGTAGGGTATTTTTTCTCATGCGCTCTCAACTGCCTTCCCCCATAGGCTATTACCCTTCACTCTTGCATTAAGACTGCGCCTAGTCCTGTCCCACAAGCATCGGTATAAACAACAAATGGCTTACTCCCATCTGGCAACACTAAGACTGGAGTTGTGGTTAAAGCTCTCTTTAACCGTTGGAACGCATCATCACAATCTACGTCCCATGTGAAGACTAGATTCTTCTTTGTCAAGCGAGTTAATGGGGCTGATATCTTCGCGAAGTCCTTGATAAACTTCCCATAGTAGCCAGCCAACCCCAGAAAACTCCTCACCTCGGTAGCATTCTTCGGAACCTTCCAATCATGGATGGACACTACCTTCGCGGGATCCACAGCTAACCCTTCTTTGGAGACCACGTGCCCTAAGAACCGCACCTCCTTCCTCCAAAAGTGACATTTAGAGAATTTAGCCTTAAGGCTATGCGCTCGAAGAGTCTCCAACACTTCCCTAAGATGTAGGGCATGCTCTTCTTCACTCTTAGAAAAGACCAAGATGTCATCCACAAAGACCACCACGAACTTATTAAGGTACTCCTTGAACACCCTACTCATCAAATCAACAAAGTATGCAGGGGCGTTCGTCAAACCAAAGGGCATCACCAGCCACTCATAGAAACCATCCGGAGTCCTAAAGGCAGTCTTCTCTATACCATCCTCAGCCACTCTCAACTGATGAAACCCCGTGGCTAAGTCCAACTGCGAAAACACTGAGGCGCCAACCAACTGATCAAAGAGATCATCAATCCTCGGCAATGGGTGTCTATTCTTCTTTGTAAGTTTGTTGATTTCTCTATAGTCTACACAAAGTCTGAGGGACCCATCTGCCTTCGTGGCAAAAACTACTGGAGCACCCCACTCCGATATACTTCGTCTTAAGAACCCCTTCTCAAGCAACCCCCCTACTAGCTTATTGAGTTCCCTCCTCTTACGAGGAGCCATGTGGCGCACTGGCAAAGATACTGGTTTAACATTGTCTACCAGATATATTCGAAAGTCTATCTCCCGCTTCAGAGGTAAGCCCTTCACCTCCTCAAACACATCCGAGTATTCCCGGACTACTCTAACAGTTCGCAAACTCTCGACCGAAGCGTCAAGCGATTCAAGATAACTTAGCATAACAGAATCCATGGGATTACAAGAGATCTCGAGAGTGTTACCCAAGCGGGTCATGAGCCTAACAACTCTCCTTTCACAATCAAGAACGACACCATTACTGGATAATCAGTCCATGCCCAAAATTAACCCATAGCCCGTGAAGCCCAAAACAAAAGCATCACATCTAAACTCAACGCTAAGTATAGAAATCTTCAAACCCAAACATATCATGGACAAATAAGTGGAGCCCCCAATTGGGTTTGAAACAACCAAGGGATCATCTACTAGACTGGTGTCTAAGTGCAGTGACTCAACTAATGATGATGAGATAAACGAATGCGATGCGCCAGAGTCAAACAAAGTACGGACAGGATGATCAAACAGAAAAACCAGACTTTCAACGGAAATAGTTGTACCTCTTTCCTGAATCGGTGGAACTGCGAGAGCCTGAACGTGCCCTCTTGCCTGACCTGGTGCCATAAGAGCCTGCACCTGTCCTCCTGAGGTAGATCCCATCCTCTGCCCCTTCTTAGGGCAGTCCTTCACTAGATGCCCTGCTTTGCCATAGTGGAAGCAGCCAGTCTTCTTCTTCTTCCGACATTCTTTGCTGAGGTGGCCTGGTGTCCCACAGTTGAAGCACTTCTTCTTTCCCTTGCCACCGTTGCCTTTCCCTAGCTTCCACAAAAGTTTCTGATCCTTGAAAAGGTTTCCCTCCCATAGCCTTAAATTCCTTGCAAGTCTTAGCAAAAGTATCCGCGCGAGGAGGACGAGGGGGAGGAAGATCGGGTGCAACTGGTGGTGGAGGAACATTTGCTGGACCCGCAGCGGCGGCCCTAGCCTCCATTAATCTCCTATACCATACTGGTATCGCTACACCCTCCGGAAAGTTAAGATCTTCAGCCATGCTGAAATGAAAAAGGAAAGATTCAAAACGGAGAATTCGAAAGATAAAGACACGGCTATTAGGGATTATGCTTTTTTTTCAAAAACTTTTCTCTTAAAAGACATGTTTTTGAAAATACTCCTTCAAAAATGTTTTTAGAAAAATAATTTTTCCAAAAAATCTTATCTGTTCTGGTAACCTTTAGCTTTGATACCACGTGTAACACCCCACACCCGCTAAGGTCACTCACTAAGGGAATGCATTAACTTCGGTGGAGTATTTTTAAGTGAATATAGAACAGAAAAATTACAACAAGACAGATATAAATAATACTTGTTAACTAAAACATCATTTCATTGCAGCAGAAGGTAAACATGTTTGGTTACAAAACCATAAAACAAGAGTCAAGTACTAAATATCCATCCTGATAAAAACATAAGTACATAATCCCACTACATAACTAATAGCCATAATATAAAAGATACGCTGAGCTATACATCAATGGTCCAAGCTCCAAAAGATAGATAAAGCAATTTGATCAAAGCCCACTAGTGCTAGGCCTACTCTGAGAACCTGAGGGTTGGAAAAAAAAAGATAAAAACAACGGGGTCAAACATAAGTCTGAGCGAGTCCTATAACTTTAACAATACAATCATTAAAGTACTTAGGGTATGATATAAACTTGGTACGGTAATGACTGGGGATAAATGACTACACTAAGCAGCCAACTAGACATAGGATGAACTAAGATATCGGTAAAGACGCATCTACCCACCCAAGGGTAATTACTACACTGCACCACACCAGTCATTCCTAACTTAAAGGTTGATCCCACCCATAGAAAATTTAACTAGTAGTTTCGTGTACCCCTAGCTGACCACATAGGTGCCGTCTGCCCCTATCTCCACTAGGTGTACCCACTACTCCCCAAGCGATCGGCTCCCTAACATAGATACCCGTGCTGGCCCCACAGTGGGGTGTATCACTCCCCAAAGTGGCAATCCGATACAACCAACGGTGCACGGCTTATACCTACATGATGCAACAACGTCTTACCTACCAGCCCGGGCCCACACACGCATATGAAACCCGTTGGACTTGCGTTGCCACCGCTACCCCATTTTGGCCTCTTATAGTCAAGCCCAGTACGCGTGTCCCGTCCTCGACATGGGTCGAGCCCACAAAGATACATATGGGTTACTGGTCGAAATAGGCCCCCACAAGCTACCCACCTAAGCTTGCTCCCTCTAGTGTATCCCACTTAACCCTTTAATCATGTTTAATTACATGTTTCCACTTTGGTTAAGTATTCTAATCGTATTTTCTATTGCCACCCAAGGCAACCACTAGATTTCCACATGTCACCCAAGGCACCCACTTAACCCCTCATGCCCCACTACATGCTTATCTGGTTACATGTTTCTTAATTGATTAAGACCGTAACCTTTGTAAAGACCTCTCACATTAGACTGTCTTTTATGGCAGCTGGATTTGCCGGTCGGGTCCGGGCAGCCTTACGTCATAACAGAGTCTAACCTCTTGTCTTTACACTTGTCACGTATTTAGTTTATGCCTAAGACCTCTCACACTGGGCCAATCATTTGTAGCCGCTGGATTTGCCGGTCGGGTCCGGGCAGTCTTATGCTACAAAAGGGTCCAACCTCGTGTCTTAGTCGATTAATTACACATAATTAATCACCCCCATATTTTGAATTAATTTTCCTTAATTAATTCCAATTTAATGATGTACATAATTGACTCAATTATGTCCATCCACTTATGGTATGCAACATCATACCAATTTCACCACAATTTTGTTAACATGAATATTAACCCCATCGTTCCCCACGTAATACGCTAACATGACATACTTAAAAGGGAAGATTCATCACAAATACAATGGGTTCAACTTAGCATAACATTAGCATCAACATGGGTTTTAAAGGTGTCAACTTGCATATATGACCATAGCATCAAACCCAACTAGAATAAATAATCAACCCAAACTTGCATGAATCACATATGTCATAAAAAGGGTAACTTGCATAGATGTTCATGTCATAGACCTATCATAAAGGGATAAACTTGCATACATGTCATAGGTCTAAAAAGGGATGAACTTGCATATGTTACTCATATCATAAAAAGGGGTAAACATGCATATATATGCATGACATACAAAGGGGTAAACTTGCATATGTATGCATATCATACAAAGGTGTAAACTTGCACATGTTACTTGCATATAATCAAACACCAAACTTGCATAACATGTCATATATGAACTTGCATATAATCAAACACCAAACTTGCATAACATGTCATATATGAACTTGCATATAATCAAACACCAAACTTGCATAACATGGTGTCATAATGGATCAATGTTTATCATAGTGATTTGCATAACTAGCATCATGAACATATAGCATAAAACTTGCATAACTAGCATCATAGCATAAAACTTGCATAACTAACATCATGAGCACATAGCATATGATAACATAACTTGCATTGATCCACATTCATAACCATAACCTCATTACATCCTATCATAATTAGTTTAGCAATTGCTTGCTAAAGGCATAGAAACTCACAACTTGTTAATTAGCACTCCTATGAAGAAGATTTATTTGCTAGAGTTGATTAGAAGTTGATTTGAGAAGCTATCTTCCTTTCTAATTTGTGGAGGCTCCTTCTAAGTTGCATTTTGATGGCATGATGACGTTGTATCTATTTTTATTATGGACTAGGGTAGTCTTAGGGTGTATTTATAGATTTAGGATGTAGTTTAGACCCTTAGATTAACCATAGTTTAGATCTAAACCATCAAAAATCGTCATAGGTCAGCAGAACAGACCAGAGAACCCAAACAGGTGCACCAGGCCATCCAGGGTCAAACCAGAAAGCTGTGCAGGTTTCTGGCTCGACACGGGCGCACTTCCCAAGTGCGCCAGTGTATTTCTGTGCTGGCGCACTTCACAAGTGCGCCAGTGTATTTCTGTGCTGGCGCACTTCACAAGTGCGCCAGTGCATTCTGGCTTGTTTTCGGTTTTTCTGCCTAACTTCGTTCGTCCATATCTTCTTCATACAGACTCCGATTTTCGAAAATTCGGACTCTATTTCGCGTATTTTTCCAAGATGAACGCAATGGCATAGCCCGTTTCCCCCGATTCAGATCTTAAAATTTAATTCTGCCCTGATTTATATTATAACAAGTTATTCAACATACGGGGTGTTACAAAATCCAAGGATAAGTTGTAATAAAGGAAATATTATTGGTTAGAATAAATTGAATTATTAAAAGGGGGGTATTTATTTAGGGAATAAATTAATTAAATGAGTTAGTTAAACTAGATTTGTCAAATGAGTTAGTTAAACTAGATTGTCAAATGGGTTAGTCAAACCAAGTTAAATGAGTTGATCAAACCAAGTTGAAGGAGTTAATCGTAGTTAGTTAATCCAAAGGAGTTAGTCGAAGTTAGTTAATCCAAAGGAGCTAATCGAATATAGTTATCCGAAAAGAAAGGTTAAGTAAGGAAGTTAGTTAAAGAAATATAAAGTGAACTTTGCCTATTTCAAAGTTCGAAATGTTGTTCAGTTAACGTCTGAGAGGTAGTTCTACCCCAACTTGATTGGCTTCGTGTTTAACTAAGGAATGGTTAAGGTTCGACAGTAAAGGATGGTTAAGTGAATTTAGTAATTAAAGGAAATGGTTTGAGTCGGCATAGCAATGTTTTATCTAAACATCTGTTTAATCCAAACGTAGGAGTTTTGGAAATGTTTTCCCAAACAAGAATCATAAATGTTTTCTAATATAGAAAACAAGAAATGGAAATGTTTTCCAATAGTAATAACATATATTTTCTAGATTTAGAAAATAAGAAATGTGGAATATAGGGAAACAGGAGGTGAAAAATGAACTAAGGAGATAAATGTTAAATGATGTTTGATCGATATAATTTCCTTTGGAAATGATATCATTGTTTGCGCACGTGTTTTTCTTCGTTAGTTAACTCACAGGTTATCAATGTTTTGACCATTTTAACATTGTTAATATGGAGAGACCGGTTGGATTATTATCCAAAGAACCACTCTGTATTGGCAAAAGCGTTGCGAATCATACATGCCAAGGATAATTGAAGATGGAGTAAAGTGCAAAGGGCTATTGTATAAGTCTTAGATAACAGTGCCTAAGATGGATGTATTGAATAGTGCCTTCAGTTCATCATGTTCCTGGATGACTTGTATGAATGAATGTCTGACAGAGTATTTCCAGAAAGGTCACGTACATTGATTTCTTCAACCGTACCAAGAGTGGAAGCGGAGAAGGAAACTTCTTTAGCTAACACGTAATGTACTATTGTAGACGTCAATTAGTGATTTCGATGGATCTGACAATGTGGCATTCGAAGTGAATCTGATGTGATGATGAAGCGTAACCTCAAGCCTCATCAACCGGTAAATGACAGAAATCGGGCAGGCAGCATGGCTAAGTCGGTCGCTCCGTAGTAGGGTGTATAATCACCTGATCTAGAGTTTCATTTATTTCTAAAAATCTATTGTTGATGCTGTCCCACTCGGGAAACGGTTGCTGATCCCAACCGTTGGTGATATACATTCGATACACTCAAGCGAAATGAGTGGTCGGTCATGTGTGGCTGGGTTGCAAGATGTTCTTGTTGAACCCAGTGTATTCCTCTCTAGAGGTACACTAGCGTAAGGTGGTTCCATACCTTGTCATAGTTGGAAATCCATTACCCAATACATGCTTGCAGTTTTGATTGTATACTATATATGTAGAACGTGAGATGAAAGCGTTTCTGCTAGATGATTATTACATTGTGGTTGATAGACATTATTATAATATCAAAAGGTTTTTGATATAAAGATATTTTGGATTCTCATAAGGGAAAAACCCATTCCATTATACGGCGTGGACTTGTGAGATATCGTTTACTTGTTCAAACTGTTTTACTCATACCAGTCCCATGACTGACCCGGAGTTTATTTTGTTTTGTTTTCCCTAAACTCTTGGGTGTCCAATTTTGTACGGGCAGTCAAGTAGTCGGGATTTACAGATACTTGAAGAGATGGGGCAGGAGGCTTCAGGATCATATAGCTACAGTTTATTTCCGCTGTGTTGTAAGTGATGTGCTTTGAAACTTATGTATATTCTAGTACAAAGTAATATTTCAAAGTTATGTTATATATTATATGTTATTCGTTCCGCTGTGAGATTTCGTGTTACTCTGATGTTGTGATGTTCTTCTTCTTCTATTCTAAGTTTCTATCTTATCTTTCCTCACCATCTGTTTTCTTTCTATAAATTTCTTGATTTTCAGTTTAATTTGGGGTTGGACTTGTGTTTTTGGTCAGCTCAAATTGGACCGGATTTTCGGGTCATTACAGCTTATGAGCGGAAAATTTTGACTAGTGCATAACGTGTGGAGCACTTTGATTTGTGAGCAATGGTTCAGGGCTGGTGCTCTAATGCTCATCAAATAAGGGGCATCATCATGAGTCCAACCTTTCTTTCATTGTTAGTTTTATGCTATATTTAGTTATTGGTCTCTTAGTTTTACCATGTTTGTTTTAGCTATATTCAAGTTAGTATGCTAACCTTGTTATGTACTTTTCTTGTAGTTAATGAAAATGTACCAATTTTGAAGTGTGTGTGTCTAGAGAGAGATATTCACATGGACATAATAATTCCGCACCATTATGGTAATGTAGATTATAACGTCAAATAAACATTAATACATAATAAAGTATGATAACACGTAACAAAGCGCTAATTTAAATTGCTAATCAATGTTATCGTCTAATTTTTTACCTTTAATTTGGGATGATGATGAAAACATATTATACGTCTAATTATTAATTTTAATTTAATATTGGAAGAAAATTAAAGATTTATATAGCGTTTGGATTAGGAATTGACTGTTTTGACCAAAAATGAGAAGAAGACGAGACATTAGGAGTTCTTGGTGCAACCCATTTTCATTTCTGCATTTTCAAAAGGCCTAGGATAATGGTATGAAAAAGAAAACACATTCGCATTTTTGAAACGAGCGTCACGGTATGCGTCTCGTGCATGAGGATAGCATGCGCACTTGATTTTTTTTTTTACAATTGCGTATGCTTAACATATTAAAAAAAGCTATGTTTTACATTGAAATCATATATAGTTAGATTTGTTGGAGTTTTGTGCACACTGGAAAACACAAAACACAAAAATAGGGACCACCCAATCACTTGAAAATGAATTTAATTGAAAATAACAACATAATAGATCAAAAATAATACCAATATACAAATATTCCATCAAACTATCCTCTTTATCGATTCACCAAAATTTTATTTACAATTAATGGAATAAAGCCAAAACAAATGAAATATAATTGAATCAATAACTAGATTGAGAAAGAGAGAGAATATCTAGATGACTACAAATATTGTTAAAGAAGGAAAGCAATGAAGAACGATGGCAAATGCTTGAATCAACCTGGAGGCACCAACTACGTTTATTAGCAGTAAATATGATAGATACTTTCAACCCTAGTTCCATCATTTTCCTCTCTAAGGTGCAATCCCTGAGGCACACAACCTCTCCAGATATTCTCACATGGTTTCTGGTTGTTTTGGTCTAACCAAGAAAAGTCTCATCATATGGTTACCTTTATAATTTCCCTTAAATACTGTTTACACAATATAAGCACATTTTGCTATATTAAAACTGGTATAATGTTAATGCGGAACTATTAACATATAATTTATTTGGTGTGGCATTTGAAATATCATTATGAAATAGTATGGCAGCTGCCTCTAAATTCTACTTTCATGTACCATGATTTTCCTTTTTAATTTAGACCAATGACTTTATTTTACAATAGACAGTATTCACTACACAGTGATTTAACTATATATGTAATTTCAGTTGACAACCATAAATAATATCTGCCTACAGTTTCAAGATAATTCAAGTATTGAAAGGAAAACAAAATTGAGTACTTATTGGATAACTTCGTTTTTAGAGCATGGAAGAATTAACAATTCTAGCTAATTTCTACTTTATACCTTCACTATTTTTGACATACCAAACCATGTATTTGATATATTCGGTAGTTATGTATATTTGTAATACACCTTTTTCGTCTTCCTCTTCGGTTATACTTACCCTCCTCTAGTGTGATCTTCTTTGTTTTTAACGGGCCTAGAGTATACATTGACAAAAGAGTACAACTAATACATTTCTTTAACTACAACAACAATATCTATGTAATTTTATCTTGAATTTCTGCAGTCTTGGTTGTTCAATTGCAAGACTGCGGTAGTGCAATATCACTAACTAGCAATTGATTTCACAGAACAAAAATGTTACCGACCAACATCAATTGTTATAATTTTACAAGTTACATTATTCATGTTCATATGATTAGCAACAAGTTATGATGTCATTATTGAATAATACACATGTTTAGTGTGACCTAAATAGTTTCAACATTTGAATTAACAAAAATTTACCTTTATTTTTAGTTGGCAATGATATCGTCTCAAAGTCTCAAAGCCAGTTTACAAAGTGTAACTTCACTTCAAGCCAAGAAAGCTATAACAATTTCGAATTAATCTTTACCAACAATTTATCAAAAAAAAAATTGTATAGGATATTTTGACCACTTCCTTTTTAAATTCGTATATTTGATAGATATCCTTCCTATGTTCTAATTTTAAATGAGGTAGTCTTTAATTAACATTTTTTTTCGTTCTAAGGGGTTAAGATTGAAAACTAACGTGAACATTCATCAAATACATTTAGATGAACATAAATTTTGATAAGTCTATCATACAAGATTATACATGCTACTTTGGTTCAATTATAAGATAAGCTAATGTGTTTATACATTATGGGTTTGACTGGGTAGCATCACATACGTAATCTTTTTAATTTATTTTATTTTACGTGGCATGCATTTTTAATATTTTCGATTGCTCCAACACCAATTGGTTTTATAAACACTTTTGGATAAGACATAGTTTCTATACTACAGTGTATTATGATTTATTGGTAGCTAGTTTTGAATGATGGTACACAGAAAGTATATTATTTTGAAAATATATGCTTTTGGTACAATTTAACCCAAATAAGTAAATATATTTGAATAACGGAGCGATATATATTAGATCAGACCCTCAAGTATTCTTGATCATTGTTAGGCCATAATACTGATTTCAACTAATGTAATGGTTCGATATGCTAGTTCGCTTGAACAGTAACAAGTACTCCAATTATTGTGATGTATATATATGGGCTTACTGCCATAGTTTACTGCTCCATTCTCCAACTCTTTAGATATCCTCAAAATGTCACTATTAACTGCACAAAGTTATTCTAATCTCTTTTCTTAGTTGCTTCCATGAAACATTTTTAGGCACAACAATATAGAGAATATAAAAAATTCACGTTTTTTGGTTGTTTGTTCTCAATTTTTTAGGACTTAATCGTATAGCAGCAGTTGGCCTTTAGGAGCGAAGAATACAAACAAATGAATCAACCAATTCATGGAGACTGAAGTGTTTTTGCAATATTACATCATTTGTCCTTAATTATTGTTTAGTTATTACATAATTTAAACTTTTTTCGCCTCTTATTGCATGCTTTGATAACCGAGATAGTGAAGAAGTGTTTAACATTATCTGATATGGTGTAAAATAGAAACGTTGTACCTACTTGGTCTATAAATCAAAGTGAAAATGTTGTCATTTTTAACTTATGTAAAAAGAATTATTCCCATGTGTTGGTTTATAAATTAATGTTTGTGTCTATTGATAACTAAATTACATTGTTTTGACTTTCCAGCATGTTTTTATTTTGTTGTATCATGTAACAACTTTATACAACATCTTCATCTTTAATTATACGTATAATTATGTTGCTTAGATAATAGGATTTTTATCCACATTTTGCCTAGACTTTTCCAAAACAATGATTTGTTATGCAATTTTGGACATCTAACAAACTATTATACAAGTTGCAGTTAACATCGAATGTGATTACGTTTTGCATTTAGCCATTTTATTCTTAAGTTTTATATTGGGTCTTACTTTGGAAATGTTAATATTAATTTAAGTTCAAACAAATTATTGAAAGGTTAAGTAACCAAATATTATACAATATTTCCAATACAACCATATAGCGATAACCCGTGTGCGTAGCATGGGTTCACACTAGTATAGAAGAATGGAAGACCTAGGCAAATATCTAAATTGCCCCTTCAAAATATTTCCAGAATATAATCTTTTATTTCTTTACTCTATGGTAAAATCAATCAGTCAACTCAATTAACTGATCAGTCAATCAAATCACTTAATTAATTACATTCCTCTTAAAAAAATGTTGGAAAAACAATGGTTGAGTCGCATACAAAGTCGCTCTCTTGAAGACGTTTTGGTAATCTGCTCAATGTACTAATGGTTGGTTCTTGTTTGCTACATTATCATGAGAAATAATCTAACATTCTAGTAATGGGAAAGTCAATCTCCATGCCAACAATGTACTGTTAGTGTGTGAACTAGTGCTACTTCAGATATCAAATAGTTAACAAGAACATGAGCTCAACTGAAAGATGTTAAGTTATTGTCTATAGCAACGGAGGGTGTAACTATGCATATGACAAGGGACTGTAATGTACTTACTATGTTTGTTTGGAATGTGGGTGCTAAATGTGTGGAATATGACTTGATTCTCGCTTCTAACTACTGATGTATCAATTAGCTTACATAGTGAAGGACGTGGGTTCATAACATGGTGGAAACAGTGTAACTGGTTTTATGAACATGTGGTCATGGTGTCAATATTCAACATAGTGGGGTTCTTCGTCACAGAATATAATGGAGCAGATTTTTTATAACTACGTGAGATGCAAATGCATGGATTCGACTAAATCGGTGATCAATTCAAAACAGGACCATTGTTGTTCAATCAATTACTATGAAACAATAAAAAACATGGGGCTTTAACTGTTAACTTTCTTAGACAGATCCACTTGGTTATTTTTGCAGAAAATTGTGTGCTACTACTGAGCAATGGCTTATGAGCAGAAAACTTTGACTAGTGGATAACGTGTTGAGCACTTTGATTTGTGAGCAATGGTGCAGGGCTGGTTCACTCTAATGCTCGTGGAATAAGTGGCATCATCATGAGTCCAACCTTTCTTTCATTGTTAGTTTTATGCTATATTTAGTTATTGGTCTCTTAGTTTTACCATGTTTGTTTTAGCTATATTCAAGTTAGTATGCTAACCTTGTTATGTACTTTTCTTGTAGTTAATGAAAATGTACCAATTTTGAAGTGTGTGTGTCTAGAGAGAGATATTCACATGGACATAATAATTCCGCACCATTATGGTAATGTAGATTATAACGTCAAATAAACATTAATACATAATAAAGTATGATAACACGTAACAAAGCGCTAATTTAAATTGCTAATCAATGTTATCGTCTAATTTTTTACCTTTAATTTGGGATGATGATGAAAACACATTATACGTCTAATTATTAATTTTAATTTAATATTGGAAGAAAATTAAAGATTTATATAGCGTTTGGATTAGGAATTGACTGTTTTGACCAAAAATGAGAAGAAGACGAGACATTAGGAGTTCTTGGTGCAACCCATTTTCATTTCTGCATTTTCAAAAGGCCTAGGATAATGGCATGAAAAAGAAAACACATTCGCATTTTTGAAACGAGCGTCACGGTATGCGTCTCGTGCATGAGGATAGCATGCGCACTTGATTTTTTTTTTTACAATTGCGTATGCTTAACATATTAAAAAAAGCTATGTTTTACATTGAAATCATATATAGTTAGATTTGTTGGAGTTTTGTGCACACTGGAAAACACAAAACACAAAAACAGGGACCACCCAATCACTTGAAAATGAATTTAATTGAAAATAACAACATAATAGATCGAAAATAATACCAATATACAAATATTCCATCAAACTATCCTCTTTATCGATTCACCAAAATTTTATTTACAATTAATGGAATAAAGCCAAAACAAATGAAATATAATTGAATCAATAACTAGATTGAGAAAGAGAGAGAATATCTAGATGACTACAAATATTGTTAAAGAAGGAAAGCAATGAAGAACGATGGCAAATGCTTGAATCAACCTGGAGGCACCAACTACGTTTATTAGCAGTAAATATGATAGATACTTTCAACCCTAGTTCCATCATTTTCCTCTCTAAGGTGCAATCCCTGAGGCACACAACCTCTCCAGATATTCTCACATGGTTTCTGGTTGTTTTGGTCTAACCAAGAAAAGTCTCATCATATGGTTACCTTTATAATTTCCCTTAAATACTGTTTACACAATATAAGCACATTTTGCTATATTAAAACTGGTATAATGTTAATGCGGAGCTATTAACATATAATTTATTTGGTGTGGCATTTGAAATATCATTATGAAATAGTATGGCAGCTGCCTCTAAATTCTACTTTCATGTACCATGATTTTCCTTTTTAATTTAGACCAATGACTTTATTTTACAATAGACAGTATTCACTACACAGTGATTTAACTATATATGTAATTTCAGTTGACAACCATAAATAATATCTGCCTACAGTTTCAAGATAATTCAAGTATTGAAAGGAAAACAAAATTGAGTACTTATTGGATAACTTCGTTTTTAGAGCATGCAAGAATTAACAATTCTAGCTAATTTCTACTTTATACCTTCACTATTTTTGACATACCAAACCATGTATTTGATATATTCGGTAGTTATGTATATTTGTAATACACCTTTTTCGTCTTCCTCTTCGGTTATACTTACCCTCCTCTAGTGTGATCTTCTTTGTTTTTAACGGGCCTAGAGTATACATTGACAAAAGAGTACAACTAATACATTTCTTTAACTACAACAACAATATCTATGTAATTTTATCTTGAATTTCTGCAGTCTTGGTTGTTCAATTGCAAGACTGCGGTAGTGCAATATCACTAACTAGCAATTGATTTCACAGAACAAAAATGTTACCGACCAACATCAATTGTTATAATTTTACAAGTTACATTATTCATGTTCATATGATTAGCAACAAGTTATGATGTCATTATTGAATAATACACATGTTTAGTGTGACCTAAATAGTTTCAACATTTGAATTAACAAAAATTTACCTTTATTTTTAGTTGGCAATGATATCGTCTCAAAGTCTCAAAGCCAGTTTACAAAGTGTAACTTCACTTCAAGCCAAGAAAGCTATAACAATTTCGAATTAATCTTTACCAACAATTTATCAAAAAAAAAAATTGTATAGGATATTTTGACCACTTCCTTTTTAAATTCGTATATTTGATAGATATCCTTCCTATGTTCTAATTTTAAATGAGGTAGTCTTTAATTAACATTTTTTTTCGTTCTAAGGGGTTAAGATTGAAAACTAACGTGAACATTCATCAAATACATTTAGATGAACATAAATTTTGATAAGTCTATCATACAAGATTATACATGCTACTTTGGTTCAATTATAAGATAAGCTAATGTGTTTATACATTATGGGTTTGACTGGGTAGCATCACATACGTAATCTTTTTAATTTATTTTATTTTACGTGGCATGCATTTTTAATATTTTCGATTGCTCCAACACCAATTGGTTTTATAAACACTTTTGGATAAGACATAGTTTCTATACTACAGTGTATTATGATTTATTGGTAGCTAGTTTTGAATGATGGTACACAGAAAGTATATTATTTTGAAAATATATGCTTTTGGTACAATTTAACCCAAATAAGTAAATATATTTGAATAACGGAGCGATATATATTAGATCAGACCCTCAAGTATTCTTGATCATTGTTAGGCCATAATACTGATTTCAACTAATGTAATGGTTCGATATGCTAGTTCGCTTGAACAGTAACAAGTACTCCAATTATTGTGATGTATATATATGGGCTTACTGCCATAGTTTACTGCTCCATTCTCCAACTCTTTAGATATCCTCAAAATGTCACTATTAACTGCACAAAGTTATTCTAATCTCTTTTCTTAGTTGCTTCCATGAAACATTTTTAGGCACAACAATATAGAGAATATAAAAAATTCACGTTTTTTGGTTGTTTGTTCTCAATTTTTTAGGACTTAATCGTATAGCAGCAGTTGGCCTTTAGGAGCGAAGAATACAAACAAATGAATCAACCAATTCATGGAGACTGAAGTGTTTTTGCAATATTACATCATTTGTCCTTAATTATTGTTTAGTTATTACATAATTTAAACTTTTTTCGCCTCTTATTGCATGCTTTGATAACCGAGATAGTGAAGAAGTGTTTAACATTATCTGATATGGTGCAAAATAGAAACGTTGTACCTACTTGGTCTATAAATCAAAGTGAAAATGTTGTCATTTTTAACTTATGTAAAAAGAATTATTCCCATGTGTTGGTTTATAAATTAATGTTTGTGTCTATTGATAACTAAATTACATTGTTTTGACTTTCCAGCATGTTCTTATTTTGTTGTATCATGTAACAACTTTATACAACATCTTCATCTTTAATTATACGTATAATTATGTTGCTTAGATAATAGGATTTTTATCCACATTTTGCCTAGACTTTTCCAAAACAATGATTTGTTATGCAATTTTGGACATCTAACAAACTATTATACAAGTTGCAGTTAACATCGAATGTGATTACGTTTTGCATTTAGCCATTTTATTCTTAAGTTTTATATTGGGTCTTACTTTGGAAATGTTAATATTAATTTAAGTTCAAACAAATTATTGAAAGGTTAAGTAACCAAATATTATACAATATTTCCAATACAACCATATAGCGATAACCCGTGTGCGTAGCATGGGTTCACACTAGTATAGAAGAATGGAAGACCTAGGCAAATATCTAAATTGCCCCTTCAAAATATTTCCAGAATATAATCTTTTATTTCTTTACTCTATGGTAAAATCAATCAGTCAACTCAATTAACTGATCAGTCAATCAAATCACTTAATTAATTACATTCCTCTTAAAAAAATGTTGGAAAAACAATGGTTGAGTCGCGTACAAAGTCGCTCTCTTGAAGACGTTTTGGTAATCTGCTCAATGTACTAATGGTTGGTTCTTGTTTGCTACATTATCATGAGAAATAATCTAACATTCTAGTAATGGGAAAGTCAATCTCCATGCCAACAATGTACTGTTAGTGTGTGAACTGGTGCTACTTCAGATATCAAATAGTTAACAAGAACATGAGCTCAACTGAAAGATGTTAAGTTATTGTCTATAGCAACGGAGGGTGTAACTATGCATATGACAAGGGACTGTAATGTACTTACTATGTTTGTTAGGAATGTGGGTGCTAAATGTGTGGAATATGACTTGATTCTCGCTTCTAACTACTGATGTATCAATTAGCTTACATAGTGAAGGACGTGGGTTCATAACATGGTGGAAACAGTGTAACTGGTTTTATGAACATGTGGTCATGGTGTCAATATTCAACATAGTGGGGTTCTTCGTCACAGAATATAATGGAGCAGATTTTTTATAACTACGTGAGATGCAAATGCATGGATTCGACTAAATCGGTGATCAATTCAAAACAGGACCATTGTTGTTCAATCAATTACTATGAAACAATAAAAAACATGGGGCTTTAACTGTTAACTTTCTTAGACAGATCCACTTGGTTATTTTTGCAGAAAATTGTGTGCTACTACTGAGCAATGGCTTATGAGCAGAAAACTTTGACTAGTGGATAACGTGTTGAGCACTTTGATTTGTGAGCAATGGTGCAGGGCTGGTTCACTCTAATGCTCGTGGAATAAGTGGCATCATCATGAGTCCAACCTTTCTTTCATAGTCGCTTTTATGTTATATTTAGCTATTGGTTTCTTAGTTTTATCATGTTTGTTTTATATTCAGGTTAGTATGTTAACCTTGTTATGTACTTTTCTGGTAGTTAATGAAAATGTACCAATTTTGAAGTGTGTGTGTCTAGAGAGAGATATTCACACGGACATAATAATTCCGCCATTATAGTAATATAGAATATAACATCAAATATACAATAATACATAAGAAAGTATGATAACAGCTAACAAAGTGCTAATTTACATTGCAACTCAATGTTATCGTCTAATTTTTTACCTTTAATTTGGGATGACGAAGAAAACACATTATACGTCTAATTATTAATTTTAATTTAATATTGGAAAAAAATAAAGATTTATATGGCATTTGGATGGGATTGACTTTTGACCAAAAATGAGAAGAAAACGAGACATTAGGAGTTCTTGGTGCAACCCATTTTCATTTCTGCAATTTCAAAAGGCCTAGGATAACGGTATGAAAAAGAAAATACATTCTCATTTTTGAATCGAGCGTCATGTTATGCGCCTCGTGCATGACGATAGCATGCGCACTTGAATTATTTTTTTACAATTACGTATGCTTAACATATTCAAAAACAAATAGCTATGTTTTACGTTGAAATCATGTGTGGTTAGTTTGGTTGGAGTTTTGTGCACAATGGAAAGCACAAAACACAAAAAAGAGATCACCGAATCTTTTGAAAATGAATTTAATTGAAAATAACAACATAATAGATCGAAAATAATACCAATACACAAATATTCCATCAAACTATACTCTTTATTGATTCACCAATTTTTTTTTTACAATTAATGGAATAAAGCCAAAATAAACGAAATACAATTGAATCAATAACCAGATTGAGAAAGAGAGAGAATATCTAGATGACTACAAATATTGTTGGAGAAGGAAAGAAATGAAGAACGATGACAAACCCTTGAATCAACCTGGAGGCACCAATTACGTTCATCAGTAGTAAATATGATAGCTACTCTCAACCCTAATCCCTTCATTTTCCTCTCTAATGTGCAATCCCTGGAAGCACACAACCTCTCACGATATTCTCATTTGGTTTCTGGTTGTATTGATCTAACCAAGAAAAGTCTCATAATATGGTCCCCTTTATAATTGCCCTTAAATAATGTTTACACAATATAAGCACACTTTGTTATATTTAAACTGGTATAATGTTAATGTGGAACTTATTTGGTGTGGCATTTGAAATATCATTATGAAATAGTGTGGCATCTGCCTCTGAATTCTACTTTCATGTACCTTGATTTTTCTTTTTAATTTAGACCAATGACTTTATTTTACAATATACAATATTATCTACACATTGATTTAACTGTATATGTAATTTCAGTTGATAGCCCTAAATAATATCTGCCTACATTTTCAAGATAATTCAAGTATTGAATGGAAAACAAAATTGAGTACTTATTGGATAACTTCGCTTTTAGAGCATATAAGAATTAACAATTCTAGCTAATTTCTACTTTAGCCCTTTACTACTTTTGACATACCAAACCGTGTGATTGGTATATTCGATAGTTATGTATATTATTTTTTGTCTTTCTCTTCGGTTGTACTTGCCCTCCTCTGTTGTGGTCTTTTTTGTTTTTAACTAGTGTAGAGTACACATTGACAAAAGAGTACAAATAATACGTTTCTTTAACTACAACAACAATATCTATGTAATTTTATCTTGAATTTTTGCATTCTTGATATTGCAAGACTGGAGTAGTGCAATTTCACTAACTGGCAATTGATTTCACCGAACTAAAATGTTACTGACTATTTTAAGTTTTCCTCAAACATCAATTGTTATACTTTTGCAATTTTCATTATTCATGTTCATATGATTAGTAATAAGTTATGATGTCACTATTGAAAAATACACAAGTTTAGTGTGACCTAAAAAGTTTCAACATTGGAATTAACAAAAATTTACCTTTATTTTTAGTTGGCAATGATATCGTCTCAAAGTCTCCAAGTCAATTTACAAAGTGTAACTTCACTTCAAGCCAAGAAGGTTATAACAATTTTGACATAATCTTTACCAATAATTTATCAAAGAAATTTGTATAAGATATTTTGACCACTTCCTTTTTAAATTCGTATATTTGATAGATATCCTTCCTATGTTCTACTTTTAAATGAGGTAGTCTTTAATTAAAAAAAAATTAGTTCTAAGAGGTTAAGTTTGAAAGCTAATGTGAACATTCAACAAATACATTTAGATGAACATAAAATTATGATAAGTCTATCAAACAAGAATCATACTTGCTACTTTGGTTCAATTATAAGATAATCTAATGTGTTTATACATTATGGGTTTGACTAGGTAGCATCACATATGTAATCTTTTTAATTTATTTTATTTTATGTGGCATGCTTTTTTAATATTTTCGATTGCTCCAACACCAATTGGTTTTATAAACACCTTTTGGGTAAGACATAGTTTCTATACTATGGTGTATTATGATTTATTAGTAGCTAGTTTTGAATGATGGTACATAGAAAGTATATCATTTTGAAAATATATGCTTTGGTACAAGTTAACCCAAATAATTAAATATACTTGAATAATTCAGCGATATATATTAGATCAGACCCTCAAGTATTCTTGATCATTGTTAGGCCATAGTACTAATTTCGACTGATGTAATGGTTCGCTGTGCTAATTCGCTTGAATAGTAACAAGTACTCCAATTATTGTGATGTATTTATATGGGCTTATTGCCATAGTTTACTACTCCATTCTCATATCTCACCAACTCTTTAAATATCCTCAAAATGTCACTATTAATTGCATAAAGTTATTCTAATCTCTTTTCTTAGTTGCTCCCATGAAATATTTTTAGATACAGCAATACAGAGAATATAAAAAATTCATGTTTTTTGGTTGTTTATTCTCAATTTTTTAGGACTTAATCGTATAGCAGCAGTTGGCCTTTAGGAGTGAAGAATACAAATGAATCAACCAATTCATGGAGGCTGAAGTATTTTTGCAATATTACAACATTTGTACTCAATTATTGTTTAGTTATTACGTAGTTAAAACTTTTCCCGCCTCTTATTGCATGCTTTGATAACTGGGACAGTGAAGGAGTGTTTAACATTATATGATATGGTGTAAAATAGAAATGTTGTACCTACTTGGTCTATAAATAAAAGTGAAAATGTTGTTTTTTTAACTTATGCAAAAAGAATTATTCCCATGTGTTGGTTTATAAATTAACGTTTGTGTCTATTGACAACTAAATTACATTGTTTTGACTTTCCAGCATGTTCTTATTTTGTTCTGTCATGTAACAACTTTATACAACATCTTCATTTTTATTTATACGTATAATTATGTTGCTTAGATTATAGGATTTTTATCCACATTTTTCCTAGACTTTTTTGAATCAATGATTTGTTATGCAATTTTGAACATCTAACAAACTATTATGCAAGTTACAGTTAACATCAAATGTGATTACGTTTTGCATTTAGCCATATTATTCTTAAGTTTTATATTGGGTCTTACTTTGGAAATGGTAATGGTAATTTAAGTTCAAACAAATTATTGAAAGGTCAAGTAACTAAATATTATACAATATTTCCAATATAACCATTAGCGATAACCAGTGTGCGTAGCATGGGTTCGCACTAGTATAGGAGAATATAATACCTAGGAAAATATCTAAATTACCCCTTCAAAATATTTTCAGAATATAACCTTTTGTTTCTTTACTTCTATGGTAAAATTAATCAATCAATCAAATCAATTAATTAATTACATTCCTCTTAAAAAAATGTTGGAAAAACAATGGTTGAGTACGTACAAAGTCGCTCTCTTGAAAATGTTTCGGTAATCTGCTCAATGGTGCAAACCATTTTGTACCTTTTGCCATCGCCTCTAGGATAAAACAGCCTCTTCTTTAATATCAATTCGCTTTCACAAATGAATTGAGCATGATTTGCACTCAAATTTAAAATACTGCACTGCTCTTTTCTTATGTAACGAAAAATTTAATAAAGATAAGGAGATTTTTGAAGAGAGAGGAAGATGAAAAAAAATTCCAACTTTTACTTTATCTATTCTATTCCTTATATAGACAGAATGCCAAAAATGTAATGTTCGCTATGTTAGTGCGAGGAAAGTTAGATCACAATTAATACCATAATAAATAAAAGAAACGGTCAAAAAACTACAATTTATAACTTGCTGTATCCTTTTCAAAAGTGATGAATGTTAATAAGTTTTAATTTATTATCATTCATACCAATATTTTAATACCATTTGTTTTTGTAACAGCTATATAAAAAGTCACATAAATATATGTCTGTTGTGCTAGTGTAACTATTCAATCACAATAATGGCTCATATATATATATATATATATATATATATATATATATATATATATATATTTCCGTTATAACTTTTAACGGCTGTATTGAAATAATTTCTCAATAATAAATTCTTAGTAAATATAGTTTTTTAAAATAAATTCATTACATATACAAAACGTTTTTAACAATCCCCCACTAGAATTTTTAAGATATATATTTTTTGGAGCAGTTTCTAAAAACATAAGATTCTGCATAAACAAAAGTGTCTTCCGACTTGAACCTTTGCACAGTGGATAAGGTTCAGTTTTTACTAGAGTGACACATGGTCTTGAACTCTATTCCTGACATCAGACCACACACAGCCTTTTCCATGGTGCAATCAAATAAGCCTATGTGTTAATGGCCATGCACGTCTATCCCAGTAACGCCCTACAAGTTTTGCCTAAAACTTCATGGGAAACGGTCACATTTTCACATTCACATAGGAGAGTCTATTAAGAGCATTCCTGAAGGTAGGTAGTCCACTCCAAATAGAGTATAGATCTCATTAAGAGTTTCTATTAACTCATCATTTAATCACTTTAGGAATACATGCTTCTTAAAATACAAAAAAATAGCATGTTCAACTATTATCACTACTCAACTCGTTTTTTCCCATTGAACACAATTCTTGGGATCTTCAGTTATTAGGTGGGGTTACCATTGTGTGTGACTTAACAATCTAAGGGAAATAGTCCATTCTTTAGAAGTATTAAGGACTTTCTCTCTAGATAGTCCTTTCATCAAAGGATCTGCCAAATTTTCATCACTGCGTATGTGATCCACTCTAACAGTACCTGAAGAGAGTAGCTCTCTAACAGCACTATGCTTATGACGTATTTGTTGTCTCTTACTGTTATAATAACGGTTTTGAATTTTTGTAATAGCCGCGGTACTATCGCAATGGATCAACACAGCTGGTATCGGCTTTTCGCATAAGGGAATCTCAGCTAGCAGATTTCTCAAGTACTACGCTTCTTCACTAGTTGTGGCTAGTGCTATCATCTCAAATTCCATAGTAGGCCGAGCAGAAATAGTTTGTTTCTTAGATTTCCAAGAAATAGCTCCTCTAGTAATGCTAAATATATAGCCACTGGTCGCTTTTGAATCATCAGATAAAGTATTCCAATCTGCATCTGAATATCCTTCAAGTACAGTTGGAAACATGACCTGAAAACTTGACATGAATCTAGACATGAAAACTTGAACGTGGGCATGACAACTAGATAAACTTGAAAATGGCCAACTCGAGGTTGGGTTGAGTTTGCAATGTAAATCTGCCCGGAACCACCCGGCAAATCCAGTGACTGCAAACAATAGGATCCAATGTGGGTAGTTGGTCATATCGCACGTAAAACCCGAGGTTAGACTATGTTGTGGTGTAAATCTGCCCGGAACCGCCTGGCAAATCCAGTGACCACAACAGTTAGTCTAATGTGAGATGTTGAAGTGCATTAATGAATTAATGCCACATGATAGGGTTAAGTCATGGACCACTTGAATATATTTAATCAACTTGACACGATGATTTGATAGGGTTAAGTCATGAACTGCTTGAACACACTTAACCAACTTGATACATGATTTGGAAAGGGTTAAGTCACGAATTTGAATGACAACACTTAACCCATTAGAAACCCTAGTTACGCGGTCCTTTTCAGCAGTAACCCACTTAGATGTATCACGATACCCTAGGACTAGGCAGGGTGGGGCACGATTACTGGGCTGATTGTAAGCAACCAGAACAACGGCTGAGTAGGTGCACCAATGTAGGTTCAGGCGGGCTATGGTCGTGCACATATTCCGGAGTTGAAAAGGCAGGCATTGGGCACCCGTAGATTTACACTGTGCGTGCTTGATTCGTGTTGGTGGTTGGCACCATAGGACTTGATACACCCTATGGTGGACCTATCACAGGTAACTACATTTCAGGATAGGGCCGTATGACACAGACACTTGACGAGCTAGGACTTATAGGAAGCCGATCAATTAGTAGATCGTACCGTAGGACCCCGTAATGGGTCGCTTCATGATACTGGGCCAAGGGATCATTTCATGGTTAATACTTGACATGGGTTAGAATACTAGTACAGTTGGTGCAGCGAACCTTGAACATGCGATGCTAGACTTGACTTATCTTGTTATCTTAATTATCCTACCAGTTCTGTTATCGTCCTTATGTTTAATTCCAGCTTTCACATATCATGTTACCTTTACTAGTTTTCATATTGAAAGTCACCAGGGCTTACCGGTCTTTATGACTGACCCTTTTTCTTTCGCCTCATTTTCTTTCGCCCCCCCCCCCCCCCCCCAGGTTCTCAGGGAGGAAACACTAGCTCTTAGCTTGGACTTAGCTTGCTTTCTGACAGCTCATGTACGGTTTGGTCTTGAGCTATGCTATCGCTTCTTCTGCTTTTATGGGGAATATTTTACTTTTGTTATCTTAAGTTTATGCTTCTTTATTTGGAACTTGATGTAATGAATAATTTGTACCTTGGATATATAGGGTTTTGACTCTTTTCTTGAAAGTAATAAAAGTTGGTTTTTAATTTCTACCACTGCTTTATTTATGTTCTGCCTTGTGATATCTCTGTATATGTTTACCTAGATAATACTCCACCAAAACTAGTACATTCCCTTTGTGAGTGACCCTAGCGGAGGTGGGGTGTTACATTTGGTATCGGAGCAGAAGGTTACCAGGCTGGGAAAAAAGTTTTAAAAACCTTCTGAAACTATTTTTCAAAACCATTAATAAAGAAGCATTTTTCAAGAAAAGTTTTATGTTTAAAAAGGCTATTCCCCAAAAAGCCATTAGCACTTTCCTTTGTTTCCTCGTTTGAGTCTTTTTCTTTTCGTTTTTCAGCATGGCTGATCTTAACCTGCCTGAGGGAATACCCGTGCCTGGATGGTTCCGAAGGTACTTAGAAGCCAGGGCCAACGACGCGGGCACGACAGACATCCCTCCTCCTCCTCCCCCAGTGGCCACAGTTCCTCTTCCTCCTGGTACCGCCTTTGCCAAAATATGCAAATATTTTAAAGCAATGGGCGGTAAGAACTTCGTTGGAACTGAAACCTTTGTTGAGGCACGAAACTGGCTAAAGGAGACAGAAGACTTGTTCATTATCTTTGATATGGAGGACATAGGAAAGTTCAGTTGGCAGCATAGTTGTTGAAAGAGGAAGCTGCATTTTGGTGGGAAGTCACCAACGCTACCAGGCCAGTTGAGACTTGGGCAGACTTTAGAGAGAGGTTTGGGATTAAATTCTTATCGTCAGCAGAGGAGAACCTTCAGATGGAGAGGTTCCTAGCACTCAAGCAAGGGGATATGTCTGTGAGGGAGTACATGTATAAGTTTAATCAGCTTGCTCGGTTCGGTTTGGATTTGGTCAGCACAGCCCAGAAAAAGGCTGTACGCTTTGCCCGAGGATTGAACGAGCCACTACACAGCTTGGCCCTAACTCATATATCCATGGGGGCGACCTTTGAAAGCTTGGTGGATATGGCTCTACTTCATGAGGAAGACAAGAATAGCAAGAAGAAGGTTAATCCTAACGAGGCTCAGAATAAGAAAGCTGACTTCAAGAAGGGGAACAACAAGAATAACAAGAGCAACAACAAACCACGTGAGACGAGGAAGTGCAACTTTTGTGGTATTATGGGACATCTAGCTAAAGACTATAGAAAAAAGAAGAGGAAGTTGGGTGAATGCTTTCATTGTGGAGATACTTGACACATCAGCAAGGATTGCTCTAATAAGCAAGGGCATGGGCAAGGGCAGACCCAGGAGCAGGACCTTCTGGAGGGCAGTTGTGTAACGACCCGCATTCTACGCATCACAGGATCGTACGATATTTATTTCTTTCACATATGAAGTCGTATGGTCATGTAACTTTGGGAGACGGCTATTGGGGTCATTTCCCATGTTCATGATTTTTGTCGATTTTTAAATGACCATTTTACCCCTAGTTGGTACTGTTTTGGCCATAACTTTTGACTGAAAAGGAATTTTGACCTGAAACTACTTTCATTGGCTTCGGATAATGGTTTACAAGTCCGTAGAGTGGTCACATTAGCCAAACGGACTCACCGTTTGGGAGATATGGCTGAAACAAGTTTCAGATAGTGAAAAACAGCTTAATTGGGCTTAACGGGTGATTAACAGCTAGGCCCAATGGGGGATTTCGGGATTAGGGTTATGAGCAGGCTGAAATCGGTTAGAGAATGATCTTATCCTCATTTTCCAGCCGCCAATTTCATTCTTGAATCCTAACAATGGCTGCCAACATCTAGAAACATCCCCAAATCACTTTCTAATCAAGTTTTTGCTTATTCTACATCAAATTAAGGAGAGAAAACACGAAAGCAAGGTTAGAGCTGCTGTTAGACACCAGTATTAACCCAAATCAGCGAGGATTCAGTTCTGAGAATTTTATTTGTGGCCAAGGTGAGTGATTTGCATAGTTTTTGCACTAATTACGGTTAATTAAGGGTAATTAGTGAAGATTAGCGAATTTATACACTAATAAATTCTGGACAAATATCTATAAATTCGAAAATAATATTTTATGCCTCTAGAAGAAATTTGGTTTAATTTGGTTAAGTTTTATTAACCCTATGATTAGTTTTGCTTAAACATGCTTAAGGGAAAATATGGGGTTTTGGCTATATTTGATCCGTTTTACATGTTATGGTTGATGGTTTGGTGTTTATGGTCACTTCTGTTTGTTGCTATGACTGTATGACATGTTTTGTGATTAATTAGAATTGTTAGGTTGGTCGAAAACGTCGTCGAATGGCGTAAACAGGTTGCTGGAAAAAGTTGCAGAAGGTTGTGCAGGGTTTCGGATCGGATCGGGTATGGGCGCGGATAGGATAGGAGAGCTGGGCAGGGAAATCCGAACCGGACTGAAATCTGGCAAAAAGGAGACTTGGCAAGAAGGAAGGCCATTCGCATAGAGTTAGTGAAGGGATCGGATCGGAACGGCAGGAAGGCGTGGGATCAGATGGAAAGACCACATGAGTTAAATAAAGGTAGGGGATCGGATCGGAGGTACGGAGGAGGATCGGACCGGAGCCGGGACATCTCAACCCAAACCGAAGCGAGAGAGCAACTACCACACCAAATCCAGGCAGAAGGCATCCGAACTGAACCGAGCTAGAAGGGAAGCACCGAACCGAACCACACTCAGGAGCATACTAGGAAGCATGGCACCCGAACCGAACCGACTAAAGCAAATTGGACCGAACCGAATTAGACTTCCATCTCTTCTACGCGACGACTCTTTTGAAGACCAACTCCAATTCGATCAAAACCCGAGATGCAAAGGAAGTCCAAATGAGGAGCTTTGACTCTGGATCCAGTTGGGAACCAATGAGTGGGCTTCATGATTGGGCTTTGCTGCGGGACATGTGCCAAGGGGCTATCGATGTCTATGACTTTGGATCACTATGTATGGGAGGTACATGAACGGATTCAGGGCCACAGTGGACTAGGTATGACTAAAGGGCAATAGACCAATGAAGTTGGGTCATTTGTAAAGATTTGGTCATGACTCCATGTGGCAAGCTTGGTAGTAGCAGTAGTTGTACAAGTCGAACTCCGTCACTACTTCGATGGGTCTAGTGATTGACAGTGGTGGACATCGTATGCTTTACGCACTGAGTGAGAGATGTGAGGATGGTTGTTATGCTTGATTTGTTTGCCACCATTATGACATACACTTCCCACCCCCGTATTCTTTACACTATCTGTTATGGCACCTTAGAGAATTGTACGGTATGTAGTGCTAACTCTTTGGTTGCAGGTCCAGGTTCAGGTATGGTTTAGTATACCTGTTATTGTTTTATTTAGATGCTTATCGCTCATACCAAGCTTTATGTCTGACCCAGAGTTTTATGTCTCCTCTTATTACTCTGGGTGCTCACACGAGCAGACTAGAGACAGGTTAGCTGGTGATGCACGGGTAGATGATCCGGAGATGAGCAGGAGGCTTCCACGTATGATATATATATATATAATATTCTCCCTGTGTTGTTGAAGATCACTGCTTGGGCATTAGTAGTGCATCTTCTACTTTAGCTTTCTTTTGTTTTAGAGACAGTAAATTTTGGAAGTTGTAATAAGCTGTACTTGGATTTCCACTGCTCTGATGTTGATGTTGGTTTTAGTTATCAGCTTATGTACTGTCTCACCTGTTTTATGTCAAGTATATTATTATTATATTTTGCTCCATGCGCTGTGAGACATTCTACAGGTTCCTCGTTAGTTAATTCCCTTCTTCCCTCTTCTTCTGACGACCGTCCCGTGCTAGTCGGGCATGTGTACAGCGCACTTTAGGAGGAAATGCCGGCTGGTGCGGGGCGGGCCGTCACACGTGGTATTAGAGCTCTAGGTTGCGTAGTTAACCTAGGGAAAGACACTAGGGAGAGATAGTACGTATTTGAGAGAGCGTATTTGTGATTACTTTGGGTTTCAAAAGCTATATATGTATATACTATTAGTAGTATAGGAATGAAGTCGTACTGCACTAGCACCCATATGGCGTCGTTAATCGTTTCCTTTTACAGATTGACGATGAGCCGATATGCTAGAGGTGCTGGTAGGGGAGCCAATAATGGGAATGCTGCTGACATGAGGGCAATGTTTACTGACCTCACGAGAGACATGCTTAGGGAGGTGCAAGGGGCAGCTCCCAATGGTGGTAATGGTGGTGGTCGAATAGTGCAGGTGCCTAGGGCCAATTTCGCCAAGCTGAATAAGGATTATACTAGTCTTGGTGGGAAGCCGTTCCACGGAACGGAGTCGGCCACGGATGTTCAGGATTGGTTGGATAGTTGCGAACGTATCTTCGAGGATTTGGGTATTGAGGATGCAATGAAGCGAAAGCTAGCGTCCCGTCAGCTGCAAGGGCGGGCGATGAATTGGTGGAATGCTATAAAGGCAGCTACTCCCGAGGATCAGATTACTTGGGAGCAGTTTAAGGTTCTCTTTAGCGAGAAGTTCATTCCGGCTGCTCAAAAGTCAGTGCTGTTTAAGAAATTCTTGGGGCCCAAGCAGAATGGCAGAGTTGTCTCGGAGTATATTGCTGAATTCGACACTTTGTCGAAGTATGGGTTATCTCTTATTGATACTGCGGAGAAGAAAAATGAGAAATTCATAACCGGTTTGGATCAGTACTTGGGGGAAAGGCTTATTAACCACATCGATGAGACGTTTGAATCGATTGTGGGGAAAGAATTGAGGTCAGAAAGTCTCTACCCTAAGCCGAAGACTGAGGTTGCATCTGTAGAGGAGCCAAAGCCACAATCAAGTGGAGGAGGCAAGGGTGGTTCCCAGAATAAGAGGAAGCAGAATCAGACTAAGGATGGTCAGAAGAAAAATAATAAGCAAGATGTTGAGTGCTTCAGCTGTGGTAAGAAGGGCCATTACGCTAGTAATTGTCGGGCCAAGCCAGCGGATAGGAAGTGCTTCAACTGTGGCTAAATGGGACATCACAAGGACAAGTGTCCGCAACCCCCTAGAGAAAAGCAAATGGTGAAAGCATATGCCCTTAATGCTATTCCTTCTTCGTCGAATGCCCCAACCGCAGCGGAGAAGGGAAAGAATGTCGTCATTCAAGTTATGCTTTCTGTTTATGATGTTCCTGTTAGAGTTTTGTTTGATACCGGAGCTTCCAGTTCTTTCATATCTAGTGACCTGGTAGATAGGTTGGGATTGGAGCCCGAGATTGTCGATAGACCTTTAGTAGTGACGAACCCGATTGGTGGTTCAACTAGCCTTAGCATGATTTGTCGTAATGTGGTCTTATCGAGTCATGGATGCATGTTTGTTTGTGATTGCTTTGTTTGGGCTTTACTGGGTTCGGCATTATTTTGGGAGTAGATTGGCTCCAAAGATACGGGGTGGTGGTAGACTGTGAGGGCTTTTTGGTGACAGCTAGAGCGGATGATGGGCGGAGGATAGTGTTTGGTGGTCTACCCAGTGAGGGGGTATTGGCTAGTTTTCTAAACTCCCTCGACATTCCGCATAGTGAGTTGTCAGGTTTGCCCGTGGTTGGCCAGTATCCGGATGTCTTCGAAGAAGTGACCGGACTTCCACCACATAGAGAGATTGAGTTCCGTATTGATTTGGTGAAAGATGCCAGACCTATAGTGATGCCACTTCGTCGTATGGCACCAAGGGAGCAGCGAGAGCTCGGGGTGCAAGTCAGCGATCTTTTGAAGAAGGGATTTATCAGAAGGAGTGTTTCTGAATGGGGAGGACCAGTTGTGTTTGCTACCAAGGCGGATGGTTCCCTTCGTTTGTGTGTAGACTACCGCGAGTTGAATAAAGTGACAAGGAAGAACAAGTATCCTCTACCGCCGATAGATGATTTGTTCGATCAGTGAGTGGCGCGAGAGTATTTTCTCAGTTGGATCTCGCGACAGGTTTTCATCAGCTTAGAGTGGAAGCTGAGAGTATAGCTAAAACGGCATTTCGGACGCCATCTGGGTTTTATGAGTGGTTGGTCATGCCATTCGGGCTGACCAATGCCCCAGCATATTTTGTGGATCTTATGAATAGGGTATTCAGAGATCAGTTGAATAAGTTTGTCCTTGTGTTCATGGATGATATTTTGGTCTATTTGAGGACAGAGGAAGAACACAAGGAACATTTAAGAATAGTGATGGAGGTGTTGAGAAAACACCAATTGAAAGCAAAGTTTTCTAAATGTCACTTCTAGAGGAGGGAAGTGAGGTTCTTGGGCCATGTTGTTTCAGAGCATGATATCGCCGTGGATCCTGCAAAGGTGGCTGTGGTACAAGATTGGTCTACGCCCAAAAATGCAACGGACATAAGAAGTTTCTTGGGATTAGCTGGATATTATCGTAAGTTTCTCCAAGGTTTCTCCAAGATAGCAGCACCATTGACCCAGTTGACCAAGAAGAATCAAGCTTTTGTCTAGGATAAAAGGTGCGAGAATGCATTCAAGAGTCTAAAGGACAAGTTGACATGCGCACTAGTGTTAGTCATTCCTAAGGGGAATGAAGAGATGACGGTATACACGGATGCCTGTGGTACCGGACTGGGTGCTGTATTGATGCAAGGCGGTAGGGTTGTAGCTTATGCAAGTCGGCAATTGAAACCAAACGAGAGAAGATACCATACCCAAGATTTGGAATTGGCAGCGATCGTGTTCGCGTTGAAGATGTGGAGACATTATCTCTTGGGAGAAAGATTCGAGTTGTTTACCGATCATAAATCGTTAAAGTATCTCTTCTCCCAGAAGGATCTAAATCTCCGGCAACAAAGGTGGTTAGAATTCTTGGCTTCCTATGATTTTGACATCGCATATACACCAGGAAAGGGCAATGTGGTAGCCGACGCATTGAGTAGAAGACATGCCAGTTTGGGGGCTAGGTTTCTTGAATGGAAGCAACTGGAGTACATCGCTGGGTATGATTTCAGACCAAAGTGCGAATTGGATCCAGAAATGTTAGCAAGTTTGACGATCAGACCCACTTTGATTGAGCGGATCGGCTCTAGTCAAAGGGACGATCCTAACCTATTGGAAATCATCTCCAAGTTAGAGATGGGTATCGATGAGGAGATGAACAAGTATGGGCTTGATCGAGATGGATGGCTTAGAAAGAATGGAAAGCTTGTTGTACCCAGTGTCAATGGATTGAGAGATGAAGTGCTTAGAGAATGTCATCACTCAAAACTGACGATACACCCCGGTGGTAACAAGATGTATCGAGACATGAAGCGGACATACTACTGGGAAGGGATGAAAAGAGACATTGGGAAGTTTATAACCACATGCATGAATTGCCAGCTAGTCAAAGCTGAGCAAAAGAAGCCTAGTAGTTTGATGCAACCATTAGAAATTCCAGAATGGAAATGGGAACAAGTGTCAATGGATTTCATTGATGGGTTACCAAGGACTAGATCGGGTCATGATAGCATTTGGGTGATTGTGGACCGATTGACTAAGAGTGCGAGGTTTATACCCGTCAAGTCAAATAGGACAGCAGCTAAGTTAGCGGAACTGTATATAAAGTGGGTAGTGAGGTTTCATGGAATACCCAAGAGCATTGTGAGTGACCGAGATCCGTTGTTCACTAGTGGGTTTTGGAAGAGCTTACAAGAGGCGTTAGGATCAGAATTACATCTCAGTACCGCGTATCATCCTCAAACCGATGGTCAAACAGAGAGGGTGAATCATATATTGGAAGACCTCTTGAGAGCTTGTGTACTGGATTTTGGTGGATCATGGGATGACCATTTGCATCTAGTAGAGTTTGCATATAATAATAGCTACCAATCCAGTATCGGTATGGCTCCGTTTGAAGCTTTGTACGGAAGACCGTGCAACTCACCATCATGTTGGATAGAGACTGGCGAGAAGTTTATGCTTGGACCAGATGTGGTGAGGGAAACCTCAGATAAGATTAAAATCATTCAACAGCGAATGAAAGCTGCCCAAGATAGGCAGAAGAGTTATGCTGATAAGAGGAGAAGAGACTTAAAATTCTCCGTTGGTGACTTGGTGTTTGTCAAAAATTCTACGTTGAAGAGCGTGATACGATTTGGCAGGAGAGGCAAGTTGGCACCAAGATTTGTTGGCCCATTCCCTATTCTTGAACTAGTCGGGAATTTGGCATATAGAGTTGACTTACCAGAGAAGATGGTGGGAGTTCACAACGTATTTCATATTTCCCAACTAAGGAAGTTCGTTCACGACCCAGATATGACTATTTCACCTGATCAGTTAGAGGACTTCGAAGTAGAACCCGAGGCGGCTGGGAACTGCAAGCCGACCCGTATTGCCGAGCACGATACGAAGAAACTTCGAAGGAAGGCGGTGAAGCTAGTCAAGGTTCAGTGGGGCGAGGACGAGAATGATTGCACTTGGGAGACAGAGGAGAACATTATGAAGACATATCCAGAACTCTTTGCCTGGTAAGATTTTAACTTCGATTTAGTTTTCCGCATGCTAGGGTAGGCTTGTTTGCTTGTTTTGCATGTTTGATTGTTGTATGTGGCTGTTAGGCATGCGGGATCCTTTGTATGTTTTAGGTTAACGAATTTCGGGGACGAAATTTCTTAAGGGGGAAAGAGTGTAACGACCCGCATTCTACGCATCATAGGATCGTAGGATATTTATTTCTTTCACATATGAAGTCGTATGGTCATGTAACTTTGGGAGACGACTATTGGGGTCATTTCCCATGTTCATGATTTTTGTCGATTTTTAAATGACCATTTTACCCCTAGTTGGTACCGTTTTTGCCATAACTTTTGACTGGAAAAGAATTTTGACCTAAAACCACTTCCGTTGGCTCCGGATGATGGTTTACAATTCCGTAGAGTGGTCACATTAGCCAAATGGACTCACCGTTTGGGAGATATGGTTGAAACAAGTTTCAGATAGTGAAAAACAGCTTAATTGGGCTTAACCGGGTGATTAACAGCTAGGCCCAATAGGGGATTTCGGGATTAGGGTTATGAGGAGGCTGAAATCAGTTAGAGAACGATCTTATCCTCATTTTCCAGCCGCCACTTTCATTCTTGAACTCTAACAATGGCTGCCAACATCTAGAAACATCCCCAAATCACTTTCTAATCAAGTTTTTGCTTATTCTACATCAAATTAAGGAGAGAAAACACGAAAGCAAGGTTAGAGCTATTGTTAGACACCGGTATTCACCCAAATCAGCGAGGTTTCAGTTCTGAGAATTTTATTTGTGGCCAAGGTGAGTGATTTGCATAGTTTTTGCACTAATTACGGTTAATTAAGGGTAATTAGTGAAGATTAGCGAATTTATACACTAATAAATTCTGGAAAAATATCTATAAATTCGAAAATAATATTTTATGCCTCTGGAAGAAATTTGGTTTAATTTGGTTAAGTTTTATTAAACCTATGATTTGTTTTGCTTAAACATGCTTAAGGGAAAATATGGGGTTTTGGCTATATTTGATCCGTTTTACATATTATGGTTGATGGTTTGGTGTTTATGGTCATTTCTATTTGTTGCTATGACTGTATGACATGTTTTGTGATTAATTAGAATAGTTAGATTGGTTGAAAACGTTGTCGAATGGCGTAAACAGGTTGCTGGAAAAAGTTGCAGAAGGTTGTGCAGGGTTTCGGATCGGGTATGGGCTCGGATCGGATAGGAGAGCTGGGCAGGAAAATCCGAACCGGACTGAAATCTGGCACAAAGGAGACTTGGCAAGAAGGAAGGCCATTCGCATAGAGTTGAAGGGATCGGATCGGAGGGACCAGAGGGGATCGGATCGGAACGGCAGGAAGGCGTGGGATCGGATGGAAATACCACATGAGTTAAATAAAGGCAGGGGATCGGATCGGAGGTAGGGAGGAGGATCGAACCGGAGCCAGGACATCTCAACCCGAACCGAAGCGAGAGATAAACTACCGAACCAAATCTAGGCAGAAGGCATCCGAACCGAACCGAGGTAGAAGGGAAGCACCGAACCGCATCAGGAGCATACTAGGAAGCATGGCACCCGAACCGAACCGACTGAAGCAAATTGGACCGAACCGAATTAGACTTCCATCTCTTCTAAGCGACGACTCTTTTGAAGACCAACTCCAATTCGATCAAAACCCGAGATGCAAAGGAAGTCCAAATGAGGAGCTTTGACTCAAGATCCCGTTAGGAACCAATGAGTGGGCTTCATGATTGGGCTTTGCTGCGGGACGTGTGCCAAGGGGCTATCGATGTCCATGACTTTGGATCACTATGTATGGGAGGTACGTGAACGGATTCAGGCCCACAGTGGCCTAGGTACGACTAAAGGTCTATAGACCAATGAAGTGGGGTCATTTGTAAAGATTTGGTCATGACTCCATGTGGTAAGCTTGGTAGTAGCAGTAGTTGTACAAGTCGAACTCCGTTACTACTTCGATGGGTCTAGTGATTGACAGTGGTGGACATCGTATGCTTTAAGCACTGAGTGAGAGATGTGAGGATGGTTGTTATGCTTGATTTGTTTGCCACCATTATGACATACACACCCCACCCCCGTATTCTTTACACTATCTGTTATGGAACCTTAGAGTATTGTACGGTATGTAGTGCTAACTCTTTGGTTGTAGGTCCAGGTTCAGGTATGGTTTAGTATACCTGTTATTGTTCTGTTTAGATGCTTATCGCTCATACCAGGCTTTATGTCTGACCCAGAGTTTTATGTCTCCTCTTATTACTCTGGGTGCTAACACGAGCAGACTAGAGACAGCTTAGCTGGTGATGCACGGGTAGATGATCCAGTTACGAGCAGGAGGCTTCCACGTATGATATATATATAACATTCTCCCTGTGTTGTTGAAGATCACTGCTTGGGCATTAGTAGTGCATCTTCTACTTTAGCTTTCTTTTGTTTTAGAGACGGTAAATTTTGGGAAGTTGTAATAAGCCGTACTTGGATTTCCGCTGCTCTGATGTTGATGTTGGTTTTAGTTATCAGCTTATGTACTGTCTCACCTGTTTTATGTCAAGTATATTATTATTATATTTTGCTCCATGCGCTGTGAGACATTCTACAGGTTCCTCGTTAGTTAATTCCCTTCTTCCCTCTTTTTCTGACGACCGTCCCGTGCTAGTCGGGCATGTATACAGCGCACTTTAGGAGGAAATGCCGGCTGGTGCGGAGCGGGCCGTCACAAGTTGCATGCTCTCAACACCACTCCAGCTCTTGATCGAGGTAGTAATATTTCCGTAGAAAGCCTTGTTTACAATTCTGACTTTCCTGTTCGAACCTTATTTGACCCTGGCGCATCGCATACTTTTATTTCTTCTGATATTGTTGAAAATCTGCACCTAATTACTAGTCTGGTTGAGGATCCCGTTATAGTTTCAAATCCAATTGGGGGCTCCGCCCATTTATCTATGATGTGTGTGGATTTGAGGATCTCTATCTTAAGCGTAGGATTCACGTGTAACGCTTATGTTCTCGGATTCGTGGGATACGGTTTGATCCTAGGTATGGATTGGATGTCCGATTATGGAGCTATTCTTGATTGTGAACGAAGGGTAGTGAGGCTCATGACTCGCCTTGGTAATACCCTTGAAATTTCTTGTAACCCTAAGGGTCCGGTCATGTTGTGTTATCTTGAATCTCTTGTCTTGTCCGACGATAATTTTCTATCTGTAAGAGTGGTCCGAGAATATCCAGATGTCTTTGATGAAGTGAGGGGATTACCTCCTAAATGCGGGATAGACTTCTGAATTTATCTTGTTGATAATGCCAAGCCAGTTTCATTGCCCGTTAGGCACATGGCCCCGCGAGAAAGAAGAGAGCTCAGTAAACAAATTAACGAGTTACTTGAGAAAAATTTCATAAGACGAAGCATTTCTGAATGGGGTGCTCCGGTGGTATTCGCTACTAAGGCGGATGGATCGCTTCTTCTATGCGTAGATTATCGTGAGTTAAACAAGTTGACAAAGAAGAATAGGCAACCACTACCAAGAATCGACGATTTGTTTGACCAGCTTGTGGTAGCATTTGTTTTCTCTCAACTCGATCTAGCCACAGGATTCCATCAGCTTAGAGTGGCTGAGGACAGCATTGACAAAACTACATTTAGGACCCAGATGGGTTCTTCGAATGGCTCGTCATGCCGTTTGGGCTAATGAATGCACCCACGTACTTTGTAGATTTGATGAGTAGGGTGTTTCGGGAGTTCCTTAACAAGTTTGTGGTAGTTTTCGTGGATGATATTTTGATCTTCTCAAAAGATGAAGAAGAGCATGCTAGACATCTCAAGGAAGTCATGGAAACGCTTAGAGCACACCAGTTAAAGGATAAGTTCTCCAAATGCCATTTTTGGAGGAAGGAAGTTTGGTTCCTTGGACATGTAGTTTTAAGCAAGGCATAGCCGTGGACCCCGCAAAGGTAGTTGCGGTATAGGACCGGAAGATTCCTAAGAATGCAACGGAGGTAAGGAGCTTTCTCGGTTTGGCGGGCTACTACAGGAAGTTCATTAAGGACTTCACTAAGATTTCATCCCCTCTTACTAAGTTAATAAACAATAACATAGCTTTTGCATGGGACATAGAGTGTGACGCTGCTTTTCAGAGACTTAAGAGAGCCCTCACCACAGCTCCAGTTTTGGCATTACCCGATGGAGGTAAGATGTTTACCGTGTACACAGATGTGTGCGGCACGGGATTCCTAATGCAAGAAGGAAGATAATATGTTATGGGGGCAGACAACTTAATGTTCATGAGAAAAAATATTTAACGCATGACTTGGAGTTGGCCGCAATTGTTTTTGCACTTAAAGCTTGGAGCCATTATCTTTTAGGGGAGAGGTTCGAGCTGTATACCGACCACAAATCTCTCAGGTACCTCTTCTCACAGAAAGATTTGAATTTGAGACAACAGCGGTGGATGGAATTCTTGGCGTCTTATGACATCGATATAGCTTATACCCCTAGCAAGGGTAACGTGGTGGCGGACGCGCTAAATAGAAAAAGGTTGACTTTCAGCCCCTTGTTTGTTGAAAGGGAAAGCCTTGAGTTTATAGCAACCTTTGATTTTACACTTGCTGTTGAGTCATTGACTCCTACGTTAGCATCTCTTGAGTTAAGACCTGCACTTCTAGATCAAGTAGGGACTTCACAGAAGGAAGACCCACAGGTAGTCGAAATCATGAACAAGCTGATTAGTGGTGAGACGTCAAGTCACCTCAGTAGGCATACCATAGATGACAAGGGATGGCTAAGGCGCGATGGAAGGTTATGTGTCCCACAAGTGGGAGACCTAGTAAGAAAAGTTCTCGAAGAAGCGCACCACTTGAAGATGACTATACATCCCGGAGGGGATAAGATGTACATGGATATGAAATGCATGTTCTTTTGGGCTGGAATGAAAAAGGACGTGGCAGAGTTCGTTTCAAAGTGCATGGTGTGCCAACAAGTAAAGGTCGATTCGAAGAAGCCTGGTAGGCTATTACATCCTTTGGAGGTTCCGCAATGGAAATGGGAGAGTATCTCGATGAATTTCGTGGATGGACTGCCTAGGTCTAGGAATGGAAATACTAGCATATGGGTCATAGTTGATAGACTCACGAAAAGTGCTCACTTCATTCCAGTGAAGAGCAAGAGGACCGCATCAGGGCTAGCGTCTATTTACCTTCGAGAGATAGTACAGTTGCATGGAGTTCCTTCTAGTATAGTTAGTGATCGTGACCCGATTTTCACTAGCCAGATTTGGAATAGTCTGCAAGAAGCAATGGGAACATGACTGAACTTGAGCACGGCCTATCACCCACAGACGGATGGACAAACCGAAAGGGTAAACAGGGTGCTAGAAGATCTCCTAAGGCTATGCATTCTTGACTTTGGTGGTACTTGGGAAGACCATCTTCTTCTCGTGGAGTTTGCATATAATAACAGTTACCAAGCTAGCATCGGAATGACACCATTCGAAGCTCTGTACGGAAGACCGTGCAAGTCGCCAACTTGTTGGTGGGAGACGACAGACAAGCTTATACTTGGCCCTGATATGATAAGAGACACGTCTGAGAAGATTGAGTTGATACGAAGACAGACGAAAATGGCCCAAGATAGACAGAAATCTTATGCGGACCAGAGAAGGACAGACATAGAATTCGACGTCGGGGATATGGTCTTTATAAAAGTTTCTCCGTTACGCAATGTAGTTCGTTTTGGGGCAGTTGGAAAGCTAGCACCAAGGTTTGTAGGACCGTTCCCTATCACTGAGAGGATTAGATGGATGGCCTATAAGGTAGACTTACCCGAGAAGTTATCTGGAGTACACAATGTCTTTCACGTCTCGCATCTTCGGAAGTGCTTGCATGAGTCAGCCGAAGTGGTTGAGCCAAGCATCCTTGAAGACGTAGAAGTGGAAAAAGAAGCAACATTGAGGCAAGTTCCGATTCATATCTTAGGAACGGAGATTAATAAGCTAAGGAATCAAGAAGTCAAGCTAGTTAAAGTGCAGTGGAGTGAAGCCCAAGAAGATGCAACTTGGGAAACTGAAGAGAAGATACGCGCGCTTTACCCATTTCTTTTTGAGGGTACATTCTCGATCTCTTTTTCCTTGAAAACCTTTTCGTATCATGCTTCTAATATCTACGTTTGTCTTGTTATCTTCTCGATCTTATCTTGAGAACCTTAGGTAGAAGCATATGGATGTAAACATGTGATTGAAACATGTTATGGTTTATGTTTGCAAATGGTTGCAAGTGGTTGCTAGTGGATGCATGACACACATTAGGCACTAGATCAGCTCAGTCACATTTTCATGTTGCATATGCATGAGTGCTTATACTTGTACATGGATGGAACTTGTTATGCTATCACTTGGATGTTGCATATGGATGGATGTTTGTGCACTCATGTAGAGATTATGAACTATGCAAGGAATTTGCATACATGTTGGATTCATGACACTAACATATTTTGCATTAAGGAGGTTTACTGAATCAGTAACCGCCTGATCTTTTGCATTAGATAAGTACATATACACACACTTACTGCATATGTTCATACAGCACTAGAAATCTTTTAAGGACAATGGTTGCCTGTGGATGATGCTTTGAGTAGATGGATGATGGATGGTAGGACACATCCTCCCTAACTTAGAGATTTCGGGGACGAAATCCTTTAAGGGGGGAGAATGTAACAACCCGTGTTTTTATAACATGCAATAATCATAAATCAAGGCAGAAATAATTTTTAAAATAAGAATCAAGGGAAACGGGTTGCTCCATTGCGTTCGTCTCGAAATTCTGCTTGGAAACGAGTCCGAGTTTTCGAAAATCGGAGTCCGTATGACCAAGTTATGACCTTTCGAAGTTTTCAAGTTCAAAATAGCTCAATTCGAATTCAAAATTCGAATTTCAAATCTCAGAATGGACTGGGCGTGAAATTTCCCGCCTAGGACCAGGTCGACCTACCCAGGACCAGGTCGACCATAGTGTCGACCTGGGGGTCGACTCGGTGGCCGAGTCCACTTTTGAAGCTGGATTCACTCTGATGTTTCTGGCCTCGTTTTTGTCCACATTCGTTGACCTGGCCCTATATATACAGCCCCTCACACTAGTCTCTCCACACAAAATTCTTTCTAACCTTATGCTGCTCTGATTTTGGTTGAAAAGTTAGAGAAAGAGACTACTTCTTCTACGTCGAAACTACGTTGCTGATTTGGGGATTTCTATTAGGACTTGACTAAGCATACAAAGATTCAACATCGACTCTCTTTTTCTAATTCTCGAATCACGATCTGTAAGCCCCAGTTATTTTTATATCTAAACTGTAAATGTAATATGAATATGTTGTAAATTGAAATTAGACCTATGTATGATGACTGTTTCACATTCATTCTTGTTCATCTTGGATCTTTCCTCTTGGATATTACTATGACATTGATTTGGGGCCTATTCACATTATAAATCAAAAAGATAAACCCCTTATATTATCATGTTGAATCTGCTACTAGTCACAAGTTTATGACTATCACTTTATGTCAATCGTTACCATGACTATACTATCACCTTATGTCAATCGTTGCCATGACTATACTATCACCTTATGACAACTGTTATCTTGACTAGTACCTTATTTTGCTAGATTTGGAGTCTTTATGTTTGAGGCCAATATTCCATATGCCAGTAATATTTTAATCTTCCATTTCAAGTCATACCATGCTATGCTAGTAATCACTTTTGCCACCTTATGCCCATTCCTTTTTATGTTATTCCCTAATTAGATTTATTTGTATCGATTCGAGCTTACGTGCGATGGGAATACGATTTGGGTAAACTAGGTAAAACATGAATTAGCTTTAAACTTGAACATGAACGTTGTTATGACTTAAACCTGAATATGGACATGAACTTGACACGATTTGACATGAAACATGACCTAAAAACTTGACATGAATCTAGACATGAAAACTTGAACGTGGGCATGACAATTAGATAAACTTGAAAAGGGCCAACTCGAAGTTGGGTTGAGTTTGCAGTGTAAATCTGCCCGGAACCGCCCGACAAATCCAGTGGCTGCAAACAATAGGATCCAATGTGGGTAGTTGGTCATATCGCACGTAAAACCCAAGGTTAGACTATATTGTGGTGTAAATCTGCACGGAACTGCCCGGAAAATCCAGTGACCACAACAGTTAGTCTAATGTGAGAGGTTGAAGTGCATTAATGAATTAATGCCACATGATAGGGTTAACTCATGGACCACATGAATATACTTAACCAACTTGACACGATGATTTGATAGAGTTAAGTCATGAAATTCTTGAACACACTTAACCAACTTGATACATGATTTGGATAGGGTTAAGTCATGAATTTGAATGACAACACTTAACCCATTAGAAACCCTAGTTACGCGGTCCTTTTCAGTCGTAACCCACTTAGATGTATCACGATACCCTGGGACTAGGTAGGGTGGGGCACGATTACTGGGCTGATTGTAAGAAACCAGAACGACGGCTAAGTAGGTGCGCCATTGTAGGTTCAGGCGGGCTATGGTCGTGCACATATTCCGGAGTTGAAAAAGCAGGCATTGGGCACCCGTAGATTTACACTGTGCGTGCTTGATTCGTGTCGGTGGTTGGCACCATATGACTTGATACACCCTATGGTGGACCTAGCACAGGTAACTGCATTTCAGGATAGGGTCGTATGACACAGACACATGACGAGCTAGGACTTATAGGAAGCCGGTCGATTAGTAGGTCGTACCATAGGACCCCGTAATGGGTCACTTCATGATACTGGGCCAAGGGATCATTTCATGGTTAATACTTGACATGGGTTAGAATACTAGTACAGTTGGTGCAGCGTACCTTGAACATGCGATGCTAGACTTGACTTATCTTGTTATCTTAATTATCCTACCAGTTTTGTTATCGTCCTTATGTTTAATTCCAGTTTTCACATATCATGTTACCTTTACTAGTTTTCATACTGAAAGTCACTAGGGCTTACCAGTCTTTATGACTGACCCTTTTTCTTTCGTTCCCCCCCCCCAAGTTCTCAGGGAGGAAACACTAACTCTTAGCTTGGACTTAGCTTGCTTTCTGATTGCTCATGTACGGTTTGGTCTTGAGGTATGCTATGGCTGCTTCTGCTATTTATGGGGAATATTTTACTTTTGTTATCTTAAGTTTATGCTTCTTTATTTGGAACTTGATGTAATGAATAATTTGTACCTTGGATATATGGGGTTTTGACTCTTTTCTTGAAAGTAATAAAAGTTGATTTTTAATTTCTACCGCTGCTTTATTTATGTTCTGCCTTGTGATATCTTTGTGTATGTTTACCTAGATAATACTCCACCAAAACTAGTGCATTCCCTTTGTGAGTGACCCTAGCGAAGGTGGGGTGTTACACTATCACAGATTATTCATCAATGTACAAAGTCTGATAAACTTGAGCTGATTATTGAAAGTAATAAACTTAAAAAATAAGTAGATCTTGATAAAACTAAAGCAGGAGGGGAAGATTGAGCATGCTAATCATGCAGATGGAGTCCACGTGGTTGTAAACCAAAGCAGTGATGAGCATGAGCTAGATGCTGATATATGGAATGGATAAAATTTCTATGTTTCAAAGTAGTGATGAGCATAAGCTAACTGTTGATGTGTGCACGAATCAACCATGTACTTGGAAATAAGCCAGTAATGGTGACAAAGATACATGGGCAAATAGGCAAACATGTACATGAGCAAATAGGCAAACATGATTACAGGCCACAGCAAGAAACAATTCCATTTATAACATGAATTAGTAGCAAAACAAACCCTAAACAAGCATAAACATCAGAGTGCAATATGCACGATATACATGAAAACTATGGTTTTATGTATCACGAAACAATTCTTCTGGCGTTCAGTTCAAAAAGGGAAGCAAATTTTCTCTAGCACGATATGTTAGTTTAGTTCAGGTCTTTCTCACAAACATTAAACATAGTCTGAAACTTTGCCACAAATTTTGTCATAAATTTTGTCACACATTGCAAACTTAACCATTTTATGTCTATCACGAATAAACTCAGTAAACACAAATTTTCTCCGGCACAACAAATCACTGTAAAATGGCTACTATATACTTTGGGAGTAGCATTGAGAGAACAGGGACCATCTATTTTTTCAATATTGCTATTCATCTCAAGTATGGAATTTTATCAAGAGATCAATCAATTTGTAGAACTCTGAAAATAATATTTGGAGTGTTTTCATTTTAAAAAAAATGGAACACAAAGCCATGATATGTCTTTTGAACACTCCGATCTCAAATTGTTACGTCGAGGCAGTTCAAGTCAATAAGGTTAGTTCAGGTCAGTTCAAGTGTTGTGTTTACCTCCAGACTCGACGTAGGTATCGTGTGTGCATATCGGCATAAGTACAATTCAAGTCAATTCAGGTCAGTCAGCTGGTGTCCATTCAGGTCAATAAGGTCAGTTCAGGTGTTGTGTATACATCTATCAGGGAAAATGCCACCAAAGAGAGTTCATGAAATCAATGTTTTAAAACGCAAAAGGCGTACATGAGACAAGGCGTAAGCCTCGAAGCGTTGAGGCGTAAGCCTTTCAGGTAAAAAAAAGCGCAATTCATATGCTTAATTTTTAATATGGAATAACATTAAATGTCAAATACTAAGTAAAAAATTAAATTGAAAAAATCAATTGTTTTCCAATAATTCTTGACAATAGCATGAATTTATCAGATTCAATCAAATCCTTTATGAACCTAAAGCTATTTTTTTCATTGAAATAGTGTACAAGTATTTTACCTTATTAAATGTCTATCTTTTTCCCCATAAATTAGTAAAAAAAAATGGCCTCAAAAGTTCGATTCCAGTATACTGAAATCGAGTTGATTCTAATATACTGAAATCGAGTTGATTCCAGTGTGGAATCGAGCTCAATTCCTTCATTGGAATCAAGGCGCGTCTCACGCGCGTTTTTCCAATACACTGCATAAAACTAATACAAACAGCTCACATGCTTTGGGTATAAAGCAAACACAATTTGTAGAAAACATTAATGCGGACAACATCCATTCAATTCTTATGTAAATTAGATATACCTGCTCCAACGTCTAAAGATATCAAATTAGGCTCTTCGAATGACGCACAAACCCACCCACTCCGACTGTATCAAAGGTCTCTACAAATTGATGATTTATTTTGGTGGTTTTGTCATCTGGTGCAGTACATTGTCCGCAACCAACTTTTCATGTGTAGACGGTACATCTTTCCCATGGCATCTGGATGATGTAGAATCTCGACGTACAATACCTATTAAATAAAGATGTCTAGATCAGTGTTGAGAATTTAAAAGGACAGTTGTATTAATAAAATATGATTTTATTAAAACAACTAGAATAGAGTGAAACCATTAATTAGACTTTAAGCACTCGCTTATGCTACAGTTCCTTTACTTTAGAATTATTAGCAATAAGCTCAGAGAAAATGGAGCCATGAATCATGCTGCATATCCAAAAATACATGCAAACAAGTTCTATGCAACTAGATGCAATCAGACTCTTTTTAATTTATATTTTAACTTGAGTCGGTACTACAACATCCATCCATAAATGCTTAAACTAATTATATATTACTCATTAGATTGAACTTTGAAGGGAAGTTTGATTTCTTAATGCTAATAAATGTTAGAATTCAGATCCAGAGAGAAGAGAGAGAGACGAAACGGTAAACAATTAAAAACTACATTTTATTAATATAAATTGATTGCTATTACAAAAGATATAATTGATTGACTGAATACAATACTAAATCATATATTTATAGGCTACATTTATTCTCTAGAATATTCCTAGCATATTCTTTATTCTGTAGCATATTCCCTAGCATATCTCTTGGCATATACTCTAACATCCCCCCTCAAACTCACGATGCGGAGAATCGTGAGTTTGCCAAATAGAAGCTGCGAAGAAACTGTCAAATAGAAGCTGCCACAAGAAGTAGAGAAGAAACTGCCAAATAGAAGCTGCCAAAAGAAGTAGAGAAGAAACTGCCAGATACCAAATACCAAATACTCAACATTAACTCAACAATCCAAAACAATCTTCAATCTGATCGGTAAGCAAAAGATCTGAGTGGCAAAATGACAAAACTGGTCCCCGGATGAGTTTATATGTTTGCATCCCCCAAACATACAAACAAAAACAAAACAAAATCAAAAGGGATGGTCAGCATATGTTTGCATCCTCCAAACACACCTGCAATACCACCTACAACCTTCAATCAACGTCAATTTCCCTCCTAATAAACAGGGTTACCAATACAGATATCAAACGAAAAACAATTTCAAACTATTGTTACTCTCTAACAACTCAATTAACCCATCACCAATCTCCAATCCACCTCCACGCTGTTAACTGCCACACAAACCCAGTCAAATCTCTTCACCGCCTTCAAACAATACTCCAGCCCTCTTCACAAAACAAAACCAATCGCCTGAACACACTTCATACAACTAGACAGTGCCTACTTTGTCACCCACAAACTCATAATCTCCTCACTTCAAACACAAACCAGCAGCTTCAACCTTCAAACACAAATCACCACATTTCTTCCCATACCATCCATTTCAACACTCATCTGAACAACTGACCAAAACGCAACATCCACTCACACTTCCCCTCAAAACAAAAAAACCAGTCACATTTCTTCTCTACTCCTACACAAACAGCAGTTACCCAAACCATCTCCTAAACCCGAACGTCACTTCTCCTTCAAATACCATCACCAACCTCATACAACAAACAACTCATCACCCAAAAACATATCACCCAAAAACATATAAACTCATCACCCACAACCATGGCGCATCATAACCACTCACCACATCTGAGCACATCCTCTTATAAATCACATCCAGATCCACCTCCACATGCCTCGCTTCAGCAGCCACCAACCTGAATTCCTTTTCAGCAAACTCAATCCACAACCCAATAAGCAACAGGCAACATCAAACTGCAAGCAACCGCTCCCTCACCAATTCAATCATCCCACCGACACAGCAAAAACCTAATGACAACCAAGCTTCCCTTATCACAGCCTCATCAATCCGATTTCCACCCTTCGATCAACATCCTACCGCACTTCAGACATCCGTACAAGCGTCACTAACCACCACCCATCAGCAAACTACAACAGCCCATCATCTTACCGACTATCAACCCCCACTATTTCAAATCGCAATCCCTCAATACCATCTCACTACCCAAAGTCCGCAAATCAAATTTGCCAAAAGAAACTCAAATCCAAATCGCGTTTGAATCCCCGTCCTGATTCGAAGATCTCCAATCGAAACTTCGTTCCACCTCTTTTGCTAGATCTGGACGCTTCTTCTCGAACGACGTGTCTTTTGTTGTTGTTATAGACTCACGCTTTACCTCTAACAGATCTGACGAGCTTTCTGGTGTTGGACCGATTTTTTTTTGGTGGTGAACTTTGAAACCCGAATCAAAATCAATAGCTTATATTCGAAGGGTGCGTCTATTAACACACCTTGTTTTACTCTTTATCCCCCATTAAATTTTTTAAAATTTTAGTTCCAATTATAACCCCAACAACTAATTAGATACCTTATTCAAAATGATTATTCAAAATGATTTGTACCTCATGAGCTATGTTGCCTAGAGAAAGAACATAACCGATAGGTTTCATACAATACAAAAAAAAAAGCTAAAAGCATTCTCAATGTACACTTTAGCTCTCATTCAACTAAAGTGTTTTAACGTTAAAGTGTGAACTAGAGTTATTTTTGCTCCAATAATTGATTACAGTCAACCATAAAATGACATTGAATAAGAGAAAACAAGTTATTTTGGGTTGAACATTGACGTTGTATGCACAGACATAAATAAACATGCAGGAGAAGTAAAGCCTTGAGGAAAAGAAAACATAGCATGAGGGAAAGGAAAAGTAGCATAAATAAATATTAAGGTTATTTTGGGAAAAACCGGGGTGCGTTGAGAAAAAAACGGGGTATGCTATTTATTTTGTGAATAATGGGGGGTGAAGAGTAAAACATGGGGTGTTAATAGACGCACCCATATTCGAAACCCCAATTTGAACGACAACATCAACATTGATCTGAAAACGCACGGATCCGAACCCATTTATTTTAAGAACGAGAAATTACAAAAAGAATAGAACAGAACCCAATCACCGCAATTGTTGATGGAGGCTTCAGATTTCGAATGAAGTGGAAACACGGGGGCTTCGAAACCTCTATTTACTCCCTCTCTCTCCTCTCTGTCCTAGCTCTGATACCATATTAGAATTCAGATCCAGAGAGAAGAGAGAGACGAAACGGTAAACAATTAAAAACTACATTTTATTAATATAAATTGATTGCTATTACAAAAGATATAATTGATTGACTGAATACAATGCTCCGATACCATGATAGAATTCAGATCCAGAGAGAAGAGAGAGGTACAACGGTAAACAATTAAAAGACTACATTTTATTGAGATGCTTGATTGACTATTACAAAAGATATAATTGATTGACTGAATACAATGCTAAATCATATATTTATAGGCTACATTTATTCTCTAGAATATTCCTAGCATATTCTTTATTCTGTAGCATATTCCCTAGCATATCTCTTGGCATATACTCTAACAATAAATACCTATTGCTACTATGTCTAGATCGGAGTTGAGAATTTCACATCTTTGATTGTGCGCCACATTGCTTGGATCGGAGCAGCAGTAACTTTTGAAGCGCCGAGTTGTGTGTTGCCCCCTCCATCAAAAGTAGTTAACGGTGTGCGAATTCCTTGTTCAAACAAATTTCCTACAATGTTGATCAGAACCTCCTTTTTCCCAGACACATTTTCCACTTTACCCTCCAAATTTCCCACGGTACCGTCCAAATTTCCACCCTCCCCTCTAAGCTTCCCACCCTCATTTTCAACTCATCATTATCTTCACGAACATGTTTGAATCATTTATGTGCAGTAGCCTAAGCCTTAACATGCATCTTTTGTATGATGGTCCCAGCAACGCGGCCCATTCTATCCTTACCCCACACTTGTGATAAGATACCTTCATCCATTGTCAATTTTTCTTCATCACTATCGATTATCTTTTCCTTCATTTTGACAATTTGATCCTGGGATATGATAATACTTGTATATAAAAGGCTGGAAACATTACTAATGTAGGTGATAAAAATATTGTAGTCAGAGTAAATTGATTAATTGATTAATCAATTAAACACAGGTAATACAAAGTGCAGGTTTGCAATTTTATAGGTGAATAATCATAAACGGAGCTAATTATATTAATTATTGACACTTTATATATTTTATAAGTTACAAAATCGATACTAACATCAGTTAAGTAGTGCTTGCTAGTAACTGAAATTGATGCGTGTGAGGCTGTGCTAACCTACAATCAGGCTAAGCTAAAAGGATAGACTCGATCGTAATTGAACCGAGAATGTATAGATTGTTCTGAGCTATACTTATCTTTATCATCATCAGTTAATTAAGCAGCAGCAAGTTACCATCAAAACACAAAAGTAAAAACTTACGAAGTACACAGACGCGGCTAATATGCTACCATCTTTTTTCGTGTGTCTCTTCTCCTATACTTGATGACGGTTGATATTTGCAGATGGACTTGCAACAATCTGCAAACGAATATGAATTACCATTTTGTGTGTCTTCTCCCTTAATTGTGATTTTTTACTATTTTTGAAAGAAAATGAATATAAATTACCATTTTGTGTTCAATTCTAGCGTCACTTTTACGTCCTGCATGGTGAGCATAACTGAGACTAGATCCGTTATTTTCCCTGCCTCCCTTCTTTCTCTTGCTTCAGGCATTGCTTCATTCTTTATGAACTCGTTCCAATCTTCTTAAGCAATTCTACGTGGATAATTTTTCAGTCGTTCTTCGTCATTGTCGTAAGTGTCATAAAAACTTGCTCTCAAATTTCCTTCGAAAGAAGCTCAAGCGCATAAATGTTCTGCAAAAATTAAGAGTTAGACAATGCAAATAAACTGTAGAAATTAAATTCTATTTTTCACAAATTTACCACCAACTAGTTCCAAACGTCGTCCTTATATGCTTTGGGTATTTTATCCCAACTTGTGTAGGATATCAGCACATGAGCTTTTATTAGTTTACCAAGCATAGTAGCGATTTTTGGAGCATTTTCTGAGATTGGTATATCAAGTAGGTTTTGGTCAACTTTCTGCTATTTTGAACGCAATGCATGTGATGATGTGGGATTTTGCGATGTATTTTCTGCAAAATATAATATTACTAACTATTTTGTGATATTAAAATATTAACCACAATTGTTACTCGGCTTCTTTTAAAGCAACACCAAGAATCAGGACAAACGCAATTAGATATTAGTGATATGATTTTGTTATATTGTTACTCAACAATTCATAAGTGTTACTCAAGTTGAAATAGTTAACATATGAATCAAAAGTAGATTGATACATGTGATTCTCTTGTAAAAAGAACTTTCAACAATTCATAAGTTAACATATGATTTTGATAAGCTCTTCTAATTTTTCATTGTTTTCAATAGCTAATTGATAAATAGTAGGAAACTTAATGTTATCCACATTTGTCGTCAACCATTTTGGTATATGCAAAACCACAGACCATCCATTTTTGTTAATCCTTTGAGTAGAACACTTGGCTCGCTTTTGATGCAAGAATAAATGGTTCATCATTCACATTGTCTTTGTTCTTTAATTTTCCTAAATTAACCATGATCAAGATTGTAGCTAGATCTATTTTGCAACCATTGATCTTATCGTCGAATTTTACCCAATCACAATAAAAAACTATTTGTTTGAAGTCAGTGTAATCCAACACAAGTATCTGCTGAATGACTCTGTAATACGTTGTTTCTACTTCCTTAAATTTTTTATCTTTATCACTCGCTCTTAATTTTGTAATTCCTCTCATGGATACACCATTATCCTGTGTTACCATGCGGTCTTCGTACAGTTTTGTGGAAAATAAAAACCCATTCACTTGGTAATCTATAACTAAGCGCCATGAACTTCGGCCCGTATACTAGCCGCCAGAGAATAGGGTCAACATTGTTGCACTTCAGCAACTACATAAAACACAATAAATAGCTAAAGCATGGTCATGAAGGTGTATTGCAAACTTATAAACACGTGAAATACTTAAGATGATGTAATACCTCATTACGTAACCATGCTTCGACAGTTGTATCTTTGCTTCGTGGTTGAAATCTAGTGTTTTTCACATAGGAGCTATACTTTCTATACAAAACACATATCGAAATGAATATATAAAGTGAATTTAAAAATGGAAATTCGGAACCTACTTCATGAACTTACATCTTCCATGCATCCAATCCAACGTACTTATCAAGGACCTATCTACACACTTGCTCAAATTGCACTTGGGTTAACGTTATATTTTTACCATTATCTAAAGTAATATCACTAGCAAACTCGTTATCCTCGTCTAAAAATGCTTCGCGAATATGTTTATGATTATCATAACCTCCGTTTAGGATATATTCCATGCAATAAAGGCTAGCTCCTTGTACGATATATCCTTCTGTAATACACCCTTCAATGTATCTTTTGTTGCCCGCATATCCTTTATATGTTTTCATCAACCTATGAATGTGATCAATTATATATTGTACACGATAGCTTCAACATACCGAAAAATAATATACATAACTTACATTAGTTATTTACCGTTCAAAATTACACATCCATCTATATGTGACAGGGCCACAAATCAATGCTTGGTTGGTTAAATGAATCATATCATGGATACTTGTATCAAAAAATGTAGGTGGAAAATGTTTTTTAAAAACACAAATTGCTACCACCAACATAGCCTTTGCTTTTATAAGGTGTTCCCTATTGGTCACCTTTGAGCACAAGATGTTAAAGAACAGACTTATACGACAAACACCATTTTGTAGATCCTTATGTTGTGTATAAGTATGTTGAAGCAATACCAGAAGCAAATGTTGTGTTATGACGTGGTAATCAAGTGACTTCATATTTCTTAGTTCAGGGGGATTGATGCCCACATTGTTGCGCAAGTTAAGGAGAATTTGTTAGGTACTTTCAAAAAAATTTAATATGGTACAAAACCGTATCTTTTCTTCTTTGCTTAAAGTGAAAGTTGCCTTTGGTATGATTATTTTATTTGTTTCAGGATCTTCCATCACCCACAACTTTTGCTTTATAGCCATGGTTTTCAAATCCTTGCATGCATTGATGTCATCTTTTGACTTATCTTTATGGTCCATAATGGTGTTGATGGGATGCCCTGTGACATTCTTCTCCGTATGCATAACATCAATATTATGTCGAATCATATTTGATTTCCAATAAGGTAAGTTAAAAAATATAGACTTTCCTATACCATGTAGAAACATTCTCAACTTCTCCAATGGCTGTCTTTTTTCGTTTTCAACCAATTTCTTCTTTGTATTTACTGACTTTCATTTGGATATTCGCTACTTTCTTTTCAACTTCAAAACCAGCCAATGGCCTTTTAGGACGGCGAAGTTCTTGTTCGTTGTTGAAATTTGTCTTGTCATATCGAAACTTGTGTCCATTAGGAAGATACATTCAATGTCCCATAAAACACATCTTTTTACTTTCAGGAAGATGATGATAAGAACAAGTTTTTTCCCACAAAAGGGACATGCAAAGTAACCGCGAGTTGTACATCCTGATAAAGTCCTTAGAGCAGGGTGATCATGGATTTCCCACGACACCCTAGCTCTCATTGTAAAATCAGACTTTTTTTTAATGAATCATATGTAACTACTCCTTCCCATAACTACTTTAACTTGTCTTTCAGTGGCTGTAAACAAACATCAATATCCTTCCCCAGTTGTTTTGACCCAGAAATCAATAGTGTTAACATTGAAAACTTCTGTTTCATGCACATAGATGGAGGAAGATTATATGATTGTACAATTACTAGCCAACAGCTGTAAGGGTTAGTTAGAGAAGCATTTGGATAGAAACCATGTATTGCTATTCCAAGTGTAACATTTCGTGGCTCGACAGCGAACATTTTGTCAAAAGAATCCATAGCTTTCCATTGAGAAGTTCACATGGATGACGCATTACGTTTGGATCAGAGTTGGCATGACTATGCCTGGTCATTGCATCCGCTATCCATGGTACAATATACATTCTCTTCAATCTTTAAATTAAAGGGAAATGTCTTAATGTCTTTCGAGGTACTTTGGTACTTTTTCTCTCTTCGTTGAATGATGTCATATATCTTGATTCATTGCAATTTGTACAAGAAACTCTATTTGTATCATCTTTCCAGTACAACATGCAATCATTGATGCATGCATCATAAGTTTTGTAATTCATCCCAACTTTCTTAACGAACTTCTTCAAGTCGTGGTATTTTTTCGGCAGCGTGTTACCTTTGGGGAGAAACTCCTTTATTAGTTCGAGAAGTGTATTCACACGATTATTAAAAAGGTCGTATTGGGTCTTCAAGATATTCAGTTTCAAAATGGCATACAACTTCGTTATCACATTTGAACATCAAGGATACAGTGGCTCTTTAGCACTATAAAAGTGATTTATACTTCTTACTTCCATTGGCCTGCCAATTGTCATCATCCGTAGACTACTCTCCAATATTAGCATAATCAAACAATGGATATTCAGGTTGAAAATCATGAAATCTATCTACATCATTGACTAGATCGTCCATACTAATATGTTCAGCCTCGTCGGTACTTGTGGAATTACTAATTGGTTGTTGTTTTTCCATTTCCATCCTTTTTTCCCCATGAAAATTCCACACGCTATATGATTGGATAAAATCCTATCTAAGCAAGTGAAATTGAATTTCGTCTAATTTGAATGTCTTCATATTTTGGCACCGAGTGCAAGAGCATAAATACACTCCTTTCTTACCACCGTTTTCTTCAACAAAACAAATAAATTTCGTCACCCCGTATATATAGTACGTAGATCTTTGACCAGATTCATTAATTCACTTTTTATCTATACTGAATGGCATATTTCCATCCTATTCAAAAATTGCTATAATTTATAAAATGCTGATACAATTCAAAATTTGCTACTGTCTATATAATAAAACTAAACATATGGGCCACCCCCTTAACAAATGCCCATGTCTTTCTTTAACTGTATGTTTTCATTGGCAAGTTAGTTTTTGTTTCTCCGTCTGCCATTGGACCACAAATGGTCCCACCCCCTTCACACATGCCCATACCTTTCTTCGTTAAAACATCAAAAGAAATTTCAGGCCCTAGCGGATTCATTTCCTTTAGGCGTTTATAGTTTATAAACTAACACTAGTTTATTTTAGTACATGAATTATTAATTGAAATCAATAAATAAAATTAGTTTCAGTGCATTTCTTTAGGTTCGGTACACGAAAAGTAAATAAAACTAGCTAGTTCTTATGTATGGTTCAGCACATGAATTAACTAGTTAACCTAAAACTAGTTTTATTTACTAGAATGAGTATGACAGATTAACAGAAAAAATTCAGGTTCATATTCTACATATCTGATCTAGTATAACTAATACAAGTAAATAGTTCAAATAAATTGTACACTAACCATTGTGAAATATGACCAACAGCGAAAACCTAGATTTGTTCAACGTTCAACCTTGCTTTGTAACCGCCCTTGGGTAAAAACCTGTAAAAATCTCAAGGCCTAGAGCTTGTTGAAACAATAGTGAACACAAAAACGATTACAAGAAATAGAATCAAATGAAAACTTGACTCAATTTGCAGATGATGACAAAGAAGCCGATTTGAGCAGACAACTTTCAGATTTGTATACTATTTTGGAAGCGATCTCAGAAATGGAAATAGGGCAGGGGATATAATATTCGCCGAGGGAAATAAAAGAAAGGGAGGGAGATAGCCTGAGGGAACTAAAATTAAGGAGGGATAGGTGTGCGATTTCCTGAAAAAATTATATACTAAAAGAGGAACAATTTTGAAATGGTTTATACCCGTATCAAATTTAAATTAGATTCATAGCCGTATCTAAATATTTAGATGCGGCTACGAACCAGATCAAATTTGATACGACTATAACTTGTATCAAATTTGGCAGATAGGGGGTGTTAAATTTGTTGTTATGGTGTAGTGTTGCAATAAAAAAAATCAATACTTTTCTGATATTGTAATAGTGTTTACATCAAGTAAATAACAATCTAGCAGAAGCTTGCATCTCATGCTCTACATATATAATATACAATCAAAACCGCAGGCTTTTATTGGGGGATGGGTTTCCAACTATGAAAAGGCATGGAACCACCTTCCGATTAGTGTACTCTAGAGGGGATGCAATGGATTTCAACAAGAACATCTTGCAACTCAGCCACACATGACCGACCATTCATTTTGTTGAATGTTCCAAATATATTGTCACCTTACAGTTTGTATACCAACATAGTCGTTCCCAGGAGATACAGAAGCAAAAAAAATGAATATTCTCTAAATGGTGACAATATACCCTAATTGGGATCGACTCACTTAGCCATGTCGTCTTCCTGATTTTTGTCATTTCCCGGTTGATGAGGCTTAAGGTCATAGCTTATCTCTTGGAACATCTGGCCACCATTCACTTTAAATGACACATCATCAAACCCACCAAATCACAAATTCATTTCCTCAAAAATGCCATGGGTACAAAGCTAAGAGAAACGAATTCCTCGGCCACCAAACGTGAATACGTTTGAAGATATCAACTAACGTGATCTATTAGATATACTCTATCAGATATTTGTCCATACAAGTTGTCCTGGGACTAGACAAACAGAAGGAGCTATTCTGTAAATCCATCTTAGGTAATTTCTATGTAGGATCGCTAGAATACCCCTTGCATAAACTCCATCTTTAATTTCTTCAACATATTTGATTCGCAACGCTAGTGCCCATACATATTGGTTAAAAGATAATAAATATAATCCTGGTCTCTCCAAATTAACAATGGAAAAATGGTCAAAACTTTGATAGCTGGTTGTTTAACTATCAAAGGGATCCATACAAACAACGATCTTATTTTCAAATGGAAATTATATTTATCAATCATCAATCAACACTTACCCCCTTTAAATTAATTTATCAATAATTTATTTGATTCAAATTTCCTTTTAATATCTCTACTCCAAATATTCCTCAAAACCCGTTTATCCCTTCACGATTCTCGGAAAACGTATCCATCTATTTTAAACTATATATTTTCTATATACTATAAAATATTCCTTATTAACATCGAAAAACATTTCCATATATTCGCAAATTCTTATTTTCTATATTTAGAAAATATACGTTATCATTGGAAAACATTTTCATCTTATTCATGCATCACTATCCTTCCACATCCATCAGTCCCTAACCATAATTTAGTAAAAGAAAAACTCCTTAAATATTAACCCCGAAGGCCGAAACCAACATCAGATCGGCAATTAGAAGGTCGTTCAACTTAACCAATTTCCAGTTAGTTTATAATTTCCTTAACTCCATTCTTGACTTCGAAAATCATTTCATTTCTACACTAAGAAAACGTCTCTGGTTATATTTGGAAACATTTCCAAAATATTTAAATTTAAATTTATAACTTTGATTCTTTATTTTGATAAATAAATGATATTTAATTAAATAAATCTTAATTAAAAACGCAAAGTAAACAGTACCTTCCTAAGTTCGATATAATCTAATTTCAACTTATAACTCTCTTTCGAATAATCTATATTCGATTAACGTTCTGAATCTCGGGATAAACATATCGTTTCAAGTCAGCTCAACTTCTAAATTCACTTTTGAATTTATCACTTCAAAGACTCACCAATTTCCTTTATAATCATTCCAATCTACAAACTGTTTGCTTCTAAACCATTACCCACTTTAAACGTGAATATTATTCCTTTACAGAAATCTGGACTCGTTTTTTTCCATCAAATCTTGATTTAAATAAAAAATACCATTACAGTTTAAAATTCCATGTAACAACCCGGAAAGTCAGAAACAATTTAAAATTTTCATTTTAGCTATTTTAATGGATTATGAGAATTTAAAATGATTTATTTTAAATAATTATGACTAAAAGTTTATTTGAATGAAGTTGGGTATAAATTTATTTTAATTATAAAACGAATTAGAAATGGCGCGGTAGTTTGAAAATTCGATTTTAAATTTCAATTGAATGTACAGAATTCAAAATAAATCGGATTTCAGTAAAACTAGAAATATTTGAATATGTTAAATAAAATCTTTCTAACGAATGTAATAAACTAAGATTTCATAATATAAATTGAAAGTTATGTCCAGTTTAAATTTTAAAATAGTTGCTATGGAATATATATATTTTTTATATAATATAAAGCCATTATAAAAATAGACACTTTGCAAACGACATCCGTTTTCGACGAAACCACTTTTCCGGAATGTCAAATTATTGCTAGATTTTAAATTTCATAATTTTTGGAACTAATATGTGAGCGTGGTAAAGAAAAACGTGTTTGACGGTTTCAATTTGAATTGGATCGACCAGAAAATGGCCATTTTTCAAACGGTCTCCAAATTCGATGAAACTAGTTTTGTTAGGACCGTATTGTCAAAACATAGCAAGATTTATTTTTATGGAATTTTTGGAGTCAGTGTATGGCCCCGACAAATTAAAATATATGTTAGAATTCAATGTATATTGATTTATATTTTAATATTGATAAAAACTGCGCGAAATAGTCGAATTGGCTTAAAAACATATCCCATTGTGTCTGGAATGGGGGTATTTAGCTAGGGGCAACAGTCGTTGGGTTTGATTTGGAGTTTGTATCAATAAACATACAATTTTTGAATTAAAAGAATATAAAATAATACTTAATTATAAATGGGCCAATCAGAATTCTTAAAACCATAATTTTATTTTAACTTTTAAAACTGTCGCCGCATACGATTAAAGGCGGAAAACCCTTCAGAACCTTTCCTCGTTCGATCTTCAGATCTGTGAATCAATTCACAAAAATTTCTAAACAAAATTTAGAGAGCTCAAGCTGATCTTTGAATCTAACGGAGGAGATCGCCTGCAGTTGTGTCAATAGCTCGAATTTTGCATACAAAGTCACGTCGTTCGCCTCGATTTTTAGAAGCAAAGGCGGCGCCGAATTCAACGTGGTGGTGGCTGGAGGCGCAGTTCTCTAAGTCCGACAACGTGGCATAGTCTGATCTTCATCCAGTTGCGGGTATTTCGAGAAAGGTGGAACCCTAGTAATCGACCTTGAATTTGAATGGCACCTGTAGTATTTCATTGAGGAAGAAGGTTTTATTTTAATTAACTACCTTATTAATTATATTAAAATGTCATCAACATTTACAAAACCATATTTTCTCATACGAACTCAGTAACGACCTAGATTTTTGACCATTCAAATCGACAATAAACCACACATGTTGACCCAAACAAATCACCAACCCAGATAGTTATTGGAAAAAAGAAGAAAAAGGAGAAAGAAGAGAAAACAATCACAGAATCTCACAGCGGAAAGACAACATATAATAAACAAATAATGGTTCAAAAGCATTTAAAAACATATACATTCGAGTTATGCTTTCTCAGTCATCAGAGTTATACTTGTACAAATACGTACAGTAATGCAACTAAAATAAAGTGTAGCGAAAAAGCATACTTATAATTGATATATACCAAAGCCTCGTCTTCATCCTCCAAGTTATTGCAATCTTTGCTAACTGCAACTTCTGCTGACCTGAGCGTATTGCATAAAAAGAAAACACAACAAACACTTGGATCAGCACTAAATCATTCTCATATTAGTCAAATTAAAATACGAAATAACCTGAATGTCATGGGTATAGTAACTCAAGGGATGTTACGGGATTTTCCATCTCTCAAGGATCCGTTAAACTAATACATACATAGTATAATACGCTAATATTGTAATGCCTATTCAGTAAAGTAAACATAATGAAAATAGCATAAGCGGGATCACATTTTTACCCTTACACCGTTTATAATACCGTAGTCTATACAGTACTGTAAACCCACTGTAACCGATGGTATCAGAGGGCACTCCATAGGTACGATACAAATCAAAATCGTATGGGGCTCTATAAGGATAAATATGACAAGGCACTCGAGGCAATGCCCAGGGTAGGATTCTACCAATTGCACTCCCGGATAGGTGGTAATGCATAGCAGCCACTACCGCCTACCTCGGAACACACTCCCAAATCAAAAAGGGCCCAAATCATCAACATAGTCATAAAAATAGATTTTGGGGAAGTGCATTTGATCAAAGGTGCTACCTCAATTAGTCACGGTATAGCTTCTGTTTTAGTCATTTCAATTATGACCCAAAGGTCAAGGCTATTTCATCATCGTTCATCTTCATCAATCCAAAATCGCCTCCAAGTCATCATATTTCATTCTATATACGTCATAACGTTCACAGTTGTTAAAGTGGTATCGACACTGACAAAGAGTATGCCATTTGTGGACTCTAGTCTCTTTAACAACCAACGTTTACATTTTCCACATCGGTCGGTTCTTTTACTTTTGACAAAGGTTTGCTTTTGTATCAAAATATCATATTTTGTTCGAACCAAAATTTAAATTCAATAGAATAAAATTTCATATCAAATATCATGAATAAAACCCATTGTATTCTAAACTAGAATATATTTCATTTCATTATATTATAATCATATATAATATTTCACAAAATCGATTTATATTCACTTAGAGTATACTTCATCTCAAAAGATTTTGATTATTTCAAATCGATTTATGTTCGAAATCCATTCATATTCAAACAGAATATATAATTTCCATATCAACTCATTTCAATCATTTGGAAATCCCATTTATATTCAAGTAGAATAAAATCTACCTTGAACTATTTTAATCATTTACAATCAATTCATATTCGAAATAAAGCATAATTTCATATCAAACTCCATTTAAATCATGAGTTAAATCAAAATAATTTCCATTTAGGAAGAAGTCAAATCATTTAATATTATTATAAAAATAGGTACTTATAAAATAAGATCTTATATAAAAAGTTTACTTATAAAAATAATTAGAGTAAAATGAGATGGTTTAAATCATTATATACATAAAATAAAAGTTTAATTAAATAGTTTTAATTATAAAATATAAGAAAGATTTATTTATAACAAAATAGTATATAATTTATAAAAATTTACTAATTGACTTTCAAGAAAAGGAATATAATTTATCTGAAAAACAAGAAGTGTGTATATATATATTTGAAATGTTTAATTTTATAATTTTTTTTTAAATCATAATTGTTCCTTCCTTCCAAATTTTCATAACTTGAAATCTATAGTCAAATCTCAATGGAGTTCATTTAGTTCCATATCTCATTTCCAACATCGTTCAAACAAACTGCTAGATTTAAAGGATTCAAATCAAATTCGAAATAATTCCTAGTATCCTCAAATAATTTATATTTCCAAAACACAATTCATGGAAATATTATAAATTTGTAAATTTGGAAACTCCAAGATAGATTTAAAAATCCCATTTTAGAGATCTCAAATTGTATGGAAAATTCTCTTGACAAATTCATTAACATTCAAAGTTCATGCTTTAAAGGAAAATAAAATTTATCAAAATTGAAAACATTTCCTTTAAATAAAATTTTCCATCAAATAGAATTTTGAATTTTTAAAATCATTTAACCAACCGATGTCCATATATAATTTGCCATCAAATGGCCAAGTGATTTTTTTTTTTTTTTTTTTGATATTTTAGGGCAGGATATATATCATTTCAATCCAAATCAAGGCCACAGATATTTATCATTTCAATATGTTTCTTAATTTATTTTAAATCGATAAATCTCAGTTTTATTAGATGCTCGTAACATAAAGGGTAAATGGGATTAATCGTCACAATAAACATGCAATACAATATACTGAATATGAAGCATTAGTAGTGTCAATATCAATTCAGTAATCAATTTTAACAAAAAAATCCATCATAACCATTCCATCCAATTGATAAGTATTAAACTATTTCACTGATTACAAGGGTCAGGTTTCAACTAGAAATTAAATTAAATTTAAATAATTAATTATCAACTTCATTTGCATGTTAACACACATGCATGTCAAATTTAAGCAACCATTCACAATCAATCACAACCATGCAACCAAACTTATTTCATAATTTAATTCAATAAATATGGAAATTATTCAGTTCATCTTTTGTGAGAAAATCACTCACCTTTGGGTCTTTTAGTTGATCTCACACTCACCTTTGGGTCTTTTAGTTGATCGGACGTCCAACCAAAGGCCAAAATTTTACAGTCTCCAAACGTAGCCAGATCAGTACCAAAATGTCCGCAATTTCACCATGATCTCAATGCAACAAACCGCGCTCGAATCCGACCTCGTATGCAATAGTTATTAAGGTTAGAAGTTATGCGATACATATATAATTAAATAAAATAAAATATTTTACACCTCAGCACTACTTTCCATGTCAGCCACTCTAATTCCCGCTCCTCTCTCGTTCGCAGATGAACAGCCCAAATCGAACCCATTTTCAACGTGAAACTCCAAACTTTGACCGCTAATTACCATCAACTCCGGCCACCATCTAACCGGAAACCACCATCGACATGACCCTCTCCTCGGCCCGCGTCTACCTGTACCCAAGCCATCACCTCCGGTGGTCGCTTCCTCCCCCGGTGCCGCGATGAACGTGGATAGTTTTAACCCTTCCTTGACCAAATTCTGGCAATATACTCCACATAGTAACCCCGACCATATGTGATAAACTCGTATCGACGAGAGCAACAAAACCCATGTCTTCGTTTCTCCGATTAACGCCTAAATCAAAAGGCCCAAATCGAAACCTAGGGTTTCAAATTTCAGGACTGCAATTTCTTGTGAATCCGTCTATTGCATTTGAAACTAATCACACCCGCAGCTTTGTATCATCGAGAGCTTTGTTTTGACATATAATAAGCTAGGGTTTGGAAGCATTTTGATTTTTGAAGCTTGGATTTTTATTTCTAGGGTTTTGAAAAATTGGTTTCTGCCATTGGAGATAAAATGAACAGATAAGAAAATGTACGTGCAAATGGTAATGGGCTGATGAGTGAAGGAAGGGATTTGATTTATATAAATAGAAGGCCCCAAATAAGAAAATAACAATTATCCACTTATATTGATTCTTTTCACATTTTATACCATACGATCAAAAGACAAACTGGGTTGTTATGAATTTTGAAAATCTATAATAATTCATCATTCCGGATCCGATGAAACTGGTTTCGTCGGATTCCAAGACAGTTACCAAAACCGTTAAATTTCACAGTTAATTAATTAATAAAATATTCTATTATCCAGTTAATTATTTTAATTCAACTTAAATATCTATTAAATTCCATTTAAATCCAAATATAGCTTAAATAAATTTTATAATAATGATTTTACAAATTTTAAGTTCCCAATTGATTATTTGAACTTAGATTTGAATTTCAGTTATTTTTAAACAACTTGGAATTCCACCATTAACAAATTAAATCTGAATCCTTTTCTAACTTAAATAACTTAAATTTAATTAAAATATTAAATTCCATATTACAACATTTCTAGATAACTAAATTTAAAATCTATTTATACTCAATTCAAACCATCATCATCAATTTAATCAACAAAATTTGATTTTTATCCAATATTATTCCATTTACTCATTTAAATGTAAATTTAAATATACTGAAAATTAGGGGTCGTTAAATTCTCCCCCACTTAAAATTCTTTTCATCGTAGAAAAGAGAACAAATACGATATTGAGTGTGTGTGTATATATATATATATATATATCAAACCTATACTTATAAATAGCATTTATAAAATAAGTTATGTAATCGTAAACTATCATAAATTTTCTAACTCCCGAAATCACAGAAAATTTCGGTAGCATCTCTTTTGTACGGAGAGGTTCGGAGAAACCACATACATAAAAAAAACTCAAATATTCATTCCATCACATGATGAGGCATCCCAAAAATATGGAAAACAAAATATATATGTAACCACCAAACTGTATAACCCAAATACATACCTTCTTTGGCATTTGTTTGCAATTTATTTACCTTAGCACCTTAGTATTTAGCGCAAGCGAGCTCCAAAGCGCAGCGCACACTCCTTACACCTGCTAAATACTCACATAGGCATAAGAATCCAACATATAAACAATACGTAGCATATGCACATAACCTACACATGTATCGAACATTTCAACTACAAAACTGTGATACTCATAAAAGGTCAGTGAACAAACTGAGGGTTATCACCTCTTAGATGATGAAATTTGACCATAGCAGACAAAAGTTGTTACAATCGTTTCAGGCTTTCTGAATTGTTCGGATTCGTCGAATTCGGATAATCCTTTCAAAAGTTATAACTATTTTAGCGAGAGTGAACGCTTTAGCCCACACAATGAAAAATGCAGGTCTGAGTTGTTTAACCCAGGTTTTAACCCTTTAAACAACAAAATTTTACCTAGAATATTAGGAAATATTTTTAGTTCAGATCCTGGGCTTTTCGAATTGTACTCGCACATTAAAATCCGACGATCCTTTAGGAAGTTAGGTCTAAACAACATCGACATACGCTTCAGTTTTTAATTTTCTGCGCGTTGAACTACAACTAATGCTTGGATTTCAACCTAATAAACATGAAAATTAGACAGGGCCTCATTAACAAAAGTTTTAGTTCAGTTTCTAAGGTTTCCAAAAAATCCAAAATCATCGAATTCCGATCATCCATTCAAAAGTTATGGTCATTTTGCTTCAGCTAATTTGGAATAATTCAAATTTTCGCATCACATCGGTTTATTTTATTTGAAGTTTCAATCTTTTGATTCCAAAAATTTAGTAATTCTTTAACACTTCAAATTTGTTATTATTTCCTTACTCGAGAAATGGATTCGGATTCAATTTGTTTTACTCCATTCCGATATATTTTCTATATATTTCCCATTTTCATTCTAAGCATTAAATTCCAATTAAAACTTGAGTTCATTCTAACCTTTCCAACTAACTTGATTGTATTAAGTTTTTCATTCACTAACGTGGATCAAATTGCTGAATTTCAAGATTTATTCTTTCCTTAAGCATTTAATTCTCAATCGACCTTTATACGGTCTTCTAAGTTAACTCTTATCGAGTCAATTCACTTGAGTCGACCAAATTTAGCCTTATTTCATATTTCATTTGTTAATTCCATTTACATCCATTTTCATTCCCAATGGTTTAAATTTTTTGATTCCAAATTTTTTCGGAGAATTGATGTCAAATATCCAACTCTTTCTATTTTAATACTAATCCAAATCTGTTTATGATTTCTCGGACTACTTCAGTTGGTTTCATTCATTAAGCTAAAATTACATTAAATCTCATTTCCCTACTTAACTCAATATTGTTTTACCATTTGTTCACCCAATTAGATTCTATTTCTGAAATTTTTCTCAGTTTGACTTAAAGTTTTATTCTCCTAACTCAAGTTATTTATTCGACTCTCAAATCCTAAATTGAGTTAAGGACGATTTATATAGCTCAAATTTTATATTTCACTCTTAACTCTTATTATTCGATTCCTAAGTTAAAATTATCCTATTCAATTCCTTTACTCAAATTGTATTATATTATATTCGAAAAAATGATTTACATTCCATTCAATTAATTGTTTATACTCAGATTTACATTTGATATACTATCCTAATGAGGTTTAACCTACTTAGATTTCTATGCCTTCACTTCACATACGTATTAACTAGCCCAAGTCATAAGTTGTTGCAATTTTTATTACACAACCAAATTCTTTAATTCATTTTAGTCGACTTCAACTAAGTTTTGTTTCATACCTAATATTGTTGATTTCCTCCAGCACTCTTATCAACCAAACTAGAACTTGTTGAACCTTGTTATCGCCTACTTAGGAGTCTTAAATGACTATTTCCCTTTCTCTTAATACTTAAGTCCATTCCTGGTTTCATAACCAAAAATTCAAATGAATCGAGTTACTTTAGTACTTAAATCCATATTTTAGTTAAGACGAACTTAAATACTTTAATTCCGGGTGTATAACTAAGTTTTGAAATAAAATATATGTTTATACTATTTTATAGAAAACCATGCCATATAAAAAATTTAAATCTAAATATTTAATTAATAAAGAACATAGAAAATTTCGATTCGGTTTAATTTAAATTCAACTTCAGAAAACATATACTAATATTTTTATATAAAATTTATACCATAAGGAATTAAACCCAAAATCCTTTGTCCATAAGTTATAATAATCATTGCGTGGTCTCTCCCCCACTCAGACTCTTCAAAATAAACATCGATAATGCATGCACTCATTACCAAGGCTATTTCTAAGGTCTATTTAGAGATTTCACAGTTATTTAGTTTAAAAATTATTTAAAATCATTTCCATTTCGAAAACACTTACCTATAATACTATATTATTTCAAAAATCTTGGCAAATCTATTTTCAAAAGCACCAGAATCAAGTCCTCAAGTTCATTTCTATTTTAATTGCAAAATGTTTTGCAACCAGTTATACTTAAATGTATATATCATTTTCAATTATTTTCTAACCACTAAATTCTCCTTATTAGAATTATTATCTAATCAACTGTAATAGGTAAAAACTTAATATTATTACTACTAATATCAAATGCATATTAATGATATATATAAAATATAATCGAAAACCATATTATGTCGATCCATTCTGTTCGATCATTTAGAAATTCCTATCGATTCCATAGCATCCTACGTATCGACTAGAATCTATAAATATTCAACAGAACAAGTCAGCACAATATAAAACCATTTTCATATCAAAAATACAAATACACTCTCTCATATATCACTCAAAATCATTCTAGGATATTACTAATCCTATCTCTAATGAGTTAATTCCCAAACAAAGCAAAGGTTATCGCTAACCAAAGCTCTGATACTAATTGTAACGACCTAGATTTTTGATCGTTTAAATCGACAATAAACCACACATGTCGACCCAAACAAATCACTAACCCAGATAGTTATTGGGAAAAAGAAGAAAAGGAGAAAGAAGAGAAAACAATCGAAGAATCTCACAACGGAACGACAACATCTAATAAACAAATAATGGTTCAAAAGCATTTAAAAACAAATACATTCGAGCTATACTTTCTCAGTCATCAGAGTTACACTTATACAAATACATACAGTAATGCAGCGAAAATAAAGTGCAGCGGAAAAGCATACTTATAATTGATATAAACCCAATCCTCGTCTTCATCCTCCAAGCTATTATAATCTTCGCTAACTGCAACTGTAACACCCCACGTCCGTTAGTGTCACTCACAAAGGGAATGCACTAAGTTCTGTGGAGCATTTAGGGTAAAAGATGCAGATAAATTACGAGACAGACAGAAATTAAACAGCGGAAAATAGAACTTTGCTTTATTGATAAAATAGTTTGTACAAAGATTTCTTTACAATATCAGAGTGTCATCTGTCTTACAAAATAAAGAAGCATAAAAATACATTTATATTCCCCAATTTTAGCAAGAGCCAGCCATAGCATCCGAAAAGAGAATCCAAGCAAACTTCGTCAAATCTTCAAGCTGGGAAAGCGTGACAGTCCAACTTAACCTGAGCTATACAATTGCCTCATTTAATACCTGGGGGGGGGAAACGAAAGAAAAGAAGACGAAAGAAAAACAAAGTCAGACATAAAGCCTGAGTAAGTTCAGTAACTTCTAGCATGTGAACATGGAAAAACAAAACGACATGAATTAACTGAATACAAGATAACACCATGATGATAGGGTCAGCAAGATTAGACAAGATCAACACAAGATATGCTAAGATAAGATAAACTGGATGTTCTCTAATACTTTCGCCGCTTCGCCATTTTCTTGTTATACGGATTTCTATTATCTCTGCACCACCTAACTAATGTCCCAACTCGTAACGCTAACGTGATCCCAATCCCTGAATTTTCCATTGCCTTCAGGCATCCATTTATATATTTGTTACCTAGATTTAATCTAGGGTTTTCTACCAAGTGCCTTCTAGATTCAACTAGAGTTTACGCTGTCTGCTGAACGCTCCTCGGATTCAGGATTTATGCCACCTAGTTCAACTAGGAATTATGCTACCTGTCGAACGATGCCCCCAAGTCTAGGACACACTACCTAGAGTGGTATATGTTCCTATACTTCCCCACGCATGTATCGCGAATCGTTATCGCTTGTCTAGATGCACATGTCCCATAATGTGCGGTCCGAGTCCTGTGTCAGGACAAATCAAGGAATACAGAACTCGGTCGGGAGCTTTCAGATATCTGCCGATGCAGATGCTAAGGTATGTTTTTATTTCAGTGGCTATGGTCCCACTTGACCCCTCCCTCAACTAATGAAAGGCACACCTTGTAAAATGAGAACTATACGCCGGCCCCCGGTGCCCCTCTATCCTATGGCCATCCTCACCCATAACTAGATAGAAAGTATATGGTCTTTTGGAGTTCTCCGCCTTTCCGCTTCACGTATCTCGATTGACTCAAGATGGATGGTAGACGACGAGTCGCTATCACAGGGCTACCGTTAGCTCGTCGAATCACGCTGGTCCATCCTAGTCTTTAGGTTGCCATGTATTGCAACCAAGGCATACCCCTGGTTCTTCTGCGCAGACCTTAACCTCTGTGGGCCCAGGCGGATCATCTGCAGCCTCACAGGGGGATACCAAGAGTACCCTCACGTCCCCTCGAAGCCTCGGGCTTCGTAACACAATTCATTTGGAGCTTCCATTTTACTCAGACGGACACTCGCTCCTTTCTGTGTTATACTAAGAATTACTACTTAGTTTTACTAACTAAGATTTACCACTTAGTTTCCAGAATCGTTGTTTTCTTAACTAAGGTTCACTACTTAGTTCTCCTTCCCGTTAATTTGGATTGGTTAAGTGTCATTAGTCAATTCAAGCTAACTTAACCCCCCTCATTTATCCTATTAAACTGGTTAAGTGTTATCAGTAATTCATGTTGACTTAACCCGACCACAAACCAGGTTATGTTGGTTAAGTATTCCTTATTACTTAACCCTACCCATTATCCTGTATTGGTTAAGTGTTCCTTTTTAACTTAACCTTGCCCGTCTGTTTTCACTAACATGATATTAATGGTTAAGTATTGTCCTTACATGTTTTAGACTTAGCCTTATTCCTTTATCACAACCTAATGGTTAAGTGTTCAAGTTTACTTAGCCCTACGGTCTAGCCCAGCTAACATATCAAATTGGCTAAGTGTATTAACTTTACTTAACCCCACCTTCTTAGTCTAGTTAACATGTTAATTTGGCTAAGTGTTTTCTTAGTTACTTAACCCCTACAAATCTAGTCTTGCTACCTTGAGTTTTGCTAAGTGTCTCTATGGAATTAGCCCTCCCATTCTAGCTTAACTGTGTTAAGTTGGTTAGGTGTTCCTATGGACTTAACCCTCCCATTCTAGTCAGTTTGAACCTAACCCCACCCATCCGTCTAGTTATCATGTTGAACTGGTTAAGTGTCTTAGTTAACTTAACCCTACCATTCTTGTTCTAGCTTTAACTAAATAGATTAAAGCCGCAACCACTCACATTAGACAGGTATTGTTGCGACTATGGGATGTGCCGGTTGGTTCCGGGCAGGTTTACATCGCAACTCAGTATAACCTCGGGCTGGGCATATTCGTGTTTTCTAAGTTCAAAAGGGTTTTTGATTAATTTTCAAATCAGGTTTTGAAAACAACCATCTCGTCGGTCGGATCAGTTAGGGATAGCCAGGGAGAGCAGGAAACTTGTATTTTCCAAACTCAAGCCTAGACACTATCCTCTCTGTCACCCTAGAACTTTCTGGTGTGTCATTAAAAGAGATGTCGTTAATAAACCTTTAATTTGTTTAAAGTTATATTTCCTCACTCAGGCCAAATTCTATAAGTAAATTATTTCTAATTTACTTATTTCCTAATTACTCTTTTAATGTAAGTTGTCAACATTTATTCTTATGCCCCTTTTTCCCCCTATATCATATTTATGCTTTTTGGTATGTACACTATACCAAATCAAGTGTCACTAACCATGATTTTGCTAAACCTGACAGTTATTCCCAATTATGGCCAATTTCACTTTTATGCCAATATACTTACCGTTGCCAAATTAGCTAATCCAATTCCGATTCATCATTCTAATTCACGTCAAACTAGACTTATTACTTTAGCTCTCTATTCATGTAAATGCTAGATTTACACGTCAATACTAGATTCAAATTACACATCTTATAATCTATGTCAAATTTATCCAATTTGCATTTCTATGAACATGCCATAATACATGTTCCTAATTTATGCCAAAATCCAAGTTTTACAACTATGTTTTAGTACATTTCACGTTATGCCCAAATCGTATTCCCACCGTTCGTATAATTGCGATTCAATCTAGATTATGGATAAGTCTAGACTCGTAGAAATTAGGGAATGAACCAAAGATGCTATGCAAAAGATAGACATACTAACTGGCATAAAAAGGGTTAAATAACGATGTTGGTTCAAGAACATGGGTAGACCTAACTTAATAGGTAAATTCCCAAGGTCTAAAGCCAAAGATAGACAGAATAGAGACAGAGGTTCAAGAACATGGGTAGACCTAACTTAATAGGTAAATTCCCATGGTCTAAAACCAAAGAAAACCAAGGACAAGCAGAATAAATAATCGGGTTTAGACCCAATCTCATAATCACAGAACTTAAGCAACACTTTCCTAGTCATGAATCATAGGTGTTTAATCACAGATGTCCTTGTTTTGTCCTAGGCAATAGTTTATGTTTCCTAATCAAAGGCATAGGCTTAGTCAAGGAAATAATCCTCATAGTCACAGTCACAGTCATAGGCAATGTTCATAGTCATAGGCAAATGTTCATGGTCATAGGCATATGGTTTTAAGGTCCATAGTTTCATAGTCATGGTCTATTTTGTCCTCGAATCATAACAGTTCTTAATTAGGTTCAAGAGTATAGGCACTGATTCGAATAGAGAGAGAGAGAATTGGCATATTCTTTTATTCCTTTAATTTCATGTCACAAACAAAGAAAAACGTTCAAATCTAGAAATAACTGACTTACAGAGATTAGATCAGAAAAGAAAGATGGCGTTGCTATGATTCGTAGAAAAACAGTCGTTGAAGTCGTTTGAACCTCCTCTTGAATCCTAGCTTGACTTGAACCTCTTCTTGAAAGTCTTTTAGCAGCATCTCCTCGTCTTGATTTATTTTATATATTATTCTATTTATTATTTAATTTAAGAGGAGGAGAAGAAGCCATGTTTGTCAGTAATCTTTGCAGCATAAGGGTAGAAAAGAATTGTGAATAGAGAAGAAGACCAGGGCTGTTTATATAGTGTTAGGCGGACGAACGTGGTCAGAAAACGTGACCAAATACATCAGAATGAACCAGATGTAGAAAGGTGGAAAAACAGGGGGGTCGACCCCTAGGTCGACTACATAGTCGACCTGGGCGCCCCAGGTCGACTACCCAGTCGACCTGGGTGTCTTGGGCGGGAAAATTCCCGCCCTGGCCAATCCGGCCCCATTTTTGAAATTTGAATTTGTTTTCTGTCTGTTCGACTTTTAAACTGAATTCAGAAACTTCCGGAGGCCATATCTCCCTCATACGGACTCCGATTTACGCAAACTCGGATCGTTTTCATGCAGAATTCCGAGACGAACGCAATGGCGCAACCCGTTTCCCTTGATTTTGATTTTAACTTTTAATTATGCCTTGATTTGTAAATCTTAGTGTTACAGAACTACGGGGTGTTACATTCTCCCCCACTTAAAAGGACTTCGCCCTCGAAATCTTTAAATTAGGAAGAATGTGTCCTACCATCCAATCACCCATCTACTCAACCATTTACTCACAGGCATCCATGGTCCTTAAAAGATTTCTAATGCTTTCATGTTCATATGCATAGTGTGTGTGTGTATATGTCTTTATCTACTGTAAAATCAGGCGGTCTACTGATTCAGTCGACCTCCTTAATGCGAATCATGTCAGTGCCATGCGTCCAATCATATATGCAAGCATCCCTAGTTATGTAAATACTACATGCGTGCACAGCCATTCATCCATATGCGACATCCATATGATAACATATCAAGTTCAATTTACAAACAAATACATATCTGTAAATGCAATATGAAAGCGTCTGAACTGATCTAGTGCCTAATACGTATGCAAATGCATTCACAAGCAACCATTAGCAACCACTTGCAACCATCAACCATAACATGTTTCAAATACATGTTTACATCCATTGGTTTCTGCCTAAGGATCGAAGATACGACCTAGGTGATATACTTTGGAAAGAGAGAAACAATTATGCGTAAAGCTCCTAAAACAAAGAAATCAAGGATGCACCCTCAAGGAAAAGGGTATGATGCTAGTATCTAGCCTTTTTGAGCTTTACTCCACTGTATCTTAACTAATTTAACTTCACGATTGTGAAGTTACGGATCTCCATTTCCAAAATAAACAGATGTCAATCACGGTACCAGGTATACGCACTAAGATGATTAGAGGTTTCCCTCTTATCCGCCATGCCATAACTATAAGAGTCGAAAGGTCACTATGTGCTCTTTGGAGTGCTTGCCACAACTATTCATCTCTCACGCAAACCATCCAAACCGAACTCGACATTCCTCAAGTACAAGCCCTAAAGGCCTAAACCAATATCAGACAAGCACCCAAGGAATATCTCCCCCGAATTTAGACGATCTACGTGAGATGATATAAGCAAACTCGATAGTTATTCTCAAATCCCTTTTAACCAAAAATAAACTGGTCGGACCACCAATTGGATTTGAGAGTCTAGTGGGATCTTTCTACTATACAAGTACTATGGTGCAGAGACTCAACTATGGAAGTGAATATGAACAAACGGGAAGCGCTAGAACCGAAGGAAATAGCACGAACCGAAAACTAGACTCTTCCAACAGAACTTTACTACCTTTCTCCTAGGTACGCTCGGTGGTGAAAGTATGTACTTGCCCTTGTCCTTGAGAATATGCCCTATCATACCCTAGTAAAGATACTTCCTTTTGCCTTGGGTTTTATAATTCCTTCCTTCTTTGTGAGCTAGGTCTACATCCATGAATTCCTCATCCTAGGGTTATGCTCCTTGGCCAAACTCCTCATCCCCTTCCGTGTGTAGTCATGTTTGACAAATCTCTCAAAAGCTGCTTCCATCATACAGAAAACCCTACTAAGCTTGAAAGAAAACTAACCGCAGGTGGAACTACTATGGCTACGAATGGAAGCCGGGCACTACTTCGCCCTTCGATGAGGTTACCTCCCAGAAAGCCAGGAGCCCTAGAGACTCAAGAAAGAAGGAGTCAAGAATTCAAACAGAGGAAGAGAAGATAGTGCGTATGTCTTTGGGGAATATGCCTTTAAAACAAATATTTTCTTTTGAAAATGCTTCTTTAAAAACCGTTTTGAAAATAATTTTTCAAATCATTTATTTGATCAGGTAACCTTCAGCTCTGATACCACGTGTAACAACCCACGTCCGTTAGTGTCACTCACAAAGGGAATGCACTAAGTTCTGTGGAGCATTTAGGGTAAAAGATGCAGATAAATTACGAGACAGACAGAAATTAAACAGCGGAAAATAGAACTTTGCTTTATTGATAAAATAGTTTGTACAAAGATTTCTTTACAATATCAGAGTGTCATCTGTCTTACAAAATAAAGAAGCATAAAAATACATTTATATTCCCCAATTTTAGCAAGAGCGAGCCATAGCATCCGAAAAGAGAATCCAAGCAAACTTCGTCAAATCTTCAAGCTGGGAAAGAGTGACAGTCCAACTTAACCTGAGCTATACAATTGCCTCCTTTACTACCTGGGGGGAAACGGAAGAAAAGAAGACGAAAGATAAATAGAGTCAGACATAAAGCCTGAGTAAGTTCAGTAACTTCTAGCATGTGAACATGGAAAAACAAATTGACATGAATTAACCAATACAAGATAACACCATGATGATAGGGTCAGCAAGATTAGACAAGATCAACACAAGATATGCTAAGATAAGATAAACTGGATGTTCTCTAATACTTTCGCCGCTTCGCCATTTTCTTGTTATACGGATTTCTATTATCTCTGCACCACCTAACTAATGTCCTAACTCGTAACGCGGACGTGATCCCAATCCCTGTATTTTCCATTGCCTTCAGGCATCCATTTATATATTTGTTACCTAGATTTAATCTAGGGTTTTCTACCAAGTGCCTTCTAGATTCAACTAGAGTTTACGCTGTCTGCTGAACGCTTCTCGGATTCAGGATTTATGCCACCTAGTTCAACTAGGAATTATGCTACCTGTCGAACGATGCCCCCAAGTCTAGGACACACTACCTAGAGTGGTATATGTTCCTATACTTCCCCATGCATGTATCGCGAATCGTTATCGCTTGTCTAGATGCACATGTCCCATAATGTGCGGTCCGAGTCCTGTGTCAGGGCAAATCAAGGAATACAGAACTCGGTCGGGAGCTTTTAGATATCTGTCGATGCAGATGCTAAGGTCTGTTTTTATTTCAGTGGCTATGGTCCCACTTGACCCCTCCCTCAACTAATGAAAGGCACACCTTGTAAAATGAGAACTATACGCCGGCCCCCGGTGCCCCTCTATCCTATGGCCATCCTCACCCATAACTAGATAGCAAGTATATGGTCTTTTGGAGTTCTCCGCCTTTCCGCTTCACGTATCTCGATTGACTCAAGATGGATGGTACACGACGAGTCGCTATCACAGGGCTACCGTTTGCTCGCCGAATCACGCCGGTCCATCCTAGTCTTTAGGTTGCCATGTATTGCAACCAAGGCATACCCCTGGTTCTTCTGCGCAGACCTTAACCTCTGTGGGCCTAGGCGGATCATCTGCAGCCTCACAGAGGGATACCAAGAGTACCCTCACGTCCCCCAAAGCCTCGGGCTTCGTAACCCAATTCGTTTGGAGCTTCCATTTTACTCAGACGGACATTCGCTACTTTCCGTGTTATACAAAGAATTACTACTTAGTTTTACTAACTAAGATTTACCACTTAATTTCCAGAATCGTTGTTTTCTTAACTAAGGTTCACTACTTAGTTCTCCTTCCTGTTAATTTGGATTGGTTAAGTGTCATTAGTCAATTCAAGCTAACTTAACCCCCCTCAATTATCCTGTTAAACTGGTTAAGTGTTATCAGTAATTCATGTTGACTTAACCCGACCACAAACCAGGTTATGTTGGTTAAGTATTCCTTATTACTTAACCCTACCCATTATCCTGTATTGGTTAAGTGTTCCTTTTTAACTTAACATTGCCTGTCTGTTTTCACTAACATGTTATTAATGGTTAAGTATTGTCCCTACATGTTTTAGACTTAGCCTTATTCCTTTATCACAACCTGATGGTTAAGTGTTCAAGTTTACTTAACCCTACCGTCTAGCCCGGCTAACATACCAAATTGGCTAAGTGTATTAACTTAACCTAACCCCACCTTCTTAGTCTAGTTAACATGTTAATTTGGCTAAGTGTTTTCTTAGTTACTTAACCCCTACAAATCTTGTCTTGCTACCTTGAGTTTGGTTAAGTGTCTCTATGGACTTAGCCCTCCCATTCTAGCTTAACTGTGTTAAGTTGGTTAGGTGTTCCTATGGACTTAACCCTCCCATTCTAGTCAGTCTGAACCTAACCCCACCCATCCGTCTAGTTATCATGTTGAACTGGTTAAGTGTCTTAGTTAACTTAACCCTACCATTCTTGTTCTAGCTTTAACTAAATAGATTAAAGCCACTACCACTCACATTAGACAGGTATTGTTGCGACTACTGGATATGCTGGTTGGTTCCGGGCAGGTTTACATCGCAACTCAGTCTAACCTCGGGCTGGGCATATTCGTGTTTTCTAAGTTCAAAAGGGTTTTTGATTAATTTTCAAATCAGGTTTTGAAAACAACCATCCCGTCCGTCGGATCAGTTAGGGATAGCCAGGGAGAGCAGGAAACTTGTATTTTCCAAACCCAAGCCTAGGCACTATCCTCTCTGTCACCCTAGAACTTTCTGGTGTGTCATTAAAAGAGATGTCGTTAATAAACCTTTAATTTGTTTAAAGTTATATTTCCTCACTCAGGCCAAATTCTATAAGTAAATTATTTCTAATTTACTTATTTCCTAATTACTCTTTTAATGTAAGTTGTCAACATTTATTCTTATGCCCCTTTTTCCCCCTATATCATATTTATGCTTTTTGATATGTAAACTATACCAAATCAAGTGTCACTAACCATGATTTTGATAAACCTGACAGTTATTCCCAATTATGGCCAATTTCACTTTTATGCCAATATACTTACTGTTGCCAAATTAGCTAATCCAATTCCGATTCATCATTCTAATTCACGTCAAACTAGACTTATTACTCTAGCTCTCTATTCATGTAAATGCTAGATTTACACGTCAATACTAGATTCAAATTACACATCTTATAATCTATGTCAAATTTATCCAATTTGCATTTCTATGAACATGCCATAATATATGTTCCCAATTTATGCCAAAATCCAAGTTTTACAACTATGTTTTAGTACATTTCACAATATGCCCAAATCGTATTCCCACCGTTAGTATAATTGCGATTCAATCTAGATTATGGATAAGTCTAGACTCGTAGAAATTAGGGAATGAACCAAAGATGCTATGCAAAAGATAGACATACTAACTGGCATAAAAAGGGTTGAATAACGACGTTGGTTCAAGAACATGGGTAGACCTAACTTAATAGGTAAATTCCCAAGGTCTAAAGCCAAAGATAGACAGAATAGAGACGCAGGTTCAAGAACATGGGTAGACCTAACTTAATAGGTAAATTCCCAAGGTCTAAAACCAAAGAAAACCAAGGACAAGCAGAATAAATAATCGGGTTTAGACCCAATCTCATAATCACAGAACTTAAGAAACACTTTCCTAGTCATGAATCATAGGTGTTTAATCACAGATGTCCTTGTTTTGTCATAGGCAATAGTTTATGTTTCCTAATCAAAGGCATAGGCTTAGTCAAGGAAATAATCCTCATAGTCACAGTCACAGTCATAGGCAATGTTCATAGTCATAGGCAATGTTCATAGTCATAGGCAAATGTTCATGGTCATAGGCATATGGTTTTAAGGTCCATAGTTTCATAGTCATGGTCTATTTTGTCCTCGAATCATAACAGTTCTTAATTAGGTTCAAGAGTATAGGCACTGATTCGAATAGAGAGAGAGAGAATTGGCATATTCTTTTATTCCTTTAATTTCATGTCACGTACAAAGAAAAACGTTCAAATCTAGAAATAACTAACTTATAGAGATTAGATCAGAACAGAAAGATGGCATTGCTAAGATTCATAGAAAAACAGTCGTTGAAGTCGTTTGAACCTCCTCTTGAATCCTAGCTTGACTTGAACCTCTTCTTGAAAGTCTTTTAGCAGCATCTCCTCGTCTTGATTTATTTTATATATTATTCTATTTATTATTTAATTTAAGAGGAGGAGAAGAAGCCATGTTTGTCAATAATCTTTACAGCATAAGGGTAGAAAAGAATTGTGAATAGAGAAGAAGACCAGGGCTGTTTATATAGTGTTAGGCGGACGAACTTGGTCAGAAAACGTGACCAAATACATCAGAACGAACCAGATGCAGAAAGGTGGAAAATCAGGGGGGTCGACCCCCAGGTCGACTACCCAATCGAGCTGGGTAGCCCAGGTCGACTACCCAGTCGACCTGGGTGTCTTGGGCGGGAAAATTCCCGCCCTGGCCAATCCGGCCCGATTTTTGAAATTTGAATTTGTTTTCTGTCTGTTCGAATTTTAAACTGAATTCTGAAACTTCCGGAGGCCATATCTCCCTCATACGGAATCCGATTTACGCAAACTCGGACTCGTTTTCATGCAGAATTCCGAGACAAACGCAATGGTGCAGCCCGTTTCCCTTGATTTTGGATTTAACTTTTAATTCTGCCTTGATTTGTAAATCTTAGTATTACAGAACTTCGGTGTGTTACAGCAACTTATGCTGACCCAAACGTATTGCATAAAAAGAAAGAACAACAAACACTCGGATCAGCACTAAATCATTCTCATATTAGTCAAATTAAAACACGAAATAACCTGAGTGTCATGGGTATAGTAACTCAAGAGATGTTATGGGATTTTCCATCTCTCAAGGATCCGTTAAACTAATAACATACACAGTATAATACGCTATTATTGTAATGTCCATTAAGTAAAGTAAACAAAATGAAAATAGCGTAAGCGGGATTACATGTTTACCCTTACACCGTTTATAATACCATAGTCTATACACTACCGTAAACCCACCATAACCGATGGCATCAAAGAGCTCCATAGGTACGATACAAATCAAAATCATATGGGGCTCGATAAGGATAAATATGACAAGGCACTCGAGGCAATGCCCAGGGTAGGATTCTACCAATTGCACTCCCGGACCTATGGTAATGCATAGCAGCCATTACCGCCCACCACAGAACACACTCCCAAATCAAAAAGGGCCTAAATCTTCATCATAGTCATAGAAATAGTATCGGGGTAGTGCGTCCGATCAAAGATGCTACCTCAATTAGTCACGGTACAGCTTCTGTTTTAGTCATTTCAATTATGACCCGAAGGTCAAGGCTATTTCGTCATCGTTCGTCTTCATCAATCCAAATTCGCCTCCAAGTCATCATATTTAATTCTGGATACGTCACACCATTCACAGTTGTTAAAGTGGTATCAACACTGACAAAGAGTATGCCATTTGTCGACTCCGGTCTCTTTAACAACCAACGTTTACATTTTCCACATTGGTCGGTTCTTTTACTTTTCACAAGGGTTCGTTTTTATATCAAAATATCATATTTTGTTCGAACCAAAATTTATATTCAGGAGAATATATTTTCATATCAAATATCAAGAATCATACAAAGCCCATTATATTCTAAACTAGAATATATCTCATTTCATTATATTATAATCATATATAATATTTCACAAAATCGATTTATATTCATTTAAAATATACTTCATCTCAAAAGATTTTGATTATTTCAAATTGATTTACGTTCGAAATCCATTCATATTCAAATAGAATATATAATTTCCATATCAACTCATTTCAATCATTTGGAAATCCCATTTACATTCAAGTAGAATAAAATCTACCTTGAACTATTTTAATCGTTTACAATCGATACATATTCGAAATAAAGCATAACTTCATATCAAACTCCATTTGAATCATGAGTTAAATCAAAACAATTCCCATTTTGGAAGAAATCACAATCATTTAATATTATTATAAAAATACGTATCTATAAAATAAGGTCTTATATAAAAATTTTACTTATAAGAATAATTAGAGTAAAATAAGATGGTTTAAATCATTATATACATAAAATATAAGTTTTACTAAATAGTTTTAATTATAAAATATAAGAAAGATTTATTTATAACAAAATAGTATATAATCTATAAAATTTTACTAATTAACTTTCAAGAAAAGGAATATAATTTATCTGAAAAACAAGAAGTGTATATATATAATTTTATAAAATAATTTTTTTTAAAATCATAATTGTTCCTTCCTTCCAAATTTTCATAACTTGAAATCTATAGTCAAATCTAAACGGAGTTCATTTAGTTCCAAATCTCATTTCCAACATCGTTCAAACAAACTGCTTGATTTAAAGGATTCAAATCCATATTCAAATCAAATTCGAAATAATTCCTAGTATCCTCAAATAACTTATATTTCCAAAACACAATTCATGGAAATATTATAAATTATTAAATTTGGAAACTCCAAGATATATTTAAATATCCCATTTTACAGATCTCAATTTGTTTGGAAAATTCCCTTGACAAATTCATTAACATTCAAGGTTCATGCTTTAAAGGAAAATAAAATTTATCCAAATCGAAAACATTTCATTTAAATAAAATTTTCCATCAAATATAATTTCGAATATTTAAAATCATTTAACCAACTAGTATCCATATATAATTTTCTATCCTATGGCCAAGTGATTTTTAATTTTTTTCTTGATATTTTAGGGATGCATATATATCATTTCAATCCAAATCAGGACCACAGATATTTATCATTTCAATCTGTGTTTTTATTTTATTTTAAATCGATAAATCCCGGTTTTATTAGATGAAGGTTAAATGGGATTAATCGTCACAATAAACATGCAATATAATATATTGAATATGAAGCATTAGCAGTGTCAATATCAATTCAGCAATCAATTTTAACCAAAACATCCATCACAACCATTCCATCCAATTGATAAGTATTAAACTATTTCACTGATTACAAGGGCTAGGTTTCAACTAGAAATTAAATTTAAATAATTAATTATCGACTTCATTTGCATGTTAACATACATGCATTTCAAATTTAAGAAACCATTCACAATCAATCACAACCATGCAACCAAACTTATTTCATAATTTAATTTAATAAATATGGGAATCATTCAGTTCACCATGAGTGAGAAAATCATTCACCTTTAGGTCTTTTAGTTGATCGGACGTCCAACCAAAGGCCAAAGTTTTACAGTCTCCAAACACAGCCAGATCAGTACCAAAACGTCCGCAATTTCACCACGATCTCAACATAACAAACCGCGCTCGAATCTGACCTCGTATGCAATAGTTATTAAGGTTAGAAGTTATGCGATATACATATAATTAAATAAAATAAAATATTTTACACCTCGGCATTACTTTCCACGTCAGCCACTCTAATTCCCGCTCCTCTCTCGTTCGCGGATGAACAGCCCAAATCGAACCCATTTTCAATGTGAAACTCTAACCTTTGACCGCTAGTTACCATCAACTCCGACCACTATCTGACCAGAAACCACCATCGACATGACCCTCTCCTTGACCCGCATCTACCTGTACCAAAGCCATCACCTCTGGTGGCCTCTTCCTCCCCCCGGCGCAACGATGAACATGGAGAGTTTTATAACCTTCCTTAACCAAATTCTGGTGATGTACTCCACGATAGAACCCCCGACCATATGCAATAAACTCGTATCGACGAGAGCAACAAAACCCATTCTCCATTTCTTCGATTAACGCCTAAATCAAAAACCCTAAATCGAAACCTAGGGTTTCGAATTTCAGCAGGCTTGAATGCAATTTCTAGTGAATCCATCTACTGCATGTTGAAACTAATCACACTCGCAGCTTTGTATCATCGAGAGCTTCTTTTTGACATATAATAAGCTAAGGTTTGGAAGGATTTTGATTTTTAAAGCTTGGATTTTTATTTCTAGCGTTTTGAAAAATTGGTTTCTGCCATTGGAGATAAAATGAACAGATAAGAAAATGTAGGTACAAATGGAAATGGGTTGATGAGTGAAGGAAGGGATTTGATTTATATAAATAGAAGGCCCCAAATATGAAACTAACAATTATCCACTTATATTGATTCTTTTCACATTTTATACCGTACGATCAAAAGATAAACTGGATTGTTACGAATTATGAAACTCTATAATAATTCATCGTTCTGGATCCGATGGAACTGGTTTCGTCGTATTCCGAGACAGTTACCAAAACCGTTAAATTTCACAGTTAATTAATTAATAAAATATTCAATTATCCAGTTAACTATTTTAATTCAACTTAAATATCTAATAAATTCCATTTAAATCCAAATATAGCTTAAATAAATTTTATAACAATGATTTTACAAATTTTAAGTTCCCAATTGATTATTTGAACTAGATTTGAATTTCAGTTATTTTTAAACAACTTGGAATTCCACCATTAACAAATTAAATTTGAATCCCTTTTTAACTTAAATAACTTAAATTTAATTAAAATATTAAATTCCATATTACAACATTTCTAAATAACTAGATTTAAAATCTATTTATACTCAATTCAAACCATCATTATCATTATAATCAACAAAATTTGATTTTTATCCAATATTATTCCATTTATTTATTTAAATCTAAGTTTAAATATATGGAAAATTATGGGTTGTTACAAACTCCGAACCATACGAAACAGGATCCGTAGCGATCATGAGGACGAGAGCTCCACAACAAGACTAACTGTGTCAAATTTGGAGCAAATCAGAATTTAGGGCAAATTAAAATCTGAACAGTTCAGAAATTAAAACTGATGGAGTGAAAACCGACTGTGAGAACTCTCTTTCACTCAATTTATTTTACAGTTGTTATTTTCCACTACGCATTGTATTTATGTATTATTTTCCGCTGCTACGTACTTTAAATCTCTGATATTTTTCTGTGTAATGTTTATTCATACTCTGATATATTCTTGTAATATTATGTAAATTGTTGTAATAGCAATGAAATGGTCTTATGTTTGTGTTCTAATATGTCATGTTCTCAATTCAATCCAGGCTTTCCCATAAGGGCTAGTTTGGGGCGTTTCATCGTGGTATCAGAGCTTTGGTTTATAGAGCTCGAGAACAAGACACATTAGAACCAAAGTAAAGAATTCATCAGAGATTGGATTAGTAATATCCAATGAGAATGACTCGTTAGAGTTGGGACCATTAGTATCCTAGAATGAGTTTCAAAGAGTGTTATTTTTAAAATAAAAGTGAGAAAAAAATTGTTTTGAAAATTTAAACCCTATTATACTATTTGAGTATTTTATTTTATATTGAATTTGGACAATCGAGTATATAAAGATTTTGCATATACGCGTCATGAAAGTATATTCAAAGTCACAAATATACTGGATAGATATAGAATCACACTCTAGTCACCCGGAGATGATTCTGACGATCGGTGTACCATCATCAGTATTTATGTTCGAGTTTCGAAAGTGGGATATCTATATATTTCCAATTGACTGGTGTGAGAACCAAAGTATAGTTAGGGTTTATTAATGTGATTTGCACTAAAAATATGATTTTTTAACTATATATAAAAGTTATATATATTTGAAAATTTAATCAATTAATTGATTGCTTGTTATGTTGTTTGATTATTAGTTCAACTAATAAAAATATTGGAATGATAATTAAATTAACCAATATGAGAATAAATGGTAAATAAAGCACAAATCAAGATATTTGTTAAGTGAAAAATAATATTGTCCCTCTTAACGAAATCATAAATATTATACAGGATATGGACGACTATGGCTTAACTCGTACTGAATTCTGGATGACTCTGAAATAAGCAAGAAGGGCTCACCAACAAGCCTAAAAGGAAAGGGGGTTGGACTTAGGAACATACGTGGGTGTTTATTGTCGTATATGCAGAGAAGAAGGGCATTATGCAGTTCGGCGCCCTGAGAGGAAGAAGAGCATGGAGAAAGAGATAAGAATGGACATAGTTTGTTTTAAGTGCAAAGAGACGGTACATTTTGTACATAAGTGACCAAAAGTAAAGAAGAAACCCAAAAATCTAGGAAAGGAAAAGAAGTGCTTTCGATGCAAAGAAGTAGGGAATCAAGCACAAGATTGCCCGTTAAAGAAGGGTGATAATAAATCCAAAGGACAGGAGCTATGTACTTTGGTAATTATGCAAGAAGGGGGGCACGACTTCCTAGGAAGTTAAGTTCTAATATAAAGAAATAGCATTTTGGATATATGTATGTACGTATGGTTATTTATGTGATGACAGTTTTTGTTTTGAAATGCATCGGTATTATATAATATAACTAATGTAAGAATAATATTGAACTAAGTCGAATTTAGCATCAAATATTGAACTGAATTGAAAATTTATTAGAATTGCATATTTGTACATGTATATATATTGAACAGGTTCATAACATGGAAGCTAAGAAGAGGAATAAAATTGTGTGCCCGACGAATAGGTACATGTTTACTGTATTTCTTGGGTTTGATGATTTAATGAGCCGATTGGCTTTTTCTTTTTCTTTCGGATTGATGAGGGCCCTATGAGGCGAGTTGTTGTTTTAAATATCAAACTGTACAAAGGAGGTTACGGCGAAAATTTTCGAAAATTTAGGGTGTTAGCCAAATTTTTGAGAAATTAGAAAATTCTAAGAAACTAAAAAGTTGAAGAATGAAAGTTTAGTTGGTTAGTTAAACAACTTCCAGCTCCGTACCATTTCGAGGACGAAAAGATTTTAAGTGGGGGAGATTGTAATAACCCGAAAAATCAAAACCAATTTAAAAGTTTTATTTTAGCTATTTTTAATGGATTTTGAGAATTTAAAATGATTCATTTTAAATAATTACGACTAAAAATTTATTTAAATGAAGTTAGAATGCATAAATTTATTTTAATTATAAAACAAACTAGAAATGGCGTGGTAGTTTGAAAATTCGATTTTAAATTTCAATTGATTGTACAAAATTCATCGGATTTCAGTAAAACCAGAAATATTTGAATATGTTTAATAATATCTTTCAAATGAATGTAAGAAACTGAGATTTCATAGTATAAATTGAAATTTATGTCCAGTTTAAAATTTAAAATAGTCGCTATGGAATTTATATATATTATATAATATAAAGCCCTTAAAAAGTAGTCATTTTGCAAATGACCTCCATTTTCGATGAAACCACTTTTGTTGGATCCGGAATATCAAATTATTGCTAGGTTTCAAATGTCATAATTTTTGGAATTAATATGAGAGCGTGGTAAAAGAAAACGTGTTCTGATAGTTTTAGTTTGAATTAGATCGACCAGAAAATGGCCACTATTCAAACGGTCTCCAAATTCGGTGAAATTAGTTTTGTTAGGACCGTATCATCAAAACATAGCTAGATTTATTTTTCTGGAATTTTTGGAGTCAGTGCGTGGCCCCGATAAATTAAAATGTACGTTTGAATTCAATATATATTGATTTATATTTTAATTTTGATAAAAACTGTGCGAAATAGTTGAATTGACTTACGAAACATATCCCATTATGTCTGGAGTGGGGGTATTTAGCTAAGGGCGATAGTCGTTGGGTTTGATTTGGAGTTTGTATCAATAAATAGACATTTTTTGAATTAAAAGAATATAAAATAATATTTAATTATAAATGGGCCAATCAGAATTCTTAAAACCCTTATTTTATTTTATTTTTAAAAGCCGCCGCCGCATACAATTGTAGGCAGAAACCTCTTCAAAACCCTTCCTCGTTCGATCTTCAGATCTGAGAATCAATTCACGAAAATTTCCAAATAATTTGGAGAGCTCAAGCTGATCTTCGAATCTAACGGAGGAGATCGCCTGTAGTTGTGTAATTAGCTCGAATTTTGCATACAAAGTCGCGCCATTTGCCTCGATTTCTGGTACCAAAGGCGGCGCCTAATTCAACATGGTGATGGCTGGAGGCGCGGTTCTCTGAGGCCGACAATGTGGCGTAGTCTGATCGTCATCCAGCTGCGGGTATTTCGAGAAAGGTGGAACCCTGGTAATCGACCTTGAATTTGAACGGCGCCTACAGTGTTTTATTGAGGAAGAAGGTTTTATTTTAATTAATTACCTTTTTAATTATATTTAAATTTCATCAACGTTTATAAAACCACATCTTTCTCATACGAACTCCAAACCGCAAGAAACAGGATCCGTTGCGATCGTGGGGACGAGAGCTTCACAATAAGACTAACTGGGTCAATTTTGAGCAAATCAGAATTTAGAGCAAATTAAAATCCGAACAGTTCAGAATTTTAGAAATTAAAACTAATGGAGTGGAAACCGGCTATGAGAACTCTCTCTCACTCAATTTATTTTACAGTTGTTATTTTCCGCTACGCATTGTACTTACGTATTATTTTCCGCTGCTATGTATTTTAAATCTCTGATATTTTCCTGTGTAATATTTATTCATACTCTGATATATTCTTGTACCCTGATGTAAATTGTTGTAATAGCAATGAAATGTTCTTATGTTTGTGTTCTGATTTGTCGTGTTCTCAATTCAATTCGGGCTTTACCGTAAGGGCGAGTTTGGGTCCTTTCATGCTGTCTATCTAGTTCTTTTATAAGTTCATATTCATATTCCACTTCATAAACTCCATTTACAAGTCAACTTCTTATTAATTATATTATCAAGTTTATATCTTCATCTCGATTACATATTCGATTGTAAATTATTGGTTTCAAACCAAATATTGATTATCTTGTCAAATTCTGGATTATAATATATAATTTCTAAAAATAAATTATTGTATTAACATTCGACATAGTCGAATTATAGTTATAAATACTTATAGATTTATTTCTATTATATTTTCATTTCTAACATCGAAATAAATTCATCATTTTCGTTTAGAACGATTTCCCAATTTTCCTTTTATAAATTCATACTTATATTTCCTATTTATTTAATGATAATTATTCCACTTTATTTCTAAACATCGTTTATAAATCAAACTACTATAATTAAAACAAGTTATTATATTATAGTCCATTTGAAATTCGATTTCTATTTTAAAATAGAATTTTCCCTTTTTACAACTCGAACCATTTTCTAATATATTTTACGGTATTTAGAAACCAATTATTTATGGGTTATTCAAACATCCTAATCACACAATAATTAACCACAGATTATTTGTCACATCATATAAAGCAATATATGAAAAACAACAATATAATTGTTGAGGAATCCACATATGTTAATCAATATAAAAAATCCCAATTTCATATCAATATGAAATTAATAATAAACATAATCGGTATTCAATCAACGATTTATACATATAACTATACATATTATTTCAACCAATTAATTAGAAAATCATCCAAACAATCATCACACAAACATTCAATCATTATTTAACAATATTAAATAATGTTTATAAAATTATAAAAATGAACAGAGCTAGTGAGTTTACTCACCTTGGCCGTTAATCGTTGAATAATGAGTAGCGTCAGTTGATTTGAATCAGACGTTTTTAATTTGCCTAAAATTATAATGACCACAAAATTGCTCCAGACCAACTACAAGACGTAGCCTACGACCATACGATCCTAGCGGTACCAAATTTATGCAATTCAATTGTTTTTAATGGCTCGTTCCCAAACCCATTTAGCCCGCGTGTCCTCCTTCATCTTCCACCGTTCGAAACCAATACCGCTGCTCTCCCTAAACATTTCGAACCCTTTTTCTATATTGTGGGCTTCACATTTTTTCCCACTGGTCCACATTCTAACCATTTCAGCCCACCAATACACAACACCGATCCACGTTGTATGCTTCTCCCCAATTAAGAAAAGCTCCAGTACACGTAAAAATGGCCATTGACGCAATTTAAAACTTCCATTTCTTCCTCTTTACCCGACCGAAATAGAAGTTGACATTACCCATCTTCTCCTCTCTTCAATGTCTGTCACTATAAACCAAAATGAAGGCACTCGATCCATTCTCAAATTTTACGTCACACAGTAGTTCTTTATGCCCACTGTACAACTCACGACGTCTATAGCCTACAGCCCCCTTCAAATTTTAACCCAAAATTAACATCTCGATCCCATAATGAAATCGCATCACCCAGCAGTTCTCGCGCATACAGAGACTACGTGCGAAACAAAAATGCACACCATCCTTTGACACATGCACACAAGGTGCAGAATCCTATGTCAACCCTAGTAACAAACTCGAACTCACCTGGATCTCAAGCTACATCGAAACCTAGTAACGTTGTATTATTCCCATTGCACGCGATATGATGTCGAGCTCTTCAGTATATATACAGGAATGAGAGAAGGTTGCCAAGATTACAAATATATATATATGCATTTGAATTTTTAGAGGAGAATTTGGTTTGCGTTTCATTTTGAAGTGATCGAATGCTTGGGTTTCGATTTTCTAAAGAAAAAAAAAACTACCACTACAAGAAAACACTAATTTAGCGTCATATATTTAGAAGCGGAAATTTCCATTGCTAATTTGGATGGATTTCCATGTGATCTACAGGGGATAGTTTTTAATTTTTTCAACTTTTTTTTCTTTTATGTATTACTGTCGTCTTCTATCATCCCTCACTGATTCATTGCAAATTGTGTCAAATTACCGATAGAAAATTTCTGCCGCTATTTTCTGCTGCAAATCCAAGCAGAATACCGACGAATATTTATCGAAGCTATTTGCAGCAGAATTCCAGCAGATTTGCATGAGATGTTTATATTATTTTTCTATGATACACTTTAGTGCAATTTTTTTAATAATTATTAACATTTTCAATAATTAATAGTTAATTTGTTCTAATTAATGATTTAAGTAATAATAAATAATAATTTATGTTCTATAATAAATAACTTATAATCATTGCTTATTTGGAATTAGCAAAATAATATTTGCCCATAACCAATGTAATTATTAAATTCTAAGTTAAGTCCTTTGCTTTCATCACAAATTTCAGTCAGTGTGCCAGTATATTTTACACTAAATACCAAAATTTTATATTGTTCTTTTATGATTATTCCCTTAAATAATGAAAATATCAGTTTTTTTATAATAATTATTCAATAATTAATAATAAAATTTGATACTTATGAAATGATATATAGTATTCAATAATTAATTTTAAATAATTGTATTTAATAATTATAGTTGATACTTATATTTTACAATTATAGTTGATAATTATATTTTATATTTTGAAATTTTTTTTAAAAAATTGAAATCATCTTGAATAAATTTTATGTATTAATTCAAAAAATTAAAACTTTCATATTTTATAAAATTAATATGGAGTTTAAATATAAACTTTTGAAGTTTTCATAATTTATATTTAAATTGATATAAATTATAAATTAATATTAAATATTAGATTTAATACATAATTTCATATTAAATGATAAATCAATAATGTAATTGTTTTTCAAAAGTTAGAAAAAATATAATAAAAATAGAATTGCTCAAAAATGATATATCTTGTTGAATTTAAACATTAGCAACTATAACTGATTAATAATTAATACTAAATATTTATTTAATATAATAAATAACACTAGACTAATAAATAATAATAATTAGTTTATTAAGTAATTGATAATTAATAATTAATAGTTAATTTTTAATAATGAATAACTAATAATTAAGAAGTACTAATTAATTAAGAACCAATAATTAACACAAATAACTAAAAAGTAGCATTTACTATTTGGTAATTAATAAACTATATGCAATGTATAATTAACAATTTGTAAATAATTAACCACTGATTACTAGTAATTAATATTTAATTAATGTTTTAAATTCTATTATTAATTAACGATTAATAATCAACCAATTATCATGCTTAGTCATTAATAGTGAGTAAATTATATTTACCAATTATTAATTTAATATAATAATTAATAAATCTAATTACCAACTAAATAATTAATAATATGTTCATATTATTAAATATTTAATAATTAGATAATTAATAAAATATTTATAATAGTTACCAAATAATTAACTATTATTAATTACATACTAAATTGGAATAAAATTATAAATTATTATAACATATTCAATTTTATATAAATAATGTAAAATTATAGATGAATAATGTCATTTGTTTAGTAAAAAATAGGAAAAAATAATAAATATGATAGTTCATTTTCAATAATTAGTAAGTTATTGTTAACAATTTATTATAGCAATTATTAATAATTATTAAATTACAGTTAGCACTTACTAATTACAATCATTAATTAATGAACATAATCAATGAATAAAATTAATATTAAATAATTAATTTTTATAGAGATGAATAGTAAGAAATCCTTAATAATTAAAAAGTAATTTTTTTATTGCTTTTAATATTTAATAGATTAATTTAAAAATATATCTAATATTTCATACAATTTAAAAGCAAAATTTAAAATATTCAAAAAATTCAAAAATAAAAATTTGAAGTTATAAAATATTCTGAAGTAAGTTTTAAAATATTATAAAATTACAACACTCGTAAATTCTAAAAATAAAATTTTGTAGTTTTCCCAAAAGTTAAAGAAAAATCAAGTTTCAAGTTAATTTTCTTTAAATATAATATTTCTGTAATTACCTTCTTCGATGAACACAAGTTATTTAGTTCTAAGTAACGAAAATTTTGGCTCCACTATGAAATATTTTATTTTATAAAAGTTGTAAATTTGAATACATGGTTGTTTCTGTAATAAGTGATATTGCTACAAAATATTCAGCAGCTATTAAAAGAAACTGTAACAAATATATTCAATAATATTATTATATTATTAACTTTAATTATTAATATTTAGTCTTTTTCTAGAATGTGTTTCTTTTATATATGTTCAAAAAATTAATTGTTGGGCACTTATTTTATCTTTCTTTTGGTTTCGTATGCCAGAATTTCGCTCCATCCACCAAAATTTTGGCTCTCTTTTTAACTTTCTCCTCCATTCGCCAAAATTTCGCTATTAACCCCTCTGTTCTCTTCCATCTCCCTGAATGATCTTTCGTTAAACCTGGATCTGAATAGTCTCGAAACAGATAAAAGCGGCTCCCTCCCAATCTAACCTAGCCCGTCGCCTACTCCTCTTCCGCACTCTCACTTCCTCCTCTCTACTTGCCTGCCTGCAAGCTCCTCAATGTATCTAAATCCTAAACCGTAGTGTTGTTCTTGCTAATTTGCAGATTGCACTCTTGTCTACACAGATCTATCTTTTCATTTGCGATTTTCGAGGTTGGTCTTTATGACTTATGGATTTAATATCTGGTGAATTTCAGATCTGTTACGTTAAGCCCTCAAATTTTTGTATTTCATCTCTTGGGCTTGTTTATGATTATGGCATGGTATGTGAACCTACAATATATAGTTCCAAATGAAAATTGCATAAGCCCTCAGTGTTTTGACCTTTTTTAATTTTGGGAATATTGGATTCCTAATTTATGTAATTTGGAAATGCATTTCTCTTGCTTCACATATCAGAAAGGATCTACCTTTGGATCTGTTATTAGTTCTGAGTTAAAAAATTTCGATGAAGTTATTTTTGTGTTAATTTTTTTTGGTGAAGTTATTAATTTGGGAAAGTTTTTTGATGAAGTTATTAATTCTAGGTTAATTTATTTTCTCTAAATTTTGATAATCCGATTTATGTCCACAGAATTGTAGGATGTAAACAAAACATCAAGATTTAGATGATCAACAGCGTGGTAATGCATTAACTTCGGTGATGCAATTTTCGTAACTGTTTATGGATTGTAGTAGACTCAAAATCAATGCCTCGGCTATTTCTACAATTGATATATATATATATATATATATATATATATATATTTGAAAATTGGTTCGCTTTATTGCTAAAAACCAATAAAACCTCCTTTATAAGCCTCGTAAAAACCATGTAATCCCCCTAACCTAAATGGGTACCTTACAAGGAAAAGAGTACTTATAAATTTGGTATACAACATGGTACAACAATATTAAGAAAAGAGATAACAAAACAGATCACAAGCTTCAAAGCCCAACCAGGCCCAACAATGACTAAAGAGTTCCACGTCTTCAAAGTCAACCAGTATCTCTGAGTTCGATGCCCCATCTACTCAAAATTACTTCACTTCTCCCATCTCGAGAACATTTTCTTCCATTATTATTCACTAACCATTTCATTTCTCTTTCGATTTTCCAGAGACACGACGAAGGATTCAAGCTTTTTCCATGGAACACTCTCAGATTTCTTTCTTTCCAGATGGAGTAAACAGCACAAGTAAAGGTTGCACACGCCAAGTCTTTCAATTGATCTTTTCTCTTGAATTTATTATGTATAATCATTGCTTCTTCTTTCATATCTGGTAAGTTTGGTGTAAGATCCAATTTTTGCTTCAACGATAACCATATAAACGCTGAATAATCACATGAGAAGAATAAATGTTGAGTAGTCTCTGGATGATTGTTGCAGAGGGGGCACAGAGGATCCGAAATGATACTGTGGCGCTGAATTCTGTCCTTCATGTTTAATTTGCCAATAATACCAAGGTAAGAAATAAAAGACATTTTCCTACTATTTTTACCATGCCATATTACTGAGAAAAGATCTTCCTGTTGCTCATGATTTCATAGATAATCCCATGCTTTATGAAAAGAAAACTGGCCACCTTCACACCATTCATAAAAATCATGTCTTTTATTTGGATAAGTAGAGTTGGAGTTAATTTCTTCAATCAATTCTCTTATGGCTAGATGGATTTCAGGTATAAACACCTCATTTCTGATAATGCAATTTACTTTCTGATCTACAGCACCAATAAGATTTAATCTATCATACCCAAGCAAGTCAACCAAACTTTTACATTTTATCCAGGGTTCATGCTACATATAAGTATCATCTCCATTGATTATAACTTTGTTAAACAACTATTTAGACCTTTTCCTTAGCCTTAGCATAGATTTCCATGTTGAAGATGCATTATTATCTAGAGCCATTGTCCAAAATTAATCCTTTTTGCAATATTTATTATGAATCCATTTACTCCGAAGTGATGTATTAGATAAAAATTTCCAAAGCAACTTCACACATGCTGCTTTTTTAAGATCTGAAAGATTTTTTAATCCAACACCACCTTCAACCTTAGGTCTACACAAATTTTGCTAAGACACTTTGTGTGATGAACCCCCCCAAAAGAAATCAGCATAGAGTGAGTGCAACTTGTCTATGGTATACACTGGAATTTGATAAATGAATATCCAATATAAAATAATGGGGGTAATAACAGTATTAATCAATTCAGCCCTCCCTGCAAAACCGAGTAATTTTGTTTCCCAACCATTTATTTTAACTTGAATTCTTTGAATGAGAGAGTTACATTCTGAATAATGTAAATAATTGGCTGATAAAGGGATTCCCAAGTATTTTATAGGTGAAGTTCCTTGCTGAAATTGCAAAATATGTAGGATCTGCTCAGAATTTGTCGCTGAATTACTAAAAACCACTTTAGTCTTTGATGCATTTACATTAAGTCCAGCATACAAACTTAGATTCTGAAAAATCCTCTTTAATGCTTGAACATTCAAAACAGATGATTTTCCAAAGATCATTAAATCATCAGCATACAATAGGTAAGAGATAATTGGTTGAACTGTATTGCATGGTTGAAAATTCTTTTGTTGAGTTGCTTCATCCATCATAAAAGTAAAATATTGCATAGCAATAGAGAATAGATAAGGGGACAAAGTGTCACCCTGTCTAATTCCCCTATTTGATGTTATAAAGCCTTTAGGGACCCCTTGGATCATTATTGAATAAGTTGCAGTTGACATACATTCAAAAATGATGTTAATGAAATGTATAGGAAACCCCATACAAGACATAATATAACAAATGAACTCTCTATTCACATGATCATATGCCTTCAACAAGTCAACTTTCACACCCATTTTTGGCATCCCCATTTTCTTAAAATCCCTCAATAATTCATGTGCTAGCAATATATTGTCTCCAACGCATCTATCATAGATAAAAGCACTCTGATTTTCCGAGATTAAATGAGGCAAAAAGTGTTTTAGTCTATTACATAAAACCTTAGCAAATATTTTATAATAGACATTACAGCAGGCAATTGGCCTATAATGTGCTATCTCAGAAGGTCTATCATTTTTAGGGATTAATGTGATAAAAGTATGGTTCAAAGACCTTGGCAGTTTACCTGACCTGAAAATATCAGAAATAACCATAAGCAACTCATTTTTCAGATTTTCCCAATGGATTTTGAAGAACTTTGCATTAATTCCATCTAGCCCCTAAAGTAGATGCTGCAATGGCTATGGAACGACTTCTTACGGTTGCACAAATCTTCAACGCCAGAAGAAACACATTTGCATAGTTGGAGACTTTCATTGCTAATTCACTTTGTCGTTCTTCAGCCTTTTCTTGCTCGTCGTTATTTCTTTTAGTTGATAAAATCAGTGTGTCAATCTCCTCGAATGATCTAAGAGTTGCAAATTGCTGCTCGTAGTAATCTTTTTCGCCTTGCAAAAGTTCGTTAGTTCTGGAAACATCGATAGAACAAGGGTTTTCTGGGTCGAGCCCAGGCTTTACTTTTTCAGTAATCTAGAGACGAAATCACCTCTTAATCTGCCAGGAGTTGAACTCCAATTCTATATCCTACGGTTCAGTAATGGCTCTCTACCCTCCATTAATCAATTAATTATTACAAAGCGTCGATTGATACATCGCCTATTCATCGGAAATATATGTTGCATTAATAGAAGATGATATATGATAAATACCCTATTATTTTAGTAAAAACGTTCAACTGATATATATATATATATATATATATATATATATATATATATATATATATATATGTTAGACCAAAAAGTTGTTCTAACACCCAACTGAACAATAATTTTGAATAAATAGAAAGAAAAGCAGCCAGAACACCAAATTTATAGTGGTTTGGCATTAAAGAGCCTATGTCCACTTTATACTTCTTTGATCGATGATTCAAATGCAAATACAATGATAATTTCTTCTCAATCTCACTTATATATAATTGATAATCTCTCTCCAACTGATAGAATTATACTCCAAAAGTTTGAGTACAATCTGAATAAAGCAATGAAATTCGCTGGTATGAGAGATAAGGATGATGATTTTTCCAAAAAAAGATCCCCTCCAATGGTGCTTTATGGGGGTATTTATAGGCTGAATTTCGATCTGGTTCGGTGCCACGTGGGGCCTGCCCCGTGTGATTCGGGATCGGAGGCTCAGAGATGTTGCCAACACATCAGAAACGTGGGATAATGGAGCATAACCGTGCCGACTTCATATGACTGTGGTGTGCAACTGCTGCAGTCTTTAGTCCTCGGTTCGGATCAGTAGAGGAAAGAAGAGGGTTCTGATCAGACACTTGTATACCGAACCGATCAGATCAGGTTGTCTAGAATTGACCTGCTAGTTTATGTGTGTATAAGTGGAAGGGTATCGGATCTAGGGCTCCGAACTAACCCGGAAAGCTATCAACTACAATCCCTACCTTTGAATATGTTCGTTAATCAATTCCTTGGCTTTGTATAGCCTGATCACAAAGCGGGCTAACATTTTACCCCCTCAAAGTACGTGTTTATTGAAAATAAAGTGTGCTTTGAAATAATCAACTTGTCTATTTCTAAACCATTTCCATTGAATAGTTACTTCCATTTATCCATAGAGTCATGACATTTCATGGAGTCGCATCTTTTGATATTTGTAGAGTCTATAAATAGGCCAAAGAATGGAGGAATTTCCTTAATCGTTCTCAATAACTTCAAGGCTTTGCCTAAGACCTGTGTAGTTGTTCGAGGTAATTATATTTTTAGTTTTCATACAAAATTTCAGTAGTCTTTCTTGAATTTCTCCTTCATGTGTCGAGCAATGTTTTTGATTTAGCATTTACGCTTGGGTTAGGAATAGCGCAGCCCGACCATATCGTGTTTGGTCCTTTGTCACATCCTGGGTTCGAAAAGGCCTTAGGCTTGCCTGGCTCTTCCCCCGTTTAGGTCGGACCGGGCTGTCTAGTCTAGCGGAACTCGAAGATTTTTTTTGTCTATACATAAATTCATGCTTTCCTCACTTCTAACTTCTCTTTCTTATTGTCATTTTTCCCAAATTCTATCACAAACCCTAATTTTTCGAAATTCCAACGATTCTTATAATTTCCGAAACAAATTCATATGTGGGGTTTTAATTCTCATGTTATTTAGTTTCCATCAATCCAAACTTGAAATCAGACTTAATTTTGGTGATTTTCTCAGTTTAGCACCAACTTTGATGCTGGTGTCCTCAAGTTCACCCCCACCGTCGTTGGCGGCTCCGCCATTGTCTCGAGGAGGTGATGAGGATGACTTGAGCACTGGCGTTGAGGACATCATTTCGTGAATGTGTTTTTCAGAATGGGTAAAAGGGGAAAACCATGAGTTTGCTGCTCTTAACGGAATGGGAAAGAAGAAGAAGATGATGGGCTTGAAAGGTTGGGAGCGGATCGGATTAGGATAGACGTGGCCAGAGTGGTTTCAGAAAGGCTAGAAGAGGGACAATTGAGAAATAGCAAATGGGATTGATTCGTGTCGAACTGCCTAAGGGATGGAGCCATTCTTCCCAAAAATTGTTTCGGTTCGGTTCGATGTTGACCGATCCAAACCGTTATAATTTCTTTAGGCCTGACCCGATCCAGGGCAATGTTTCTTTTTCTCCTCCGAGCCAAACCGACAAGCCTGGGTATGGACTTCTAAAATCGAGCCATTTGTTTAAAAGATTTAGACCCCCGTGTCGATCCGAATATCCTTCATATACCTCTTCGAACTACTGCTTGCATAAAGATTTCCGAACCGACCCGCACAGAACATGAAGGTCCGATCCGAAGTGGTCTGATAACACTTAAATTGAAACATAAGCATGCTTAATCTAGCTCAATTTCATGAACTATAACTTGCACATTTTTGGAAAGTTAAGCTAGAGCCTCCTAAACTGAATTGTATGAACTCAATGAACATACGACCACTTCCCATACTGTTTTACCTTCTGTTTATTTTGTATTCTTTGATTTCAGTATTGTACACATTTGCACGGTTTAGCACACATACCTACACGGGGAAACATGCAACAATATTCTAACTCTGGTATCTCTTGGATAACACAGCGATCATGGTTACAAGACGTTCAACTGGGCTAGTTGAGAGAAAAGAAACTGCAGGATCATTTGAAAATCTTATCATCAAAGACATACCTTCTACTTCAGATCCGAATTAGGATAGTGCAGACTCGGATTACGAAGCGGAAATACATGAAAGTGCAGCATCGTCTGGAGATGATGTCTCTTTGGATGAAGAAAAGGAAGGAGGGGTAGTAGACAATCGCACTATCGATGAGTTTGAGAATGTTATTGTCTTGGAGTTGCCTGGTGACTCCGTTGAGTCGACAATTGACGACGCCAAACTGGCGCGAATATGCTTAAAGCATGGTATTCTCCGAAGGGACACTAAGTTGCCCGCTAAAATAGACCGACCTCATAATCTGCCTGAAGGGTATATGGCGATTAATAGGTTAATGTGCATTGTTGGGGCGACACCTCCATTCCCGCCATTTGTCGTCGACTTTCTGAGACGAATGCACATAGCTCCATTGCAACTCCAACCCAACTCCTACGCTTATCTGTACACCTTATATATTACTTATATGGAATTTCTGGGTATAGAGCTTACCTTTGAAAATGTTCGTTTCTTTTACAATTCAAGCACCAGACCCAGGATACCCCGTCCTTTGTATATTTTGAATCGGTGCCAAAGAGGAAAATCATTAGCATACCGTTTAGTAGTAAAGTTTGTAATCCAAGACTCAAATGGTTCTATATCAAAAAACAACCAGGATGTGCTAAGAGATGGCTTAAATCAAGTAAAGATTTCATCCTTCAATTTCTAGTTTCAATCACTACTGTAAATATATTGATTATCATTCACTTTCACCTGCAGTCCCTAACCCGAAACAGGAAGCGCATCAGGAGATCGTTTGAACCAACTGCTCAATGGTCAACAAAAATTTTTGACCATTAGAGACTGCTTAGTGGATGAGTGTCTTCGTCGCCATTGCTTGGTTGTTATCACTTGTTGCATAGGCCATGGAGAAGGTTCCTATCTATATATACCCTTAGTCGAGGGGCTAATTGAAATTTTACCTGAGAAGGGAGAGAGTTCGAAAGATCCAACAATGCCTCAAAAGAGTCCTTCTCCAACTTCAACCCAAGACGATATATTAGCCAACATAGCTGCCAAAGATAGGGATAAATACATCACTCCTGAGGGTGTTGCTACTCTTGAACAACCAATTTCCCCAAAGGAACTACCATCAATCACATCTCGCGGTGATGTTTCTATCATGGATGATTCTATATACCAGGTTTTGGAGCATCTTCCCCTACCGGATGCTATTTATACTTCCGGAGATTTTGGAAAAGATCCTCTTTCTCTCACCTTTGAAGAAGAAGTTACCCCCGTGAAGGTCGGAAAACTTTACATACTGGCCTAACTCCAGGCTCTGGTCTATTAGGTGGTGTCTCTTAGGATATACACAACACTTAGCACTGCATGTCATAGCACTTGTACTTTATATAATCTTGATTCTAACATTTACTTGTATCGCTTTACAGGACAAATGGCATGTCACCGCTACTATATGAGAGATGTTCGCTCGAGCATGCCCCCGATGGATTTTGGTGCAGGGCATGATCAACACGAAAGTCGTGGTTGAGACGACATGAGGAATTAGCCCCCTCAGCCTTATCGGTCTTTTCGTTCTCGAACTCCACGTCATACAGACTTGGACAAACATAAGAGCCAAACAACATATCGCGAAGGGAATATACATGCCCCCAAGCCTCCTACTTCGTATAAAGATAAAACTCATTAAGATAGACCTTCGAAGAAAGGGCCTGATCCGAAAGAGAAACAAAAGGAACCAGGGAAAGAAGTGGAGAAGAGAAAATCTATTGTTCCATCGAAGCGTCGCAACATTGACATTACCACTACAAGGCCAGTCATAGTTGACGATGAAAACAAGGCTAGGCTGGAGCTTCTAAGGAAACAATTCCCCAAGCACCACTTTGGGAACATGCACTTTGTTCCTGCTCTTAAACCAGCTGATCTTGACCGGGCCACCGAAGTCAAAGTAAAATAGATTTCGTGGATAATCAATATAAGGAGATGGAGAGATATTCTAAGAACCTTTCCAAAATCATTAGCGCCTTGATCGCCGACATAAAAACCATGAAGGACGCTGCTGAATATGATGCGAAGGCTATTGAAAACTCCGAGAAAGATCTCGAGGACGTCAAGCCAAACTTACCCTTGTATAACGTGATGCAGACATTCATAAAAAGAAATATGAAGAATTACAAAAGCGTTATCATACCAAGCTTGATTCTCATAGCTAGGAGCACATAGACTTAAAGAAGAAAGCCGGGGATGCTAAGTCTGAAAGCACCACGGCCAAGTTGGCTTATACTCGTCTTGAACAGGAGAAAGCTGAGTTGGCAAGGAAGAATGCAGAGCTAGAGGCCAAACTGAAGGAGGTTGAGACAAGGGAAACTCTTGCCAAGGGGAATGCAGATATAGCTTTAAAGTCTGTTAAGAAGATCAGTGCATAACTCGCTGAAGCCCAAAAAGAATTGGATGAAGGTGCAAAGACTATGATGGGATTCTTTGCTCAGGTGATTCGACATAGGGATATTGCATGGATCAATGACTATCCCACCACTCTGGTATATGTATAGGATCAAGTAGTCGAATGGAAAAAGCAAGAGCTTAAAGTGGACTCCATTGATGAGAGTAAACTCATGGAAAAGTATTTGAGAAGTGAGGAGACGACACGCTTAGCCGAAGGGCGTAAGCTTGTTACTGCTGCTATGAAGGAGGAGAGGAGCCAGGCCAAAGGAAAAGAAACCACCGAAGCCGGTTCCTCTTCCACTACCTCTGAGGAAACCGAAACGGAGGGATATGACCTAGAGAATCCAGGAACTCCCAATGCATCTTTCTTGTCTCCTATTACCGAAAAGACTTCAGAGACTCCTGCCACTCATGTTGAGAAATCATCTGAAGGTATCTCCACATTTTCACCTCAGTTTGTTAGGCCTATCTCAACCTTCTGTCATATCTTTGGACAAACAATTGAGGAACATCCTTTTTCTCCTGAGCTAAGAACTGTTACTTCTTGCCATCTAGGTGCGAAGACAGCTGAGAAGACTGATGAGCAACTAGAAGGAGCTACTGAAGCAAAGTCTACCGAGAAGGTGCGGGAGAAAAAGGATGAAGCTACTCATTTTGAATCTACGAATAAGATCAAGGGCAAAAAGGGTGAGGTCACTGACAAAGTTTTTCTGCCATCTAACACTGAGACTCCCAAAGATGGGGATATGATAGACGCCTTGAAAGATGATGGCGGCAATGATGGACATAAGGAAGATGATGATGTTGTTATGACAGAGGCTTGGGGGGAAGCCGATGACATGACTTTGGGTGATATGAAAGCAAAGAAAGGCATGCTTTTAAACGCCAAAGTTGAGAAGGAAGACCCCCAAAACCTAAAACCCCTTGCTACAATCCCTCCTATGTCAAAATTAGTTGTTAAGCTTTCAACCCGGTAGATCACTGAAGAGCTTGCTCAGAAATATTCAACTGATCCCAGCACTCCGGTTTCAGGGAAGAAGAAGCCGAGCGTATCTTTTTCGAAGCTGAAAAAGAGGAAAGAGATAAGCTCAAGGCTACCAATAAAGCTAAGTCTGTCCCAAAGACCAAATGAAAGTCGGTTTCGCCTTTTGTTTTGATTTTCCATTGGTCCACTATTGTTATAGCGAGTGCGATCCTTGCATTTCTTTATTTAATCTTCTTGCAAAACCTGCACTCACGTAAATGAAATAGTTTGTTTACCGCTATGTCAAATACTTGCAAGTTGGTCATTTATTTCAGTAGAGTTCAGTAATGGTGAAAGTGTTAAAAACATAAGGACTAAATAGCAATCCATGTCATGATTGAGCTTCGCTTCAAATGCATAAACAACAAAATATAGTGTGCAGAAATCATTGCTTAACTAAACAATCGATAATAGGGAATGTGGTGTGTATTCCCCCAATTAATCTTAAATAAAGTGTCTGGCCAGGGATTGCTCGATACTGATTAGGTTTGATATTAGACTTCCCCCAGCTCTTCGGTGAGGCAAAGATTCAGTTTCATTGCCACTTGTTCATAGCATGTTTATACTCTCATGTCGTATGGTCAGGTTAGAGTGAATTCAAGGCGGCCTTTTGTCGTGGTGCACCTTCATGCCTTAGGGACGTTGTCTTCCCGTCCTTTATACTCTCTCGATCATGAGAGTTAGAGTTTAGGACGTATTCTTCCCATCTTTTTCGTCATGTTATGCAAACGGTCATATCATTCACTCCGGTTTCTCCTCTCACATTATTTCTCAAGTTAGAGTCTCACCAGTTGGATACATAAATTCAGATTTAATATCTCGTATTTAGATCACAATAATCACAGAGTATATAAATAGATTTATGCAGGAAAAGTAAATCACACACAATATTTTATAGTGGTTCGGCCAAGTCGTGGCCTACGCCTACTTCATAATCTTTTGTTCATGTTAACCAAACTTTCCTATGCAAGTCGTGCCTTTTTATGTGGTTCATAAAACGAAAGAAAAAACACATGTTTAAGTCAAGTACTGCCGCAAGTTTTGGGCATTCCAGGCTCTGGGAATCTCTTCACCATCCACGGTCGTTAACTTGAAAGCTCCTGTGTCAAATTTCTGCTGGATGGTATATGGTCCTTCCCACTTCGGACCCAGATGGACTGGGGTTGAAAAAACACCCTGCAGTACTAAGTCTCCAGGTTCAAAGGTTCGAGGACCAACCTTCCTGTCATAGTAACATGCCACTTGGTGCTTGTGTCTCGAGGCATGCAAGTCTACTTCATTTCTCTTCTCTTCAACCATATCCAGGAATTCAAGGAGAAGTGCTTTGTTTGTCATTGGATCGTAATACGTCGTCCTGTGAGCGGGAGCTTTAAACGACTGCTTCTGATCCAAAATAAAGCGAAAAAGGGTAATAACCCGTTATCGTCATTTTTTAAGGATGGGCTTAATAGTTCTGTTTATTGCCTCAACTTATCCATTTGATTGCGGGTGAGCTACTTTAGTTTACCTTTTTGTCAATATTATACTTCTGGCAAAAATTTCTGAATTTTGTGCTATCAAATTAGGTTCCACTGTCAATTATGATGGTACTTGGTATTCCAAATCGACAGATGATATTTCGGACCATAAAGTTTTTCACCCTTTTTGTCGTGATCGTAATTAAGGGTTCAGCTTCTGTCCATTTTGTGAAATAATCCATGGCCACGATTGCGTATTTGGCTCCCCCTTTGGCGATTGGTAGGGTTCCAATGACGGTTATCCCCCACATAGCAAACGACCATGGGTTTTCCATTGATTTAAGTTGACTCGGAGGTACCCTAGGAACTTTTGCAGATTTCTGGCGCTTACTACAGCGTTGTGAATAATCAGCTGCATCTTTATTTATGGTAGGCCAGAAATAGCCATATCGTAATACTTTCTTTGCCAGTGATTGGCCCCCGGTGTAATCTCCACATTCACCTTCACATCTACTTCTCTTAGTACATGCTTGATGTTGTCATGTGCTATACACCAGAGCAAGGGCATAGAAAATCCCTAACGGTAAAGAATTTCATCTTGTAAGACATATCTTGTGGCTTTAAGCTAGTCTCTCACTCTTTTTCGCTGGGAGTGTTCTGCTTTTAAGGAAGTTCTTAATTGGTGTCATCCATGACTCTCTTTTCGGTTTAGCTTCCAATACTGGGTCGACTTCCATTTGATCAAAGCTTGGCGACTTCGGTATCTCTATTAGAACCATCTCTGTTTCTTCTGGATTGTCAGAGCTTGCTAATTTAACTAACCTTTCCGCTTTTTGATTTTCTATCCGCGGGATGTGGGTTATGCTGTAATGCTCCAGGTTATCCAACAACCCCTCTACTTTTTCAAGGTAAGTAACGAGTCGATGTCCCCTAGCCTGGAATTCCTTTTGGACCTGGCAAACAACTATTTTAGAATCACATAAAATGTCTAGCATGGTCACCCCCAATTCCTTAGCAAGTTTTAGCCCGGCAATTAGGGCCTCGTATTCGAAATAATTACTAATGGCAAGGAATTCCAATCGCAAAGCATAGTAAACAGATCGTCCCTCAGGAGTCGTTAAAACAACTCCAGCGCTGGATCTTCGATCATTTTTAGCCCCATCAGTATATAGTTTCCAAGGGTTAAGTTCTAAACTTTGCTCCGAGGGCTTAGCCTTATCATCTAGTACATCCTCCTTGGGGATTTTGAATTCAACGATGAAATCGACTAAAGCTTGCCCCCTTATCGATCTCCTTGGCTGGAAGTTTAAATCGAACTGGCTTAACTCGATGTTCCATTTAAGAAATATTCCAGACACCTCTGGTCGTTGTAGGGCCTATCGGAGCGGCTGATCAGTGTATACTATAATTGGATGAGCTTGGAAATAATGACAGAGTTTATGGGATGCGATAAGGAGGCTATAGGTAAGTTTTTCTATCCTTGGGTAATTATGTTCTGCTGCCTCTTATTTCTTGCTTACGTAATACATCGGCCTTTGGACTTTGTCTTCCTATCGTATCAGAGCTGAGCTGATGGCATGAGATGATACTGCCAAATATACGAACAAGTCCTCATGGTCCACTGGCTTAGACAAAATTGGTTGTTTTCTAGCAGATCCAACAAGTTTTGAAAGGCCTCTACGCAGCCAGGGGTCCATTTGAAGTTTCGTTTCGCACGTTTAATCAGCTCAAAGAAAGGAACACATTTGTCCGTGGCTTTGAAAATGAATCTGCTTAATGCTGCAACTTTTCTGGCCAAACTTTGAACATCCCTAATTTTTCATAGCTCTTCTATGTTCCTGATTGCTGCAATTTGACCAGGATTAATCTCGATTCCCCGAGAACTGACTATGAACCCGAGGAATTTTCCTGATGCAACCCCGAATGAACATTTCAAAGGGTTCAATTTCATCCCGTAGCGCCGTATGATGTCGAACATCTCCGCCAAGTCTTTCGTGTGATTGGAAGATTGCCTGGACTTTACAAGCATGTCATCTACATAAACTTCCACTGTTTTCCCAATCTAATTGTAGAACATTCGTTCACCAAGCACTGATATGTGGCCCCGACATTCTTTAGTCCAAATGGCATCACCATGTAATAGCATAACCCCAAGTCCGTAATGAAACTAGTGTGTTTCTGATCTGGTACTTGCATGGGGATCTGGTTGTACCCTGAATATGCATCCATGAAGGAGAGAAGTTCGTGCCCTACCATTGAGTCTACCAGTTGATCAATCCTGAGGAGTGGAAAGTTGTCCTTGGGCAGGCTTTTTTCAAGTCAGAAAAGTCGATACACATTCGCCACTTCCCATTTGATTTATTGACTAAGACGGGATTTGATATCAAGTCGGGATATGTCGAGTCTCTGATGAACCCGTTATTCCTTAACTTCTGTACTTATTCTTTTAAGGCAGTTGACCTCTTTGAGCCCAACATACGCCTTTTTTGCTTCACCGTAGGATGCTTTAGGTTTAGGCTTAATGAATGGCTCATGATTGTGGGAGAAATTCCATACATGTTTGCATGGGTCTAAGAAAACACATCAAGGTTTGCCGTTTGAAAGTCTGTTAACTCTTTCATCCCGAAAGGATCCAAATGAGATCTAATCTTCAAGACCTTTATCAGGTCGTCACTATTGATTGGGATATCAACAGTTGCCTCATTGGGTGTCGCCTTTCTAGTTCTTGGCTCCTCATCCTCTCTAGGATCGATATCTTCAGGTTGGTCATCAGGTGACTCCCTTGGCGATATTGTCTTTATTTTCTATGCTGAGTTTTCCTCTGTAGGAGAGGAAGTGTTCTTAGGTTCTGAACTCTTTCCATTATGCAACATTTTCAACTCCGCAATATAACAGGCTCGTCCAGTAACTTGATCACCTCGGATCATTCCCACTCCATCATCTGTTGGGAATTTCATTACCAGGCACCATGGAGCAATGCAAGCCCTGAACTCTGAAAGTGATGTCTATCCTAGAAAAGCATTGTAAGGTGAGTCGATGTCCATGATGACGAACTAGAGAATCCTCACTCTTCTACGCTCTCCCTCACCTAACTTTACAGGTAAGTTTATTACTCCAATCGAGGAGGTTGAAGTTCCATTAAAGCCACTAATCCAGCCTTCACATGGCTTTAAGTCCTTTATTTCCAGTTTCATATGATTGAAAGCCTTTTTAAATAAGATGTTAACAGAACTCCCATTATCCACAAGAACTTTCTTGACTATTGCATATCCAATAACGGTAGTTATCACTAATGGATCAATGCTTGGCTCTTCAACTCCGATACTTTCTCTGTCTCGGAAGACGATACCATCAGTAGTTGTCTCCTACTGTTTTACTGGTGCGGTTTCTTCAAGGTTACCACATTCCCCTATTTCGAGATGTTTTGCAGCGTTAACATATTGTTCCATTGCCCTTTTACTGGACCCAGCTGGATGTGGTCCCCCAACTATGGTGTTTATAACAATACCCTTTCCCTTCTGCTGAGTTGTGGGCTTAGAAGGAGGTTGGCTTTGATTTGAGGCTTATTGTAACGACCTGCATTCTACACATATAATCGTAGGATATTTTGTCTTCATATAAGGTCGTATGGTCGTGTAATTTTGGGGAACGACTATTGGGGTCATTTCCAAAGTTCATTATTTTTGCCGATTTTTAAATGACCATTTTTCCCCTAGATAATATTGTTTTGCTCATAAATTTTGATTGGAAAGGAATTTTGACCTGAAACCACTTCCATTAGACTCGAATGATGGTTTACCTTTCCATAAAGTGGTCGCATTGATCAAACGGATTTACCTTTTACGAGATATGGTTGAAATAAGGTTTGGAAGGTGAAAAACAGCTTAACCGGGCCTAATTAGAGTGATTAACAGCTAGGCCCATAACCCATTTTGGGATTAGGGTTATGGGGAGGCTAATAGGGTTCGGGAAATCATTTCTAATCAGTTTTCTAGCTGCCACTTACATCTCTTGAACCCTAGCCATAGCCTCCACTTTCTAAAACACCTCCAAATCACTTTCTAATTGAAGATTAAACTATTTAGCACCAAGCCAAGCCTAATCAACATCAAATTAGAGGCAAAGGCTGCTGTGTGCATTGGAATTCATGTCATTTAAAGAATCATTTCAGATCCGAGTTTATATTTTGGCTAAGTTGAGTGATTTTCATTTTTTTCACTAACTACGGCTAATTAGGGGTGATTAGTGTTAATTAACGAAATTATGCATGTTAAAATTCTGGAAAAATGTTTAGAAATTCTTAAATATTATTTTTTGCTTCTGTTAGAAATTTGGGTTAATTTGGACATGTTTTGCTAATTGTAAGGTTAAATCATGATTAAGGGGATTAAGGGGATTAAGGGGAAAATCATAGTTTTGGGTATGTTTGATCAATATTTGCATGTTAAATTGTTGTTTTGGTGTTTATGGTTGATTATATATATTGCTATTACTGTTTGGAATGATTTGTGATTGCATAGGAAAGTTAGATTGGTTGAAAACGCCGTCGTAAGGCGTAGATTGCTTGCTGGAAAAAGTTACAGGAAATTGGTCATTCCCATTCTTGAAGCACCTGCCCCTCACGAACCAACCCCAAGGATCGTGCAGCACCCTCACACCCCAACTACTAGGATGGCAAAGTATCCTCACGACCCGAGTCCTAGGATAGCGAAGTATCCTCACGACCCGACCCCTAGGATGGTGAAGTATCCTCACGACCCGACCCTTAGGATGGTGAAGTATCCTCACGACTCGACTCCTAGGATGGCGAAGTATCCTCATGAACCGACCCTTAGGAACGTGAAGCAACATCACGACTCGACTGTGAGGAAGATGGCGAACCCTCACACCCTTATTGTGAGGAAGATAGCGAACCCTCACACCCTAACCGTGAGGAATAGGGCGAACCCTAGGAGGGCGACCCTGAGGAAGGGGGCGAACCCTAGGATGGCGAGCCGTAAACCGCACCAGGAAGGAAAGGGGATCACGACCCGGACTGGAGAATCATGAACTGGATCAGGATAGGGACCACGAGCCGCCTGTTTACCACGAACCCGAACTGAGAATGGAAGAAAGGTGAATCACGAACCTTGCCGGGAGGGGGACCACGAGCCGTGTGGACCACACACCGAAGCCAAGGGAATGACACGAGTTGAAGCTTGACCCGAACCACGAACCGAGGGAGCTGATCAAAAACCAAAGCTTTGGAGCATCACGAGTTGATATGGAGGATCAAGAACTGAACTGAAGAGTCAGGTGACGGGATAATGACCAAAACCCGAGATGCAAAGGTAGTCCAAATGAGAGGTTATTACTGAGGATCCCAAAAGGGATCAAGGAGTTAACTTCATGAGTTGGACTTTGCTGTGGGACATGTGCAAAGGGGTTATCGATATCCATAACTTTAGTTCACCTCTGATAGACGGATTAGTGCCTATGGATCAGTGTAATGGGGTCATTATGACTCCATGGAGCAAAGTGATCGTAGCAAAGGATTGGGTGATCAAGCAGTGGATATCGTATGCTTTACGCACTGAGTGAGAGATGTGAAGATGAGTGCTATGTTTGATGTTTGCTATAGCTATAACCCCACCCCCATTTACACTTTATGTTAGTGTTACTTTAGAGTACTGTACATCTTATTATGCTAACTCTTTGGTTGCAGGTCCAGGTTCAGGTATGATTGGATTATACCTGTTATTGTTCTATTTTTTTCCTTATCGCTCATACCATACTTTTGTCGGACCCAAAGTTTTATGTCTCTTCTTATTACTATGGGTGTTCCTAAACGAGCAGGCTAGAGATAGGTTAGGTGGTGATGCGCGAGTAGCTATCCGGAGACGAGCAGGAGGCTTACACATAGTATTCCCATATATTCTCCCTATGTTGTTGCTGGTCACTACTTTGGACATTAGTAGTGTATCTTCTTATTTTGCTTTAGAGACAATTTTAAAATGTAATAATGAAGGTTTGGATCATAAGATGTATTTGAATTTTTCGGCTGCTATGATGATTTAGTTTTCATCTTATGCACTATCTCACCTGTTTTATATCAAGTTATGTTATTATTATATTTTGTTCCATGCGCTGTGAGATATACTACAGGTCCTTTGTTGATTCATCGTCTTATTTCTTTTCTTTTGACGACCGCCCCATGCCGGTTGGGCATCGGCCCAACGCCCTTCAAGGGAAAATGCCGGCTGGTGCGGGGCAAGCCGTCACACTTGGTATCAGAGCTCTAGGTTGCGTAGTTATCCTAGGGGAAGACATCAGGGAGAGATAGTATACATATAAGAGAGCGCGTACTTGTGATATTTTGGTTTTCAAAAGCTATATATACGTATATATACTATTAGTATATCTAATGAGGAAGTCGCACTACACTGGCACCACATTGAGATGGTTAATCGTTTTCTCTTTATAGACTGAAGGATGAGCCGATATATGAGTACAGGTTCAGGAGAAAAAAAATAGGGATGCTCCTGATATGAGGACGATGTTTACTACCTTCATGCGAGAGATGCTTAGGGATGCTCGGGGAGCAGTTCCTAATGCTGCTAACGGTGGTGGTGCAGTAGTGCAGGCGCCTAGGGCCGATTTCGCCAAGCTTAACAAGGATTATACTAGTCTTGGCAGGAAGTCGTTCCACGAAACGGAGTCTGCTATGAATGTTCAAGATTGGTTGGATAGTTGTGAGCGCATCTTCGAGGACTTGGGAATCGATGATGCCAAGAAGAGAAAGTTAGCATCACGTCAGCTTCAAGGAGGAGTTATGAATTGGTGGAATGCTATTAAAGCAGCCACTCCTAAAGATCAAGTTACTTGGAATCAGTTTATGACTTGTTTTAGCGAAAAGTTCATTCCAGCTGCTCACAAATATGAATTGTTTAGGAAATTTTTGGAGCTTAAGTAGAATGGTTGGGCAGTCTCGGAATATATTGCTGAGTTCAATACCTTATCGAAGTACGGATTATCTCTTATCGACACTACCGAGAAGAAGAACGAGAAGTTCATAACCGTCTTAGATGAGTACTTAGGGGAAAGGCTGATAAACCACATCGACGAGACGTTTGAGTCTATAGTGGGGAAAACATTGAGATCAGAAAGTCTTTACCCCAAGTCAAAGGTCGATGTTGTTATTGCATCTGTAGAGGAACCAAAGCCGCAAGCAAGCGGTGGAGGTAAGGAGTCTCAGAATAAGAAAAAACAAGATCAGACCAAGGGTGGTCAGAAAAAGAAGGATAAGAAAGATAAAGAGTGCTTTAGTTGTGGCAAGAAGGGCCACTATGCTAGAGATTGTCAAGAAAAGCCTGGGGAAAGGAAGTGCTTCAATTGCGGCCAAGTGGGACATCACAAGGATAAATTTCCACAACCTCCTAAAGAAAAGCAGATAGTGAAAGCATATGCTATCAATGTTGTTCCTTCTTCGTCGAATGCCTCAACTGCGGCGGAGAAGGGAAAGGGCATCATTATTCGAGGTATGTTTTCTGTTTATGATGTTTCTGTTCGAGTTTTGTTTGATATCGAAGCTTCCCATTCTTCGTATCTAGTGACCTGGTAGATAGGTTGGAATTGGAACTCGAAATTTTCAATAGACTTTCAGTTGTGACGAACCCGATCGGTGGTTAACTAGCCTTTGCATGATTTGTTGTAATGTGGTCTTATCGAGTCATGGATGTATGTTTGCTTGTGATTGCATAGTTTCTTTGCTAGTATCATTTCACATAGATTGTCTGAATTCGGAGGAGATGTTCCTTGAGTGCTTGTCGGATATTGAATGATATCTCAGCTTGTGATTTCCATTGAATGATATCTCGGCTTACTCGAGGAGTGACGTGCAACCGTGACATGATAAGACCGTTCAATGGTATGGACTGCCCCGGGTTGGATTCGATAGGGCTAAGAGATGACTCGAGTGGGACTTGAGGAAGCTGCAAGGTAATGGATTGTTTAGGACCCCATGTTGATGTTCTCTTTGGTTCAAGAATGGTAGAACTTCGAAGGGATAAGATGTGCTCGTTGATCGTGGAGATGCAACGAGGGTTAGGACGATTCAAGTTAGATTTGAACTCTAAAAGGATAAGATGTGTTCGTTGATCGTGGAGATGCAACGAAGGTTAGTACGATTCAAGTTGGACTTGAACACGTAAAAGAAAAATGGTTGTTCGTTGATCTTGGAGATGCAACTAATAGAGAGACGACTCATGTTGGACTTGAGATTTATCAGTAATGGATACTCGAGACTGGGTCTGAGTATGTGGGTAGCTCTTCTGATGAGAGTACTAAGAAATCGTTGATACTTAGAGTGTTCTAGGAGGACTCGAAGCAGGGGTATCTGGGGATGCCCGTTACCTTGGATCCATTGGACGTGATCTAATTATCCTTGGAGGATAAACGTATATTGGATGTACGGTAGTCCGTATGGAGGTAGGGCTTCCATTAGCCTTGGGATTGGTTGGACTAATCAAGTAGGCATCGACGTATGCATGGAGGTGGGGCTTTTATTAGCCTTGGGACTGGTTGGACCAGTCAGGAAGGTATCAACATAGTTATGGCTTTATCAGTTGATAGATAGGACATGTTTAGTGGATGCTATGGTTGCTATGTTTGTTACTATTTTTGTTCCCTTGAGTAGACTATCGCCTGTAGGATTCTAGTAATAGAGAACGAAGAGACGACAGCATACATGGATGCCTGTGATATCGGACTAAGTTCGATAGATTATGCATTGAATAGGAGACGTGACAGTTTAGATGCTATGTTTCTTGGATGGAAGCAACTGGAGTATATCGTGGGATATGAGCTCAGACGTAAGTATGGATTGGATCTAGAAATGTTAGCAAGTTAGACGATCAGACCGACTTTGACTGAGCGGATTGGTTCCAGTCCGAGGAGCAATCCTAACCTATTGGAAATCATCTCCAAGGTAAAAATGGATATCGATAGCAAGGAGATGAGCAAGTATGGACTTGATAGGGAAGGATGGCTTTGAAAGAATGGGAGATTGGTTGTACCCAATGTTAATGGATTGAGAGATGAAGTACATGAATTGCCAATTAGTTAAAACTGAGCAAAATAAGCCTAGTGGTTGTTACAACCGTTGGAAATTCTTGAATGGAAATGGGAACAAGTCTCAATGGATTTCATTGACGGTTTACCAAGGACTAGATTAGATCATGATAGTATTTGGGTGAATTGTGTATTAGAGGATCTCTTGAGGGCTTGTATATTAGATTTTGGTGGGTCATGGGATGACAATTTGCATGTAGTTGAGCTTGCATATGATAATAGTTATCAGTCCAGTATTAGTATGACATCATTTGAGGTTTTGTACGGAAGACCGTGCAACTCACCATCATGTTAATTGGAAACCGGTGAGAAATTTGTGCTTGAACCAAAAGTAATAAGAGAAACATCAGATAAGATGGCGGGAGTTCACAACGTATTTCATGTTTCCCAGTTAAGGAAGTTTGTGCATGACCCTAATGTGAATATTTCACCAAATCAGTTGGACGACATCGAGGTGGAACCCAAGGTGGTTGGGAACCACAAGGCGACTCGTATTGTCGGACACGATACGAAGCAACTTCGAAGGAAGACGGCGAAACTGGTCAAGGTTCAGTGAGGCGAGAATGAAAATGATTGTACTTGGGAAATAGAGGAGAGCATAAGGAAATCGCATCCAGAACCCTTTGCTTGGAAAGATTTTAATAGGGATAGTTATTCCCTCGTTAGTAAATCGCATGCTAGGATAGGCTTGTTGTGTTTGTTATGTATGTTTGATTGATTGCAAATAATTGATAGGCATGCGGGAACCTTTGCATATTTTGGTTAAGGAATTTCGGGGGCGAAATTTCTTAAAGGGAGGGAGAATGTAACGACCCGCAATCTACACATCGGAGGATCGAAGGATATTTATTTTGTCTTCATACGAGATCGTATGGTCTTGTAACTTTGGGGAACGACTATTGGGGTCATTTCCAATATTCACGATTTTTGCCTATTTTTAAATGAATGTTTTGCCTCTGGCAAATCTTGTTTTGCTCATAACTTTTGATTGGAATGGAGTTTTGACCTGAAAACCACTTCCGTTGGATTCAAATGATGGATTACCTTTCTGTAGACTGGCCACATTGATCAAACGGACTTATCGTTTGTGAGATATGGCTAAAATAAGGTTTGGAAGGTGAAAAACAGCTTAACTGGGCCTAATTATAGTGATTAACAACTAGGTCCATAACCCATTTCGGGATTAGGGTTATGGGGAGGCTGATAGGGTTTGGGAAATCATTTCTAATCAGTTCTCTAGCTGCCACTTACATCTCTTGATCCCTAGCCATGGCCTCCACTTTCTAAAACACCTCCAAATCACTTTCTAATTGAAGATTAAGCCAATTAGCATCAAACCAAGTCTAATCAACATCAAATTAGAGGCAAAGGCTGCTGTGTGCATTGGAATTCGTGCCATTTAAAGAATCATTTAAGATTTGAGTTTATATTTTGGCTAAGGTGAGTGATTTGCATTGTTTTTCACTAACTACGACTAACTAGGGGTGATTAGTGTTAATTATCGAAAATATGCATGTTAAAATTCTGGAAAAATATTTAGAAATTCTTAAATATTACTTTATTCCTCTGTTAGAAATTTGGGTTAATTTGGACATGTTTTGCTAATCATAAGGTTAAATCATGATTAAGGGGATTAAGGGCAAAATCATAGTTTTGGGTATGTTTGATCCATATTTGCATGTTAAATTATTGTTTTAGTGTTTATGGTTAATTATATATGTTGCTATTACTGTTTGGAATGATTTGTGATTGCATAGGAAAGTTAGATTGGTCGAAAACGCCGTCGTAAGGCGTAGATTGCTTGCTGGAAAAAGTTACAGGAAATTGGTCATTCCCGTTCGTGAAGCACCTGTCCCTCACGAACCAACCCCCAGCATCGTGCAGCACCCTCACACCCTGACTCCTAGGATGGCGAAGTATCCTCACGACCCGACTCTTAGGATGGAGAAGTATCCTCATGACCCGACCCCTAGGATGGTGAAGTATCCTCATAACGCGACCCCTATGACGGTGAAGTAACCTCACACCCCGACTCCTAGAATGGCGAAGTATCCTCACGAACAAACCCCTAAAAACGTGAAGCACCCTCACGACCAGACCGTGAGGAAGATGGCGAACCTTCGCACCCCGACCGTGAGGAAGATGGCGATCCCTCACACCCTGACCGTGAGGAATAGGGCGAACCCTAGGAGGGAAACTGTGAGGAAGGGGAGAACCCTAGGATGGCGAGCCGTAAACCGCACCAGGAAGGAAAGGGGATCACGACCCGGACTGGAGAATCATGAACCGGATCAGGATAGGGACCATGAGCCGCCTGTTTACCACGAACCCGAACTGAGAATGGAAGAAAGGTGAATAACGAACCGTGCCAGGAGGGTGACCGCAAGCCATGCGGACCATGCACCGAAGCCAAGGGAGTGACACGAGTCGAAGCTTGGCCCGAACCACGAACCGAGGAAGCTGATCACAAACCGAAGCTTTGGAGCATCACGAGTCGATATGGAGGATCACGAACTGAACTGAAGAGTCACGTGATGGGATAATGATCAAAACCTGAGATGCAAAGGTAGTCCAAATGAGAGGTTATTACTCAGGATCCCAAAGGGGATCAACGAGTTAACTTCATGAGTTGGACTTTGCTGCGGGACGCATGCAAAGGGGTTATCGATATCCATAACTTTAGTTCACTTCTGAGAGACGGATTATTGGCTATGGATCAGTGCAATGGGGTCATTGTGACTCCATGGAGCAAAGTGATCGTAGCAAAGGATTGGGTGATCGAGTGGCAAATATTGTATGCTTTACGCACTGAGTGAGAGATGTGAGGATGATTGCTATCACTATAACCCCACCCCCATTTACACTTTATGTTAGTGTTACCTTAAAGTACTGTACATCTTGTTGTGCTAACTCTTTGGTTGCAGGTCCAGGTTCAGGTATGATCGTATTATACCTATTATTGTTCTGTTTTGTTGCTTATCGCTCATATCAGACTTTTGTCGGACCCAGAGTTTTATGTCTCTTCTTATTAATCTAGGTGTTCCTAAATGAGCAGGCTAGAGATAGGTTAGGTGGTGATGCGCGAGTAGCTGTCCGGAGACGAGCAGGAGGCTTACACATAGTATTCCCATATATTCTTCCTGTGTTGTTGCGGGTCACTACTTCGAACATTAGTAGTGTACCTTCCTATTTTGCTTTAGAGGCAGTTTTAAAGTGTAATAATGATGGTTTGGATCATAAGTTGTATTTGAATTTTTCCGCTGCTATATGATTTAGTTTTCAGCTTATGCACTGTCTCACTTGTTTTATATCAAATAATGTTATTATTATATTTTGTTCCATGCACTGTGAGATATACTACAGGTCCTTTGTTGATTCATCGTCTTCTTTCTTTTCTTTTGACGATCGCCCCTTGCTGGTTGGGCATCGGCACAGCGCATTTCAAAGGAAAATGTCGGCTGGTGCGGGGCGGGCCGTCACACTTGTCCTCCTTGCCCTCTATCTCTTGGGGCGACCTTATACTCATCTATCTTTTCTTCGCGAAGCAGTTTTTCAACAACGTCTCTTAGATGACGACACTCGTTAGTAAAGTGACCGTGAGTCCCATGAAATAAACAAAATTTCCTAGTTGCGAGCTCCTTCTCGGTGGTGTCCTTGGGTGGAGGTTTCTTGTACTGTAAGACGTTATAATTATGTAGGTAGATGTTCTCTAGAGTATCATTCAATGGCGTGTATTTTTCGAAAGTCTGAAATCGAGGCCTTTTTTCGGAATTGATCCCTCGATTACTGTTCCTTTTTCCGTTGTTTCTATTCCGATTGTTATTTCCATCATTTTTGTTGCAGATGTTTACCTCGACCTTCCCTAAATTATCGTCAGACTGTTTCACGACGACATTACTTTGAATGCCTTCTCTGGATGCTCCATCAGATTTTCTCTTTCGATTGGCGTATATTTCCTCCCGTAGCAGGCGAATATTGGCCTTTACATAGAACGATTCCCTTGTAAATGGTGGTTTTCCAGCCAGATATCCTCCGAACTATGTGTTTGGATCGACCCCATCTATTAATGTCGTCAGAATGTTTGGCTCATGTGGGTCGCTTACTTCGGTAACCTCTAGGTTGAAGCGGTCTAAAGATGACTTCAAAGATTCACCCGAAGCCTGTTTGATTCTGGAATGTTCAATGGCGCTTTTAGATTTCCGGGCATGGAGTCGGAACTGGCTCATAAAACGCTTTAGTTCTTTAAAGCTCGATACCGATCGCAGAGGGAGTCGAGTGACCCACATTAATGTTCAATGGCTCTTATAGATATATCGGGAAGGGTTTGCATTTCACCACATTAGGTGTTGTTGCGGCATCCATGTATCATGCAAACCTCATCAAATGTTGTCCTGGATCTGTTTTTCCTCCATATCGATCCATTTGTGGCAGATTAAACCATCGGGGAAAATGGAAATTCAAGATGTCATCAGTGAATGGGGTGTGGCTACATTCAATGCCCCATTCTTCATTGGTGTAACTTCGGTTATCGGCCATGATCAGGCACACCATCGCTTCTACCTCGGTATTGGTTAAAGTTGGTTCAACATCCACACTCTTATTTCTTCTAGCATGCCTTGTTCCCATATCAGGTGAAATTCTTTAGTTCCGAGCTACAGCTGAACTTCCATGCCCCCATTATCCCAGTCATTCACAAGATGAGTGGGATGGAGAAGTTGTCCTTGAGTATATTTAGTGATATTGGGATCCCTGGGAAGTACGTGTGATCCTCGCATTGGTAACAACATCGGTTCTCTTAAGCTAGGATCGTCAGGTCCAAGGACACGGGTTGCGTCTTCGTGGGATTCCAGTGACCCAAAAGTTAATTGAACAAGATTCTCGGGCCTTTCATGTGGCCTTCTCTGATGTGGACACTCTTTGTCTGAAGAGGATGAGTGATCCGCCGCGAGACGATAAGTTGGGGAGGACGCTCTTTGTCCTTGAAGTTCACTTATTTCCAAACTTATAGCTTTCATGTTTTCTCGCATAAGAACGCTATAGCGCTTATGGGCCTCTAAAGCATCCCTGGTGCTGTCTAGCATATCGAGTAAGCATGAGAAATCCATGCGTGTGATGAATGCCGAGGGAGCAGGCTGACTACTAGTTGTTACGGCTAGCATTGGAGCATTTGTAGGAGCTCGAGTAGAATTACCAGCCTCTGCCACATTCAGTTCGGATCAAGTCATAGCTGCACCTTCGGTTCAGATCGGGGATAGCACTAGAAATGTTTAGGTCTCCGGTTCAGTTCGGGTTTGCATCGGCGGATCGGTTCAGATCATCAGCTTCGGTTCGGATCAGTGATGCTCCCCCGGATTGGTTCCGTCCTGAACTTTGTCCCTCGATTTGGTGACAATCATGGCATGTTGATCTTCACCCATCTCGTTTTCCCAAGCAACTTGCGGTTCTTTTCCTTTTCCTTTTCCTTTTCCTTCTCCTTTTCCTTTACCCATAAAGTCCAATTCTCTACAGATTAGTCAGAAAAATTCCAAAAATGCTGAAGAAAGTGGATTAACTTCTTTGAACTTGGGGGTCCAAATAGTAGAACGATAATCCAAAATGCTGAGAATTCAAAGTTTTCAGTGAAAGCACCAAAATGTTAGACTAAAAAGAGGTTCTAACACCCAATTGAACAATAATTTTGAATAAAATAGAAAGAAAAGCAGCAAGAATACCAAATTTATAGTGGTTCGGCGTTAAAGAGCCTACGTCCACTTTATACTTCTTTGATCGATGATTCAAATACAAATACAATGATAATTTCCTCTCTGTCTCACTAATATAACTGATAATCTCTCTCCAACTGATAGAATTATACTCCAAAAGTTTGAGTACAATCTGAATAAAGCAATGAAATTCGTTGGTATGAGAGTTAGGGTGACGATTTTGCCAAAAGAAGATCCCTTCCAATAGTACTTTGTAGGGTATATATAGGCTAAATTTCGATCCGGTTCAGTGAAACGTGGGGCTCATCGCGTGTGATTCGGGATCGGAGGCTCAGAGATGTTGCCAACACATCAGAAACGTGGGATAGTGGAGCGTAACAATTTCGACTTTATAGGATTATGGTGTGCAACTGTTGCAATCTTCAGTCTTCGGTTCGAATCGGTGGAGGAAAGAAGAGGGTTCGGATCGGACACTTGTATACCGAAATGATCCGATCAGGTTGTCTGGAATTGACCTGCTGGTTTATGTGTGTTTAAGGGGAAGGGGATCGGATCGAGGGCTCCGAACCGACCCGGAAAGCTGTCAGCTACACTCCCTACCGTTGAATATATTTGTTAATCAATTCCTTTGATTTGTATAGCCAGATCACAAAACGGGCTAACAATATATATATATATATATATATATATATGTAATTGTTGTATTATAATTGTAGTGATATGATGTATACGTGCTTATTAGGAATGAGGCTGTGCACAACAGGTCCATATTTCTCATTTTGTTACAAAAAAAGTCACTATAGCAATGAATATGTAATTTGGGTCACTGTATTTTTTTAATTACAAAGTGCAGTTATCACATGTATATAAATTCAGATAAGTCAAGACTATACCAACTAATGAGTTGTAATTCAGATAAGTCGAGATTATAACAATGAAAGATCGTTTGAGCTCTCTCAACATGCTTGGATTTGCAAAGTATATCAACTAATGAGTTGTAATCAAATAAGTTGAGATTATAACAAAGTACCTCCATCTTCTCGAAAGCATCGGTGGCTTCTTTAAGTTTCTTGGCCTGTGCATATCTTCGAAGAATGATCCTAAATGTTTCCTTTTTCAAGAGAACTTTTATCTTATCAAATCAACTAAGGTCCATACTAATCTAAATTGTTTGATTTTACTAAGTGCTTCTATGAGATGATGATAGCTTTGAGTTGTGTGTTTGAAACCCTCGTTGTTTTCTGCCCATCTGAAGAAGGCAAATGTAAGCATTCCAACATTGGTGGGCTTCCTTAATACTTCTTGAACAAGGTCTGGTGGAAAGGTAATTGACAAATCTATAAGAGACAACAATATGTTGGAATTAGAATTTACATTCAATAATATTTTGCAAATCTTGCCAGCTTCTTTAGAAATTTGCCCTGCATCTGATTTTGGGTTTCTTCAACAGCAGTAGATTCAACATAGAACTTTGTGTTTGAAGGCAAATGAGTGGATTTGTGAAAACCCATTATAAAAATGAGTTGTCTACCATAACTGGTCGTTTTCTAATAGAAATTATGTCGATTTTTATATTCAATTTACTTATATGTGCTTGTAGTTTTCTAATAAAAAATGACAAAATGCAAGATAACTTGTGATTATAAAGCACGTATAATTTATATCACTACAGTTACTATTGATTAACTATAGTAAGATAGAGAAATTTTCAGAATAGTAGACATCTTGTAACTTGAATAGTTTTCTTTATTTAGACTTAAGTACTAGATTTCCTTTCTTTAATATCATAGAACTAAAAGTCAGAATCTGTAGCTTGTAAAATAACAACTTTGTTGCCATATTTAGTAGAATTTCCATTTGGTAATCTATTTTGTTACTAATATATTTGCATTGGATATACCATTTTATTTATTAATATATTGTTATCATATGTTAAGAGGAGATGGTTAATGCTCTGTTTTGATTTCCAACATAAAACGGAGGAACTTTAGGAATGCCAGCAACTAAATCTCGAGAAAGAATGAATTTCTGAAGAAAGGCAATTCGATAGAAAGAAATTATAGATCTTTAATGAAAATGTTTGTATTTTACTATGCTTTTGAAACTGTCACATGAACAATTATTTCTATGTGTTATGTGTTTTTAATATGCTAAAACTTGAAGCTTGAATGTAACTTATCAAATATTTTAAAATGTATGTTAAGAATTTGTGTATGTGATTGTATTTTTCATTGTTTTAAGGAATGTGCTTTTAATTATTTAATTATGATATAGGGTGAATATATATATATGTATGTATGTATGTATGTATGTACATACATATTGCTGCAAATAATCAAATTGCAATTGTTTTAAACTTTTGTACTAGAATTATTTGCAACTGTTAAAAATGGTTGTATTGTCTCTTTTTTTCATTACTGCAATGGAAATTGCTAGTTGCGAAAAGGGCTTTTTGTTGTAGTGGAATTACCGACAGATATCTAAGGGGAAACAAAAGTTGAAATTATTTGTTTCTAATCCCTTGCTGCTTAGCAAGGGATCTCCGACGGAATTTTTTAAAATATATATTAAAAAATATATACCGTCGGTAAAATGTTGGTAAAAAATTTTAAAATTAAATTTAAATATTTCGATAAATGATGGTAAAGTGTTGGAGAATTAATGTTAACTTCCATCGTAAAATGATCACTAAAATATCGATGTGAAATTTACTGACCTACGTATCCGTTACAAATCCGTCACTTATACATGTTTAGTGATGGATTCGTCCGCTGCAAAATCAGTATTTTTTGTAGTGTACGACCTTCGGTATTTATAGGTTAAACTCCTTGGTGATCAAGTAATAGATGTTGTAGGATGTACATTCCTACATCTTTAGCTCTGGAGTTTTCCTCTTCCTTGGTTATGAAGTTTAGGAGATCGAGAGGCCTGTGTGGTCTTTAACAACATAACTAAACTGTGACGTTAGATTTAGGGTTGCAGTGTATATTTGATTTGTAGGAAGACTTTGGTTAGATTTTAGGTTGATTATATTTTAAAAGTTTAGACTGTGGTGATGTGTACATTTGCATACATACATACATACATATATATTACTATTCGTTAGCTTAGGGTCTTAGAATGCAGAATTTTACACTAATAAGAGCTGATGGGTATTGAATTGATAATGCGTGGGTGGGCATGCTAGGTATACAGAATATGTATACTACTTAGAACAAAGAAATCTAGCTAAAATATCACCCAGTTAATATGCAAATTCCAATACTAGGCAAAGGACTATATTCCCTAAGTTCTTGTGCATGTGTGTGTGTATATATACTTGTACATTGTCAATTCTGTGTGACATTGTCTAAGCATAAACGGACCACTACCGACAAAAATAAGAATACCTTTGTGACGAACAATGTGCCATGACCTCAAAAGTATAATAAAATAGACAAGATAACTAATGTAACACCCCGTGCATTCTATAACTGTGAAATTTACAAATTAAAGTATGATTAATTTCAAATCAAAGAACTAAGGGAAAAGGGATACGCCATTGCGTTCGTCTCGGAAAAATACGCGAGATAGAGTCCGAGTTTGCATAAAACGGATATCGTATGAAGAAGTTATGGACGAACGAAGTTGGGCGAAAAACCGAAAAGCGGGTCAGAATGCACTGGCGCACTTGGGAAGTGCGCCAGAACAAAAATGCACTGGCGCACTTGGGAAGTGCGCCAGTACATTTTTGACCTGGCGCACCTGCCAAGTGCGCCCAGGTCAAAAATGACCTGCTGGTCAGGTCTGGTCAAGTCCTGGCTGGCCAGGTCTGTGTTTGGTCGATTTTCAGAAGCTTGCTTTGTCATTAGGGCTAGGTGGCAGGCTCTAATTTGTCTCTCTTTCGAATGAATGGCTACGATCAATCCAAGCAACATCGATGGTCCTAATCAGTTCATAAACTCTATAAAAATGACCCTAGACTCTACCTAATCTATTCATTCAAAAATAAGAACGAGGCCATCATGTTGCTGAGGAACGATTAGGAGTAGCCACCAATTTGAGAGAAGATTAGGAGGAAAATTCTAAAGCATAAAGCAACTTAAACAAATCAAATCAACAAGGAGTCGCATCTCCAGTTGGAGAATTCTCCACACGATTGTAAGTAGAGTATTATTCCGGTATAAATAAATAACTGTGTTGATTTGTATACTTGATTTGTGGTGATAAGTAATTCATATTTGTGCGTTACTATGATTCTTATCGATTTGGAATGTTGTATAACGATTGGATACTCGTAAAGTATGTTATTCATTATAAAAACTACATGTTTGCGGTAGTTTTATGCAAGTATACGATTGGTTATTCGCAAAGTATGTTATTCATTATAAAAACTACATGTTTGCGGTAGTTTTATGCAAGTATACGATTGAATATTCGCAAAGTATGTAATTCATGTTGAAGTTACATGTTTATGATCGTTAAATTGAGATTCATGCAAGTGTGTGGTTTTGCTATTATGCCAACATAATGTATATTTTGTACAAAATCATTTTTTTTGTGTAATTAGGCCAAATTTGGGGTATTATGGTTCATATGAAATATTGGAATTAGCATCATGATCTATGTATTAAGTCATACTGTTAAAGTAAGCCTCTTTGTGAACTTATGAATATGACTAGCCTATATTGGATATTTTGCATAATTGAAAAACTGAATATGACTAGGCTATGTTGGATATTTTGCATAATTGAAAAACATGGCCTATATTGTTCACAAGAATTATATGATAATATATGTGACACATAGCTAGGCTAAATTTACAATCCCCTTTGCAAGTTTGTATGAATAAAGTAAAAACCATGATTTCGTTTTTAGGAATATTTATGCCATAAGTATATTTGAGCCATGGTCATGTGAATAGATTTAAAACCATGATTAAGTTGGAATAATTCTAGTGGAATTATACTTTTGTATTAGTAACAAAAGTAAGCACCTTTGTAAACATGTAGTAATCTTATAAACATGATTTGCTTATGTTTGACATTATGCCTAAATAAAAATATAGGTTTATGTTGTAGTTAAGACTATGCGTCAATAGTGACATACAATTTAGATTCTTAACTTAACTACAAGTTTACATGGTTTGATTCATGTCACTTATGCTTTATGACCAAAGTATATGTTACTACTATGCAAGTACACCAGTTTCTATTTTGTAGTTCCAACGTTATGTTGCAAGTTCATGCGTTCACATTCCCCTTTTTGTGTATGTAATCACGCTTTAAGCCTCCCCTCTTTCGCATGGCTAAGTTGGGCTTAAAAAGGTTAAGCCCAACCCATATATAATAAACGAACGTATTAAACGGGGGAAAATAACGTTGGGCTAAATTAATTAATAAATGAAAAGATAAAGTAGAGGGGCCCAAATTCAAGAATGGGTTGGGCCCATGATTGGTGTAACCTTCACACCATTGATTTTTAATAATGGGCCGCAAATATTTACATATAAGAAAATAAAGAAGAAAGACAAAATATGTAAATGTAGAACATACGATGCGTTTAACCCGAGGTTGGATTGAGTTGTGATGTAAACCTGCCCGGAACCGCCCGGCTGTCCAGTAGTCACAACAATACCTATCCAATGTGGGTGGTTAAACATGGAGCCCAATAAGGACCCGAGGTTAGACTGAGTTGTGGCGTAAGACTGCCCGGAACCAACCGGCAACAGGCAGCCACAACAATACCTGTCTAATGTGAGAGGTCAAGGCTTTAATAAGACAATTAAGGCTGAGTCAGGATTGTTAGGATTAAGTGAACTAAAGACTTAATCAAAATGGAACATGCTAAACTAAACAGACTGATTTGGGGGTTAGGTTTATGAAACACTTAACCAACTTAGCATGTTGGCTAGAAGTAGAAAACCTAGTAGCGGGGGACCCTTTTCAGCAGTAACCCTATAAGGTGTATCATGATACCCTGAAACTAGGCAGGGTGGGGCACGATTACTGGGCTGAATGTAAGAGGTCAAATCAACGGCGGTGGTGCAGCAGTGTAGGTTCTAACGGGGTGTGGGCGTGCACTCACTCCGGCGCAGAAAAATAAGGCACTGGGCACCAGTAGCATACCTGTGCATTCTAGGGTTGTGTTGGGTCGCCGCCATGGGACTTGATACACCCCATGGTGGGACCAGCATAGGTAACTACAACATCGGGGGCCGTAAGACACATGTAACTATGCGAGTAGGAGCCGATCATCGTAAAATGGATCACTTCACCCTGGTTATGGAGTGCCTATTGGGAACTAGTTTATATGGGTACAGAGATTAATATGGGGTACGATAGTATATTCGACCCTAGACAACTTAACCAAGTTTATAGTGCTTTCCCCATTTCTAGTTTATACTTATCATACCCAGTTCTTTATTCATAGACAGAGTAGTCCTCGACTTACTCAGGCTTTATGTCTGACTCTACTTTTCTTTCGTCTTCTTTTCTTCCTTCCCCCCCCCCCCCCAGGTCCACAGGGAGGGAATACTGCAGCTTGACCAGCCTTTATATCCAGCTTGAAGAGAAAGAATGTATTGCTTGGACATTTCCGTTTTGAACTATGGCTTTGGACAACAACTATGGGGCTTTTGCAGTTTATTTATGTTTTCTTTATGCTTCTTTAAATAATGTAATCAAGACAGTTATGAAGGTGTTATGTTTTTTTTTGAAAGGATGTAAGACAATCATGGTGATCTTGCTGTAACACGTATTTACTTTTATGAAATAAAAGTTGCTGCTTTTCTGCTATTTACAAATATGTGTTCTTATATCTGTCTTGTATATCTGTGACTTATACTTATAAACCTCCACCAAAATTAGGGCATTCCCTTTGAGAGTGACCCTAACGGAGGTGGGGTGTTTCAACTAATCTTGTAAAATTCCAATAGTGCTAATTTAGGGCGCAGAATAGGTCAAATAAAAAGTTGCTTATTTTCCAATTTAAAAATTACGGAAAAATTCTATAAATTAAATTAAAAATACATCTTAAAAATCTTATCCAAATTCAAAACCAATATTTTATTATATTAAATATATAATGATCTATAAACGATTCCATAGCGACTTTTGAAAATTTGATTTGGGCATAACTTATAATCTATAGGATGAAATCCCAATTTTCCACTTCCATTAGAAAAATATAGTTAAATAGATTCAAACGTTCCTTGTTTCAAAGAAATCTGACTAATAACGAATCCCGTATAATCATTTAAAGTTCAAAACTCAATATTACGAACTACCGCGATGTTACGAGCACGATTATAATTTATATTATAATTAATATGCTCAAACGCCGTTTATAAATAAATTCGTTATTTTAACCTGAATCTAAGTTCCATTAAATATCTTATATTATCCAACTTACACAATATTGCAAATTCAACTATTTCCGACTATTTCAGAGATAAAAATATTTATCATCCCAGTATTTATATTAATTAAATAACCAAAATTATTTAATTCAAATAGTTTAAATTACCGAATCAATATTCAATAATGAAATAAATTAATTATTAAATCGATAAAATCCAGGACATTAGACCAATGGTCTCTTAATTGATTTTGATTAGAAAGCTGTAACATGGATGGTGGAGCAGCGACGTCCAGATTTGCCTTCAAAGCCATTGTTTTGTGTAGAACGTCTTCAATTTGTTGGAAAAACAATGGTTGAGTCACGTACAAAGTCGATCTCTTGAAGACGTTTCAGCAATCTGTTCAATGATGCAAAACAGTTCGTACCTTTCGTCACCGCCTCCAGAATAAAACAACCTCTTCTTTAATACCAATTCGCTTGCACAAACGAATTGATCCTGATTTGCTCTCAAATTTAAAAAAAAACTATAATGCTCTTTTCTTTTGTAAAGAAAAATTTTCAATGAAGATAAGGAGGTTTTTGACGAGAGAGAAAGATGAAAAAATTGTTCTATCTTTTGCTTTGTCTATTCTATTCATTATACAGACAGAATGCCAAAAATGTAACGTATGCTATGTTAGTCGAAGGAAAGTTGGATCACAATTAATTCTATTTTAATACCATTTGTTTTTGTAACAGCTCGATAAAAAGTCATATAAATATATGACTGTTGTGCTAGTGTAACTGCTCAATCTTAATAATGGCTCATATATGTGTGTATGTGTGTGTATATATATATATATATATATATATATATATATATATCCGCTATAACTTTCAATGGCTCTATTGCAATAATTGCTCAATAATAAATTTGAAACACCCCACCTCCATTAAGGTCACTCACAAAGGGAATGTCTTAATTTTGGTGGAGGTTTATAAGTAAAAGCCACAGATAAACTCAAGACAGATATAAATACACAAATTTTAAACAGCGGAAACCAAACAGACTTTTATTTCATCAATACATGTTCAAACAAAACATTTCCATAATTGTCTCAAAATACTTCCACCATTACAACCTCATTACTGTCTTGATTATTAAAGAAGCATAAAACATAAATAAAGTGACAAAAATCCCCATAGTGATATTCAAAGCCATAATCCGAGCGAAAGAGATCCAAATCATGCATCTACGGTCTTGGAGCTTGTAAAGAGTCTGACTGAGCTGAGTTGTTTCCTCCTTGTGGACCTAAGGGGGAACGAAAGAAAAGAAGACGAAAAGAAAATAGAGTCAGACATAAAGCCTGAGTAAATCTAGTAACTCTTTAGTATGTGAATAAGAAAAGGGCATGATAGATATAAACTGAAAACAAGAAAGTGTCACAAGCTAAGGAAGTGTCGCTTAGAACCGAATATACTATCGCACCCACACTATATCTCTGCACCTACTTGAGCTTATTCTAACTGGCACCCCATGCTGAGGGTGAAGTGATCCCTAGTTTTATTTAAAGATCGGCTCCTACTCGCGTAAATAGGTGTCATACGGGCCCCAAGAATTGTAGATACCTATGCTGGTCACACCATGGGGTGTATCAAGACCCATGGTGGCGGCCCCGACACAACTTCTAGAAGGTATAGGTTATACTACTGGTGCCCCCAGTGCCCTGTTTGTCTGCTCCGGAGTGTGTGCACGCCCGCACCCCATTAGAACCTACACTGTTGCACCCACCGTCGTCGCTTTGACCGCTTACAATCAGCCCAGTAATCGTGCCCTACCCTGGCTAGTTTCAGGGTGCCATGATACCTAACTTGGGTTACTGCTGAAATGGGTCCCTCGTTACTAGGATTTTCTAGTCAAACATGTTAAGTGGTTAAGTGTCTGTATTAACCAAACCCCACCCACCAATTCTTGTTAACATGTTGAATTTGGTTAAGTGTTATAGTTGACTTAACCCTACCATCTGTCCTTAGCCTCTTAGAGCACCTGACCACTCACATTAGACAAGTATTGCTATGGTTTCTGGATGTGCCGGTCGGTTCCGGGCAGGTTTACACCTTAGCTCAGTCTAACCTCTGGTCCTTATTGGGCTCAATGCTTAACCGCCCACATTGGATAGGTATTGTTGTGACTACTGGACAACAGGGTGGGTCCAGGCAGGTTTACATCACAACTCAATCCAACCTCGGGTTAAGCATGTCGTGTTTTCGAAATTTACATATTTTATTACTTCTCAATTTTATATGTAAATGTCATATCTTTTATTCTTGGTATATCAATTCATACTGCTTAAATGTCATTGTCGTTGGCATGTGCCAACCATGCCAACATATTTTTTTCATGTTTTACACCCAACGTTATTACCCCCGTTTGTACGTTCGCAATATTATAACAAATGTTGGGCTTGACACAATTCAGCCCAACTTTATAAACGTGAGAAAAGGGGAAATCAAGCACATGTAACATTTACAATACATAAAGGTGTGTGGCGCATGAACTTGCAATTTAGCGATTCACTAACATAAATGATGGGTCATGTGAACTTGCATTCAAATCAAAGTATAACTAAGTAGGTAAAATATGAAATGGCATAGTTTAGGCTAATACAAACTTGTGTTTAAACATGTTTAACTTGGCATAATGTCAACCACAAAATTAGCATGTTGTATATTCACCAAAATGTCCAATTATAACATCTAATCACATAGCCTATTTCAACATGAACTTGCATAGTTTATGAAACCCAAACGATACTTAACATAGATCCAATTATTCTTGCAAATAAACATAAGAATGATATCATAGGTTTTGGGTCACATAGGCATAAAAGGTTTCAAATCTAGAGCATGTTTACAAAAGCCTTAATTTAGACTTAGTGAATGTATATAGTCCATGCCATAGGCATAAACATAAAGGGGTCAAATTCTAGTTTTTGCCACAAACTTGCAAGTGCCATTGTTTTCATATACAATTGTTCAATAGGCTTGCATCAATCAAATTAGCCACAAATATCAATACACAAGTCATAACAGAATCCTTACAATACACAGAATTTATATCATACAATAACACAATTCTATTTTCATTTACATCGAATCACATCAAAGTTTTTATTCATATTCTGAAAGGTCACTGTACTTACAACGAATGCAGAATCTTGAATTCTGGATTCTGAATTCTGAAATTGAGATGCGCTCCTTTGGGTAGATTAACGTTGCGTTGATTAATTTGATTAAACTTTTATCTTCTTCTTAATTTGATTCGTCTCAAGGCTTTTCTCTCTTGACGGCTATGCTCATTCCTCCTGGCAGCATGACGACTCCCATCTTATTTTTTTTGTGTGAATTTTCAGTTGAGACTTAGGGTGTATTTATAGATTTTTAAATTGTTTTGAGCCATTAGATGAAGATAAGAGGAATCTAGACCATACAAAGTTCAAAGAGCGAATCAAGAGGTGACATGTCAGCCCTAGTGACACACCGAGCCACAGAAATTCGAGCCAGAGCCAGACCCAGCCAGCCAGGTCGACCAGGTAGGTCGACTGGTAGGTCGACACCCAGATCGACACTATGGTCGACTTGGGGTGGCCAGGTCGACACCATGGTCAACCTGGCCTCTGGGTGGGAATTTTCCCGCCCAACCCAGTTTGAACCTGTTTTTCGAATTTCGAATTTTAAACTGAGCTGTTTGATTTTAAATTTTATTCTGAAACTTCCGAAGGTCATAACTCCTTCATACGGAGTCCGATTCGCGCAAACTCGGACTCTATCTCAAGCAGAATTCCGAGACGAACGCAATGGCGTAACCCATTTCCCTTTGTTCTTTCATTTATAATTAATTACACTTTTATTTGTGAAGCTTAATGTTATAAAATTCACGGGGTGTTACATTCTCCCTCCTTAAAAGAATTTCGTCCCCAAAATCTTCAAGTTAGGAAGAATGTATATCCTACCACCCAACAGTCCATCTACTCAACCAACAAACACAGGCATCCACTGTCCTTAAAAGACTTCTAATGCTTCGTGATCATATGCATAGTGTGTGTACATGTCCTTATCTAATGCAGAAATCAGGCGGTCTACTAATTCAGTTGACCTCCTTAATGCGAATCATGTAAGTGTCATGAATCCATTATGTATGCAAATTTTTCCTATTCATAATTCTACATGAGTGCACAACTTATCCATACAAATGCGACGACCATATGGCAGCATATCAAGTTTCAACCATATACAAATGAGAATACATATATGCATATGCAATATGAAGTGACTGGGCCAATTTATAACCTAGGGTGTGTGTGTATATGCATCCACGAGCAACCACTAGCAATCACTAGCAACCATTTGCAGCCACCATCCATAACATGTTTTCAAATACATGTTTGCATCTATTTGTTTTCTACCTAAGGAGTTAGGTAAAGGACCGAAGAGATATACCTAAAAAGATAGATAAAGCATAACTTAAGTAAAAAGAGAGATCAAAGATGTACCCTCAAAAAGAAGAGGTTAGGCTTCTGTCCTCAGTTTCCCAAGTTGCGTCTTCCTCGGCGTCGCTCCACTGAACTTTAACGAGTTTGACTTCGCGGTTGCGTAGCTTTTTCACTTCAGTTCCTAAGATGCGGGTTGGAACTCTCCTCACAGTTGCTTCACATTCCATTTCGGCTTCTTCTAGAATGTTAGGTTCCACCACTTCCGCAGACTCATGCAAACACTTCCGGAGGTGAGAAACATGAAAGACGTTGTGAACTTCGGCCAGTCTCTCGGGTAGCTCTAATCTATAGGCCATCTTCCCAACCTTCTCGATGATAGAGAACGGTCCTACAAATCTTGGTGCTAGCTTTCCTGCGGACCCAAAGAGAACGATGTTCCTTAAAGGGGATACCTTAAGGAAAACCCTGTCCCCAACCTCAAACTCAAGTTCGGTCCTTCTTCTGTCGGCGTAGGATTTTTGTCTGTCTTGGGTTGTCTTCATCCTTCTCCGTATCAAGTCCACTTTCTCTGAAGTCTCTCGAATCATGTCTGGCCCAAGCATAAGCTTATCTGTAGACTCCCACCAACAAGTTGGTGATTTGAATGGTCTTCCATATAAGGCTTCGAAGGGTGCCATACCGATGGTAGCTTCGTAGCTGTTGTTGTAGGCGAATTCCACTAAAGGAAGTTGATCCTCCCATGTCCCTCCAAAGTCAAGAACGCAAAGTCTCAAAAGATCCTCTAAAACTCTATTCACCCTTTCTGTCTGGCCATCGGTTTGGGGGTGATAGGTCGTGCTTAAACATAACTGTGTGCCTACAGCTTCTTGCAGACTTCGCCAAAACTCACTTGTGAAGATAGGGTCTCGATCACTAACAATGCTGGAGGGTATCCCATAGAGTCGAACTATTTCCTTGAGATAAAGAGATGCTAGAGATGCGGCAGTCCTTATACTCTTGATAGGTATAAAGTCGGCGCTTTTAGTAAGCTTATCCACTATTACCCAAATGCTAGTATTGCCTCTTCTCGACCTAGGTAGTCCATCAATGAAATCCATTGAAATGCTATCCCACTTCCACTGTGGGACCTCTAAGGGATGAAGTAGTCCTCCAGGCTTCTTCTGTTCCGCCTCGACCCGTTGGCAGGTCATGCACTTAGAAACAAAATTTTCCACGTCCTCTTTCATACCGCTCCAAAAGAAAGTCCTTTTTATATCCTTGTACATCTTATCAACGCTAGGGTGTATCGTCATCTTGGAATGACGCGCTTCCTCGAGAACCTTCTTTGTCAACTCCCTTGCTTGTGGGACGCATAATCTTCCATCTCGCCTCAGCCAACCCTTATCATCGATGGCGTATCTACTGAGGTGACCAGAAGTCTCACCCCTAATAAGTTTATCAATCACATCAACAAGCTGAGGGTCTTCACGTTGTGCAACCCCTATTGAGTCTAAGAGATTAGGGTGTACTTCGAGAGATGCTAACAAACCCGGTACAAAATCGAAAGAGGACCTAAAGTTAAAACTGGCTATATACTCCAAGCTTTGCCTTTCCACAAAGAGCAGGCTTAAGGTTAGTTTCTTTCGGCTCAACACGTCTGCTACTACGTTGCCTTTTCCGGGAGTATAGGAAATTTCAAAGTCATACGAGGCAAGAAACTCCATCCATCTTTGCTGCCTCAAGTTAAGATCCTTCTGGGAGAAGAGATATTTCAACGATTTATGGTCAGTGTATAATTCGAACTTCTCACCTAGGAGATAATGGCGCCAAGACTTAAGCGCAAAGACGATGGTGGCTAACTCAAGATCATGGGTTGGGTAGTTCTTTTCATGAACTTTCAATTGTCTTCCGCCATAAGCTACTACCCTTCCTTCTTGCATTAGAACAGCGCCTAGTCCCGTTCCACATGCATCCGTGTATACTGTGAACATTTTGCTTCTGTCAGGCAGAGTTAGAACTGGGGCTGTTGTAAGAGCCCTTTTTTAATCGTTGGAAAGCAAACTCGCAGTCCAAATCCCAAGTGAACGCCAGATTCTTCTTTGTTAGCCTTGTGAGTGGGGCCGATATTTTCGCGAAATCCCTAATAAACTTTCGGTAAAAACCAGCTAGCCCAAGAAAGCTTCGAACTTCGATTGCATTTCTTGGTGTCTTCCAATCTTACGCTGCCACCACTTTCGCGGGGTCCACAGCCAACCCCTCTTTGGACACTATATGCCCAAGAAATCTTACCTCCTTTCTCCAAAAGTGGCACTTGGAGAATTTGGCTTTAAGCTGATGTGTACGGAGAGTTTCTATGATTTCTTTCAAATGCTGAGCATGCCCTTCCTTATTCTTTGAGAAGATTAAGATATCATCTACGAAGACAACCACAAATTTGTTGAGGAATTCTCTGAACACCCTGCTCATTAGGTCTACGAAATAAGCGGGTGCGTTTGTCAAGCTGAAAGGCATGACAAGCCACTCGAAGAAACCGTCTGGGGTTCTGAACGACGTTTTATCAATGCTATCTTCAGCTACTCTTAGCTGATGGAACCCAGTTGCCAGATCAACTTAGGAGAAGACCGTCACACCTACAAGCTGATCAAACAAATCATCGATTCGGGGAAGAGGGTGCCTATTTTTCTTGGTCAATTTGTTTAACTCCCTATAGTCGACGCAAAGGCGAAGCGAACCATCCGCTTTGGTTGCGAACACCACTGGAGCACCCCATTCCGAAATGCTCCGTCTAATGAACCCATTTTCGAGAAGTTCTTTAACCTGCTTACTGTGCTCCTTTCTTTCATTTGGAGCCATGTGTCTGACAGGTAAAGCTATAGGCTTTGCATTATCCACAAGATATATGCGGAAGTCTATTTCCCACCCCGGAGGTAAGCCCTTAACCTCCTCAAAGACATCCGGATATTCTCGGACTACTCTAACTGATTGCAAATTCTCATCAGAAGCATCATGCGACTCTAGATAACTAAGCATAACAACATTCAAGGGATTACAAGAAATTTCTAGAGTGTTACCAAGCCGAGTCAAGAGTCTAACTACTCTTTTCTCACAATCAAGGATAGCACCATTACTGGATAACCAGTCCATGCCTAAGATCAAACCATATCCCGAGAAGCCCAAAACAAAGGCATTACAACTAAACTCAACGCTGATAATAGAGATCTTCAAACCCAAACAAACCATTGACAAGTAAGCGGAGCCCCCAATTGGATTTGAAACTACTAAGGGATCCTCTACCATACTAGTGTCTAGATGCAGAGATTCTACTAAGGCTGATGAAATAGAAAAGTGTGATGTGCCAGAGTCAAAAAGTGTGCGAACTGGATGATCATAAAGACAAACTACACATTCTACAGAAATATTACTACCTCGTTCCTGCTGAGGTGCCACTAGCGCATGAACCTGACACCCTGAAGTGGATCCGGCTTTCTGTACCTGCCCTTTCTTCTTTGGGCAGTCCCTAGTCATGTGTCCAGCCTTACCGCAATGGAAGCAAGTAGCACTCATCTTCCTCTTCTTCTTTCTACAGTCGTTCATCACATGTCCAACAATTCCACAACAATAACATTTCCTTTTCTCATGTGTCTTGTTATTATTGTTGTGGTCCTTTTCTCCTTGACTATTATCCATCTTCTTGTTCGGCGATTCTTTCGGTTGTTGGTTCACGTAGAGGAGGAGGAGGAGGAATAAAAGCATCTGTAGCTGGGAAGCAAGGTCCCCAGGCATGCTGAAATAGAAAGGAAAAATTCAAAATGAAGGATAGAGAGAGATAGTGCATATGGCTTTGGGGGATTTTGTCTCTTTATAAATATAACAAGTTTTCTTGAAAAATGCTTCTTTAAACTTTCTTTTTGAAAACAATTTCAAAAACTTTTATCTTATCCGGTAAACCTATGCTCTGATACCAAGTGAAACACCCCACCTCCATTAAGGTCACTCACAAAGGGAATGCCTTAACTTTGGTGGAGGTTTATAAGTAAAAGCCACAGATAAACTCAAGACAAATATAAATACACATATTTTAAACAGCGGAAACCAAATGGACTTTTGTTTCATCAATATGTGTTCAAACAAAACATTTCCATGATTGTCTCAAAATACTTCCACCATTACAACCTCATTACTGTCTTGATTATTAAAGAAGCATAAAACATAAATAAAGTGACAAAAATCCCCATAGTGATATCCAAAGCCATAATCCGAGCGAAAGAGATCCAAATCATACATCTACGGTCTTGGAGCTTGTAAAAAGTCTGACTGAGCCGAGTTGTTTCCTCTTGGTGGACCTGGGGGGGAATGAAAGAAAAGAAGACGAAAAGAAAATAGAGTCAGACATAAAGCCTGAGTAAATCTAGTTACTCTTCAGTATGTGAATAAGAAAAGGGCATGATAGATATAAACTAAAAACAGGAAAGTGTCACAAGCTAAGGAAGTGTCTCTTAGAACCGAATATACTATCGCACCTACACTATATATCTGCACCTACTTGAGCTTATTCTAACTGGCACCCCATGCTGAGGGTTAAGTGATCCCCATTTTTATTTAAAGATAGGCTCCTACTCGCGTAAACATGTGTCATACGGCCCCCAAGAATTGTAGATACCTATGCTGGTCCCACCATGGGGTGTATCAAGACCCATGGTGGCGGCCCCGACACAATTTCTAGAAGGCATAGGTTATACTACAGGTGCCCCCAGTGCCCTGTTTGTCTGCTCCGGAGTGTGTGCACGCCCGCACCCCGTTAGAACTTACACTGTTGCACCCACCGCCGTCGCTTTGACCGCTTATAATCAGCCCAGTAATCGTGCCCCACCCTGTCTAGTTTCAGGGTACCATGATACCTAACTTGGGTTACTGCTGAAACGGGTCCCTCGTTACTAGGATTTTCTAGTCAAACATGTTAAGTGGTTAAGTGTCTGTATTAACCTAACCCCACCCATCAATTCTTGTTAACATGTTAAATTTGGTTAAGTGTTATAGTTGACTTAACCCTACCATCTGTCCTTAGCCTCTTAGAGCACCTGACCACTCACATTAGACAGGTATTGCTACGGTTACTGGATGTGCCGGTCAGTTCCAGGCAGATTTACACCATAGCTCAGTCTAACCTCGGGTCCTTATTGGGCTCAATGCTTAACCACCCACATTGGATAGGTATTGTTGTGACTACTGGACAGCCGGGCGGGTCCGGGCAGGTTTACATCACAACTCAATCCAACCTCGGGTTAAGCATGTCGTGTTTTCTAAATTTACATATTTTATTACTTCTCAATTTTATATGTAAATGTCATATCTTTTATTCTTTGGTATATCAATTCATACCGCTTAAATGTCATTGTCGTTGGCATGTGCCAACCATGCCAACATATATTTTTCATGTTTTACACCCAACGTTATTACCCTCGTTTGTATGTTCGCAACATTATAACAAATGTTGGGCTTGACACAATTCAGCCCAACTTTATAAACGTGAGAAAAGGGGAAATCAAGCACATGTAACATTTACATTACATAAAGGTGTGTGGCGCATGTACTTGCAATTTAGCGATTCACTAACACAAATGATGGGTCATGTGAACTTGCATTCAAATCAAAGTATAACTAAGTAGGTGACATATGAAATGACATAATTTAGGCTAATACAAACTTGTGTTTAAACATGTTTAACTTGGCATAATGTCAACCACAAAACTAGCATGTTGTGTATTCACCAAAATGTCCAATTATAACATCTAATCACATAGCCTATTTCAACATGAACTTGCATAATTTATGAAACCCAAACGATACTTAACATAAATCCAATTATCCTTGCAAATAAACATAAGAATGATATCATAGGTTTTGGGTCATGTAGGCATAAAAGTTTCAAATCTAGAACATGTTTACATAAGCCTTAATTTAGACTTAGTGAATGTATATAGTCCATGCCATAGGCATAAACATAAAGGGATCAAATTCTAGTTTTTGCCACAAACTTGCAAGTGCCATTGTTTTCATATACAATTGTTCAATAGGCTTGCATCAATCAATTTAGGCCACATATATCAATACACAAGTCATAACAGAATCATTACAATACACAGAATTTATATCATACAATAACACAATTCTATTTTCATTTACATCGAATCACATAACAGTTTTTATTCATATTCTGAAAGGTCACTATATTTATAACGAATGCAGAATCTTGAATTCTGAATTCTGAAATTGAGATGCGCTCCTTTGGGTGGATTAATGTTGCATTGATTAATTTGATTAAACTTTTATCTTCTTCTTAATTTGATTCGTCTCTAGGCTTTTCTCTCTTGTTGGTTATGCTCACTTCCTCCCTGGCAGCATGACGACTCCCATCTTATTTTTTTGTGTGAATTTTCAGTTGTGACTTAGGGTGTATTTATAGATTTTTAAATTGTTTTGAGCCGTCAGATGAAGACAGGAGGAATCTAGACCATACAAAGTTCAAAGAGCCAATCAAGAGGTGACATGTCAGCCTTAGTGACACACCGAGCCACAGAAATTCGAGCCAGAGACAGACCCAGCCAGCCAGGTCGACCAGGTAGGTCGAATGGCAGGTTGACACTATGGTCGACCTGGGGTGGCTAGGTCGACACCATGGTCGACCCTTTGGTTGACCTGGTCTCTGGGCGGGAATTTTCCCGCCCAGCCCAATTTGAACCTGTTTTTCGAATTTCGAATTTTAAACTGAGCTGTTTGAATTTAAATTTCATTCTGAAACTTCCGAAGGTCATAACTCCTTCATACGGAGTCCGATTCGTGCAAACTCGGACTCTATCTCAAGTAGAATTCCGAGATGAATGCAATGGCGTAACCCATTTCCCTTAATTCTTTCATTTAGAATTAATTACTCTTTTATTTGTGAAGCTTAATGTAATAAAATTCACAGGGTGTTACAAAATTCTTTGTAACTGTATTTTTATTTAAAATAAATTCATTACATATACAGAACATTTCCAACAATAATTATTTGAATTAATAAATTCAGCACTCCACCTTAATTCAAATATCATATATCTCCAAAAATCACCAAACATGTCATCACTAGCTCTTTCTCATCTCCAAATTTATAATCCTTAAATTCAAGAGTCAAGACCACTAGGTAGACCTTGCCTTTTTCCAAAGAACAGTGGCACTCAATTGATTTTTGGGCTACAATCACACCCAATCGATTTGAATGAGCTACGACCACACCTTCTAAATTTATAAACACAAACCACCACATGCAAAAGATGCATCTTCCACCTGAGGTGCACCACGCAAAACTGACGATCGTAAAAGCGTTTTGTAACACCACAAAGATCTCCATCTTATGGATTTTCCAAATCGATGCCATTCTTTCACTTGACCTAAGCTCTTCCCTCGATTACCCTGGATCCTTCGAGCATCATCAACGCGAAGACCTCTGTATGAAACAGGAACTGAAACATCATGGCATTGGCGAACCAAAATAATTGCCTTTTTCTTCGTCTTCTTCCATTTTTCCTCATCCATATTAAAGAGCTTCTTCTCATCTCCATCAGCGGAATCATGAAGAACATTATGATATAGAGCATCCACTATCTTAGGCTTTCAAATCCCAATTTTTTTCCATCAAAAATAGCCATCATTGAAAACAACATCATCTCCAACATCTACATTCGTCAATCTAAAATCACTCCAAACTATACGATGATCTAAGCTCTGATACTAATCTGTTATGCAAAAATTGCACAAAATGCTCTAATACTAATCTGTTGGGGTTTTATGCGCAACGGAAAAGACAAAGAACCACAAAAAAGGATATTTTTCACCCAATCACTTAAAGATAAATTTGATTGAAAATAACAACACAATAGATCGGAAATAACAGCAATACACAAATATTTCATCTAACCACCCTCTTTATTGATTCACCATAAATTTGTTCACACTATATGGAATAAAGCCGAAATAAACAAAATATAATTGAATCAATAACCAGATTGAGAAAGGGAGAGTATATCTGGATGACTACAAATATTGTTGTTGAAGAAGAACAACGAAGAATGATGAAAAACCCTTGAATCAGCTTGGAGGCATCAATTGCGTTTATTAGTAGTAAATAGGAATAGCTTCTTTAAGCCCTAACTACTTCATTTTCCTTTTCAAGGCACAATCCTTGGAGGCACACAACTCTCCAGATATTCTCACATGGTTTTTGGTTGTTTTGATCTAACCAAGAAGGCTGCATATATATGACCCAAATTGCCTCTTCAAAATATCTCTAGAATATAATCTTTTATTCTTTTCTTCTATGATAAAATCAACCAATAAAATCAATTAATTGATCAATCGATCAAATCAATTAATTGATTACATTCATCATCAAAAAATATTTGAATCAACAAATTCAACAAGTTTAATATTTATTCTTAAGTTGTAACATCTAGTTTTTGTGTTAGTTTGAATTTTTTTTAGTGATTTTAAGTTTTGATGATATTCATGGAGAAGCTTACTAAATCTGTAAAAAAAAAATCTATTAGATTCATGATATTAAGACTTCATAATTTCTACAAACATCATTTTTTGTAGTTCACGCTTGCATTAAATTTTCTATAAATTGATTTCCTGCGACTTGATTTGTTTTTCTACAGAATGAATATGATTAACATATTGAAAATAAATGATATACACAGATATAAAGGAAAAATTTAGGTTTTGAATTTATAATCCATAGTTGAAATATCTAAAAAAAATGGTAGACTAACTTTTTTATTAATTAATATGCGAAAGAACTTTATTTCTTAAACCTCATTTTTAAGCAATATAATGTTTTGTAATACTTATAAACGAAGTTTATTTGCTAGACCGTATAGTTAAGTGACTAATATTCAATAATATTTACAGAGGTTTATTTATTATACTTAAATGATACTAAGATTTGATAATATTTGCAGATGGAAAATTGTATTTGAACAAAAAAAAATCCAAATTTAAGGAGAATTTTATATTTGTAAAAAGAACAGGGATTCAAATTTTACGGGAATTTTATATTTGAAAAGTAAGTTAAATCCATTTTCCAAAGTGATATTATGTTAGAAAGACGTTTTTAGTAGTTCATGTTGATATCAAAAAATTGTATCATCAAAAGTAATACAATTATCAATAAAGATGTCTCCACTAAGTATGAAAACAACATGTGTGTTTATGAAATGCATATGTATTAATTATTTGTGCATCCTATTTTCATAACACAAACTTGCAACTCCAATGTATAGATTGGTGTACAAGAATATATCTATGGTTCTTGCATGCAAAATTTTTGATTCAATGCCATTTAGTTTTAAGCATGCAAATCAACCGCTCTCTAAAATCTTTAGATCCAGCAGCGTTTTGTTTCGAAACTCTAGGCATGTTCTTTTTTATAATAAGTTTCGATGAGGCTAGTCCATTTAGTGTGTTTTTCCCATAGACAAATATCTATATAATAAAATCCCTCCCCCCCCCCCCCCCCCCCCGGGACAAACAACAAGACAAAGAGGGGGTGAGATTTAATATTGAAACATATATCAAGCGGCTATTAACGGTACACGTTTCCTCGAATGCAAAACAGAAATAAATGGACCTACTTAATTGGTAATTAAACCACGTCCTTTTGATTTCTATCCATTTTCCCACGATTCATTACCGGTAATTACTTCTCTTTCTATTTATTCAATTCCACATTAATTTTTTTCCAACGAACCCTTCAAAATCATTTTTGAGTCTTCTCCATCGCTCCAGCAAGGATCTTATTCTCCAAAACGAAAAAAATTGTTTTCAATTGGATAGAATAATTAACGTAGAATATGCATTAATTTTATAAATCATTGTTTGAAAGTTTTCAATTTTTACACATGTCCTATATTTGGAAATCCTAAAAACCATATTTTACTTTGTTATCAAAATATACTTTCATTCCATATTCACTGCACATTTCGAAATTGGCATATTTTAGGATTTATCAGTTAAATTTGATATTTTTTGTAATTCCTTATTTGTGTAAGCAATTAATGGTACCTTTATAAAGAAAAAATAGGTGGAACATTAACTTATATAACATATGCAATAAACTAATGCATTAACATTAACATAAATTGACAACAATTTGTTCCACCGGTCAGTTTTTTTTTTTTTTTACTATAATTAGGCCATCACATTAACAATCAATTTATTAAATGCAGATTGGTTTTATAATGTTTTCAACATAACTTATGGGAAAAAAAATTATTCAAGCTAACAGGTTATCACCATGTACATAAAAAAATAATCCAAACTATGGTTAGATAACCCTGCATCACTAATATGATTTAACTTAATGGATTTTATATTATTTGTGCTTCCTGAATCACTACGTTTGAAACGACATCGCTTTGTATTTTTTGGTGTTCAATATGAAAACAAATTGCTAATTGGCATCGCTCTATAGTACGATTCAGTTTCTTTTAATTTCAAGTGTTTTTTTGGTGATTTTTCCCATCTAGACATGCAAAAGCAAAAGCTGCCATTGTAGAGGGCATATTTATCGCCATTTGTGTAATTCCTTATTTGTGTAAGCAATTAATGGTACCTTTCTAAAGACAAAATAGGTGGAACATTAACTTATATGACATATGCAATAAACTAATGCATTAACATTAACATAAAGTGACAACAATTTGTTCCACCAGTCAGTTTTTTTTTTAAACTATAATTGGGCCATTACATTTACAATCAATTTATTAAATGCAGGTTGGTTTTATAATGTTTTCAACGTAACTTACGGAAAACAAATTTATTTAAGCTAACAGGTTATCACCATGTACATATAGAAACAGTCCAAATTATGGTTAGATAATCCTGCATCATTGCACTTGATTTGTTGTCACCATGTACATATAGTTTATCTCCTCTAAGAAAAAGGTACCGCCTTTGGTATGTTTGCATGTCATAATAGGATATATATTTTTTATGTTCATTAATGATAACGAGAATGATAGATGCTAAAATTTATAATGTAATCGTTTCAATCTTAGGCAAGGAACTGTTAAGGAGGAAAAGAGACATTCTACATGTTAGTCAAAGCAAGCAAAGTTAACGTTGTTTTGGAGCTACTGTCTTAGATCATATGCCACATGAAGTCAAGCCATCTGGATATTACATATATGTGATGCGTCATTTGTTTTCGTCTCATTATGTTATTATAAATGCTGCCATGTTATTCTACAAGTTAGATTAATTGTTACTCCATGATTGATGTGTTGATATATGAATTCAATTTTTTTGTTTTATGTGCAGGATTAACGTGTATTCTTTTGGATAGCCAATTGATTTAATTAATAACATATACTTTATATCTTAGCTTGCAAGCCGTATAATCAGTAAGCTCTCCTCTTCTTTTCAAATATGTTTCCATAGCCATTGTTTGATCAATTACACCACTTGATCAAAATAAAAATTTATCGCTGGGAATAAAAGAACTGCACCTTTATCCTACCATATTATATAAAGAAAGCTGTTGCATGCGTGTCATTTAATGCATACACTATTGCATGTTGTTTTTTCATGCAGTTTTGTCTTCTTTTCTAACATACAGTTAGTATAGATGTAAAAAAAAGGATTGAAACATAACACTAAACCACAGAAAATTACTTTAACTCGCTGTGTTTCAGAAAAAAATACAAAATCCTATTCATTATATATTAATAGAATCAATTAGTAGACGTATAAGCCCACATTTGTTCACATACGGCTTCCACTCACTTCTCTCATTTATTTATATTTTTTGACTTCTTTCTCTGCTACAAATACTAATTTATAGAATATAAACGCATGTTGTAACATATACAAACTCTCCATAATATCACCTGAATTTTACCTGCCATAACTTTGGACGTAATGATGATATATAATTTAACCTTTCATAACTCTTCATAATCCCTTTTCATAAACTCTCCTTGATTATATTTCTTCTTACTGAATTAATAGTTTTATTCGTACTTTTTTCATGTATTGAATCTTTATATTCTTTCGCTTTCATTTTGCATTCTTTTGTCATATTCTTCCATCCTTTATTACTTACGTGCTATAATTGAATAATATTACATTCAATAACATCCAATTTTCATTACATTACCTGCTACAACCAAAAATTTAAACACAATATTACTACACACATAAAAAAACATTTCACGAACATCATTCCACACGCAAAGTGCGTGCCAAGACCACGCGCATGCAAACTACAACACCCCGTACTCTATGCTTCCGTGCAAACTATAACACGCCGTACTCTATGCTTCCGTGCAACGCACGGGTTTCCACTCGTAGGGCTATAAATGAATGCAGATAGTGTTGTATCTACATTCGTATCCACTATCCTAGGATATTTCAAAAGCAATATTTGCATCCGTTAAGTTAAACATGATAGGCGGACATGAATATTCGTAAATATTTGCATTCGTCAAGTTAAACATGATTTTCTCACATCGATGATTGATAATAATTAACAATTCCATAGTTGTTTAAACCGACTAATAATTGTTTGAAGTCTAAGAGTTAAATATAATCTGAAAATAAAAATGTATATGGATAGATATTTTTCGAATACGGATGGTAACATATTCGTATTCGTATACGGAAACATTTTCGATTATCGGATTTCTGTATCCACTTTTCGAATATTGAATATTTTTTGTACTTTCATGTACGAGTACGAACAGATTTTTGAATTTTTCGAGTACTCAATGAAAATCACGCCTTCCTTGTATCAAAAATGAACAGTGGTAATGGGAAAAAAAAGTACACAAGACAAAATGTGGACTAGAAATAAAGAATTTAATGAGTATGCCCAAATGGCACAAATCTTTTGGGCATCTGAATTTTCCATTAGACCTGCCACGTGTTAAAGTCGCTTAGTATGTTTTGTGGCTGAATAAGAACTTTTTTTTTTTTTCTGTTTCTTTTTGAAAATGAATAAAACCTTTCCCTCTTGCTTTTCTCCATGCCTAGCAGTCGGTGTTGCTAAATTTTTTGTCCAACTTCAATTTTACAAGGTAGAAAAATCGATTTTCCAACTTAATCGCTCTTTATAAACCCCGATTTCATCTTTTCTGTCATTTGCAATTTGGAACCTCAAGTATGAAATTAAATTTACAGTTACAGGTGGCAATGGAGTAGATGAAGACGAGTAAGGTGAAATTAGGCGAACTCTTCCATGTTTCTTTTAGGTATATTTCGTTCATAAATTCGAACGCGGTTTATCAAAATGTTATTAGTTCTCGTAGTTGAACGTAGGTGTTTTTTTGGTCAGTTTCCTTGATTGTTTGCTTTTACGATAATTATAGTGAATCTCAGTTTGTTACTTAGGGTTGAATTGATCTTACTAACATTTAGTCTATAACATGGCCTGTTTACTTAATTGCACTGGACTTCAGAATTTGATCAGCATGAAGTATTGGACGGCCACTGATCAACTTTAGAAGAACCTAGAGCTGTTGCATCGTTACTTTTATAATGCAAGAATTGTTAGTTTTTCTTTTCTTTTCATATATTGCAAATTGAAATGATGAATTGGAATCGAAATAGTTGGTATCCAAGTAGCACTAGAGATTCATTTTGTTAGAGTGTGTCAACTCGTATACATACATCATGTGCATAAAAAGAAGGAGCTTGGTTCGATAGCTAAACTACTTGAAGGGAGCGTGGGTCAAAGGAAAGATCGTTAGGGTTGTCTCATAGGTTGCAAGTTGGAGCTCGCGAAGATGCCAAATGATGTATCCAGTTTCCACTAGATCCACATCATTGTTGTATGTTTATTCCAATTCAACAAAATCCATTAATGCGCGTCCATGTGGTTCAAACTTAAGGACCAGAAATATTGTCAGATTGCTTGAACCTTGAACTTAGGACAATACCCTTACCTTGTTGATTTCTTTTAAAATAGGTAAGGTTTAATTAATTCTTACATCACGTTAGCTTAAGATGAGTACTAAAAAACCATAATTTAGTCGGCTAGTGGTAAATACCGATGTTTTATGTGGATCTGTTGTTAGTAGTATTAAACTATTAAACCGTAGCAGTCGAAGAGCATTAAGTGCTTTAGCAATGTTGGAAAAACAATGGCTGAGTCACATATAAAGTCGCTCTCTTGAAGATGTTTCGACGATCTGTTCAACGGTGCAAAGCATTTTGTACCTTTCGCCGTCATCTCAATGATAAAACAGTTACGTCTTCGATATCAATTTGCTGCACCAATGATTTGAGTCTGATTTGCAATCAAATTAAAAAATTGTACTGCTCTTTTTTTTTTTTATTGTGAAAAAAATTGTTAATGAAGATAAGGAGCTCTTTGAAGAGAGGGGAAGATGTAAAAATTGTTCTAAATATTGCTCTATTCCATTTCCTATATAGACAGAATGCAAAAATGTAATGTTCGCTATGTTAGTGGAAGAAAAGTTGGATCACAAGTAATACCATAATAAATAAATAAAACAGTCAAAAAACTACAATTTATAACGTGTAAATTGTATACGTTTCAAAAGGGATGAATGTTAATGAGTTTTACTTTATTATCATTCATAGCAATATTTGAATAACATTTGTTTTTGTAACAGCTCAATAAAAGCCATATAAATATATGATTGTTATGCTAGCGTAACCGCTCAATCACAATAATGGCTCATATATATATATATAGACACACACACACACACACACACATATATATATATACATATATATATATATATATATATTATCGTTGTAACTTTCAACGGTTCAATTGCAATAATGACTCAATAATAAATTCTTAGTTATTGTGTTTTTTTTTTTTAATAAATTCACTACATATAAAAAAACGCTACCAACAATCCTCCATTTGAATTAAATTTTTTTTTTTGAGCAGTTCAAAAAAAAACATCAGATTGCGCATAAACAAATGCGTCTTCTGACTTGAACCTTTGCATAGTGGATAAGATTCAGTTTTTACTAGAGTGACGTGTGGTCTTGGATAGTGCATAAACAAACGCGTCTCCTGACATTAGACCACACACAACCTTTCTTTAGTGCAATCAAATAAGCCTATGCGTTTATGGTCATGCACGTCTATCCCAGTTTAGTGAATACTCCTGAATTTTTGGCCCAAACTCCATAAGAAGCGACTACATTTCCACATTCACATCGGTGAGTCTGTCAAGAGTACTCTTGAATGTAGGTACTCCACTCTAAATAGAGTATAAATCTTATTAAAAGTTTTTATTAACTCATGCTCTAATCACTTCAGGAATACATGTCTCTTAGTATATGTAAATAGCATGTTCAACCATTATAACTACATAACTTGCTTTTACCTATTGAACCTAGTTTTTGGGATCGTCAGCCATTAAGTCGGGTTACCATTGTGCGTGACTTAACAATATAAGGGGCGCAATAGTCTCATTCTTTTATAAGTATTAATGAGTTTCTCTCTGGATAGTCCTTTCGTCAAAGGATCTGCTAATTTTTCATCACTGTGTATGTGATCCACTCTAACAGTACTTGAAGAGAGTATCTCTCTAACAGTACTGTGCTTACAACGTATTTGTCGTCTCAGCGTTATAGTAATGGTATTGTACTTTTGCAATAGCCACAGTACTAGCGCAATGGATAAACACAGTTGGTATCGGTTTTTTCCCATAAAGGAATCTCAGCTAGCAGATTTCTCAAGTACCCTGCCTTTTCACTAGTCGTGGCTAGTGCTATCATCTCAGACTCCATAGTAAACTGAGCCAAAATAGCATGTTTCTTGAATTTTCAAGAAACAGCTCCTCCAACAATGTTAAATATATAACTATTGGTCGCTTTTGAATCATCATATAAAATATTCCAGTATGCATTGAAATAACATTCAAAAACAGTTGGAAACTTATCATAATATAATTCAAGGTTCATAGTTCGTTTAAGGTATCTTATGACCCTCTCAATAGCATGCCAATGCTCTATACCAGGTCTACTGGTAAACCTGCACAATAATCCCACGACATAGGCAATGGCGGGTCTAGTACAATCAGTGGCATACCAAGGCTACCAATGATGCTCGCATATTCATACCGTCTTACACCTTCGCCAATGTTTTTAAATAGCTTTACACTAGGATCATATGGTATACATGCAGGTTTGCATTCAAAATAATTGTATTTCTTTAGGATCTTCTCAATATAATGAGATTGATCCAAAGGCAATTCTTTTTCGTACCTAGTAATATTAATACCAAGAATAATACTCGCTTCACCTAGATCTTTCATATTGTATTTTCCACTTAACAAAGGTTTAACATTGTTTATGGCATGAATGTTTAACCCAAAATTAAGTAGATCGTCCACATGTAGACATATAATAGTGCAAATGTCATTCTCAGATTTATAATAAATGTATTTGTCATTTTCATTAACTTTAAAACCATAAGAGATTAATGATTATTAAGTTATCAAATTTTTCATGTCATTGCTTAGGGACTTGTTTTAAACTATATAATGATTTATCTAATTTGCAAACTTTATGTTCTTGACTTTGAACTGCAAATCCTTCAGGTTGATCCATATAAATTTCCTATTCTAGCTCACCATTTTAAAAAGCAGTTTTAACATCCATTTGATGTATTATTAAATTACGAATAGATGCAAGTGAAATTAGTACTCGAATGAATATAATTCTAGTTACAAGTGAAAAAGTGTCAAAAAATCTACATAATCTCCTTGTTAAAAACCTTTAGCTACTAAACATGCTTTATATTTAATTATTTATCAACTATTCCATCAGGTTTTAATTTTCTTTTAAGTACTCATTTACGGCCTATAGATTTACAACTAGGTGTTAAATCTACTAAGTGCCAAGTTTTATTGGATTCCAAAGAATCCATCTCATCATTTATAGCCTCTTGCCAAAACTCGGCATCTAAAGAAGATAATGCCTCCTTGTGGTTTGAGGGATCCTCTTATATAGTAAAAGCACACAAATCCGAAACCAAAATCTTATGCGATTCTAGCTCTTCTACTTCTTCTAAGTTCATTTTTGGAATGTTCATTAAGTTTTGTTCTAATAGGCATATGATTACTTGATGTGCCCCCACTATTCCTTAATTTAAAAGGAAAATTCGATTCATAAAAATCAACATCATTTAATTCGATTTTGTTATGTGTATTTAAGTCATAAAATTTATATGTTTTGCTATGAATAACATAACCAGTAAATACACATTCACATGCTCTACTTGCCAATTTTATTTTCTTGGGGTCTGGAATACAAACATATGTCAAACATTCCCAAGTTCTAAAATAGGAAACATTGGGTTTGTAACTTTTCAAAATTTCAAAAGGTGAAAATTTATATTTTGATTAAGGATTCTATTTAAAACATAACACACCGTTAATAATATATCCTATCCAATGTTTTGCTGCACCCGAATTTGATTAAAGGACTACAACCAATTCAGTAAATGTCCTATTTTTTCTTTTAGTTTCATCGTTCATTTTAGGTGAATAAGGTGCAGTTCTCTCATGTATTATACCATGAAGTTTATAGAAATGCAGAATTGAACTAGATTCATATTCTGTTCCTCTGTCACTATGAAGTCTCTTAATTTTTTTTATTGAGTTGGTTTTTCAATTTCAGTTTTGAATGTTTTAAACATGTCAAATGCATCACTTTTATATTTCATAAGATATACATAAGTGAAATCAAAACATTCATAAATAAAAGTGATAAAGTAGCGATGTCCATGTCTAGTCAATATGCCATCAAGCCCACATATGTTTGAATGAGTTAAATCTAAAGGTTCAAATACTCTGTCAACAGATTTATGTGGTTCTTTGTAATTTTAGCTTGAGTATAGAATTCATGTTTATCAAAATCAGATTTTGACATTTTGGGAATCATATCTAAGGTGCTCATGTTATGAATTATATGTTTATTAACATGACATAATTTGAAGTGCCAAATATTAAAATCACACAACATGTAAGCAGAAATTATCACTTTATTAGATTTAACCAAGGTTTAAGAACTCGGTCTCGGTTTCGGCTGTTTGAAAATTTGTTGGTTTCGGCGAGTTTCATAAATTTCGGTAGTTTCGGTTTCGGTCCAGATTTCAATTTTCAGTATATTGGTAATCAACTTGTTAACTATTTTAGCTGAAGTCATGCAAATAGTGCTATGGATGCCTTGCTCCTATGCCAGAAAAACGATTATACCTTTTGGATGCTTTTAATATGAACAGTAATGCATGCTTAGGTTACAAAAAAGTTATGCAGATAAATTTGTCAAACTTGAAACAGAAAACGCCCCAAAACACGACCCATAGGCCATAATTGGTATATTTCCTAATTCCATCCCTAAAAATATTTGCCGCCTCGTTTTCCAGAAAAAGCAATGCTTTCCTCTATAAAAATAAAACACGCTGTTTTCTCGGCTTAAAATAAAACATGCTGCTTTTCTCAATTTAAAAATAAAATGGTGCTTTATATCGAGGCGATTTTTTCAAAATCAGCAGAAATCAATCAATTCTTCCGTTTGCACAAATAGATAAGGGGGAGAAAAATTAACTCATGAAGTTTTTTGCTGAAAGTTTAATCGCTGCTGCTGCTGGAGTATTGATTTTATCTGATTTGTTCTTGTAAGTATTAATTCAAATTTGTGGATTTTTATAAACTTTGAATTTACTGTTGATTCATGTATTGCTGATTGATGATTTTGATTTGTTCATTTTAGTTGATTCGCTTTGTTTGACTTCACTTTATTTTGACTTTGAATTAATTTTTTTTCATGCGCTGAAACCGAAACCGGTTTTGGTGGAGCCATCCACCGGTAATGCTCCAGTAACCTCGGGGTGCCAGACGAAACCTTAAACCTTGGAATTAACATTAAGTTTAAACATTCCCTTGCAAGCATAACCCTTTCTCACAAACGTACCTTTATAAGTTAAGGTATACAAATAAGCCTCTATAACTTGAGTAAATCCATCATCACTGTTATCATGGCGACCGACTAGTCGCGGCTAGTCGTCGGCTAGTCGCGGCTAGTCGTCGGCTAGTCGCGACTAGTCGTCGAGTCGATAGTGAGTCAGCGACTTGGAGGATCGACATGGATTTTGTCAATATGTCGGGCGCCTGGATCGACATGGAGCGATTAGTCGACTAGTTAGGTGATCAGGCGTTTCGACTTAACCGACTGGTTTCGAATTAGGCCCAAAACCAAAGAAAAAACTAACAAAAGCCCAGGTCAGAAGGGAAAGCCCAATTCAACTTACGTATTCCAGGTTTTGAAAGAAAAATCACGGTGTTCTTCCAGGTCAGAAGGAAACTTCGAATAATCCCAACCCTCGATCTTTGCCGCCGCTTCGCATCTGGTGCCACCGCCTTGCTATCTTGCTGCCGCTAATCTTCCATTGCAGCCGCTACTCTTCCATCGCCGGCTCCTCTCTCCCGCTAACTTGCAATTGACTCAGGTATTTGTTTTGTTTTTTCGCTGCTTTGTTTTCTTCCTATTAGTTTTTTTTATTCGAACCGACAAATAACATTGCAGAATGTATGTCCGAAAGTTGTTTAAGCCTTAGATGCTTTTTTTAATATTTCATGTTAGTTGTTGTTTCGGATAGACTGAACACTTTAATTAATCAGATGCTGCTGTTTATTTGTGTGCAGATGGCTGCATAATTACCAACAACAGATATTGAATCTTTGATCCTTTCAAGGATCCAAAGCGAAAGGCTAAATGAACAAAAATTTATAATTATGTATATATGTATATATTTATTTATCGACTAGTGTCGACAGTCTACGACTAGTCCACTAGTCGACTAATTGGACCTCCGTCGACTCGACTCGACTTACCGCCGTAATAACCATGTCTAGCATTATTAAGGAGAAAATTAGAAATTAGATTCTTTCTCATCTCTGGAGTATGCGTCACATCTTTCAGAATAACTATCTTTCCAGATGTAAACTTGATTTCTACATTACCAATTTCAGCAATTTTAGTGGTGTGAGAATCTTCCAAAAACACTTTCCGATCATCGACAGTCGTGAGAAGCACCAGTATCTACCCACAAACCCTCTAATCCGCAAACAATGTGAATCTCAGTAATCATAGCCGTGAGTGACTCCTCAGCCAAGTTTGCCTGCGGTGCAAAGTCTGACCTGTTCCGACACTTGCGTGCCATATGACATGGTTTTCCAGAGTTGTAACATAAAAACAACTGTCCAAAGACCAGAGTTATTCTTTTGGGTTGGTCGCTATTGTCCTTTTTGGTTCCCTTGTGGGTTCCCATTTTGTTTGTTGCAGCGGTTCTGATTCTTAAAAGACTTCTGCTTTGGTTTCAGAAGAACGGGTTTGGTCTTTTTAGTGCTGTTGTTGGTGACAACCAGTACTTCCTCTTTCTGATCCTGTTTTCGAGCCTCCTCCTCAATACATAGGCAAGTGATTAAGCTTTCTAAGTAAAATTCCTTAGTCTTATGTCTCGAAACATTTCAAAGTCCTTCTAACCTAGGGCAGTTTGTCAATAATAACAATAATCTGGAACTGTTAATCTAAAACCATAACTTTATAGATATCTCATTAGCTATTTTATGAAGCTCGTGAGACTACATTTCTGTTGACATGTAGTCTGTTTTTGATATTTGAGGTAGCGACTGACAACATACTTCTTTTCCCCGCCTCCTCCGTGTCATACTTCTTCAGTGCCTCTCATATCTCCTTTGCTGATTTGTCGGAGTTCTAAGTAGTCATACAAGTCATCACCGAGGCCGTTGAGAATGAAATTTTTGCAGAGGTAGTCCTTCTCAATCCAAGTCTGGAGTTGCTTCGATTGTTCTGTCTCTGGGTTGCATCAGCCTCATCGGGTTTCTCTGGCAGCTGCGTTTGTCAGTCGTCAATGCATCAACCATTTTTCTCATGGTTAGAAAAAACTCTATCTTCTGACTCCAGTGCTTAAAGTGCAGCCCTTCGAATCTGAATGGGGTAACGGTGACAAGAGGGACCTGGAATGCGGAGGAAGGTGCGGCGTCGTCAAAATTTGCAGTTGAGGCCATTGATTTTTGGGAGCATCTCAATTTGTTGGAAAACAATGGTTGAGTCAAGTACAAAGTCGCTCTTTTGAAGACTTTTCAACGATCTGCTCGATGGTGCAAAGCAGTTCGTTACTTTCGCCGCCACTTCTAGAATAAAACAATCTCTTCTTCGATATCAATTCGCTTGCACAAAACAAATTGAGTCTGATTTACACTCATATTAAAAAACTGTACTGTTATTTTCTTTTTGTAGTGATTTTTTTTCAATGAAGATAAGGAGGTTTTTGAAGAGAGAGGAAGATGGAAAATTTATTCTATATATTGTTTTGTCTATTTCATTTTTTATATAGACAGAATGCAAAATTGTAACGTTTGCTATGTTAGTGAAAGGAAAGTTATATCGCAATTAATACCATAATAAATAAAAGAAACAGTCAAAAAACTGCAACTTATAACGTGTAAATTGTATACATTTCAAAAGTGATGAATGCGAATAAGTTTTAATTCATTATCATTCATAGCAATATTTTAATCCAATTTGTTTTTGTAACAGCTCGATAAAAAGTCATATAAATATATGATTGTTGTGCTAGTGTAACTGCTCAATCACAATCGTGGCATATATATATATATATATATATATATATATATATATATATGTATGTATGTATGTATGTATGTATGTATATATACACACATATTTATGTATAGTGGCGGACTCTACCAAAATAACTAACTCACGAATTCCTCAATCACGATCCCTTTTTTCCTCCTTAAATCTTAATCCCTCTTCTTCATCGACATCTACAAATCCTTTACCTCATTCAAATCCAAATCCTATGAATATACAAAATCAGGTATCAACTGGATCGGTAAATCGAAGTTTGAAATTTGTTAAACCATCTTATGAATATGTGTTTATTCCTGAAAAAGTTTTTAATCAATCAGAAATGGCTTGAACGAATACTTTAGCACTTATTCTAATTCATTTTAAACTTTCTATTGCTAAACTAAAAGAATATATTCAGAAAGTATGGAAGCCTTCGAGGAGATTTAATGTTCATATTTCATCTCAATACAGTATTATTACGGCGCTCGACTAGTTGGCGACTAGTCAATTAGTCGACATCGGAGCATCGATTAGAACGCTCGACTTGCCATTAATTAGGCTCAAATCCTAAATCACGAAGTCGCACTTGAACTAGAACCCGAAATCACGAAGTCGAAGTCAAATCACGAACTTGAACCCTAAATCATGAAGTCGAAGTTGAAATCGAGAAGAATTCACCTAAAATCACGAAGTGAAAGTCGAAATCGAGAAGAATTCACCTAAAATCACAAAGTCGAATATGAACTAGAGAAGAATTAACCCGAAGTCGATTTATTTATACCTAGGATCTCATCTTAATTAACCCGAAATCGACCACAAATGACGAAGTGGAATACGAACTGGAGAAGAAGTAACCCGAAGTGGAATACGAACTGCAATTATCATGTACTAATATATACGTACATGTTTATTTATTTATTGACTACTCTATGACTGGTTCGATTAATCGACTAGTTGGAACTCTATCGACTTGACTCGACTTGTCGCCGTAATAACCTTGCCTCAATACAATTTTGCTATTCAGTTTGATATTATGGATGATTTTTCTCGCATTTTAGAAGGTTCAACCTACTCTTATTTTGGCCTACTTTTATTAGTGGAAGCTTGGTATCCTGGATATGATTTTACCAAACACAGAGTGATTCTGTTCAGATTTGGGTGAGGCTTCATGGTTTCCCCATGGAACTTTGGACAATAGAAGCCATCCAAATGGTAGATAGTTTTATTTCTACTCCTTTGATCGTTAATGGAAATACAACTGAAAAGAGATTTACAAAATATGCAAGAGTGCAATTATCAATTGATACTCAAACAGATTTGAAAACTGAAATCCCTGTATTATTACATAATAGTCAGAAAATTGAAATTTTAGTTGAATACAAATTTTTGCCATCAAAATGTATGAAATGCAAATTATTTGGCCATGATGATATATAACATGAAGTAACAACTGATCCTAGATGGATGCAACCTGAAACTGAAAATGAATCTCATGAGGATAATACTGAAGTGCAAACATCTGGACCTACATCTCCAAAAGAACCAGCAGTTGTTACAGAACCTATGCATGATCTGGATTTTCTTAATTCAAAGCTACATGATGATTTACTATCTAATGATTTTAATTATGTAGCTGATGTTATTGAAGAAGGTGAATGTCAGAAGGACCCTGCAAAAGGAAAACAAGTTGATGCATCAGAGTTTTTGGGTAAAAACACATGTTCAGCTGCAAATGTTGCTTCATCTGCTCCTCCTAAAAAAGTTTTAAGGAGCACTTCAATTATTAAATGACAATAGTTTCATGGAATGTCAGGGGTATGAGTACATATTATCGTATGAAGGATGTACTCACACTCTTGACTCATACTAAATCAACTATTGTTGGTTTAGTAGAAACAAAGCTATCAAAATCCAATTTAGACCTGTTCATTTCTTTATTGCCAAGTTCAAGGAAATTTTTAACAAATAACTCTCCAGTTTCTAGTGTCGTATTCTTCTTATTTGGGATTCAATCATGGTGGCTTGTTCTTTTCAACATATCTTAGTGAATGATTTAAATAAAGGCGGTTTTTCAATGTCTTTCTCACATATATATGCCAGTAACTCTTTTGTAGATAGGCAAAGTTTATGGCAGATTTTGTTTAATGAATCAAGTTTGGTTGCCAATGCATGGATCTTAATGGAGGATTTTAATAATGCTCTTACTTCAAATGATAAAAAAGGTGGATTACCTATTCCATATTATCAGTTAATAGAATTTCAGAAGTTTGTTCTTCAAACAACATTAATAGAAATAAAACCTCTGGGTTTTTCATTTACTTGGCGTAGAAAGGGTATTGCCACTCATATAGATAAAATATTTGCCAATAATAATTATTTGCAGTAGTTTCTAAATTTTAAAGCCCTGTCCTTACCTCAATGTTTTAGTGATCATAATCCAATTTTATTGGATCTTATTCCTACTATGTTAGTGTCTCTGCCAATAATTCCAGAGAGATTCTAAATGTTCTTGGATTTGATCAGGGTGCATTACCTATAAAATATCTTGGAATGTCATTATCTTCTAATTATTTACACTATCCAGAATGTAACTCATTGATCCAACATGTTTAAAGTAAAATACAATGGTAGGAAACCAAATTATCGAGCTTTACAGGTAGAGCAGAACTTATTAACACAGTCATCACACCTATCGTTTTATATTGGCTGTTCATTTATTAAATCCCAGAGTATACAACAACAACAACAATGCCATGTATCCCAAACAAGTTGGGGTTGGCTAGATATGGAACCCAAAATTAAAATAAATAATAATGGTAATAATACATATATAAAAAAGGGTTTAAAATAACCAAACAGATAAAAATTCGTCTGATAAAGGTTTTTTCTGGGCAGGTTCAGCACATAAAGTAGCTTGGCATACACTTTGTAAACCAAAGGCAGAAGGAGGAATTGGTCTAAAGAATTTTTTTTGATTTGAAAAAAGTGGCATGTATCAAATTGTTATGGAACTACTTATCCCACATTTCGCTCTGGAGTAAATGGATTCATAGCAGGTATTGTAGAGGTAAACATTTATGGGCAGTGGCAATTGATAATAATGCTTCATCTACATGAAAATCCCTTCTTAGACTTCGAACTCAATCAAAACAGTTATTCAATAAAACTATTTCAAATGATGAGGAAACTTACCTATGGATTAAGCCTTGGATTGACTGTTAGTGCATGGTTGATTTGTTGGGTTATGACAGGTCATATCTGATTGGGGATGCTGAACAGAAAGTGAGCTCCATTATTCGAAATGATGTTTTTGAACCTGAGATTCACCTGCAACTAGAGAATTAATTCATGAAATTTGCTCTATTTCTAATTACCCAAACAGAATGAATGACTCTTATGAATGGTGTGAAGGAGGTTTGCTTTCATTTCATAAAACATGGGATTTTGTGAGAAATCATTAAGCTAATGACATTAATGTACTCAGTGAACACAAGAAAAACAGTAGAAAGATGTCATTTATTTCTTACTTAGCTGTTTTGGGAAGGCTTAATACCAAAGAAAGGATTCTTCACTTTGGTAATGTGGCAAATATCATGTGTCCATTGTGTGAAAATCATCCAGAAACTATTCAACATATATTCTTTCAATGTGATCATTCAACTTTTATATGGCTTTCATTGAGGCAAAAATTATTACTTCCATTAACTTATGAATCTAATTTGAAAAGTGAGGCAAGAGTTCTTCATTCTAGTTTCAAAAGACAAGACCAGGTACGAGATTTAGCTTGTGGATCAATTACTACTGGTATCTACTTTATTTGGAAGGAGACAAACTTAAGGGTTTTTCAGAATTGACGCACTCATTCAGTAGTAAAGTTAATGCAAATAGAAAGGGAAATCTCGTATTTAGTTCATAATAATGGAAGTAAGACTGTTCGTAATCAGAGAAATTCTCAGATTTTGAACGGTGGGGAATTGAGCTTTTGGATACTGGGTAATTTGGAGAAGAAATGGCGTATTTTGATGGCTTTTGAATTTGAATTGTTTGGGCCTTGATGGGTTGGGCTGAAGAAATTCGGCGCAAGTTATATGGTTTTTCTTTATGTTTTGTTTTTTGGCTTTGTTTTGTAATGGAGATGATATATGCTTTTGTATACCAAATTTATTTGTACTCTTTTCTCATGTAAGGCACCCATGTAGGTTAGGGGGATCACAGGGTTTTGACGAGGCATATAAATGATGTTTTCAATTGGTTTAAGTAATAAAGAAAACCAATTTTCAATATATATATATATATATATACATACATATATACATACATATATATATGTATATATATATATATATAGGAAAGTCTATTTAGACACAAAATGTTGATACAAATTTAGACACAAGCAATCTCAACCACAAGATCTTCTCCTAAATTGCACCTCACACATAAAGACAAACAAATTTTACGGTCCAAATTTTGTGTCTTTAATTTTGTGTTTAATTTTGTGTCTCAATAGCCGCTCCCTATATATATATATATATATATATATATATATATATATATATATATATATATATATATAATCGTTATAACTTTCAATGGCTCAATTGCAATATTGGCTTAATAATAAATTCTTAGTAACTATAATTTTTTTTAAAATTCACTACATATACAGGACGTTTCCAACAAGTGAGGATTTGATAACGTTTTGGCGGGGCTTTAACCACATAGCTTACAAGACTTCTTTGTTACAATAATGTGTGCCAATTCATGTGATATGTGTACGGTACGTATAGTGGCTGTTAGAAATTGGATTGATCGTTGAAACTCAGCAAGTCAACATACATAGTTACATTTACTTTGGAAATGTGAGAATATAAGTATTTTCATTTTTTTTTTATATTACACGTAAGTTGAATTTTACATCAGAAGCATTATGTGTATTTTATCAAATCCTTTAAAAGAAACCGTTGATGTTGAAAATGTATATTTAGGAGAATTCCATATTTTATATTCCAGGGTATTTGTGAGTAGGTAGATATATCATGCGAAAACAAATTTCCACACACACAACAAAGCTTATTCATTATACACATACAAACTATCTAAGACAAAAGTGTGGTCCCTATATCGTGAGATTAATGTGTTTCTGGTAAGGTAAGGTTATACCAAGTGTCAGTTTATAATGTATACTTATTTGCTTCTGTCCCGAATGAAATAACAGAAAAAAGTAGAAGATAAATGAATCGAGGTGATATTATGGGATGCACGATGTTTCTAGTAGACACTCCAAAATAAAAAAACATTAGAAAATGCACAAAATCAGTTAATAGGGTTGAGGACTGGAAAGGGGGGGGGGGAGGGGGGGGGGAGGGGGGGTGGGGGGTTTGTTTCTACATTCTGCTGTTCCTTAATAACTTAGACCTGTCTAGTCAGAAAAGTTTGGAAGTCGCTCAATGCATATTGCATACATATATCTTTGCATATCAAGCTCGTTATTTTTGTAACTGTCTCGATAGGAGAAATAATTTTTGAGTAAGTAGCAGTTCATTTAGGATCATCTTCCACTTATTTCTGCTGGCCATGTCTGCTTTATGGTTCTAAAAGTTAAGTATAGTTTTACTTTGGGGTGTAGCTGTGCGCCAGACAAGCTGAGGATATCACAAAGACCAGTGTAGCAAGAACTATTTTGCAATCCATTTAGTTTTAGACCACATGGACTCGTCCTAAACATGTAAACATTTATGTATCCCCCTCCCTATTTCCCTGTTTGATTCCCAGAGACGTATAATTGATATTAGTGGAGCTTACCCATCATAAATGATATATTTTATGAGAATTCTATTTTGTTTACTGTTATTACATCAAGGGCACATTTTGCAGTTGAACTGAACAAAAAGGGAAGGACCAAAGATCTTTCCCTACGTAATTCCTCTTTCAATCTTCCTTCTTTTCTTTTCATTTTTTTTTTTTATTTTTTTTTTTTTTTTTTTTTTTTTTTTTGGTGCAAAAGGAATTTTGATCAATGCGAACTTTTGTGTATACGTTCTGTTCGTTTGCGATATCAACTTTACAAAAATTTAGATCATTTTAAAGTTTTAACGCCTTTATAATCACTTACAAATCAATGGTTAATAGAAATATTTTTGATCTCTTGTTTCATTATATATTTATAGTTTTTCAAATCAAGAGATGACGTTTAAAGTAATTCTTGTAGTGTTGATTTAGGGTTTGTTCGCAGTGTAACAAGCCGGAAAATCTGAACTAGTTTGAAAATTTTAGTTTGACTATTTTAGTGAATTTAAAATATTTAGAATAAATATTTTAAATAATAGCAATGAAAAGTAAGTTTGAATCGACGTTTGAAAATGAATATAATTAATTCTAATTATAAACAAGGCCTTAAATGGCGCGGTACTTTCAAAATTTCAATTCAAACTTTGACTGACTGTACAGGGTGCAAAATAAAACGGATTTTAGTGAAATCAAAAATATTTAAATCTGTTAGTGAATATCTTTCTAACGAATCTGAAAAATCGAAGTTTCATAGCGGGAAGCAAAAGTTATGGCCAAATGAATTTTCAGAAAGGTCGCTATAAAGTTCATATAGCCCGTGAAAATAGCCATTTTGCAAATGACGTCATAATTCGACGAAACTACTTTTGTTGGATCCGGAATGTCAAATTATTACTACGTTTCAAATTTTATAAATTTTGAAGCTGGTATGTGAGCGTGGCAAAGAAAAATGTGTTTGGTCGATTTCTATTAAATTGGATCGACCGAAAAAAGGGCCATTTTTCAAACGGTCTCAGAATTCGACGAAACTAGTTTTGTTGGGACCGTATCGTCAAAACATAGCTAGATTTAATTTTCGGGAATTTTACAATCAATATGTGGCCCAAGTAAATTGAAATGTACGTTCAAATTAAATATTGAATGTTTTATATTTTAATTTGAAGGAAAACTGACTGAAACAGTCGAATGAGCCTTTGAAACATATCCCATTGTGTTCGGAATGAGGGTATTTAGCTAAGGACGACAGTCGTTGGGTTTGGATTGGAGTTCGTATGAGATAAGGGGTATTTTTGGATTTTTAAAATTTATAATTATAAAAAAATCCTATTGGGCCACATCATTATTCTCTCTCCCCGTAATCAACGTCGACGAAGGCAGAAAACTTTTGACTCCTTCTCTCTTCATTTTCTCCCTCTACAAACAAAATCAGTCCCTCCTCCAGTTGAAGATTTTGAAGAGCTCGAGACGAGCTTCACATCCATATAGGGATTGGATTTTATCGTTGGGTATTCATCGAGTTACGGGTCCCCGAAGTCAGAGACTTCAAGCCGCCGCCGTACATGCCTGGAGCCGTCGAACTGACCAACTCCCTCCGGCGCCGGAGCGCCCCTCCTCCCCCTTCGATACTCCATAGCCCGATCCTCTTCAAGCTTCACGGATTTCGAGTAAAATCGAAACCTAGTTTCGAACCATTCAGCTGAGGTACGACTGTAAATTATTTAAACTATATTATAGCACTTTAAAGCGCTACGGTTTTTGATTTCACTGTAAAAATCATATCTTTTTCGTTTCTTGACGAAATTCAGTAAAACAAGAGACAATGGACTCATGTGGACGTCTTCTACATTCTAGAAGAGACCGGATATTTTTCTGAGCCTTCTGCTATTTTTGGTGGAATGGAATCCAATGTGAGATTTGTGAATTATAAACGATATGGAAATGATGATGTATAAATTATATATTCGAAGTATGAGTTACATAAGCGTTGTACACCTCATGTATAAGCGTTGTATAAGTTGTATGTTCGATGTATAAGTTATATATGCGTTGTAAAAATTATATATGTGTTGAAATAGAAGTGAAATATACTTATATATATATATATATATATATATATACACACACACACCCCTCGTCCACAAACCATGGACGATAATTATTGGTTGTGATTGGTGTGAAAATTGTTGATAGCGAATGGTTGATTAGAATTGTTTGTGGTTGAAATTGATTGATTGTGGTTGAAAAATACCCGTTTGTGGTTGAGAATCATTTGGTTGAAACCACATAGGACTAGTTTGTGGAAAAGAAAAAAAATATACATGCCGCCTGCGTGCGAACTAGATGCATGAAATCCCCATTGTCAAAATTGCGAGATTTTAAGGTAGAGCGAGGAGCCATACTAGGGACGGCCCCGGTTTGAACTACCCTGTCGTTATGCTGCCGAAATTTTGAATAATATTCATGTGTTAGAATTATTTTCATTTGTTGAAACCGCATTCATGTGTTGAATAGAAATTCATTCGTTGAATAGAAATTCATGTGTTGAATGGTATTCGTGTTTTAAATAAATTTCTTTAACAATAAAAATCACATTTTTATTATATATACGAACTATAGAAAACATTCATGTGTTGAATAGAAATTCATTCGTTGAATAGAAATTGATGTGTTGAATGGTATTCGTGTTTTAAATAAATTGCTTTAACAATAAAAATCACATTTTTATTATATATATGAACTATGGAAAACATTCATGTGTTGAATAGAAATTCAATCGTTGAATAGAAATTCATGCGTTGAATGGTATTCATGTTTTAAATAAATTGTTTTATAATAAAAATCATATTTTTATCACCTATATGAACTATATAAAATAGTCATGTTTTGAAATAAATTGTTTTACAATAAAAATCACATTTTTACTATATACATGAAGCGTTAAAAATAGTGAAGTGTTGAAATAAATGTCTGTTGGATAAAAACATCATTTTTATCAAATGTATGAAAAGCATATGGTTTTGAAATCGAATAATAGATTATATTTGCATATATATATATATATATATATATATATATATATATATATAATTAAAATATATCAAATGACGAAGCAGCAGTTCGTGTTTTGAAACCGTGATTTCAAACGATTAGTGCAGGAGATCCGACCACCGGATTTTCCCGAAACCGAAACCGTTGGGTTCGCTTTGGAAATATCTTTCCAACGACACTAACTTTGTAAAGATCCAACGGCTGGATTGTCTGGAATGTTTAATTCAAATCTGAAGAAAAACAGCGCCAGAATCGATTATATATGTGTGTGTGTGTATATATATATATATATATAATTAATTAAATTGAATTGAATAACGACGCTGTAGTTCGTATTTTGAAATCGAAACTTCAAACGAGTGTACCGGGAGATCCGACCGTCGGATTTTCCCAAAACTGAAACCATTGGATTCGTTTTGCAAAAATCTTTCTAATGATATAAATTTATGAGAATCCAACGGCTAGATTTTCAGATATGTGTAAATCAAATCTAAAGAAAAAAACGTCACGACCGCATTATGGCCTGAAGCGTCGTTTGAATAAATTGTCTATTTTTAAATAAATAAAAATAGCGATAAATCGTTATAAAATATTATAAACGATATGGAATGTGAAATTTAGAAACTAACCGAAGGTTAGCTAAGTCGAATGGTTTCCTGGGTTTTGATCTGATGTTGGTTTCGGCCTTCGGGGTTAATATTTGGGGAATCGTTCTCTTACTGATTTATGGATAGTGACTGGTGAATTGGAATAAGGCGTATGTTGTGTTTGTGTAGCACTTGTTTATTATATACGCGAATTGCTCAGAAAGACCGGGTTTATCCCATTCTGAATAACTAAATCGACGATAAGAAGTCGAAGATGAAGATGGTGGTTGAAGACCGGAGATCTTCACCTCGATTGGATGATAACTGATGTCCTGATTGGGAGGCATTCCGAAATATGGATAATGAGTGGTGATCGTCCAGACGTACGTGGAAATCGATGGGCATGCGAGGTATATAGTGCCTCCGGTTTCGTTCAGACCCAGAACGGACTTGTAAATGGACTGTGTGTCTGACATTGGAATTCATTTTGTGTGATTGATAACCATCAGTTGCATGGTGTGAATCGCCTGTGTGGCATGCTCAGATGCAGTGATCAAGGCTTCTGTTGAAAAGCAAAGTCTTGTGGTTAATGATCAAAGCATGGCCTGTGTGGCACAACTTTGTGTATAACGTGAATTCGCGAACCTCACACCCCAGTATGAACTAGAAACGGGAGGGGACATCAGGGAGGGCATGCGTCTCTTTCTAGCTAGAGGTGGTGTCAGTGCTTGAACTGGCTGACATTTATACTATTTTCACCTGTGTGGTTGTTGCTATTGCGAGGCGCCTCAGTTTAATCGGTCGATCCGGGACCGATGGAGTCATTCGTTGGCTCGTTTGCGCTCCATAGGGTGGGGAGACGTATTGTTCAGGGTTTAAGTTTAATCCACATCGAGTGGACCGGCTCTGACGATCCAAGGGTAACTCGAGCTCTGATCCTGAGACATGGTAGGCTAGATTGTCTCGAAGTTGGTAAGGACTATCTTTTGCCTTGGTTCATGACGGAAATCCAATTTCCAAATACGACATGTGCGGTTTTGATTTATACCTATATATGGCGACATAGTGGTATGGGGCATTAATGTCGTCTATGATTGATATTTATGATTGTTTTATAAAATTAGAAACTAACTGAAAACGAGCTAAGATGGCTGGTTTCCTGGGTATTGGTCTGATGTTGGTTTCGGCCTTCGGGGTTAATACTTAGGGAATCGTTCTCTTACTAATTTACAGCTGGAGTCTAATTAAGAATTAAATGACAAAACTTACATTTAAAGTGTTTTATTCGTATCGAGCATATTTTGGCCATTATAAGGTAAAACTCTATCCTCCGGTTTGCGTTGCATTATGTGATGGGAACTGAGTTTTATAATGGCTTCATTTTTATAAAAAGCATTGCAATGTTTAAAAGATTTACTTGTTTTAAAGCATTGGCAATCCAATGGAGTAAACCCGTTCCGCGAAAGTGGCGTGGTCCTGTGATTAGCCAAATTATATAATGTGTTAAGTAGATTTCTCATACAAGTCCCATGATTGACTCGTAGTTTGTTTCACTTGCAAACTCAGGTGCCCCTTTTTCTACACGGGCAGCCTTGTCTTCAGGTTTTAGCAGGCTCTTTCTAGATAGCAGGAGCTGAAGATGGATTCTATCGTTTATCTCTTTTTATGCAGTTCAGCTCCTATTGTACATATTATGTTTGTTTTCCGCTGTAGACATTTATGTATAGCTGAACTGTATTTGTACTAAGTATGATCCTGTATACTGTGTAACTCTGATGATTACGTTTATCCATTGTATTCTATTGTACATTATCTGGTGTATTTATTTATTTCTATTCTGTCTTTTTCTGTTTATGTGTTATATTCCAAAGATTACCCTTGCCACCGTCAGTACGGGGTTTGGGGTTGTCACACGCAGCCTTCAAAAGGCACGCTTTGTTGGGTTCTCGCGTCCGACGCGTCGGACGCCAATACTTTTCCCCGTCCAAGAGCAGCGTTGGGGAGACGTTGGAAATCAAGCCGTTGGCGTCCGACGACGCGTCGAACGCCAACGGCTTGATTTCCAACGTCCCTCCCTTCTCCCTATAAATCCCCTTTCTCCTACTACCTCTTCACTCCACTCTCTTCAATCCATCCACTCTTCTATTATTCATTCAACCAAATCCGAGCATAAATAAGGTTTTTTTTCCAGTTTCTTGTTTGTGTTATACATTGTTACCGAACATATTTTTTTTCCGTTGTTTTTTTACTGATTTCTGATATTATTTTTCTTTTTTCTAGTATGGCTAACAGAAAAATGCCACATCACTGGTCGTTTACCGCAACTCAAGTGCTGTTGAAGCGTATACAGCTTGTGGCAGCAACAAAAAAGGTGTTCACAAAGCCATTGCAGAAACGTACAACAATTCTATAAAAAACTATCCGGAACTCGAACCAATAGACGAAACCAAGATCAGACATAAATATGATAGTCTTCGACGAGAGTGGATGAAATGGGATGCACTGATGAACAAGACTGGTGCTGGTTGGGATGCTTGTAAAGGAACGATTTCTGGAAGCGAGGAACGATGGGAAAATCGTGTTAAGGTTCGTGAAATTTACTTTAACTGTTCCTTTTAAGATATAGATTCTTACAACTGTGTTTTTTTCTTTTAGGAATTTGGACCATTTCTTATGAAATATAAGCAACGTCCGCTTGAAAACTTGGAGCTGATGCAACAATTATTTCGCGGGACTAATGCTACTGGTCAGTCGTCCTACACTGCTACAACAACTGTACAACCATCGCAGTCTAGTACGCCGCCTTCAAGACAGAGTACATTTGATAGAACATGGGATTTTGACGGGTTTTTTAATCCACTGGATTCCCTACAAAATGATCATATTCCAAATTTGAATTCGCCAACAAATCCCCCTTTGCAACAACCGCCAATGAATGCACCAATTTACGAAGCTCCACCAATTCCTCCTTCTACCCAACTTCCAAGGAATCCCCCTTCCCAACCAACTTCACGGTAAAGTTCTAGAAGACGGCGGGGTGAAAATGAAGACAAGATGACTGCGCTCATTGACCTAATGCACGAGAGACAGGTTAAAAAATCTCGCACACATTCTGATAGTCTGAATACGGGAACTAGTGTGGAATCAACTGGAAATACTTTTGTGAATGCAGTTACTCGCATTCAACGTCTTGGAGAAGGTGGCGACTTTAATGTTGTAGACGCTTTAGTTTATGTTATGGATCCCGGCAAGACTAAGATGTTCACTCTTATTCCCGACGATCTAGCGAAAAACTGGTTGATATCAGGGCTTGCAGACAAACGACACACAAAAGAATATCAAACTTATCTGATAAATCAATGTGGTACCAACAAGTAGGATATTCATGTAATCATATTATTGTATTTCTGTTTTTATTTCCTTTATGTAATGAAATATAGTCGTTTTGTTTTGTCCACTTAAGTAAGATGTGCATAACAATTACTTTAACAATTAAAAATACCCCGCTCAAATACCCTGTTCGCAGCAAAAAAACACATTCCTCATTCGCTATAGTACCCCGCTCAAATACCCCGCTCAGATACCCCGCTCAAATACCCCGTTTTCGTTCGCCAACCACGCACCCTTAGGTACATGGCTTCATACATGAAATCGCTGCTTTATCCTCAAGCAAAGGGAAGAAATCTGATGTTATTCAATCAGATAGTATAAAAATTGCTCAGGATCTGTGATGTTATATGGTGCAAAATGTTGACCTACTAAAAGGCAACACATTCAGAAGATAAGCGAAGCAGAGATGCGTATGCATCGATAGAGCAGTGGGCATTTCAGATGAGTCCGAACTAGAAATCATGATATTTGTGACAAACTTGGAGTTAATCCAATTGAAGAGAAGCTAGTCCAATACTGCTTAAAGTGGAGACATCTCCAATGAAGACCTCACATTGCACATGTACACGCTATAATTATAGACTGCACTGAATGCTCAAAGAAGGGTAGATGTCGACCTAGGATGACTTAGGAGGAAATAGTAAAAAATGACTTGACAAATTGGAATTTATCAGAAGAGCTAGTATCGGATATGAACGCATTGAAGTTAGCGATTCATGTGCCAAAATCTTGAGAATATGGTGAATTCAAGGAGAGTGTTATAAGATTTAAATTATAGGACTAGTGAATATGGGCATAAGAACACTACACCAAAATAGGGGATTCCCAACAAGTATAGGTGTTACAAATAATTTCTGAAACACTTTTAAGTGTCACCAACGGCCTGTGAGGAATTTCCTCTAACACTTATAAGTGTTACAAACAGAGTAACTGTTAACACTTATAAGTGTTACAAACATATTCATTGCTAACACTTGTAAGTGTTACAAACATATTCATTGCTAACACTTGTAAGTGTTACAAACATATTCATTGCTAACACTTATAAATGTTGGAACCAGAAGATATGGTAGCACTTATAAATGTTGGAACCAGAAGATATGGTAACACTTATAAGAGTTACAAACATATTCATTGCTAACACTTGTTAATGTTGGAACCAGAAGATATGGTAACACTCATAATTGTCAGTATCATAATCCTACTAACACTTATATGTGTTACTAAGCAAAACTATATTTTTGCCTATTCTATTCACAATGTGTATTAAAATTCTCAAAACAAATGAATATAACATATTTTTATGTTTTCCAGACCGCATATATAATTCATCATACAAATCCAGTGCAAATTTAAAATGCCTCACAAAAAACCAATAGTTTATCATAAATAATTATTAAATATAACTCAAATACCATAATGTAATGTATTCATGTATTGTAAAAACACAAGTTCAAAAAATTCAATTTAAAACACACTTAAGGTATTTAAGGTCAACATAGCCATCTGAATTGTCCAATCCAAACTCTAGCAGTTTTGCACATTTTTTATAATCTTGTACGAGAATTCAAAGCGTCCATCTACAAGTTCCTGCATTAATATAAACACTCAATAAAAAATTACAAAACTTCAAAATGCAAAATAAGTAAATAAGTGGAAAACACAATTGCAAGATAGTCTTTACGAGTCATAATTTTACACAAAAATAATCTCTTCAGTTTTATCTTTTTGGTCGTGCTTGCATGCTGCCCTTTCTACTCCATGTATAGACACAAACCATATGTAGCTCATTTGAAAAATCAGCCCAGTGTGGATTCAAGCATTGGATTACGCACGTGTTGAAGAGCGTGTGCACAATCTTGAATCTACACTTGCAGTAAGCTAGAGTGCTTGTTGTTGCAAGCTTTGCACTTGCACTAGCGAATGCACAAGCTTGCAACAACAAGCACTGCAAGCCTCTGCACTTATATTTCTCTAAAGGGTAAAAATGCAATATTATCATCATTTAATAAATATAATAGCACATTCTGCAATTTTCTTAGTGTGCTAGGCTAATATCCCAGCATAATAATGGTGCAACAGTTATAAGTAAAATATTCACTGTCCAACTCGCTACGCACACTACAACTAAAATTTTAACACTATTTAAATTGACTGGCCTAAGTTCCTCAAAATGTAACATGTATCAACTCAAGGGAAAAAAGGCTGGATAATTTTGATAGTGGGTGACCAAGTAAACTAGGAAAAAATTATTAATGTAGAAGTTACTTGCAATTAAAAGTTAATGGATGGTTAATGGATGATCAGAGGACTACATACAGTTATTATTGGCTTCTGTTTAACTTCCTAGCAGAAAAGCTTTTAGTATCCCTGTAGAAACATTTGCAAGATGATATCATACAAAATGTAACAGAATGATAATGAAGAAACATTTATCATTTAATTTCATTGGCACATTTAGCATTTAATACAACATTTCCAAGCATAAAACAAATGCACTATTTCATTTACATGCTATAATTTAATACATTTCTTCTGTTTCTATGCGTTAATTGAAAGTTATTTAGATGATTCCTTTAATTTCATAAATAAAATATTATTTATAGATAATAATATAAAAAGTAGCATTTTATGCCATAATTTGATACACAGCTGCCATTTCTGTGGAATAAAATTTAAAATTTGGTCGAGCTAAAAAGTAGTCAGATTAATGTTTTAGATACATGAACAAGACATCAAAATAATAACTAGGGGTGTAAACGGGTCGGACCGGACGGAGGTGTGTCCAAGCTCTGTCCTATAAGAATTCGGACGGACACGGACCGGACATCATATAGCCTCGGACCGAGCCGGACAACGGATTGTCCTGTCCGATATAATAGAAAAACATCATCGGACAGAAAACTAGTGTGTCCAAGCTCTGTCCTATAAGAGAATCGGACGGACACAGACCGGACACCTTATAGCTTCGGACCGAGCCGGACAACGGACTGTCCTGTCCGATATACAGCCCTAATAATAACATCATTCGCCATTTAATTGCGCTGAAACATTTAGCATTTAATACCAATATTTAAGTGCATTATAAAGAAAATACAACCATTTGATAAACCATTCAATTCCAATTCTCATTTTCTTTGTTTGTTCTTTTGGGACTTTTTCAATTATGTCAAGTCCTTTTGGTTTTTTTGTACATAATAATCATGCCAAAATTTCCTTGATCTATTCTTAAGTTATGAAATATGTTCCCAGAGATAATTTTGGAATATAAAGAAACTTTAAAATATGATCCTTTGGAAAAATACACTAGGAAATTTGTGTAAGCAATGGCATAAAAACAAATGATTTGAATTTGGAGAGGATACTATAACTTCTAATTTCATATGTTCTTATTAATGCCCATTTCAGTTTAGTCTAACCTTGTAGAACAAAATATAATTGTTTTCTCATATGTTAGAATCATAATGTTGTAGTTATCATTTTATGGAGAAAGAAATTATTATAAAAACAAATTCTGCAAAATGTACCAATGTATCAGTGCTTAAATCGGCTTGTAACTATATTTTCATCCTACATATACCAATGTAAATTAGATATATGTAAGGCTTACTGTTGATCAGATGAAGGCTTATTGTCCATCTTCAAATAATGCCAACGTTGGACTTCAAGTTTTAGATCAGTAATGGTCCAAAGCTGGAAACAAAAAATAAAAATGAACAAAATAATAAAAATAAAAAAATGAGATAAAATTGAACTAATGGGTCATTTAGAGTATTAAAAGTTGATGGAAAAGGAGGCAATTGAGGAAATCATGGAGAACAAATCACCTTGCTGCATACAATAAGCGAAATCATGAGAAAAATTGGTTTCATTGAAATTTGCTCTCCCCTATATTGCACATTGCCATCCTTTTTAGCAGCAAAGGCGTTGTAGTAATAAATCTCTTTTTGACATCCCCCAGCAAACTAAAAGCCCTAATAAAATGGGGTCTTGATGTTATGCAAGTATAAGTTTACAATAGATTTATGATCTGACCTTGGTAATCAATCACTATTCAAACATTTGTGGATAATATCTGTGTTGTCATTCAAGCATTCAACTATGCTTCCTCGTGATAAGAAAAAATCCCATCTGCAATAAGCTTCGAATATGTAAGCTATGGAATTCTCATTTGGTCTTTTGTTAAGTATCGAACTGCCATGTCTATAAAAATGGAGAAAAAAGAGCAAAATGCGCAACATATGAAATTTCAAGTGTTATTTCAAAGATGCCATTCTTCAAATCAAGATAGGAGCATTTTCTGATGTTTTCTAACGTATAACACAAGGTGCCTCCCTGATTTCAAGAACTTGCACTTTTGGTGTACTGTTAAAGAAAACTACTCATTCACAACTACTGAAGTATCTAGTTTACATTTTCATCAGATCTTAAAGACAACAAAGAGGAGTTTCTTTTGGTATGGTATATGTGCTCTCTTAATCCAAAATCCTTACGCCAAATTCACTGTATTACCATGCATTTTCGGTGCTTTTCAGTTAAACAAAAGTGAATGCTTTAAACAGCACCGAATTATTTGGAATATCCTTGTTGTAACCGTTGTGATTAATCCGATTCAAGACCACTCGAATCCGATATTCAAACCACATTGCACTAGCGGAAGACTAGATCGTTGTTAGACTTGCAAAAACAACTAAAGCAATAACTCTAGTCACAAAACCAATATCAACCAATCACAAACAATCCAAATCTTAATCACAAGCAAGAAACTAATGACAAAATAGCAAAAATAAATCACACAAGGATTTATAGTGGTTCCACTAACATCTTGTTAGTGTACATCCACTTTGGAGAGATTATTTTATTACCACGATGAAAGGAATACAAGAGATTAATCTAATAATTACTATATTTCAATATAGAAAAGAGTTTGAGGAGAATAGAATTGATGAGTTGGAATTAGGCTATAAACCCTAATTCTCCCTTGAGAATAAACCCTTGATCCCAAATCAAGTCTTCAAGCTCTTCCCACTAACACCTCAGAAAATAGCTTATATAGGGATAGGCCAATTACCCAAATTGCCCCCGTATCTTCACAAATCAACTTACAAGGTTTTCAGCCCGAAATAGCCAAATTCAATATTCTGATGTCTGCCGTGGGAGGTGACAAACGTCTGTCCCTCCCAGGGAATTAATTGGGCTCCAGCTCTCAGCTCAGACATCTGTCGCATCCATGACAGACGTTTATCCCCCTCTCAGACGTCTGTCGTGGGGATGACAGACGTCTGTGGAAACTTTCAGGAAAATCCCCCTGTAGTGACAGACGTCTGTCGTCCCATACGACAGACGTCTGTCGCACTGTACATAGAACATCTTACTCATTTCAGCTCATATCTTCCTCGTGCGAACTCCGATTTGTGAACGATTTTCTCCTATGCGAAGCTATCTTCGACCACTTCAATTTACCATATAGTATCGCATATTACAACACTCCACCTCTATATTATTAACATGTCAACTCCAAACTCCAATGAACCCAAGCATTTCCTTCTACCTTCGACCAAGCAAACTTGAATGTTTCCCCAATGAGCTCCGGCATGGCCACTGCCCATTGCATTGCACCATCGAGTTCAGGCAAAGTCCCCACCCGTCAATGTAGTGTTGAAAACATTCAAACCACAAACCGCCTCACCAAAAGACAATGTACTCGGGAGTGTAACGAGTACTTACCATGAAGATAGATTTCCAATCTCTCACTGCTATTCCTTTCCATCAAACACAGAATCACTCTCTCCACCTCGTGTCACCCCGTGGCACCTAGCAACTCAACAAGCGAATTAAGTTTGAGCAATGCTCGAACTTCCCATACGGCAATGCCTTCGTAAACATATCCGCCGCATTATCCTTTGTGTGCACTTTCCGAAGGTATACTAGCTTACCTTCATCCATGGCTACAAGAAATGACTCCCTCACCTCAATATGCTTGGTCCGTGAGATTAATGCCAAATTCTCCGCCAAATGGATAGCACTTTCGCTATCACATCGAACATCAACACTTTCATGTTCGAAACCCAAGTCACACAACAATCACTTCAAGTAGAGTGCCTCATTGACCGCTTCCACAGCGGCAATCAACTCCACCTCCGTAGTGGATAAAGCAACTACGGTTTGCAATCGCGATCTCCAACTAATGGTTGTCCCGCCAAGTGTGAAGACATACCCGGAAGTTGATTTCCTCCGATCCCTATCACCGGCGTAGTCTGAGTCACAATAACCAACCAACTTGCAACTCCTATCATCACTACCGCCAAAGACAAGTCCATGATATGTTGTGCCTTTCAAGTATCTCATAACAGCCTTCACGGCTTCCCAAAGCGATTTCCCCGGATTAGCCATATACCGACTAACCACCCCGACGGCATTTGCAATATCGGGCCTTGTACACACCATTGCGTACATCAAACTACCAAGCACACTTGCATATGGCACCTTTGCCATATAAGCCTTGTATTTATCCCCGATAGGTGATCCCTTCTCCAAAAGCTTCATATGCAAAGGTAAAGGTGTATTTAACGCCTTTGCATCCTCCATGCTAAACCGGCAAAGCACTTTCTTAATGTATTCCTTTTGAGTCAATCTTAACTCAAAACGCTTTCAGTCCCTTCCTATTTCCATGCCCAAGGATTTTCTTGCTTCTCCAAGATCCTTCATCTCAAATTCCGATTTCAAAAGCATCTTCAACTTGTTGATTTCATTTTTATCCATGGAAGCAATGAGCATATCATCCACATACAAGAGTAAATACACCCAACAATCCTTTCCCAACCTCTTGAAATATACGCAAGCATCCTTGATGCTTCGATGGAAGCCACTTTCAAGCATGAAATGATCGAATCTCTTGTACCATTGTCTAGGGGATTGCTTTAACCCATATAGTGATTTCTTCAACTTGCAAACCATATTAGACTTACCATCTACAACAAACCCTTCCGGTTGCTCCATGTAGATGTCTTCATCCAAGTCTCCATGCAGGAAGGTGATTTTCACATCAAGTTGCTCCAACTCCAAGTCATGGATAGCAACTATCGCCAGTAAAACTCGGATAGATGTATGACGAACCACTGGTGCAAAAATTTCATCATACTCCTTTCCTTTCCTTTGTGAGAACCCCTTTGCCACTAACCTTGCTTTGTACCTTCCATCATCCTTCACCTTGTAAATCCATTTGCACCCTATAGCACGGTTTCCTTGAGGAAGTGGAACCAACTCCCAAGTTTGGTTCTTCATAAGCGATTGCATCTCTTCCTCCATGACGCAAATCCACTTCGAGCTCTCTCTCGACTCCATGACGTCATCAAGGTCCATCGGCTCATCTTGGACTACATTGAGAGCATAGTCCAAATGATCACTAAAGCTAAGGTAGTTCTAATCACCATATCTTTCGGGAGGCCTTATTGCACGTCGACTAACCCGAATAGCAATACTATCACCTAAACCCCTTTCGGTTCCACCTTGAGTCGAAACTTCTCTAGTATCATGTACATCACCAACATCATCACTAGAGGAACCATGTGGACTATGTGATGTTTCATCAACCGCTTCAACCCCATGAGCTTCTTCAACTCTACTACCACTTGGACGGAATGTGGGAATGACTTCCTTCTCCTTTGATTCACCATGAACCAAATCCGGAACGTCCGATGAGCTCTCATTCACCTTGAATAAAGCCGACTCATCAAAAGTGACATGACGAGAATTAACAACCTTCTTTGTTTCCGGATTCCAAATCTGATAGCCTTTCACGCCATCCGTGAAACCAAGCAAGATCCCCTTGAATGCTCTAGCTCCAAGCTTATCTTTCCCTGGATCATGCACATAAACCGGGCTACCAAACACACGAAGATATCTCAAGTCCACACTCTTCCCTTTCCACGCTTCCTCCGGAATTTTATTACCAATGGCTGAGCATGGAATTCGATTTACAATATGCATCACGGTTGACAAAGCTTCGGCCCAAAATCCCTTAGACAAACCCGATGTCAATCTCAAGCATCGAGCTTTCTCAAGTAGAGTTCGGTTCATTCTCTCCGCTATTCCATTAGATTGCGGATCCCCCGGTGTAGTAAAATGTCTCCGGATCCCGTGATGCTTACAATACTCCAAGAATTCACGCGAGACATATTCGCCGCCATTGTCGGTCCTTAACACCTTCAAAGTATTACCACTCTCATTCTCAACAAGAGTCTTCCACACTTTGAAATTAGCAAATGCCTCCGACTTGGCCCCCATTACATACACCCATACCTTGCGAGACAAACCATCAATGAAAGAGATATAATACCTTGCTCCTCTCAAAGAAGCAACCGGTGCCAGTCCCCAAACATCCGAATGAACATACTCAAGAACCTCCTTTGAGTCATGCTTGCCTTCATCGAATGATACCCTTGTTTGCTTCCCCATGACACATTCCTCGCAAAACTCTAGCTTGTTGAAACTCTCACCCTCGATCATCTCCCGCTTCCGAAGAATATCCAAACTCCTCTCCGAGACATGACCCAATCTCAAATGCCACAACCGCGTCGCATCCAAGTCACGAGAACTATCAACACCCACACAAGTCTCACCTCCTATGGTCACACCTTGAAGCAAATATGTACCATGAATCCTAGCACCATTCATAACCACAAGCGCTCCCTTCAAAACCCTCAAGCAATCCTTCTCGATAGTGATCTTGCATCATAGAGAATCCAATTGCCCTAAAGATATAAGCGACTTCCTAAGTCCCGGAACATAGCGAACATTGGTGAGTGTGCGAACAACTCCATCAAACATCCTTATTTGCACGGAGCCACTACCCATTGACTTGCAAATAGCACCATTTCCCATAGCACTTGCATTTCCCTCTTTGACCTCAAAGGACGAAAAACAATCTCTATTTGGCGTCATATGATACGACGCACCCGAATCGAGTACCCATTTGTTACTCGAAACACCCGTTGCTACCGCCGTCAGCACATTCTCATCTACTTCACCATACCCACTCTCCACCGCCACGGATGAAGACGCTACTTCCTTCTTATCTTTGTCTGGACATTCATTCTTCCAATGTCCCGGTTTCTTGCAAATGAAGCACTTCCCATTTCTGTCTTTCGATTTACCTCTTCTACCGGGTTTTCTTGATTTAGAACGCCCCCGGTTTCCTTTCTTCACATTCTTTTCTTTCTCCACAAACAACCCGTGACTACTACTAGCTCCACTACTACCCTCACTCATCTTCTTCATTTGATCTCTCAACTCCTCACTAAGAAGACCCGTCTTGACATCATCTAGAGTCAAGGTATCCCGGCCATAGATCAAACTATTTGAGAAACCCGTATAGCGGTCCGGCAATGAACAAAATAATATCATCGCCTTTTGCTCTTCCTCAATCTTCAAATCAACGACCTTCATCTTCATGAGAAAATCATCAAAGGCATTCAAATGTGTCTTAAGCGAATTACCCTCCTTCATCTTGAAAGTGAAAAACGTTCGCAACAAGATCAAACAATTAGTGAGCGACTTCTTCATATAAAGTTCTTCCAACTTGTCCTAAATACCTTTAGCGGTAGTCTCACCACTAATTTCGGAGATCACATTCTCCCCCATAGCAAGTTGAAGAATAGTGTAAGCCCATTCCTCCATCTTCTCTCTCTCAACATCCGAGATATCACTTGGCAATAAGTGAGTATCAAATACTACTCGGTGCACCCGATTCCGCCTAAGAACCGCTTTCATTTTCCATTGCCACTTCTCAAAGTCATTATCACCATTCCACTTGTCAATAACCAATTGAGAACCCGACGCCGCATACGAACCCCGTACATATGGCGCCACACTATTCGGACTTCCGGTTGAAGGACTTACCGAGCTACTATCCGTCTCCGGCATTTTCACAAACACCTAACAAGCACCAAAACAGCTCTGATACCAACTATTGTAACCGTTGTGATTAATCCTATTCAAGACCACTCGAATCCGATATCTAAACCACAATGCGCTAGCGGAAGACTAGATCGCTGTTAGACTTGCAAAAATAACCAAAGCAATAACTCTAGTCACAAAACCAATATCAACCAATCACGAACAATCCAAATCTCAATCACAAGCAAGAAACTAATGACAAAGTAGCAAAAATAAATCACACAAGGATTTATAGTGGTTCCACTAACCATGGTTTAAGATTTCGGCCGGAACCCCGAGATTCCGGCCACCTCGGTTCGGTTCCAGCAACCAGCGAGACGGAATTAGGTTAAAAATTTGTCCCGGTAGCTGACAATAGGAAAACGAAGAAAAGGAAAAAAACAACGAAGAAGAGAAGAAACAACGAAGAAGAAGAAGGAAAATCAGCAAAGCAGCAATAAATTACTAACTGAGAATCGAGATCCGAGATGAATGACTTCGTCGATTTCAAGCAACCGCAATGTCGATTTCTTCTACAGCAGCAGTAAGGCATAGCAATTTCAAGTGTCGATCACGATTGAGACACAAATCGAAGACGAGCATCACAATCGATTTTTTTGATCTCATTCTCTTCTTATCGTTTGGATCGATTCAGCAACAAAACGTATTGTGAGCATGCGGTACTGTAAACCTAGTATTTTAGGGCAAAATGGTTTGCTGGTCAAAATACTTTTGGGCTGGGCTTTGAAATAAACAAACATTACTTATTTTTATTACATGTAGGTTGGGCTGGGCTCGATTTTAACTTATTTTATCATAGTTCTAAGTCTAAACAAAACCTGTTTAATTTAATTTAGTGTGGAGCAGAGTTCTAAGTCTAAAAACATTTTGACTTGATTATATTTTATATTTCATCCAGATTGTTCATTGTTACATTTTCATTAGTAAACCGCTAAAAACCAAAAGTAAGACCGAAACTAAAACCGAAACTTCCGAAATTACCGAAATCGACCGAAATGAGTAAAATTTCAAATGTCCGAAACCAAAACCGAAACCGAGTTTTCGAACCTTGCCACTAACATCTTGTTAGTGTACATCCAATTTGGAGAGAGTATTTTATTACCACGATGAATGGAATACAAGAGATTGATCAAATAATCACTATATTTCGATATAGAAAAGAGTTTGAGGAGAATAGAATTGAAGAATTAGAATTAAGCTATAAACCCTAATTCTCCCTTGAGAATAAACCCTTGATCCCAAATCAAGTCTTTCAAGCTCCTCCCACTAACACCTCAGAAAATAGCTTATATAGGGATAGGCCAATTACCCAAATTGCCCTCGTATCTTCACAAATCAACTTACAAGATTTTTAGCCCGAATTAGCCCAATTCAATATTCAGACGTCTGTCCTGCGAGGTGACAGACGTCTGTCCGTCCCAGGGAATTAATTGGGCTCTAGCTCTCAGCTCAGACATCTGTCGCATCCATGACAGACGTCTGTCCCACTCTCAGACGTCTGTCGTGGGGATGACAGACGTCTGTGGAAACTTTCGGGAAACCCCCCTGTAGTGACAGACGTCTGTCGTTCCATACGGCAGACGTCTGTCGCACTGTACGTAGAACAACTTACTCATTTCGGCTCATATCTTCCTCGTGCGAACTCCGATTTACGAACGATTTTCTCCTATGCGAAGCTATCTTCGACCACTTCAATCTACCATATAGTATCGCATATTACAACAATCCTTACTCTGATCTGGATGGACCGAGAGACATATGCGTATGAAATATGTCTTCTGAATTTGCATCAACCACGCCAACGGCCGTTACTGCTGGATGAGAATCCCAACTCTGAGAAAATAAGGTAATTTTGTAGCCCACAAAATGTTGATATTATTTTCAAAATATTTTATTTTATTTAATAACTTTTTTGGAAAATTTTCATTTTTACCTCTCTAAAGAGTCACAAGTCTGGAAGGGAGGAAATGTTAGATTAAATTGCATGCACATAATTTTATCATACACGACTGACATGAGAGAAAGTTACCATCTTTACAGCCAAATATTGTCCATGGGGAAGATTCAGTAGTGACATCCGATGCCACCATATCACTGGAAGCAGTCCAATAAGCTGTCCAACCTAGTTGGAAATTTTATGATAATAAAATTGTGGGTAGGAATTATTTTACAAAAAGAGGATTTTAACATGCTCAAACATTCAAGAAAATCATAAATTGATGATAGTTTAATAACGGTACGCGTACCTGTAGAATGCATTCGAGATTTTTTCTTGGTCTGGCTGAATCTGTAATGTTGTAAATCAGACGAGCATGAAGCACAATAATATAAAAGTTTGACGCCATTCTAAGAAGTAGAACATTACGACAACAGCACAATAAAATAGGCGATCAAGTATAAACTGAAGAAACTAGTGTGTACGTAAGGACAAAAATGACCTTGAAGATTGTGCTCTTCTTTCATAACGACCCATGCCATTTTCTCCTTTACTTTGTGCATTCTGTTTATGAAAGACGGGTTATGATCGTCATTGAAATGAGATCAGGGTAATAATCAATGCAACTAACCTTTAATTAATGTTGCTTCCTCTATGTACTAAATCCACACTGCTATTTCTTTGGAGCTTTCAGCACTCAACTTTCAATTAAATATGAACAACAGCATTCAGATTTTATGAGCAAACATCATAGGCCAAATTTTCTAAATGGTTACCTGGTTTTTTCCATAGCAACGTCAGTGATAGAAGAAAGACTGCGAGGTCTACAAACTGCTAATCATATACACAGTAATAATACAAGAGTTCTAAAAGCAATAAAATGGTTGATAACTTTTGATACAGGAGCTATTCAAGGGGAAAAGCATTGTAAATACATCCTGACCCAAAAAAAAAGGAAAAAAAAGCACTGATATCTTCCCCATGCCGTAGAATCGCAATTAAAACCTAGCCAATAAACACAAAGACCAAGGTTTCCGTAGAAGTTGCAAATTAACTTCCTTAATAATTATGCGTGCTGAGATGTTGAAGGGCAAGGTGGTTTGTTTTATGTGTTGTGAGCAGAGGCATCCAAGCTCGAGTCTGTTAAAGGACGTAAATTCCCATAATTTTCTTCCTTCCTTTCTCCTTTTCCGACTTGGATTTGGGCAGCAGTATCAAATAGGCCTGCTCTATACAGAACAAAAAAACGGAATAATAGATCGCTTTTGCTATAAGGCCCGAAATGAGAAGAGCCCGAAAGGTGCGGCAATAATCCCACCCCTGAATTCTGCTCGTGCGATCTAATTCCGCACCATCCCGCATGATTTATTTCTGGCGCTGTAGCAAAGTCCATAATAGATAGCCTAGTTGCAATTACTGAGGGAAAATTTCCAATATTATCTACCAGTCAAGCCACTAATATTCAAAACATTTCTTGTTATTGGTTTGACCTACACAACTACATAAAATTCAATGCTAAACATGTTTACTTTTCATGAGCATGTTCTCTTACCTTTTCGTTTAAGTTAAGCTTTTTAGTTGTTGGGAGATGTCTAATAGCACTTTATTGCCAGATTATATATGGAATTCAACGGATTTCCATAAGCATATTTGTGTGGCCTTTTGCTTCAAAATATAAACAAAATTAGCACCTCATAGAATAAAAAAACTAGTGATGTAAAGCTTAAAAAATGAAAAATAAATAGATATAAATATTAACCACGACGGTATATATAGAGGACTGATCGTTAATTTCCTTGTACGTAAAGAGATGCTATTAATCTTCTTTGCTTATGTAACACATACTGCAATCCATACTCAATTGTTGTCTACAAGACAATGATCAATAAATAAATAGATTACCGTTGGTACGCATAATACATTTTATTTTTGGTTATTACACACAAGTGTCTATAGATAAATATAGCATGATGCCATTGAAGGATGACAAATAAAGATACGAAAGTTGATGAATATATTCATATTCAATGATAAGATACAATGAACAGTATGTTATGCATGCTGCTATTAGTAAATTAAAAAGAAAATTTTGTGGATGTAATCATATTGACAAATTACAATGTTGAAACAGAGGGTATACAACAAATTACCCAACGAAAGATTATTTATGCAGGTAACATTAGCACAAAAATGTGTTGAGAGTTGTACCCAAAAGTATTGATTGGATTGAGCAACCATCTTTTGTTTGCAGTTACCTATATACGGCTAGGATATGTTTGCACTGAACCACCTAAATGATATATATTTACTTACTAGTCTTCAGCAGTTGTGTCATGGAAATCAAATACAGTTAGCAATTGACAATCTTCAGTTAGGTGTAGCGGAAGAGAAAACAGACTTTACCCAAATTATACAATTTGCAGACAGACAACCAATTATACAAGGTTAAATTCATGTTACTGCTACACGATTGTTGATACAGAAAACGAGTTGTGTACTGGTTTATACAGAACAATGGTAGTAATGGAATTTGAAAGGTAATCAACCATAGTTAGATCAACAAACGGTTCATAGTAATGATTGATAACTACAATTTGCCTAAATTAGAGCTGGATATATATCATAGAGTAACTGGGCCACTGAGCGAAAAAACAAACAAACAAACACACAAGACAGTTGAATTTTTATTCCACATATAGTGGAAGTGGAGACATTAATTTGGATCTTAATGTATAGATCGAACAGCAAAGTAGCTCACACATTGAAAAGCAGAGATAGAAACGTAGAATTGTGTCTCATATTTTCTATTATAGAGAATATATGTTCTTTTTTCCTCTGCATTTGTCTAACTAAAATCTCCTAAAATGCCACTACGTTATTCTCAGTATCATGTAAAAAACTGAAGCTCGGTAATAACATAAATATATGTTGCTGCAACTTCGTATTGCTTTGTGAGATTGGAATTATCAAATTTTTAAGCAGTCATACTTATTTTGTATCATCATGGATTATTGTAGCAAATAAAATGCTTTGTATGCAAACTGTAAGCATTTGGAAAGGGGGGGGGGGGGGGGGGGGTGTAATTTTAGACTTGCAAACAATTAGAGGTAGTAGAAGGCCAACGTCAGGAGTGTCAATTCAATGTCTAGGTTTAGCAAGCAGATATTACAATAAGAGTACTGAAAACAGTTGTTGTAGCAAGCGGAAACTTGTCAAGTATAAACATGAATCAACACTCTGATAATCAACAATAATGATCCGATTGAGAAAATTACCTTAATCTAAGAGAGGAGGACTATGAGAACAACATGAAAACTCCGACTACCTCTTTTGTACTCTCTCTCACAATTACCATTGCGAAGACAAGCGGTTTCGCCAATCCAGATCCAATCGAAGTCGAGACATGAAGAGAATTGAGGAGAAAGAAACGTGAAGGCGGCTAGACTCTTAGGTAGCGTTTGGTTTATTTTGTGTTTTGCATTTTTAGTTTTCGGCGTTAATTATGAAAGTTGTGAAGATTTGAAGTGTAGCGGTGGTGGTGGATCAAAGGGAAACGGAGTGACGGAGGGGACCGCGGGAATGGTGGATAGACGGATTTGTTATTGTCATTCCATTGTTTCTTAAAATATGAAAAATAATAAAAAGTTGTTTTCGGTTTTGTGTGTTAACTCCGTTTTGTAAAACGGCCATTTTTCACGATATATGTGCATTGTTGGTATTTTTGTATGTGTGAAAACTCAAAATTGAAAAATCTAAACCAAACGCTACCTTAATTTTGGGAAAAAAATGAAAAGGGTGAGGGAGATTATGTGCATATATGACATATATAATATGTGCATATATGACACGACAATGATAACCTAATAATTAAAGATTGTATAACACTACAGATTCATGATGATTTTTTGGTTCAAGTTAGAATATGATACAAGTACAACATAATATCATCGCCAATTCACCATATCACTACAAGAAAACATGATATATATAGCATTATTACATAGCCTTGGAATTAAAGTGCTATATAAAAGTAATTAAAGCAAAAATCTAATCAAAAATTGAGCTATAAATATGTTTTGGAAAAGTAATTAGCTATGTTTTATCGCCCACTATTTGGAAATGCGGGAGGGGAATTAAAGGCGGCATCCCTCTTTGTTAAGCTAAAAAAGGCCGCTTAAATTGCAAATTCCCTTTTCCTTCCCTTTCACTTTCCACTAAATTTTACCCTAAATTCACCATTGATCCGCTGCAACATAACTCACACCTTCTCTGGTTCGTGCCGTCTCCAACTCACGCCATCGTCGATTCGTGCCGTCTCTGACTAAAAGAGGGAGCAACGACAGCACCCACATCCCATGGCATCTTTGACTAAAAAGGGAGCAAAAAATGCAACCACGTCTTACGCTATCTCTGATTCATACCAAACCACTTGAGGCGTTGTTCCGTAATTCGTTTACTCATTAATTTTTCTTCTATAGTATTATTTTAATACAAAATCTAAAAATTTATTTGTGCATTCGTATTTGGTCTAAAATAGCATCTCTACTGGAAGTTATAGAAGAAGAATGAAGTTGTAACACGTGTGATTTTAGGTATGAGTATATAAGTATACCGTACATTTACCAGTTTTTATCATACTCTATACCGTGTTGTTTTAAGTTATGATATTGCTATTTTTTTGGGTGCAAGTATTGAGTTGAAATTGGAAACAACGGACTTTTTGGATGGAACTTATGAATTTTTGTTTTATGTATTTTTGCAAGATTTTTACATTGTACAAGCATCTATCTAGCATTTCTCTTGAGGGGGAAAAAAAAGAATTCGGGTTCTGTTTTTAGAATATTTGTATACTGGTATTTGTTTGATATGCATGTCTGGTGATTTTGAGAATGGTTTCTCTTAAAGTTCCAACTGACAAACTCTTATTTTCACGTTGTAGAGTATAAAAACAATCGAAAATAATATTTTGATGCCAGTTAGAACTAATTAGGTTATGAAGGCTGCTGCTAGCTAATATTTCAGAGATTTGTTAGTAAAATGTGCATGAAATAAACTAGAGTGCAGGTCTATTGATTTTCTTGGTGCTTACGTATGTTTTGATCATTATATTTTTTTTTCATGTTTATTGTAATATAGGATGTATTTCTCTTAATTCAAAGTGTTATAGTCTACTATGCACAGCCTCAAATGTGAATATAGGATATGTATATTTATCTTTTACCTTCACCACAAACACTATGTTTGAATAAATATATCCAAATGATAATGGTTTAAGGCAATACAATGAGAAAGCAATTGGGTAAGAAACTGTTACATTTAATAGTCAATTTGGGTTTTTTATTCTAACAGTATAACATTGTCATAATACAGAGTATCACTTTATCTTAAAACTCAATGTAGCAAAGAATATATGTAACGGCTTTCATAATCTTTTTCGCTTAGACAGTAGTTTATGATGATTAAGGTCTACCCATTCTGGGATGTTATATAACAGAAATATACTGTTTTGACATTGGTTTCATAAGTGTAATATTTGATGGTATAGTTCATGATTATTAACCATGATTCCTTGTTTCACATTTAATCATTTATGAAATAGGTAAGTGTAATATAGTCAACATAATACTGTTATGTTTTCCACTTTAACTTATAATCATTGTTGATTGGTCTATTAACCTTCCTTTCTGCAAAATGATTGTGACCAAGGTCGAGAAGAGCAAATACAATCTTCACTGCAATTTGATATATTTTTGACAATAATATCAATGAACTTTTACTGCTTTAAACTGATAAGGAGCTAAGTTATTAACATATTATATTCCACCAGTATTTCCATATGCCTTCATCATATACTAACACCTTTGCGATATTTTAGAATGTACGGACCCTTTTCACTCTTTAAAAATGGTAACCTGACATGATATGTAAATATTAAGAAAATATTAATTAGAATTGATTAATAAATGATGGTTTATTTTTATTTCTACTTAATTACGGGAATATATCATGTACATGAGATCTGATCTTCATTGTGCTACTTGTCCAACTCTGTCCTCTGTAGCAAAAGTAGCTTACTAGGAAAAAAGTAGCAGTAGGTATCATTAATTACCATAAGCTTTATCTATCTATTTTTTAACATATATTTTAATATGTTTATCACGAACAATTGACAGAAAGAATTGCATAATTCAATAAACTTTAGGGAAATGGATCGAAGCAAACACATTTAAAACTTATTTTCATTAATTGTATTTCACATCCACTACAAAGTGACTTCTAAGAATAAAGAATTCAATGCAATCTGCTTCATTCCATGAAGCATTTATCTTTTTCTTGAAAATCACTTTCAATTTTAGCAAGGATCTAAAAGTAATTGTGGCCACTTTGAGTGAATCGCTATCATTTAGAAATGGTGATCACATTTCAATCAGGAGCCTTTAGATTGGTTTGACAAAAGAGCTTGTGATAAAGTGAGATTCCATCAAGATGTCTTCAAATAAAGAAAAATTCACTATCGATTTTAAGATAGTTAGATCATAAGTAGCTCATTTTCCTGATTTAAAAGGCGATGCTGTATTTGGTCTATGTTTGCATACGAATGCAGAACTTCTTGGCTATAGATCTGTTTAATGATGCCAAATCTTGGAAATCAGCCCATTACTCCCTTTTTTTTAATAGAAGTGGCTAACATAATTAAGAAAATAGTGGAAAGTTTGAATGGATATTAGTTGAACCAAATAATCATGTTTGAACGGATCATTTTTTAGAAAGTTTGAAGGGATATTGGAAAGTTTGAACGGATCATTTTTTTAGAAAGTAATTCATTTATTAATGCAGGCATTATGTTCTTTATGTTCATGTAGTATGTTTTAAGCAATACGACTGCTTCGACGATCACTTTAATCCATCATGTTACGATAAATCTTTTATGTGAAGCTCCAAATTAATTCATTTGACACTACAAGCAGAAAGAAAAGATTATAACACTACAAGAAAAATACCATATTGCAACTAGCTATTTGCAACAGGCGACATATCACAGTTGCAGTAAACAATATTTAGCAACAGACTTATTGTAGCAGTTGCAATAGATGAGATTAGCAACAGACCCTTTTCTTTCTGTTGCGGAAAGCATATTTTTAGCAACTGCGATTCCCTTCCTGTTGCAAAACATACTTTTCGCAACTGTACTTCAATAACAGTTGCAACAAACATATTATTTGCAACTGCGCTGCCATGCCAGTTGCGAATAAATATTTTTAGCAACTGTTTTCGTCACTTGCGATAACTGTATTTTTTTACAACCGGTAAAGCAAGTTGCGAAAAACATAATATAAACTTTTAATTATTTATTTTAAATAGTAACTATTAAATAATTAACTATTAGTAATTATGTAAAAGATTAATAATTAGTAATGAAATTTAGTTATTACAAATTAATATTTATAATTAATAATTAAATAAAAGTAATTAACACTTAAAAAATAATAAAATAACTAAATAATTATTAAATAATAATAAACTAATGGATAAAAAATAATAATTAATTTAAAATATGAATTTGCATATATAATAAATAAATTAATAATCAACGAACAAATGATAATTGATTAATATTGTTATTAAAAAGTAATTAATAATCAATAATAATTTTTTGTATGAATTAATTATAGTTCTTGCTTGAAAGAGGTATTTTTATGAATTAATTAATTATTTGTTATTAGTAATTGTTGATGTTGTCGTTTTTAATTTTTTTTCAAGTATTTTTAAATTTATATTAAATAGATATAAAATTTTCTAAAGGATGATGCTTTTATATATGTTTAAAAATAATAATTGATAGTTTTTTGGTCTTGCCTTAAATTTTAAGTTTAGCTATTAATATAATTCATAATTAACATGAAATAACTAATAAATAATCAATGCTAATGTTTAATAACTAAAGTATAATAATCTTGCAAAAGAAAAAGTAACTAAAGTTACTTGATTGACGGTTAGCTTTTGCTACTCGTTGACAAATCCATAAAGTTTGTTGGCTCCAACTGTTTAACTTTTGGCTCCTACATCCGAAATTTTGGCTCCAACTTCCCAAATTTCGGCTCCATTTCACCAAAATTTTCACCATTATCCAGATTCAAAATCGCGTATTCCCTAAATCTGTCTTAATAATAATTACTTAGCTATATCGCTTGAAACCCCCTCCCCCCCCTCAAAAAAAAAAAAAAAAAAAAAAAAAAAAAATTTCGCCTTCTCTTCATAAATCCCTAGACGCCCCTTCACAATGCCCAAATCAACGACAGAAACCATGACGAGGTAGAGAGTGAAGAGGACAAGGACGGAGTTGATTCGGAGCTCGGACTGGGACTTATGGGCTCCGAAGTAGATGATGAGGGTCAGCACACACAGGGAGGAGAGCTTATAGGAGACGGAAAAGGTGCAGTCAATGGATGTGAAAGGGTATAAGTAGGCGAAGTAGTCGACAACACTGATTAAGTAGTTCCATGGGAGGAGAAACCCTAAACCTAGGATGAAGTGGCTTATGTGAAAGGGTATAGGTAGGTGAAGCAGTGGACAACACTGATTAATCTGCATCAAAAATAGGTAGCTCCCTAATCAAGTGAACAGTTCCCTTATTACAATTAGCAGAATTCATAAACCATTTATTCCCTGACGCTGGAAAATAGTTTTACAACCCTGCCAGTTTTAATTTTGAAAAATTAATTAGTTGATTTTAGCAAGCTAGTTCCAAAATCAGCGATCTAGACTTACTAATTTCATGTTTGTAATTTTAAAATTACTAAATTAGGATCTTGGAAAGTTCGCTAATTGCAGATCCAATTTCTTTTAAAAAGAGTTATTTATGAATGAGATATTTTTCTACTAACAAAGTCATAAATTAATTTTTTAGATTTCTAAAACAGTGCAAAGCTTATCAATTTTGAACTTACTGATTTTAAGTTTGATAATTTTATACCACCTAAATTCAAGCTGAGAAAAAGGTAACTAAAATTCCCACTAGAATTTTAGAATGTCTCACATTTGAAATTTCATTTCCGTTGTAATCGTTTTTGATATGCTAGCTGAATTTGCTTGATGCTTTCGGTAAGCTTGGATCTGTATTGGCAATGGTAGAATTTGCTTGATAATTTTATACCATCTAAATTCTGTATTGGGAATGGTAGAATTTGCATTAGTTTGGATCTGTATTTTATATGCTAGCTGATATGTTAGCTGAATTTGCTTGATAATTTTATACCACCTAAATTCTGTACTCTTATGTGCACTTTGGATCTATATTGGCAATGGTGATTAGCTGAATTTGCTGCTCTTTTCCTCTTCTTTTTCTATTTTTTCAGTCCTCCTTTAAGAAATGTGTACTGGTTTTTGAGCAGCATTTAGTCGAAGTGAGCCTTTATTTTTTACTTTCATTTGCCACTTTTGGTTAAACTAATAGCAGTTCAATGAGAAGCTACTGGTCAGGCGGGAAAACTAACAACAGTTCTTTTTATTCTATTACTGATATAACAAATTATATTTGTATTACTTATGTGATGCAGAAAACATTTGCCATGTTGTCATTGCATGTGAAAAGATATTGGCTGTCATGAGTCCATAATAGTAAACCAACTTCTTGTTTTGGGTTGGGCTTATCAGCAGGTGTCTTTTGAGATGATAAACTAACAGGTATGTCCATGACTTTATACTTTGCTCTAGAAATTACATCAGCTGCATTATTAGAGAAGCCGTAACTCGAATTGGATATTACTTTCAATTTTTGTCCCTGTAAGATTTGTAGACATATTTATAATTTCAGTTCTTATTTTTATTCATTATATATGAATATGATTATAGTTGTATAATTTCTTCCTTTCTTTTAGGATTTTGGAACATATCGAATGTGGTAGAAGTGCAGAAGAGAAAGAGTTGAAGGAGTCCTTCAAACTATACAACTTGGAATGTTTTACCATGGAAAGTTTAAGAAGGACAAGACATAAGATATTTAGGAACATATGATCAAAAAAATTGTATTTTATGAAAATGTGTTATAGGAATGAATAGAAACTATTGTATATGCGAATAATATATGAAAATTTTGTCAATTTTTGCTGCAATTGTCTATAGTATTATATTTCTATTGAAATAAAATATCTGTTATTTCTTGATAATATATGTTTTCATTTTTTACATTATTAAATGCAGATGATGGTGTATTATAGTAGGTAAATAGGTTTTTTTATTTGTGCAATGCAAATAATCATATTGCAACTGTCAAAAATAGTTGTAGTATCATGTTTATCGAATGCCTATTCTAGGTTTACAACTGTCATTTGTAGTTGTAAAAATATCTGTTGCAACAACAAAGGCCAGTTGCAAAAAAGTATACCGCAACGTTTTATTGCAACAGGCAAAAAATGTTGCGGACTTTTTACAACTCCGGCTATACCAACAGACGCAGGCCTGTTGCAGTTGGTCTACTGCAACAGATATTGCCTGTTGCGAAAAGTGTTTTTTGTTGTAGTGTAAGTTCTCTGGTTATCTTGTATCTGTTGAATCCAAATGATTTTTTTGAGTATATTGTTTTGGTGTATTACAAAAAAATCGACTTAACATAGGACATTTATATTACATGATTTACCTATTATTTTGTTACTTTGTTTCATATTATCTTTCCGTTATAGTGTTTAATTTTACTTTTACTATCTTTTAGGCTACTTGACAAATAAGCTTATTGGCTTAGAGATAGCCTTCCATCATTTTTGGGCAAAATGGGGAAAAAAACTGTGTCTTTACAGCAATTTTCGTCACCTTATTTCCTTATTTTACATTATGCTTCCATAGTTGCTGGTTGCATTGCAATACAGTAAGTTCCCTCCATCATGCTTCTTGAATTTACATTATTTTTCCATAGTTTCATCACTGCCTAATTATGTCAGCAGTTGCATTGTTAGTCTTTTATAAGAATTTCCCAATTGTAGCTGGCAAAAATATTTAATTCACGTTATAAGCTCAAATGGAACATTGGCTAGTTGGCAAAAAGTTGGTACCAAAGAAAATTCAAACGCCTTCCAACTGAATCAAGTTGATTGATGTATGTTTAACTACATTGTTTCAAAGCAGTAATCCACTTCAATTTACTTCAATATAAACAAAATTGTTATTATAATTTTTGCAGTCATGTGTGACACATAAGTTGCATCTGGGAGTTTCAGGTTATATAATTTACTATGTTCACTGGTTGATGATCAGTTTTTTGAAGTTTTATTGACAATTTATAGCAACTTGCGCCATCATAAAGTAAGATGTTTACAGCTGACGTTGAAGGAAGTTGTACAGCTAAATGTATTCAGCCTGCACTCAAAATCATGGACAAGTTTGGTGTTAATGATGTAAGGTTGCTTAGTAGTATTATTTGCAAATAACATGATAATTATACATTTTCTGATTAATTTAATTATCATCTCAGAGTGGTATCTATATGATATTGTAAAACTATCCAAAGCATCTGCTAGAGGGTATAATGTTTTTGCCGCTTTCATCCGAATGATGATTGCATTCAGCCCCACCAGTTTCAGGAGTAAACATGCAAACACTATAAGTACATGTTTAGTCTCAAGGTATACTTCTAAAGGTTCTTCTCTATTACATGTGTAATTATGAAATGTTTTCTATATGTGATCAATTGTTTAGATAAATTAACTTATAATCCTAATGCTTAGTGATTTATATGCCATTGAAGTCAAATCACTGTTATCTTAGACTAATTATTTTGTGAGAATGTTCTTCTTCTTTGTTGATAATTGAAGAAGGCCATTGTCAATAGTAGTGAAAAACCAAATTGTTGGAGCACCTGTTGACATCTTGAAAGAGAGGTGTAATTAGAGTAAACAATGTCAGATTTTGTGCATATATAATGTGTTGTTGACCTATTAACCTGGGTTAGCAAACAAAGCCTAAAATTTGTATTGGAAGAATGCTCCTTTTTCACTTATTTATATATACTCACATATTGTACACTTTGTTTAAGCAGCTTTCACCACTGCACCCGGAACAGTGCAATATAATTTTGGGACTTCATTCTCGTTAAGGTAAGCATTCAATTCCATTCAGCATTAATTACACCACAGCTTGTTTTGTGCTTATTATATTTCTTAATTATTTTGTTACACTATGAAAATGCTCAATATGCATTAGATTTTGATTGTAAGTAAATACGTGTGTCAAACCTGTCAGTGTTATATACTTCTGGTGGTTTTGAGTTACAACAGAACATGTCTTTTATCACGAAGAGTTCGAAGTCAACTATATTTGAAATGTGGTCCAATCACATGTGACTATAAATTTGGGTTATTATATCATAAATTGCATTCACTATTGCTTTTTACCTTAATTTATCACAAACTAAAATTAATTCAATTCAGGTTAAATTGTTGGTAGGAGAATATTTGTACTAGAGTAAATTTTATCATTTAATCTCATGTTGAACTATTATCATCTGATTAAATTTACATTTTGAGTACAATTTGGCACATATATATGAGCGTGCTTATGTATAATTAAATAGATACATATTTGAAAATAATTAATTGAAATAATGCACTTATCAGTGCAATCATGCACATGTTATTTTTCACGTATATGAAGAAAGAGTATTTAGGCTGAAAGTATAATTCATGCCATAAGCACTCTAATTAGGTTTATCTATTCTGTTTTGTTTATATTTTGTATAATTTTTTGTACTAACATTTTTATAGTATTGAAATTCCTTATGAATGCTAGCTTTTTTGTTGAGGCTGGTAAGCTTAGATGCTTACAACAAATTAGGTGGTGCACTTTTCTTTTGTAGGTGTTAGACTGAACAGAATAGCGTATTTATTTTTTCCTACATTACATGAAAGTAAATGTCAAGCAAAAGCTTATATTTATTGTCAATGGAAAGGATGAAAACTGAGGTACGTTGCATAATTTACTGCCTGAACATTAAATATTTGAATACTTGTACACTTTATTTTGTGTTAAAACCTGATGTTTACAAGTTTACACAAACCATTGATCTTTTTCAATTAAATTTGACAATTTAAAGAAATAAAGTCAAAGACAAATTTATATAAATAGGCAGTTATGGTTAAGTTACGGTAATTGAAGCAAACCCATTTCGATTTTCAGTTTCCTTTTTCTTATATTAATTTCTGTTAATCGCATTGAATTAAAATTAATGTCTCGGATAAGCATGCACTAAATATGTAAATATGACACAAGTAGAGTCAAACGGAGATTCCTAAAAGTCTGAAGTGGATTAAAAGAGATTCAATAAAGTTTCTCACTGCCTATTAGTGCTCATTTAAATCAATTGGAACTCAATCTATCACAATTTAGTTCATATGAAAAAGCAGACCTTTTCACTTTGTAAATATTAATGGTCCTCCAACTTGTAACTCATAAGTTTGTCTTCCTCTTATATATATATATATATATATATATATATATATATATATATATATAATACTGTTCTTTCGGTAGATGATCCTTTTTTGTGTGTATGCATAACACTGTTCTGTGATTATGCGCGGACTTTTTTAAAAGACAATAGCTTTTTAAAATAATGATTGTATTTGTGTTGCAAAATTCAACAGTTTTGAATTCTTCAAATGAAAATGAGTTTTATGACAATCATGGTCATCACAATGACCAAATACAAACAATGGTTTTTGGCCAAAAAATAATTAAAACTTTATTCCCTCAAGTTTTATGATACAAAAAATTTATACGAGGACGTATATTTGGTCATGTTTTTTTACTATATAGAATAAGTAGGTTAGATATCTCAATACTAAAAGTTGAATGTGTAATGGTATTATGCTCTAACCATCAAACTACTATTCGAGGCAATGTATGGTTGCTGGTGAGAAATATATCAAATGTCCTTCATTATTTCCTTATTCTCTTAATATTTAATATCATATTTATAAGTATTTGACCCATTCGATTAGTCTTAGCATAATGAAGTTGATATTTCAAATCAAAGATTAAAAGAAATGAATGAATAGATAACTTATTCTGAAATGCTTGGAAATTTCAGAATGGTTCCTTTTCCGCGGAGATGACAACAAAATTGTCACTTCCGTTTTCCCTTCAAATGCAAATATTTAATGAAGGTTCAGACACAGATAATAAAAGAAACCCATGACTTAGTGAATACGTAGAAACTGTGTATGCCTAGAGAAAAGAGAAAACATACTGCAGGTGAAACCCAATCCTACCGATTTATTTGAATAAATTAAAAGATATTGAATGATGCCAAATTAACAGAACAAAGACCGCACAGATCGAAGCATGTCTTACCTTAACCACCTGTGAATATTTTTTTTAGGAATGCTAGGCATTGTAGTATTTGGGTTCTTATTTATTATATTTAGACTGATTGGTAGGTTGAGATGAACTTGTCAATCTTATTCATTCAGGTCTGTATGACAACAGTAATTTTATGATATATTTTGACATTTCCGCTCATATGCATGTGTATACGAATTATGTGCTTTGTTCATCCGTACTAATACAAATCACATGCCTTGTTCGTAAAATCGTTCATTTGTCGTTGTTATATTCTTTAGCTAGGAATTAGCTTCTATCTTACAAAACTCGAAACCATAGTTTGATGCAGTTGGAGTAAAAATGGTTGCAGTTGGTGTTGGCACTCCTAGCAAGGCTCATTTATTTGAAAAAAAGGCATCTATATTCTAACTTGTTTAGCTCAGCATCAGTTCTAAGATTTTTGCAATTCACCAATTTTAGTGCATTTACATAGTTGCCTTATTTTCTTTAATTTACTTCTGCAGCTTCCTTTTCCATTAGAATAACTTTACGTTGATCCCGACCGCAAACCAATCCTTTTATATAACTTCAGGCATATCACCTCTTGGGTTTATATTATGGCTTTGCATACACTTTTCTGAATCCTATCAGTGTAAGTTTAGCTATTCTATACCGCATTTTCCATTTTCAGTACACAAGCTAACAAATGCTTGCTCTACTCTTATTTCTAATAACATGTTGGGTACCATGTCATTGAACATGCAAAAATAATCACGTCTTTGAGATTTTAAGTCTATAAGAAGGAGCAATGAATTATACGGTCGCCGCTACCCCTGATGTTAGAAGCGGAGTTTTACAGCAGGTCTACCTCCAATGCATTTTTCATGCTAATATCGGTTCGATTACAGTTTAAAATCACGGTTGCAGTTGCTATGGTTATTGAACGTGTATGTTTTCTTGTTATTTCGATAAGGTGGGACGTTCGTATTCACATACATCCCTAAATATAAACTGTTATAAATTTGATTCGTACATGATATTGCATAACAAAATACTGGATCCTCCCTCATCAAGTGCCCAACATCTATAATGGTATAAGATCAATGTGAATGAGCAATTAGGCAAAATGGTAAAGTTTGACACATGATATACTTGTTTTGTTTAGTAAATATGTAGATGAGCAGCTCATAGTCACAGGTTTGTGAATATTATAAGATTACTTTGGTGAATAATATGTTGTATTGATATATTTATTTTTTTATTAACTATGTTGTATTCGTGTTGCAGAGAGTCACTTACATGTTGTATATGTTCAATCTAACAAAGACTAAACATGTTAAGATAACCCACCGCGTAGTTTATACTTATGTGTTGGCTACTGAGTCTAATTTTTGTAGTTGTGTTACCGTGTATCAGGCAGTGTTTATTTTGAACAAAAACACTTATTGAGATGCTGATTGAAGACGCTGGTCCAAGTCTGCATGTATTCTTTAGTGCTTTTTGAACTTTGATTCAGTATGCAGATATTTTCCAACCATTTACTTTTGCATTTAAGACAGAACGATTTTCTTCTTTCTTCAAGGCAGCTGAAGCATACTTTTTTTTTCTCTACATGGCAGTTTCAGCTTATAGTACATGGAAGTACTTTAGGTATGTTTATACTTGTTTAATCTCTGTTGCTTATCCGCCACTTCACATGTTGTTTATCCTGCGTTTATTGCTTACTATCCACTCTACAATGGCTTTTATTCTCCTATCCTTGAAAATTCTAGTCCAAATTTCACATTTTTGATGGAATTAAGACATTTTCTTAACGTTCATTGTATAAATTGAAAGTAAAATTGTGTTCCTTGCATTCTTTTGCTCAAGGATATCTCCTCTTATCAAGAACCATATTTACATTTAGCTAAATCTCAGGTTTTCTCCTTTTTGTTGCAATATTGTAATTGGCTCTTAGTTTACTTTATTATTCTTCTGTGGTATCTATATTTTGTAGAGTACTAGTCGAAATACTTGACCTCTTATTTATATACAATTATTATTACTTGAAGATTACAAAATAAAAATATGCATTTACTTGAATTTTTATTGAACCAAATCATTTGAGATTATGTTACAATTGTATTTAACAAGTTAAGTTAAATAAGATAGTTATGGAGAACGTATGATTTTTAGTAAGGAAGGTAAGGTTCAGGCCTTTAGCAAGTTTTCATTGTTAGTACACGGAAGTACTTTAGGTCTGTTTATATGTGCTAATTTATAATAATTAGAGGATCAATAATTGTGAACGGAAGCAATTGTTCATTTGAAAAGTGTTTGTTATAAAATCCTATTTTATAAAACCGTTTCATTTTGCATGGTAGTTTCTGTAGTTTTATAATAATCAGACTATTTCATTTTACTTAATGGTGAACGACACTTAATGGTGAACGGCACTTTCTGCTATTTCTGCAGCGGATCAGTAATGGTGAATGGCAATTTCTGCATATTTTCTGTTATATCAAAAGCCTATTTTCTGCTATACCAAAAGCCTACTTGTGCTTGTGAATTGCAGGCTCTAAGAGTTGGACGAGCTTACAAGCTGAAGACTAAGTGATTTTTCTTGTAATCTTGTTTTAAAACGATGTTTGAACAATATGTATGTTAATTGACTTATTTCTATATTTATTAGTAGACTTGTTACCTTTGACTTTGTAATTGAAATCAAATATTCTTTTGGTATTAATTTTTTGCTATTGACAGTTTTGTCTTGTGAATTTGCTGTTTAATTCTGTGCACAAATTAATAAGAGATTTGCTATATAAAAATCATAGCTGATGTTGTTATATATTAAAAATATTAATAGCGGAAAATTGCTCTTATGAAAACATAAGGTGAATGCTATGTAAAAAATTAAATAGTGTGGAAGATCTTTTCATATCATTGAATGTGTGCTATGAAAATACTGATAATGCTATGTATACTGCAAATATTCATAGCGGAAAAATTCCACTTATGGAATCAAAATGTGAAATGCTATTAAATCGTGTGGATAACTTTTCATATCACTGAATATGAGCTATGTGAACAATGATAATGCTATGGAAAATATTTTTCATGTCAATGAATATGTGTTATGAAAATATTGAAAACGCTATAAAAAAATAAGCTGAGATTTTAGTAAGAAAATATAATTGCAAGGTATGAACGCTATGTAAAACAATTTATGGTGGTGAACGAGCGCTATAAAATGTATAATACTATAGCATTTAGATTTGAGCTATAAGATATAACAGGGCTATTATAACATGTCGTTATATAGCGTCGTCACTAATGCTATGGTAGCCTATTATAGCATTTTTCACGTGCTATTAAAAGGTAAATCTGTTGTAGTGTATGTAATATGTATGTGTGTAAGATAATTTCTCAAGTTATTTTATTTATTGTTTTTATAGCTTGGCTGAAATAAGCTCCTGGTATTGCTCAATATACATGTAAATGTGAGCAAATTTATATCCGTGTATTTCTATACTTCTACTACAATCAAAAAATAACAAAATTAATTTCAAACTATCAGTTTTTACAGACTTTTTTCAAAAAACACACACCCATATACAATATAGATGCATAACAAAGTAATTTGTAATTACACAACTAACATGTTATAATTGGAACTGCAAATAATCTTGACTGCCTAACATGGGTGATATGAGTAATAAGTGAAAGAAGAAAAGAAAAAAAAGGACTATACAACAGACATACCGCTTTGCTTGATCGTGGTCTACTCTTGTAGGAATCAAGACATTTGTCTTCCAAAATAAAGTAGTGCTTTCTGGAATATTGTATGCCAAGCCAATTGGTTCTGATAAGATACAACCACCCTTCCATTCTAGAACCTCTCTTATATATACCCAGTTGATTATTTCTCTTATAAATTAAAGGCTAACATCCATAGAAAATAATATGAAACTTTAATGAATATCATTATCCATACCGTCCTTCATATGCTTAGAAAAAATCAATATCGTCCTTCATCTGTTGAGAAGAAAACTCTTCTGGTTTCTTCCCAGTAGAAGTAGTTATCTGGTGCTGGATTTTTCTTACTATATGCTTGTAATATCTCACTGATAAAGAGGGATCTTATCAACAAAATAAAATTTTGAAATGAGAAACAGATTGATAATTTGTTTTGATGTTTACACACTATATTCCCATGAGGACCAACAAAAACATGTCTAAGAAATAATAAAAATTAGACAAATGAACAGGAAAAGACAGTCTATTTTTAGCCAACCATTAGCTGGAGACTGATGTTGAGATTTGTGATACGCAAATCACAAAATTGTAGGCAACAAATTTTCTATGTGGATCCATTTTTGGTGGAGATATTTGTTGCTACTTTTATGGGATATTTGAAAGTGAAGGCAAGGATTATTTGGTGCTTATCCAAATAAATATTTGATATATATGAGGATATTTTGGGTGGCAAGTTACTTGGATGCCAAGAAAACTTGGGTATGAAGCAATTCACTCTATAAAAGGCCTAGTTGATATCTTCATTATATGTGGTGGAAAAATTTGCCATTGTTCTTCATTATCTTTCTCCTCAAATTGTTTAGCCATTAGTTATTCTCTACTTATTTCTCAATAAGGTTATTGATTCAAGTTGTGTTTGTTTAACGATAGTTGAGATCGGTTGTAAACAATATTTTGGTGAATCAATAAAGAGGGTGGTTGGGTGGAATATCGTGTGTTCATATTTCCGATTTTTTTTTGTGTTGTTGTTTGTTATTCAATCACATTCATCTTCAAGTGATTGGGTGAAAAAGATTCATTTTGTTTTTTGGGTGTTTTGTCAAAACTTCCGCTGCGCACAAAACCCCAACAGTTGGTATCGGAGCTCAGATCACCGCATAGCTTGGAGTGTTTGTTGGATTGGAAAAAAAAAAGATTTTTTGTTTGAAAAAAAATTGATTTTTTGATGTCGGAGATGATGACGTTGTCGAGGATGGCTATTTTGAATGGGAGGAATTGGGGTATATGGAAGCCGAAGATGGAGGACGTTCTATATCTCAATGATTTGCATGATCCCATTGATGGAAATAGGGAGAAGCCCCCGAATATAGATGAGGGAAAGTGGAAGAAAATGGACAAAAAGGCGATTGCGTTGATTCGCCAATATTTGGATGATTCTGTGTTCCACCATGTGGCTAGTTGTGAATCCGCAAAGGCGTTGTGGGACAAATTAGTATCGCTGTACGAGTCAAAGAGTGCAACAAGCAAGGCTTTTCTGGTTCGAAAGTTGGTGCAACTTCGATTGGATGAGGAGAAGTCTGTTGCAGAGCATTTGAACGAGTTTCAAGATGTCATCAATCAATTGGCAAACATGAAGGTCAATTTTGATGATGAGTTGCAGGCTCTTTTGTTGATGAGTTCTCTTTCGGAAAGCTGGGAGACTTTGGTTGTTTCATTGAGTAATTCCAATGCTAATGGAACTATCTCTTTGGAAACGGTTCGAAGCAGTCTTTTGAATGAGGAGCTAAGAAGAAAAGGGTCGGAGTTGAAATCGGTTCAAACTGAGGCGATGGTAGCAAGGGACTCAGGTAAAGATACAAGGAAGAAGAAAGGTGCTATCTTTTGTCATTATTGTGGTAAGAAAGGCCACAAGCGCAATGATTGCTATTCATATATACGAGATATGAAGAAGAAGAAGGCACAAGGTGATAATAGTGATGAGGCACAGGCAGGCTTTGCTGAAGGTACCGAAGGCAATTCTTCATGTGATGTCCTACTTAGTGTTGTGGTGCCTTGGAAGATGGATTCAGGAGCCAGTTTTCACATATGTTGAGATGTGAAAAGTTTTTCTTCGTATGAGAAGAGTGTTGGCATGATAAAGACGGCCAATGGAGTAGAGCTACCAATTTGTGGAGTTGGAGCTGTTAGGTTTCGGATGCATGATGGAGTGGAGAGAGAAGTTGCCGGTGTGAGGCACATACCCACTTGTTCGCATAACCTCATATCTCTCGGTCAGTTAGATCGCCGCGGTTGCACTTATGAGACTCGAGGTGGAGTTTTGAGAGTGAAAAAGGGTGGTCGTGTGATGATGCGAGGAGTTTTGGAGGAGGGGAACCTATATAGTTTGGTCGGTTCAGTGGTCAACAGTGGAAGGCGGGTGACGGTTGAAGAACCTAGTCCACAGCAAGGTGGAGAGGTTAATATGGTACTGCTGAAGGTCCTAAGGTGGAGGATCATGGTATCGACAAGGGTCTAGATGTTTATGATACTCGAGGGATCTGGGAGATGAAGAGATCATGTCAAGCGGAAGACGGATGTCGAGTTGTGAAATCCACAAAGACAAGATGGAGGTCTTTGTGGTATTACAAACGCTTTTGAAGATCGCTATTGGCGTGGTGCACGATGAGGGAGGTGCACCATTAGTGGGCGATGGTGGAGGTTTGTAATGATGTTAATTGAGAAAAGAAGGTTGAAAGTGAGAGCTAAGTTGGCTAGTGTTGAGTGCAGGAGATGTTGTGATTTGGTATCAAGGTGGAGTGTTGAGATTTGTGATACGCAAATCACAAAATTGTAGGCAACAAATTTTCTATGTGGATCCATTTTTGGTGGAGATATTTGTTGCTACTTTTATGGGATATTTGAAAGTGAAGGCAAGGATTATTTAGTGCTTATCCAAATAGATATTTGATATATATGAGGATATTTTGGGTGGCAAGTTACTTGGATCCCAAGAAAACTTGGGTATGAAGCAATTCACTCTATAAAAGGCCTAGTTGATATCTTCATTATATGTGGTGGAAAAATTTGCTATTGTTCTTCAATATCTTTCTCCTCAAATTGTTTAGCCATTATATATTCTCTACCTATTTCTCAATAAGGTTATTGATTCAAGTTGTGTTTGTTTAACGATAGTTGAGATCGGTTGTAAACAATATTTTGGTGAATCAATAAAGAGGGTGGTTGGGTGGAATATCGTGTGTTCATATTTCCGATTTTTTTTTTGTGTTGTTGTTTGTTATTCAATCACATTCATCTTCAAGTGATTGGGTGAAAAAGATTCATTTTGTTTTTTGGGTGTTTTGTCAAAACTTCCGCTGCGCACAAAACCCCAACAACTGAAACCCGAATGAATTAGAAACTATTGGCTTGTTCTTTCACATTTTCTCAGAATAGAAACATGATAAATTTGTTATTTCTGTTATTAATTTGTGATGATTTTTATGGGAAGTAGAGAATCACCCATTTACTTTCTGTGGATTCATCATGTTTCTACAATAAATATTCAAAACCTACAAGTTACTGACCATGAATTGTCATTTCATTAGTCATGTAAAACATGTGTAGACAGCAGAAATAAACCAGTAAATTATTGTATACAAAAGGGTAAGACTTCATCCAAAATTTCCCCATAGCAGATGTTGCTTTACCCCTTAATAAACTACCAAATAATAAATAAAGAGTAGCCACCTAAATCAAGCATATCACCTCACTATTGCATACAGATACATGCACACGATTCTTGATAACAAAGCAAGAACAATGATTATTAACGAAGTGTCTGAAAAACAGAGTTACGAAAGGAAAATGCTGGATTCTCATTCATAACAAGGTGAAGTAAGGATGAAGGTTCCTTAATTAAGATTAATCATGCACCTTAATTTTGAAAACAACTTGAGAATAAAACTGTTGATATTGAATAAACATAAGATGGCGTACATAATGCAACAAATATTAGAAGGAGAAAATGTTGAAGTATGCGACACTATTGTAGAGAATATTTTGGATCAGGAGAATATTTTGGATCTGGAGGATATTTTGGATCTGGAGAATATTTCGGATCTAGAGGAAATTTTGGGAATTTCCATATACTTCTCTATGCCTATATAAGCTACATCAAATCCAAAAGGAGATAACACAAAATGAAGAGATTAGATCAAGATTTATTCTAATTAGGGTTTTGGCAATCCTAATCTTCTTCAATTCTTTTCTCCACAAAATCAAAATTTTCTAGTAAATTTGATCATTATAATCAATCTCTGGTACTCTTCTATTGATATTAATAAAGGTTTCTCTCTCAAAGTGGACGTACACTGACAAGACGTCGGTTGAACCACTATAAATCCCTGTGTGATTTAGTTTCTCGTTATTGCTCTATTATTTCCATTATTTGGTGATCGTGATTGGCTTGGATAAGATTGAGATTGTTCGATTGGTTGTTTTTGCACTATTACCACGATCTCGTTTTCCGCTGCGTTAGGGTTTTATGATTTGAGCGGTCTTGAATCAAAATTCCTCCACAACATTTGGTATCGGAGCATTGGTGTTGGTAGATAGTTGTAGAAATGTCGGAATCAGTTCAAATAATTCATCAACAGTTGGTCCAAGTGGTGTAGCTCCTTATGTACGTGGGTCGTATGCAGCAGCTGGTTCACAATTGGTTATCGACAAGTGGAATGGCGATAATGATTTCGAAAAGTGGCAGTGGAAGATGAAAACGGTTCTTAGGCGGAATCGGGTACATCGCGTAGTGTTTGATACACATTTATTGCCTAAGGACATCTCAGATGTGGAGAGAGAAGAAATGGAAGAGTGGGCATTCACTACACTTCAACTTGCCATGGGAGAGAATGTTATTTCCGAAATTAGTGGTGAGACGACTGCTAAAGGTATTTGGAACAAGTTGGAGGAGTTGTATATGAAGAAATCACTCACAAATCGACTGATCTTGTTGCGGACTTTCTTTACCTACAAGATGAAGGAAGGAACTTCGCTAAAGGCGCACTTAAATGTGTTTGATGATTTGCTAATGAAGATGAAGGCGGTAGATTTGAAGATTGAGGAGGAGCAGAAGGCGATGATATTAACACTACACCAAAACTGGGGATTCCCAACAAGTATAGGTGTTACAAATAATTTCAGTAACACTTATATGTGTCACCAACAACGTGTGAGGAATTTCCTATAACACTTATAAGTGTTACAAACAGAGTAACTGCTAACACTTATAAGTGTTACAAACAGAGTACCTGCTAACACTTATAAGTGTTACAAGCATATTCATTGCTAACACTTATAAGTGTTACAAACATATTCATTGCTAACACTTATAAGTGTTACAAACTATTCATCGCTAACACTTGTAAGTGTTACAAACATATTCATCGCTAACACTTATAAATGTTGGAACTATAAGATATGGTAACACTTATAAGAGTTACAAACATATTTATTGCTAAAACTTATATTTGCATATAAGATGGCATAAGCTCTATTTAATATGCATTCAGCTATGATATTATCTCGACATAACAACATGTTACGAAATCCATAAGAAAAAAAATCCATATTCGTGACAACAACAAAGTACAAACTAACAACAAATAATGATACATAAAGATACTAAATTCAACACATATACAATATCCAATTCCATAGTAAAAACAATACATAATTAACAAAATGCAAGATGTTTTTCATATTTGAAGTCTACAAGTACTAAATGCGAAACTCCAGTCATATAACGAACCTTACATCCAAAAAATTGCATAGCTAGTTCCATCAAAATTTATCTTTTTCTCCGATTCACTACTTCCTACGTGCATTTAATTTAATAGCATCATTTAAATTTCAAATAGGGTTAAATGTTATAAGTTCAAAATCATACCTTCTTAATTTTGACGCATCTTTTGTCTATTGAACTCGATGAAATCTTGCAATTCAAGCTCCTTTTTAAGCCTTTTGTTTTCTTCAAGAACCTCCAACGCAAATTCCACACCACGATCACATAATGGTTCGTCAATTCAATGGATGAATCCACAGTCTCTAAGAGTTCCAGTGTTTGCACAAATAAAATATCGATGTCCAACGTTTTTATTCAAATAGCATGTTTTGAATATTGGTTCAATGTTGCAACGACATAGCAACCTTAGAGATTGTACTTCTCCAACATTGCATGTTGGCAGGGATGCCAATCTTGTTGGTGTTGTCGATCTGGCAGGCGATGTCATATCATTCTGAACACTTAATAATGCCAAATCTCTTTGTAAGCTAGACTCTATTCTCTCGTAGACGCTAAATGGAGTTGCCGTACGAGATTCGGCTGAACAAACAATTTGAGAAGGATCGTCTGAATCGTCCGAATACCCTAGGAAGTAATCACCGTAATCAGTCGAAGGTCTTGAGTATGAAGACATCTACATAAAATAAATAAACAACAACAGTATCAAATCGAGTTTATACAAAAAAAAGAAAGCTAAAAACTGCGAACATGTATACGAAACAGCCCACCGTTTTGACCGCCCTAAGTCGGTAATTAAACCAACTCAAAGCATTCAAAACGACTAAAATAAATGATACAACTTATCTTCTAAATAAGAATCTTTGTTTCAAAACATAAACTCCTATTAAATAGAACTAAAAAAGGGGAAGGTCCAAGTTCCCAAATTGTTATTTTCAAACCAATATTTCCTTTGAAAGAGTCTGCACTTCAATTCTCAGCTCATGCTAACTCTTCAAAGGCCGCCCCATGCAACAGACTAAATAGATATTATCTAATCTAGAGAGTAAAAAAATGATGCTCAGACCTCCATTTTGAAATTTAAAACAAATGAAATTAGCAAACAAAATCTGAACATGGTGTATAAATAAAAGTGACATTGTCATCAATGCAAGCCTGTAAACAAAATATTGTGCACAAAACTGTTCATATGGACAAAAAAGACTTGCATGCAGCAAAATATATGTGTATTGTTGCTCCAGACAAGGCATAAGGCTACACATTTTGAACCTTTCTACAATCATGAACTTTGAGGTTATGGATATTTATATAAAATTTATGTATACTAACAAGTGTGCTCAGTTCGGCAAATGTGCTAACAGGGTTCTGGTAACATTTTACACTTCAAATCATGAAACCCAGCATTAAGGATATTACAACTATGCTGATGGAGAATCAACTTATAAATGTCAACTCTTGCAGCGGAAAAATTACCATATTCATTTACTTATATACTTGATTATATTTGTACAAAAGAGCGTATTTTATCTTTTTCAACGCAAGGAAAAAGCTTAACACATAAAAATCGGTTTTTCATTTTGATTAAGTGGATATACAATTGTAAGTAAAAATAGCAAAAAGTCGGTTTCAAGGCGGTGAGACAAGCAAAGAACAGCTAAAAAAATAAAAACTTCACATACATGAAGTGGTGTACGACACTGTCTCATTTTAAAGTCATAGCTTCAAAACACAAATAGATGCAGACTGGCGTTTCTACCAATAACCAATAAAATGAACAATAGTAGAGGCCATACTAAGTGCCGCATGTTCTAGTTCTAGGCATCAACAAATGCCCTTAGCAGCCAACATATAAGGGACTCAGCTTTATCATGAAATCCATGTTATCTTTTAGTATGATAAATAAGTACCACACCTGACTGTATTTAACATGCTAAAAGACTTGGCTTAAGGTGAGAAATATCATATGACAAAATTCAAGGACTAATATGCTTTTCTTTTATATGGCCAAAAGCAGTAGTTATAACAATACTGGTAATCAAATAAGCTACCTTTTAACCGATTTGCAGTTCAAAACTGAGTTAAACTCAGTTCAAAACTGAGTTTATAAACTCAGTTCAAAACTGAGTTTAACTCAGTTCCAAAACTGAGTTTATAAACTCAGTTCGAATTGAGTTCGGAAACTTGGTTTTGAACTGAGTTTATAAACTCGGTTTTGAACTGAGTTTCCGAACCTAGTTCGAACTGAGTTTGTGAACTCAGTTCGGAATGAGTTTGCGAACTCAGTTTGGACTGGGTTTACAAACTCAGTTTTCGAACTGAGTTTACAAACTCAGTTTTCGAACTGAGTTTGCGAACATGTATACAAACTGAGTTTATAAACTCGGTTCAAAACTGAGTTTGCGAACTCCATTCGAACTGAGTTCGGAAACTCAACTATGTTTCTGTTTATGTTTTAAGGTCGTAGATATTAGATTTTAGGACACAGTCTTCTAGTCATTCGACTGCTTAGATTGTGAACAGCAGCATTAATACTGTAGCATGGATTTTGAATGCTTACAACTATAAATTAATCAAACCCAGCTGGAAACAGTATGAAAAAACCATAATTAGGAGAAAAAACAGTATGAAAAAACCATAAAAACCATAATTAGGAGAAAAAATAGTATGAAAAAACCATAATGGATGATATTCATGATATGTATATATTAGTTTATTCAGTACTTCATTCAGTAATTGCAATCATTATAATTTTTTGTTAATTACATAAGGTCACTGTTATTATTAACAAATATAGCTCAATAAGCTTACACATGCTTTCCACCCCAAATCAATTACACAAATCTGATTCATACAAATCTCAGGACCTCAACAAAATTGGATCTAGAATGCTGATGCAAGCCATATTTCGATCAGATTTGATATTGGATTTAAAGCAGCGAACCAGTATATATGCATTGGACAAAGTATCAAAAAACCGACTCTCAAATAGGCCAGGACCTTCAAAAAAGCAAATAAAAAAATACCCTAAAATCCATTCATGCCAAATTCTAATTCACCAGAGACCACTAAAGGAAAACGAGAAGCATATGTTTTGAATTTCAGATCTAGAAGAAGAAAAAGCTCATGGTTTAGAGGATTCCTAGAAGTGAAATCGAATTTTTACCTCAAATCGTGATTCCTAGAAGCCGCCGTGATTCCAAGAATCCCCAATTCCTACAAGCCCCAATTCGAAGTCCATTCTTTAATCGCAGATTTCAATTTTCGAGTTTCTCTGATGTTGATGAGAACGGTGATTTCAATCTTCAACGTGTATTTGCATTTGTAGCGACCTGGAAAGAATAAGTGTTAGAGGACTGAGCGTTGAACATCCAATTAGGGTTATATGCGACAAGTTACCCTTTTGCCCTTACAAAAGGAGACTTGACCAAGCACAACAACACATAAAAGTGTTGGCACATTTTTGGTGACACATTTTTGCTACTGCAACACATATAAGTGTCACTAGTCTACAACACATATAAGTGTTGGCAGTTGAAAAAAATAAGAGTTGCCAATTGGCCATTGTGGTGTAGTGATTGCTATGTTCGTTGCCTGAGCGCTATACTGGGTTCTCAAACAGTTTGATCTATGGCCGGGATACATTGACTCTAAATGATGTCAAGACGGGTCTTCTTAGTGAGGAATTGTGAGATCAGATGAAGGAGCTGAGTGATGGTAGTAGTGGTGCTGGTAATGGTCAAGGTTTATTTGCGGAGAAAGAAAAGTCAGAGAAGAAGGGAAACCGGGGGCGTTCTAAGTCTAAGAAGCCCGGTGGAAGAGGAAAGTCAAAGGAAAGAAATGGCAAGTGCTTTATATGTAAGAAACCTGGTCACTGGAAGAATGATTGTCCAGAGAAGGGGAAGAAGGAAGTAGCATCTTCATCAGTTGCGGTGGAGAGAGATGTTGGTGAGGGAGATGTAGATGTTTTGTCGGCAGTAGCATCAGATGTTTCGGGCAGCGATTGGGTGCTTGATTCGGGGGCTTCATATCACATGACGCCTAATAGGAATTGTTTTTCTTCTTATGTTGAACGGGAAGGAAAATCAATTGTTATGGGAAATGGTGCAGTTTGCAAGTCGAAGGGCATTGGATCCGTGCAAACTCGAATGTTTGACGGAGTGATTCGTACTCTCACTAATGTGCGCTATGTTCCGGGACTACGGAAGTCACTTATCTCTTTGGGACAGTTGGATTCTTTAGGTTGCAAGATCACGATTGAGAGTGATAGCTTGAGGGTTTCGAAGGGTGTGCTTGTGGTTATGAGGGGTGCTAGAACTCATGGTATTTATTTGCTTCAAGGAGTGACCGTGCAAGGCGAAACTTGTGTCAGTGTTGATATTCTCGTGGCTTAGATGCTACACGACTGTGGCATTTGAGATTGGGTCATGTCTCGAAGAAGAGTTTAGATGTTCTTCGTCGAAGGGAGATGATTGATGGTGAGAGTTTCAGCAAGTTGGAGTTTTGCGAGGAATGTGTCATGGGGAAGCAAACTAGAGTATCATTCGGTGAAGGAAAACATGATTCAAGAGGGATTCTTGAGTATGTGCACACGGATGTTTGGGGACCAGCGCCTGTAGCTTCTTTGGGAGGAGCAAGATATTATATTTCTTTCATTGATGATTTTTCTCGGATGGTTTGGGTGTATGTAATGAAGGCCAAGTCGGAGGCATTTGCAAGATTCAAAGAATGGAAGGCTCTTGTTGAGAATGAGAGTGGAAAATCTTTGAAGGTTCTTAGGTTCGATAATGGCGGCGAGTATGTTTCCGGAGAGTTTCTGATTTTTTGCAAGCATCATGGTATTCGGAGGCATTTTACTACATCGGGAGATCCGCAATCTAATGGAGTGGCGGAGAGAATGAACCGAACTCTACTAGAGAAAGCTCGATGCTTGAGATTGACATCGGGTTTGTCTAAGGGATTTTGGGCCGAAGCTTTGTCAACCGCGGTGCATATAATTAATCGAATTCCGTGCTCGGCTATTGATAACAAAATTCTGGAGGACGTATGGAAAGGGAAGAGCATTGACTTGAGTTATCTTCATGTATTTGGCAGTCCTGTTTATGTGCATGATCCGGGGAATGATAAGCTCTCGCCTAGAGCTTTCAAAGGGATTTTTCTCGAATATATGGATGGCGTCAAAGGCTATCGGATTTGGAATCCGGAAACGAAGAAGGCTATGGTTTCTCGTCATGTTACTTTTGATGAGTCGGCTATGTTCAAGGAGAACGAAGGCTCATCGGATGTTCCGGATTTGGTTCATGGTGAATCAAAGGAGAAGGAAGTTATTCCCACTTTCAGACCTAGAGAGAGTAGCGTTGTTGGAGGTGCTTGCGAGGTGAATGCAGTTGATGTTACATCACATAGTCCACATGATTCCTCTAGTAGTGCTGGTGATGTGCACGACCCTAGAGAAGATTCAGTTCAAGGTGGAGCTGAAGGAAGACCGGGTGATGGTATTGCTACTCGGGTTGGTCGGCGTGCTATAAGGCCACCCGAAAGATATGGTGATTGGAACTATCTTAGCTTTTGTGAGAATTTGGACTATGCTCTTCATGTAGTCCAAAATGAGCCGATGGACCTTGATGACGTCATGGGTTCGAGTGATAGCTCGAAGTGGATTTGCGCCATGGAGGAAGAGATGCAATCGTTGATGAAGAACCAGACTTGGGAGTTGGTTCCACTTCCTCAAGGAAACCGTGCTATTGGGTGCAAATGGATATATAAGGTGAAGGACGATGGAAGATACAAAGCTAGGCTAGTGGCTAAGGGGTTTACACAGAGGAAAGGAAAGGAGTATGATGAGATCTTCGCACCGGTTGTGAGGCATACTTCTATCCGGATACTACTTGCATTAGTTGCTATTTACGACTTGGAGTTGGAGCAACTAGATGTGAAAACCGCCTTCTTGCATGGAGACTTGGATGAAGACATCTACAAGGAGCAACCGGAAGGGTTTGTTGTAGAAGGTAAGTCAGAACTAGTTTGCAAGTTGAAGAAATCACTATATGGTTTGAAGCAATCATCTAGGCAATGGTACAAGAGATTTGATCATTTCATGCTTGAAAGTGGCTTCCATCGAAGCATCAAGGATGCTTGCGTTTACTTCAAGAGGTTAGGAAATGATTGTTGGTTGTATTTACTCTTGTATGTGGACGATATGCTCATTGCTTCTAAGGACAAGGCAGAAATCAATAAGTTGAAAGAGAAATTAAAGGCGGAGTTCGAGATGAGAGACCTTGGAGAAGCCAAGAAGATCTTGGGCATGGAGATTGTAAGGGACCGAAAGCGTTTTGAGTTGAGATTGACTCAAAAGGAGTACATTAAGAAGGTGCTTTGCCGGTTTAACATGGAGAATGCAAAGGCGTTAAATACACCTTTACCTTTACATATGATTCACCTATCGGAGAGAAAGACAAGGCTTATATGGCAAAGGTGCCATATGCAAATGCGGTTGGTAGCTTATTGTATGCCATGGTGTGTACAAGGCCCGATATTGCAAATGCCGTCGGGGTGGTTAGTCGGTATATGGCTAATCCGGGGAAATCGCATTGGGAAGTCGTGAAGGCTATATTGAGATACTTGAAAGGCACAACATCTCATGGTCTTGTTTTGGTGGTAGTGATGGATTGAGTTGCAAGTTAGTTGGTTACTGTGACTCGGACTACGCCGGTGATAGGGATCGGAGGAAATCAACTTCCGGATATGTCTTCACACTTGGTGGTACGACCATCAGTTGGAGATCGAGATTGCAGACCGTAGTTGCTTTATCCACTACGGAGGCGGAGTTGATAGCCGCTGTGGAAGCGGCAAAGAAGGCACTCTATTTGAAGCGACTATTGTGTGACTTGGGTTTCGAACATGAGAGTATTGATGTTCGATGTGATAGCCAAAGTGCTATACATTTGGCAGAGAATTTGGCGTTTAGCTCACGAACGAAGCATATTGAAGTGAGAGAGTCATTTCTAGTAGCCATGGACGAAGACAAGCAAGTATGCCTTCGGAAAGTGCACACAAAGGATAACGCGGCGGACATGTTCACTAAGACATTGCCGGTTGGGAAGTTCGAGCATTGCTCGAACTTAATTCGCTTGGAGAGATGCTAGGTGCCACGAGGTGGCACAGTTGAGAGAGAAACTTGGGTGTAGAAGAGTATCGGTGAGAGGTTGTTGTTCTATCTTCATGGTAAGTACTCGTTTTCACTTCCGAGTACATTGTCTTTCGGTGGGACTGGTTTAGGAGTTGGATGTTTCAACACTTTAAAGTGCAATGGGCGGTGGCTATGCCGGAGTTCATTGGGGAAACATTCAAGCTTTCTTGATTGAAGATTGAAGGAAATGCTTGGGTGCATTGAAGGTTGTGATGTAGATGGATATAGTATCGAGGTGGAGTGTTGAAGTATGTGATACTATTGTAGAGAATATTTTGGATCAGGAGAATATTTTGGATCTGGAGGATATTTTGGATCTGGAGAATATTTTGGATCTGGAGGATATTTTGGATCTGGAGAATATTTCGGATCTAGAGGAAATTTTGGAAATTTCCATATACTTATCTATGCCTATATAAGCTACATCAAATCCAAAAGGAGATAACACAAAATGAAGAGATTAGATCAAGATTTATTCTAATTAGGGTTTTGGCAATCCTAATCTTCTTCAATTCTTTTCTCCACAAAATCAAAATTTTCTAGTAAATTTAATCATTGTAATCAATCTCTTGTACTCTTCTATTGATATTAATAAAGGTTTCTCTCTCAAAGTGGACGTACACTGACAAGACGTCGGTGGAACCACTATAAATCCCTGTGTGATTTAGTTTCTCGTTATTGCTCTATTATTTCCATTATTTGGTGATTGTGATTGGCTTGGATAAGATTGAGATTGTTCGATTGGTTGTTTTTGCACTATTACCACGATCTCGTTTTCCGCTGCATTGGGGATTTTTGATTTGAGCGGTCTTGAATCAAAATTCCTCCACTACAGAAAAGAAATCCAATCCAAACTTAAGATCATTCTTAACAGTATGTTAAAAAACTTGGGAATCAAAAGCTGATGTAAACTTTGCCTCTCATATTTCCATAACCACCAAAGATAATAAATATCTCATTGTTTCCATATACTCCAGACCCTAATTCACCGAGTAAATTAATGAAATACTCTTAACTGAAGTTCGGATTCAAGAAAATCAAGAATAGTTCTTGGTATGATGCCTTTTACTCCACCATCGTCTATACTCAAAACAGTTACGTCTTTCGTTCTCTCTTCAAAAACAAAACAAGGGAGGAAAACCTAAAAATATACAACAAACACAAACACAACGAAAGTGAAATCGATTTTTTCACCTATTATCGCGATTCCTATAAGCCCCAATTCGAAGTCGAGGATTGAGAAACGAGTTGAGAAGCCCCAATTCATAGAAGCCCCGATTTGAGAATACCAAAATCGTTGGTATCGCTGATGTTGATATCGATTAGTGAGAGCTGATATCAATTCTTCGAAGTCCATTTTTTCTTTTTATTTGCTAAAGATGCGGCCTTCAGAGGAATAAGCGTTGGGGGGGGGGGATTTTTGAGGCAGCAATTAGGTCATGGTTGACAACTTACCGTTTTGCCCTCAGAACATATGGGTTGACCAGGCATAACAACACATAAAAGTGTTGGCACATTTTTGGTGACATATTTTTGCTATCGCAACACATATTAGTGTCACTAGTCTACAACATATATAAGTGTTGGCAGTTGAAAAAAATAAGAGTTGCCAAATGGCTATTATGGTGTAGTGGAAGTAAGGTTGGTAGTCAGTATCTAGTACCACTAGTGCCACTATTATTACGAGTGTTATAGCACGCGCTTCGCTCATGATGAGACATTAGTTTTTATTTTTAAGTTATACTAAAATTTGAAAATATTCGTTGAAAAACATTTGAACTTGTAAAGAAGCATTAGGTCCTATTTCCGAGGGATATTAAGATTTGTAAACTTTTGTAAATAGCGGTTTTGAATTTGTAAATGAGGCTTATTTACTATATCTTATTTTTAAGAAGATTCGATAATATCTATAGAGGGATGTTTTTTTTGGAGTTCATGTTTACACTTAAAAAATGTGACATTAAATGTATTGCAACTATTAATAACATGTGAATGTATCTATCTATATATACACACACATATACATATATATGAACGCCTTCGGTAGTTCATGTTGGCACCTATAAAGCTTAACACCTAAGGTATTACAATAATTGATAGATTCAGGAGAAATTAATCTGTATAAATATTTAACCACGTTTATATGTTGAAATCGTATAAATATATAACTCAGTTTTTTTTTTTTTTTACTAAGTTGCAACATCTAATTTCCCATAGTTTGAATTTTATTTATATTATTAATTAATTAACAATGAATTTGTAAATCATATATATTTGTTTAAATGATGTGTATTTATTAAATCTAAATTTTATGTATGGAGTAATATTTTGAACTTGTAAATTGCTTTAACTGTCAAAACCTACTTTTAATCATGAAGTGATATTTTGAAACTATAAAGACTTTAAGCTTTAGTTGTTATTTTAATGAGGTATTTAGATTTGTTAATATCTGTATGTGGGAATTTTTGGTAATTCATGTTAATACCAAAAAGTGTAACATAAACATATTAGAACCAACGAGCGTTTCAGCACGCGCTTCACGCATGAGTTACTTTTGTTACAAATCTTATATGTTTAGCACATTTAAAATAAAATGGTTTACATATATAATTTATGTTAGAATCATTTGATTTTACTTTTTATTTCAGGGTTGCAATACCTAATGTTTTTCATGTTCTAACCTTTATTTCTATTATAGTAAATGAAGATGAATCGGTAAGTAAAGCTTATTTGTTAGATCTTAAATTTAAGCGATATCAAAACTTGATAATACCTATAGATGGATGTTTTATATTTGTAAATAAAGTCTATGTGTTAGATTCTACTTTTAAGCAATGGTATAATTCTTAATAATATCTGCAGAGTGACGTTTTGAATTGGTAATTGAAATTTATATATCAAATCCTATATTTTAGTAATATTAAGATTTAATTATATCAAAAAGGGCATTTTCGGTAGTTCATGCTTACACAAAAAAAGTGTTACATCAAAAGTATTACAACTATTAATAATGATAATAAAAAATACTATTAATATTATCATCACCACCTTGGTTTCATTTATTAATTATTACTACTACTATTATCTGTTTAATTATTTTACTTTATTATACTTTATCTTTATTTATGTTTTCACATTTTAAATCTCTTGTTATTATTATTACTTTTAAATTAACTTTATCGTTTAATTTTGGATTTCATTTCTAGCCAACCCTAGTTTGTTTGATATTTAATGGCTTAGTTGTTGTTGGTAGAAGCCTTAGTTTCAAACTAACCATACATATGATAATCTCCCTCTTAGTTAATCAGTGATCAGGCCCAACCCAAGAGGTAGACGGGCAAGACCACTGCCTAGGGCAGCCCTGCCGAAGGTGGTGGAGGGGGCAACAAAATGGGCTGTGTACTTTTAAAAATATTGACCTATAAGCGCTAAAGGGCATTAGTTTCTTAATAGTTGTAAGAGCATAGTGGTATGATGTTTTGCTAACAACTGGGCAACCAGAGATTGATGCTGAGCAGGCACATCCCTAGCTTCTTCTAGGCAGCGTTTTATACTGGGCCAGGCAATGATTTGTCTTACTTTGTTCTTTCCTCATTGACGGAATTTACACACATATACAATTGTTCTTTTTGAACATAATATTCAATCCTTTGCAAGTTAATGCAGCCTAGGTTGATCTGTTAACCGTAGCCTTTATTGCTTACTACGTTCCAATTTATTAACTTCACTTTTAAGAAAATATTGATGTAGGCTTCCTGGTGTACCGTGGAATATTAACTCTTCTTCGTAAATTGGATGAAATACTTAATTTTCGTGGGTTGTCAGCTTGTAATTTCTAAAATAGGAGTAGTACCTTAATCAGCCATTTAATATTGAATGGTGGGCACCTAATACACTTGTCATGGACAATTTCTAGTATAAGATCCCATTATTGACACTAATTTTTCTCTCCTTTTATGCCATTTTATTCACAGGCCAAAAAATTCGATATCAGCATGCATACGGGACATTCCTGTGATTTATATAAGAATTTATTAGCAAGCCGAGAAGTACTTCCATGGCATACACCGAGGACAAGTTAAGTGAAGTCAGGCACTGAAGCATTTCTAAATGCAGAAACAAGTACTTTAACAAGAATCTATCTGCTGAAAGGTACCATACAGCATATTTAATATTTGCATATTATTCCAACAACACACACAAACAGTTTTGTTTTGTTTTTTTTTTTTGTTTTTTGTTTTTTTTTTTTTTTTTTTTTTTTTTACACAAACAGTTTTCCTTTCTACATCAACACGTTAAGTTTTAGTTGTTCAAAGGGAAAAACATTAGCAAACTAATTTTTTTTTTACAATCCCAAATAATAAAGTCTTCATTACTTGCAAGTATAACATCTCCCACTTTTGACTTGTAACTGCGAAGGGGAGGACACCAATGCACTTACTTAACGCACAAAAAGCTGATTATAAACAACAAAAAGCCATAATCTCCAAGTCCTGCAAATTGAGATGTCCATCCACTTACGTCACATAGCAGATACAGCCTGGAACCTTGGTTCTTTAGGCAAAAACTTTTGTTCACTATAAACTGTCATGTAATCCCCAAAGACAAATTTAGGGTACACAGCCTCGACTGCCATAGCCGGTTCGATGGTGGCCTTAAGTGAAGGGTTGTAAAATGATGCAATGGAGCGTCGATTTCCATCCTGCCTTGCAAGAACACGGTGCCACACACTTTTGTACTTCCCATTGCTCAGGACTTCGATTTGGTCCCCCGTGTTTATCACTATTGCGTTAGCCATTGGCTCAACATCGATCCACTCCCCGTCTTTGAGTATCTGAAGCCCACTCACTTCATCATCTTGGAAGAGTAGGATGACTCCTCCAGCATCAGTGTGGGCCCGTAGTCCATTCACCATATCTGGCTTTGGGCATGGAGGATAGTGGCTGACCTGTATTTATAACACATATATGAATTGTTTTAATGTCATTGTTTCTTTGAAACTGAGAACATCTTCCAAAGTTGAGATCAAGTCCTCTGTCCTTAAAATTTCCTATCTTCTGTATCCAACCAATTAGAGCCCTTAATTTCCATCCTTTTGCAATTAAGTCAGAAATAGAAAGAGAGTTTAATTAAAAAAGGTGAAAATCTGAAGTTCTGATTGGTTTGGTACAGGGAGATAGGGGGTTTTGGGGATAAGGGATTTGATTTGTCCAAAGTTATCCAGATCAGTAGCAAGATATAATACCAATCCCAACAAAATCAAATGGTTATGCTAATAATAATAATAATAAATCTTGTTTACCTTGGTGCCAAAAAAGGGCTCATCCGTTCCAGTAAATGCTTTTTTGATGTATCCTTTTTCAAACCCTAAATTCTCGTCCATGACCTCCATTACCTTTTCGGCTAGCTTTTTTAGTTCCTTTCTGTACTCTTTCATGGTTCCTCTACATGTTTAACAACGTATAAGATGAAAATTTTATCACACTTGATCATTACTTGTATAAGTGCAATTTAAGGTCTTATCTTATGAGTTACGAAAATAATAGTGGTAGTAAACAGTGAAATGTTGAAGTATCTTACTCAAATTCAGGTGGATTAGATGGCCATTCGCCTCCATCATGCAGCAAGAACACATCCTCCCAGTCAAAATCATCCAGTTTCTTCTCCATGCTTCCATTCTTGACAGCTTCATTTACTGTGTTAACCGGCCTCGATTTATTAAACAAAATCTCCCTCTCCATTTTATAGCAATCAGAGCTCACTTTCTTGACCTTCTTTAGAAGTTCCAGATCTATTCCATGATTCACTAACTGGAAAAAACCCCACTCTTCACATCCATTTGCTATCTCTTTCAGAGCTTCAGTCCTATTCTCTCCATCTAAGTTCGAAAAATCAACGACTGGAATTTTGGCCATTGGGGAAATTATACGTGTATGATTGGTAATTACACTTGATTGGTTTAAGTATTTGTTCTCTGATGTGAAGATAGAGCTTTGGTGAAGGGGTACTTATAGTACATTCACAATGCATGTCAACTCTTACTTTATAAAAAGGTTGGGGTAGTGTTGTCAAAACAATTGTATTAATAATGGTGGTGTTATCACTGAGTACAGGGTAAACAATTTCGACGGTCAATGCAGGAACTGGATACCTCAAACTCAAGCTTAGTTTCATGGTCAGGTCAGCTGTAACTAAAATAGATTATGTTGTTATAGTAATAAAATAATATAATTTTTTTGACATAACTTGATTCCATAAATTTAGGACTACAAGCGGTAACTTGCATTAAAATATTCCAAAGTCTGGAATTTAATACTTGTTATTTGTTAATAATGTCCATCAATATATCTCTTTTTTTTTCTGTTGTAATGATAGCGTCATGAGATAATTTTTCTGGTGAATTTTTGTATTCTCTCCCTTAAGATATAGAATAAGGTATTGCTTATGATGTTATAGACTTCAAGTCATTTTCTTAGTGCTTGATAGGCTAATGTGATAATTTTTGTTTCTTATGTATTACAGTGGCTTTTATTGGAAATAATACGTACGTGTTATTTATCTTTAGAAACCACATAATTTTTTTCACATAAAAAATACAGGTGTTAAATAAAAATATTTTAATTGAACAAAATGTATCCCTACTTTCTAATGGGTGGTTGAGCTTAAATTCAACGCTTATCCTATCTTGTTTAGATTACTTGGTCTCAAATTGTATGAATGTTCTATTATGTGTTCTTTCCTTTTCATCTGTGCAGTGATTAATTGCGTGTTTTGGATTTATGTTAGGCTGGCAAGCTATTTGTTGTCTTTTTGGTTCTTTGTTTAGTTTGGCAGCTTCCTCTGCCTATCAAAAAAGAATGTTGATTTGTATTTATTTGAAACCTGAAATTGTACGTCGGTGTTGTATGGTTAATTCATGGAAAATTTTAGATTTATGTGTACTGATAACGTGGAAATTATTAATGATAAGTCAGATACTGTGTTAAACGCATACATACAAACATGCATGCATGCTTACATATGCATATGCACATGTATGTGTACATACATACATGATACTATGTGCACACATGCTTATATAAGCCATAGTTTTATCTAATAATCAGATTTGCACTTCAAATCATAACCCAATTTGATATTTTATCTGAACAGAAAACATTTTTTTTCCACTCATATAGATTTTTCGACCTATGTAACTCGAAAGGAAACAAAAATGGTAGATATGTTTTTATGTATCTCAAGATCTCACCATGAAAGTTTGCTTAATTTGAATAATCCAAGCATATATAGATGAATATATAGTTTGACGGTTTAAAGAAATATTGTAATAATGGCTTAATTTTTTGAAAAGAACTCATTTTCCTCAACATAAGGTTCACAGTTTAGACTGAATTTAACTGAAGTTTCATGATTTTGAATAATGTAGCACTGAAAGCCATATGGATGTACGACGAGGTATAGTGAAGTGTTTTAACGACATATGTAATTGAATTTGTGGATTGTAACAAGTTGCAAGCATTATATATGTTTACAAGGTTGTACAAATAGTTAGATGGAAATTAGACTGAGTATGAATTGAAAATTAATTATCTAGATGAGGATTGACCAAAGATTAAACGGAATTAGTTTGTTTTTATGATTAATTAATGTATTTTTAACAAATTTTTAGGTACCTTGTGCAAAAATTGTTTACAATCATATTCAATCCACGTCTATTAAAAGAAAATTGTGGACATGTGCAAATTTGCCATAATTGTACATGTTAAGATTAGTGAAATTATTCAAATGACCTCCTAATTTCCACATATTTTTTATGTTATACAAGGACAAATTAAATAATTGAAACAATAATTTTTGTCTTTAGCATGTAAATAATATTTTAGCATGTGCCCTTAAAACACACATTAACAAAAACCCCTGTTAATATAGTTGAAATTCTCAATTCTCAAAACAGATATGAAGACGTTATTCCATCTTGGATTGGAAATTTCATACTATTCAGGATGTACTCATTGTTGGAAAATAAACCCAATTTATTGTGTCTCGTAGTTTGTTGTGTCATTTGAGTCAAGTGTTATGTCTTTATGGTTAAAAGTCATTTAGAAGTTTGTGTGTCTATTTAATATGAAGTGTTCCTTAGTTAATTGTGTGTCTACTGAATGAAAAGTCATGTAAAGGCTCCTATATAAAGTCTACTACCATTTTGGTTATAAGTTAAGAAGTGTAAGAAATTGTTAAGGAAATTTTAAAAGAGTTTTTCCTCCATTAAACTTCAATATCCTCCTCCTCTTTAATTCCAACACTTATCTGCGGGTGTAAAATATATTTATGTATTACTATTATTGGCTATGCGACAACCACTTGGATGTTTAACTGAGGCATGTCGTTCCTAGCATTTAGCTGGAAATTAGGCGAATACCTAGGCAGCAAGCCGGCGAGCCTCGCCTAGGCCTAGTAGGTGGTTGCATGCCTAAAAGGATAATTACAACTGTGGTTCATGGCGAGTCTTGATGGGCTACCACAATAGTGTTACATGAGATGATAGATGCAAATCTTCAGTGTCTTGTTTCACGGAGTCTTGCCAATGAAAATGTCTGGATCGTCAATTGTGTTAGCTGTAACATCTTAGAAAATTGGTTTAATCTTATATTAAAATTTTAACATAAGTTTGTTCATAAATGTTCATTCTTTGATTGGAGCAATTAACTGATATTTCATAGCGTTTGGGTTGAGATGGTTAAGTTGGGTATACTATCTATATTATATTTACAGCATCCATCAATGTGTTTAGTAAAATGTAGCTGGGTGCATGTCAATTTGTTAACTTAGAATGAACCATTGTGCTACAAGTTACTTCTCCCAACTTCTTTAAAAAATAAGTGCATGCTGGTTGGTCTTGACATATTGAACTTCTGTATTTGATTGTTACTAATGTCTATTGAATATTTGAACCATTTTAGCTTTGAATCATGTTATTCACTAACTTGATATGCACAGGATAAGTGTCCAGATTAGTCCTTGTTGGTAGGCTATGGAAGTACACAGTTAACAACACATTCATTGTGGTCTTACAAAAGTTACATAACTAGTCAATTATCAGAAGCAAACATCAAGTCAAATGTTCATAATTAATTGCTTAATTAAAGTCAACCGGCTGCATTAAACCATCTTCCATGATCTGTATAGGCGTAGATGATAAAGTACAATATTAGACCTTATTGCTATGCTGTCATAAATTTCTTTGCTTTATAGTTTAACAGACTTGGCTTTTTTCTCAAAGAATCGATCTTTTGTTTCTAATGTTTTCTTTTTGACTTGTTTGGTTTCACACTTCTGTTTCTTTTGTCAGATAACAATTACTCAGCAATGTAGCTTTAGATGGAAAATATAATTTATAAATAAACAGGATGGCTTGCAAACTTCATTGTGAGGTTGTTTATAGTCTGTAGTTAGTCATCGGTTATTATAATAGGTTGACTTTTATCACAATCTATAATAGGTTGACTTTTATCAGAATCAATGTACCTAGAAGTACTTTGCCAACATATAAAATTGAAGCAAATATCTAGTCTTGATCTTCGCCGTTAGTTATGCAAATTCGTCATCTTTGCAGAATAAAGAAATATGGGACTTTAATATGAAAGGGAGATGCTACAAAGCCCGAAAACTAGGGGTCAGGAAAGTCAGGAAATGAGCGCAATTCATGGGGAGTTGTTGGATTCAAGGAGTGGTGGAAACAACAGTCATCAGATCTGTTTCCTGACATTTTGACAAACTAATTTTCAGGCCTTCTAGCATTTTCGAATATGAAAAGTATGCACATAGCAACTGATGGGTGAGTCTCAAAAACAATAATTTACATAGTTGACATGAATTGGTTATTGTATATAGAAATATTGTTTCTTGCTACATCCTTTGACATTTGATATTTGTTTTATGGCTACTGTAGATAGAAATGTCGTTTCTTGCTACATCCTTTAACATTTAATATAAATGGTTTTATATCTATTCTAATATTTTTGTATTTTCATAGTCTGTTCTCCTTGCCAGTCATTTCAAGAAAAAATCATCCGAACTTCACCAGAAATCGTGATTTCATTCTATCTGCTGGTTCAACCAGAATATATGCAGGAATGAAGGCCATTTTTATCGGGCTAGCATTATTAACTTATGATTAATCGCAATTGGTCATCTAAAACATGGAAGATAAGGAATATCTCTTATACAATACATGAAGATACACACGTCTGGTAAGTTCTACAGTACTTTTTTTTTTTTTTTTTTTTTTTTTTTTTTTTTTTCCCTGTTTCACTAGAAAACCTGCGCAAACATGATATGCTGTTCTTCGAAGTTACATGCATGCACATTGGTGTATGTGTGTTGTGTTTAACCTGGCTATCTTTCTTTTGGATAAGTACAACTCTTGATGTTGCGTTTTTTATCACCTATTCTTCTTTTTACCTGAAAATACTCCTGAGTGCAGACATATATAACGTACATGCATATTTTTGATGTTTAGTTGCATATCTGGATACGACCATTCATATTCTAATTAACGTTCAATTACGATAATGGTAAAAGTTTCATCAACCACGAAGTTTCCTCCACTTTATGGTAAACACTTTCTTCGATCCAAAATTGAAATCCTGCCCAAATCGGCCTTTTCGGCGTTTCAGGAACAGTTCAATCCAAATTTCCAAAGAGTCCGTGTTATCAAAAAAATAAAGCCAACTACCATGACCATAATCAAGATGCATATTTCTGACATTGACTTTGTTATTTATATATTGAGGCAGATTCGGTGCAACGGTAAAGACAAATCAAACAGTTTTCCTTAAATAAACCATAGTTCTAATTTTTACTCCTTTCGGAATCCTGTATAGCAGGAAGCTGTTAGGCATCAACATTGTGTAGCAGTAACGTCGGGAAGATCAGGGACATCCAGTGTGGATTCGACAGCCATCACAACTATGGAGAAGATAAAAGGCATTTCTCCAAACACTTGGTCCCCTGGAGCAAACACAGCAATGGTGGCAACAGGGTCAAAGTCGATGGTCAACTCTACAGGCAGGAGTGAAGAATAAGGTACAACAGATCGACTTGGCCATGCTGACTGTGCCAAGAATACAAGGCCTGGTGAATGTGCATGACTGTGCACATGTATAATCTGGATATTATGTCATTTAGTTTCGGGATTCATTGATAAGGCCTAATATGTAATTAAATCCAGTGCTTTGTTCTTATCAGCTTGGGGAAGGAAGGGGGGGGGGGGGGGGGCGATGGGGACACCCCTATGTGCAACATCTCTGTTGCATCCTCTATCCATCCGTGAGCTACGACAATCGAAATCCAACAATAATTTATAAATGTTCAATCCACATATATATTAGCATCCATTCAAAATTTGAGCTCGTTCCCACATTCGTATAATAATATATTTGATGTTTAAATTTAACAGTTTGAATTAATGTCTGAACGGTGAATAATTGAGCTATGATTTTGAAAATGTTATGAATGTTGAATGAGCCCAAATTTTGGATAGATCATTATATGTGTGGATTGAACACCTACAAATTCTCGTTGGATTTGGATCATCGTGACTCCCAAACAGATAGTGTAACGATCGAGAATTTTTAACCAATTTAAAATTGGAATTTTCATTACTTAATTTGAATTTGACATAGAAATATATGGTTAAGAATGTTTAATAATTTTGATAAGTTATATGATAGATTTTATTTGAATTATAAATGAGAACGATTATTAATAAGTTTGGATTTATTGGTACTATTTGTCGTTCGATCGGATTTGTCAAACCATAGCATGAATTAGCAGCATTAGAATTAAGTGTTGCCCTTAGTTTTCATAGCATTTAAGGGAAAATGCTACCAAAAGTTCACTTTCTCTTCTTAAGATAAGTGTCCTTACACTTGTATCTTTGCATGCCTCCTTCCATGCATGCCTTCCACTTGCCCCCTTAGGTGTCATTACCTCCTTAGCTCTCCATTTCTATATAAGGAAGGATGATTTTTCTTCATTTTCTTACCATTTCATTCCATTTCCTTCTTTCCACCTTCTTCTTAGAGCTTATAGCCATGGGTTTTCATGGCATAAGTCTTCCTCTTTTCCACCACCACTTTGCCGAAGTTCGTTGTCATCCTCCTCCTCCTCTTATAATATAAAGAGAGAGAGAGAGAGATTAATGTATATTATATTATATATATTTTGGTGAAGAAGACGGTGCTTCAAAATATTGTCCGACGGTTTATTCAGCTAGGTTCGCCTACCGTGAATATTGGAAAGTTGTTTGGTGAGAACTCTTTAACCACAGTTTATATGTAGTTATAGTAAATTAAATATAGTGATGAATTATTAGTGGTTAATGATGATTGATGTTTGTTGTGATGAATGATGGATGCGTAGTTTAGAACACACACACGCTATTAAGCGTTAGTGTTATAATGCTTATGCGCAGTTATGATTTATTTAATTATGTTGATGATGGTTGCTATGGATGTTTATAATAGTTGATGTTGTTGCGCACACACTATGACACAACAAATATGGTATCACATTGGTGATCGACAAATCTCTTTCATAATTAGAAGCAATATTATTATTAAAATTAAAGGTTAATAATTATTAGAAAAGACACATATGTATAAATTCATATATATTGATAAAGTTTCTTAAAATGAATAAATAAATACTGGAACGTTCTAGGATGACCGAGAGAATAGTGTCTAGGCTTGGGTTTGGAAAATATAGTTTCCTGCTCTCCCTGGCTATCCCTAACTTATTCGACGAATGAGATGGTTAATTTGAAGTTATTTGAATTTAGAAATAAATTCGATTTTTAATTTAATAGTTAATTAAGTGAAAAATAAAGTCGAATTTTGAATCCGAGATAATTTGGAAAGTCAATGTAAATTACTTTAAATGATTTTAAATGGTATATAATGGTTTTCTAAGGTATTTTGAAATATTGAAGAATAATTTTTATTGCGGTCAAAATAGAGCTTGTCGCACAATGGCAATTTGTGTATTTTTGTTACAAATTATAAATGCGTATAACTTTTGCAATCCAAATCAGATTTCCAAGAAATGAATTTTTTTTGATTTATATTAAAAAGAGCTTTCGAATAAGTGAAAGCGGATTTTAATTTCGAGTTATAATTTTTAAGTTATGTTTAAAACCGTTTTGGAAAAGGTCACTGTAAGAGCGGTTGTCGACCATAACTATAAACAGCTATTTTAAATGTTTTTAAAATATGGAATTTTTTTGTAAAATCATTATAAATTATGTAAAAGTTTTTTTATCGTAAAGTTTAAATTTTGTCTAAGATAAACGATATTTTGATCGAAGTAGTTAAGATAATATTTTCGTAACACTTTTGAAACACTGTGCTAACTATTTCTTTGAAAATAATCTATTTTGAAGTGGTAAACCATGAGCTGTTTCCCGAACTATAAGTAATCATTCGTAAATGATTGGTGGAATGTTTTTAAAGATTTAAAGGTATTGAAAATGTTTTGTATGGAAATTAAATTGATTTATTTGATATTAAAGCGGGTTTTTCAATTTTAAATAATTGGATATGGTTGGAGATAAATCTTCGGATATTTGGTATTAATCCGATTGATGATGACTCTTACTATTTGAGGAATTTAAAAGGTAGTTCACCCTTATTCCTCTGATAGTGTGAGTTGGATACAGAGATTAAAATTAAGTATAAGTAGATGATATTTCTATCCCGATCTAATGTCAAAGAGTTGGATAAAAATTTTAATTAAGATATGGGTTTCCTAATTTGATTGGGATAAATTGGATAGAAATAATCTTCAGATATTTGATATGAAATTCTTTGGTGTAAACGTATACTATATAAGGAATATGGAAGATATTATTATATAGTTATTCCACTTATAGTATTCGTTGATTATGAGAATTGATATCGAATATAAGTAGATACAACTTCTGTTTACCTTATGTTCAATATCGATTGATTTGAGTTTTGTCATGAATCATATCTTCAATAATATCATTCTTGAAACCCAAAGAGATTGAGTTATGGAAATTCATATTGTAGTTTGAGGATTTAATCAGATCTTTGATTTGAGGAAATTAAAAGTGATGAATTGGAAAGAAAGTATAATCTTTTAGTTAAAATTAAATAATGGAATGTTGGAAAATCAATTTAATTGGAAACTATGGTTGAAATGTGGATAAAGGATTTTCAAAGTAAAATGGGTTTTTGATAACGAGTTATCAAATGAAAATTTAATTAAGGCTTTGAGGCTAAATTATCTTTGATTTAAGGGATTTGTTTTAAAAGAGAAAGGTTAAATATGGATTTTGTAATATTGAGAACGGGTTTAAAGAAGTTTAATTTTGACAAAATCCAAGACAGAAGGAGATTGGTATAAAGCCTGTGTGTTCTATAATTGTGTGTTTTTTTTTTAATTGTGCTTATTATTTGGAAAGACCGGGATCGGATGTATGCCCGAAAACCATTCCAAGTACTAATACGATGTTATAGAGCAATTGAGGACATTGGAGACGGCATTGAAGACCGGGACCCTTCATGTCATAAGAGCGACTTGTTGAATGTCTCGAATGGGTCACTCCCATTTGCAGATGGATTTTATATCAGTTAAGTGGCAAGATGCCCGAACGTATGTGAAGGAATTCCGGATTGTTGTTTCGTTCAGACCCAGAACGGACATGTACGGATTGTGTGTCTGACATTGTAATTAACTATGTAGCACTGATCTTTATTAATATTTATCCGATTGGTGGTGGAGAATTTATTCTCTTGCTTAACACCCTTCTCTAAGACGTATGAGCTTAGAGGATATATTTTGATGGAAATCAGTGATGCGTAGTGAGTGGACAATGTTGCATACTTAAGTTATGTGATGAGCTATGGATGATCAAAGCATGGCTTATTTAAGCGTTGCTTTGTGTATATCGCGACCTTGACGAACCTCACATCCCAGATTGATGGTAAACTGGTGGTCAGATTTTTATGTTCGTTTCGTATGTTCGGTGCACCGGGATGTGATGATTAAAGGGTACTACGAAGTCCCCAGTCTAGGACGCTATTTGTTGGGTACTCTGATTCATGTATGGTGGGTTAGTATAATGAAGTCCGAGTCTGGACGTTATCCGCGAGTACTGGGATGATGCGAGCAAGAAAGTTTGTGAGCCTACGAATGGTCTTTCGTACTAGGAACCATCATGTTGGAAACTCAATCTCCACTGCGAGCCCGTATGGTTTTGATTATATAGCCTGCTGGTTACCTGTAGGATTGTCAGTATTGTTAGAGTTTATGCTCTAGAGGCAATTCATTTGATGAGATTGATAACACTGTTGATGTTATTGTTTTATTTAAAATATTATTCTATTATATTATATTTACTGCATAATATAAATATTAATATAATAGAAGTCCTTAGAATTATAATACGGAATTATATAGCTTGAGTAAGACTTGAATTTGAGATTGTATAATATACTGAGTATTATAATCCTTAAACGTCCCTAGTCGAGTTTTATTGTTTATATAGGACAATAATAAAGCGTTGAGGCTTGTATGTTGATTGACTGATGATCACATCTCATTGATCAATAATATACGTGATATTAATGTCAAAACATAAATACGTATTGGAGAATATCGTATTGGGCTGACCCACCGTAAGATAACTACATGGAATATAATTAATAGTATCATAAGTTATTCTCATAGTGACAGTGATGTTATGGTCCTTAGACCTGAAATCATTATAATTTTATTCGAGGATATTTGTGTCTTGATATCATCTAAAGTTATTTATAACAAAGTAATGATAACGGTGATTATTGGATACATCTTGAGTCGAATGAAAATTATGAATTATCTAGATGGAATTTAACCCTACGATATATTCGTAGTGATATCCATGGGCCTCTTGATTGTGTGAGACTGTGAAATGCATGGTCGTGCTCAAATATTAATTTGTTTTAAACAGTCTTCTCATCGATCAAGAAAAACAAATTAAATTATAACGAGGATTATACGATCCATGCCTCTAGTTTAATCTTGGATATAATGGTTAAAAGGATTAAATTACATTAAGACACTGGTCACGGAACAGGTTGTATCGAATCATTGATCTTATTATAACTTGGGTAGCAACGATGTATTGCTAGATGTCAATCACTGTTTATGATTTTAAATTCGATTTAAAATCATTGCCAATGTTGTAATAACCTATAGGGTCACACGTTAGAACGTTGTGAAGGAGATTTTATTTTAGACAAATAAAATATCAAAATGTTGATATTTTATTTGATATTGAAATGGTATTTATTGGGGTTCCTATTTGATAGAAAAAGCTTTGGTTTAAAAGGAACACGTATATTCCTTTAAAATAGACGGCTTGAACCCTAGGTTATAAGAGATGAGATCGAACCAGAAAAGTTAAGATATATCTTTCAAAAACCCTAAAATAAAAGCGGCTAGCATCTCCCATTCATTTCATAATTCAATTTGATTGAAATCAAAGAAAAACGTTCTGGTGGATACTTGTAGAGGCAAGGCACTTCTGTTTTGCTCTTCATCAATTCTTTGATCTTAAGGTGGAATTGGCTTCGAAGGTAAAAACCCTAAATTGATTTAGTTTAATTTATTGATTCTTGCTAAGATCCTAGGTTTAACTGTTAAATAGTTCATACAAGGGTTTCAATTAGATTGATTCGAAAACTAACAATGGTATCGGAGCGATGTTCAACAACAAGAACAAAGCCATATATTAGCTAGATATGGAACCCAAAATTAAATTAAAATAAAATAAATAATGATGATAATGTGTGTGTGTATATATATATATATAAGGTTTAAAATAACTAAACAGTTAAAATTTCTTCTGATAAAGGTTTTTTTTAGTAATAATAATAATAATAATAAGTAAAAAGGTTCAATAAAAGTGAAATAAAATCTAAAATAGTAATAAAAATTAAAAAGGTTCAATAAACGTGAAATAAAATTTAAAAATAATTTAAAAAAACTAAGGTTCTGGTACATGGATTGCCAACTTCCATGCACTCCTATCAACTACTAGCTCTTCAGATAAACTCCAGTTACTTTAATCTCTCTTTATTATCTCCTCCCATGTCATTTTAGGTCGAACTCTACCTCTCTTTGGGCCTTCAGCGCGGCCTATAATTCCAACGCATACAGGTGCATCGTATGGTCTACGTTGGATATGTCCAAACCATATCAAGCGGTATTGGACTAACTTTTCTTCAATAGGTGCAACTCCAAGTTTTTCCTGAATATCCTCATTTCTAATCCGATCTCGTCTGGTATGCCCATAGCTCCAATGCAGCACCCGCATCTCTGCTACGCTTATCTTCTGGACCTGTTGTCTCTTAGTAGGCCAACATTCTGTACCATATAACATTGCAGGCCTGATTGTTGTCCTATATAACTTTCCTTTAAGCTTCTGAGGAATCTTCCTACCATAGAGAATGCCAGATGCTAGTCGCCATTTCACATCCTGCTTGAATTCTAAAACTAGCATCCCTATCAATCTCCTATTAAACTGCGATCCTAAGTATCGGAATGATTCCTTCTTAGGTACTACTCTACCGGCCAGGGTAACCTCACCGTCATCTGACCTGACACTGCTAAACTCACACTTCATATACTCTGTTTTAGTTCTGCTAAGCCTGAAATCCTTTGATTCCAAGGTCTCCCTCCACAACTCCAGTTGTCGATTAACCCCTATTCTACTTTCATTAATCAACACAACATCATCGGCAAAGAGCATACACCAAGGAATCTCCCCTTGTATATATTTTGTGATTTCATCCATCACTAATGCAAAAATATAAGGGCTCAAAGCCAAACCTTGATGTAACCCTATGTTAATTGGAAAGTCTCTGGTCTCACCATCGCACGCCCTGACACTAGTCACAACCCCCTCGTACATATCCTTAATAAGGGTAATATACTTTGATGGCACTCTCTTCCTTTCTAGCACCACCGCATAACCCTCCTCGGCACTCTATCATAAGCTTTCTCTAGGTCAATAAAAACCATGTGGAGATCTTTCTTCTGCTCCCTATATCTCTCCATAAGTTGCCTAACCAAGAAAATCGCCTCAGTGGTTGACCTTCCAGGCATAAAACCAAATTGTTTCCTAGAGACACTTGTCAACCTCCTCAAATGCTACTCGCAAACTCTCTCCCAAAGCTTCATTGTATGACTCATAAGCTTAATTCCTCTATAGTTTGTGCAACTTTGAATATCTCCTTTATTCTTGAAGATTGGAACTAAAATGCTTCTCCTCCACTCATTTGGCATTTTGTTTGATTTGAAAATATTATTGAACAACTCGGTTAGCCATGTTATCCCTGCATCTCCGAAACATCTCCACACCTCAATAGGAATGTCATCAGGCCCTATCGACTTGCCTGATTTCATCCGTTTTAATGCTCCCTTTACCTCAGCTTCTTGAAATCTCTACACAAAATATATATTGGTGTTGTCGACAAAGTCTTCCATCTCGATCGAAAAGCTATCATTTTCTTCGTTGAAAAGCTTATCAAAGTATTCTCTCCACTTTTCCTTTATCTCATCGTCCTTCGCCAAGAGTCTATCATTTTCGTCCTTAATGCATTTAACCTGATTGAAGTCCCTTGTCCTCCTCTCGTATAGCCTAGTTATTCTGTAAACGTATTTTTCACCCTCCTTTGTACTTAGCCTGTGATACAAATCTTTGTACGCTCGTCCCCTTGCTTCACTCACTGCTCTCTTTACAGTCTTCTTTGTTACTTTGTACCTGTGCATGTTATCTTCGCTTCTATGATGGTGCATGCATTTGTAGCATTCCTTCTTCTCTTTGATAGCCTTTTGTACCTCATTATTCCACCGCCATGAATCCTTGGATTCTCGCTTGCTTCCTCTTGTTATCCCAAATACCTCAGTAGCGACTCTCCGAATGCAAGTTGCCATCGCATTCTACATGACATTTGCTTCTCCTTCCACGTTCTGAGCCCCTTCTCCCATCACTCTATCTTTAAACACCTATTAAGCATCTCCTTTGAGTTTCCACCATTTCGTCCTGCTAATCTTCGCTCTCTTATCTTCACCACTCGAAGACGAAACATGCATACCAAGAGCTGGTGTTGTGAGATGACACATTCTCTAGGTATGACCTTGCAATCAACACAATCTTGTTTACTATCTCTTCTAGTTAGGACAAAGTCAATCTTGCTAGTCTGTTGGCCACTACTGAAGGTGATCAAATGTGATTGCCTCTTTCGAAAGAAAGTATTAATAATCATGAGATCAAAAGAGAGAGAGAAATTCAATATATCTTCACCCTCTTGGTTCCTACTGCCAAAGCCAAAACCACCATGCACTCGCTCAAAACCCCCGTTAGATGAGCCAACATGGCAATTGAAGTCTCCTCCTATAAAAAGTTTCTCGCTACTATGCACATTTCTAACCATGACATCCAAGTCTTCTCAGAATTTACTCTTGGCTTCTTCACTTAGACCTACATGTGGGGCATATGCGCTAATGACATTCAAAACCGCCTTCTCAACTACTAGCTTAACTAGGATGATCCTATCCCCTTGTCTTCTGACATCGAACACATTGTTCTGAAGGTTCTTCTCAATTAATATACCTACCCCGTTCTTGTTACGTACTTCTCCCGTGTACCACAATTTGAAGCCGTGTTCTCCAACTCCTTCGCCTTCTGACCCACCCATTTAGTCTCTTGAAAGCACAAGATGTTAACCCGTCTCCTAATCATAGTATCCACTATCTCTCTTAATTTTCCTGTTAAGGACCCTACATTCCAACTACCTAACCGAACCCTACTATCATCGACTAGCTTCCTTGCCCCTCGCATCCGCCGAGAAAAATGCGAGGACCCTTACTCACTTATCACCACACCGGGGCGTCGGTGTAGCGCGCCACTAAGAGAATGGAAGCCCAGCCCTTGCATATTTAACACCATATCCGAGCCTTGATATAGCGTGTCGCTAAGAGAGTTACGCCCCAACAATATATCATAAGGTTCCATATCCATAAGAGAGGCTAAATTTTTACGTTGGCTCGCCAAGCCTATCACAACCCTCCTCCTTTACCCTGGCTTGGGACAGGCTGCATAGAAAACTACACAGGCGGAGTTGGTATCAGAGCGATGTTATTGCAAGAAATTATAAATTGGACTTTAATTTTGGGTTTTATTCATGTTTGTATCGTCATTTGGATTCCATTTCATAAGCAAGTATTACACCGAAATGATTTTAGGGTTTACTGTAATGATTTGATTAGAAAATGAAAACCTATTTCATTCAATTTCGAGTTGGTATCAGATATCAATTCTGTTCACTGAATCTAATGCGATTAAACAAAGAATAAATGGATATGATCCAAAATAGTGTAATGATCTGTTCGTACAAATAAACAGTACTGATCTGTTTATATGGATTTGTAAAATCATATGTTTGGAAATTTGTTAAGTCAATTTTCTGAATTGATCGAAAAACCATGTATATATATAGTTTTGATCTAAAGCGGTATATCGACTACTTCACCATTTAACAATGCCTAATGTTATTATCAAAATTTTTAATTGGGAAATATGTTATGAACTGATTCTTATAAGTTTTTCCTTCCTGTATTCAAATTTTTGATTAATTAGAATTGCTATGTTAGTTTACTTTGAAATAAAATCTGTATCATTTACGTATGAATTAATATGAGATATTAATTCAGTTTACTGCATCTTTTACAATTAAACTATATTAAGTATTGTAAACACTGATACGTATTGATAAAGGACTTGAAACATGATTTCATTCTGATGTAAGTTTGTTTAATCCTGAATAAATTTTGTGTTTAACTTAAATTCGAAAAGGTGATTCATGGATTGATATTGGATATGAATTCTATTCCCAAATCCTATTCAGTTAGTCCTTGTTAACTAAATTAATTATATCGAATTAAAAATGGGATTGTGGGTTTAATTTTGGAATTAAACCTCTTATTATAGAAAGCAGTAGTAGAAAAACGTCCCTGTTTTGTTTTGATTTCATAAATCAAAAGATTTTACTTATTCTATTGAACATACAGTTAATTCTATGAATATTTAAAATATGTTTGAATCTACTGATGTAAGCCTTGTCTTATATTGATCTATAGGATGTTTTAAATCATTTTACAATATGTAAAATGTTTTCAAATGAATTAGTTTGGGTTTAATATGAATATTCAAGCAGATTTCAAAATCTGTTAAAATATTCATAATTATTTTCCTGCCATTTTATAATATAGTAAATTAATCTGTGATTTCTTTTGGTGATCTATAGATTCATAATCTTAACATTCATGGAGAATTGAGCTTAAAATACATATTTAACTGATATTGATCAAGCATAATAATCTTTAAGCTTCAGTATTGTGATATTGATTGAAAGTTATGAACTCATGAACCTTATCAGCATTCAAAAAGTCAAGGCATCATAATTTTGATGAATGTACATTGATATTTGAATAATTTTGAATAATTTTGATTCTTGGTATCATATATGTATATGTATATATATATATATATATATATATATATATATATGTATTTCTATGAATTTGTTTGACTTTGTTTACTATTCTAAGTCATATAGGTTATACAAACAGCTGTATAATCCTTAACTTATAGTATGATTTTATATATGATATACATATATAGAGAGAAATATTTCCTATGATAAACAGACTAAATATATATTGATATATGAATTATGTAAATCATTTACAGAGTATAACACACCATTGTTATATAGATTTAAACTTTATATATAATGATACATGAATAATAACAAATGTGATTTGCCGGGTTAAATTCACCCAAATTATACATGTTACTCGATATAATATTTGTTCATACAAATTTACACATACATATGATATGTTTATGACCATTTTATAGTTTTGTTTATTTTATATATACCATTGTAAATTTGATTTACAGTTGGTAATTACATATAAAGAAAATAGTAGATTTATCTTGTAACATGTACATTATTATTTTAGTAGCTTTTCTGTATGTTAAAAACCAATGCAGATCTCAGAATTAAACATTGGGCCTGACCGAGTGGTTGAGAACCACATTCTTATTTCGTTTTAACGTAAATGGGATGTTTTCATTTTGAATTCAGAATTTAAATGATATATAAGTATATATATATATGTATGTATGTATTATACATTTATACTGAATATTGACTGGGGCAAGTTGAACTTAATTTAGTTTGTATAAATAGTTACATGTTAGATTGCTATAACAAACTGTTTGCATGACGTCTGATCATTCTTGCTTGATACGATTGACCTTAGTTTGGTTTTTTTTTTGAATTTATATAAATATACATTCATTATTATATAATATGCAGTTTGAAATACATGTTATTTAGAATGCGATGCTATGCATTTGACAATATAAGAGCTGATCATATTTATTTACCCTTGTTGTATGAAAACTGAATTTTTGGCACAAACGAATTGCTGATACTTTTAAACAATTCATCATACAAATAATGTTATGGAAATGGTAAATTGGTTTCGAAAAGAATTGATGAATTGGTTTCGAAATGAATTGCTAAATCATAATAAAGATGATGATATCTATTAATCGAAATATATGATATTATATGCATGACTGGTAGGATACTGCTTTATATATATATATATATATATATATATGTGTGTGTGTGTGTGTGTGTGTGTGTGTGTGTGTGTGTGTGTGTGTGTGTGTGTACAATCAGATCTAAAGTATATATTTATTTAGATGAATGTATGCCCTGAATATGTTTCTGGATGTTACTGCAAATCATAACTTAATATTTGATTTTACAAACACACACACACACAAATATATATATATATATATATATATATATATATATGTATATGCATATAGTGACAATATGCTGGATCAGTTTGTTCATTAAATTGATGTATAGATAAATATGTATATAAATGATTGATGCAAATACGATTTGCCTTTACCTCTCTAGTTTATGAAACATGTAGTACTGCAAATGCAGATGTTTAGAACAGGATCCATGTTACTTCTTTTTTGATAAAATTAGTTAATCAGTTTGAATGAGACATCATTGGATATTGTTTCTTTATTTAAACTGATTAACTACAACTATGCCAAAAACAGGCATTTGATGTCTGTAGATTATCGAGTGGCGTTCAAGATTAAGTCTAGAAGCTATGAACTCATGGATCAAGAGACAAGTCTGACTCGTTTTACATGGATATTGTAAAGTACATGTATAAGGATATATATAAATGTCATTCTGTTGTCCACTGATTGTAATAAATTATGAATATGTATAAATTGTTACACATATATACATAATGTTTACTGGTATGTGTGATATTGTGACTAAACTGATATGAGCTAGTCTATGTTAACTTGCCATTATTTTGTGCGTGGAAAGGGTTTGGACGTTTATGAATGTTCTAAAATTAAATTCGTTGTAATAATCAAATATGTTTAATTGATTGTTTGTATGAATCAAGTCTAGCATATTGTATAATTCTGGGGTCATCATGATTTTTTTTTCTTACAGCCTGTTGATGTTTGTATATTTTTTCCGGATGCCATATTAGTTAGCAATATATATATTACATTGGCTCCTCTGAATTTATTTTGTCCATAACTAGTAGACAATGTTGTGGCTTACATATACATATTTAACAAAGTCCTATATTCTAGACTGATATGATTATAATTAGAATACATGTTGCTTTAATTTTAAGATACCAAAATATGAGTTTGGTAATAATTTTAACGTATTGAAATGCCATTTATAGCCAATGTAAAATACATATATTTGGATATATGTAAATAATTCTAATATTGTTTCCACTATGAATTATAAATTCCCTTTAAATCAATTTTTGTTATATTAAATCATGGTGAGGTCTTCCAGTAATACACCCATCAGTGCCAATCTCATTGGATGTAACTAACGTCAAAGCATTGTGCACCTTTTATTTTGGTCATATGCGGTAGGAGTAATTGTGGTGGTTCGACTGTATTATTGGGTTTGATTTAACAAAAGCTGCATAATAAGATTATGGCCCTAGAGATAATAGCATGAATTATTCTATGTTTTGAGCAAACGAATAATACTGATTAAAATGTTCATCATGTGATCCAAGAGTTATATATATGATATAATTGACATGAGATGTCTACCTAAAAGGTTATGTTTTGCGATTAGCCAAAGCTAGGTCAAGGCATGACTAGATATGGATCTTGGAACACCGTTATATATATATATATATATATATATATATATATATATATATATATATATAGAGAGAGAGAGAGAGAGAGAGGGATGTTAATTTGAGTGGGAGTCTATTTTAGTTTAATATTTATACATTTATATTGATATAAATTTTGACTGTCAGAATTTTATATTTTATTAAATGAATATTAAGAATCAGTTATTATTCATTATCTACTGTGGATATTAAATAATAAATAACTCCACTAATTTAAATTATTCCTTAAGAAGGATAAATTGAATTAAATTAAATTTCTTGACTAACATTAAAATTTGAGGATTGTCCTCAAATAAATTTGAATGCAATTGTTTTTCAAATATCGAAGATCTAAAACAAAGCTGAAGTGTGACTTCAACTGATTATGATATAAATGTTGTAAAATCTACTTATACATCTCCAGTATTAGATACTAGATATGAATCACATAAATGTATGTGAATTTAAAGTAATTGCAAAATAAGTAGAAATCTGAAAAGACAAGTGAACTTACGATTGGAAATGAAGCAAATGTTGTTGGATCATCAATGGGAAGTTATTCTTTATAACTTAATCAAATAAATAAAATAATTGTTATTATGAAATTCCATGTAAAATAAACGTTATGATGAATCTTGTTCAGACAAGTTTAAATTTCATTTATAATAAAAGAACATTGTTATTCATTTTATTTAAATGAAATAATTAATGGAATTTCATAGATAGTTAATGATCTTTATAAATCGTTAACTATAATGTACTTGACATAATTAAAGAGTGGATTAAACTTAGTGATTTGAATCCGACATACCTTTAGCATTACCATTTAGCCCATATAAACAAGAAAGCATATCAAAACTCCATAATGATGGAATTTTAAAATCAATTGATTTTGAATCATATGAAAAATGCAAATCTTGTTTATTAGGCAAAATGGCTGAACCACCTTTCACTTGACACAGTGAATGAGTGAGAAGTATTGGGTCTCGTACGTATTGATGTATAAGGAGTAATGAATATAAAAGCTAGAGGCAGGTTTTGTTACTTCATTATATTTACTAATGTTGTCAGTAGATGTAGATATGTGTATCTTATGAAACACATATCAGAATCCTTTGAAAAGTTCAAAGAATTCATAGTGAAGTTAGAAACCAATTTTAAGGAAAATAAGTACTTTTCGAACATATCGAAAAGAATATTTAAGCCAACTATTTAATGACTATCCAGATGAGTTTGAAATTGTTTCACGACTCACTCCACCTAAAACACCATATTGAATCGGTGTGTCTGAAAGGAGTAATCACACCTTATAAGATATTGTGCGACCAAGATAAGTCTTATAGATCTTCCAATAAATTAAATTTAGAACAATTGCGTTTAATCCTACTAAAATGATTTTAAAGATGCCATATAAGATATGGACTAGGAAATGTCGTAGTGTGTCTAATACGATGATTTGGGATATAAAGACATTTATTAAACGTCTTTCCTCTGATAAGATCATACCTAAATCAAATAACCATTTTGTGAATATAAATTCTATGAGAATAAAGTGTTTATTGCTTGATTTGGTATCCTTTTGAAGGAGAGCCAGTCTCTAAGACACCGATGAGAATAAAGCAGATCTCGAAATGTATCGGAAAACACAATGAAACAACCCAAACTCGCCCTTACGGAAAAGCCCGGATTGAATTGAGAACACGACAAATCATAACACGAACAAAAGAACATTTCATTGCTATTTACAACAATTTACATCAGAGTACAAGAAGATTCAGAGTTTGAATAAATATTACATAGAAAAATATCAGAGATTAAAATACAAAGCAACGGAAATAAAATGTATAAATACAATGCGTAGCAGAAAATACAATAACTAGCACAACTGAAAGAAATACATGGATACAAAAACTTTCCGAATATAGCTCCAGCTGTAATCCAGGATTCTGGGAAAAGAAATATCTGCGAAAACCAAAATTGCTAGCTGCCCATGTGGAAAATATGGGCATCCAGAGTTTAGGTTAACATAATAAACTCTGAGTCAGTCATGGGGCTGGTGTGAGAACTAAAACAGTTATTAAAACGTTACTTTAAAATAAGGTAAATTAGGGGACCACGCCATATAACACGGAACTGGTTTACCCCCAAGAATAGCAGTGCCTAAAACAAACAACGCAATGTTAAATAAAGAAAAATAAAGCTATTATAAGACTCAGGTCCCATCACACAATGCAACGCAAACCGGAGGATAGAGTTTTACCTTATAATATCCAAATATGCTTGGTACGTTTTAAAACAAATCTTTTATTATTACTATAAGTGAAGAAATCAACTTCAAATATAAATGTATCAATCATAAACGGCATAGCATCCCATGCTACTATGTCGCCACATATAGATTTACAATTAAAACCGCAAAATGTCGTATTGGAAGTTTGGATTTCCATACTAATGGCTCCTAATTCAAAATATCTATCGCGTAGTGTAATACCCAACGGCTTACATCCCGTGCATGAGAAAACGCCGTAATGCACATCCGCACTATATCCAGGAAACAAGTTACGTGGCTTATGTCCAAGCATTGGAAAACATCGCTAACTCTATCCATCTAGGAATCGGGCTATGTGCCCTATCCCTACTGGTGTGGGGCGATCACACCAAATATCACCTCGGTCGACCAAATCCATGACAACCCGTAGGATGTCTATCCTCGTCTCTAAAGTATACTGATCTAACCATCAGTTCATCATTATACCGGTGTGTGAGGCTCACGAATTAACTCTACACAAAGCTGTGCTATTTAAAGTTGTGCTTTGATCATCATCCACCAAGCTCTGCTTTTCAACAACAACTTGGATCACTACATCTCAGCATGCCACACTATCAATCCATGCAGTACCATTGATTTCTGCCGATATATAACCTATAAGCTCATACGTCTCACAGAAGGGTGTTAAGCAAGAGAATAAATTCTCTACCACCAAAAAGATATATATATTTAGCAGAGATCAACGAATACAGCATAAAGGAAAACAATGTCAGACACACCATCCATATACAAGTCCGTTTTGGGTATGAACGAAACTGGAGGCAACCTATTCCTTGTCCCGTATATCCAATACAGGAGAGAGGCCCTCGCATATCCAAACAATCAACAGGTACATTCGTACGACTACCACTGTAGCCCCTTCAAGGTAGCTACTCCAATCATGGGCATCAGTATCAACTCATCCATTCGATGTGAAGATCGTCGGTCTTGCACCGTCTTCAATCTCTTCGATTTTTCGTCGTATCAGTTATTCAGAATGGGTTAAACCCGGTCTTTCCGAATAACTCGCATATCTTATAATCAAGTGCTATAACACCACATCATACGCCTCATTCCTATCCAAAATATTCTTCTCATAATTTAAACCAAATTAAGGTTTTCCAAACTAGTTTGGATTAGCACACCTTATCGAAGTAATCATTTGTTTTATTTCCCAATCCCAACCTATTCATCCGACGAAGCAAAACAGGTAATACTCCATATCTAACACTACAGTGTTATCAGTAAAAATTGACTAACATTTCACGTTCAAATCTAATTAAAGATTTAACCATCGCGTGGAGCAAAACTGGTGATACTCCTTTCTCAATCATTTTCCCAAATTTGATAATTTAAATTATCACATTCACATTTCAATCTAATTAAAGATTCATTAAAACTCCATTTAGTTTAAATCTTCCCAAAAATCATTATTAATGATTATTTAACTTTGGGAAATCCAACAAGTCACATCGACCATCTACACCGTACCACTGATTTCTGCCAATATATAACCTCTGAGCTCGTACATCTCAAAGAAGGGTGTTAAGCAAGAGAATAAATTCTCCATCACCAAAAAGATATATATTCAGCAGAGATCAACAATACAGTTCAAAATACAACGTTAGACATGTAATCCTGTCTTCAACTGGGTTAAAGAACAAATGTCATTTAAAACATAATTCACGATAAACCCAAAATCAAATTCCATTAATTATGGAATCTTCACGAAAAACAGATCAATATATATAATCGATATAAATTTCCGTGTCTAACTAATAATATAAATGGAATAACGATGAAGTCTTTTAAATTCCATATATATTAACAGTCTTCCTTCACAGAAGTTCATCTCGATTATTACCAAATCAAATTCCATTCCATTCCAATTTAATATATTAAATTGGAAAACTTTACCTTGGAAAATTCCATTAATCTTAATTAAAAGATTATAAATTCCAAATCATATTCTTCACTATTAATTGGGTTAAAGAACAAGTGTTAATTAAAACACCGTTCACGATAAACCCAAAAATTCAATTCTTTTATTCAATTCCAATTAAATATTAATTAATTGGAAAACTTCACTAAACCTTAATTTAAATGTTTATTCTTTTCTCAACTGGGTTTAGGAACAGTGTTATTAAAGACACCGTTCACGACAGACCCAAAATCCAATTTGATATCAAATACAAGGCTCTGAATCGAAATTATATCGTTTTATATTCAATATCAAATTCTGAAACCAACAAATATCGTATTGGGAATAACGATATATATCTTCCAAATTCCTTAACAATATCCGTATAATCAGGGAATCCAAAATCAAAATATTCCGAAGATTATTTCCATTCCGAATCCATTCCAATTTATTCTTTGGAAAATTTTTGGTTACATTAAAACCATTTTTAAATCCAATTTATTTATTTCTAAAAATAATTGGATTATTATTTTAGTTATTAACTAGTTCATTTCGATAAAAATATATTTTTATCTTTTCAAAGCTGGAATTTTTCAACCAAAATCTTTCCAAATAATTTATTATGATTTTACATAAATTTTCCATATTTTTAATAATTTTAATACCACCTGTATAGTCTGTTTCCAATAACGGCCACCGAACTGCATTCGTAGCGACCTTTTCTGAAATTGATTTGGATATATCTTAAAATCCAACCGGTAGATTTCAAATCTATTGTATTCATTGGAAAGCTATTTTTGATTCAAACCTAACGGTTCTGGTTTTAGGGGAATCTGACGGTCGGATCTCCCGTAACATCAATTTGAAGTTAATGGTCGAAATTCGTGAACGGTCGCTGCGCGTTCTATTCAAGCCGTTAATATATATAATATATATTATATATACCATTTAAAACATATTTTATAAATCGTTTTAAATTCGTTTTAAAAACGGTTTCCACTTCCATTTCAATTTTAAATCAAAATTGAATATTCCATTATAAATTCGTTTTAAATTCATTTTGAAACGATTTCCATTTCACTTTCAAATTTAAATCAAAATTGAATATTCCATTCTAAATTCGTTTTAAATTCATTTTAAAACGATTTCCATTTCATTTTCAAACATAAATCAAAATTGAATATTCCATTATAAATTCGTTTTAAATTCATTTTAAAACGAATTCCATTTCGTTTTCAAATTTAAATCAAAATTGAATATTCCATTATAAATTCATTTTAAAACGATTTCCATTTCATTTTGAAATTTAAATCAAAATCGAATATTCCATTATAAATTCATTTTAAATTAATTTTAAAATGATTTTAATTTTATTTTAAAATTTAAGTCCAAATTTGAATATTCCATTATAATTTCATTTTAAATTCATTTTAAAACTATTTCAACTTCATTTTCAAATATAAATCAAAATTGAATATTCCATTATAAATTCGTTTTAAATTCATTTTAAAACAATTTCAAATTTAAATCTAAATTGAATATTCCATTATAAATTCGTTATAAATTCATTTTAAAACGATTTAAATTTAAATCTAAATTGAATATTCCACTATAAATTCGTTTTAAATTCAGTTCAATTGCCTTTCAATTTTAAATCAAAACCGAATATTTCATACCATTATAATATTAAAATGATAATATTTTCAAAATATTAGAACTTTTCGATATTCATTATAAAATGGATAAAATTGACAGAAAATCTCATTCGTGTTAAAATGGCATTTAACTACTTAACACGGCTTCACATTTCAATATTTATTGAATATTATTTTGAAATATTCAATAATTTTAAACTGCAATCAGACTCAATCAATTACCATATAATTTTAGTTATATGAATTTCATACATTGCATGTATACAATTGTAACGATAAATAATCATTAAAAATTCATACAACATCCAAAGTGCAATTTTACAACTATATAAGCATTAAAATAAATAAATAAATAACGCTCATACATTCTGTCAACCCATCGATTGACATACCACTAATTATTGGGATCAGTGTATGTCAAATATTATCCCAATACCCGTGCGGGGTTTTCAAACAACAAATACTGTTTATTATTTGTGTAGTTGGGCATTGTGTAAAAATTAGGGTGCGTTTTTTACAGGTCCCTATTAAGTTTCAAAATATATAAAAAAAACCGGTGATAAAAAAAATAGAGATTACATCCCTATTTTTGAAATTCCACACAAATGATTCCAGATTTACCCTTACGCAGCTAAAAAACTATCCAACAACAATTCGTCCTCATTCACTCATTCAATCGCTCCTTTAATCTAGCTCAAAGCCCTAATCCCACAATTCAGCAAAACTTTCGATCGCTCTTATTCAGTCCGATCGCTCCTTTCATCTCGCTCAAACAGCGATCCCTCATCTCGCTCAAAACCCCAATCCCAAAATTTTGCAAAACCCTCGATCAGTAAATCGCGTTGTAGAATCAAAAGGCGGTGGTTTTCATTTTAGTCAACATCGTCATGTTTTGATTCACTATCGTCGTCATCAATTTACAAGAAATAGCGAAAAAGGTATAAATCTAATTGCTTTTTTTTCGTATTCGAGTATAGATACTGTATTCTTGTAATCTAATTTTTATTGAGTAAATCTGTATGATTGTGAGCAAGTATGCATAAAAATTAAATGTTTAGAAGCGTAGTAAATGCATGCTGGAATTTCAGAATTATACAATTCAGCAAAATAACAATAATATTTGCATATTTATATGCAAATATTCTAGATAATGCATACAAATATACATATATTCTATTTTCTGTTTTTCTGCATGTTTGATAAAAAAAGTAGAATGCAAATATGCATATAGTAAGAATAGATGCATATTTGTAAGCAATTTTTTAACATAAAAATGCTCAATAAAAATATTTAAAACATACGCATATTTGTATGCATATATCTATAATATAGGCTTACTTATACTCAACTTTTCTGAGTACATGAAAACCCAGGTGTTCGAACAATAGTTGCATACATTTATGTTCATGTAGACAATATATGCATGTTATAACAATAGTAGCATGATTTTATTGATGAAGTATTATTCATTGCAGTTATCTTCATTCATTTGTGAATACTGATATGCATTTTTTAATAATTATTGCATGCTTTTATGCAAATATTTTAAACAGTTTCTTAACAACGACTATTATGTAACTAACATTTGGTGTTTCTGTATAAAAAAATTTAGTCTCGAATATGCAGTGTTTGTAATGAACATGATGAATCAAAGAAGTGTGGGCAAAGAACTGGACAAGAAAGAAGAGCTTTACAATGCTTCGGCTATTGATTTACAAATAGCGGTGGTTGCATATAAAATTCTGAACTACAAACCACACAACTGGACTCCAAGTCAAGATCTAACAGAGAACTTGTTGCTATCGAATGCAAACAACGCAAAATAAAAGTGGAAATTTTGATGTTAAGAGTTTTTTTTGTGAATATTTGTACTAGTAATATGTTTTCAAACAACGGTCTATTGATTATTATTTTCAATAATGAATTACTGGAGAATATCATGTAGGGTTTCAAGTTATTTTGATTCTATATGATAACCTGAAGTTTTTACTTACTAGTGTGCATTTATTCAAAATATTAGCGTCATTGTATGCAAATATTATGAAAATTTTCAAAATTGAATTGCAGAAGTTAAATACTATCATACTTATATGAAATTATTATTATTAGTTGCATACGAATATGCAAACAATACAAATACTAATTGCATGCATATAATTTCCGTAGTTAAATGGTATGCATATATGTATTGTCAAAATAATCAGGATAATGTCAGAGTTATATGAAAATATTATTATCAGTTGCAAGCAAAAATGGAAATGCTTTAAATTTTCTGTATTATGAGCATATTTTGAATATTTGCATACGCTTATGCATATTTTCTATATAGTTGCTTACATAAATGCAAGTATTTGCAGAATGAATCCAACAGTCGATGTTCCTTTGTTTTTTGATATGAAATTTTAAACTGGAAAATATACAGGTAAAAAAATTCATGATAAACAAAGGGAACAAATATTCCACGATAAATGAAAATATGCGTATACGCTGAACATTTGCAGACTTACATGCACGTATTAAGAATAGTTTCATAATTGTATGCAACAAAATATAATAGTTGTGTACATTATCCAGTTGTATAAATACTTTCGTACCTGTATTCAAGAAACACAATATGTTTCATATATTTATGCATATATGCAAAACGCTAAAAAAAATTGATACAAATATTCAATATAATTGTATACATGTATGCAAATTTACAGAATAATTGCATATAAACAAGATCTAAAAAAATGAATGTAAAAAACAGAGAACTTAACATTAAATTATTAAAACAAATTTAAAGTAGTACATAATTGTTTACAACAATTTACATGAAACCAAGTGTCTTAAAAATAAAATAAAATAACAAAGCATATGTAATTGTCTTTTGAAGAACAAGTCCTTTTATTACGACCCAGCATCTTGCATATACCACATCTAGTCGTCTTTTCAGAATTGTTGCACAATCTCAGGAACACTGTTAAACAAAGAAGAAAATCAACGTTAATAAGCCTGATGTGCAATAATCATATAAAAATACGTAAACATCTTCAAATAACAATAAATAAATGCATACAGATAGGCATATATCACTAATAACTACATACTTGTACGCATATGTTCAGAATTGTTGAACAATCTTTTAACCAGAATATATGCTAAAAACTATTACTACGCATATATTAAAAATATATGCATATTTGTATTCAATTAATCAGCAACCACATAAACATATTTTTAAAAAATCTGAGTATAATTATGCATATATACTAAGTATATGCATACTTATATACGACTTTCCTGAATATACCCAAACCAATATGCACGTGTTCTATCAATAGTTGCATACATACATGTTGATATTAACAATATATGCATATTTTTATACACGTATAAAAAATATAAGAACAAATAAAGTGAAAAATTAATAGATACAGCTGTATGATCCAAAAAAACCAAAATTTATTTTACAATAATTACATTAATCACCGACACAAATAGATAATTAAGAAAAATCAGACTATTCAATCAACAAAAGATCAAAAAAATGATATTCGAATTGAAATTAAATTAGTAAACAGTAAAATTTACCTTGAAGAACACGCAACCACTGTATAAATCAAGGATTGATCTGGTTAAGAATAATCAATCAATAAAAGATCAAAAAAAAAATGATATCCGAATATAAATTAAATTATTAAACAGTAAAATTTACCTTGAAGAGCAAACATCCCGTGTATAAATAAAGAATCGCTCTAATTAAATCGGCTATTGAAAATTCTGTGTGAAGTGAATGATCGATCTATAAAATTCTGATATCCAAAACCCTAAAATGATGACTGCGCCGCCATGGACAGAGAAGTATAGGATTCGCGAAAAGGAAAAAAAATTACGTACTAAAAAATGTGACCTAGGTAATTACGGCGTGAAAAAAGAAAAAAGGGCAGTTCTGGAAACATAATAGCCACTATTTAAAATTAGGGATGAAATTTGTATGTTTTATAATAGGAGGATGTGAGCTTAATTAAGTTTCATTTTAAGGATGTGACCCTAATTTGTCCCAATCATTATTAGTAAAATGGGTGTACATAAAAAACCGTCCGATTTGTAAACGAATATTAATTTTATTTTCATTTCATGATAATTTTTATATACAGTTTATATAAATAATTTTTATATACAACAATATCAATACATGACAATCTAATCATAATCCAAACAAACAATCAACTGGTTTTTTACAAAACAATAGTGTCGGGGGCTTCTAAGCCCCGTCTTCAACCTATTATATAATAACTAGAAAATAATTTGAGTGTGAGAGAGTTCTCACGTTCGTTTCCTCCTTCATTCTTTAATTGACGGTTTGGATTCGTTTTTTGCTTTAAGTCGGTTCCATCGCAATCTGCTTCATGCGGTTTATGTTGAAAATCACATTTTTTTAACAACGATCTTTATAAAAGAATCACATTTTTATACAACGTTATATACATTAAAAATCATATTTTTAACACAATGATATTTTTTAAACAATGTATATAATTTAAAAATCATATTTATAGTTCTAAGTTATATATATGATAAAAACAATGCTAATTTCTATTTCAAAAACATTTCTATTTTTATTTCTATGTTATATCCATAAAAATTTCATTTTTATTTAAAGCTATATACATAATAAAAATCCGTTTTTGATTTCTATGCTAATATAATAGAAATTTCATTTTTATTTAAAGCTATATACATAATAAAAATCTCATTTTTATTTCTATGCTAATATAACAGAAATTTCATTTTTATTTAAAGCTGTATACATAATCAAATCTCATTTTTATTTCTATGCTAATATAATAGAAATTTCATTTTTGTTTAAAGCTATTCACATTCTTAAATTAATGCTTTTGTATAAATATCACATAAGAAACAAGGTTATTCATAGAAAAATCACATTAAAAAACAATTGTTGCTACCTTCCTATTACCCTCGTTACTTTCCTGTATCCCGTCGTTCAAAACCCTCGATTGGGAAAATTTACTGCCGCCATCACCTCCTTGCGTCGGACGATGATCGGAGGTCTCCAATTGAAACGCCTTCGCCTCGCCACCCACCCCCTTGAGCAGCGCCCCCCCTCGAAAACGCCAGATGCCCAGAAAACCCGCTCAAAGCTCGTCACTTCGATCCTAAAATCCCCTCGATTTACCTCATCAGAACTAGTCAAACTATTATGGAGTTAAAGATCTCAAGAAGCCCTTTCATTTTTGTTTTGAAGTTGGGATTGATTTCAATTTGGATTTCATGTATTTTGGATTTAAAATTGGAATGAAATTGGCCGTTCAATTAGGGTTGGCGGCGGCTTTGAATTAGGCTAGGGTTTGGCAAGAAGAGAGATATTTATATAAATATAAAATATATAATATTATTTTATTCCTTTAATTGTTTTATTATGAAAATTTGTATTCGAACTCCAAATCTAACCCAATGATTGTCACCCCTTGATAAATACCCATTCCAAACACAATGAGATATGTTTGGTAAGCCAATTCTATCGTTTCAAATAGTTTTTCTTTAAATTAAAATATAAATCAATATTTATTAAATTCAAACATACATTTTAATTTACCAGGCCCACATACTGACCTCAAAAATTACAGAAAAATAAATCTAGCTATGTTTTGACGATACGGTCCTAACAAAACTAATTTCGTCAAATTTGGAGACCGTATGAAAAATGGTCAATTTCCAGTCGATTAAACTCAAACTAAAATTACCAAACGTGTTTTAATTCACTGTGCTCACATATTAATTCCAAAAATTCTGAAAATTGGAATCTAGCAATAATTTGGCATTCCGGATCCAACCGATGTAGTTTCATCGAAAATGGAGGTCGTTTGCAAAATGGCTATTTTTAAGGGCTGTATATTACATAAAAAATATATAAATTCCAAGCGACTATTTCAAATTTTAAACTGGACATAACTTTCAATTATCAATATGAAATATCAGTTTTTCAAATTCGTTAGAAAGATGTAATTTAACAGATTCAAATATTTCTTGTTTTATTGAAATCCAATTTATTTTGAATCCTGTACAATCAATTGAAATTCGTTAGAAAGATATAATTTAATAGTATCATAAGTTATTCTCATAGTGACAGTGATGTAATGGTCCTTAGACCTGAAATCATTATAATTTTATTCGAGGATATTTCTGTTTTGATATCATCTAAAGTTATTCGTAGTAGAGTAATGGTAACGATGATCATTGGATATTTCTCGAGTCGAATGAAAATTTTGAATGATCTAGATGGAATTTAACCCTATGATATATTCATAGTGATATCCATGGGCCTCTTGATTGAGTGAGACTGGGAAATGCATGGCCCTGCTCAAATATTGATTTGTTTTAAACAGTCTGCTCATCGTCAAGAAAAACAGATTAAATTATAACAAGGATGATACGATCCATGCCTCTAGTTTAATCTTGGATATAATTGTTAAAAGGATTATATCACATTGAGACACTGGTCACGGAACAGGTTGTATCGAATCATTGATCTTATTATAATTTGGGTAGTAGCGACGTATTGCTAGATGTCAATCACTGTTTATGATTTTAAATTTGATTTAAAATCATTGCCAACGTTGTAATAACCTATAGGGTCACACGATAAAAAGTCGTAAAGGATATTTTATTTTAGACAAATAAAATATCAAAATTTTGATATTTTATTTGATATTGAAATGGTATTTATTGGGGTTCCTATTTGATAGAAAAAAAATTGGTTTAAAAGGAACACGTATATTCCTTTAAAATAGACGGCTTGAACCCTAGGTTATAAGAGATGAGATCAAACCAGAAAAGTTAAGATATACCTTTCAAAAACCCTAGAATAAAATGGCGGCTAGCAACTCCCTTTCGTTTCATAATTCAATTTGATTGAAATCAAAGAAAAACATTCTGGTGGATACTTGTAGAGGCAAGTCACTTCTGTTTTGCTTAGATTCGATACATCAATTCTTTGATCTCGAGTTGGAATCAACTTCGAAGGTAAAAATACTAAATTGATTTAGTTTAATTTATTGATTCTTGCTAAGATCCTTAGTTTACTTGTTAAACAGTTCATACAGGGGTTTGATTAGACTGATTTGAAAACTAACAAGTATAATGGGATGGGGCATTATGCTGGCTAGGATTAATACATTTATTTGCTAAAAGGTTTTTCATACTATATATAGTAGTAAAAGAGGATTTTCTCATATGAAAGCATTTTTGGTTATCATAAGGAAAAACTCGCCCATCTGGTATGCGCTTAAATTGTGTGATATGGAACGAGATTATGATAGCTTCAATTTTCAATAAATCATTGCAAATTTTATGCATTGGTATTCACATGGAGTAAACTCATTCTGCATTAGCGGCGCAGTCTGGTGAACTATCTAACTTTAAAATTAATCCTAAAGAAAATTGTTTTGAGTTCTCACACCAGTCCTATGACTGACCTGGAGTTTATTGTTCTCACACCTAAACTCTGGGTGCCCATAATTTTTGCATGGGCAGCCTTGTAGTTTGGTTCGCCGATTTAGTTTTGGAGTTGATTGGAGCAGGATGGTGGTTTAGTTGGAGCTGTTATATCTTGGAGCATGCATATTCTTCCACTGAGTTTAGTATCTCTTTCGCGGCGTAATCGATATACTCTGATGTATCTCTGATGTAATATTATTGTAATGATAATGGAAATTTCTTTTTATTTTGTGCAAATGTGTAAGTACCCCTAAAAATCCATCTTTATGAACAGTTTAAGTTGGTTTAATTACCGACAAAAACCGGGCAAAAAGTCGGGTCGTTACAGATTGGGGTGTAACAAGGGTGCTGTTAGGGGTTCCCCCGACCGGATATATATATATATATATATATATATATATATATATATATATATATATATATATAAAGGAACGCTCGTTAATGGGGATAGGCGTTTGTCTCGTCGCCTGATTTCGTCATGCGTGAGCGTTCCTCTACCCTAATTTTATCATTTACTATAATCGATTTCCTCTCTCTCTCTTTATATATATACATTGAAAATGGGTTAATAACTTTATTTCAGCACACAAGCCGGCTCAGCCCATAAATAAAGCCCGTTTATAAACTACGAGAGAAATACAGAAGCTCCCAACGAGTTACTTTTCATTCGTCCTCTTACATTCTCTAAAAAAAGGAACAAAAGTAAATTTAGGGCTTCATTGAAACATTCATGGCAGTCGTAAATTTGCTCGTAACCTTTCTCCAGTCGCTTCCTTCCAGCTGCACCTCCCCAATTGCGATCGTTCTCGTTCCGTTGCACTAGTGAGTAACTTCTTGTTAATCCTTCCAATAACCATTGCAATTTCTCTGCTGATTATGGCTGCGTTGACTAATACCGCTCTACTTTTCTTCTTAAAAGTACGGGGGTTGCGTTCTCTCCATGTTTACCACACTGTGGCTGTGAAGCAAATCTTGCTGATCTCTATCATCAACTTCGACATGTGACCTCCATTGTTCAGGATTTCTTCTTCCAAGTTGCCAATTTATTCAGAATTAAAGCATTTTTGTTTTTGTATTTCCCACAATTGCTTGCTAAAGCTACACTCAAAGAACAGGTGGTTATGTGTTTCAGGAAAACTGTTACATAAAACACATCTATCCTCTTCAATAATCCCCCAACTGCACAACCTTTCTTTGGTAGGAAACCTACCTAGAATATGTATGTATGTATATATACATATTTATAATATATATATATATATATATATATATATATATATATATATATATATATATATATGGAGAGCGTTCAATGGCACCCCAAAAATGGAGCTTCCCTTTGGCCTCCCCTGTTTTCCACCTATCGTTTATATTAATTAAAGTTAGTATAAGGTGAGAGAATGAGTGGAAGGAGGGAGGTAGGAAATGTGTGGTGGAAAAGTGGTAGGCTATTGGGGTGGTAAATAATTGGGGTGCCATTGAACCTGCCTATATATATACATACACACACACACACACACACATATATATATATATACATATACAAATGTATAGGGAGTTGTATTCTTATAAAGTGTGGAGAATTTGAATTTGAATGGGTCGTTTTGTCGTTAACTTTCTTGTTGTGTTCGAATGTTTTCTTTCAATCATTCTTTCCAATGCAATTGTAAATGCCATTCTCAGAGCAGAATCCAACAAGCTTAACATATTGGTATCATATCAGGATAAATCTGGGATTCGAGAGCAATCTGATAAGGAAGATCGGCATGAAACTGCGGAGGTCGATGATGATTACAGTATTGAAGGATCAAGGCAAGATCGCATCAACATCCAAACAACAATGCACATCAGAGAATTGCAAGAATCACATCAAAAACTCAATACAAAAGTTGATCTAATGCAAGAAACATTAACCGACTTCACTAAGGAATTAAAAGAAATGAGAATACAACTGACCAATTCAAGAATCCCCTACTGAAACATCCCATCTCCATTAAGGTCACTCACAAAGGGAATGCCTTAACTTTGGTGGAGAGTTATAGGTAAAAGACACAGAAAAATTTACAAGACAGATAAATTTAAGCAGCGGAATCCAAATATTTATTTCATACGTAGTTCAATACAAAAGCATTACATCAAATTGTCTCAAAACAACTTCAAAACATTACACCATAATTTCTGTCTTGATTATTCAATAAAGAAGCATAAACCAAAAAGTAAAAATGCATAAATCCTCAATGATCATATCCAATGCTATAGCCAATGCAAGAGAGTCCAAGTCATACATCTACTTTCTTGAAGCTTGTAAAGAGTCTGATTAAGCTGGAGTATTTCCTCCCTGTGGACCTGATGGGGGGAAGGGGGAACAGAAGAAAAGAAGACGAAAGGAAACAGGTCAAACAATAAGTTTGGTAAGTTCAGTGGTTACAAGTATTTAAACAAGAAAAGCGATCATGACAGTGATAACAGAACATAGGACAATACCCTAATATAAGATAAGAGGGACGTGTGATCGCACCCATTACTATAGTCTCTGCACCTACTTAACCATTGGTTCAACCAACCCACGTGTTTACAACAAACGAACCCCTTACTGATCGGCTCCTACTCGTATGCATTCATGTCCTGTGTCATTCGGCCCCCGCTTGACTGTAGCTACCTGTGCTGGTCCCACCATAGGGTGTATCAGTCCCTCTGGTGGCAACCCGACACGGTTCAAGATGCACAGTGTACACTAGTGATGCCCAGCGCATGATTTTTCCACTCCGGAGTACGTGCACGTCCATACTTCGCTGGAACATACATTGGCCCTCCAACCGCCGACGTTTTGACCGCTTATAATTCAGCCCAGTAACCGTGCTCCACCCTGCCTAGTTTCAGGGTACCATGATACATCTATGTGGGTTACTGCTGAAATGGGTTCCCGTTACTAGGGTTTTCTAATCAACATGTTCATTTGGTTAAGTGTCCATGTTTACCTAACCCAGCCCATTCGTTTTAGTTAACATGTTGAATCGGTTAAGTGTTTTCCTAATTTACTTAACCCTACCAATCTTGACTTAGCTTTAATTTATTAAAGCACCAACCACTCACATTAGACAGGTCTTGTTGTGGTCACTGGATATGTCGGTCGGTTTCGGGCATATTTACAGCACAACTCAGTCTAACCTCGGGTTCTTTTTGGGCTTGATACACTAACCACCCACATTAGACAGGTCTTGCTGTGGTCACTGGATAGCCGGTCGGTTCCGGGCAGATTTACACCACAACTCAGTCTAACCTCGGGTTAGGCATATTCATCTTTTCTAAATTCATATTTTGCTATATATTTCAAATTTCTTTATGCAAATTAATTTCAATTTACTCATGCCATAATTATCTTTTCAAATATTGCTCACGATAAATGGTATATCAAATATACCATTTTATGAACAAACCTATGCCATGTATTCTCATGTTTCCCCATCGTTATCCCCGTAGAACATACATATGAATTACATAAAATGTTGGGCAAACCAATTAGCCCAAAACCATAAAAAAAAAGGGTAATAAGGAACATGTCATAAACATAAAATAGCATACATTAAACTTATCACATGTAACTTGGCATAGATGCATCATTATTTCAACTAAACAGGTAAAGGTGAACTTGTGACTAAGTCATGTAAACTTGACATGGGTCTAACATGTAGGTTTAACGCATAAACAAGATTTTAAACCACAATTTAACATACTAACTTATGTATGTCAAAACATAAGAAAGCTACTCTAACCATTTTTAAATTTAAACTTAGCATGATAACTTATGTGTGTTAAACATAAGAGGATTGCAATTCCAACTTTTTACAACATAAATAGATTCAACATGACATGGTTCTAACTTTCATGAATGTTAATCTACATGTAAGCATGTGATTTAGATCCTAGACTTGCAAATAACCATCAAATTACAACATGACATGTTTCACCATTTTGTTGGCATAATAAGTTCTTAACCCAATCGTAATAACATACAATGTTGTACATCACCCAAGCATATAGACATGAAATATACAACATGTTCATTGCCATAAGCTTATAGAAATATACAACATGTTCATCGCCACAAGCATATAGACAAGATTAATTACAACGATAGTTTAAGATAGACGAGAATCAAATCTTATACATAGGCATCATACTATACCCCAATTACAACATGTCATGATTAATCGAAGAATGTTTAAATCTGCGTAACAACTAACTTACAAACTAAAAGAAATTCTTGCATTTTGAAATCTAAATTCTGAAATAGGAGATGCGTGCCTTTGATGAGGATCGTTGAATTAAACTAGTTTTAATTAAATTCTTGATTCAAGTTCTTTAACTCGTCTTTTGAATTGAAAAGGGTGACGGCTACTCTAAGTCTTCCATTGACGGCATTTCAGTTCTAGGTTTATTTTTCTGTGTGTTTTTAGGTTAGGCATTGAGTTGTTTATATAGAATTTCAGTTTGATTATAGCCGTCAGTTGGACCTAGGGTTAATCACAACCACTCAGACCTGATCAGGATCATCCAGAAACCCTAGTGACTCAACAGCGAGTAAGCAATCGTTCAAATTTCAGATCTGGCCGGGGGCCAGGTCGACCCCCAGGTCAACCCCAAGGTCGATCCCCAGGTCAACCCTAAGGTCGACCTCTAGGGGGAGGTCGACACTAGGGTCGACCCCCTAGTCGACCTGCCTGGGCGGGAATTTTCCCTCCCAGCTCGCTTCTGACTTCTGTTTGAATTTTGAACTTGTTCCTTTGAGCTGTTTGAATTTATTTGGATTTCTGAAAACTTCTAACAGTCATAACTTCTTCATACGAAGTCCAATTCACGCAAACTCAGACTCTATCTCAACCAGAATTCCGAGACGAACACAATAGCGTAGCCCGTTTCCCTTAATTCTCACATTTTAAATTAGGTATTCTATTAATTGTTATTATTATTATTACGTTAATAGAAAATACGGGGTGTTACACCTACATCCCTCTTGCACATAAAAATCAAATTAGGTAGAACCAGGAATCAACTAACATGAATTCTCCAGTTCATCGCCACCATGACAGCCACACTGCCAACTCTTCTAGAAACCCAACCGCTATATCAATGAACTCCCAAAATCCTCCAAGACTTCTGCAAAACATGACGTTCAAGCTAAATTTTCCTACCTATAATAGGACAATGAAGTTGTTGAATGGCTCAGCCAGGTTGAATATCTTCTCCAGTACCATAATATACTCAATGTTGGATGGGTGTGTATGTGCTCTTTTCATTTGAGAGTAGATGCATGCAAATGGTACAACTGGCTCACCGAGTAGGTTAAAAATTATGAAATATGGAGTGTCTTCAAAGATGAACTATTGGCAAGGTTTGCACCCGAAGAATTTTTAAAACCATGTGGCGCCATTTCTAACCTCAAGCAAACGACTATAGTACTAGCCTATTTGTCTTTGTATGAATACTTATAGGGTATGTTCTATGCTCTTACTGACCAATTTATGTTAGATAAATTTGTAGATGGACTCAAAGAGGAGATTAAGTTTGTTGTGTTGGCTTTACATTCGATTTACTTTAAGCAAGATGTGAGCTTAGCAAAGGTTTTTTAGTGTAAAAGGTTGAATTAAAAATAAATAAATTTAACAAGACGTCCAAGAACCCTAGTGTTACAAAAACCATCAAGAAGGAAGCAATCAGCAAGGACACTAATACAAAGGGACAAAGGCTTATTCCCCAAGAAATATTTTAGAGAAGGAGGAAGAACTTGTGTTTCGGTTGCAATGAAATAACAAGCTTGGTAGTATTTTGTTGTCCATTTAGTCTATCTATTCTGATATCCGTCATCCTGTAAGCTTATTTGAAACAATTTAGTTTTCTAAACAGCTCGTTTATAAGCTTATTTTTTAGGAATTTTTTTTCATTTGGTCCAGTTATGAAAAGTTATAATACAAAATCTGATTACGAAAATAGACCACATTTTTTAAAATTTGCATCCCGGTTAATGCCAGTTCATTTTTGCTTTTTTTTTTACAAAGGCGTTATTTGAGATAACACTCCGTTAAGAGCTCACTGTTCCGTTGAGGCAATGAGAATTTTTATTAGTGTTATCTCAAATCACACTCCTGACTGTTTTCTGAGATAACGCTCTGTTGATTACTCATTGCCTCCCAAGGTGACAGTGAGAAAATTTAGTTCGACACACACAATATAATAACATGTCAAATTACAAAACGACTAAGCTTTTGACATATACAATTTGACATACATGACAAATACATATCCAACAACGAAATATAATCATATCCAAAGTACATAAACAACAAATAATAACACATCCAAATTACATACCCTGTAAAACAATACCGTATTCAAATTACATGACGACCATAATGGTTGACACAAAACATTTGAACTGCGTATCCATAAACAAAACAATAACAAATGTCCAACCAACCCAATACATCATACGAAATCATTACAAAGATAAAGTGGTATCAAATTGTTCGATACAAGTGTAAAATCAACTAATCACCTCAATTCTTTCAAAATCCGAGGCGTTTTCTTATTTCGCTATGGCTGAAGTCTGAACTCCTCCGGTTTTGACACCACTTCTTCCTGATGCCCTCCTCTACAAGCTCTGGAGGAGATTGTAAAGGACTGACAGACATGGAATGCTGCGAAGACGACTCACCGAACGCTTCCTTCTTGTTTTTCCTACGGCTTACGTATGTCTTTTTATTTTGAGAAGTCTGAGGTTGATTAAAAACATCCAATTCATCAGGTGGCAGTGGAGGTGGTGTAGGAGGTCATGATCTATCCATTTTGTGCTTAGACAAGCAAGAACAAAGAATGTGTTTAATCAATAAGCATTTCTCTTTGCTTGTCTCCAGAATTTTTTGCTCCAATTCATCCACTAACTCAAGTGCGCTATAAATACCATCCTCCTGTAAACAAATATAAGTAGTCATGTCATTACGATGTCTCGATTGAACGGTAGAAATTAAGGACGTACCACATTCCTTTCAAGAGGAGCTTTTGGTTCGTAGGAAGAAGGAAATTCAAGAGGATGTGGAGCCGGTTTTGGTAGCACAAACCGACGCGTAATATTCCAATACCATGCCATGTAAGCTCACTCAGTTAGTGGGGCATCACGTTCTTGTTCCTCACACGCATATCGATTATCCCACAAAGTAAACATGGTCTCGTACAACTCATCGTTTACTTTAACTTCACAATGAGGAGTGGGCTGAGGAAGATGTTGCCGTAATCCAAGCTGCCTCATGAGTCTGGCTGGATTATGGTATGCACAGTCTGTCAGCGAAAGCAAAAGCAATCTGGCTCTCCATGGTCTTTTAAACGCGGTGCACAGTGAGGGAAGCTCCTATAGGTCTTCTTCACTGTACGGATTCCAAGTCACTGCGTCGCCAAAAAGAACATCCAATTCATTCCCGTAAAACTTTAAATCACGTCTAAGAGCCAATTTGGTGTTTTTGGGTCCGATCCACCTGCACGTACACAAATTTGATTACAAATTACAATGAACGCAACTGTTTTTGAATTGAGCATAGTAATTATTTTTGTATCTTGTTGCATACGGCTTCGTGTTGTCCACCATCGGTCTCTTCATGAATACACGTCTGACTGGAAGGTAGGTCTATGACCAAAGCTGCAAAAGATTAATGTGTTGTATTTTCGTTATTTCTCATAGTTATAAAATATAATCGTTTGCATTAATACGTGAACGAGACTCAAGCATTCACACATCTCCTTTTGTTGCACCAAAGCGATCCTAGTGAACTCTGTTTATGTGGTAGCTAGAACCGCTGCACCCCATACATACATTCTACACTCGTTAAAGTCCGCAATCAGAGGGAGCCAATAAAGAGTGATTCTAGATTTTGATCTATCGCAGAAATGGCGCTGAGTAATAATGTGCAACATGATGGTATGAGCTCGATGTTGGATTTCCAGCGGAGTTGCATTTGGCAGAAACCTGTGGATGAGTAGATGAACTTGCTTAAGAGTAGACGTATGGTCAATGGTGCCCTCTGGGTCACTACTGAAACGACCTAGACTTCCCCGAACCCCGATGAAACGGAGGAGCCTGGATTGTTTTGAGAACATGAAGCATCAAAACACAAATGTGAAAATATTTCATTGTTATTACAACAATTACATCAGAGCACAAGAATATAACAGAGTATGAGATGAATAATACACAGCGAAAAAATATTAAAAATTTACATAACAACAGAAATTAAATGTAAAAATACAATGCATAGCGGAAATATATCAACCAACACAATGGAAAGGAATAGACGGATACAAAGCTTTCCAAATATAGCTCCAGCTGTAATCCAGTATCCTGCCAAATAGAAATATTTGCGAAAACCAAAACTACTAGCTGCCCGTGTGGAAAATATGGGCACCCAGAGTTTAGGTAGAAACAATAAACTCCGAGTCAGTCATGAGATTGGTGTGAGAACTAAAACAATTATTAAATTTATTTTAAAGTTAGGTAAATCAATGGACCAAGCCGTATAACACGGAACGGGTTTTCTTACAAGAATACTATAAAACCAAAAGCGCAATGCTAAAAGGAAAAATGAAGCCATTATAAGACTCTGTCCCATCACACAATGGAAACACAAATCAGAGGATAGAGTTTTACCTTATAATGCCCAAACATGCTTGGTATGTGAAATTTATCTTTTATTATTACTATAAGTGAAGAAATCAACTTCAAATATAAATGTATCAATCATAGACTACATAGTAGTCCATCCAACTATGTCGCCATATAGGTTTACAACTAAAATCGAAAAGTCGCGTATTGGAAATTGGATTTCCATCATGAGTCGAGGCAAGGGATCTTCTTCATCGATTTCGAGACACTCTAGCAAATGTCTCAGGACTCGGACGAAGGCGAGCCCTTGGATCTTCAGGGCCGGTCCACACTTACTTTAGTAGATTAGTTATTCCTGAACACACGTTTCTCGGTCCTATCGGACCTATCTTTGAGCCATTAGAGACTCAATATCTGAGGCGCCTCATTCAATCATCCACATAAGTAAAAATGTCTGAGCTCCATACCGTGACATCACTTATAGCTAGAAAGAAACGTCATGCACTCCTTATAGTCACTATCCCCTTTTTGACTAATACCGGGTGTGAGGCTCGCGAATTAACGCTATACACAAAGCTTTGCTAATTAAAGTCGTGCTTTGATCATCATCCACAAGATTCTGCTTTTCAACAAAAGCCTTGATCATTTTCTTCTTAGCATGCCACACTGACAATCCACGCCATACGATTGATGTCTATCAATATATAACCTATAAGCTCATACATCTCAGAGAAGGGTGTTAAGCAAAAGAATAAATTCTCCGTCACCAAACAGATATATATAATAGAAATCAATCATCACAGAATGAAATCCAATGTCAGACACATGATCCATTTCCAAGTTCTTTCTGGGTCTGAACGAAACCGAAGGAACTTTATTCCTCGTCCCGTATGTCCAATATAGGAGGGAGGTCCTTTCATATCCGGTCGATCTCCAAGTACGTCTGGACGATCACCACTTATTACCTTGTCTTAGGTGTACTGCCCAATCAAGACACCAGTAATCATCCAAACGATGTGAAGACCTCCTATCTTCAACCACTATCTTCATCGTCAACTTTTAGTCGTTGTATTAATTATTCATAATGGGATAAACTCGGTCTTTACGAATAACTCACGTATTTTATAATCAATAATCAAGTGCTATAAAAACACATCATACACCTCATTCCAATTCAGAATATTCTTTTATTCAAAAATATTCACATCTTAGGGGAAAGTTTCCCATTAATTTTATCAAAGATAAATTCTTTTAAACTTATTCTTTAATCTTCCTTTGGATATCAATTTCAAAAGAACTTATTTTTATCCTTTAGCAATTTTAAACCAAATTAAGGTTTATTGAGTTAGTCGAGATTATCGAGCCTCAACGAAGTAATCATTTATTATTCCCAATCACAACCTATTCGTCCCATGGAGCAAAACTGGTAGCACTCCATATCTAACACCCACGGTATTATCGGTAAATTTAATTACCATTTCACGTTTACAATTGGATTAAAGATTTAATTATCGCATAGAGTGAAAATGGCGGTACTTCATTCTTGATCATTTCTTAAATTCGTTGAATTTAATTATCTCATTCACATTCCAATCTAATTAAAGATTCATTAAAACTCCAACTTGGTTTTAATCTCAAAAATCATTACCTTATGATTATTCAACCTTTGGAAATTAATCTTGTCTTTAACTGGGTTAAAGAATCAATGTTATTAAAAACACAATTCACAATAAACCCAAATCAACTTCAATTAAATATGGAATCTTCGCGGAAAACAAATCAATATATAATTGACATAAATTTCCATATCATACTAATAATATAAATGGAATAACGGCAAAGTCTTTTTAAATTCCATATATTGTAACGGTCTTCCTTTATAGAAGCTCATCTCGATTATCAAATCGAATTCCATTTAATTCCAATTTAATATATTAAATTGGAAAACTTTACATTGGAAAATTTTCCATTAAATCTTAATTAAAAGATTATAAATTCCAAATCCTAACTTCACTGTTAATTAGGTTAAAGAACAAATGTTATTTAAAACATTGTTCACGATAAACCCAAAATCAACTTTCATTTCAATTCAGATTAAATTAATTAATTGGTAAATTTCTCTAAATCTTAATTAAAAGATTTATTCTATTCTCAACTGGGTTTAAGAACAATGTTATTTAAGATACCATTCACGACAAACCCAAAATCCAATTTGTTATTAAATACAGGGCTCTAAATAGAAATCATATCGGCTTATATCCAATATCAAATTCTTAAACCGACAAATATCTTATTGGGAATAACGATATCTATATCTTCCAAACTCTACAACAATATCTGTATAATCATAAAATCCAAAATCAAAATATTTCGAAGATAATATCCATTCCAATTCATACGTTGGAAAATTCTGGTTATATTAAAACCATTTGAATTCCTTTCAGTTTTTTTACTTAAGTCGATAAACAACTTATTCTAATAAAAATATTTTTTATCTTTACAAACATGAAATTTTCCATCTAAATTTATTTCAAATCATTTATTATGATTTTACACTTTTTCATATTTTTAATAATTTTAATAAGGCCCTTACAGTCGGTTTTCAATATCGGTCACCGAACTTCATCCATAGCGACCTTTTCTGAAATTGATTTGGACATATTTTAAAATCTTACCATTCAAATTTAAATCTCATATATTTGTTTGAAAGATATTTTCTATACGAACCCAACGGTTCCTGTTTTAGGAGAATCGAATTGACGGATCTCTCGTTACAACAATTCGAAGTTAATGGTTGAAATTCGCAAACGGTCGTTGCGTGATACGTTCTATCCAAACCATTTAAATATATATAATATATTTCATCGATTTCCTTTCAAAATATATTTTATGAATCGCTTATAAATTCATTTTTAAAACGATTTTAACTTAATTTTCAATTTTAAATCAAAACTGAATATTCTATATCATTATAACATTAAAATGATAATATTTTCAAAATATCAGATTTTGAAATGAATTCTTTTCGATATATTATAAAATGAATAAAATTGACAGAAAAATACGTTCGAGTTAAAATGGCGTTTACCTACTTAACTCGGCTTCATAATTTTTGATATTTTCGTGTCTATCCAAAATCGGACATCAAAATCAAATTTTGATCCTTTACTGAATATTATTTTAAAATATTCGTTTGTATTCTGAATTGGAATCAGACCCAATCAATTACCATATAATTTTATTTATATGGATTCCATACATCGCATGTATTCAAAAATAGTAATAAACAACTATTAAATAGTCAACTCACATCTGGAGTGCAATTTACAACTGTATGAGCATTTAATAATTAAATAACATTGATAACAGTCTGCCAATCAACCGGTTGACATACAATTAAATCCAAGGGAGATGTGAATTAATTATCATCCTCAGACCCATGTGGAGTTTCAACCAACAACAATGAATTCAAATTAATCAGTGGTTAATAAATTTAACCAGTTCTAATTTGATTCGAATTATTTTTCTAATGAACCAATTTTCACTGTTTAAATTATAAATTTATATTTATAATTTAATTTTAACTACCACATTAATGTTAACATTATTTTTAATATGTTACACATTTCAACATCACAAACAAAACATAACACAGTCAAACAAATCATCCATGGGTTTTCATACAACAATGAATGTGAGCTAACAGGCACCGTACAACATTTGTGATAATTAAAACTGATAAAAATCAATATTGGCAATCACTACTTTCAGTTATAAAATAAATAACTATACAAATAATTTGATTGAGAAAGTTCTCGCTTTGGTTTTCACTCCGTCAGTCTTTGTTTGAGGATTGTTTTAATAAAATTAAAGCGTTTAATTTTATCAAAAACTTCAACAACTTCCATTTCCATTCTGGTCAGTTCCATGTTGTAGCTCTCTTCATCACGATTCCAACGCGACCGAAATCATTGAATTTAGATCTCGTATGAAAAAGATATGAACGTTCAAACTTTTCATTACAAAAATTCATTAATTAAATATAATTGGTTATAATTAATTACACAATTAAGGTTTAAACCCTTTCTCCCTCTTCCTGCATGTTAAACCCATCGTTTATGATGAGAAACTCCTCGCTGCACCTCCTCTAGGCCTTGCGCCTCCGATCAGACTTCACCCCTCCGACCGCCTACAAACCCCGCGCCACCCCTCCACTTCTTGGCCAACTTGGCCTCCCCCTCCTCCCAGAAATTGACCACAAACCGAAGGCCTTTGAGCCCCAAAATCTCACTGAATTTCACATAATAATTGATCAAAGCCGTATAGATCGAAAGCCCTTGAAATCCTCCACAATTTTGGTTTAACAAATTTTGAATTTCATTGATTGGATTGTGAGATTGAAGGGGATTTAATTTGGAAGAAAATCGGCCTTCGCTCCTGAGTAGCGACGGCGGATTTCTGATGTAATGAAGGAGATAGGGTTTTAAAACCATATATATGTATAATATTTTAATATATTTAATTCACAAATTTACTTGTTTATTATTCGAACTCCAAATCAAACCCAACGAATGTTGTCCCTTGCTAAATACCCCCATTCCGAACACTATGTTTCGGAAGCCAATTCGACAGTTTCGATCAGTTTTTATCAAAACTAAAAAAATAAATTAATATAACGGTCAATATTAAATTCCAACATACATTTTAGTTTACCGGGGCCATATACTGACTCCAAAAATTATGAAAATTGAAATCTAGCTATAATTTGACGATATGGCCCTAACAAAATTAATTTCGCCAAATTTGGAAACCGTTTGGAAAAATGGCCTTTTAACTGGTTTATTAAATTTAAATTGAAATTGAAAACGCGTTTAAATTTACACGCTTACATTTTAATTCCAAAAAATATGAAATTTTAAACCTGACTATGATTTGACATTCCGGATCCAACAAAAGTAGTTTCATCAAAAATGGAGGTCGTTTGCAAAATGGCTATTTTTAAGGGCTATATATAATATTAAAAAAAAATCCATAGCGACTATTCTAAATTTTAAATTGGACATAACTTGCAATTTATAAAGTTAAATCTCAGTTTCTTGCATTTGTTAGAAAAGTATAGTTCAAAATATTCCAATGTTTCTTGTTTTATCCAATTCTGATTTATACTGAATTATGTATATTCATTTAAAGTTCAAAACCAAAATTTAAAACTACCACGCCATTTCGAGTTCATTTTATAATTAGTATAAATTTATACGTTCTAACTTCGGTTTAAATAAAATTTAAATTGTTAATAATCAAAATAATTCATTTTAAATTCTTATAATCCATTAAATCAATCAAAAATAATGGTTCCAAAATCTGGGTTGTTACAATCTATCCCACTTGAAATCTTTTCGTCCTCGAAAAATAACGAAGCTGAAAGTTGTTTAACTAACCAACTCAACTTTCGTTCTGGCTTGAGTTCTTCAACTTTTTAGTTTCTAAAAACTTTCTAATTTCCCAAAAATATGGCTAACGCCTTAAATTTTCGAAAAATTTCGCCATAGCCTCCTTTGTACGGGCTGATCGTTAAAACCACAACTTGCCTCACAGGGCCCTCATCAATCAACAAGAAAAAGAAAAAGCCAAGCAGTATGCTAATTGGATCACAAAATCATCAAACCTAATGAATATAGTAAACATGTACCTATTTGACGGGCATATAATTTTATTCCTCTTCTTAGCTTCCATGCTATGACCCGTTCATTATATATACATGTACATATATCCAATTGCAATCAATTTTCAATTCAGTTCAATGTTTGACTTGATTTGGCTTAATTTTACCTTTCATTCTCTTATTGGTTTGATCATTCCAATATTTTAATAACTAAATTAATAATCACACAACACAATCAGAAATCAATTAGTTGATTAACCTTTTCAAATATATTACTTTTATATACTCAAAAATCCAATTTTAGGGCCAAATCACAAACAATAAATTCTAACTAAGTTTTGGTTCTTACCCCAGTCAACTGGAAATATATAGGTATTCCACTTTCGAAACTCGAACATAAACACAGTTGATGTCGCGACTTCACCAGAATTATGCCCGAGCGACAAGAGTGTGATTCAATATCCATCCAGTATATTTGAGACTTCGAATACACGTGGATCAGACATATATTAAAATCTTCATATACCCAATAGTCTGAAATCAATATAAAATAAAATACTCAAATAAATATAAAAAGATATAATTTTCATAACTAAATTCATTTTTAGAAATAGCACTCTTCAAACTCATTCTAGGGTACTACTAACCCTATCTCTAACGAGTTATTCTTATAGGATATTACTAATCCTATCTCTCAAGAATTCTTCTGTTTGGTTCTAATGTGTCTTGTTCTCTGAGCTTTGTATACCAAAGCTCTGATACAACAATGAAACGACCTAGACTTCCCCGATCCCCGAAGAGACGGAGAAGCCCGGATTGTTTTGAGAACACGACGCATCAGAACACAAAAGCGAGAACAATTCTTTGGTATTACAGCAATTACATCAGAGCACAAGAATATATCAGAGTGTGAGATAAATAATACACAACGAAAAAATATCAGAGATTTAAAAAATTTACATAGCAACGGAAATTAAACGTATAAATATAATGCGCAATGGAAATATGTCAACCAACACAACTGAAAAAAATACACAGATACAAAGCTTTCCGAATATAGCTCCAGCTGTAATGCAGGATCCTGCAAAATTGAAATATTTGCAAAAACCAGAACTACTAGCTGCCCATGTGGAAAATATGGGTATCCAGAGTTTAGGTAGAAACAATTTACTCTGAGTCAATCATGGGACTGGTGTGAGAACTAAAACAATTATTAACTTTATTTTAAAGTTAGGTAAATCAAGAGACCACAACATATAACACGGAACTGGTTTTCTCCTAGGAATACCATAAAACCAAAAGCGCAATGCTAAAAGGAAAAATGAAGCCATTATAAGACTCAGGTCCCGTCACACAATGCAAACACAGACTAGAGGATAGAGTTTTACCTTTTAATGGCCAAACATGCTTCGTACTTGAAATTTATCTTTTATTATTACTATAAGTGAACAAATCAACTTCAAATATAAATGTATCAATCATAAATGGCATAGTACCCCATCCTACTATGTCACCATATAGATATACAACTAAAACCGAAAAGTCGCGTATTGAAAATTGGATTTCCGTCATGAGTCGAGGCAAGGGATCTTCCACAAAAATTTCAAGACACTCTAGCAAATGTCTCAGGACTCGGACGCTGGCGAGCCCTTGGATCTTCAGGACCGGTCCACACTTACTTTAGTGGATTAATTATTTCTGAACACACGTTTCCCAGTCCTATCAGACCTATCTCTAAGCCATTAGAGACTCAATATCCAAGGCGCCTCATTCCATCATCCGCATAAGAAAAAATGCTTGGGCTCCATACCATAGCGCCACTTCTAGCTAGAAAGAAACGTCATGCACTCCCTGCAATCACTATCCTGCTTTTGTCTCATACCGTGTGTGAGGCTCGCGAATTATTGCTATACACAAAGCTATGCTAATTAAAGCCGTGTTTTGATCATCATCCACAAGACTCTGCTTTTCAACAAAAGCCTTGATCATTTGCATGTTAGCATGCCACACTGACAATCCATGCCATACAACTGATGTCTATCAATATATAACCTTTAAGCTCATACATCTCAGAGAAGGGTGTTAAGAAAAAAAATAAATTCTTCGCTACCAAACAGATATATATTTAATAAAATCAATCATCACAGAATGAAATCCAATGTTAGACACATGATCCATTTCCAAGTTCGTTCTGGGTCTGAACAAAACCGGGGGCACCTTATTCCGCATCCCATATGTCCAATACACGAGAAAGGTCCTCGCATATTCGGTCGATCTCCAAGTACGTCTGGACGATCACCACTTATTACCTTGTCTTGGGTGTACAGCCCAATCAAGGCACCAGTAATCATCCAAATGATGTGAAGATCTCCTATTCCGTCATATCAGATATTCATAATGGGATAAACCCGGTCTTTACGAATAACTCGCGTATTTTATAATCAATAATCAAGTGCTATAAAAACACATCATACGCCTCATTCCAATTAAGAATATTCTTTTATTCAAATATTCACATCTTAGGGGAAAGGTTCCCATTAATTTTATCATAGATAAATTCTTTTAAACTTGTTCTTTAATCTTCCTTTGGATATCAATTTCAAAAGATTTTATTTTATCCTTTTAACGATTTTAAACCAAATTAAGGTTTATATGACCAGTCGAGATTATCGAGCCTTACCAAAGTAATCATTTATTATTCCCAATACCAACCTATTCATCCCATGGTGCAAAACTGGTAGTACCCTATATCTAACACCCACGGTGTTATCGGTAAATTTAAATACCATTTCACGTTTCAAATCTAATTAAAGATTTAACTATCATATGGAGTAAAACTAGTGGTACTCTATTCTCGACCATTTCTTAAATTCGGTGAATTTAATTACCTCATTCACATTCCAATCTAATTAAAGATTCATTAAAACTCCAACTTGGTTTTAGTCTCAAAAATCATTACCTTATGATTATTCAACCTTTGGAAATTAATCTTGTCTTTAACTGTGTTAAAGAATCAATGTTATTAAAAACACAGTTCACAATAAACCAAAATCAACTTCCATTAAATATGGAATCTTCGTGGATAACAGATCAATATATAATTGATATAAATTTCCGTATCAGACTAATAATATAAATGGAATAATAGCAAAGCCTATTTAAATTCCATATATAGTAACGGTCTTCCTTTACAGAAGCTCATCTCGATTATTACCAAATCAAATTACTTTCAATTCCAATTTAATATATTAAATTGGAAAACTTTACTTTGGAAAATTTTCCATTAAATATTAATTAAAAGATTATAAATTCCAAATCCTAACTTCAATGTTAATTGGGTTAAAGAACAAATGTCCTTTAAAACATTGTTCATGATAAACCCAAAGTCAACTTTCATTTTAATTCAAATTAAATTAATTAATTGGTAAACTTCTCTAAATCTTAATTAAAAGATTTATTCAATTCTCAACTGATTTTAAGAACAGTGTTATTTAAGACACCATTCATGACAAACCCAAAATCCAATTTGATATTAAATACAAGGCTCTAAATAGAAATCATATCGGCTTATATTCAATATCAAATTCTGAAATCAACAAATATCGTATTGGGAATAACGATATATATATCTTCCAAATTCCACAACAATATCTGTATAATCAAGGAATCCAATATCAAAATATTCCAAAGATTATTTTCATTCAAATCCTTTCCAATTCATACGTTTGGAAAATTTTGGTTATATTAAAACCATTTCAATTCCTTTCAGTTCTTTACTTAATTTGATAAACAGCTAATTATGATAAAAATATCTTTTATCTTTACAAACCTGGAATTTTTCATCTAAAATCATTTCAAATCATTTATTATGATTTTACACAATTTGTTCATATTTTTAATAATTTTAATAAGGCCCTTACAGTCGGTTTTCAATATCGGCCACCGAAATGCATCAATAGCGACCTTTTCTGAAATTTATTTGGACATAGTTTAAAATCTACCATTCAAATTTAAATCTTATATATTCATTTGAAAGATATTTTCGATACGAACCCAACGGTTCCGGTTTTACGAGAATCCGACGGTCTGATCTCCCGTTATGCCAATTCGAAGTTAATGGTTGAAATTCGCAAACGGTCACTGCACGATATGTTCTATTCAAGCCATTTAATTATATATAATATATTTCATTGATTTTCTTTCAAAACGTATTTTATAAATCGTTTATAAATTCATTTTAAAAACGATTTCAACTTAGTTTTCAATTTTAAATCAAAACTGAATATTATATATCATTATTATATTAAAATGATAATATTTTCAAAATATCAGATTTTGAAATCAATTCTTTTCGATATTCATTATAAAATGAATAGAATTGATAGAAAAATCCGTTCGAGTTAAAATGGTTGTTAACCCATATAATATGGATCAAGAGAAACAACATGTGTCTGAGTCGTGAAAGGTCCTTAGGTCGCAACAGTGCTTTTCATTGGTAATAGCTTATTATAAGAATTATTATCAATGTAGTGTTTTAGCTAGTTCACACAGTTTGGGTCGCTAAGTTCCTTGGATCGCCCTACTCTTAGACTTGTTCTATATTTAGGCCGTCCAAATGCCCTTTAAGTCATCCAAAACACGCTCGTCCATTATCATCAAAAACCACAAGACAACACTCATGTCGGTCGAATCAGAAGTAAGAATGAGCACAAGACAAGAATGGCATGCCATGAGGAATCGAGCCAGAAAGAAGGGCGACCACTCTAGCCCTAAGAAGCATAGACAAAGAATCACCCACACACCCTTTGGAACCTTTTGTGCACAAAAACAGCTCGCTCCGTTCATTGGTAAGATCATTCACTCATCAGAACCAAGTCAAGCATAGCAGTCTGGCTTGTCCATATAGAGAGGTCGTTCATACGAAGAAGGGATGAATACTATAGCAGGTCGCGCATCTTCCACAGTTGGGAGCTTAAGTCGCTCTGGTTGATCGTATGCGTTTCTCTAGGCGAGTAACCCCAAGAACAATGGATTGAACATGCATCCTTTGCTTATCTGTATCCACAACATTGGTCATGCGCCCATTCCCTGGGTTAGCTGCTACTGCTTTAATCGGTCATAGCATGGTCGCTCCAATCAAGTCCTACCTGTCAGCCGGCTGTAAAAGGATTAACATGTATCCCCGGTCGCCTTTGTACCAACCCTGATATTTCAACCAATCACCTGTGCACCCTTCACTCAACCGCCCGTTCAATCTCTTCAGAACCACGCAGCCGCTCGCCCCTATAGAGTCGCTCGCACAAGACAGCTAGATACAACTATTGACAATTGTCTACATCTAAGTGGTGGCATTCGCGTAATTAAGGGGACAAACAACCCGTGGCCTGTAGATATGAATTTCAGAGGGCTCACTTATAAATAGACCAGGGCTTCCACTACTAAAGGGGGACAGATTCCTTGACCTCGAAGGCTGCAAAAGTCACTCCTCCACCATCCTAAAAGCTTCTCAAGATCTATCAATGACCGCCAAAGCTCTTTCTCTCTTCCTCCAACATCAAGTAGATTTCATCTTCTCCAAACACTATTAATTCTCACTCCAATTCGCTTCAAGTGATCTCCAACCTCCGTTGCTCCTCTTCAAAGCTCGGATTTGACTCCATGTTCATAATGAAATCAAGAAGAATGATCTAGTCACAAGATTTAACTTGTTCTCCTTGAATCTAAGCGAGATCCAAAGAAGAAGAGAGAAAAAACAGAAAATCACCATAAAGAGAGTAAACAAGTGTAATTAATAAGATGCGTGTGATGAAGCTTTAAATTGCTCCATGATAATGAGAATGTCTTCAAAAGTGGACGTAGATCTTTTCTAAGATCGAACTACTATAAAAACCCTGCATCTCTTGTTTTTCCCCCTGCTCTTTACTTGCATTTGTGTTGTGGCCCCATTTTCATTCTTCATACCATTTGGAAACGTGTGATTTCACACCCTTGGTGTTTGAACCATTTTTTGTGAAAACAATGGCGTTTACCTACTTAACTCAGCTTCATAATTTTTAATATTTTCGTGACCAGCCAAAATCGAACACCAAAATCATATTTTGATCCTTTACTGAATATTATTTTAAAATATTCGTTTATATTTTGAACTGGAGTCAGACCCAATCAATTACCATATAATTTTATTTATATGGATTCCATACATCGCATGTATTAAAAAATAGTGATAAACAACTATTAAACAGTCAATTCATATCTAGAGTGCAATTTACAACTGTATGAGCATTAAATAATTAAATAACGCTGATAACAGTCTGTCAATCAATCAGTTGACATAAAATTAAATCCAAGGGAGATGTGAATCAATTATCATCCCCAGACCCGTGTGGGGTTTCAACCAGCAACAATGAATTCAAATTAATCAGTGGTTAATTAATTTAACCAATTCTAATTTGATTCGAATTATTTTTCTAATTAACCAATTTTCACTGTTTAAATTATAAATGTATATTTATAATTTAATTTCAACTACCACATTAATGTTAACATTATTTTTAATATGTTACACATTTCAACATCACAAACAAAGCATAACACAGTCAATCAAATCATCCATGGGTTTTCAAACAAAAATGAATGTGAGCTAACAGACACCATACAACATTTGTGATAATTAAAACTAATAAAAATCAATACTGGCAATCACTACATTCAGTTATAAAATAAATAACCGTACAAATATTTTGAGTGAGAAAATTCTCACTTTGGTTTCCACTCCGTCAGTCTTTATTTGAGGATTGTTTTGATAAAATTAAAGCATTTAATTTTATCAAAAACTTCAACAGCTTCCGTTTCCGTTCTAGTCAGTTCCATGTTGTAGCTCTTTTCATCACAAATCCAACGCGACTGAAATCATTGAATTTGGATCTCATATGAAAAAGATATGAACATTCAAACTTTTCGTTACATAATTTCATTAATTAAATATAATTAGTTATAATTAATTACACAATTAAGGGCTAAACCCTTTCTCCCTCTTCCTGTACGTCGAACCCATGGTTCACGATGAGAAACCTGTCGCCGCACCTCCTCCAGCCCTTGCGCCTCCGATCAGACTTTACCCTGCCGACCGCCTACAAATCCCACGCCACCCCTCCGATTCTCAGCCAACTCGGTCTCCGCCTACTCTCGGAAATCGATCATAAACTGACGACTTTTAATTCCCAAAATCTCACCAAATATCATAAAACAATTGATTAAAGCAATATAGATCGAAATCCCCTGAAATCCTCTACAATTTTGCTTTAGTATGTTTTCAATTTCATTGATTGAATTGTGATATTGAAGGGGATTTAATTTGGAAGAAAATTGGCCTTCGATCATGAGCAGCGGTGGCGGATTTCTGATGTAATGAAGGAGACAAGGTTTTAAAACCTTATATATATATATATATATATATATATAATATTTTAATATATTTAATTCACAAATTTACTTGTTTATTGTTCGAACTCCAAATCAAACCCAACGACCGTCATCCCTAGCTAAATACCCCCATTCCGGACACAATGTGATATGTTTCGTAAGCCAATTAATTTCATCAAATTTGAAGACCGTTTGAAAAATGATCATTTAATTGGTTTAATAAATTTTATTTGAAATTGAAAACACATTTAAATTTACTATGCTTACATATTAATTCCAAAAATTATGAAATTTTAAACCTGACTATAATTTGACATTCCGGATCCAACAAAAGTGGTTTCGTCGAAACCGAGGTTATTTTTAAAAGGGCTATTTTTAAGAGCTGTATATAATATTAAATATATATATATATATATTCCGTAGCGACTATTCTAAATTTTAAACTGGACATAACTTACAATTTATAAAGTGAAATCTCAGTTTCTTGCATTCGTTAGAAAATTATAGTTAATATTCCAACGTTTCTTGTTTTATCCAATTCTGATTTATATTGGATTATGTATATTCATTCAAAGTTCAAAACAAAATTTCAAACTACCATGCCATTTCGAGTTCGTTTTATAACTAATATAAATTTATACGTTCTAACTTCGATTTAAATAAATTTTAAAACGTTAATTCTCAAAATAATTCATTTTAATTTCTTAAAATCCATTAAATCAATTAAAAATAAAATTTTAATTGCTTCCAAAATCTGGGTTGTTACGACTACGCTCCATCTACAATGAATTCGCAATATATAAATACATAAATATACTAACTTTAACATAAACACAATTCGTAATAAGTAAATGAAATAATGTTACCGCAATCGTTTCCTGATTACTAATCTTGTGCTTTGCCTGCAAGTAAAGAACGTTTTGATCGACCAATCTGAGTTCCATCTCTTTGTACTCCTTAACCGGTTTAGATGCGTACATTAGTCCATTAATCAACCAACACTATACAACTCAGTTACAAAAAGTCATTCCATATCCCACATTTATATACTACTCAAATGTTACATTCTCGTATTACTACTTCACATAGACAAACACATACAAATACTAAACATACACAAACTAAACATACACGTACTAAACATGAAATTCACCAATCACGGGATTAAAGTTGAAAAACCTTTAATCAATAATGTAAATACACACATACAAACACATTCAAATACTAAACATACACATACTAAACATGAATAAATGTAACTTTAAGCATACACATACAAAACCCTTAATCATGAATTTGTTCATGAAAATGTCAACTTGTAGGCCATAGGAACTACAAATTCACTACAAGAAAACACTGATTTTGCAGTGAAAGAATCCGTCGCTAAACATGTATTAGCGACGGATTTGTGATGGATAGCATTGGTCGGTAAATTTCACGTTGCTATTTTAGTGACCATTTCGCGACAAAATTTTACAGCAATTCTTCGACACTTTACCATCATTTGTCAATATATTTAAATTTAATTTTAAAAAATTTTACCGACATTTTACCGACGGATATTTTCATTTTTAACATATATATATATATATATATATATATATATTTATTTTTAGTATATATTTATATAAAATTTCATTGGAGATCCCTTGCTAAACAGCAAGGGATTAGAAACGGATAATTTCAACTTTTGCTTTCCCTTAGGTATCTTCGGTAATTCATCACAAATGCTAACATTTTAGCAAGGATATTAGTGACGGTTGTTTTTATTTCCATAGGCAATCACATGCAAATTTGCAAAACTCACTCGTATTCCCTTTCTATTCCACCAGTAAATGTTACTACAATAAAATACTAGTTTACAACTCACAGACGCCAATGTTAATTAAGATACTTAGTTAATACGAACTCAAAAATAACACCATTTATAATCAAATAACGACATAAAATATCAATTAACATACAAGCACAATATATAATTAAGTTGCTAAATTCAATACATAATCAATAGTATACATAATTTTTTCTACAAATTTTCAATATTGCTCCTCATTTCATTTCAGGAAAAATTTACATTGCCCTGTGTATTTCTCCTATAAATCGTGCATTTTCTATGTTGACTCCCATATTCATTCCCTTTTTTTTGTCACTCACATTTTCTACTAAAACCACCACGTGCAGTTTACCAGTTCTAAAACACATAATCCCTGACCTGAACTTTACCTGCCTGCAACACCAAATCAGCCTCGACAACCCGTTCATCCGCAGCTTCACACTAACCTATCTTCAATACCGCATCACTCCACAATCATCCACTATCTCAACTTAATTGGAAGTTAAAAGAACTTCAAAACTGCCTTCATCCCTCTTCCAAAACCATGAGATCACCCTTTCAACATCGCTAACTTTCCTTCTCCATTCACATTACTATTTTTCATGCTACAACCATTCACCTCCACTTGTTACTGCTTGTAACCTCAACTTCTTGCACTTCATCATCAATTTCAATCTCTGCCATCCACAACCATAAGGACACAACTCCATCAAACCCAAGCAAAATCCAAATCACCCAATCGAAATGCAACCCCGATATTCATGCACCCAAATTCAGCATCTTGACCTTCTCCACAAACCGGACTGCCCTCGAACTTGCTTCGCTACCTCCACCTCCAATAGCGATTTCAGCAACACCGCTCCCGAAATTCGCATCTCTCACCTTGTATCCTGGGAGGGGCATGTACCATCCTCATTATTAACATGGCTCCGCCACTGCAACCAAGGTATATGTATTAACATGAAAATATACAAAAAGCTTCCTTGGACAATAGAAAGAAAAAACGAGCCAGTCAGTTCAGTCGAAATTTTTTGCTTGTTCATCGCCATTAATCGATCTGTAGGAAAAGGAAGAAAAAACAGTGGAAAAGCAAAAGAATTTCAAGGTTAATACAATAATCCATATTAAGGGCAAGAACATAATAAATGTTTGCAATTTTTCAGAATACAGCAAACACATGCATCAATATTTCCTTCTGGGTAATTGTTGGTATAAAACTATCAATAACCAAGTTCCCAAAAATATTATTAAAGCTATCGAGAATAACAAAGTTAAGATTCTGACAGTTGCTAACTTAACAGAAAAAAGGTCATTTAATACAATCCTATGAACTGTGCACAATTCAAGTACATAATTTATAAAACCACCAGAAAAAGAATGTAAATATCAAAATATCTTTGTTGTATATAAAACTTTGAATACTATATTATACAGCTAAGCTTTGCCTTTTACATTCTTTTTAGAGTTAAATAAGGTTAACAAAGCAGCTTGAGAATTACATGTTATAAAATATGAAATACATGTTATAATAAGATAATTCATTAATCTACATAATCCCACAACTTCAAAGATATTGTCTGGTTATGAATGGTTCGCATTGAATGAATCAAGTCATGAAAAAATTAGTTTAACTGCTCTAAAAGTAAATAGTAAATACCTTGAGCTAAAAGAGAATTGATAGACAAAAAAAATTCACCACGTGATGCTTGTACCATCTTCATTCATGTACATAAAAAGTGTGTTCCTTCATATCAATGATTTCTGCTAGATTTACATACCAAACTCTTCTTTCTTCATTTAAATTTGAAAAGATAAATATCCTCGCTATCACCATGTTGGGTATGCTTGGCTACGTTGGGTATCATCTAGCAAATGAGCATCATGATTGTCAAGTAATAACAAGTAAATCAAGTCAACAACTGTTTAATACATAAACAAATAAACTCACATGCTTTCTCTTCCTTCTCGTCGATCTCGTTGGTCGTTGACATGGTTTCAGTTTCTGGTAGATTCGGCCATCGAAGACAAGCACTAGCCAGTTGGAGACGAGCACGAGCAAATAGCAAGCAAGCAGCCTGGAAAGAAGAAAATTTCAGCATGAAATAATTAGAAATATAGTAAAGGGGAAGATTGTTAATATTGCTACATTAACTTGACTCCGACCACAACTACAAGCTACAAGCTACATCTACAGATTTAAGTGTAACTTTACATTTAATTTATTTTTAATTGCCACTGATTTATAAGCTACAACTAAAGAATCAACGACAAATTTAATATGTCAATTTAATCTTATTTTATTTGATGGGGTTCACCTACAATTTTTGCAACGAAGCTACAGATTTTACCCGCAAATCGGGTCAGCTAGGAAATCGAGCTACAAGTATAAAATATTTTCGTTTTTGCAAGTATTTACCTGCAATTTCAGCAACGACGTTCTTTGTTGGGGTTTTGTGCGCAGCGGAAGTTTTGACAAAACACCCAAAAACAAAATGAATCTTTTTCACCCAATCACTTGAAGATGAATGTGATTGAATAACAAACAACAACACAAAAAAATATCGGAAATATGAACACACGATATTCCACCCAACCATCCTCTTTATTGATTCACCAAAATATTATTTACAACCGATCTCAACTATGGTTAAACAAACACAACTTGAATCAATAACCTTATTGAGAAATAGGTAGAGAATATCTTATGGCTAAACAATTTGAGGAGAAAGATAATGAAGAACAATGACAATTTTTTCCACCACATAATGAAGATATCATGTAGGCCTTTTATAGAGTAACTTGTCACCCAAATTATCCTCATATATCTCAAATATATCCTCATATATCTCAAATATATCTATTTGGATAAGCACCAAATAATCCTTGCTTTCATTTTCAAATATCCCACAAAAGTAGCAACAAATATCTCCACCAAAAATGGATCCACATAGAAAATTTGTTGCCTACAATTTTGTGATTTGCGTATCACAAATCTCAACACTCCACCTTGATACCAAATCACAACATCTCCTCCACTCCATACTAGCCAACTTAGCACTCACTTTCAACCTTCTTTTCTCAATTAACATCATTACAAACCTCCACCATCGCCCACTAATGGTGCACCTCCCTCATCCGTGCACCACACCAATAGCGATCTTCAAAAGCGTTTGTAATACCACAAAGACCTCCATCTTGTCTTTGTGGATTTCACAACTCGACATCCGTCTTCAGCTTGACATGATCTCTTCATCTCCGGGATCCCTCGAGCATCATCAACATCTAGACCCTTGTCGATACCATGATCCTCCACCTTATGACCATCAGCAGTGACCATATTAACCTCTCCACCTTGCTGTGGACTAGGTTCTTCAATCGTCACCCGCCTTCCACTGTTGACCACTAAACCGACCAAACTATATAGGTTCCCCTCCTCCAAAACTCCTCGCATCATCACACGACCACCCTTCTTCACTCTCAAAACTCCACCTCGAGTCTCATAAGTGCAACCACGGCGATCTAAACTAACCGAGAGATATGAGGTTATGCGAACAAGTGGGTATGTGCCTCACACCGGCAACTTCTCTCTCCACTCCATCATGCATCCGAAACCTAACAGCTTCAACTCCACAAATTGGTAGCTCTACTCCATTGGACGTCTTTATCATGCCAACACTCTTCTCATACGAAGAAAAACTTTTCACATCTCGACATATGTGAAAACTGGCTCCTGAATCCATCTTCCAAGGCTCCACAACACTAAGTAGGACATCACATGAAGAATTGCCTTCGGTACCTTCAGCAAAGCCTGCCTGTGCCTCATCACTATTATTATCACCTTGCGCCTTCTTCTTCTTCATATCTCGTATATATGAATAGCAATCATTGCGCTTGTGACCTTTCTTACCACAATAATGACAAAAGATAGCACCTTTCTTCTTCCTTGTATCTTTACCTGAGTCCCTTGCTACCAACGCCTCAGTTTGAACCGATTTCAACTCCGACCCTTTTCTCCTTAGCTTCTCATTCAAAAGACTGTTTCGAACCATTTCCAAAGAGATAGTTCCATTAGCATTGGAATTACTCAATGAAACAACCAAAGTCTCCCAGCTTTCCGAAAGAGAACTCATCAACAAAAGAGCCTACAACTCATCATCAAAATTGACCTTCATGTTTGCCAATTGATTGATGACATCTTGAAACTCGTTCAAATGCTCTGCAACAGACTTCTCCTCATCCAATCGAAGTTGCACCAACTTTCGAACCAGAAAAGCCTTGCTTGTAGCACTATTTGACTCATACAGCGATACTAATTTGTCCCACAACGCCTTTGCGGATTCACAACTAGCCACATGGTGGAACACAAAACCATCCAAATATTGGCGAATCAACGCAATCGCCTTTTTGTCCATTTTCTTCCACTTTCCCTCATCTATATTCGAGGGCTTCTCCCCATTTCCATCAATGGGATCACGCAAATCATTGAGATATAGAACGTCCTCCATCTTCGGCTTCCATATACCCAAATTCCTCCCATTCAAAATACCCATCTTCGACAACGTCATCATCTCTGACATCAAAAAATCAAATTTTTTCAAACAAAAAATCAATTTTTTTTTCAATCCAACAAACACTCCAAGCTATGCGGTGATCTGAGCTCTGATACCAACTGTTGTGGTTTTGTGCGCAGCGGAAGTTTTGACAAAACACCCAAAAACAAAATGAATTTTTTTCATCCAATCACTTGAAGATGAATGTGATAGAATAACAAACAACAACACAAAAAAATATCGGAAATATGAACACACGATATTCCACCCAACCACCCTCTTTATTGATTCACCAAAATATTGTTTACAACCGATCTCAACTATCGTTAAACAAACACAACTTGAATCAATAACCTTATTGAGAAATAGGTAGAGAATATCTTATGGCTAAACAATTTGAGGAGAAAGATAATGAAGAACAATGACAAATTTTTCCATCACATAATGAAGATATCATGTAGGCCTTTTATAGAGTAACTTGTCACCCAAATTATCCTCATATATCTCAAATATATCCTCATATATCTCAAATATATCTATTTGGATAAGCACCAAATAATCCTTGCCTTCATTTTCAAATATCCCACAAAAGTAGCAACAAATATCTCCACCAAAAATGGATCCACATAGAAAATTTGTTGCCTACAATTTTGTGATTTGCGTATCACAAATCTCAACAGTTCTTATCTTCACGAAGTACACACGGGGATTCAGAAGCAGGAGGCACCGACGCGGTGATTGAAGAGAAGCATTTTTTTGCAAGTATTTACTTGCAATTTAAAAATTTTAGAAGACATTATGGAACATAATGTATAATACTAGACATTATGGTCCACAACGTAGAAGTATATATAACTACTACCATTTAGTTCTTTAATTTTAAAATATTACTAAAATGACATGTGTTTGTGTGTGTATATATGTATATATATGTATATATGTATATACACAAAACTGTATGCTTACAGATATTTGCATTGGAAAGCAATCTTAAAGTATACTATAAAAGCTTGGTTTATACAATTCAGTATATGTATTGATGTGGAGATGAGCATTTCATTTTTTGATATGATATTCAATTAAGGTTAAAGATGCACTAATTTAAGAATCTTTAACGTGTGTTATAAAATGAATTCATTAACATGAATAATAACATAATAAATGTGAGGATAATAACATTCATCCCTCTAATAATATATTAGTTTTTCATGGTATTACATTCAATCAAGTTTGAAGATGCTCCAATTTAAGAATCCTCAACATGTGTTATAAAATGAATTCATTAACATGAATAATAGCAGAATAAATGTGAGGAATAACAATGATAATAACATTCATCTCTCTTACCATATATTAGTTAAGATATCAGCATATAAAGAAAGTTCAATATTGTGAATTTAACTCTTACATTATCAGTGGGCTGGAGATATAATTGGGGATTCAGGATTGCATCAGATGCATGTTTCAAGTTCAAACATGGCTGTATAATGGGAAACTTCATATAAGAAAATACATTGTAAAAATTAAAAGCAATTCTGTAGCACATAAATACATTTCTAAATTGGCCGTCTAATCAAGACTGTAGTTTAGATATGAAGATTTTTTTTCCACATTTCTCTTGAGTGTGAACCTTCAGTCTGCATATATATAAACCCTCTTTGGGGCTACAAAAATAGTTGCATCTGCTTTCTTTTTCTATATGTCTGTTTGCCAAGGTTGATTAATCCATATTCCCAGGATTCAAGAGGTGAAAACTTGCTTTCAAATATGTTTTTCGTTGCAAATAATCTAAGTTATAATATAAGTTTCATTTCATAATATATTAATTTGAGTATATTTATGTTGTTTTCTGCCATTGTTAAGAATTTCAGTAAAAATTTATCAGTGCATCTTTATCTACTGCGAATAACAAGCAAACTAGACCCCCAAACTTATTGTTGATCTTGAGTTTTATGTTAGTAGTCGCTATATGATCAATTTTTGAGGTGGTTGTTATTACTTATTGACTTGAGAATTATAATTGCATTGGAAAATTGTAGGAGTGTCATTTGTGGATCATGTTTGAGATACCAAAATCACTCGGAATATAAGAATCTGTATTCATTGGTTCTACATTGAATTGTTTGGGATCTACATTTTATTTTTTTACTATTCATATCTATATCCCACCCATTTGTTGTATTTTATAATTTTGTTAATAATTAGAGCCAAATCGAAATCTAAAAAATTAAGAGGCATTGTTAAAAGGTATTCACTTTTGAACAAGGGTTGGTCCATTTTTTAATGGGTGCTTTAAAAAAACTAATTACAGACATGTATGTTATAAGTTTAGTAAAAGCAGTTCCAAAATAATTTTAAAACGATGGAAATTGGCCGAAAAAGATTTTTGATGAGGTCTGATTGAAAAGGAAGCCAATAAACAGTAAATAACCAGGAAAACTATCCTCCTCCTTTTTTAAAGGTAAAGCACTATTTTTGCTGCACTCCATGGAAATTTTACAAAAATTGAAGAAATGATCCACCTTTCTTAAAAATCAAAGTTCATTTAGCAAATATCAAAATTAGTGTAATTGATGAGTTCTATTCTTACAGTAGAAAAAGAAGAACGATTGGTGTCGGTAAATCAAAATTAGTATACGTTGCGTCAACCTACAATCATAATTGTACCGAAGAATAGTTGCAAGAGTAAATTCAAAAAGGTTTCGGCATTTAGGGAGTTTGCTGGAGTTAATTCGCACTGGCAGAACAGGTATTCATGTTAGATAACCATTTTCTATGGGTAGCCTGCATCGGCATCTGCTGTTATAGGTAAAACAACGTGCTTGCTTGATAACATTGTGTTTTTAGCTTATGACCAGAACTTGGTTCTTATTGTGCTTCTGTTAGTGTTAAATTCCACTAAGCCTCGCTACTAGCCCATTAATTTGGCTTTGGATAACAGAATAAAGCACATTGCTTCTCTTCTGCGATATCCAAATCCAACATTAGCGGACTTGAGTTTCAATCAATAACTTTAAATATCATCTTTTGTTTTCTAAACCTGTACACCGTCAACACATTTATAAGAACCGAAAATCTTAACAAGATCTGTAGAACAATTTAGTACTAATTAACTTTGAAAACATAGGGGCAAAAGGTTGGAAGTTGCATACTCTCTATACACGGATATGGAAATAAGATGTCATATTTTAAGCGTATAAGAGAAAGGAGACAAAAAATAAACTGACTTGAATTTAATATTGATCTGCATGACATTAAGCTGAGAGCCACGACAATAGTATGCACAAAACATACCGTGTAAAAGAAAGCAGCAGCTATAACTTGATGATTCACCAAAAAAAACGAAGAAAGTATAAGTAGTGGCTGATAATACATTCAGCTTAAATTAATAAAGAAGAACAAGCAGTGAGATCACCTTTTGGTTTCAAGTTTTCAACTATAAATGGGAACGCAATGAGCTCCATTGGATCTAAACCATTGGATCACCTTTTGGTTTCAACCATAAATGGGAACGCAATGAGATCCATAGTCAAGATCTATTGTGTTGCGTTCCATGTTTTAATCTGTATCTAATTCTTGTACTTAGCTTCCGTTTCTCTTTCGCTTTGCTCATGGTCAGAATTCTATATTATGATGAGAAATGCTTTCTCTTCTAAATAAATCTGCACTAATAAATTATCCACTAAATTCTCTACCAAAACACAATTAATTAAATTGTTTCTGTCTGGTAAGCTCTGTCAAAACTTTGAATTTAATTGTTGCATAAACAAGCTTATGTACGATGATATTTAGATTTATCTAAGCTGGCATAAAATGTTTCAGCCTCCACGGGTGTCACAACAGCAGATAATTAAGAGGCTGGTGGCATAAGATAGCTTCGGCAGTAGTACTACATCATTTTATACACATCATCATTCATTTGTATTGAAATTCACTGTTATACACGCATAAAACTTTGTATGTACATGCTGACTTAATAATGAAATGGAATGAAGTAGCTGCACCATCGTTGTTCCATATGATGTTATCTGGCATGAGTAATGCTACATTATCATATACTTCTATAGTCCATTGTCCTTGTTATATATTAGATGCTTTAAATAGTAAATATAATTTCACTGTAAGTTGACATTATAAGAAAATTTTATGAGATAAGTTACCCGATTTAAGCCAAAATTGTGAAATTCAAGGGTTCCCTTTTTCTTTCATATTTTGATTAAGGAAAATTCAATTGAAGTAGGATTAATGTTTGAGAAACCATGATTAGGAAAGATGATGAATATTGCAGACATCTTTGTACATAACGGACGAGTTTACAAAAATAATCCCAAGTTTGATTAATAAATTATGCAGGCAATGTGTCCATAAAAATGGAAGCTAAACAGTTGGACATCATTTCACTTGACTATTTTTGAAATTTCATGCGCTGTGAGCAGAAGTTTTCACGTTTACACTGTCATTAACTGGAAAATGTTGGGGTATTACTTGAAAGCTGCACCATCATTAACCACTCCTTACGTCTGCACGTCAAGCCTCCTCACGCCTGCACCAACCTGAACCGCTAAGTAGAACTTCCATTCACCCTTAAAGCAGCCATTTCATGACGGGTTTATCTTCTAGGTGATAACTAGGGGGAACTAAGATATATTTAAATAAGTATAGAGCAGGATTGATTAGAAATTCAGAAAAGTTCAAAATTTTACTGATTTTCCACTGAGGCATGCTATCAAAAGAAGAAAATCCATCAGTAATTTAGTTTGAATCGCCATCATCACGGAAAGGATCTTTAGATTCTATTCTAAGGAAGAAAATCGACTCACGACCATCAATTAATTACTAATTCTTTATTATAATAGTAATTTTTATTATTAGATGGTTAAGATCAACTCACGACCATCGATTATTAAAAATATGTTCAAGAAAAACCAGTTTATAAAAAATACATAACATTCAATGTGTAATTATAAACTATTCATCATAATTGAAAACACATTCAATACATACTGTGTGTGAGAGAAGATAATTACATGTGAAAGACTGTAAATGAGAATGGATGTAATAACTGGTATAGTAATGTTTGTATTCTTTGAATTTTGGTACTCTTTAATATTTATAAATTTCTTATTTCAAAATTATGAAAACTTCAAAATTTTATATTTAAACTTTATATTTATTTTAGAAAATACGTAATTTTTTGAATTAATACGTATTAAACATAATTATCAATTATAATTACTGAATTTCAGATGCTAGATAATAAATTTTACTTCTTAATTATTAAAAATTATTTATTAATCATATATATTAAAGATTACTTCTTAATATATTATTTGTTGTAATTAATTATAATTATTAAACATGTTAACAATTATAAAAAAAATAACATTTAAGAGTCTTTTACAAAATAACATAAATATCTCTTGCAAATTCATTGAAATTCTGCTGCAAAATATCTTCGAAACATATCCGTTGGTATTCTGTCTCAATTTGCAAGAGAATATAGCGGCGGCAATTTTTTGTTGGTAAATTGATGCAATTTGCAGCGGATTAGCGATGGATAACACAAGGCGACAGTGATAAATAAAAATGACAAAATATTGAAAAAACAAAAAATTATCCCTTGTAGATCTCACGGAGCATTATCTAGGATAACACTAACTTGAAACTAAATAAAGCATTATCTCAAATAAGGCCTTTGTAAAAAAAAAAAAAAAAAAAAAAAAAAAAAAAAAAGAGCCAGCGTTAACCAGGATGACGCTTTTGAAAAAAAAAGGGTCTATTTTCGTAATTAGTTTTGAAAGTGGCTTGTTTGTGTTAGAACTTTTCAAAACTGACCCAAATGAATTTTTTTTCCTATTTTTTATTTATGAAAATCAAAGTATATTGGTTTCCACTTCCAAATAGGAAAGGAAAAGGAGGGGGACAAAAACTTATTTAAATGGCACAGTATCTCATATATCTGGGTAACAACAGTAAATCCGTCTTTATTCGGGTTTGGTAGATGACGATATAATGTTGAATATACAGAGGAGTCCTTGGGTGCCACGGATAACGCAAATGCAGCAGCTAGTTTCAATTCCCAACAATTGACAAACCATGAATAATTTGTATAAAAATTAAATAGGAAGGATCACATTTGAAGTGATTGGATTTCTAATAAGATAGCATTTCAATCCAAAAGGGCAGATGAATCTTGATTCTTTCCATTTGTTACCCACGCTTCGCTTAATCTGATATGCCTCTATTTTAAATTCTAGCACTCACACTTAGAGCATTGTAGAAAAGGTCGGTATAGTTTTTATTCTTTCTTCATTACTTATTTACTTATTTATTTTTCTAACTTAGCTTTCATCTCCTACACAGCTTATCCAATATTCTTGAATTTTCACATATTTTGTAAACATATACTGATAAATATTTATATCATAATCAAGAATAGAAAAATAGAAACACTTCATTTATACCTTTTGAAAAGAGAAACAACAGCAAAAATCAATAATATTTTGAGATTGATTACAAGCAACATATTGATGTACGTAATAATTAGCACAGCCATTTCTCTCCTATAAATATGAATCATGATAAGTATTTGGCTCATATCAAATATTTTTGTTATTTTGTCTGCTCTCGTATAGCAATCTTCAGAGATGAAGAAGACAAGCTTTTCGTCTTACATTATGGTTCTGCTTTTGCTTCTGTTTGTTTCAGGTAAACTTTCATTTCCAGAAGAATCACATATGTCTTTTGTTCTTCATTTCTATTTGTTAATCCGTTATCCATATTTTCTTCTAAACTCAGACAAAGGTAAAGGTAGAGTCTTATTTTTACTGTCAAAAATTATGAAAATGAATGCAGGTATGATGGTAAGCAGCGTGGATGGTCATGCACCAATTTGCCTGAAGACTCATTGCATGAAGAAATGCGCTGCAAAGGGATATAAGAACGGGAAATGCAAAGGACCTGGAACTTCTACTTGTACTTGCTGGAATTAGCAATGGATCAAGCAAGATATTATCATTGTTATTTTTGTATTGCTGGCATTAAAGTTAGTTGTTATCATAAATAAATGAGGATATATTTTCTCAAAAATAATAATAATAATAATAATAATAATAATAATAATAATAATAATAATAAATGAAGATTTAAATTTGATCGATCATATTATCAGTTAGCATTTATTTCCATTGTTGTCTATGATTTGAGTTAAATTTCATTCTTTTCTTAAAAGCTGAAGTTAATTTTTCATCCTCCTATGCTCACAATATTTTGGTTGCACATCAAACTGAAACATAATAAACTAAGATTTATACGTCAATCTGTATGCTATGATTGTGGATTTTAAATGAAACATGAATTATAGGCTAATTCTGTTTAAATTAATAAATCGGAGTAGAACTTCAATATACACAGACAGTAAAATGGTGAATGATTGACACAAGGCGTCTGTGTGCGTCAATCATTCATTCATATTCTTGCTTCTCATGTTAATTTTCTTTTCTGTTCGGCAAATCCAGTAATCTCAAATAATATAATTTTAGGTGGATACCCAGTGCGAAAGGCTCTCGTACTCAAGCGCGAGGACTTCCCAGGTCAGTCTTCTGTCCTGATACTATTTACGGCTTCCCGGGCTCTGGGGGTGGTCGATTAGCACACGCAATCTTTTCCTCACATTATGTGAAGAGGCCAGGGCTCAAGCCTGTGCGCTCCAGATTACCAACTGGGTAACCTTACCGTTGCGCTGGCACCACCTTAAATAATATAATTTTAGGTAATATACAAATACTGGGCTTGAATCAAATGATTGTGATGATAATAATACAAATCTAGTGAAATCAATAGACCGATGAATTTGTTAAAGATCTGTTTTTACTGGGTAAGAATATGGAAGGAAAAGTTAACAATAAAACGAGTATATTCAATAAAAACACGGCAATTTTTTTTTTTTTTTCCGGTTGTTTGAGGAACTGCCCATAGCTTAATGTGTTTAAATGGAATTAGATAAAATAAAAGGTAGTCAAACTAATTTGTTCATCAAAAATAAGTTAACATGCAATCACTAAAAAATGGATTGAGCTACAATCACCAAAAATTAATGACAAAAACACACACGGATCTACAAATCAATGGCTAAAAAACAGGGGACGTAAGAGGATTAAGCAATTAAAAATGTTTTTGCAGGATCAGAAACCCTCTTTTTTGGATATAGTAGCATTTTGGTTAAAAAATTGATCACTAAGTTGCTTCTTCTAACTAACTAAAAGTAAAAAAAAAAAAAAAAAAAAAAAAAAAAAAAAAAGTTTGTTGCTTTACCGAGACAGTAAATAAAACTCATGTTACTTAACAAGTCTTCAGAGAATTGGGTCTCCTTTGTGTGTTTTCATTTGCATAACACTTTGAACTAAAATATTGGAGATTATGAAAAATGATCAAACCAATACATTTCAGTAAAGAAATTAATTACTTTATTGACGAAGGAACTTTCAATGTAGCGTTCACCCATACACTACAAAAACGGTTTCATATAGCAACGGTTATTAGCCGTCGACAACCGTGTCTAGCCGTGGCTAAAAGTCATCGCTATATAAGCTGACATTAGCGAAATAGCGTCAACACAAACGACGACTTCGGTTACCTAATCCACTACGGTTGGCGACGACAAATCAGGACACGTGTCTTTTTTTGGACCATCCACGTGTTGTCACAAGCCGTCGCTAGCCATAGTAAGCATTTCATTACAAGCCGTCGCTAACTGTGACTATATTAATAGCATACAATTCACCAATCCATAAACTCAGAACATAGATTCACTACATCAATTCATATTGATACATTACATAGATTCACTGAATCAATTTAAAAAGCTAGCACATCATATCAGTTCGTTATTATAAAACTAATGACATACAATTCACCATTCCTTAAACTCAGAACATACATTATATAGATTCACTGCATCAATTCATAAACTTAGCACACCATATCGGTTCATTATTATATAGATTCAGAATATATGTAAACAACAAATTGTACAAATATTATCCGTTTTCTTCGTTCTCTGATTCAGTCTCGGTCTCGTTCTCTATATCGTTATCTTCTGTACTCTCAAATGTTTCTATCAAAACATTTGATTCATCATTCAAAGACCTTAAATCAATATCATCATTTATTATTATTTCATCATTTTTCTCTACATCTGTTTGATACGCTGCATCTTTTGGAATAACAATTCGTTCAAAAGTAAACCTTGTCTTTGCTTTAATTACAACAGACCAATCTGCTTCATCTTTTTTTGACGGATGGATACAAAGCAAAATAAACTTGTAATGTTTGCTTGGCTAATATAAAAGGATCATACTTATAGTAATGTGATGTGTGCTTTATTTCTATAAGCTTATAATCTTTATGCACGTTGATTCCAGTAACGAGAACATTGTTAAGCCAGTTGCACTTGAATATAACAACTTTTCAACAGGTTGTACATATGTCAACTCTAAAACCTATGTTACGACGCCATAGAAGTCTTTTATATGCTCTTCTGTATCATCACTATCTTTGACAAATACACCACTATTCTATGTTAATCTATCAGTACCATGTTCTTTGGTATTGAATTCAAATCCGTTGACAAATAATATTGGATAAGTCTTAGCATCTTTTTTTGGTTCGAGCGCAAGATGTTGCAAATCCTCATCGTTGACGCAACTTATTGGATTGTAAACGTATTCTGAAAACCATTTCGCAAAAGCTTTACTGAGATCTCTATATGGATTCTGTGATTCGTAAATACCGCAAACATACATTATTATTAGCTAACATTTAACGTAGATTTAACTGAAATAGATATGAAATTTATAATACCTAACAAATGGTGCAACTTCAACACAATTTATAAAAACATATGTGTGTGCTACAAAGTGATCACTATCGTCTAACCATATTTCAACACATTTTTCAGAAGATCGCCCATGTTGCCTAAAATAGATAACACTGTCGGACAAAAAACTTGTTCCATCGCTTCATCATTACGAGGACCACATACAAATGATAAGTTCACATGATCACTGAAGTAATGAAAAAAGAGACTGAAGCTTCTTCTTCAAGATAAGATTTGCAAATTGAACCTTTAACTCGTGCTTTTATCATACTTTTTTCTCCAGATGATTCAAATACCTATTACAAAATCAATTTTGTTTATATGTTCTTATGTAAGTCTGAATCTTAAACTTACATAAATTTTGTTAATAATTTCTTTTACTTCTCAAAAGGAAACATTCATCCATATTGCACTGGACCTCGAAGAATGGCTTCAGATGGAAGATGAACAGGTAAGTGCTCCATTATATTAAAGAATCTTGGAGGAAATAATTTTTTCCAGTTTGCAAAGCAATATTAAAATTTCTACTTTAAGTTTACGTAAACGATCAATTTTTAACATTGCCGAACAAAGTTGTTTATGAAATAGACTTAACTCTATTATAACACCCCACACTTTTACATGCAATAGTTCTATGAACACTACCGGTAATAAATATTTCATCATGATACAACAATCATGACTTTTTCATCTCACTCAATTTATTATTTTTAAAGTCAACACTTCTACGGCGATTGGAAGAAATCCCATCAGGGCATTTTAGCCCTTCAACCCATATTAATACGAGTTTTATTTGCTTGTTGTCTAGTTCATAGCATGCTTTGGGTTTTTCGTTGTCACTGGGCTTCATATGAAGTTCGAGACGTTTACATAAGCGTTCTATGTCACGTCTTGAGTTTACATCATCCTTTGTTTTTCCCTTAACATTCAAAACTGTATTAAACATGTTATCAAACACGTTTTTTCATTGTGCATCACGTCGATATTATGTCGAAGTATGAGATCTTTCCAATAAGGTAACCCCCAGAATATACTTTGCTTGCACCAATTATGAATATCAGATTTACCTAGAATTTCAGTCTGTACTCAAGTTTTATGTATCTTGGTATACTCCTTTATAATTTTGTATATTTCATCACTTGACCAAATTTTTGGTGCTTGCATGTTCTCTTCTCTGTTACTTTGAAGTTTTTCTTGTCTCTTCGAAATGTATGATTGGGATGTAGAAAATAACAATTATAACCAAACCAAGAAATCTTCGTCTCATACCATAAGGAAAAAGCTCGCGTTTCTTTCATGTAATGAGGACATGCTTAACGGCCGGCCGTACTCCAACCTAAAAGAATCATGTATGCAGGAAAATCACTAATAGTCCATAACAGAAGCGAACATACATTTTTTTTTTTTGAAATATCATATGTTTCAACCCCTTCATACCATAGCATTTTCGACTCTTCTATTAATGGTTGTAGATAAACATCGATGTCTTGTGTTGGATCATCAGGTCCAGGAATGACAATAGCGAGAAACATATATGGATTTTTCATACACATTCAAGAAGGTAAATTATAAGGAGTAAGGATATAGGCCAAGATGAATATTTACTACCAAATTAAGAGAATGTGAAAACTCATAACCTAGTCTGATGCTATGGCTCTCTACGGCAAATGTAGGATATGTTATCAAAATGTTTCCATGTTTCTCCATCCGATGGATGTGTTAGAGTTCTTTCTTCTGCTGTTATCACACTGTGCCATCACATTTGACATGCAGTGACTGAGGATGCATATAACCTTTGTAGTTTATGGGTGATGGATAAATAATACATTCTCTTATACGGAACTTCCTTTCCTTTCTTTTTACTAGGCCTGTACCTTTCATCACCACATATTTTGCATTTCATAAGATTAATATCATCTTTCCAATATAAAATGCAACCTTTTATACAAGTACTTATTTTCTAGTACGGCAGACCGAAAGCCGACATTAGTGTTTTTACTTTGTAATGACTATTGCACATTAGATTATCAGGCGGCATGTATTTTTGCAGCTTGAACAACCGCTGTAAATCAAACTTCTATAAGGTTAAATTTTGATTTCATAGTGATGTATTCAGCAATTGTCGATAACTCAGTTCCACTTGTACAGTCATTCCATAACGTCCTCTTAGCTAAAGCCAATAAATTACATATTTTTTGGCACCCTCATTCGGTTCTTCATCAATATCGACACAATCATCGTCAACTTGATTGGTAGGGAACATTGACAGTGCTGCATCTTTGACCATATCTTCTATTGGATTCATCGTAACTACTTCCACCTCTGATACTACAGGATTTACTGTAGGTGCAACAAGTTCTCCAGACGATCCCATAAATAACAATTTGACACAAAACTAGATTTATACAATTTTACTTTAACTGTGCTTGGTTTTCAAAACCTCATTAGTTTGCACTTACTACATGGACAAGAAAGGTCCTCATAATTTCCATTATTAGATACTGCAAATTTAATAAATTTGTTTACACTATTGTAGAAATGTGTTTTCACCGAACCTTTAACTCCAGTTCTAGTTTCATACATCCAACTACGGTCGACATAATAATCAAACATTTTTTCAAATTTAAAAATACATGTTAGTCATTTTGATAACACATGCATATGCCAGTGTAAAGCCTATTGGGACTAAAGGCTTCACACACACGACACTTCTATCAAAATTTGAAAGTGCTTCGCTACATTTCTCATCAACCTATTTGTTGCATCCAAGGGGTTCCTATTCTAAAAATAAAAATAAAGTAAAACCTTTTAGAACTAAATGTTTTACACACCACACTGTCATATCTCGACAGTACTTCACTTTTCTTTTACACACCACCTTCTGTCTAATCAATACAATATTTTCTAATGTTAAAGTACTTTTAATTTTTTAAAGAAAAACAAATTTAGTATAATACGTGCTTTTATTAAGTTCATACTGAAACAATAAAAATAGTGGATTTCAATACAGTATTTATCGTTGTTAAATTCATTCCTATTTATTTAAGAAAACCAATTAAAGTATGATATTACTTAACTAAACTATAAGAAAACTGATTTAAAACATTTCCTATTTTATTTTCTTAAAATCCTTCCATTTTGTTAAACAAATCGCTATAGTTCAAAAGTTACCACATCGCAATTCTTTAAGAAATTTGATTTTGACATAATCCAAAATTTACTAGATGAAATCTCAAAATTTCTATTCCATTAGAGAACTATAATCCAATAGATATGGAAGATTCTTGTTTCAAAGAATTTCAACTTATATTGTATCATATACACTCATTCAAAGTTCAAGTCGTAAAATTATGAACTTCCGCTGCGCGAAGAGCCCGTTTTAATTATATTTATTTTTTATGTTCAACCTTTGCGCAATTAAAATATAGAAATCAATATTAATTTAATTGTTAACAGGGAGTAAATTATTATTTGGTGATTTAGAATACTTTTTATTTTAAAACAGTTCATTCTTAGAAAATAATTTTTTTTAATTTTTTTAAAGAAAAACAAATTTAGTAGAATACGTGTTCTTATTAAATTCATTTCCAAATAATAAAAATAATGGGTTACAATACAGTATTTGTCGTTGTTAAATTCATTCCTAGTTTTTTAAGAAAACCAATTTAAGTATGATATTTCTTAACTAAACTATAAGAAAATCGATTTAAGACATTTCCTATTTTATTTTCTTAAAATCCTTCCATTTTATTAAATAAGTCACTGTAGTTCATAAGCTACTACACCGCGATTTTTTAGAAATTTGATTTTGACATAATCCAAAATCTACCAGATGAAATCTCATGTTTTCTCTTCCATTAGAAAATTATAATCCAATAGATTCGGAAGATCCCCGTTCCAACAGTTCATAAGCTCGTTTTAATTATATGTTCAACCTTTGCACAATTAAAATGTAGACATCAATTTTAATTTAATTGTTAACAAGATGTAAATTGTTAACACAATATTGATTTATAATATTTGTTATTTTAAAACGGTTCATTCTTAGAAAATTCTCTATTATTATTAATTTTAAAAACAATATAACTATTAACTTTCTCCGAAATTAACATCAACTAATTTGCAACATATAATAATTGATTTCTAATCGGTAATCAACTAAATACCAAAATTTCAAATTTAAAGTTTAATTAAATATACAAATCAATGATCATCATGTATGTAATAACGGTTTATTAACATATATATACACACAAACATTAACTAATACAGATTATTCATCGATAATCAACTAAATTAATGTCCTAGGGTTTCCATTCTATAACCAAATTAACAACAATCTTCAACAATCATGTAATAGCATCTAAACAACATGCTTAGACAAATAAACATTGGAAAATTAGAAATTAGGACATAATAAAATTATACCTTATTAGTGAGTAGATGGAGATGGTGGTTGGAGGCAAGGGAGGCAAGGGAGGCGCTGCTTGGAGGCGGTCAGAAAAATTGCAGGCTACGACCGGTTTGGATTTTTTATTTTGGTTCAAGTGAAATGAATTAGGGGGAGAACATAAAGTGAATAAGTCGACGTTGGTTCCCGGGTGTATTTCGTTAGGTGACGAATGGCTATGGCTGGAGGTGGCCGCTTTCTTAAACCGCAACCAGTCGTCGCAAGTGCCAACCGCCCTTTCAAACTGTTCTAGTAGTGATTACCTGTTGATATTGTCCCATCTATTATAATAGGTATTATCTTTCTTTAATAGAAATTAGGTTATCACTCACATCTTCAGTTTTTTTATATAGTAAGTGGTTCACTAATGCAATATTAAAACCATAAAAATCAAATTTTTCTTGAAATGGTCATTTCGTTTCTAGCTTTCTTAAAGCACTACTTAAGATTCTTCATAGCCAACATTTTTACAACCATTGCTACTGAGAATATTCAAACCATATCTTAGTTAATGGAGAATCACACCATGTTACCACTAATTTGAGTAATATCTTCACACATGCAACATACTTTAAATTGAGGAAGTTGTGAGTTTACACCAAAAATTCAGCACAAAAACCAAAGAGTTATGCAAAAGAAATAAATAATATTAAAGGAAATTAAGAAGAAACAATACACAACAATTATAGTGGTTCAACAACTAGCATACACCAACTTAATCTTTGTTATTAAATCAACAAAAAATTTACATACTGTGATATATGGAACGGTGGTCCGTGGATACACGATGATCCAAAAAGTTACTCCATTCATGAAAAATATAGAAAATACAAGGATTATGCAAAATGAGATCATAATCTTATAGACGAAAATCAGCCGGTTTATCTATGCCACGTTGTCGCCACGTTCCTATGTTTTTATTTAGACAAGACCGTTACCAAACCATTAACTTCCATGGATTGTTACCAAACCCGTGGACAAAAAATCGGTACTTATCCATAGTGATCGTTCGACATTCACTTTTGGTCCTTTGTTGTTGCTTAATGGTTTGTGCTAATCTACTTTGCTTCCATTATCTTGGAATGGACTTAATTAAGATTGGGCTCCATGGTTCGATGAGAAATTAGGACTGCTTGGTCGGACTTTTATAGAGTTAGGACTTAGAGAGCAATGATTTGATCATAAGTTGTTTGTGATCCATCCTTAATTTCATGTTTTTATAAGTGAGAGCCTTATCTTTACACGTCATGAAGTAAGAAGCGCTTTTGCATAATTTATATGGATCGATACAAATCCATAGCTACAAATCGGTAATAATCCAAGACTTCGATTGAGATCTCAATTATTGACTTGGATACTTGAAGCATTCTAGCATATATGTTACTTCATTAATAATTTTGTGAATATATTGGGCTTCTCTATAGAATATTAATTCTAAAGTTATTATTTTGGATTTCGACTTTATTGTTTGAGTTTTTAATCGATTCGACTTTTCCAAATACATTTTGTTATAAGCTAGATAACATTTCCCTAAATTTATTCTTGTGATAACAAGTAGATTAGGACCAATCACTGGCTACTCGCTATATGGTCTGTAACAACCCGGAATTTTAGAATCAATTTAAATTTTTTATTTTAGCGATTTTAATGAATTTTGAATATTTAAAATGATTTATTTTAAATAATACATACTAAAATTTATTTTAATCAAAGTTAGAATGAATAAATTTATCTTAATTAGTAAACTAACTTGAAATGGTGCGGTAGTTTGAAAATTCGATTTCAAATTTCAAATGAATGTATAAGATTCAAAATAAATCGGATTTCAATAAAACCAGGAATATTTGAATCTGTTTAATAACATATTTCTAACGAAATTAAGAAACTGAGATTTCATCATGAGAATTGAAAGTTATGACCAGTTTAAAATTTAAAATAGTAGCTATGGAATATTTATATATTTTTATATAATCTATAGCCCTTAAAAATAGCCATTTTGCAAATGACCTCCTTTTTCGACGAAACCACTTTTGTTGGATGTGGAGTGTCAAATTATTGCTAGATTCCAAATTTCATGATTTTTGGAATTGATACGTGAGCGTGGTGAATTTAAACGCGTTTGGTAATTTCAGGTTGAATTTAATCGATTGGAAAATGACCATTTTTCAAAGGTCTCCAAATTCGATGAAATTAGTTTTGCTAGGACCGTATCGTCAAAACATAGGTAGATTTAATTTTCTGGAATTTTTGGAGTCAATATGTGGCCCCGGTAAATTGAAATGTACACTGAAATTAATTTTGAACGTTAAATTAATTTATATTTATATTTAAAGAAAAACTAATCGAAACAGTCGAATTGGCTTACGGGACATAACTCATTGCGCTCGGAATGAGGGTAATTAGTTTATGGGCGGTAGTCGTTGGGTTCGATTTGGAGTTCGAATAAAAATCTAACTTTTTGGAAATTAAAAGAATTAAATAAAATAAATATATATATTATACCCCCCGTTTTTTTCCTTTAGTTCACTCAAGAGATAAAAAACGGAAAAACGATGGAGCCCCTCCCCCATCGCGATGTCGCTGCTCCACCGCCTCCCCCCCTCCCCAATCGCGATGTCGCCGCTCCACCGCCTCCCCCCTCCCCCGGTCGCCAGATCAGCCACCTCATCCCTCCATCGCGCCACCCCTCTTCCTCTGCCTCCCTCTCTCCTCTTTCCCCCTTCTCTAAAAGAAAACCACCCCTAATTCCACCGTCATGGGCGCCATAGCCGCCGCCACCACCCTCAATCAGCTCCCCAGCGCCCAGTCAGGTCCGGCGCCACCAACCTCCGCCACCACTTCTAACCGTGGACCCCAAAATTGATAATAATCCAATTTTAATAAATTTCATTGTTTGCAACAAACACCCTGACTTGTTTTAGCCCACATCTCCCAAACCGTTCGCTTCTGGTCAAAACTGCACATTACCAAAATCGAACAGCATGATTTTCTCTTCGATTTGAGAATATGGAAGTCAGATTTTGGATTGCGGAGTTGTTCAGAATGCGTCCAAAGTTTGCTGTCCAAATACTGTCTTTTCGCGATTTCTGGTGAAATGGACCAATTTCGGAAGAAGGGCTTAGGCGAAAGTTGTCCGGAATGGTGCTTAGGCTAGAAAAAAAGACGGTGTGAAGACTGGAGCTCGTTTGCAAATTTTGGGATCAAAACAACAATTCAGAACGTCAGAAAAGCATGGCGGATTGAATCCCAAAGTGAGAACTCCTTCTCACTCAATTTATTTTCCATTTAAATATATACTAGGATGCAGACGGGGCTTAGAAGTCCCCCGACACTATTTATTGTACCAACCATGATTGTTTGTATGGGTTGTATTGTGGAAATTTGGTTGTGTTGAAAATTGATTGCATTGTGGTGTATTGAATGTAATTGACTATTGTGTATGGCGCGAGTCAGTATCAGGAGTAGGGTAATGTTAGACATTACTCCGGTTTTAATATCGCGCCGTTATAATGCCGAAATTTTCTGAAATAAATATTTGTACATTAAAAATATAATATATTTTTATGAATTGCATACAATATTCATGTGTTGAATAAAATGCTTAAATAACAAAAATATTATTTTTATTGAATGTATGAATTATAGAAAATAGTAAATTGTTGAAATAAATATTTTATCGTTAAAAATATAATTTTTAACGTATATGTGAGCGGCATAAAATTCTCCGGAAATGAAAATAAATATTCATTTACAAATCAGAAGATTTGTTTATGTACACCTATTTAACTGATATTGATTGGGACGATAAATTTTACACATCGCGCTACTACATAAATAATATTCAGTATTTATTGGTTGAAAACCCACACGGGTATTGGGATGATTTTTGACGTACACTAATCCCAATTGTTTAGTTGTATGTAAATTGATTGGTTGACAGACTGTATGGAGCATTAATTATTTATATTTAATGCTTATGCAGTGGTGTAATGCACTCTAGATGATGCATTATTGTTTATTATGTTTGTTGTGTACATGTTTGTATGAAATTCATATAACTTACATTTTATGGTAATTGACTGTGTCTGATTTCAGTTCAGAAAGAACGAATATTTTAAAATAACGAATATTTTAAAATAATATTCACTAAAGGATTAAAATATGATTTTGATATCCGATTTGGGATGAACACGAAAATATTGAAATGTGTGAAGTTGTGTTGATTAAATTTGCACCATTTTGATGTGAACGATATTTATATCGATTTTATTCATTTTTATAATGAATATCGAAAAGGAAATGATTTCAAAACCAGATATTTTGAAAATATTGTCATTTAAATATTATAATGATAAGGAGTATTCAATTTTGATTTAAAATTGAAATGAAAGTGGGAACCATTTTAAGACGAATTTATAAACGATTTATAAAAATATGTTTTAAACGGAAATCGACGAAAAATATAACATATATATACATTATATATATTGAATGACCTGAATAGATCGCACCTCGCCGCGACCGTTCGCGAATTTTGACCATTGACTTCGAATTGACATTACGGGAGATCCGACCGTCGGATTCTCCTAAAACCGGAACTGTTGGATTCGTATCGAAAAGAGATTTCCAACGGATATAAGAGATTTGAAATCTAACATTCAGATTTGGAACTATGTCCAAATCATATTTGGAAAAGGTCGCTGTACGTGCAGTTCGATGACCGTTTATGGTAATCGACTGAAAGGGCTTTAATAATATTATTAAAAATATTAATAATTTGTATAAAATCATAATAATTGATTTGGAAAGAACTAGGACGAAAAATTCTACATTTGAAATGATAAAAATATATTTTTATCAAAATGAACTGGTTATTAACTAGATTTGAAATCTAATAATTTTTAAATAAATAAATTGGATTTATAAAGTGTTAATAAACTAGAAATTTCCAATATATAAATTGGAATGGATTTGAACAGAAATCATCTCCGGAATATTTCGATATTGGATTCCGTGACTATACGGATATTGTGGAGCGATTTGGAAGATAGATATACATCATTATTCCCCATACGATATGTGTTGGTTTCAGAATTTGATATTGAATATAAGCCGATATAATTTCTATTCAGAGCCTTATATTTAATATCGAATTGGATTTTGGGTTTGTCGTGAATGGTGTCTTCAGTAACACTATTCTTAAACCCCGTGTGAAAAGAATAAATCTTTTAATTAAGAATATTAGAGTTTCCAATTATATTTAGTAATTGGAATAAAATGGAATGTGAATTGGGTTTATCGTGAATTGTGTTTTAAACAACATTCGTTCTTTAACCCAAATTAACAGTGAAATGTGATTTGGAATTTATAAATCTTTTTATTAAGATTTAATGGAAAATTTTCAAAGTAAAGTTTTCCAATTTAATATATTAAATTGGAATTGAATGGCATTCGATTTGGTAATAATCGAAGTGAGTTTCTATGGAGGAAGAGGAAGACTGTTAATATATATGGAATTTAAAAGGCTTTTTCGTTATTCCATTTATATTATTAGTCGGATACGGAAATTAATATCGATTATATATTGATCTGTTTTTCCGTGAAGATTCCATAATTAATGGAATGTGATTTTGGGTTTATCGTGAACTGTGTTTTATATGACATTGGTTCTTTAACTCAGTTAAAGACAAGATTTCATGTCTAACATTGTACTTCGAACTGTATTGTTGATCTCTGCTAAATATATATCTGTTTGGTGGAAGAGAATTTATTCTCTTGCTTAACACCCTTTTTTGAGACGTACGAGCTTAGAGTTCATATATTGGCAAAAATCAGTGGTACGCTGTAGATTGTCGATGTGGCATGTTTGTGTTTCCAAAGTTAAATAATCGTTGAATAATGATTATTGGATGATTAAAACTAAGTGGAGTTTTAATGAATGTTTAATTAGATTGAAATAAGAATGTGATAATTTAAATTATCAAATTTGGGAAATGATCGAGGAAGGAGTATCACCAGTTTTACTCCAGGCGATAGTTAAATCTTTAATTAGATTTGAACGTGAAATGGTAATTAATTTTACCGGTAACACCGTGGTGTTAGATATGAAGTATTACCGGTTTTGCTTCATGAGATGCATAGGTTGGGATTGGAAAATAAAATAAATGATTTCTTCGATAAGGTTCGCTAATCCCGACTAGTTTAAAAAACCTTAATTTGGTTTAAGTTGTGAAAAGATTATTTGAATAAAAGAATATTTTGGATTGGAGTGAGGCGTATGTTGTGTTTTATAACACTTGATTATAAGATATGTGAATTATTCAGAAAGGCGGGGTTTATACCCGTTCTAAATAATTGATTCGACGATATGTCGACGATGAAGACGGTGATTGAAGACCGGAGTTTTTCACATCGTTTGGATGATTACTGATGTCTTGATTTAGCTGTACACCTAAGACAAAGTAATAAGTGGTGATTGTCCAAATGTACTTGGAGATCGACCAGATATGCGAGGACCTCTCTCCTGTATTGGACATATGGGACAAGGAATAAGGTGCCTCCGGTTTCGTCCAGACCCAGAACAAACTAGTAATTGGATGTGTGTCTGACATTGGATTTTATTCTGTGTTGATTGATCTCTATTAAATATATATCTGTTTGGTGGCGGAGAACTTATTCTCTTGCTTAACACCCTTCTCTAAGACGTACGAGCTTAGAAGTTATATATCGATAGACATCAGTTGCATGGCGTGAATTGTCAGTGTGGCTGCTGAGATGCATATGATCAAGGCTTTTGTTGAAAAGCAGAGCCTTGTGGTTGATGATCAAAGCACGGCTTTAAATAGCATAGCTTTGTGTATAGCATTAATTCGCGAGCCTCACACCTCGGTATGAGTCAAAAACGGGATCAGAGACACAGGGAAGATATGGCGTTTCCTTCTAGCTATGGGTGGTGTCATGGTATGGAGCCCAGACATTTATTTATTTTTACTTATGTGGATGATGGATTGCGAGGCGCCTTGACGGTTACTACGGAGCCGATGGATAGGTCCGATAGGACTGGGAAATGTGTGTTCAGGAATTACCAATCCTCAAATGTAAGAGAGGACAGACCCTACCGGGACCAAGGGTTGCCCAGAGTGTGTAATCCGGAGACATTTGCTAGAGTGTCTCGAATCGGTGAGGAGCCATATGTGACGACCGCCCATAACCCCCGCACTAAACAAGAGGAATAATGCGCTGAAAGGCGTGCCAAGCTGCTATGGACGATCATCATAGTAAGTGAACACATCGAAACCTGTCGTAGAACTCACAGCGCAAGGATAAAATATAATGGAACATATACAACAGGTGATAGTAATGAGGTATCATATAGCAAACTTTTGAAACTCTTTCAACATCCAGAAAGATTATCCAACTGATATCCAAGTTTGTACATAAGGCCTCACTACAACTCTCAAGCAACTCAAACAGCGGAAACAGAAATACTAGATAGAATAAAACTGGTACGCTAGCCTCCTGCTCGTCATCGCTCAGCTTCCTCGTATCACTAAGCTCCATTACCTGTAACCTGCTACTTAGTCTGCCCATCCACAACCAGATGAACAGCCCAAGGTAATAAGAGGAGACATAAAACCTTGAGTCAGACAATAGTCTTAGTGAGCGATAAAACAGCTAACAAACTTCAACAAGAAAGTATATGAGAATGGGTAAATGAACAACTTATCTACCCACAACACCAGAGAAGAACTCAACCCTATCTTCCTCACATTGGACAGTGATAGCCTTTACACCAAGCATTTCAACCATTAATCCATAGAAACCAGAACAACCATTCAATCATAGAGAACACACATCACATCCAGATTATATAAGTCTCACACAGACAACCCTAATCGAGTTTAACATCCCTCAAGTACTCTCGCCAGAGGCCTAGACCAATATCACTTAAGCACTCAAAGGACATCTCCCTCGACTTTGGATAATCTATGTGAGATAGTACAAACAGAACAACCAATCATCCATGACTGACTCTGGCTATCACCACCAATCCTGCTTCGAAACCATCATTATCGTATGACGGCCAACCTTGCCATATGTCAAGGGCTAATGGTAACCCCAGTTCTAGCATGGACTCCATATGTCCAACCTTGACAACTAGGCCTTTCAACGATACCCAAGGTACTCGACCTACAACCGGTCTTTCGGGCCTTTCAACGATACCCGGCGTACCCCTGCTTTGAGCCTGCTAGAACTTACGACAATGATGACCTCTCGGCCTTCGCATCTCTAATCGTCCAACCTTGACGATGTTTCATAGCTCAAGCAACCTTCTCGAGCAGCCATTATCCACCAACTCACGACCTTTGAGTTGTCTCCGCATTCGTTGTTCCACCTTGATCAACGAACACATTCATCACTTCGAGTTTTCCTACTTGAATCACTTCGAGTTTTCCTACTTGGTTCGTACCCGAGTCGTACCCGAAAACGTACTTTTTCAGAAAACGACCCTGCCAAAACCGACCAGAACCTTGCTCCAGAATGACCAGCCAAAAACCGACCAGCCTTGCTCCAGAACGACCCGCCAAAAACCGACCAGCCTTGCTCCAGAACGACCCGCCTCCATGCAGCTTTGGATCGACTCGACCTCCTTGGGACCGACCAGCTTTGGATCGACCCCGTCAAGACCGACCAGATTTTGCTCCACCTGACCGACCAGCTCCTCCAGAGCGACCAGGATTTGCTTCCAGTAAAAACCAACCAGAATGCCACCATCTGAAACCGACCAGAATGCCACCATCTGAAATCAACTAGAAACACTTCTGCTCCTTCTGGACCGACCAGAAACACTTCTGCTCCTTCTGGACCGACCAGCTTAAACCGACCAGCTCCCTGACTTGCTTCCCAAGCCATACTATGACCGACCACCTCATTCCAGACCGACCCGACCAACTCCAGGACGACCAGAAACCCGCACATCTCCAATTCGACTCCGATTTCGACCAAAACTTCGCCAAACGACGAATCCGACGAAACCAGCTTATCCGATTCATCCAAACGCAATCACAAACATGTTATGCAACCAACAATATCATCAATCTAACAATTTCCATCAAAACACTTAAATTTCCCAAAACATGATAAGTGAATCATATGAACATAAAAACGGATCTAACTTGCATAATCTTGAGAAAAATCATAAAATTATCCATTTAGATTATCTAGATCAGATCCTAAGGTGATTCATATATAAAATGGACTTAGCATGGTGTGGATCTAAGGAAAATAACATGGAAATGATGAAATTAACATCCTAAAACCCATATACTTGCATGAATCCGAATGAGAGATGTAAATCACTCACCAATTATCCAAATCTAAGCAAAAGCAATGAAAACGCAATCCGGACAGCGAACACTTAGAATCAAACTCTTCAATCCGATGAATTCGCCCTTGAGACGATGTAGATCTTCGATTTCCCTCCTTGGATTTTGGAATTTTAATGGTGGAAAGATGTTAGAGGAAGAAGGAGATCAAAGCCTCCCCATAGGAGAATGGAAAATGCCAACCTTTCTCCATACCGCTTACCCCCTATTTATAGTCTCCACCCACCCTCTAATGGGCCTTCTCCAAATCAGCCCATTAGCCTTCCAAAACTTGAACAGCCAACTGAAAAACCTTAAAACAGCGATTTCTCCCAAACCGCTGAACCAAATCCTTAATGTAACCACTCTACGGAAAGGGAATCATCAATTCCTTTCCAATGGCACAGGTCTCACCCTCTGATTCGACTTGAGTCAAAAGTTATGCCCAGTACAAGACTGACAGGGGCAAAATGGTCACAAACAAAATCGGTAAAATTTATGGACATGTCTCACATCCCCATAAGCAACATACTAAAAGATAAGAATGATCCAACCCTCAGGGAATAAAATAAAATTATTTTATGATCTTCCGATACATAAAATGCGGGCTGTTACACCATCCCTTGCCTCGACTCATAGATAAAATCCAATTTCCAATACGTGTCACTTCGGTTTTAGTTGTAGAACCTAGTATGGTGACATAGTAGCATGGGATACTATGCCGTCTATGATTGATACATTTATATTTGAAGTGATTTTGACACAATATACATATAATAATATCAAAATGATTTGTTTTAAACGTACCAAGCATGTTTGGCTATTATAAGAGAAAACTCTATCCTCCGGCTTGCGTTGCATTGTGTGATGGGACCTGAGTCTTATAATAACTTCATTTTTCGAAAATGTGTTGCGCTATTTGTTTTATGCACTGGCATTCTTGGGAGTAAACCCGTTCCGTGTTATACGATGTGGTCCCTTGATTTACCCAATTTTAATGTAAAGTTTAAAATAACTGTTTTAGTTCTCACACCAGTCACATGACTGACCTAGAGTTTATTGTTTTAACCTAAACTCCGGATGCCCCTATTTTCCACACGGGTAGCTAGTAGTTTTGGTTTTGCATATTATTCCTTTTCTCAGGATCCTAGATTTACAACTGGAGCTATATTCGGAACGTTCTGCATCCGTGTATATCTTTCAGTTGTGTTATGTACTATTTTTCCGCTGCTTTGTATTTTAATCTCTGATATTTTTCTGATGTATGTTATTTATTCATACTCTGTTATATTCTTTTACTCTGATGTAATTGTTGTAATAAGCAATGAAATGTTCTTCTGTTTGTGTTCTGATTTGTCGTGTTCTCCACTCAATCCGGGCTTTCCCTTACGGGGAGGTTTGGGTCATTTCGTGGTATCGAAGCTTTGGTTTGCAGAGCTTGAGAACAAGACATATTAGAGCCGAATGAAAGAATTCATCGGAGATTGGATTAGTAATATCCAATGAGAATGACTCATTAGAGATGGGATCAGTAGTATCCTCGAGTGAGTTTCAAAGAGTGTTATTTTTAAAATAAAAATGAAAACAAATTGTGTTTTGAAAATTTAAACCCTATTATACGTATTTGAGCATTTTATTTTATATTGAATTTGGACAATCGAGTATAAAAATATTTTGCATATACGCGTCATGAACGTATATTCGAAGTCTCAAATATACTGGATAGATATAGAATCATGCTCTAGTCGCCCGGAGATAATTCTGATGATAGCGATCACATCATCAGTATTTATGTTCGAGAGTTTCGAAAGTGGGATATCTATATATTTCCAATTGACTGGTGTGAGAACCAAAATATAGTTAGAATTATTATTGTGATTTGGCATCAAAAAGATGATTTTTGAATATATTAAAGTTATGTACTTGAAAATTTAAGTCAACTAATTGATTGATGGCTGTGTTGTTTGATAATTAGTGTGACTAATTAAAAATATTGGACTGATAAAAGTATAAAACCAATAAGAGAATGTAAGGAAATTTAGCTAAATCGAATCAAATATTGAATTGAACTGAAAGTTTGTTAGAATTGCATATATGTACATGTATATACATTGAACATGTCATAGCATGGAAGCTAAGAAGAGGAATAAAATTGTATGCCCGACAAATAGGTACATGTTTATTGTATTTATTGGGTTTTGATGATTTTATGAGCTGATTGGCTAGCCGCTTGGCTTTTTCTTTTTCTTTTGGATTGATGAGGGCCCTGTGAGGCTAGTTATGGTTTTAAAGGTCTCCCCGTACAAAGGAGGTTATGGCGAATTTTTTCAAAAATTTAAGGTGTTAGCCAAATTTTTGAAGAATTTGGAAATTCTTAGAAACAGAAAAGTTGAGGAATGAAAGCCAAAATGAAAGTTGAGTTGGTTAGTTAAACAACTTTCAGCTCCGTTCCTTTTCGGAGACGAAAAGATATTAAGTAGGGGAGATTGTAGCAATCCGAATTTTCAAAACCAACTTAAAATTTTCATTTTAGCAATTTTAAATGATTTTGAACATTTAAAATAATTTATTTTAAATAATAACGATAAAATTTATTTTAATCGAGGTTAGAATGAATAAATTTATTTTAATTATAAAACAAACTTGAAATGGCGCGGTAGTTTGAAAATTCGATTTCAAATTTCAAATGAATGTACAGGATTCAAAATAAATTGGATTTAGTAAAACCAGAAATATTTGAATCTGTTTAATATCTTTCTATCGAAGTTAAGAAACTTAGATTTCACAATGAGAATTGAAAGCTATGACCAGTTTAAAATTTAAAATAGTCGTTATGGAATATTTATATATTTTTATATAATATATACCCCTTAAAAATAGCCATTTTGCAAACGACCTCCATTTTCGACGAAACCACTTTTTTTGGATCCGAAGTGTCAAATTATTACTAGATTCTAGATTCATGATTTTTGAAATTGATATGTGAGCGTGGTGAAATTAAATGCATTTGGTAATTTCAGTTTGAATTTAATCGACTGGAAAATGACCATTTTTCAAACGGTCTCCAAATTCAACGAAATTAGTTTTGCTAGGACCGTATCATCAAAACATAGCTAGATTTATTTTTCTGAAATTTTTGGAGTCAACATGTGGTCCCGGTAAATTAAAATTTATGCTAAAATTAATTTTGAATGTTAAATTAATTTACATTTTAATTTAAAGAAAAAGTGATCGAAATAGTCGAATTGGCTTATGGACATATCTTATTGCGTTCTGAATGGGGGTAGTTAGCTAGGAGCGACAGCCATTGGGTTCGATTTGGACTTCAAATAAAAATCTATGTTTTTGGAAATTAAAAGAATTAAATAAAATAAATATATATATTATACCCCCTATTTTTTCTCCTTCATTCCACTCACGAGATTTAGGCCTGTAAACGGATGCAAACGGATGCGGATAGTGCTGTATCCGTATTCGTATCCTTATCCAAAAATAAAAATCCGTATCCGAATCCGTATCCGGCGGATACCTACTAAATAATATCCGTATCCGCGAATATTTTCGGATATCCGAAAATATCCGTATCCGGCTTAACAAATACGGATATTTCCGGATATCCAAAAATATCCGAATCCGAACTAAATTTTTTGAAATAATACATAAATGATAAAACATACCAACTTAACAATAGTTCATTCAACCGCATAAAATTCAATCAATAATATTTCATCATATTATCCATACGATGATCTAAACACATATAAATTAAAGCAAATGCATATAAAACAATTCCATATAATTCATACACTGATTCAAACACACATACTAAAGTACATACAATACAAGTTAAAACAAATACCATAATTCATCTTAATAAATACTAGCACATAAACAAATTAAAGCACGACAATCTTTCTTTATGAAATGGTTGAAGCTTCCAAAAAAGAACCTGCACAAGAGGCACAAAATCAATCATATAAAGTATAATCTAAAATGACCAAGACCAATCATTTAAGTTAATACAACCTGAATTTGCTGTGCAACAGCAACTTCAAGTTGCTGTGCAACAAACAGCAACTTCAAGTTGCTTAAGCAACTTGAAGTTGCTGTTTGTTGCACAGCTAAGTTGCTGTGCAACAAACAACAGCAGCTAGAAGCTGCTGTGGCACAGCAGCTTGTAGCTGCTGCGGCACAGCAGCTTGTAGCTGCTGCGGCACAACAGCTAGAAGCTGCTGCGGCACAACAGCTTCAAGCTGCTGCTGTGCCACAGCAGCTTGTGCTGCTGTTGCGCAGCAGCTTCAAGCTGCTGTTGCGCAACAGCTTGTGCTGCTGTTGCGTAGCAGCTACAAGCTGCTTGCGCCGCAGCAGCTTGTAGCTGCTTGCGCCGCAACACCTTGTAGCTACTTACGCCACAACAGCTTCAAGCTGCTTGCCCAGCAGCAGCTAGAATTTATCGTAATCGGCCATAGGACCCCTACAAATCATTGCTGAACACAAAAAAAACAAAGAAAATTACTATTAACAAAGAAAAACAAAATAACTTCAATTTATTTAAAGGTAGCAATACTGAGTAAATTACTATTAACAAAGAAAAACAAAATAACTATAAGCATGACTTACCAAACCCTCTAGTGCGAAGCATGTCTATAGCGTAACCATAACATCATCAACAAACTCAACATTGTGACCTACTAAAAGGAATACAAAAGAATTATATAATATATGGGATGATTATTGTATTGAAAACATGTAGAAAAATATAATAGTTTTACCAATATCGGATGGCAACCAATCCTTTACACAACTCAAAGCTTCAACAATATCCGAAGATAAAGAAGATCTACTCTCGGAAATCAATCTACCTCCACTACTAAATGATGATTCGGATGCTACGGTTGACATCGGAACGGCTAAGATATCACGAGCCATCCTTGCAAGAATTGGAGAAGTTGGACCATTGGTTTTCCACCACATCAAAATATCAAAATTGTCCTCATCTTCACCCATTGGTAACAATTCATCTTCTAAATATTTATCAAGTTCCGTTTTTAAAGCTTGTGAGATACCAACTTTTTTGTCATGATAGTTCCTATATTCTAAATCCATTTTTGATTTCTTCTTAGAAGGAGGATTAGAATCAAACGTATCACACGAAGAATTGATAGATTGCCCCTTAGAGGATGCACATTCCATTTCATATATAGAAAATAAAGATTTCAAAGCGTCACGAATTTTTGCAACATAAACTTGTGCATGTTCCCCATAAACCCTATCGAAGAAAAATTCAATAAAAGTCATTCTATAACGGGGATCTAAAACCATACCGATACTCATCATTAGATTGCAAGTGCTCCAATACTTGTCAAACTTGATTCTCATCTTTTGGGCCATAGATTGAATATAGTCATGCTCATGTAGCTCCCAACTTAAAATGCTTTCATAAACATCACAAATGCTTTTAAAATATAAATTAGCCGTAGGATATTTAACTCCCGAAAATTTAAGTGTAACTTCATAAAATAATTTCAAACAATCACATATTTCTTTTCCTATTTCCCATTCTTTGTTTGATGGCAACCATTTGTAATCGTGGGTTAAATCAACCAATCTTTCAAATGCCGGACGCACTTCAAGAGCACTTTCAAGCATTAAATATGTTGAATTCCAACGTGTTTGAACATCATAAGACACTCCTTTCCCAACCAATCGAGTTTGAGCCAATGCATTTTCCCAATTTTGCTTTCTAATTTGCGACGATTTTGTATAATTCATGCTTTCTCTAATTTTTTCAATAAGACATTGCACCATTTTTAGTCCATCTTGAACAATCAAATTTAGTACGTGTGTGCAACAACGCATATGAAATAACTCACCACTAAGAGGCAACACATTTTTACCAATCAACCATTCTTTTAAATATCTTATCATTACATCATTATTTGATGCATTATCAACCGTAATTGCAAATAACTTCTTATCAATATTCCATTGCAATACTTTTGATTTAAGAGAAGCGCTAAGTGTGGACCCGGTGCGAGGAGGAGGCAAATTATAATAAGCAATGACTTTTTTTTGCAACTTCCAATCATCATCGATAAAATGACAAGTTATGCAACAATAACCTATGTTTTGGTGTTCGGAGGTCCACAAATCTGTAATGAGGCTAACACGGGATGACAAACAATCAAACATCTCTTGTAGTTTACCTCTCATCTCATTAAAGAGTTTTAAAACATCAGATCGAACTGTATTTCTAGAAAAGAACTTAACGGATGGATTAATACTTTTAATATACTCTTGAAAATATGCATGTTCAGTCATGTTAAATGGATAATCATGCTTAGCAACCATACGTGCAAAACACATTCGGCTTCTATGTTGATCAAACTTCCAATTCGTTAATTTAATTGGCTTGTTGGGAGAAATTTTGGTAGTCAACATTTGTTGTCCGGATATTCTTAGATAATTGGGTTTTTTTGGACATGTTTTTAGATGATTTTTCAAGTGGGTTGTTCCCTTTGTAGTAGCTCCATCAAATAATCTAGAACAATGTTTACAAGTGGCTTTAATAGCACCATCCACTACTTCCCTAATAAAATCTTTCCATACATCCGATTTCAAAATTCTTGTATTAGAGGGTGCGGATTTGTCTGGATCGATAGACTGATTTTCAGATACTTGTGTGATTGGCAAACTAGAATCTGTAACTGTGTTTGAAGTATTTCGATTCTCTTCAACGACTATGTCATAGCCACAAACATCCTTATTACTACAGATTGATGAGGTGTTCACCATTGTCAAAATTCTACAATGTTAAATAAAATAAACTTATTGAAATAGCTATATAAGTGCTCTAATAATAAAATTAAAAAAAATGTTATATCATGCAAAAACCTACATGATATTTGCTGGAAAAAAAAATGAATATTAGCATGCAGTAATTCAAAAGTTGATGTTGAATCAAAACTCTACAAAGTCATGACATATGCACTAAATCAAAATACATAAATGTCAACCAATTTGTGGATTTTGAGCGGAGTAATGATTCAGACCTGCTCGATTTACAACTGAACATAAAAATCAATATTGCATTTTGGGAAGAAAGATTTACAACTGAACATAGATAATATATTAATATATGTAACAAAGTAAGAAGGTACTTTACACTTTCACTGCATAACTTCTCCAAGTTTTTTTTACTTGAACCACTTTCAAAAACATACTTCACATTTGAATCAATTTTTTAAATTATTTTTAAAAAGCCGATCATTTTCTACTTCAACACTAGTTCCAGTGCTTGGCGGTATGATGCTCTGGACTGAAGTTATAGATGTCATGACTCATGAGTTCGAACCTCATGACATCAAAATGAGTACTTTCAGTGAAATAGAATTTTTTTTTATCTCTTTTGACTATGTAGCTTGTTTTGAAAAATGGTTTAAGTGGGAAAAAACTTTATTAGAAGCTTTTTATTACTAATTTTTGGATGAAATGACTATTCAAACTTCAAAGTAACATCATCTTCCTCAACTGATTGCAGGGGTATGGCAGTAGAAGATCCAAGTCAACCTCATGGCATAAAACTAATGATTACGGACTACCCCTACGCTTCGACGGACATAGATAATATATTAATATATGTAACAAAGTAATGATTCATTGATTCAGACCTGCTCGAGAATAACAGAGCTCGAAGACTGGCATGAACGACGGAGAGGCTGGATATCTAGCAAATCTCGAAGACCGAAGATTGAAGGCACAACGCACAGACGAGAACGACGGATCAGACGAGCTGGAGAATAACAGATGCGGCGTTTTTTTGTTTAGGCAGAAATGAAATTAGGGTTTTACTTTCTACGGATCTGATTGTAAATGGAAGGGGTTAGAGTAACTAGCATTGGATTTCATCCAACGGTTAGGGCTAGGCCCGCTAGGATAAGGACCATGTTATAAACGCTAGTCACTAATTTAAGTGTATTTTGTTACTTGCTTTTTATCCAATTGTTTATAAAATAATAAATTAATATAACCTAAATATAAAATACAAAAATATATATTTTCATAGCGGACGGATAATTATCGGATACGGATATTGCCATATTCTTATCCGTATCCGCTAAGCATTTCAGATATCGGATATCCGTATCCGCTTTTCGGATATCGGATATTTTTCGCACTTTCGGATGCGGATACGGATGGATTTCAGATATTTCGGATATCTGTTGACAGCCCTAACGAGATTAAAAAAAGGGAAAAACGATGGAGCCCCTCCCCCATCGCGATGCACGTCGCCGCTCTACCCCCTATCGCCAGATCCGCCTCCTCCTTCCTCCACCGCGCCACCCCTCTTCCTCCGCCTCCCTCTCTCCTCTTTCCCCCTTCTCTAAAAGAAAACGGTCCCTAATTCCACCGCCATAGGCCCCATAGCCACCACTGCCACCCTCCATCAGCACCCCCACGCCCAGTCAGGTCCGGCGCCACCAACCCCCGCCACCACCTCTGAACATGGACCCCGAAATTGATAAAAATCAAATTTTTATAAATTTAAATGTTTTCAATAAACACCCTGATCTGTTTTAGCCCATATCTCCCAAACCGTGCACTTCTGGCCAAAATTCCACATTACCAAAATCAAAGAGCACGATTTTCTCTTCGATTTGAGTATATGGAAGTCAGATTTTGGAATGCGGAGTTGTTCAGAAAACGCGTCCAAAGTCTGCTGTCCAAATACTGTTTTTTCGCGATTTCTGGCGAAATTCTAATTTCGAAAGAAAGGCCACTAGGCGAAAGTTGTCTGAAATGGCGCGCTTAGGCTAAATAAAAAGACGGTGTGAAGATTGGAGCTCGTTTGCAAATTCTGCGATTAGAACAACAATTCAGAACATCAGAAAAGCAAGGCGGAGTGAATCCCAAAGTGAGGACTCCTTCTCACTCAATTTATTTTACAGTTAAATATATACTAAGATGCGGACAATGCTTAGAAGCCCCCGAAACTATTTATTGTACCAACCATGATTATTTGTTTGGGTTGTATTATGGAAATTTGGTTGTGTTGAAAATTGATTGTATCGTGGTGTATTGAATGTAACTGATTATTGTGTATGGCGCGAGCCAGTATCATGAGAGGGGTAATGTTAGACATTACTCTGGTTTTAATATCACGCCATTATAATGCCGAAATTTTATAAAATAAATATTTGTACATTAAATATATAATTTTTAATGTGTATATGAACTGTATACAATATTCATGTGTTGAAAAAAATGCTTGAACAATAAAAGTATTATTTTTATTGGATATGAACTATAGAAAATAGTAAAGTGTTGAAATAAATATTTTATCGTTAAAAATATAATTTTAAACTATATATGAGCGGCATAAAATTCTCCTGAAATGAAAATGAATATTCATATACAAATCAAACGATTTATTTATGTACACCCATTTAACTGATATTGATTGGGACGATAAATTTTACACATTGCCCAACTGCACAAATAATATTCAATATGTGTTGGTTGAAACCCCACATGGGTATTGGGATGATTTTTGACGTACAGTAATCCCAATTGTTTAGTTGTATGTCAATCGATTGGTTGACAGACTGTATTAAGTGTTAATTATTTATATTTAATGCTTATGCAGTGGCGTAATGCACTCTAGATGATGGATTATTGTTTATTATGGTTGTTGTTTACATGTATTGTATGAAATCCATATAACTAACATTATATGGTAATTGATTGTGTCTGATTCCAATTCAGAAAGAACGAATATTTTAAAATAGAGAATATTTTAAAATAATATTCAGTAAAGGATTAAAATATGATTTTGATGTCCAATTTGGGATGGACACGAAAATATTGAAATATGTGAAGCCGTGTTGATTAGATCTGCGTCATTTTGACATGAACTATATATGTATCGATTTTATTCAATTTTATAATGAATATCGAAAAGTAAGTGATTTCAAAATCAGATATTTGAAAATATTATCATTTAAATATTATAATGATAAGGAGTATTCAATTTTGATATAAAATTGAAATGAAAGTGGAAACCGTTTTAAAATGAATTAATAAACGATTTATAAAATATGTTTTAAATGGAAATCGATGAAAAATATATAATATATATTATATATATTTAATGGCCTGAATAGAACGTGTCATGTCGCGACCGTTTGCGAATTTTGACCATTGACTTCGAATTGACATTACGGGAGATTCGACCGTTAGATTCTCCTATACCGGAACCATTGGGTTCGTATCGAAAAGAGTTTTCCAACGAATATAAGAGATTTGAAATCTAACTGTTGGATTTGGAATTATGTCCAAATTAAATTTGGAAAAGGTCGATGTAAGTGCAGTTTAATGACCATTTATGGAAATCGACTGAAAGGGCTTTAATAAAATTATTAAAAATATTAATAGTTTGTGTAAAATCATAATAAATGGTTTGGAAAGAATTGGGATGAAAAAATCCACGTTTGAAATGATAAAAATACATTTTTATCAAAATGAACTAATTATTAACTAGATTTGAAATCCAATAATTTTTAAATAAATAAATTGGATTTATAAAGGGTTTTCATAAAACTAGAAATTTTCAATATATAAATTGGAATGGATTTAGAAATCATCTCCGGAATATTTCGATATTAGATTCCGTAACTATACGGATATTGTGGAGAAATTTGGAAAATAGATATATATCGTTATTCCCCATACAATATATGTTGGTTTCAGAATTTGATATTGAATATAAGCCGATATAATTTCTATTCAGAGCCATATATTTACTATCGAATTGGATTTTGGGTTTTTCATGAATGGTTTCTTCAGTAACACCGTTCTTAAACCCGTTTGAAAAGAATAAATCTTTTAGTTAAGATTATTAGAGTTTCCAATTATATTTAGTAATTGGAATAAAAGGAATGTGAATTGGGTTTATCATGTACTGTGTTTTAAACGACATCCGTTCTATGACCCAAATTAACAGTGAAATGTGATTTGGAATTTATAAATCTTTTTATTAAGATTTAATGGAAATTTTCCGAAGTAAAGTTTTCCAATTTAATTTATTAAATTGGAATTGAATGGAATTCGATTTGGTAATAATCGAAGTGAGCTTTTGTGGAGGAAGACTATTAATATATATGAAATTTAAAAGGCTTTATCGTTATTCCATTTATATTATTAGTCGGATACGGAAATTGATATCGATTATATATTGATCTGTTTTTCTGTGAAGATTCCATAATTAATGGAATGTGATTTTGGGTTTATCGTGAACTGTATTTTAAATGACATTAGTTCTTTAACCTAGTTAAAGACAGGATTTCATGTTTAACATTGTATTTCGAACTGTATTGTTGATCTCTACTAAATATATATCTTTTTGGTGGCGGAGAATTTATTCTCTTGCTTAACACCCTTCTCTGAAATGTACGAGCTTAGAAGTTATATACTGGTAGAAATCAGAGGTATGGTGTAGATTATCAATGTGGCATGTTTGTGTTTCCAAAGTTAAATAATCGTTAAATAATGATTATTGGAAGATTAAAACTAAATGGAGTTTTAATGAATCTTTAATTAGATTGAAATGAGAATGTGATAATTTAAATTATCAAATTTGGGAAATGATCGAGGAAGGAGTATCACTAGTTTTACTACATGTGATAGTTAAATCTTTAATTAGGTTTGAATATGAAATGGTTATTAATTTTACCGATAATACCATGGTGTTAGATGTGGAGTATTCAAGTTTTGCTCCATGGGTTGAATATGTTGGGATTGGGAAATAAAATAAATGATTTTTTCGGTAAGGTTCGCTAATCCCTACTAGTTTAGAAAACCTTAATTTAGTTTAGATTGCTAAAAGAATATTTGAATAAATGAATATTTTTGGATTAGAATGAGGCATATGTTGTGTTTTATAGCACTTGATTACAAGATACGTGAATTATTCAGAAAGGCCGGGTTTATACCCATTCTGAATAATTGATTCGACAATATGTCGACGATGACAACGGTGGTTGAAGATCGGAGTTTTTCACATCGTTTGGATGATTAGTGATGTTTTGATTGGGCTGTACACCCAAGACAAGGTAATAAGTGGGAGATCGCCCAGATGTACTGAATATGTGAGGACCTCTCTCCTGTATTGGACATATGGGACGAGGGATAAGGTGCCTCTGGTTTCGTTCAGACCCAGAACGAACTAATAAATGGATGTGTGTCTGACATTGGATTTTATTCTATGTTAATTGATCTCTATTAGATATATATCTGTTTGGTGGCGGAAAATTTATTCTCTTGCTTAACCCCCTTCTATTTGATGTACGAGCTTAGAGGTTATATATCGATAGACATCAGTTGCATGGCGTGAATTGTCAGTGTGACATGCTGAGATGCAAATGATCAAGGCTTTTGTTGAAAAGCAAAGCCTTGTGGTTAATGATCAAAGCATGACTTTAAATAGCATAGCTTTGTATATAACATTAATTCGCGAGCCTCACACCTCGATATGAGTCAAAAATGGGATTAGGGTTGCAGGGCGGACATGACGTTTCCTTCTAGCTATGCATGGTGTCACGGTATAGAGCCCAAACATTTATTTATTTTTACCTATGTGGATGATGGATTGCGAGGTGCCTCGGATATATCGGTTACTACAGAGCCGATGGATATGTCCGATAGAAACGTGTGTTCAGGGATTGCCAATTCTCGAACGTAAGATAGGACAGATGTAACACCCCATAATTTGAACATAAAAATTCACAAATTAAAGTATATTTAATTAAGTGAAATGGGTTGCGCAGAGAGATATATATATATTGATATATATATATATATAATTGAAAATTAAATAAATAAATATGCAAAAATGTTCAAAACAGCGAATTAAGAGAGGGGAATAACCGAACCGGCCGATTTTTGAGGTCGACCCAAGCCCGCTGGGTCGACTAGGGGTTAATCTAGGGTTTTTGGCTGTCAACCCGTGGGCCGATTCGCTCAAATGCAGATTTTGCATTTGAATGGTTCTCATGGTTCAGCTTTAATCTAAAGGCCCTAGATGGTTCCTACACTTGACTTCTTCCCCAAGACATGCTTTATGGCTTGGATTGAATCTAGGGTTAATCCTATGGCTAATACTATCCTAATCCTCTATAAAAAGACCCCTAAACCTAGCCTAAATCACCATTATTCAATCCTATAACTAAACTATGTCAAATTTGTTCCTCTCATGGCCTCCACTCTCATGCTAAAATTCCTAAGCCTATTTCTATGAGAGATTTTGAGTTCATACAAGTGCTTTCAAACTTGTATGAGTGTTCTTAGTTTGCATTCAAGTCAAGTTGCAACATTTCTATTTCAAAGCAAGGATTTTTATTGATTTGGCGCAAGGGTTTTTCAATTGGGGCTTTCATATTTTGGTGCTTGCATAAGGGCTTCGTCTCAATCTTTATAATAAATATTCATTTGTGTCTTCATAGCGTAGTAAGCCCTTTTCTACTTTCTTTTTATTGAACTCTAAAGTTAAATGAATGATGCAAGTTTGGGGTTGACCATTATATGCAAGTTTGGTTGATCATTATATGCAAGTTTGGTTGATCATTATATGCAAGTTTGGATGATCATTATGCAAGTTGGTTTAATCATTATGTATGACACATGTTGCTATTTTATGCATGTTTGGGTTGATCATGTTATCATGTTACGCAAGTTAAACTTGATGTTGTGAGCATAAAGCTCCAACCTTTATATTAAAGTTTGCATTTGGCAACATGAAAGTTATCATATCCCTTATGATAACTTGCATGTGAGGCTAAATGCGAACTTCTAGCAACTTCTACATGTCATTTATCACCATGTATCACTCATATGCTAAGTTTGGTTTTATGCATACTTTTGAAGCCTAACAATTCAATATGCAAGTATATGAACATATGTACATCTCATATGACATCATGATAAACTTGTGGCTTCAACACCTTTTTGTCATGATTATGCCAAGTTCCCTATTTTACCCTTTATGCGTTGTTGCGATTATGTAAACGATGGGTTTACGTTGGGGTTGGGTAAAATTATGACATGAACATGATTTTTATAACATAACGTGATATGTTAACTTGTAATTATGTTTTGGAAACATAATGGACATGACACTTAGAAAATATGAGTGTGGCCAACTCGAGGTTGGGTTGAGTTTGTAGCATAAATCTATCCGGACCCGCCCGGCTTAACTAGTGGCTACAAACAATAGGACCCAATGTGAGAAGTTGGTCATGTTGTGCTCGAACCCGAGGTTAGACCAAGTTGTGGTGTAAAGCTACCCGGACCCGCCCGGCTTAACTAGTAACCACAACAAGGTCTAATGTGAGAGGTTAAAGCACGTTAAGTTAATTAATGCCTCCTGATTAGGGTTAAGTCATGGTCCACTTAATACTTAATCAATTCGGGCTGGATGGGTTAATCGGGGTTAAGTCATGAACCTTGGATACACTTAACCAATTTAATCCACGTTTGGATCGGGTTAACCACATTTAACCCGTTAAGGAAACCCTAGTTGCATGGTCCTTTGCAGCAGTAACCCTCTTGATAGTATCATAAGACCCTAGGACTAGGCTAGGGTGGGGCATGATTACTGGGCTGACATGTAAGCGACCAAAACGACGGCTGTGTAGGTACGCCAGTGTAGGTCCAGGCGGACTATGATCGTGCACATATTCCGGCATTGGAGAATCAGGCACGGGTACCAGTAGATCTAGGCTGTGCATACTTGATTGGTGTCCGAGGTCTACACCCTAGTACTTGATACACCCTGGGGTGGATCTAGCACAGTTAGCTACATTTCATGTTTGGGTCGTATGACACTGACACTTGACGAGTTAGGCTTATAGGGAGCCGATCAACTAGACCGTGTAGTTGGACCTTGATTTAGGTCACCTCATGATATTGGGCCAAGCTTGGGCCAAGGGATCAATTCTTGTTTTTACTTGACATGTTAGAATGCTAGTACACCCATGGTGCAAAACTTAACCTTAATTATGTGATGACACCTTTATCTATCTTGTTAGTTAATCATCATGCCAGTATGTTGTTATTCTTATGTTCATCTCAGCTTCTCATGCCAGTTAACTTTACTAGTTCATAGACAAATAGCAGTAGGCCTTACCAGTCTTTTTGACTGACCTGTTTTCTTTCGCCTCTTTTCTTCCGTTTCCCCCCCCTCAGGTTCTCAGGGTGGGAACATTGGAGCTTAGCTTGGATCTTTACAGCTTGCTTACTGGATTTGCTCATGTACGGTTTTGGACATTGAGCTAGCTATGGTTTATCACTTCATTTTGGGAATAGTACTTTATGTATTTCAGTTTTTCAGTTTATGCTTTTATCTAGACTTTGTTGTTGGAAAATAATGACCAAGTACTTTGTTGTAACATGACTATGGTTTTGAAATGCTAAGTTTTATCCGCTGCTTTTCTACTCTGTTTTACTTATATGTTCTGTCTTGTGATATCTGCATGCATGTTTACCTTGTTTAACGCCCCTCCAAAGCTAATGTCCTTGCAAGAGTGGCATTGGCGGAGGTGGGGTGTTACATTTGGTATCAGAGCATAAGGTTTACAAGACTTGAGCAAAAGTGTTTTTAAAACTTACCTTTTGAAAAACTATTTTCAAAACCAATTAAGTATTTTCCAAGAAGAGTCTAGTTATTTTAAAAAGGCTATTCCCCAAAAGCCATAGCACTATCCTTCGTTTCTTCATTTTGAATCTATCTTTTTCTTCGTTTTAGTATGGCCGATCGCTTTAACATCCCGGAAGGCGTGCAAGTACCAGTCTGGTTCCGGAGATTTATGGAGGCAAGGGCGAATGAAGCCGGCCCCGCGAACATTCCTCCTCCTTCCCCGGTCGCTAACATCTCTCCTCCTCCCGTAGCTGAGGTTCCTCCTCACCCTCAGCATCCGCAAGAGGATTTTGCAAAGCTTTGCAAAGATTTTAAGCGATGGGTTGCAAGAATTTTGTCGGAACGGAGACATCTATGGAGGCAAGAAACTGGTTAAAGGAAACTAAAGACCTCTTTGCTATCTTTGATGTGGAAGATCGTAAGAAAGTTCTGTTGGCGGTATGGCTATTGAAAGGGGAAGCTGCTTATTGGTGGGTAGTCACCACCACTACTAGACCAATTGAGACTTGGGATGACTTTAGGAGAAGGTTTGGACTAAAGTTTCTATCATCGACAGAAGAGAACCTTCAGATGGAAAGGTTCCTATTTCTAAAGCAAGGGGACATGACAGTTAGGGAATACGTGGATATGTTTAATCAACTTGCTCAGTTCGCTCTAAAATTGGTTAACACAGCTCGGAAGAAGGCCCTACACTTTTCTCTAGGATTGAATGAGCCATTGCGCGGTTTGGCCATGTCTCATATACCCCTGGGGGCGACCTTCGAGAGTTTGGTGAATATGGCCCTACTTCAAGAGGATGATACCGAGAAAAGAGACAAGAACAACAAGAAGGGGAACAAGGGCAACAACAATCGCAATGACAACAAGACCAGGGAAACAAGGAAGTGCAAGTTCTGTCGGATCGTTGGGCACATAGCCAAAGATTGCAGGAAGAGGAAGTTAGGCGAGTGTTTCCATTGCGGAGAATCTGGACATTTTAGCAAGGATTGCCCCAAGAAGCAAGGACAAGGGCAAGAACGAACTCAGCGAGTAGGACCCTCTGGAGGGCAGTTGCAGGCTCTCCTCACTCTTCCAGCTTTTGGCCGAGGTAGTGTTTCTGTAAAAAGTCATGTTTACATTTCTGATTTCCCTGTCCATACCTTATTTGATTCTGTCACATCGCATAGTTTTATTTCTGATCTTATTGAAAGTTTTGCACCTAAGTACTAGTCTAGTTGAGGTCCCGTTAGTGTTTCAAATCCAATTGGGGGTTCCGCCCATCTACCTGTGATTTGTGTGGATTTGAAAATCTCTATCTTGAGCATAGAATTCATGTGTAATGTTTAGGCTCTCGGGTTTATGGGATACGGGTTGATTTTGGGTGTGGATTGGTTGTCCAGTTATGGAGCCGTTCTTGACTGTAAGCATAGGGTGGTGAGGCTCATGACTCGCCTCGGTAATACCCTAGAAATTTCTTGTAACCCTAGAGATCCCGTCATGTTATGCTATCTTGAATCTCTCGACTCATCCATCGATGATCTGCAATCTATAAGGGTGGTCCGAGACTATCCTGATGTCTTTGAAGAAGTTAAGGGGTTACCCCCTAAACGAGAGATAGATTTTCGCATTTATCTAGTCGATAATGCCAAGCCAGTATCATTGCCCGTTAGGCACATGGCCCCTCGTGAGAGAAGGCAGCTCAGTAAGCAAATCAAGGAGCTGCTTGAGAAGGGTTTTACTAGACGAAGCATTTCTGAATGGGGTGCTCCGGTGGTATTCGCTACTAAGGCGGATGGTTCGCTTCGTCTATGTGTTGATTATCGAGAGTTGAACAAGCTGACAAAGAAGAATAGGCACCCGTTACCGAGGATTGATGATCTCTTTGACCAGCTTGTAGGTGCTTCTGTTTTCTCTCAGCTCGATCTAGCCACCGGATTCCATCAGCTTAGAGTAGCTAAGGATAGCATTGATAAAACTGCGTTTAGGACTCCGGATGGATTCTTTGAATGGCTTGTCATGCCATTCGGATTGACTAATGCACCCGCCTACTTCGTAGACTTGATGAGTAGGGTGTTCAGGGAGTTCCTCAACAAGTTTGTTGTTGTCTTCGTGGATGATATTCTGATCTTCTCAAAGGACGAGGAAGAACATGCCAGACATCTCAAGGAAGTGATGGATACGCTTAGAGCGCATCAGTTGAAAGCCAAGTTCTCCAAATGTCATTTCTGGAGAAGGGAAGTTCGGTTTCCTGGACATATAGTTTCTAAGCAAGGCATAGCAGTGGATCCCGCGAAAGTGGTTGTGGTTCAAGATTGGAAGACTCCTAGGAATGCGACCGAAGTAAGAAGCTTTCTCGGTTTGGCGGGCTACTATAGGAAGTTCATCAGAGACTTCGCTAAGATTTCGGCCCCTCTCACTAAGTTGACAAAGAAGAACTTAGTCTTTGCATGGGACTTGGAGTGTGAGCTTGCTTTTCAAAAGCTCAAAAGAGCCCTTACCTCAGCTCCAGTTTTGGCATTACCCGATAGTGGTAAGATGTTTACCGTGTACACAGATGCATGTGGCACGGGGTTAGGAGCTGTTCTGATGCAAGAGGGAAGAGTGATATGTTATGGGGGTAGGCAACTTAAAGTTCATGAGAAGAACTATCCCACTCATGATTTGGAGTTAGCGGCGATCGTCTTTACACTCAAATCCTGGCGCCACTATCTTCTAGGCGAAAGGTTTGAGTTGTATACTGATCACAAGTCACTCAAATACCTCTTCTCGCAAAAAGATCTGAATCTAAGGCAGCAAAGGTGGATGGAATTTTTGGCATCTTATGACTTCGAGATAGCTTATACCCCTGGCAAGGGTAATGTTGTGGCGGATGCACTAAGCAGAAGGAGATTGACTTTAAGCCCCTTGTTCATTGAGATGAAGAACTTGGAATTCTTGGCAACCTTTGATTTCACGACGGCTGTTGAGTTGATGACGGGTTCATTAACATCCCTTGAGCTTAGACCCACACTTCTTGATCAAGTTGGGGCTTCGCAGAGGGAAGATCCACAGATAGTCGAAGTTATGGACAAGTTGATTCGGGGTGAGACGTCTAGTCACCTTGCCAGATATACTATTGATGATAAAGGATGGCTAAGGTGTGATGGGAGATTATGTGTTCCTCGGGTGGGAGATTTGGTCCATAGAGTTCTTGAAGAAGCGCATCACTCGAAGATGACTATACATCCGGGAGGAGATAAGATGTATAGAGATATGAAGCGCAGTTTCTTTTGGGATGGAATGAAGAAAGATGTGGCAGAGTATGTTTCAAGGTGCATGGTGTGCCAACAAGTGAAGGCCGAGTCAAAGAAACCAGGTGGGCTATTACATCCATTGGGGGTCCCACAATGGAAGTGGGAGAGAATTTCTATGGATTTTGTGGATGGATTGCCTAGGTCAAGGAGAGGGAACACAAGCATATGGGTCATAGTTGACAGACTTACGAAGAGTGCTCACTTCATCCCAGTAAAGAGCAAGAGGACCGCATCAGGGCTGGCGTCTATTTATCTCCGAGAAATAGTGCGGTTGCATGGAGTTCCTTCTAGCATAGTTAGCGATCGTGACCCGATTTTCACTAGCCAGTTCTGGAACAGTTTGCAAGAAGCGATGGGTACGCGATTGAATTTGAGTACAGCCTATCACCCCCAGACGGATGGCCAAACCGAAAGGGTGAATAGAGTGCTAGAAGATCTCTTGAGGCTTTGTGTTCTCGACTTCGGTGGTACTTGGGAAGACCACCTTCCTCTTGTAGAATTTGCTTATAATAATAGCTATCAAGCCAGCATAGGGATGGCACCATTTGAAGCTTTATATGGGAGGCCGTGTAGGTCACCATCTTGTTGGTGGGAGACAACAGATAAACTTATACTTGGGCCCGATATGATACGAGACACATCCGAGAAAGTTGAATTAGTAAAAAGAAGGATGAAAGCGGCCCAAGATAGACAGAAATCCTATGCTGACAAGCGAAAGGAAGATTTGGAATGCGAAGTGGGAGACATGGTTTTCGTGAAGGTTTCTCCTTTGCGAAATGTGGTACGTTTTGGAGCAGCGGGGAAGCTGGCACCAAGGTTCGTAGGACCCTTCCCTATCATAGAGAGAATTGGAAAGATGACCTATAAGGTGGGATTGCCCGAGAAGCTAGCCGGAGTGCATAATGTCTTTCATGTCTCGCATCTCCGAAAGTGCCTACATAAGTCCGCTGAGGTGGTTGAACCAAGCATTCTTGAAGACATTGAGGTAGAGAAAGAAGCAACCATGAGAAGAGCTCCGATTCGTATCTTGGGAACAGAGATCAAGAAGCTAAGGAATCAAGAGGTCAAGTTGGTGAAAGTTCAGTGGGGTGAAGCCGAAGAAGATGCAACCTAGGAAACCGAGGAGAAGATGCGTGGGCTTTATCCATTTCTTTTTGAGGGTACATTCTCGATCTCTTTTCCAAATTAGCATATCTTTCTTTTTATCCGCGTTTATCTAGTTCATCTTGTTTCGTAGATCTTGTCATGAGAACCTTAGGTAGAAACCCTTGGTTGAAACATGTATTTGAAACATGTTGTGCTTGATGGTTGCAAGTGGTTGCAAGTGTTTGCACGTGGATACTCGTGGATGCATGATACACATTAGGCACTAAGATCGGCTCACACACTTTCATGTTGCATATGCATGCGTGCTTATACTTATTCATGGATGAAACTTGTTGAGCTATCACGTGGATGTTGCATATGGATGAATATTATGTGCACTCATGTAGAGATTATAAATTATGTTAGGAATTTGCATACATATGGACTCATTTCACTAACATATTTTGCATTAAGGAGGTTTACTGTATCAGTAACCGCCTGATTTTTGCATTAGATAAGTACATATACACACACCTTTGCATATGATCATACAACATTAGAATCCTTTAAGGACAATGACTGCACGTGGATGATGTTTTGAGTAGATGGATGATGGATAGTAGGATACGTTCTTCCTAACTTGGAGATTTCGGGGACGAAATCCTTTAAGGAGGGGAGAATGTAACACCCCGTAGTTTGAACATAAAAATTCACAAATTAAAGTATACTTAATTAAGTAAAATGGGTTGCGCAGAGAAATATATATATATTGATATATATATATATATATATATAATTGAAAATTAAATAAATAAATATGCAAAAATGTTCAAAACAGCGAATTGAGAGAGGGGAATAACCGAACCGGCCGATTTTTGAGGTCGACCCGAGCTCGTTGGGTCGACTAGGGGTTAATTCAGGGTGTTTGGCTGTCAACCCGTGGGCCGATTCGCTCAAATGCAGATTTTGCATTTGAATGGTTCTCATGGTTCAGCTTTAATCTAAAGGCCCTAGATGGTTCCTACACTTGACTTCTTCCCCAATACATGCTTTATGGCTTGGATTGAATCTAGGGTTAATCCTATGGCTAATACTATCCTAATCCTCTATATAAAGACCCCTAAACCTAGCCTAAATCACCATTATTCAATCCTACGACTAAACTATGTCAAATTTGTTCCTCTCATAGCCTCCACTCTCATGCTAAAATTCCTAAGCCTATTTCTATGAGAGATTGTGAGTTCATACAAGTGCTTTCAAACTTGTATGAGTGTTCTTAGTTTGAATTCAAGTCAAGTTGCAACATTTCTATTTCAAAGCAAGGATTTTTATTGATTTGGCGCAAGGGTTTTTCAATTGGGGCTTTCATATTTTGGTGCTTGCATAAGGGCTTCGTCTCAATCTTTATAATAAATATTCATTTGTGTCTTCATAACGTAGTAAGCCCTTTTCTACTTTCTTTTTATTGAACTCTAAAGTTAAATGAATGATGCAAGTTTGGGGTTGATCATTATATGCAAGTTTGGTTGATCATTATATGCAAGTTTGGTTGATCATTATATGCAAGTTTGGATGATCATTATGCAAGTTGGTTTAATCATTATGTATGACACATGTTGCTATTTTATGCAAGTTTGGGTTGATCATGTTATCATGTTATGCAAGTTAAACTTGATGTTGTGAGCATAAAGCTCCAAGCTTTATATTAAAGGTTGCATTTGGCAACATGAAAGTTATCATATCCCTTATGATAACTTGCATGTGAGGCTAAATGCGAACTTCTAGCAACTTCTACATGTCATTTATCACCATGTATCACTCATATGCTAAGTTTTGTTTTATGCATGCTTTTGAAGCCTAACAATGCAATATGCAAGTATATGAACATATGTACATCTCATATGACACCATGATAAACTTGTGGCTTCAACACCTTTTTGTCATGATTATGCCAAGTTCCCTATTTTACCCTTTATGCGTTGTTGCGATTATGTAAACGATGGGATTACGTTGGGGTTGGGTAAAATTATGACATGAACATGATTTTTATAACATAACGTGATATGTTAACTTGTAATTATGTTTTGGAAACATAATGGACATGACACTTAGAAAATATGAGTGTGGCCAACTCGAGGTTGGGTTGAGTTTGTAGCATAAATCTACCCGGACCTGCCCGAATTAACTAGTGGCTACAAACAATAGGACCCAATGTGAGAAGTTGGTCATGTTGTGCTCGAACCCGAGGTTAGACCAAGTTGTGGTGTAAAGCTACCCGGACCCGCCCGGCTTAACTAGTAACCACAACAAGGTCTAATGTGAGAGGTTAAAGCACATTAAGTTAATTAATGCCTCCTGATTAGGGTTAAGTCATGGTCCACTTAATACTTAATCAATTTGGGCTGGATGGGTTAATCAGGGTTAAGTCATGAACCTTGGATACACTAAACCAATTTAATCCACGTTTGGATCGGGTTAACCACATTTAACCCGTTAAGGAAACCCTAGTTGCGTGGTCCTTTGCAGTAGTAACCCTCTTGATAGTATCATAAGACCCTAGGACTAGGCTAGGGTGGGGCACGATTACTGGGCTGACATGTAAACGACCAAAACGACGGCTGTGTAGGTACGCCGGTGTAGGTCCAGGCGGACTATGATCGTGCACATAGTCCGGCATTGGAGAATCAGGCACGGGTACCAGTAGATCTAGGCTGTGCTTACTTGATTGGTGCCCGAGGTCTACACCCTATGACTTGATACACCCTGGGGTGGACCTAGAACAGTTAGCTACATTTCATGTTTGGGCCGTATGACACCGACACTTGACGAGTTATGCTTATAGGGAGCCGATCAACTAGACCGTGTAGTTGGACCTTGATTTAGGTCACCTCATGATATTGGGCCAAGCTTGGGCCAAGGGATCAATTCTTGTTTTTACTTGACATGTTAGAATGCTAGTACACCCGTGGTGCAAAACTTAACCTTAATTATGCGATGACACCTTTATCTATCTTGTTAGTTAATCATCATGCCAGTATGTTGTTATCCTTATGTTCATCTCAGCTTCTCATGCCAGTTAACTTTACTAGTTCATAGACAAATAGTAGTAGGCCTTACCAGTCTTTTTGACTGACCTGTTTTCTTTCGCCTCTTTTCTTCCATTTCCCCCCCTCAGGTTCTTAGGGTGGGAACATTGGAGCTTAGCTTGGATCTTTACAGCTTGCTTACTGGATTTGCTCATGTACGGTTTTGGACATTGAGCTAGCTATGGTTTATCACTTCATTTTGGGGATAATACTTTATGTATTTCAGTTTTTCAGTTTATGCTTTTATCTAGACTTTGTTGTTGGAAAATAATGACCAAGTACTTTGTTGTAACATGACTATGGTTTTGAAATGCTAAGTTTTATCCGCTGCTTTACTACTCTGTTTTACTTATATGTTCTGTCTTGTGATATCTGCATGCATGTTTACCTTGTTTAACGCCCCTACAAAGCTAATGTCCTTGCAAGAGTGGCATTGGAGGAGGTGGGGTGTTACAACTGACCCTGCAGGAACCGAGGGTTTCCCAGAGTGTGTAATCCTGAGTCATTTGCTAGAGTGTCTCGAATCGGTGAGGAGTCATCCCTTTCCTCGACTCGTAGATGGAATCCAATTTCCAGTACGTGCCATTTCGGTTTTAGTTATAAAACCTAGTATGGCGACATAGTAGCATGAGATACTATGCCATCTATGATTGATACACTTATATTTGAAGTGATTTTGACACTATGTACGTATAGTAATATCAAAATGATTTGTTTTAAGCGTACCAAACATGTTTGACTATTATAATGAAAAACTCTATCCTCCGGCTTGCGTTGCATTATGTGATGGGACCTGAGTCTTATAATAGCTTCATTTTTCCAAAAAGCATTGCGCTGTTTGTTTTATGCACTTGTATTCTTGGGAGGAAACTGTTCCGTGTTATACGGCGTGGTCTCTTGATTTACCAAATTTTAATGTAAAATTTTAAATAACTATTTTAGTTCTCACACCAGTCACATGACTGACCTGGAGTTTATTGGTTTAACCTAAACTCTGGGTGTCCCTATTTTCCATATTCGCAGTTAGTAGTTTTGGTTTTGCAGATTATTCCTTTTCCCAGGATCCTGGATTTACAGCTGGAGCTATATTTGGAACGCTTTGTATCCGTGTATTTCTTTCTGTTGTGTTATGTATTATTTTTCCGCTGCTTTGTATTTTAATCTCTGATATTTTTCTGATGTATATTATTTATTCATACTCTGTTATATTCTTGTACTCTGATGTAATTATTGTAATAAGCAATGAAGTATTCTTCTGTTTGTGTTCTGATTTGTCGTGCTCTCAACTCAATCTAGGCTTTCCCTTACTGGGGGAAGGGGGTCGGGTCGTTTCATGGTCCGAGCTATATTTTGAAAAAATGCTTTTTATTTCCCGATCCCCTTTCCAGAGCATTGTAGTTTTTGCTGATTGTTGTATCCCTTTGAATGATCTTGAGATTGTAAGATTCATGTAGTGTAAGAACTGAAGTATGCTACACAATTTTGTTATTTCGGTTCTAGGAAGATTTCAATGATCCCCTTTACTGATCTATGTAGTTAGAACTTTCTTGCTCGATACTTCATTTAGTTCTTCTATCACACCCTTGATATATTTCTCCACCATTCTTTTCCTTACTTCATTTAATATATTATTGTATATGTAACGACTTGCAATTTCAAACCATAAAAATCGACATTAATACTTTATGTTATTCACATGTCGAGCATTCAAGTGTCAGAAAGATAGATTGGTAGGGGAAAAAGAAAGAAGATCCATAACATAATCTTATAAAGGAATGAATATTCTATAACATAAAAAATAATCTTTATCAAAAGAGAGAATTTATATAGACAACAATTTAGACAGACATATCAGAATACTAACTAAAAATCAGTCTGGACTGTTATAACAGTCTATCCTCACAAATGCTAATAAATATATGAAGCAGACATAATAACAACACTACGAAAGTATAATAAATTATACGATGGTACAGTTTGGGTCTTCTGCTCCTCTCTTGAAGCTTCAGATTGTTCTATATTTAATTTGCAATATGCTCGTATTATCTAAATATTATAATAAAAATAACACTTGAATAAGTCTGTTAAATCAGCATGAGAAAAGACATATCAATTGGTTTTTTATGTTATAAAGCTCTCTCAAATAAAAGGCATTATAAAACTGCTTCGCACATAAGCACGAATTGGTTTTTATTTTACAATCATCAAACCATGTCATATCAAATTCTAGTGATATTATTATAATGGCTAAGGGCACAATAACAGTGATGCTCGTGCGTATACATCGTAGCAATACCGATATATAATCAAAGTTTAACATGGCACGTTCACTAATTGTGTAAGGTTTCTATGGAGGTGCCTTCAATACTTCGAGAAAAGTCCTACTGCATAAGGATCAGAGCTATCCTTCCAAAGCATTATACCCAGCTAGCCAGGGTACAATAGGAAAAATAAGGTTGCTCTTGTTAAGACCGAATGCATCACCACGACATATGCCAAACATCTAAAAGTATTGCTAGAAAAGAGGTCTAACTGTATGCGTAGGGTTGGCCAACCCTACTGGCCATGTTTTGTATATTTGGTTTTAGTCACCTTTGGTGATGAGGCTACGTTCGACATTTCAGCTGAAGCACAACATACAAAGAAAGATCACAAAATCCCGCTTGGATCCACACCTTAATAGGTTTGAAATCACACACGAATTTACCATATCTCAAACGGTCATGAAATTACACCTTGACTCTCATACCCCAATGGGTCTCGGAATCTAACATGGATACCAACATCCAAAATAATATTGATTATCTCCCATAGAACATGTATATGGCTTTTAGAGTAACCCGATTCGATTCATCTCTCACAAGTACACCGCTATTTACCTGGCGTTTCACAAACCAAATGATTGATTTTCTAGTGAGCTCAATTCCTGTTCTTTTAGAAATAATCAAACAATACACAAGGAACACCTCCTAACCGTTTGAGTGGACGGTTCTCCTTATTATTTTTCCCTAGAAGAGCAAAGAATTTATACATATAGTATAACAACATCGATGGTAACTATACCACATTCTCGTGTTTTCCCTAAATATTTCTTGAGTTGGATCCTTCATAGTTAAGTATGAAAAACGCTCCATACCACTAATTTGAAGGAATTTTCTTTTAGGAAAAGATTTAATAGTCGGTTATTTATCTATCGACAAACATGAAAGCTATCATATCAATCATATATTCAATTCACATGGAAATCATTGAACCTCATTTAATTAATTCTCTTTGTGTACTTCGAAAACATTTCCATGTACTTATCTCGACGATATAAGTATATTTACACACTAGTATACTCTCAATACCAAGGTTCGAGAACTCGGTTTCGGTCTCGGTTTCGACCGTTTGAAAATTTGTTAGTTTCGATGGATTTCATAAATTTCGGTTGTTTCGGTTTTATTTCGGTTTTGGTTCAGATTTCGCTTTTTAGTATTTTGATAATGCAACTTATACCTTTTGGATTCTTTTAATATGAACATTAATGCATGCTTTGGTTACCAAAATCATGCAGGTTTATTTGTCAAGTGTGAAACGGAGAAAGTGACATTTCGGGTACCAAAAACAGGACCCACAACCACAATTGGTAGTTTCAAATTCGAACCCTAAAAATATTTGCTACCTCGCTTTCTCAGAAAAAGCGAACCCTTCGCTTTGTTTTAAAAAAAAAAAACTTTGCTGCCTCACTTTGCAGGAATAGTGAAGTCACAGCTGTTTCCACGATCAAAAAACACACGTTGCTTTCTCGATCAATGATAAAATACGCTGCCTTTCTCAATTAAAAAAAGGACTTCTTCTTCCTCCGCGACTTCTTCTTCTACTGAATCGGAAGAAATCATCGATTCGCTGTTGGATAAACTCGACTTCTTCTTTCGCGACTTCTTCTTTATGTGTGACTTCTTCTCTATGCTCGACTTTGTCTTTGCTGCTTCAAATAAATCAACAAATCCAAGGTATTGCTGTGTCGAAAGTTATGCTTTGTGAATCGTGGAATTCTCCTTGTTGATTTCATTAATTTTATTTTTTTCCTGTGCCCTAAGCCGATCCCGATTTTGAGGGGCGATTTCGGACCGCCATCCACCGAAACCGATTCGGTAACCCCGAAATCTCAGGGTGCCGGACGAGTTCTTGAACCTTGCTCAATACATAGAAAATAAATTCATGTACTTATCCCAACTATATAAATATATTCACAAACTACCATACCTTTTTTTGTCAAGGTCGACGGGGTTGAGTGGACCGCTACCACATTATTAATGCATTGGAGAAAATGGATTTTTTTTTACAAAATATACAAGAAGACATAGGAACACAGTACAGTAGCATAAGAAAACAACAAAAGACACATATATACTTTAGCTTCACAGAAGTCTATGCAATATCCCTGGGTCGAAGGTGAAATTCAGGAGCTTTAGACCATTTCTCACATCAGTTTTAAGACATGTCTTCACTTGCTCATCACTTTTGGCATCAGTTGGGTTGAATATTCTCCAATTTCTCTCCCTCCATATTGGACTAACAAATTTCTTTTTAGAGTATGATATAATATCCTCCTTATGCTCCTTTTTCAACTTGTCTTAGTTTCCAAGTTGTTCCATTCAATAGAACTATTGTGATTTTTTCCGCTCAATATAACAATATACTTCAAGTCATTCCACATTTCAAAGGTAGTATTACATTCAAAATATAGATGCCTAATATTTTCTTGTTGTATACCACACATCACACAAAACTGCTCGACTTCCATCCCTCTGCTAATCATCTTATCTTTGGTTAGGAGTGCTTTATTCAAGACTTTCCAAAGCAGTAAATTCTCCCTTGCACTATTATCCCTGCACCAAATTCTCTTATTCCATTTGCATTTTGACATGTTATAATAACTAGACAAGCCATGGTACAACCTTTTAATTTGAAAAGGATTTTTGTTTTTACACCATTGAGTTATCTGTTCAGAGTTTGCTCCTACCAAAAAGTTGACGTGCATTTTCCATAATTGATTAATGCTAGGAACTGTGGTGACAGGTAGGGTAATAACCTTATCAATAATATATTGCCTTACATTAGTATTTCTACTCAAATCAGTTACCTCTATCTCAATATTTGAAAGTTCTCTACAAATAATTTTGCCATTCTTCAACCAGGGGGTCATACCAAAGCTTCACATCAGCTTCAAGGTTAACTTTGTACGAGAAAAAAGAAGGAAGAATAATGTCTCTTTTTTAAAAATACTCCTCCAAGTCCAATTGAGCTTTTGAGGCTGTTGCATAATCCAAAAGCTCATATTCTTAACAACATGCACGTTCGACCATTGAACCCATACACTATCACTATCGTTTAGGAAACTATCTATATGTTTGACAAAAGCAACTTTATTCCAAATTACCATGTTTACGATGCCAAGGCTACCATTACAAACATGCCATTCAATCATACTAAAGGAAATAGGAGCATCATACTTCCCATCAGGTTTACCCTTCCAAAAGAACTTCATAAAAGCTGATCGTATCATGTTAATCAACTTGGTGGGAAATATTAAAGTCCTAGCCTAGTAAATCTGAATGGAGAACACCATAGATTTGATTAAAGTGAGCCTATCCTCCTGGCTCAACAATCTGCTCGTCCAGAATGACATACATGTAGTAATTTTAGAAAAAAGAGGCAAATACTGTGAAGAGGCAAACTACTATACTTTCCATACTTAGGAAATATAACCATACACGTATCTCAACCGTATAAGTATATTCACAAATCATTAGGGACAATTCCTTAACTCCAAATCATTTTAATGGATTTGAACCAATTTAGTACCAAAAACACGGTTTTCTAAACCTTGGAACAAAACATTTAAATACAAATATCATTTATAAATTACCTTTACATAATATTAATTATAAGGCCGAATTTCTTTATGAAACAATCTACCTATTTTAAACACTTATTTATGTTTATCTAATTATCTTAAGTTATTAATAAATAAGTAATAAATTTAAAAACATCCACTAATAAAATATTTAACCAATTATTTTGCCTTATTAATAAGATAAATGACAAATTTTGAGCCATTGGTAATAAATAATTTACGAACCTTTAAACATCATCAATAATTAAGAATAACTTCTTTTTAAACATTTTTAATAGATAATAATTGATTAATATTTTAAAACCATACTGATAAGATAATTAACTTATCTTATCAAATCAATCATTATGTTTCAAACTTAATTCAAAAACAAATTATTAAATTTTAAAACGTAAGTAAGTTATGTAACTTTATTTTAAACATTATAAATGAAATAATATATAATTTGAAATCAGTTAATGATTGCAATCACCCAAAGGTTATGTCTCTATTATAGATAAACCACAAGTAACTGCAAGCATCAAACCCAAGACGTAGTATATTGGAACTTGATAGATCGATTTTTATAGACTGTGAGCATTAACTCTTCGATCTACGCCATGAAAACACAATAGATCGCAGCTACACAATGGTTGCGTCCTGTCCTAGTGAAACAGTAGTAGTCTATAAGCAATCATTGCTCCCTGAATTATGTTATCTCAATAACACCTACGTCGATTGTAATTACATAATGGTTGCATCTCTCCTAGCAAAACCATAAAGGTAGGTATAATACCCCATAATTTACGTTATTTGATTTCCCGATGGTTTATAATGTTCAGAAGAAATAATAAGAATATATGAATTTAAAATAATATTTAATTAAAGCTCAACGATCACAATGATACTTAAATAAGCAACCATTTATCCAATTCACTTTCTAGTCATAACGCTGATATTTACATAAACTGACATACATATAAATAAATTAACAATTTACAGCTAACATATCATATACCACAATTTATACTAGCAATCACATTTATAATATATCAGAAGGGGATTTATTCTGTACAACAAATGTTGCCAGATAAATTTATCCAACTTGATTAGATGGTGTATATTTGTCCAAATAAGCAACACCAAGCATATACTCAAATTTACACATTGTGTGAAAATAACGTAATTGTTCAATATTATCGATAAATTCTCTCATGATCATTTGTTCAACATATTTGAGAAAAATAAACTCAAAAATATCTATTAGCAATCCGAAATGCAGTATAGTAATCTTAAATCAGATTCAACCAACTTAATATCATTTGAATATGCAAAATCACAATTATAGATCAACTTTAAATAATCAATCAATTTATCAATTAAAACATAAGATCAATAATATGATGATATCAACGTAGTAAACCAACTAACAATTTACTCGATTAAGCAAATAATAAAATTTTAACCTACTTTCTGCTACATTGTTAAATCAAAGAGGTGAGTTATACTCACTATTGTTCCACTTATCGCTTTTGTGCATAGGTTCTTATTAATCACGAAAGTCGTCCGAAATTATTAGAAATTCTATTAAGCTACAAATCTTGTCAATCTAATTCTAAAACATGGATGTTGTCATTATAAATCTAATTTGATGGATCGCGTTGGTTTTGGACCTAAACTGAATGAAATAATAAGTAAAAAGAATCAAGAAATCAGAATTGCAATTGTTTCCTTAATTACACAATTAATTAATAATTAATCAATTACCTAATTAGTTAACTTCATCCCTAATCACTCTCCAACCACGCGACATCATCAGGAACAATCACTTCCTCACCTTACTGTTCATCTTGCTTCTTGCGCCTTCTGACACCCTTCAGACTCTGCCCCTCCATTACCGGACTAACCTCAGTCCACATCTCCATCTCTAGCATCAACCATTTCGCCATTGCCCAAGCCATCAGTGAATTAATCGCCTGCAATTAGAATCAAATCCGACTCATTGGACTAGCTATAACCACCACTATATCTCACCGTTAACCACCAGAATTGACCAGAACGATGAGTTCGTCAAAGCCTACAACTAACCTTCAGGCTCAGACAAGAAATTCCTAATTTTAACGATGAAATCAATTAAAAACTGAACCCCACACAGCTCGGCTCAACGCAGAATTCTCTTACCGTGCTTTGCTGATCAACGAACGACCTTCACTGATGTACTCCGCGCGCACCGTTCTCCTATTAGGGACATAAATTAATTTTCTTCGGTCATCCGAAGCAATCTTGACCGTTTGATGAAGAAACAAGGAGGACCGCTAGGAATTGTTTTGCTAGAGTTTGGGAAAATAGGAAAGCTTGGGTTCTTACATAGAAAAACATATCAAAACACTATTCACTGCAATTCATCTCAAATATTCTTCGAACCCCAAATGAAGTATGTTCACTGGCATTTATAGCTAAATACCCATATTTTAGACTCAATGGAACTAGTTTCACGGCTCAATTCTAAATTATATGGAAGTTAGTGTGACACCCCACATCCGTTAATATCACTCTTTAACAGAATGCAATAAGTTCCGTTAAGCGATATAGGTAAACAAAAACAGAATCTCACAAGACAGATATACACAAATAGCTGCGGAAACTTAAAACTTTTTTTTTCAATAGAAAACATTATGGTCTAAAATCCAGTTACAACAATAGTCTAAAATACTAAAAACCAACTACATCAAATAAAAGTATCTTCCTTGTACTAAAGCCATCAAAGTACAGTAATGTAAAATCATAGTCCCTAGATAGAGCCATAACAGAGTAGACAAATAGTAAAGTGGTACATCTAAGCAGCTCCAAGCTGAAACAGAAGAGAGAGATTCCTAATCAAGCCTGAGCATTCCCACCCTGAGAACCTAGAGGGAAAGAAAGAGAGAAAAGGAAACAAAACGAGTCAGACATAAAGTTTGGTGAGTCTAGTTACTTTTAGCATATAAATAAGTAAAAGCATCATGACAGACATATAAACTAGATGAGAGATAACAGTATCATAAAGTAGGTATAACAGACTGAACAAGATAAGCAGGATGAACTGAACAGGTTACGCTGCTCAAATACTATTCTCTGCACCAATAATAGTATAACAGATATGATCCCAACAGAAAAATATGGTAGACTTAGGTGTACTTCTAGTAACAGGTTTTACCCCCAAACAATAATAGGTACCCCAACAGAAATAACGGGTGTTACCTCAACCATAAACCACGGGCACCTAAATAGGCAGGACTAGATGTACCCTAATTACTACCCCCAATCGATCGGCTTCCTATCCCGTAAATACCCTATGCCGACCCCACAGTAGGATGTATCACTTTCTAAAGTGGCAACCCCTAGAAGGACACAAACCTATTTACTGGTGTTACAGCGTCTTATTTTCCCGAGCAAGGCGGACCCATGCACTCACATGACTCCGTTGGAACGCGCCATCAGAACACCTCCACCCATATGAACCTCTTATAATCAACTCAGTAAGTGTGCCCTAACCCCTGCCTAGTTCGGGGTCCCCTATGATACCAAAATGGGTTACTGACTGATACGGGTGCCATGCAGCAGATGACACAAGCCACCCTCTATGCTTGTATCCCCAACCACTAGGATTTTGACAGGTTATGCCTAACCATTTAACAGGCCCGCATAACCCTAAAATATAAATCAGGTTAAGTTCATCGGGTTCGTATAACCCCCCAAAGATTTAATGTAACGAACTGGGATTTTCGACTCCGAAAATCAACATCAAACTACCGTGTTGACCATTCAAACATCGAACATTCCAGATCATTAATAGAAAGAAGTTGGAGGGTGAGATAAGAAAGAAAGAAATAATAGAATAGAAGAAGAAGAAACGACACCACACAGAGTCTCACATCGCAGCGGAACAAAATATAATACAGAAATAATCTTTATTGAAAGCTTTAAAATACTTACAGTATCAGAGTACATCATGCCATGGGACAGTTATAATAGCCTGTTCCCATATACAACACACAGCGGAATAGTAGTAATATCATACGTCTGGACTCTTCCAGCTCGTCTCTTCATAGCAGTCGATAACCTAAACCTGTACAACCCGGTCTAACCCGAACATTTACAAAACACCGGGTCAGTCTGGTGAACCAGAGTGAGATAAACTCGCACAGTAATAAGGGTGAACCATCCAATCATGATTTTAAAGTTCAAAACCTTTTCAAAAGAAAAGGATAATCGTAAGACCAAATCCACACATAAACACGGACGGTTTTTACCTTACGATAACCCAAAACAGTTTTGAAACCAATATCTTGTTCTGATATTATAATAATGTCTAAATACAAGTAAATATCAATTTAGTGGAACGCTTGCATCTCACGCTCCACATATATAGTATACAATCAAAACCGCAGGCGCTTATTGGAGATTGGATTACAACCATGACAAGGTATGGGACCACCTGCCGATAGTGTATCTCTAGAGACGAATACACTGGGTTCAACAAGAACTTCTTGCAACCCGGCCCTCACATGACCGACCCCTCATTTCGCTTGAGAGTATCGAATGTATATCACCGACGGTTGGGATCAGCAACCGTATCCCGAAAAGGGACAGCATCGAAACATAGATTTATGAACAAATAGGAATTTCTCTAGATAGGTGATTATACACCCTAATGGGAGCGACCCACATAGCCATGCTGCCTGCCCGATTTTTGTCATTTCCTGGCTGATGAGGCTTGAGGCCAGAATTAGCTTCTGATCATCTGGTCGTCATTCACTTGAATGCCACATCGTCAGATCCGTCAGATATCACTAATTGACGTCCACAAAAATACTCTAGCTGGAAGCTAAGAGAACGACAAATCTCCGCCAACAACTATCGCACGTTTGAAGAAATCAACGTACGTGACCCCTTGGAAATACTCTGTCAGACATCCATCCATACAGTTCATCCAGGAACAGGATGAACCGAAGGCACTCTCCTATTGCATCCAATATAGGAATCACCCCATGGATCAGTAGCGAGAAGTCCTTGCAACCCGTAGATTCCAACCACGACAGAATCACAGTTTATCTCCGCTTGCCAGGCAGAGAAGATTAGTGGTTCTTCCGTTTATGAAAATCCATGGTCTTCAATGCTCCATCTCGACCATCTTCTGGTATCTTCACGTATTTATTGGTCGGAATGGTTTTCGAATATAAATTCGATCCCGGTCTTTCCATACCAACAATCGTATTGGGCGGGTTTGATAGTCGGTGTTTTAACTATCAAAATATACAGTGTTTCAATCATGACAATCCAATGAGTTCACTGGTTCAGTATTTAGCATCATTTGGCCTTTAACAAACTGATTTACTTTTTGGTTAAATTAAAACTTCCAATTCTTTTAAATATTCAAAAATACGACAATTGAATAACTCTAATTCGATTAACTCTAATTGATTAACTAACACTCGACTTCACTCCATTCGCTTGACTCTAGATCGCAGCGATTACAATGGTTACGCCTGATTCCCTCAGGAAACATCTGTAACGGCGCGATTTTCGACCCTTCGAAAACCGTGTCATTATTGAAAGAAATTAGAAGATGAGATAGAAAAGATAGAAATAATAGAATAGAAGAAATAAGAAGTTATCAGAAATCTCACAGCGGAATTTAAAAATACAAATACATTACATCATAGGGTCTGGTACATCATAATACATCAACAACTTACATCATCATAGTACATTTATATAATGATACATCATGATATGGAAATACAAATCTAACTGGATACATAGGTGTAGTTAAACTACTAGACTTGTCCTGCAACTTGAACTTCGTAAGGTTCCATTTGCCTACCTGAATTACTTGTCTACTCATAATAAATATTATGAGTACCCAAGAGTTTAGGGGAAACACAGAAAATAAACTCCGGGTCAGTCAGGGGACTGGTGTGAGTAAACATAGTAAAAATGATGTAACAGGGGGTAGGGAATAAGGTGTCAGGTATTAACTGATTTAATAACTTTCGAGAACTTAAGCTCAATCCATAACTAACATATGGAAACGACCCTTGTATTTGGATATCAAAACGTTTGATATATTTTACTATAGTATTTATCAAATAAATACCATCTAGTGAATCGCTTGCATCTCACGTTCACGTACATAGAATAAAATCTAAAAACCGTCAAGCGCGTATTGGAATTTGGTTTCTAACTGACAGGGTATGGGAGCACCCACCGATCAGTGTACTCTAGAGGAGATACACTGGGGTTCAACAAGAACATCCTGCAACCCGGCCACACATGACCGTCCACTCATTTAGCTTGAGTGTAACGAATATATTACCACCTCCACGGTTGGGGATGACCCACCGATTACCGAAGGTAACAGTAGTGAAAATAGATTGAGAAATAAAAGGAGTTACTCTAGATGGTGATAATATACCCTGCTTGGGTATGACCCAACTAGCCACGCTTCGTAGCCCAACTATTGTCTTTCTCGGGTTGTGAGGTTTTAAGTCACGTTACCGTTTGACGGATTATTCTTCAACGTCTTTGAATATCACACCGTCCTATCTGACAGATCACTCATTTGTTTCCACAAACATATTCTGGGTATAAGGCTAAAGAAACGAATCTCTCTGCCACCAACATAATACACTTATGTAAAGTCGATGTGTAAAATCTGATCGATATACGTTGTCAGACACCCGACTGTTCGGATCTGTTCTAGGATTGAACAGACCGTAGATACTAGTTTGGAACTAGTGCTTGCATTCTTTATCTTTATCGATTCCCGGTATACGTCGAAATATTCGAGTCGAAGTGGAAATGTAAATTCCGGCCTCTTCGAAACGGTGTACGAAATATCTTTTATAGTCGATAATTTATTTTCAGTTACTTGTCTTTAGTTTACTCATTCTGTATTTATTTTATATATAAAATTTAAAATTCTCTGGTTCATCTCGGATATGAAAAATATCCTTTATCATTTATCTGTTGCAGTGTGTATGTCGTACACAATTAATTTCTTGTATTTAAAACTTAAATAAATTGTTTTATAATTTATTTAAATTAAATTATCTTTTAAAACTCAAGTTCTAACTCGACGAACTTCTTCGAACAACTCGATTCTGGGACCTCACTGTCGTCTTGACCGATTCACTGGTTTATGCCATATTTAAATAAAACTCTATTTTTAATTAAATAAATTAATTACTGAATAATTATATTTATTTATTAAATTTAATTAAAAATTGATTAAATTAAATTCTTGCCCTTTTAAAACGATTCTCGACTTGTATTTGTCAAGCCAAATATGGTGTGCCAAGAACTCGTGCCAGACTCATGGATCAGCTCAAAAACCACGGTGTATCGCTATGAAATCCAAGCGCCAGCCCTTGCCAAGCCAACGTGCCCGACCTCGTGCCAAATTCGAAAAAACCAGGGTGATCCATCGGTGTATTACCCCATTTTCATCGTGCCAACTCCTTCTTCTTCTCCCCCTTTTCTTCTTTGATCTCCTGCTCCAACGTGCACGGCTGTGCACGTACACAGCACCACCCGCCACCGTAGGGCCTTCGAACCACCACCCACAAGTGTCGTTGTTACCACCGATCATCTACGACCAATCACCACCACCTCCAGTCGTCTCCTCCTCAAAATCACTCCTCCTCGTTTTTAAACCGAAACCTGCTTTGAAATACCCCCACGTAAACCCACCTCGTCTGACCATCTCCGATCACCTGACGACCTCGCACCGCCGCCAATAGCTCCGCCATCTCCCAACGCTGCTCCACCCCACACCCTGGCCCACTCGACCCCCTGGGGACCCCACACGACCTCTTCAAATACTCGGACCCATTTTGCCTTCAAAAATGTAAATCGAGCTCGTTAGCTCAATCCACTCGCTGGAAAAATCAATTGGTATTTTTCCTATGATCCCCAAAGTCTCACGCTCCTCCACGCTCCACGGTTTGGCCATCATCGACGTTGATCATCGGATTTTGGCGAAAATGCCATTTCCGTCCATCTCAACCTCTCTCTCTCATCCCAACGTTTACAATCATGACAACACTTTTAAAAATCATCTTTTGGCTTGTTGATTTCATTCACAAACCTGTAATTCGATTCTATGATGTTTGAACATTTCGAGTGTTTGGTTTGAGACAGAGAATAAAACTGTTCTATGCTGTTCTTGGTTTTTCAAAGCAAGTTCTTTATGCTTAATACTTTCTAAATGGTTGTAGATGTTTTAGTATACATATTGCTACTGCATATACTTGTATAGTTGGTGTCTTGAGATCATCAGGTGTAGTTGCAAATAACAGAGGTGTTTGTTCTTGACAGCAGTATTTCTTTTTGATCAAGTTCAAAGATGAACTCATTACTTAATCTACGGTGACTTGTAAACATGGTATACTGATGATATATACTTGGTGTTCTAGCATCTACAAGGTTGATATTAACATGATATACTTGCATTGATATATATGAACATGAAAGCATCAAAACTGTTTTACTGTAAACTTGAAATCAACATGACTAGTGAGTGTTTACTCACTTGTAACTAGCTCTTGAATTCTTGCTTGAAAATGGATCTTAATCTCAGCAAAAGTTTTTTGAGTTTGCGTAAAAGAGAAAGCATGCAAATGGAGTGGTATATATAGGCCACTTTCTCCTTAAACTATAGTTTCTCCCTGATGTTTTTAATAGTAAAAAGCCACATCTCCTACCTACCCCTTTCTCTCTCATTCGAATGGATCACAATATACACAGCAAGCTTAAAGTACTTTCCACAAGAGATTTTTCTACCAACCTCTCTACTAAGTATATGACCCTATGCTTGCATTAAATGCAAGGCTTGCTTTCATTAAATGCAAGACTCAATCCTTCCAATCAAAACACAAGAGAATGGATATTTTCTCTCTTGATATTTGTTTTGCATTCTTACTATGCCACAGATATTATGTGTAGGGGAATTATGAGATAGTTTAATCCACTTTTATGGTTAAGGTGATGGAGTCTAGACTTGATCTTGCTCTGGTTTTAATCCTATATCTTTTAGTAAATGATTTGGTGTATATAATTGCTTATATACATTCTTGGTCGTAGTATATATATATGTATATATATAGAGATATATACATATACCCTTTATCATGACATATCCCTTATCTACTCATATATATGTATGTATATATATATATATATATATATATATAAGAGTTTAGCTCTTTATAACTTGTATGGATTTCTATGTATATGACAACTTATACAAACTAGTTGTAAAATAGGAATTGCTATATTTATTTCATGTTGCAAGCTTCCCTACACTTCCTAGTGTTATAAAAAGTGATTCAAATATTTTCTTAAGTTGTTAAAACATTCATATTCAATATATCTCGTATATATTAAATTATAGTATAAATCATATAAGTATATACATATAAGTGATTATACATATTTTAAATTGGTTGAGTTCTCTAGATACATTTTAATTTCCTTATTAAAATGAATATCAGATGCTAGAAAAAAATCCAGCCATTACAGACTACCCCACTTAAAAGAATTTCGCCCCGAAATTACACAAGAAAGATAGAATGTTTCCAAAAGCAAATATTTCATAAACTGATTGTTTTAGTAACATACACATACGACTAGTTCTATACTACACTAGTCTCGATACATACAAATACTAGACTTGACTACTCAAGTTCTAAACTGCCCCAAAATATACATACGTAACTATCCTCCTCCAGTCTCTGTCCTACTACTCGTCGTCAGAGATATCTATTACCTCTACGACCTCCTCGTCATCAGATATATTAAGAACCTCAACTACGTATTCTGCATCAGTCTCCTCCTCGTCATCCTCTATATGAATCAGACCCGCTGGTGGTATTAAATACAGCCTCACCACGGGATATCCAAACTCACCGAATACTTGTACTCCTCCTCCTGCCACACGAAACTCTACGAGAACTTGTTCCAATCTGTTCCATATTTCTGTCCTTTGGGCTACCAGCTCTTCTTGCTGGTTTCCTGTAGCCATGACTGGGGTTTCTGGGACAATGACTGGGGTTCCCGGAACAACTTGGTCTTCTTCTTCCTCAAATTTTTCTTCATAATCCTCTTCATATTCTTCTTCATATTCTTCCTCATATTCTTCTTCATCGCCACCCTCATCTCCTTCACCATAACCGTCAACACTTTCACCTTCTTCTATCGCTTCATCCTCATCAGTAAAGTCTTGGTGTCCTTCATGTTGTTCCATTGGTCCGTTCATGCCCTGCACTGATCCTTCTGATGATATGTGTGTACCTTCGTCGTCGATGGGTGATCTCTCTCGGTTGTTGTCGGAATCCCCTATCCTTTGTCTCTTTGCTTGTAGCATAAGGAACTGGAGTGGTGTCAACCTCTTTCTTGCCGTGGTCTTCCATACTGGTGCCATCTAACAGGAAACAAGAAAATAGAACTCATCAGTGATGTAAACATACCAAAGAGTTCATAAGTCCAAATAAACTGAATCTATAACACACATATGCAAATGCTCACGGAAATGTAGAAATCGAAATTTCCTTACATTTTAACCATACCAAAGTAAATCATACCTAACCCGTAGGAAAATCTGGGTATAATTTCTTTATCTGCTTCTCGGTCTCCCATGTACAGTCTTTCGGGTTTTCGCTCCACTGGATCTTTAATAGCCTCACTACTTTGTTGCGAAGTTGCTTTCCCTCTCGGTCAACAATACTGAATGGATGTCTGATCACTGTCAAGTCTGGCTCAATCTCTATCTCTTGCTGAACAGAGGGTTCCAGAATTAATGATGGATTGTGCGTGCATTTTCTCAAGTGTGATACGTGAAATACGTTATGAATTCCCGCCATATATTCTGGTAATTCAACTTTATATGCTTGAAAACCGATTCTCTCTAAGACACGGAAAGGTCCAACATATCTCGGTGCTAACTTTCCATATTTCCCAAATCTTACGACTCCCTTCATTGGTGAGACCTTCACAAAAAATAGATCCTCTATTTCGAATACTAAATCTCTTCTCCTTTGATCGGCATAGCTTTTCTGGCGATCCTGGGCTTCTTTCATCCTCAGCTTCACTAATTCCACTTTCTCTGCCGCCTCTCGTATCATATCCGGACCAAGTACCAATTTGTTTCCGGACTCTACCCAACATGCAGGCGCTTTACAAGGTCTTCCATATAATGCTTCATATGGTGCCATTTGTATACTTGCCTGATAACTATTATTATACGAAAATTCTACTAGGTGTAAATGATCTTCCCACGATCCTCCAAAATCTAAAATACACGCTCTTAGAAGATCCTCCAATACACGATTAACTCTTTCCGTCTGACCGTCCGTTTGAGGATGGTAAGCTGTGCTTAAATTTAATCTAGTTCCCAACGTTCTCTGCAAAGCTTCCCAAAATCTACTTGTAAAAATGGCATCTCTGTCGCTTACAATGTTCGTTGGAATACCGTGCAGTCGTACTATCTCTTTCATGAATACTTCGGCTAATGTTATGGCAGTGCGCGTTGGTTTCACTGGAATAAAGTGCGCACTCTTAGTTAACCGGTCTACGATTACCCAAATCCCTTCGTAGCCTCTCCTTGTTCTTGGCAAACCATCGATGAAGTCCATCGATATCATTTCCCACTTCCAGTTGGGGATCTCTAATGGCCGTAATAGTCCAGCAGTCTTTTGATGGTCTCCCTTGACTTGCTGACAACATAGACACTCATTTACGAAAGTAATGATATCTTTATTCATTCCTGACCACCAGAATACTCGTCTCATATCGTGATTCATTTCATGAATTCCTGGATGGATGCTCAACTTTGATGCATGGCATTCTTTTAAAACTTCCTGTCTTATCCCATCCACATCAGGTACGCATAATCTGCCGTTTATTCTCAATACTCCTTGATTGTCCAACTCGAAGTCAGTCTCTTTTCCGTTTGTGACTCCTCGAATAATCTTTTCCAGTTTGGCATCCCTTTCTTGATTACTCATTATCCTTTCTTGGAGAGTCGGGGTGACTTCCAAAAGTGATAATACCGCATTTCTACTCAAGGCATCTGCCACTACGTTCGCTTTTCCCGGTGTATAAATGATATCTAAGTCATATGCTGCAAGAAATTCCAACCACCGCTGTTGTCTTAGATTTAAATCTTTTTGAGTAAACAGATACTTCAATGATTTATGGTCGGTGAAAAGTTCGAATTTCCCACCTAGCAGATAATGTCTCCATATCTTCAATGCGAAAACAACTGCCAATAACTCCAAGTCGTGAGTTGCGTAATTCATCTCGTGAATCTTTAACTGCCTACTTGCATACGCAATCACTTGTCCCTTCTGCATTAACACCGCTCCCACTCCCCTTCTACAGGCATCGGTGTAAACAGAAAATTCGCTCGTTCCATCGGGAACAGCTAATACTGGTGCTTCCGTTAATCTTTCTTTTAGTTCTTGAAACGATTTTTCACACTTTGGGTCCCAAATAAACTTTTGGTCCTTCTTTGTTAACTTGGTCAGATGTGATGATATTTTGGAGTAGTCTTGGATAAATCTTCGATAGTATCCCGCCAGTCCTAGGAAACTACGAATATCTGTTGGTGTTTGAGGTCGTTTCCATAGTTGTATTGCATTTACTTTAACTGGGTCTACTGATATCCCATCTCCGTTTACTATGTGCCCCAAAAATCTCACTTCCGATTTCCAAAAGTGGCATTTTGAAAACTTTGCCTTCAACACGTGTTTTCTTAGAGTTTCTAGCACTACTCTAAGATGACCACGATGCTCTTCTTCGGTTTTTGAAAAGATTAAAATATCGTCAATGAAAACGAGAACGAATTTATTAAGAATATCCCTAAAGACTCTGTTCATCAGATCTACGAAGAAGGCTGGTGCGTTGGTTAGTCCGAATGGCATAACCAACCACTCATAAAAGAAATCCGGGCCTCTGAATGCTGTTAAAGGAATGCAATCTTCAGAAATTCTCAATTGGTGAAATCCCGTTGCTAAATCCATCTGGGAGAATACCGTTGCTCCGTGTAATTGGTCGAAAAGATCATCAATTATAGGTAATGGGCATCTATTTCGGATGGTTACTTTATTTAATTCTCGGTAGTCTACACACAGTCGTAAGGATCCATCAGACTTTACTACAAAAACTACTGCAGAGCCCCAACTAGAAAAACTAGGTCGGATTAAGCCTTTACTCAGCAAATCCCGAGTTTGTTTCTCTAATTCCTGAACTTCCTTGGGAGCCATCCGTCTCTTTGGTTGAATCATTTGTCTAGCTCCTGGGACTAAATCAATTCGGAATTCAATTTCTCGATGCGGAGGTAAACTTTCGACTTCCTCGAATACGTCTTTGAATTCTCTTACTACTTCCAACGTGTCGAGACTTTCTTGAGGTACTTCTAAAGCGTATAGAAAACTACACGTGTGAATTCCCGGTTTCCCACACGTTATTCTAGCTTTTCGCTCTAAGCTAGTTATAAGGGTTATGATTTCTCTATCACATTTTATCTTGGCTTGGAATTTGCTTAACCAGTTTAATCCAAGTATAAAATTGAAACTTTTGAAGTCTAGAACATAGAAGTCAAATCGAAAAGAGTGTGAGAGATATAAGAGAGTTATATCCTCACAACACATTTTAAGCTCAGTTTTTCCCCCTATGGGGTTTGATACGCAAATGGGATTTGGTGATATAATTGGTTTAAGGTCAAACCGATCTATGGTTTCGGTTGAAATAAAACTGTGTGAAGCACCGGTATCAAATAAAACACGAAGGTAAATTCCATTAAACTGTAAAGTACCTTCCAGCACTCCCTTCCCTTTCACATTCTGAGAAGTAGACGATTCATCTTTGATTGTAAAAACCCTAGGCTGTGGTGCCTTCTTCATCAATGGACAGTCTTTCACCATGTGTCCTGGTTGCTGACAGTTGAAACAGAGGTTCTTCACTACCATCGCGTTTCTTTGATTCTGGTTCTGGTTCTGGTTTTGGTTCTGATTCTATTGCTGAGGTTTGACTTGTTGCCTCGGGTATTGCTGGGGTTTCTGTTGCTGTTGTGGGTATTGCTGGGGTTTCTGGTTCCCCTTTTGTTTACAGAAACGTGCAATGTGTCCCTTCTGCTTGCAGTTGTGACACACTACATTCTTAAATTTACCTTCCACAGTCTGTTGCCCCGTCTTAGCTGGGCCCTGATTAGCATTCCAATCTGGGTTGACCTTTCTTTTCATGGCATTCACCCCACTCGTCTCCCCAGCCTGGATCCTCGTTCCTGGTTTCTTGGTATCTAGTGCCTCATATCTGAGTGCTAGGTCCACTAGTTCCACAAATGGATCCTTCAAATGTCCCATCATCCTTCCTTGCAGATTGTCTCTAAGACCAGCCACAAACATCTCGTTCTTTTTCAAAAGAGTATTTATCAGTTCCGGTCCAAAGATTGAAAGTGCGTTGAACTGGTTTTCGTACTCAGCGACAGACATGCTGTCCTGCTTTAAGTCAATGAAGTCTCGGTACATCCTGGTCCTTCCAGTAGCAGGTAGATACTGACCTTCAAAAGCTTCTTTGAACATGGCCCAAGTAAAGTTTTCCTCAGGGGTGTTGGCAGTCTGGGCATCCCACCATATTGTTGCGGCTCCTTCCAGATTCCATGAAGCTAAGAGATGCTTATGCTCGTCATCCAACCTCAGTCCTTTAAAAATCTTCTCACATGATCTAATCCATGCTTGGACTCCGACCAGTGATTCAGTACCTCTGAAAATCCTTCCTCCCAGAGTTGCGTAATTTTTACAGACCATAGCAAAGTTAGGCTGAGTTGGTGCTCGGATTACTTCAGTAGTATCCACTTGGGTCTGGTTAACAGTGTGTCCGTTTGTCGTAGTTGCTCCGCTTGCTCCTCGGCCTCTTCCTCCACGAGAACTCATTTTCAACTCCCTGAGTACACGGATTGAAAATTAGTGACTAATCGGAAAAATATGTCAAGGGATTACCTAAGTAACTACGATCTACCTATATTAAAATATAGTTTTTAGTAGAAATACGCTCTCTCACTATTCCAAAGCCTAAATGTTTCTGAAGAACATAGGCTCTGATACCAACTGTAACGGCGCGATTTTCGACCCTCCGAAAACCGTGTCATTATTGAAAGAAATTAGAAGATGAGATAGAAAAGATAGAAATAATAGAATAGAAGAAATAAGAAGTTATCAGAAATCTCACAGCGGAATTTAAAAATACAAATACATTACATCATAGGGTCTGGTACATCATAATACATCAACAACTTACATCATCATAGTACATAATCTAACTGGATACATAGGTGTAGTTAAACTACTAGACTTGTCCTGCAACTTGAACTTCGTAAGGTTCCATTTGCCTACCTGAATTACTTGTCTACTCATAATAAATATTATGAGTACCCAAGAGTTTAGGGGAAACACAGAAAATAAACTCCGGGTCAGTCAGGGGACTGGTGTGAGTAAACATAGTAAAAAAGATGTAACAGGGGGTAGGGAATAAGGTGTCAGGTATTAACTGATTTAATAACTTTCGAGAACTTAAGCCCAATCCATAACTAACATATGGAAACGACCCTTATATTTGGTTATCAAAACGTTTGATATATTTTACTATAGTATTTATCAAATAAATACCATCTAGTGAATCGCTTGCATCTCACGTTCACGTACATAGAATAAAATCTAAAAACCGTCAAGCGCGTATTGGAATTTGGTTTCTAACTGACAGGGTATGGGAGCACCCACCGATCAGTGTACTCTAGAGGAGATACACTGGGGTTCAACAAGAACATCCTGCAACCCGGCCACACATGACCGTCCACTCATTTAGCTTGAGTGTAACGAATATATTACCACCTCCACGGTTGGGGATGACCCACCAATTACCGAAGGTAACAGTAGTGAAAATAGATTGAGAAACAAAAGGAGTTACTCTAGATGGTGATAATATACCCTGCTTGGGTATGACCCAACTAGCCACGCTGCCTAGCCCAACTATTGTCTTTCTCGGGTTGTGAGGTTTTAAGTCACGTTACCGTTTGACGGATTATTCTTCAACGTCTTTGAATATCACACCGTCCTATCTGACAGATCACTCATTTGTTTCCACAAACATATTCTGGGTATAAGGGTAAAGAAACGAATCTCTCTGCCACCAACATAATACACTTATGTAAAGTCGATGTGTAAAATCTGATCGATATACGTTGTCAGACACCCGACTGTTCGGATCTGTTCTGGGATTGAACAGACCGTAGATACTAGTTTGGAACTAGTGCTTGCATTCTTTATCTTTATCGATTCCCGGTATACGTCGAAATATTCGAGTCGAAGTGGAAATGTAAATTCCGGCCTCTTCGAAACGGTGTACGAAATATCTTTTATAGTCGATAATTTATTTTCATTTACTTGTCTTTAGTTTACTCATTCTGTATTTATTTTATATATAAAATATAAAATTCTCTGGTTCATCTCGGATATGAAAAATATCCTTTATCATTTATCTGTTGCAGTGTGTATGTTGTACACAATTAATTTCTTGTATTTAAAACTTAAATAAATTGTTTTATAATTTATTTAAATTAAATTATCTTTTAAAACTCAAGTTCTAACTCGACGAACTTCTTCGAACAACTCGATTCTGGGACCTCACTGTCGTCTTGACCGATTCACTGGTTTATGCCATATTTAAATAAAACTCTATTTTTAATTAAATAAATTAATTACTGAATAATTATATTTATTTATTAAATTTAATTAAAAATTTATTAAATTAAATTCTTGCCCTTTTAAAACGATTCTCGACTTGTATTTGTCAAGCCAAATCTGGTGTGCCAAGAACTCGTGCCAGACTCATGGATCAGCTCAAAAACCACGGTGTATCGCTATGAAATCCAAGCGCCAGCCCTTGCCAAGCCAACGTGCCCGACCTCGTGCCAAATTCGAAAAAACCAGGGTGATCCATCGGTGTATTACCCCATTTTCATCGTGCCAACTCCTTCTTCTTCTCCCCCTTTTCTTCTTTGATCTCCTGCTCCAACGTGCACGGCTGTGCACGTACACAGCACCACCCGCCACCGTAGGGCCTTCGAACCACCACCCACAAGTGTCGTTGTTACCACCGATCATCTACGACCAATCACCACCACCTCCAGTCGTCTCCTCCTCAAAATCACTCCTCCTCGTTTTTAAACCGAAACCTGCTTTGAAATACCCCCACGTAAACCCACCTCGTCTGACCATCTCCGATCACCTGACGACCTCGCACCGCCGCCAATAGCTCCGCCATCTCCCAACGCTGCTCCACCCCACACCCTGGCCCACTCGACCCCCTGGGGACCCCACACGACCTCTTCAAATACTCGGACCCATTTTGCCTTCAAAAATGTAAATCGAGCTCGTTAGCTCAATCCACTCGCTGGAAAAATCAATTGGTATTTTTCCTATGATCCCCAAAGTCTCACGCTCCTCCACGCTCCACGGTTTGGCCATCATCGACGTTGATCATCGGATTTTGGCGAAAATGCCATTTCCGTCCATCTCAACCTCTCTCTCTCATCCCAACGTTTACAATCATGACAACACTTTTAAAAATCATCTTTTGGCTTGTTGATTTCATTCACAAACCTGTAATTCGATTCTATGATGTTTGAACATTTCGAGTGTTTGGTTTGAGACAGAGAATAAAACTGTTCTATGCTGTTCTTGGTTTTTCAAAGCAAGTTCTTTATGCTTAATACTTTCTAAATGGTTGTAGATGTTTTAGTATACATATTGCTACTGCATATACTTTTATAGTTGGTGTCTTGAGATCATCAGGTGTAGTTGCAAATAACAGAGGTGTTTGTTCTTGACAGCAGTATTTCTTTTTGATCAAGTTCAAAGATGAACTCATTACTTAATCTACGGTGACTTGTAAACATGGTATACTGATGATATATACTTGGTGTTCTAGCATCTACAAGGTTGATATTAACATGATATACTTGCATTGATATATATGAACATGAAAGCATCAAAACTGTTTTACTGTAAACTTGAAATCAACATGACTAGTGAGTGTTTACTCACTAGTAACTAGCTCTTGAATTCTTGCTTGAAAATGGATCTTAATCTCAGCAAAAGTTTTTTGAGTTTGCGTAAAAGAGAAAGCATGCAAATGGAGTGGTATATATAGGCCACTTTCTCCTTAAACTATAGTTTCTCCCTGATGTTTTTAATAGTAAAAAGCCACATCTCCTACCTACCCCTTTCTCTCTCATTCGAATGGATCACAATATACACAGCAAGCTTAAAGTACTTTCCACAAGAGATTTTTCTACCAACCTCTCTACTAAGTATATGACCCTATGCTTGCATTAAATGCAAGGCTTGCTTTCATTAAATGCAAGACTCAATCCTTCCAATCAAAACACAAGAGAATGGATATTTTCTCTCTTGATATTTGTTTTGCATTCTTACTATGCCGCAGATATTATGTGTAGGGGAATTATGAGATAGTTTAATCCACTTTTATGGTTAAGGTGATGAAGTCTAGACTTGATCTTGCTCTGGTTTTAATCCTATATCTTTTAGTAAATGATTTGGTGTATATAATTGCTTATATACATTCTTGGCCGTAGTGTATATATATGTATATATATATAGAGAGATATATACATATACCCTTTATCATGACATATCCCTTATCTACTCATATATATGTATATATATATATATATATATATATAAGAGTTTAGCTCTTTATAACTTGTATGGATTTCTATGTATATGACAACTTATACAAACTAGTTGTAAAATAGGAATTGCTATATTTATTTCATGTTGCAAGCTTCCCTACACTTCCTAGTGTTATAAAAAGTGATTCAAATATTTTCTTAAGTTGTTAAAACATTCATATTCAATATATCTCGTATATATTAAATTATAGTATAAATCATATAAGTATATACATATAAGTGATTATACATATTTTAAATTGGTTGAGTTCTCTAGATACATTTTAATTTCCTTATTAAAATGAATATCAGATGCTAGAAAAAAATCCAGCCATTACAACATCCGACCGCCGTAGGCTATCTGCAGCCCTGCGAATTACGCTAGCAGTCGTACGAAATGGTAACTCATTCTTGAATAACTATGTTTGGCTTTCTCTGGCTTGAGTAACTATAATTTTATATAATACACTAATTTCCTCAAAACCAATTCTTTATATACTTAGTAAAATAACTTATAACCATATTCAATTCCCCACTTAATTCTTCCTTCACACATATTTGTTACACCAGTCTCTATTATTTAAATCGGGAAATCCATTAGTTTTAATAAGGGAATTTATAGTACATATGTTATAACGCTGTTTAGATTTATAGCACCTATGTTATAATGCTGTTTAGATTTATAGCACGTATGTTATAACAATAGCGTTATACTTACTATTTATATTTACAAAACAACAGCGCTATAATCGCTGCTTGGGTTTACAAAACATTTACTATAGCAACAGCGCAAAAATCGCTGTTTAGAATTTCAAACATATTATATCTATTAATCATAAACAGTGTTACGTAATACTGCTTATTTCATTCTTGAACAATAACTTATATTCATTAGTATAAAATAAAACTAACTTTATTTTTCTTTACTTCAAATCTCTCGTTATATATGTATATGTATACATATATATTCTCCAAATTTCCACTAACCGTTGCATTGTTATTTCGCAAATGGAAATAATCAATTATCGATAATCTCTCTTACGATTACCAACTAATACTATCTTTAGATAATCCCGATGCTGTTCAAGTTGGGGTATTCTAATTACCTCTCAGACCTTGATCAAACAACGTTCTTATCCTCAGATAAATATCAGTTGTACCCAAACACCCAAAATTCCACTCCAGTCTCAAAACAAATCCCATTATAAATTGGGTTTGGTTTTTCAACCCTATGACTCACTTCTTTACCCAAGTTCACCTCCGATCACTTTTACCAATCTCCTTTCACATCTGTTCGACCATTCACCACTATGGGCATTTATTTCACTTTGATTACCTTTGAAAAGTAATTTCCATTCAAAAGTAATTTCCTAAATTAATATTAATTAAAATAATAATTTATCCCAACATTAACTACATTCTTAGTTAAATTCTTTTATTTTCTAGGATAAGCAGTAAAGCCCTTTAAAACCTTAATCAAATTAAACAATATTCATGGAACTATTTTATTCAAAGCATATTTATTTGATAATCAAATCCAATTCAAAACGGTCGATCTAAATCAACTCAAACGCGGTTATCCCACTAACTGATTCCAATTAATCCTCACTTTAAATTAATTAAATATAATTACTTTAAATAAATTCTAATTATTTGTTTTCTTTACAAAACAATTTTCAAAGTTTAACCATTTAATTCATTTCTTATTCTTCAACTGGTAAATCTGATTAACATCAGCATTTGCTTTGCAAAATAAATTCATAACAAATCAAAGTCTTAAACAAATAAAATATTTACTTATTTCTCTTAAATAACTTTTATTCAAATAACATAATTCAAATCTAACTCTGGTTATAAAATAAATATTCATGACCTCAATTCTATCGATTCACCTGACGGTGAATCAATATCTATAACTCGATTGGTTTTAAAGGCCATACTCTGCCAAACACTTAACTAATATCGCCCATTAGTTTAAACCAAACAGATGTTGAATATTTAGTCAATAATCAACCATCAAATCAATCACACAAACAGATCAGTTCATATATGATAATATGAAAATAGATAATACATTTGAGGGATCCGGTTGGGTCCCCCAACCTGTTCTGCCCTATATTCAAATGGTTATATCAAATCAGACTGTTCAGTTTTGTTTAACTGATAACTAAATAATGACCATTTAACATCAACCACAAGCAATCCAAACAATTCAACCATTTAAACACGTTTAAAAATAAAAGTGACCAACCAAGGTGAGTTACCTTTATTGGAACCAATCGTTAAAAATAACGATTTGGTATTTCATCGAAATTAAACACAGTTTAATTTCATCAGTTAAATCAACAAACAAAGGTATAACTAGCAAACTGGCGACCATCAGCAAGCAGAGCACATAAAATAAAGAATCCAATTTATAAAAAATATAAATGGGAAAACTGAGTGAGTTTAACTCACCTTGATTTGATTTGTTCTGGAACGATTCAGTTACAGTTAAATTAAACACTCGTTTAATTTACTGTAAACTCCAGCTTTGACTTGTACTATCCAACACAGTTCCATAATGTAGATCTCACTGATGTGATTCCAACGCTACTTGGTTGTCGTATTCTGATAACACTGTCATGAATTTCAATAACATAAGTTCCTACGACTTAATTTAAATTAACTAATATCTTAATTATAGTTTAATTACTTTTAATTAGGAATAACAATGGCCGATACTGTTTCTTCGTCCGTTCTCCAATTCCCCATAGAAATCCTGCACATTTCCCGTTCTAGTTAATATAACTAAATTTACACTAAAAATCCTTTAATTAAAATTAGCTAAGTGTTTACGTTTATAAGAGTGAGGCTGATTTTTCTTCATAAACAAAAACCCCATTTTCCTTATTGTCTCGCTGTACCCTTCCGTCCTTAACACATTGGTTTGCTTCCATCGTTGGGTACTGCTTTGGTTTACACGAGAAACCTATGCTGCCAAATAACAATCCCTAATTAGTTAAAAATGTTATAGTATAAAATTTAGTTAAAGTTAATCACTTAATTATTAAAAGTATAATTACTGTTTTAAATTAAGGGACAAGGCCGATTATTCCTTTCCAATTCCAGTTCTTTGAAAACCCAAAGTTGTGCTCCCCCTTCGTTCTTCTTGGTGTCCAAATTCCCAAGAACACGCCTGTACCAATTTAACTGTCATTTACTTAAATTAATACTAAATGATTACTTAATTAAGTGATTAACCAATGTATTTAAACTCCTACTTACATCCCCTGTTCTGTCGAAATAAAGAATTCCCGTATGTCCTTACGGTTGCCTGCTTCGCTTCTTGCTTGAAACCCACACCTCCATCATGAAATCATCACCGTGCCTGCCCCCTAATTCACCGGAATCCCATCAGGAGGTGCTGCAGCATTCGCCTTCGCGTCAGGCTCCTCCACCACGAGTCTCGAGCAGCTCGTCGTGACCACCAGTCCCCAAAACGCTCCGAAATCTGGCGGCTTTCAAGCCCGATTCCACTCACCAGAAACACCCTTGGCCGATCATAGCCGTTGGAATCCTTGAGCTCGAACTGATGAAGGGGTTGGTAGTTGAAACCCTTCGATTTTGGTTAGTAGAGGCTAAGATCGGATTGAAGAAAAAAATCGAACCATGATGTTCGTTTATTTGTATGTGGCGGCGCATTTTTAAGGGTTGACCAGCTGAACAAAAATGTAGGGTTTGACAACTGTGAGGAGTATTTATAGGGTGGACATAACAATTAAATATTATTTTACGAAACTTAGCGGCAAAGTAGTTGATAAATACCACTGCAAACGATTTTTGTCTACTGATAAAAAGGTTAATCTCAATGTAAAAAGGTATTCCGGACCTAATGGGACAAGTTTCGACGAAATCCGAGGTCGTATGAAATTTTTTCCTTTATAAAACCAGAAATGAACACACGTTTAATTTTTCCACGATCACCAGATAAATCAAATCAACTTGAAACTTGTATATCTTATAATAACTTTTCGATACGAACCCAACGTCACTAGTTTCGTTGCATTCTGAGACCGTTTGCCCGATAGGCTGTTTTTACCCCGAACCGCCCTACCCTTTTTAATGCCAAATTTCTCGATCTCTAAAAATAACAAACTATATACCTATCCTGACTCAAATCGACGATACGAACTCAACAGAACTGGTTCCACGGCCTAATTCGATCGTCTGCTCAAGTTACGCCCAAATACTCCTTATATTTATTTGAATGCGCGCTATAGAAATTGAACGGGCGTTTACGGTTGTTGTGGTCACATACGACATCTGTTTGCCACGCCGTTTGACTTTCTGACAATACTTTAGCGATATGGTCCCAATGAAACTAATTTCATCGAAAACAGAGTCCGTTTGCAAAACGGCTATTTTAACGGCCGATAACGATTTCCACGGCGTTTTTTCCAAAATTTGATTTAGCCGTAACTCGCAACCAATAACACAGAATCTGGATTTTTCCCTTTCATATGAAAGCTATCGTCAACACACTCCCAACGTTTCTTGTTTCACAGAAATCCGACTTATATTGGATTCTGTATGCCCAGTTGAAGTTCAAACTCGAATTTTCAAACTGCAACGCTATATTTCAAGCTCTATTTATAATTATATAAATATATAACGTTCAACTTCATTTTAAATAACGAGTTCAATATTAAATTTCATTAATATTTCAAATGTAATATTTAAATTAAATAAATTGAGTTAAATATTTGACTGCCAAAAACACGGATCGTTACATTTAACATATTTACTTAGCTCCACCGATTCAAACAGGTTTACTTAACCCTTACACAATTTATCAGGTTTATATAACCCCCACAGATTTATACAGATTAAGTGTTATAGTTTCATTACATGTTTCGCTTAATCTAATTATTAAGCTACAGATTCACATGCCCCAACCCTCAAGTCATAATTCACAGTATAAGATATGCCCCAAATTTTACTCATACATCATAGTATAGGTTATGCCCCCAAATCCCAATCATGATTCATAATATAAGATATGCTCAATTTATCCTTCCGAACCATTCCCAATTTCGTTCGTTCACATATTTCAGCGATAGGCCTAGGCTCGAAGGTAGCCCAGACTATAAAAATAAAAAGGGAATGAGGGAGAGAAGAGAACATAAATAGGCATCATAACAGAATAGGCATATGATAACAGAAATAGGCGTATAAGAACAGAACAGTAGATCAGGTGTACATGTAATGACAGTTCAGTTTAGGTATGAATTAGATTCTTAACAGGCATAGGTTTAGATCGAAATTTATAAACATATTAGGATTACTTGTTAAATGTTTATATCTAAAAATAACATGAACTCACAGAGACTGGATCTAAAGAACAGGGAATAACAAACAGATGTTGCAGAAGAAATTCTTGTGTGAGAGTAGGTTGTCGTTGAAGAAAAATAGGCTAACTCAACCCAAGTAGGGTTAGCATCTCGTTCTCCATTGTTTTTTATGTGTAAAAACAATAGAAATGAGGTCCTATATATAGCCTAACTCCAATGAATCTTGTTCATGAACAAGCCCAGGTTCATAAATGAACCTGGATGGATCCGGGGTATGTCGACCCTAGGGTCGACACCCCCTGAGTGTGTTGACCCATAGGTCGACACCCTTGTGTCATGTTTAACGACCCGTATTTTCTGCGATATATAATTAACTTATCTAATTATATAATTAGTGATTTACAATTCAAATGGTCGTTTAATTAAACAATGATTGAATATTTAATTAATATAATAATTAAATAATATATATTTAATTCTGAAATAACCAGAATTGGCTGAAATGGCAAGATGGTGCGAATTGGGATATTCAAAATATATAATTCAGTTATAACTTAATTATAACCACGAATATATTATTTAAATGACATTTTGAACGTATAATTATATTATAATTATAGTTAATCTCGAAATGGCGCGGCAGTTCGCTATTTGGCGATTTGAAATTCAACTGAATGTACAGGGTCCGTTTTAAATCGGATTTCTGTGAAACAAGAAACGTATAGAGCTGGTGAAGTATATTTTTCTAGTGGAAGAGAAAATTCGGGATTTCATTGTGTAGATTTTGATTTATGTCCAAATCAAATTTTAGAAAAGTCGCTATGGAATTCCTTTATAATTTATAAATATATATATAAGGAATTTCAATATAAATTTGAATATCGATTCAACCAGGATTTGAAAATCGAGTTGTAAAATCCCAGTGGAGCTGTAGGATATTATGTTGTGAATATATACGATAATATAAATTTGTTTATATTTAATATAATTATATATAAATATATTTATATATTTAAATGGGTTATTTAAAGCTTTAAAAATAGCCACTTTTGCAAATGAAGTTGGAATTCGTCGAGACTAATTTTGTTGGATCCGCAACATCAAATTATTGTTAGATTCGAAGTTCCTTGATTTTTGGGGTCACTGGGTCGCCGTACGGATTTTTAGAGTGAAAAACAGTCAGTATTTTGACAATTAAAAATACGCTATGTGAGCAAACAGAGTTGCAATTCGATAAAACCAGTTTCGTTGGGACTGTAATGTCGGCGCATGTCAATTTCCATGATTTTTGGGTATCATATGTGAGCACACGGATTTTTAGAAGACAAATAAATGAGGTATTAGCTAAAATAAAATAAAATATTAATAAAAAAATATCCTAATCTATATATGGTCAAAGCAAGGCCAGGCACTACTTATTCTCAACCACACAATGTATGTTAAAACGCAAGAAGACCAATCTCATTCACCAGAAGAAAAACGCAGAGAAAACAAGAAAAGAAAAATCAAAACAAATGGTAGAAAAATTCCTAAAATCATAATGATTATATATTTCGATTCCTGCCAAGATTTCCTTCATCCTCATACGGGTTTTGCTGGACTCGAACTCCATTGGGTTCGCTGGGAAATTGAAGATGTCGGCGAGGGCTGGACATGGTACGAAATACATGAAGATTTAGCTCGTATTGATATTGGATTTGAGATCGGTATTTGATATAGCATCTATTCTGAATTTTTTGGATTTTTTGGATGTCGAGCCTTGCTTGTGTGTGTGGACGGAAGGCTGGCAACGGGAATCTCAACGGGAGGCTGAGGTTGGGGGGAAAGGACGTGGGTGTGTGAGATTCAGATGAGAAGTTGAATGGAGGTATCGGTTTGACAAACGATGAGGAGATGGAGGAATGGAAGGTCCCTGATGTCACGACTATGGCATTTGGAATCGAGGGAATTCATTTTGAGGAAGAAGAGGCTAAGTGGGTTGGGTTTGAAAGATGTTGCGCCGTATATATACAAAAGGTGAAGCCCCACTCAACATTTAATCTAAGTTTTTATTTCGTCTAAATGTGTATCAACTTGTAAATGGCATAACTTTATCATACGTAAACGAAATTCAATGAAACTGGTCACATTGGGATCGTAGGGACGGTGGCTACACCATGGAGCTGACTGGGAGTGAATCCGAGCTTGTTACAATTTATTGCAAAATAAATTGTCCGTCTGAATCAACAGACGCAAATCATTATTTAACGGTTAACGCGAAATGTGAGTAACACTCACCAACTCTGAACAGTTTTATTTTTATAATGTATATTTAGAACTGATAAATGATGATTGTTTGCTGTATGTTGACTGTTTGATTGGAATGCTAATTGTTTGGTTGAAATTATAGATAACGATATATATATATATATCGTTAATCAAATATTGATTCTATTTAACAAAATATTTCATATTGAAATGAAATCGATGTTAATGATATTTTTTAACATCTGTGGATGCAGGGAAACAGGTCAGAGGAATCCACCTGGATTTCTCAACAATTATTTTACTGTTTTCATATATTGTGTTATATGATGTGATGTATAATCTGTGATTGATTATAACGACACTGGTCCTATTATTTGGTACTGTTGAGTACCAAAAGAAATATTGGAATGAAAAAGGGAAATTTCAAAACTGTGTATTGAAATAGAATATTTATAAAATCAATGGATTTTACAAAAAGGATTTTATTGAAGAAATAGTTATAAAATCAAAAGGGTTTCGAAAGGGAATTATTTATAAAATCAAAGGATTTTATAAAGAAGAATATTTATTAAGATAATAAATAGAAGTATAAAATGAATTATTTATTTAGAAAATAAATAGAAGTATAAAGGGATTATTTATTTAGAAAATAAATAAGATATTATAAAGGATATTTATTTAGAAAATAAATAGAAGATAAAGAGGAAATATTTGTAAGCCATTTACAAAAAAAATTGAAAAGGAATTAGTTATAAAATCATAGGATTTTATAAAAGGAATATTTATTTAGAAAATAAATATGATATTATAAGGATATTTATTTGAAAAATAAATAGGAAATATTTGTAAAACAAGTATAAAAGGAAAATATGTGTGAAAAGGATTAGATAAAGGAAATATTTATTGGTCAAATAAATAGAAAAGATAAAAGGAATATTTATTTGTTAAATAAATAGAATTGAAAAGGGAATAGTTATTTGTTAAGTAAACAAATGGAAAAGGAATTAATCAAAGGAGATAATTCAAAGGAATAAATCAAAGGAGTTAATTCGAAAAGAGTTAATCGGAGTGAGTTAATCGAATATTAGTTATTCGATTAGAGTTAATCGAATAGAGTAAATGAGTTAGGGTTGACCAGTTAGAGTTGATTAGTTAGAGTTGATTAGTTAGAGTTAACCAGTTAGAGTTAGGGTTAACTAGTTATTTGTTAAGTATACAAATAGAAAAGGAATTATTTGTATAAACAAAGAGAAAAGGAATTAATCAAAGGAGTTAATTCAAAGGAATAAATCGAAAGAGTTAATCGAATATAGTTAGCCGAATAGAGTTAAGTCGAATTTCAGTTATTCGAATAGAGTTATTGATTAGATTTAAATCAATTAGAGTTAATCAATTAGAGTTAACCAGTTAGAGTTAATCAGTTAGAGTTAACCAATTATAGTTAACCGGTTAAAGTTAATCAGTTAGAGTTAACCAATTAGGGTTAATCAGTTAGAGTTAATCAGTTAGAGTTAAATCGATAGAGTAATTAAATAGAGTTAATCAAATTTGAGTTAATCGAATATTAGTTATTCGAATAGAGTTAAATGGAGATAAAAGGAGTTAGTCGAATATTAGTTATTCGAATAGAGTTAAAGGAGTATTGAATATAGTTCATTCGAATAGAGTTAAAGGAAAGGGTATCGATTATAGTTTAATCGAAAGGAGTTAACGATTAGTTTAATCGAAGGAAAGGGTATCGATTATAGTTTAATCGAAAGGAGTTATCGATTAGTTTATGCGAAGGAAAGGGTATCGACTATAGTTTAATCGCAAGGAGTTATCGTTTAGTTTAATCGAAGGGAGTTATCGATAATAGTTTAATCGAAAGGAGTTATCGATTATAGTTTAATCGAAAGGAGTTAATCGAATTTAGTTATTCGAAAAGGAGTTAATTGAAAATTGTTTATTCAAAAGAAAGAGTTATCGAATATAAGTTATTCGAAGTGAGTTAATCGAATATAGTTTATTCGAAAAGAGAGATTTTCGAATATCGTTTATTTGAAAGAAAGAGTTATTGAAAATAAGTTATTCGAAGTGGGTTAATCGAATATAGTTTATTCGAAAGAGATATTATCGAATATAGTTATTCGAGAGGAGTAAATCGAACATGGTATTCGAAAGTTAAGTTAATCGAATATAGATATTCGAAGGAGAGTTATTCAAATAGAGATTACTGGAAAGAGAGTTAATCGTCGAATTCGATTATGTCGAATTCGGGAAAGTATTATTTACTTTCCGGTGTTTAAATCAAGATTTATTTATTTATAAATTAGGTGTTTATTTATTTATTCACATTAAAGAATAAAGGTTAAAATTGAAATTAGATATTCCGAAAGGAGGGATTATAACGTTATTGTTATAACCAATGTTCTGTAAAAGAAATGGATTCGTAAATAGAATCTGAGAGTTACGTAAGGAAGTTTGTTAAAGATTTAAAAGATAAACTTTGACTATTTCGAAGTTAAAACGTTGTTCAGTTAAGGTCTGAGAGGTAATTATACCCCAACTTGATTCACTTCCTTCTTAACTAAGGAATGGTATTTGATAGTGAAGAAGTTTTGAAAATGTTTTCCAAATAAGAATCAGAAATGTTTTTTGATAATAGATAATAAGAATTTAGAATATATGGAAACAGGAGATAAGTAAATTAATGAACTAAAAAGATAAATGTTCAATGACGATTGATCGATATAATTTCCATTTGGAAATAATATCGTTGTTTGTACACGTGTTTTCTTTGATAGTTAACTCACCGATATCGAAGTTTTCGACCATTTTAACGTTGTTAATATGGAGAGACCAGCTGGATTATTATTGGAAGAACCACTCCGTATTGGCATAAGCGTTGCGAATCATATATGCCAAAGATAATTGAAAACGGAGTAAAGTGCAAAGGTTGTTGTATAAATCTTAGGTAAAGATTGCCTAAAATGGTTGTACTGAATAGTGCCTTTGGTTTGTCCAGTCTTAGGATGACCTGTATGGAAGAATGTATGACAGAGTATATTTAATAGATCGCATAAGTTGATCTCTTCAAACGTACGTATGTTTGGTGGCGAACGAATTTGTTTCTCTTAGCTGTATACCCGTTGTATTTTTGTGGAAATCAATTTGTGATTTGGCGGGTATGACGATGTGACATTCAAAGTGAATAATTGTGTGGTCTGTCAGAGATAAGCGTGGCCTCTAGCCTCACATCCGGAAATGACAAAAATCGGGCAGGCAACATGGCTATGTAGGTCGCACCTATTAGGCTGTATAATCACCTGATCTAGAGTTTCATTTACTTCTAAAAATCTATTGTCGATGCTGTCCCATTTGGGAAACGGTTGTTGATCCCAACCATTGGTGATATACATTCGACACACTCAAGCGAATTGAGTGGTCGGTCATGTGTGGCCGGGTTGCAAGATGTTCTTGTTGAACCCTGTGTATTCCTCTCTAGAGTTACACTAGCGAAAGGTGGTTCCATACCTTGTCTTAGTTGGAAATCCATTACCCAATACGTGCTTGCGGTTTTCATTGTATACTATATGTAGAACGTGATATGTAATCATTTCTGCTAGATGATTATTATATTGTGGTTGATAGACATTATTATAATATCAAAATGTTTTTGATATAGAGATATTTTGGATTCTCATAAGGGGAAAACCCGTTCCGTTATACGATGTGGTCTTATGAGACATCATTAAATGGCTCAAATTGTTTTACTCATACCAGTCCCACGACTGACCCGGAGTTTATTTTGTTTTGTTTTCCCTAAACTCTTGGGTGTCCAATTTTGTACGAGCAGTCAAGTAGTCAGGATTTTACAGATATACTTGAAGAGCTTGGAGCAGGAGGCTTCAGGATTATATAGCTGTAGTTATTTCTGCTGTGTTGTAAGTGTTGTACTCTGATAATGTTACTGTATACATATACTGATTTTATTTCAAGGATATGTTATCTATTATATGTTGTTTGTTCCGCTGTGAGATCCGTGTTAGTCTGATGTTTTATCTTCTTCTTCTTCTTCTATTCTAAGTTTCTACCTTATCTATTCTCACCCTCTAACTTCTTTCTAATAACTTTTCGGTATTTTCCGTTGTTTGGTTAGTCATCATTGAGCTTATGGCGATAACCAGAGTCGACAAAAACCAGGTCGTTACAGTAGGTATCAGAGCTTAAGGTTAAGTATTACCTTGGCTCTGTGGTGCGACTTAGTAGAGATGGGGTTAGCAATACCCTAGATTGAGTTTGAGTGTACGTATATGAGTGAATGTATTTGTTATTTGATATAAAAATAAATTTATATTGTAGAGATTTATTGGTTGAGTTGTTTATGAGTTCTGGTCGTTCAGTTTGATCCACTGTATCGGTAGGAGTTTCTAAACACTTGAATACAACGGGTCGACACGATATGTTTTGAAAAAGAGGTTAAATGAAAATAAGTTTACCCATAGTGTATTTTGATATAAGGAAGATATATATATATATTGGAATTATAATATATTGGATATATTGGTTGTTATTATAATCAAGTAAGATTATAAATTAAACGGTTATGTAAATAACTAATCAGAATTCTTATAAGTGAAATACGTGGAATCAGATGAATTAAATCTATATTTAAATCAGAATTGGAATTAAAATTCCGAAAACATGAAAAGTGTTTGTAAAAGGAATTGGACTAAATATATGAGAATTTTAGAATCCTGGGAGATTTTAAATTGTTTTCAAGCAGTATAAAGGATATTTTGAACTAATTTTAAAATGGAAATGTTTAGAAAGGATTTTGAAAAGTGATAGCATTGAACTCACTTCGATCATTGGGAAATAACTCTGATGATGCTAGCCACATCCTTAGTGTTCATTTTTGAGTTGCTAAGTGACGAATTACTACCAAGGATTTTTTTTTGAATTGGTTTGGGAAAACAAGTTGTATTGAAATTCTTGAAAATGATATTTGATTTTTGGGATATGGTAAACTGTTCGAAATTCTCAGGGAAAGATTGTTTGAAATAAAAACCAGATTATATAGAAATTTTTGAAAGCAAATTGGAATTAAAAATAAAGCCAGTTAAGTGGTAACTGAATTGGATTAGAATGATATCAGGTAAGTTGAATTGATAGGAATTTGGAATCAAGGATAATACTTGAATTTGAAATGAAGTTTGGCTCGGATAAAACCAAACGATTAAATTGAAAATGGGATTTGGCTTAGTTAAAAGCGAATGGTTGTATTGAGATAAAAGTGATTGGAGTTTGACCGGAAGGACTTTGGTATATGCTAAATTGGTAGCAGTTCTAAAGGATATAACGATATACCCGACAAAAAGGTACCAGTTTGTATTTTATATGGATATGAGATTTATGAGCCGAATTGGCAAGCCTCTTGGCTGTTTGATTTTCTTTTGGGTTGGGGAAGGCCTAGAGAGGCGAGTTGTCGTTTTACCGATAGGGCTGTACAAAGGAAGTGCTGGCGAATTTTTTTGAAAGTTAAGGTGTTAGAAAATTTTCACGATTTTTGAAAATTTTCGTTAGTAAGAATAAATTAATAATTTAATTGAAATTAAATTGGTTCAGTTGAAACTGAAGTTAAAGAGTGAACAAATAAGTTTTAACTAGTCAATAGGTTTATTTTCTACCTTAGCAATTTCGAGGACGAAATTATTTTAAGTGGGGAAGAATGTAACGACCCGTATTTTCTACGATATATAATTAACTTATTTAATTATATAATTAGTGATTTAGAATTCAAATGGTCGTTTAATTAAATAGTGATTTAATATTTAATTAATATAATAATTAAATAATATATATTTAATTCTGAAATAACCAGAATTGGCTGAAATGGCGAAATGGTGTGAATTGGGAAATTCAAAAGATGTAATTCAGTTATAATTGAATTATAATCACTAATATATTATTTAAACGACAATTTGAACGAATAATTATATTATAATTATAATCGAGCTCGAAATGGCATGGTAGTACGCTATTTGGCGATTTGAACTTCAACTGAATGTACAAGGTCCGTTTTAAATCGGATTTCTGTGAAACAAGAAACATATGGAGCCGGTGAAGTATATTTTTCTAGTGGAAGAGAAAAATCGGGATTTCATTGTGTAGACTTTGATTTATGTCCAAATCAAATTTTAGAAAAGTCGCTATGGAATTCCTTTATAGTTTATAACGATATATATAAGGAATTTCAATATAAATTTGAATATCGATTCAACCGGAATTTGAATATCGAGTTGTAAAATCCCAGTGGAGCTGTAGGATATTATGTTGTGAATATATACGATAATACAAATTTGTTTATATTTAATTTAATTATATTTAAATATATTTATATATTTAAATGGGTTATTTAAAGCTTTAAAAATAGCCACTTTTGCAAGTGAAGTCGGAATTCGACGAAACTAATTTTGTTGGATCCGCAACATCAAATTATTGTTAGATTCCAAGTTCCGTGATTTTTGGGGTCACTGCGGATTTTTAGAGTGACAAACAGTCAATATTTTGACGGTTAAAAATACGCTGTGTGAGCAAACGGAGTTGGAATTCGACGAAACCAGTTTCGTTGGAACTGTAATGTCGAACTAAAGGTGCATGTCAATTTCCATGATTTTTGGGTATCGTGTGTGAGCACACGGATTTTTAGAAGATAAATAAATGAGGTATTGGCTAAAATAAAATAAAATATTAATAAAAAAAATCCTAATCTATATATGGTCAAAGCAAGGCCACGCACTACTTATTCTCAACCACACAATGTATGTTAAAACGCAAGAAGACCAATCTTGTTCACTAGAAGAAAAACGCAGAGAAAACAAGAAAAGAAAAATCAAAACAAATTGTAGAAAGATTCCTAAAATCATAATGATTATATATTTTGATTCCTGCCAAGATTTCCTTCATCCTCATATGGGTTTTGGTGGACTCGAACTCCATTTGGGTTCGCTGGGAAATTGAAGACATCGGCTAGGGCTGGACATGGTACGAAATACATGAAGATTTAGCTCGTATTGTTATTGGATTTGAGTTCGGCATTTGATTTAGCATATATTCTGAATTTGTGGGATTTTTTGGATGTCGCGCCTTGCCTGTGTGCGTGGACGGAAGGCTGGCTACGGAAATCTCAATGGGAGGCCGAGGTTGGGGGGAAAGGACGTGGGTGTGTGGAGATTCATATGAGAAGTTGAATGGAAGTATCGGTTTGACAAACGATGAGGAGATGGAGGAATGGGAGGTCCTTGATGTCACGCTATGGCATTTGGAATCGACGGAATTCATTTTGAGGAAGAAGAGGCTGAGTGGGTTGGGTTTGAAAGATGTTGCGCCGTATATATATAAAAGGTGAAGGCCCACTCAACATTTAATCTAAGTTTTTATTTCGTCTAAATGTGTATCAACATGTAAATGGCATAACTTTATCATACATAAACGAAATTCAGCGAAACTGGTCACTTTGGGATCATAGGGACGGTGGCTACACCATGGAGCTGATTGGGAGTGAATCCGAGCTTGTTACAATTTATTGCAAAATAAATTGTCCGTCTGAATAAACAGACGCAAATCGTTATTTAATGGTTAACGCGAAATGTGAGTAACACTCACCAACTCTGAACAGTTCTATTTTTATAATGTATATTTAGAACTGATAAATGATGACTGTTTGTTGTATGTTGACTATTTGATTGGACTGCTAATTGTTTGGTTGAAATTATAGATAACGATATATATAAATCGTTAATCAAATATTGATTCTATTTAACAAAATATTTCATATTGAATTGAAATCGATGTTAATGATATTTTTTAACATCTGTGTATGCAGGGAAACAGGTCGGAGGAATCCAACTGGATTCCTCAACAATTATTTTACTGTTTTCATATATTGTGTTATATCATGTGATGTATAATTTGTGATTGATTATAATGACACTGGTCCTGTTATTTGGTACTGTTGAATGCCAAAAGAAATATTGAAATGAAAAAGGGAAATTTCAAAACTTTATATTGAAATAGAATATTTATAAAATCAAAGGATTTTATAAAAAGGATTTTATAGAAGAAATAGTTATAAAATCAAAAGGGTTTCGAAAGGGAATTATTTATAAAATCAAAGGATTTTATAAAGAAGAATATTTATTAAGATAATAAATAGAAGTATAACATGAATTATTTATTTAGAAAACAAATAGAAGTATAAAGGGATTATTTATTTAGAAAATAAATAAGATATTATAAAGGATATTTATTTAGATAATAAATAGAAGATAAAGAGGAAATATTTGTAAACCATTTACAAATAGAATTGAAAAGGAATTATTTATAAAATCATAGGATTTTATAAAAGGAATATTTATTTAGAAAATAAATATGATATTATAAGGATATTTATTTGAAAAATAAATAGGAAATATTTGCAAAACAAATATAAAAGGAAAATATGTGTGAAAAGGATTAGATAAAGGAAATATTTATTGGTTAAATAAATAGAAAAGATAAAAGATATTTTTATTTGTTAAATAAATAGAGTTGAAAAGGGAATAGTTATTTGTTAAGTAAACGAATAGAAAAGGAATTAATCAAATGAGGTAATTCAAAGGAATACGTCAAAGGAGTTAATTCGAAAAGAGTAATTCGAAAAGAGTTAATCGAAATGAGCTAATCGAATATTAGTTATTCGATTAGAGGTAACCAAATAGAGTAAATGAGTTAGGGTTGACCAGTTAGAGTCCATTAGGTTGAGTTAACCAGTTATTTGTTAAGTAAACAAATAGAAAAGGAATTATTTGTATAAACAAACAGAAAAGGAATTAATCAAAGGAGATAATTCAAAGGAATAAATCGAAAGAGTTAATCGAATATAGTTATTCAAATAAAGTTAAATCGAATATCAGTTATTCGAATAGAGTAATTAATTAAATTTAAATCAATTAGAGTTAATCGATTAGAGTTAACCAGTTAGAGTTAATCAGTTAGAGATAATCGATTAGAGTTAGCCAGTTAGAGTTAATCCATTAGAGTTAACCAGATAGAGTTAATCAGTTAGAGTTAACCAATTATGGTTAGCCAGTCAGAGTTAACTAGTTAGAGTTAACCAGTTAGAGTTAACCAGTTAGAGTTAAATCGATAGAGTAATTAAATAGAGTTAATCAAATTTGAGTTAATCGAATATTAGATATTCGAATAGAGTTAAATGGAGTTAAAAGGAGTCAGTCGAATATTAGTTATTCGTATAGAGTTAAAGGAGTATCAAATATAGTTTATTCGAATAGAGTTAAAGGAAAGGGTATCGATTATAGTTTAATCGAAAGGAGTTATCGATTAGTTTAATCGAAGGAAAGGGTATCGATTATAGTTTAATCGAAAGGAGTTATCGATTAGTTTAATCGAAGGAAAGGGTATCGATTGTAGTTTAATCGAAAGGAGTTATCGATTAGTTTAATCGAAGGGAGTTATCGATTATAGTTTAATCGAAGGGAGTTATTGATTATAGTTTAATCGAAAGGAGTTAATCAAATTTAGTTATTCGAAAAGGAGTTAATCGAATATCGTTTATTCGAAAGAAAGAGTTATCGAATATAAGTTATTCGAAGTGAGTTAATCGAATATAGTTTATTCGAAAAGAGAGATTTTCGAATATCATTTATTCGAAAGAAAGAGTTATCGAAAATAAGTTATTTGAAGGGGGTTAATCGAATATAGTTTATTCGAAAGAGAGAATATCGAATATAGTTATTCGAGAGGAGTAAATCGAACATGGTATTCGAAAGTTAAGTTAATCGAATATAGATATTCGAAGGAGAGTTATTCAAATAGAGATTACTCGAAAGAGAGTTAATCGTCGAATTCGATTATATCGAATTCGAGAAAGTATTATATACTTTCCGGTGTTTAAATCAAGATTTATTTATTTATAAATTAGGTGTTTATTTATTTATTCACATTAAAGAATAAAGGTTAAAATTGAAATTAGATATTCCGAAAGGAGGGATTATAACGTTATTGTTATAACCAATGTTTTGTAAAAGAAGTGGATTCGTAAATAAAATCTGAGAGTTACGTAAGGAAGTTTGTTAAAGATTTAAAAGATAAACTTTGACTATTTCAAAGTTAAAACGTTGTTCAGTTAAGGTCTGAGAGGTAATTATACCCCAACTTGATTGACTTCCTTCTTAACTAAGGAATGGTAAGGTTTGATAGTGAAGGAGTTTTGGAAATGTTTTCCAAATAAGAATCAGAAATGTTTTTTGATAATAGATAATAAGAATTTAGAATATATGGAAATAGGAGACAAGTAAATTAATGAACTAAAGAGATAAATGTTCAATGATGATTGATCGATATAATTTCCATTTGGTAATAATATCGTTGTTTGCACACGTGTTTTTCTTTGATAGTTAACTCACCGATTATCGAAGTTTTCGACCATTTTAACATTGTTAATATGGAGAGACCGGTTGGATTATTATCCGAAGAACCACTCCGTATTGGCATAAGCGTTGTGAATCGTGTATGCCAAAGATAATTGAAGACGGAGTAAAGTGCAAGGGCTATTGTATAAATCTTAGGTAAAGATTGCCTAAGATGGTTGTACTGAGTAATGCCTTCGGTTTGTCCAGTCTCAGGACGACCTGTATGGAAGAATGTCTGACAGAGTATATTTAATAGATCGCGTAAGTTGATCTCTTCAAACGTACGTACGTTTGGTGGCCGAGGAATTCGTTTCTCTTAGCTGTATTCCCGTTGTATTTTTGGGGAAATCAATTTGTGATTTGGCGGGTATGACGACGTGACATTCAAAGTGAATAATTTTGTGGTCTGTCAGAGATAAGCGTGGCCTGTAGCCTAACATCCGGAAATGACAAAAATCGGGCAGGCGGCATGGCTATGTAGGTCGCACCTATTAGGGTGTATAATCACCTGATTTAGAGTTTCATTTACTTCTAAAAATCTATTGTCGATGTTGTCCCATTCGGGAAACGGTTGTTGATCCCAACCGTTGGTGATATACATTTGATACACTCAAGCGAAATGAGTGGTCGGTCTTGTGTGGCCGGGTTGCAAGATGTTCTTGTTGAACCTAGTGTATTCCTCTCTAGAGGTACACTAGCGAAAGGTGGTTCCATACCTTGTCTTAGTTGGAAATCCATTACCCAATACGTGCTTGCGGTTTTGATTGTATACTATATATGTAGAACGTGAGATGAAAGCGTTTCTGCTAGATGATTATTATATTGTGGTTGATAGACATTATTATAATATCAAAAGGTTTTTGATATAAAGATATTTTGGATTCTCATAAGGGAAAAACCAGTTTCGTTATATGGCATGGTCTTATGAGATATCATTAAATGGCTCTAAATGTTTTAAACTGTTTTACTCATACTAGTCCCATGACAGACCCGGAGTTTATTTTGTTTTGTTTTCCCTAAATTCTTTGGTGCCCAATTTTGTACGGGCAGTCAAGTAGTTTGGATTTTGCAGATAGACTTAAAGAGATTGGAGCAGGAGGCTTCAGGATTATATAGCTATAGTTATTTCTGCTGTGTTGTAAGTGTTGTACTCCGATAATGTTACTGTATACATATACTGATTTTATTTCAAGGAATTTGTTATTTATTATATGTTGTTCGTTCCGCTGTGAGGTTCGTGTTACTCTGATGTTGTATCTTCTTCTTCTTCTTCTTCTTCTTCTATTCTAAGTTTCTACCTTATCTATTCTCACCCTCTAACTTCTTCCTATTAACTTTCCGGTATTTTTCGATGTTTGGTTAATCATCATTGAGCTTATGGCGATAACCAAAGTCGACAAAAACCGGGTCGTTACAGCGTGGGTTGACCCCCAATGAGTCACAATCCCATGTCCCTTTTTCGCTTTAATTTCAAACTGTTTTGAATTTTCTGGACTTGATTTGTTTATATATACTGCTTTTATATGTATATAAACTTCTGAACTTAATAACTTTCTCATACGATGTCCGTTTTTTGCAAACTCAGAGTCTATCCTAAGTAGAATTCCAAGACGAACGCAATGGTATGGTCTGTTTTACTTAATTCCCAATATTTAATTAAGATTCTTTAGTTATAGTGTCTTTTGAAAATACGGGGTGTTACATTCTCCCCCTACTTAAAAGATTTCGTCCCTGAAATCTCCAAGTTAAGAAGAATGTTTATCCTAACATCCATCAATCATGGGCATCCATTGTCCTTGAAAGATTTCTAATGTTTATATGAACATATGCAAAGGTGTGCGTATACGTCCCTATACTAATGCGAAAAATCAGGCGGCCTAGTGATTCAGTCGACCTCCTTAATGCAATGTATGTTAGTGCCATGAATCCAACAAGTATGCAAATAATCTCATTATATCATGTAAAACTCTATATGTGTGCATAGTCATCTGTACAAATGCATCATCCATATGTTGATACACTCATTTTCATCCATAAAAAGAAAAATGCACACACGTCAATATGCAATATGAGAGTGATTGAGCCGATCTAGTGCCTAGGGTGTGTGTATATGCATCCACAAGCAACCACTAGCAAAAACTTGCTGTAACGACCCAGCGGTTTTCGGTCTCGAAAATCGACATAAATACCTGTACTGTATCTCATGCCGACCTTTCAAACACCGAGAACACCGGATTGTCAATGAAAGAATTTAGAGGGTGAGATAAGAAAGAAAGAAATATAAGAATAGAAGAAGTAGAAGAACACAACACAGAGTCTCACATCGCAGCGGAACAAAATATAATATACAAATAAATCTTTATTGAGAGCTTTGGATAAAACTTACAATCTCAGAGTACATCAACATCACTGGACAGTTGTAATAATCTGCCCTTATAAACAACACAGCGGAATAACACTCAATATGTCTGGACTTCTCCAACACGCCTTTCATGGTGTTCAATAACCTGAACCTGCAAACCCGGGCTAACTCGAGCATTTACAAAACACCGGGTCAGTCTGGTGAACCAGAGTGAGATAAACTCGCACAGTATTTAGGGTAAATTATTCAATCATGATTTTTAAGTTCAAAATCTTTTCAAAAGAAAAGGATAATCGTAAGACCGAATCCACACATAAACACGGACAGTTTTTACCTTATGATAACCCAAAAACAGTTTTGAAAACAATATCTTTTCTGATATTATAATAATGTCTAAATACAGGTAAATAACAATATAGTGGAACACTTGCATCACACGCTCCACATATATAGTATACAATCAAAACCGCAGGCGCTTATAGGAGACTGGATTCCGACCTTGACAAGGTATGGGACCACCTTCCGCTGATGTATCTCTAGAGGCGAATACACCTGGGTTCAACAAGAACGTCTTGCAACCCGGCCCACACATGACCGACCACTCATTTCTCTTGAATGTATCGAATGTATATCACCAACGGTTGGACTCAAACCACCGTTCCCGAATGGGCAGAATCGATAGAGTAAGAAACAAAAGGAATTTCTCTAGATAGGTGATTATACAGCCTAATGGGAGCGACACACATAGCCATGCTGCCTGCCCGATTTTTGTCATCTCCCATTTGATGAGGCTTGAGGCTAGAGCTTCTGGCCACCATTCACTTTGAATGCCACATTGTCAGATCCTCTGGATATCACCAATTGACGTCCACAAAAATACTCTAGTCATTTGGCTAGAGAAAACCATTTCTCCGCCATCAACTATGGTACGTTTTGAAGAAATCAACGTATGTAATCTACTTTCGAAATACTCTGTCAGACACTCATCCATACAAGTCATCCAGGAACAGGATGAACCGAAGGCACTCTCCTACTGCATCCCAGGAATCACCCTACAGATCAGTAGCGAGAAGTCCTTGCAACCCGGAGATTTCAATCACGACAGAATCACTGTTGGAATATCAATGCTCCATCTCGATCACCTTCTGATCTCTCCACATATTAGTTGGTCGGAATGGTTTTCGAATATAAATTCGATCCCGGTCTTTCCATACCAACAAGCGTATTGGTCAGGTTTTGATAGTCGGTGACTTAACTATCAAATAACACATGTGTCAATAAAATGATTTCATTGATTCAGTACTTGGCATGACTTGGCCTTTTTTTAAAAATATATTTAACAAAATCGTTAATCAATTCTAATATTCGACTTAACTCTATTCGCTTGACTCTAGATCGCAGCGATCACAATGGTTACACCTGATTCCCTCAGGAAACATCCGATCGCCGTAGGCTATCTGCAGCCCTGCAAATTACGCTAGTAGTCGTACGCAATGGCAACTCTTTCTGACTAACTACGTTTGATTAACTCTACTATATTCGATCAACTCTTATTAAATAACAAATGTTCGATATCAAATTGAAATCAATATTCTTATTCCTTTTTAAACCAATATTGCAATATTCTTAAATTTCCCAAATCCTTGCATTAGAGTTCAGTATTTCTTATATAAAATAAAACCAATTCATCACCTTCACTCACACCAAACTAATACCGTCCCTTGATAATAGTGAGGCCAACCAAGTTGGGGTACTTTAGTTACCTCTTAGACCTTGATCGACCCGTTCTTACCTTAGAATAATTTTAGCTTATCACATAACTATCAATACTAAATTTCGTTTCAAATCTTGATTTCAAAACTGGGTGATTCAACGTTTCTTATGTTTGAAACCTTTGTTCGAACATCTCATCACTTCACCCCTTTAAAGTATCATCCCAATTCAGATTCGCCTTACTTAATTTGAAGCATTAAGTAAAATCCTTATTTAAATCTTTATACTTACCTACCAACTTCATTTACCAAGTTCGTTGAACACTTGGGGCATAAAACACTCCATAATCTCTTAATCGAATTTATCTCCAACTAATTATTTCTTACTCGACTTTAAATTGAATTCATTTCTCTAAATCCTTTTAAATTAAAAGGATAATTAGTTTTACCATTAACCATATCAAAATATAGTTAACTTTGCCCAAATCAAAAATAGGATTATTATTACTTTTACAAGCTTACTCAAAAATAATTTAGGTTATTAGCAATAACCAGTTCGATATTCTCTTTAGATTTAGTTAATCGAAGAATAACTAATATCTGACTCTAATCGTTACACTTTAACGAATATTTAAATCAATATCGATCCCTTGTCCATTTTACTCGAAACGGTGGATCAGTTAACAGTTAACTGAATTCCCTTTGTCATTTTCCTTTCCTTAAATTAATCAAATAACTTTTATTGATAAAAATCAACTTTTAATTGTTTAAAATTTGTCTAAGCAGCCAACCCTTGGGTTTTCTCTGTTGTCAAACTTCTATAAACCCTTCTTTTATCACTTTTCTTTATAAAATCATTTAAAAACCAATTATAACTCAATTAATAAATATTTATTTCGTTTTTACAACTTTAATTCAAATAATAGATTTAAAAATCTACTCTCAGTTATAAAATAAATTTTATAACTTGTCTCGTCGATTTACCTGACGGTAGATCGATATTTATAAAACGGTAAATTCACAGGCCATGTACTGCCAACCACTCAACCAATAATACCCATTGGTTTAAAACAATCAAATGGTAAATCATCATGTCAATATTCAACCATAAACCAATTCAATAATGATCTCATAACAGTTTATAATGACAATTCAAGGTCGACCACAACAACCAATCAAACAATTCATTTATTAAAAACACGTTTATTTTATAAATGTGACCACTGAGGTAACTTACCTCAATTGGAACCAATCGTTAAAATTAACGATTTGGGTTTCTTTGAAATTAAACGACGTTTAATTTCATCAGTTCAACAATAACTGAATATACCAACAATCAGTCAATCACTAGCAATCATAGCACACAAAAATAAAAACCCAACTTATAAAATATAAGCGGGAAATAACTGAGTGAGTTTAACTCACCTTGAATTTGATTTGTCGATAAATCATCTTGTTTTCAGTTGAATTAAACGATGTTTCATATATTTGAAAAATCCAGCTGCTGCCTGCCCTGCTCAATCCTCATCCATCGCGTAGTACTCGTCTTCACGGTCTCGACGTTTTTCGTTTCGTCGAATTCTGACGACAAACGTCTTAGAAATAAATATTTGGATTTTATAAAACTTTTAGACTAATTAAACTTAAAATAAAAATAAAAGTTTGGGCCTTACTTTCTCTCAGTCCAGCACGTTACTCAAATGAACCCGCCGCTCCCTTTTATTACTCAAACCCTAAAACATATCGGCCCTCCCTTCATTCACGTAGCCGCCACAAAAAAGAAAGAAACCCTATTCTCATTCCACGATGTAAATTTCCATGGCTGACGTCTCCTTCTTCCATCGCTTTCACCACCGCGACGCCGCCGCCTTGGCCTCCCTTCAGTTGCTCCTCCGTCCCCCAGAGCAAGACCGAACCTCCACCCAAAAAGCTAAGTAATTTACTTAATTAAACATCTGTTTTTTTTTCATTCGATACCCAGTTGGTTTGGGTTTTGTTCACCATGTATTTATACTTTCGGTTTACGGTGATTTCGAATCATAGGTTTTCTTAGTCTTAGTTGTTCCTAGATCCTAGTTGATTTCGGTTCTGCTATGTCTTTGTGATGGAAATGTTGATGGTTGTGGGTACTGTGATTTTCGAATGGTTATATCCTAGTATAGACTTTACAGTGCTTAGGTTCTAGGTGATATCCTTCTCGTTTTAGCTGTGATGCAAAACCGAACTTTTGGTGATTGATATATGATGGTTGTGGGTGACGTTTTACAGTGAAAAACATGGACTTAATGCTGCATTTCCTGTACTAAGTCTGCTCAATTGTCTACAACACTTTGAGTTGTCCCTAGGTAGATTTGGTAGAGCTTATGAAGCTATTTGTATTGTCATTTCCCTAAATATTTTTCTGTTCGGATCTTGGTCTTGTTCAAAATAGATTTCACTGTCCTATATTTGATTTATGGACAACAGTCCTTGTGGATTCGTAGCTGAGATTTTCTGTTTGTTTTATTTCCGATTTTCAGATTTGAATTCATCATTTTTTTTTGAAAACTTTCAACTCTATATCTATACATTAACCTACTTTCTAGCTACTCATAGCTGCATTCTTATTTCTCTACTTTTCAGGACGGATTGCTGGTGAGAAGATTTCATTGTAGATCTCCCTGGATATGAAGATATGTTATTGGATTTTAATCTGTAAATTTGATGGTATAATTTATGTATATAGTTAGATTTTCTAGCTGTTTGTTCATTGTCGATTTACTGTTTTTGTTTACTTTGTGTGTTGGAATTTGCATCTTACTGTTTGTTGAGATAAACAATACATGTTAAAGAAACAATTCATGTTAATATTGAAATTTGAAATGGACTGTTGTATACTCAATTTCGATGTTCATTTCTGATTCTTGTAGGTAATTGCAAACTATTTTATAACAAAACAGTTTATTGTTGTTTGATTTGGGTTTGGTGTATGTTCGAACACCTTAAGTAACTAAACGAGAACGAGGAGCTGCTAAACATTACACTAGACTTGACCGAGGGAAAGCAGAATGACGCACCCTTAAGGCCTGAGCATACATGGTATAATCCTAAGGTTAAACATCCTCCACTTATAGATGAGGAAAGCTTTGAACAAACAGAATTTCCAACTTTATTTCCTTACTTTTATATTGTTTCATCAATTATTCTATAATCCTGCGATTGTAATGGTTGCGAAATAGATTCCAAGAAAAATCTTCTTTCCTTAGAATTTCGTCGTGAAACAAAACTAAACAGGTGTAGTCGAATTATCCACTATCACTAGTTTTGACTTAGATTCATATTAACCATAAATATTTGAATGTAATTATAAATAAAGTTCCAAAAATTGGTTAAATAAAAATAAATCGATATTATCAAATATATTCAATCAAAAACCTTATAACTTCAATTAAAACTAAGTTGATTTTCAAACCCTATATTCAAAAATTTTGTTAAACGGTATTAAAATATATAAAAATCCTTATTTAATTAAATATACGTTATAGTTTATAAACGTTTTCCATAGCGACCATTTTAAAATTTCAACTGGACATAACTAAAAAATTATAACACGAAATCTCGATTTTTCTCTTTTATATGAAAAATATAATCAAATCGATTCAAACGTTTCTGGTTTCACAGAATTTCTACCTTAAACGAATTCTGTATACTCAGTTGAAGTTCAAAACGAAATTTACGAACTACCACGCCATTTCTAGTTCGTTTATAATATAATTATAAATTTAACGTTCCGACGTCATTTTAAATAACGAATATATTTATAAAATTCAATATAAACAATATTTAAACCCCTTTAAATCACTCGTTCACCTTATACAGCGAATTCGACATTTTCTCAATATCCCGAAATTAAAATATTATTATATTATTAATATAATTTAAATATTCAAACTAAAATTGTCAAATCCATTGATTAAACATAAATCAATATTTTAAGTAAATAAAATATTTCAAATAAATGGCTAAAAATCCGGGACATTACATTCTTCCCCCCTTAAAATAATTTCGTCCTCGAAATTGCTAAGGTAAGAAAAATGTTGTAAATCCCATTAACTCTAAAAATTATATTTCATTCCAAAGTAAAACCAATTTATTTTGGTAAAACAAAATTCCCAAAAATTATCGAAAATATTCCAATGTATTAAATCCTTAGAAAAATTTAGCAGACTTTTCCCTACACGGAGGGACTTCTGCGATATCGTAGAAACAAATAATACCGACACACACGGTCGGAAAATTAAAACCCCAATTTTTTTTATTTTCACAAAGGCGTACCTTTTTCAAGCGTGATTGAGTCTACTACTCAATTTACGTGCAACTTACGCCTTCAAACTCAATCTTCATAGTCCTCCGGCCACTGTTCTTAACTCAATCCATCGTATAAGTATCAGATATATGAAATATTTAAATGACACTTCAATAATTTTTTTCTTCTCCGGGTTTCGGTTTATTTAATTCTTTATTAAACCATGGATGAATTTTATATTCAACCCATCTAATAAGCACACAAAAACCAATCAACAATCAAGGCACACCAAACTCAATCAAATCAACTGAATACACATTCAATATTACTATTTTAATTCAACATATTTGAATATCAACCAATTTATATTCGATTGATCTCTATTTAATTAAATTCCCAAATTCAAATAATTTAATTTAATTACAACATTATTTCCTTAATTAATTCCAATATAATTATTAATGTTTTAATTCGATTTCACTTAACCCAGTTAAGTTTCAAATTCAAAATTTTAAGCAAACTTTTGAAGTCCATTCAAATCAGTCAACACACCAAATCTAACTAATTTGAGAAAATTATTTCTTTTCTATACAAAAATATAATTTTGGTAAAAATATTTCATTTACCCTCCTTATAAAACAATATTGTATCTATTACCAGTTCAACGCTTTTCAATACTTGAACCGATCAACAACATAATACAAAACATTTGTATATAAAATTTACAATTACACTCTTATATATATATATACACTCAAACTCAATCTAGGGTATTACTAATCCCATCTCTATCGAGTTACGCCACAGAGCCAAGGTTATCACTGAACCAATAGCTCTGATACCACTGTAACGACCCAGCGGTTTTCGGTCTCGAAAATCGACATAAATACCTTTATTGTATCTCATGCCGACCTTTCAAACACCGAGAACACCGGATTGTCAATGAAAGAATTTAGAGGGTGAGATAAGAAAGAAAGAAATATAAGAATAGAAGAAGCAGAAGAACACAACACAGAGTCTCACATCGCAGCGGAACAAAATATAATATAGAAATAAATCTTTATTGCGAGCTTTGGATAAAACTTACAATCTCAGAGTACATTAACATCACTGGATAGTTGTAATAATCTGCCCTTATAAACAACACAGCGGAATAACACTCAATATGTCTGGACTTCTCCAGCACGCCTTTCATGGTGTTCAATAACCTGAACCTGCAAACCCGGGCTAACCCAAGCATTTACAAAACACCGGGTCAGTCTGGTGAACCAGAGTGAGATAAACTCGCACAGTATTTAGGGTAAATTATTCAATCATGATTTTTAAGTTCAAAATCTTTTCAAAAGAAAAGGATAATCGTAAGACCGAATCCACACATAAACACGGACGGTTTTTACCTTATGATAACCCAGAAACAGTTTTGAAAACAATATCTTTTCTGATATTATAATAATGTCTAAATACAAGTAAATAACAATCTAGTGGAACGCTTGCATCTCACGCTCCACATATATAGTATAGAATCAAAACCGCAGGCGCTTATAGGAGACTGGATTCCGACCTTGACAAGGTATGGGACCACCTTCCGCTGATGTATCTCTAGAGGCGAATACACCTGGGTTCAACAAGAACGTCTTGCAACCCGGCCCACACATGACCAACCACTCATTTCTCTTGAGTGTATCGAATGTATATCACCAACGGTTGGACTCAAACCACCGTTCCCGAATGGGCAGAATCGATAGAGTAAGAAACAAAAGGAATTTCTCTAGATAGGTGATTATACACCCTAATGGGAGCGACCCACATAGCCATGCTGCCTGCCCGATTTTTGTCATCTCCCGGTTGATGAGGCTTGAGGCTAGAGCTTCTGGCCACCATTCACTTTGAATGCCACATTGTCAGATCCTCTGGATATCACTAATTGACGTCCACAAAAATACTCTAGTCATTTGGCTAGAGAAAACCATTTCTCCGCCATCAACTATGGTACGTTTTGAAGAAATCAACGTACGTAATCTCCTTAGGAAATACTCTGTCAGACACTCATCCATACAAGTCATCCAGGAACAGGATGAACCGAAGGCACTCTCCTACTGCATCCCAGGAATCACCCTACAGATCAGTAGCGAGAAGTTCTTGCAACCCGGAGATTTCAATCATGACAGAATCACTGTTGGAATATCCCCGGCCGCTAAACCAGAGAAGTCCACTCAGTAGTTCGTCCGCTTATGAAGATCAACGGTCTTCAATGCTCCATCTCGATCACCTTTTGATCTCTCCACGTATTTGTTGGTCGGAATGGTTTTCGAATATAAATTCGATCCCGGTCTTTCCATACCAACAAGCGTATTGGTCAGGTTTTGATAGTCCGTGACTTAACTATCAAATAACACATGTGTCAATAAAATGATTTCATTGATTCAGTACTTGGCATGACTTGGCCTTTTTTAAAAAATATATTTAACAAAATCGTTAATCAATTCTAATATTCGACTTAACTCTATTCGCTTGACTCTAGATCGCAGCGATCACAATGGTTACGCCTGATTCCCTCAGGAAACATCCGATCGCCGTAGGCTATCTGCAGCCCTGCAAATTACGCTAGTAGTCGTACGCAATGGCAACTCTTTCTGACATACTACGTTTGATTAACTCTACTATATTCGATTAACTCTAATTAAATAACAAATGTTCGATATAAAATTGAAATCAATATACTTATTCCTTTTTAAACCAATATTGCAATATTCTTAAATTTCCCAAATCCTTGCATTAGAGTTCAGGATTTCTTGTATAAAATAAAACCAATTCATCACCTTCACTCACACCAAACTAATACCGTCCCTTGATAATAGTGAGGCCAACCAAGTTGGGGTACTTTAGTTACCTCTTAGACCTTGATCGACCCGTTCTTACCTCAGAATAATTTTAGCTTATCACATAACTATCGATACTAAATTTCGTTTCAAATCTTGATTTCAAAACTGGGTGATTCAACCTTTCTTATGTTTGAAACCCTTGTTCGAACATCTCATCACTTCACCCCTTTAAAGTATCATCCCAATTCAGATTCGCCTTACTTAATTTGAAGCATTAAGTAAAATCCTTATTTAAATCTTTATACTTACCTACCAACTTCATTTACCAAGTTCGTCGAACACTTGGGGCATAAATCACTCCATAATCTCTTAATCGAATTTATCTCCAACTAATTATTTCTTACTCGACTTTAAATTGAATTCATTTCTTTAAATCATTTTAAATTAAAAGGATAATTAGTTTTACCATTAACCATATCAAAATATAGTTAACTTTGCCCAAATCAAAAATAGGATTATTATTACTTTTACAAGCTTACTCAAAAATAATTTAGGTTATTAGCAATAACCAGTTCGATATTCTCTTTAGATTTAGTTAATCGAAGATTAACTAATATCTGACTCTAATCGTTACACTTTAACGAATATTTAAATCAATATCTATCCCTTGTCCATTTTACTCGAAACGGTGGATCAGTTAACAGTTAACTGAATTCCCTTTGTCATTTTCCTTTCCTTAAATTAATCAAATAACTTTTGTTGATAAATATCAACTTTTAATTGTTTAAAATTTGTCTAAGTAGCCAACCCTTGGGTTTTCTCTGTTGTCAAACTTCTATAAACCCTTCTTTTATCACTTTTCTTTATAAAATCATTTAAAAACCAATTATAACTCAATTAATAAATATTTATTTCGTTTTTACAACTTTAATTCAAATAATAGATTTAAAAATCTACTCTCAATTATAAAATAAATTTTATAACTTATCTCGTCGATTTACCTGACGGTAGATCGATATTTATAAAACGGTAAATTCACAGGCCATGTACTGCCAACCACTCAACCAATAATACCCATTGGTTTAAAACAATCAAATGGTAAATCATCATGTCAATATTCAACCATCAACCAATTCAATAATGATCTCATAACAGTTTATAATGACAATTCAAGGTCGACCACAACAACCAATCAAACAATTCATTTATTAAAAACACGTTTATTTTATAAATGTGACCACTGAGGTAACTTACCTCAATTGGAACCAATCGTTAAAATTAACGATTTGGGTTTCTTTGAAATTAAACGACGTTTAATTTCATCAGTTCAACAATAACCGAATATACCAACAATCAGTCAATCACTAGCAATCATAGCACACAAATATAAAAACCCAACTTATAAAATATAAGCGGGAAATAACTGAGTGAGTTTAACTCACCTTGAATTTGATTTGTCGATAAATCAGCTTATTTTCAGTTGAATTAAACGATGTTTCATATATTTGAAAAATCCAGCTGCTGCCTGCCCTGCTCAATCCTCATCCATCGCGTAGTACTCGTCTTTACGGTCCCGACGTTTTTCGTTTCGTCGAATTCTGACGACAAATGTCTTCGAAATAAATATTTGAATTTTATAAAACTTTTAGACTAATTAAACTCAAAATAAAAATAAAAGTTTGGGCCTTACTTTCTCTCGGTCCAGCCCGTTACTCAAATGAACCCGCCGCTCCCTTTTATTACTCAAACCCTAAAACATATCGGCCCTCCCTTCATTCACGTAGCTGCCACAAAAAAAGAAAGAAACCCTATTCTCATTCCACGATGTAAATTTCCATGGCCGACGTCTCCTTCTTCCATCGCTTTCACCACCGCGACGCCGCCGCCTTGGCCTCCCTTCAATTGCTCCTCCATCCCCTAGAGCGAGACCGAACCTCCACCCAAAAAGCTAAGTAATTTACTTAATTAAACATCTGTTCTTTTTTTTTTCATTCGATACCCAGTTGGTTTGGGTTTTGTTCACCATGTATTTATACTTGCGGTTTACGGTGATTTCGAATCATAGGTTTTCTTAGTCTTAGTTGTTCCTAGATCCTAGTTGATTTCGGTTCTGCTATGTCTTTGTGATGGAAATGTTGATGGTTGTGGGTACTGTGATTTTCGAATGGTTATATCCTAGTATAGACTTTATAGTGCTTAGGTTCTAGGTGATATCCTTCTCGTTTTAGCTGTGATGCAAAACCGAACTTTTGGTGATTGATATATGATGGTTGTGGGTGACGTTTTACAGTGAAAAACATGGACTTAATGCTGCATTTCCTGTACTAAGTCTGCTCAATTGTCTACAACACTTTGAGCTGTCTCTAGGTAGATTTGGTAGAGCTTATGAAGCTATTTGTATTGTCATTTCCCTAAATATTTTTCTGTTCGGATCTTGGTCTTGTTCAAAATAGATTTCACTATATACAAAAATTCATCATTTTTTTTTGAAAACTTTCAACTCTATATCTATACATTAACCTACTTTCTAGCTACTCATAGCTGCATTCTTATTTCTCTACTTTTCAGGACGGATTGCTGGTGAGAAGATTTCATTGTAGATCTCCCTGGATATGAAGATATGTTATCGGATTTTAATCTGTAAATTTGATGGTATAATTTATGTATATAGTTAGATTTTCTAGCTGTTTGTTCACTGTCGATTTACTGTTTTTGTTTACTTTGTGTATTGGAATTTGCATCTTACTGTTTGTTGAGAGAAACAATACATGTTAAAGAAACAATTCATGTTGATATTGAAATTTGAAATGGACTGTTGTATACTCAATTTCGATGTTCATTTCTGATTCTTGTAGGTAATTGCAAACTATTTTATAACAAAACAGTTTATTGTTGTTTGATTTGGGTTTGGTGTATGTTCGAACACCTTAAGTAACTAAACGAGGACGAAGAGCTGCTAAACATTACACTAGACTTGACCGAGGAAAAGTAGAATGACGCACCCTTGAGGCCTGAGCATACATGGTATAATCCTAAGGTTAAACATCCTCCTCTTGTAGATGAGGAAAGCTTTGAACAAACAGAATTTCCAACTTTATTTCCTTACTTTTATATTGTTTCATCAATTATTCTATAATCCTGTGATTGTAATGGTTGCGAAATAGATGCCAGGAAAAATCTTCTTTCCTTAGAATTTCGTCGTGAAACAAAACTAAACAGGTGTAGTCGAATTATCCACTATCACTATCACTAGTTTTGACTTAGATTCGTATTAACCATAAATATTTGAATGTAATTATAAATAAAGTTCCAAAAATTGGTTAAATAAAAATAAATCGATATTATCAAATATATTCAATCAAAAACCGTATAACTTCAATTATAACTAAGTTGATTTTCAAACCCTATATTCAAAAATTTTGTTAAACGGTATTAAAATATATAAAAATCCTTATTTAATTAAATAAACGTTATAGTTTATAAACGTTTTCCGTAGCGACCATTTTAAAATTTAAACTGGACATAACTAACAAATTATAACACGAAATCTCGATTTTTCTCTTTTATATGAAAAATATAATCAAATCGATTCAAACGTTTCTGGTTTCACAGAATTTCTACCTTAAACGAATTTTGTATACTCAGTTGAAGTTCAAAACGAAATTTACAAACTACCACGCCATTTCTAGTTCGTTTATAATATAATTATAAATTTAACGTTCCGACGTCGTTTTAAATAACGAATATATTTATAAAATTCAATATAAACAATATTTAAACCCCTTTAAATCACTCGTTCACCTTATACAGCGAATTCGACATTTTCTCAATATTCCGAAATTAAAATATTATTATATTATTAATATAATTTAAATATTCAAACTACAATTGTCAAATCCATTGATTAAACATAAATCAATATTTTAAGTAAATAAAATATTTCAAATAAATGGCTAAAAATCCGGGACATTACACTTGCATCCACTTGTATCTATCAAACATAACTTGTTTCAAACACATGTTTACATCCATTGGGTTCTACCTAAAGGTTGAAGATTCGATCGATAGGATATACTCTAATGACAGAAGCAAGTACGAATAAACGCTTTCAAAAAGAAGTTAAGAACATAACCTTGAAAAGAAAAGGGTACATAGCACGAATCTTGTCTTTAGTCTCCCAAGTTCATCTTCGCGGTCTTCTCTCCACTGAACTTTCATTAGTTTGACTTCTCGGTTGCGAAGCTTCTTAACATCTAATCCAAGAATACGGGTAGGAACTCGTCTAACTGTCGCCTCCCGTTCTACCTCTACTTCCTCAAGCATACTCGACTCATCTACCTCTGCTGTATTGTGCAGACACTTCCACAAATGAGAAACGTGGAAAACATCATGAACACCCGCCCATATTTTTAGTAGCTTCACCCTATAGGCCATTTGACATATCCTTTCCACTATTGGAAATGACCCTACAAACCATGGCGCCAGTTTCCCTACAGATCAAAAGTGAATCACATTCCTCAGAGGTGATACTTTGATGAAAACCATGTCTCCCACCTCAAACTCAATATCGGTTTTTCTCTTATCTGCGTATGACTTCTGCCTGTCCTGAGTTGTCTTCATGCATCCGCGGATAATATCAATCTTTTCTGAGGTTTATCTAATCATCTCAGGTCTAAGTAAAAGCCTATCTGTAGACTCCCATCAACAAGCCGGTGATCTACAAGGTCGTCCGTACAATGCTTCGAAGGGTACCATGCCAATACTAGCCTGATAACTATTGTTGTAGGCGAACTCAACCAACAGAAGATGCTCCTCCCAAGTCCCTCCGATGTCTAGGATACACAGCCTCAAAAGATCCTCTAGAACTCTATTTACCCTTTCAGTCAACCCATCTGTCTGAGAGTGATATGCAGTGCTCAAACACAACTATGTACCTAATTCCTCTTGCAGGCTCTTCCATAACTCATTAGTGAAGATGGGGTCACGATCACTCACTATGCTAGAAGGTACTCCATGTAGACGGACTATCTCACGAAGATAAACCGATGCCAACCATTCTGCCGTTCTCTTACTCTTAACAACAATAAAATGAGCGCTCTTAGTTATCATGTAACATCCCGAGATTTTGCGATAATTTAAAATATTAAATTTAATGTGTTTTAAAAAAAATTGTTGTAAATATTAAAATTATTGATTGATGTCATATATTGATAAGGTATGAACTAAAATTGACTTGTTAAACAATGAACTGCAATAGAATATGTATGATAATGACAGTGTTTGATAATTTATTTATATAGAAATTTGAAATTTATATTGAATTAACAATATAAAATGGATTAACTGATTTTGAGATTTATTTTATATTAATAATTTTAATTTATGGAATATGGGAATAATATATATCAATTTGACTGTGCAATGAAATTTCAACTTGTAGTCAATGTAATTATATACATTTATCGTAAAGATAGTTATGATTTAGTTTGTTTGTAATTTTTGTGGACTAAAATTAATATTGTATTATTTGGATTAAATTGAGTCAACGAATTTATAATTAAAACTTTAATGATTTAATTTTTGAAGAATTTACGGTGGAGACTTAGTTTAATGGTTTAAGTATTGATATTTAATCTATTATGACATTGTAACTTGTATTGGTTCCAGATAAGTTTGTGATTCTGTTTATATGAATAATCATTGAGAAGTTGGAATTTATTATTAATATATTTAAGGAAATTGATTTACGAAATTTATAATTGAAATAAAATTTGAATTTGTAAATAATGAAAATTGTATTCATGATAAACGATTGTTTATTTATAAGCTTATATGAATTTTATTTTGATTGGAATAGAATTTATAACCCTTTGAATTTAATTTAAAGGTGAATAAATGAAAAAAAATGATATTTTAATATATTAATGAATTGGTTAAAATTATCTTTTTGTAAACGATCTTGGAATTCGATGAAATTAATTTTTTTGAATCCGGAATTTAAATTTTTGTAAGATCTAAAATTTTGTAGCTAGCGGAGTTATCGATTGATCGTAATAATTTAAAACAAGTAGAAATTTATGTTTATAATTAAATTAAATAATCGATTTTTAGAAGAAACTGCTAGAGACTTTGGAATTGGGCTTTGAAACCTATTCCACTCGTTCGGAAGACGTCAAAACCTATTGTTAGGTTGTAAGCAGGCCTGATTTGGACTCATTCCAAATTTTGGCTTAATACACATAAAACGATGAATTTATTATTGAAATGATAGCTCAAATCCCTAATTCTCTTAGCCATCGAATGTTAATTTTGATGGCCATAGAATTTCGAAACTTTAATCTTTATTTTCTTTCTATCTGATCAACGAAATCAAAAAATTTCAAAGGCAAAATTTTTGATCTTCGTGAGATCTTTCCATCCATACGGGTGATGGTACTATTGGAGTAAGGATGGAGGCGCAGTTGTAACAATCCAGATTTTCAGAACCAATTTTTTTTAGTTATTTTAATGAATTTTGAATACTTAATATGATTTATTTTAAATAATAACGACTAAAGTTTATTTAAATCGAAGTTAGAATGTGTAAATTTATTTTAATTATAAAATGAGCCTGAAATGGCGCGGTACTTTGAAAATTCGATTTTAAATTTCAATTGAATGTACATGATTCAAAATAAATCGGATTTCAGTAAAACCAGAAATATTTGAATCTATTTAATTATATCTTGTAACGGATGCGAAAAATTGAGATTTCATAATAAGAATTGAAAGCTATGCCCAGTTTAAAATTCAAAATAGTCGCTATGGAATTTATATATTTTATATAATATATAGCCCTTAAAAATAGCCATTTTGCAAACGACCTCCGTTTTTGATGAAACCACTTTTGTTGGATCCAGAATGTTAAATTATTGCTAGATTCCAATTTTCATAATTTTTGGAATTAATATGTGAGCGTGGCAAAGGAAAATGTGTTTCGTCAATTTTAGTTGAATTTAATCGACTGGAAAATAAGCATTTTTCAAACGGTCTCCACACTCAACGAAACTAGTTTTGTTAGGACCGTATCGACAAAACATAGGTAGATTTATTTTTCTGGAATTTTTGGAGTCAGTATGTGTCCCCGGTAAATTAAAATGTACGCTGAAATCAATTTTGAACGTTATATTAATTTATATTTTAATTTTAATGAAAACTGATCAAAACTGTTGAATTGGCTTATGGATCATATCCCATTGTATCCAAAATGGGGGTAATTATTTAGGGATGACAGTCGTTGGGTTCGATTTGGGGTTCAGATGAAAAAGTAAGTTTTTTGGAAATTAAAATAATATAATTATATAATACCCCTTTTTCTCTCTAACCCTAAACCCACAGTCAAATAAAAAAAAATCGCGCCCCCAAAGAAACCCATCTCCCTTTTTTCCGTCGCCCCCCTTTCAGCAGCGCTGCCGCCATCGAGCGCCCCCCTCCGGTCGTCGAGCGCCGCCCTCCCCTTTCCTCCTCCTCCTCGTCGCTCTCTCACCCCTTATCCAGTTCGAACCCCCCAAACCCTTGAGAATCCGCTGCGCCACCACCCCTAGACCATTCCAATGCCGCTGACCTCAACCGCCACCTCCCCGGCCACCTGGGCGCACCTCAGCACCCCCACCTCCGATGAACGGCGCGAGCATCCCCCCTCCGATCGAAAATAGAGAGTTTTTCTGATTTTTAATTATATGAAGGTCTGATTTTTAATTAGATAAAAATTTGATTTTTTTATTATTTAAAAATATATTTTTTATTATGTGAATAACATTACAAAAATTTGATTTTTATATATATAATAGCAAGATAAAGTTTTGATATATATATATATATACACACACACAATAGCATTATTAAAATTCCATTTTTATGTATATAATAGCGATATAAAATTGTGATTTTTATATATATGGTAGCAATATAAAAATATGACTTATATATATAATAGCACGATAAAAATTTGATTTTTATATATAATAGCAAGATAAAAATTTGATTTATATATATATAATAGCATTATAAAAATTCAATTTTTAGATATATAATAGCGATATAAAATTGTGATTTATATATATATGGTAGCAATATAAAAATACAATTTATATATATATATAAACAAGATAAAAATTTGATTTTTATATATATAGTAGAAAGATAAAAATTTGATTTATATATATACATAATAGCAAGATAAAAATTCGATTTTTTTTATATATAATAGCATTATAAAAATTCATTTTTATATATAAAATAACAATATAAAAATGTGATTTTTATATATATGGTAGCAATATAAAAATATGATTTTTATATATATAGTAGTAATATAAATATGTAATTTTTAATATGAACCACGTGAAACAGATTACGCTGGAATCACGGTGAAGTACACTACACACTGGAAACAAATCCAAATCCAAACCGTTCAATTAAAGAATGACGGAGTGGGAACCAAAGGTGAGAACTCCTTCTCACTCAATTTATTTTACAGTTAAATATATAATAGGACGCAAATGGGGATTAGTAGCCACCGACACTATTTATTATACAAACCATGTTGTTTGATTTGGATTGTATTATGGAAATTTGGATGTTGATTTAAAATTAGTCGTGGACTGATTGTGAATTGATTGGAATTGGTTTGTGTATGGCGCGAGCCAGTATTAGGCTAGTGATAAGGCTAGACCTTATCCCGGTTTTAATATCACGCCGTTATGCTGCCAAAATTTTCTAAAATGTGTTAGAAACATTAATAGGTAGTTAAAAATATTATTTTTAACATAAATATGAGATATATAAAATGACTATGCTATGGAATAAATACTAGTTCACTAAAAATATTATTTTTAGTTTATAATTGAGATGAATAAAATTATTTAGGCATTGTATAGAATTTTATAAGCAAAGTTATAAAATTCTATGTAATTATTGGATAGTTAAAAATAAGTTTACACATCCATTTACAAGTCGGATGACTTGTTTATGCTCGCCTATTTTTGTGATATCGATTGGGATGATAATTTTTACACATTGCCCAAGTGCACAAATAATAATAATAATCATCATCATTTGATGGTTGAAACACCACACGGTTGTTGGGATGATATTTGACATACACTAATCCCAATTATTTAGTTGTATGTCAATCGATAGGTTGATAGACTGTTGTAAGCGTTAATTATTTATATTTAACGCTTATGCAGTTGTGTAATGCACTCTGGATGATGGTTGATTGTATATCATTATTGTTGTGTACATGTGTGTGAAATCCATATAAATAACATTATATGGTAATTCCGTGGGTCTGATTCCAGTTCAAAAGGAACGAATATTTTAAAATAACGTATATTTTAAAATAATGAATATTTTGAAATAATATTCAATAAAGGATAAAAATGTGAATTTGATGTCCGATTTCGGATGGACATGGAAAATATTGAAGTATATAAAGCCGTGATGATTATGACGTGAACGATATTTATATCAATTTTATTCACTTTTATAATGAATATCGAAAAAGGAAATGATTTCAAAATCTGATATTTTAAAAATATTATTATATATATATTATAATGATAAGGGGTATTCAATTTTGATTTAAAATAGAAGATGAAGTTAGAATCGTTTTAAAACGAATTTATGAACAATTTATAAAATATGTTTTAATTGGAAATCGACAATGTATATATATATATATATATATATATATATATATATATATTAATGGCCTTAATAGAATGCGCTTTGTCGCGACCATTCGCGAATTTCGACCATTGACTTCGAATAGACATTACGGGAGATCCGACCGTCGGATTCTCCTAAAACTAGAACCTTTGGGTTCGTATCGAAAAGAGCTTTCCAAAGAATATAAGAGATTTGAAATCTAACGGTCGGATTTCGAATTATGTCAAATCAAATTTGGAAAAGGTCGCTGTAAGTGCAGTTCGGTGACTGTTTACGGAAATCGACTGAAAGGACCTTAATAAAATTATTAAGAATATTATAATTTGTATAAAATCATAATAAATGATTTGGAAAGAATTTGGATGAAAAATTCCATATTTGTAAAGATAAAAATATGTTTTTATCAAAATGAACTAGTTATTAACTAGATTTGAAATCCAATAATTTTTAAATAAAGTAAATTGGATTTGTGAATGGTTTTAATCTAACCAGGAATTTCCAATATATTAATTGGAATGGATTTAAATAGGAATCATCTCTGGAATATTTCGATATTGGATTCCGTGACTGTACAGATATTGTGGAGGAATTTGGAAGATAGATATATATCGTTATTCCCCATACGATATGTTTTGGTTTCAGAATTTGATGCTGAATATAAGCCGATATAATTTCTAACCAGACCCTTGTATTTAATATTAAGTTCGATTTTGGGTTTGCCGTGAATGGTGTCTAGTAACACTTTTCTTAAGCCCCATGTGAAAAGAATAAACCTTTTAATTAAGATTATTAGAATTTCCAATTATATTTAGTAATTGGAATAAAATGGAATGTGAATTGGGTTTATTATGAATTGTGTTTTTAATGACATTCGTTCTTTAACCCGATTAACAGTGAAATATGATTTGGAATTCATAAATCTTTTTATTAAGATTTAATGGAAATTTTCCAAAAGTAAAGTTTTCCAATTTAATAAAATAAATAGGGATTGAATGGAATTCGATTTGGTAATAATTGAAGTGAGCTTTTGTTGAGGAAGACTGTTAATATATATGGAATTTAAAAGGCTTTGTCGTTATTCCATTTATTTTATTAGTCAGATACGGAAATTGATATCGATTATATATTGGTCTGTTTTCTGTGAAGATTCCATAATTAATGGAATGTGATTTTGGGTTTATCGTGAACTGTGTTTTAAATGACAACGGTTATTTAACCCAGTTAAAGACAGGATTACATGTCTGACATTGTATTTCGAACTATATTGTTGATCTCTGCTAAATATATATCTGTTTGGTGGCAGAGAATTTATTCTCTTGCTTAACACCCTTCTCTAAGACGTACGAGCTTAGAGGTTATATATCGGCAGAAATTAGTGGTACGACTTAGAATGTCAGTGTGGCATGTTTGATTTCCCAATGTTAAATAATCATAAATAATGATTTTTGGGAGGATTAAAACTAAGTGGAGTTTTAATGAATCTTTAATTAGATTGGAATGTGAATATGATAATTTAAATTATCACATTTGTGAAATGATCGAGAATGGAGTATCACCAGTTTTACTCCAGGCGATAGTTAAATCTTTAATCAGATTTGAACGTGAAATGGTAATTAATTAATCGATAACACCATGGTGTTGGATATGGAGTATTACCAGTTTTGCTCCATGGGATGAATAGGTTGGGATTTGGAAATAAAACAAATGATTACTTCGGTAGGGTGCGCTAATCCCGACTAGTTTGGAAAACCTTAACTTGGTTTAAATTGTGAAAAGAATATTTGAATAAAAGAATATTCATAATTGGAATGGGGCTTATGTTGTGTTTTTATAGCACTTGATTATAAGATACGTGAATTATTCGGAAAGGCCGGGTTTATACCCATTTCAGATAATTGATTCGACGATAAGTGGACGATGAAGACAGTGGTTAAAGACCGGAGATCTTCACATCGTTTGGATGATTACTGATGTCTTGATTGGGTTGTACACCCAAGATAAGGTAATAAGTGGTGATCGTCCAGACATATTTGGAGATCGAACGGATATCCGAGGACCTCTCCCCTGTATTGGACATATGGGATGAAGAATAGGATGCCTCCGGTTTCGTTCAGACCCAGAACAAACTAGTAGATGTATGTGTGTCTGACATTGGATTTTATTATGTGTTGATTGATCTCTATTAAATATATATCTGTTTGGTGGTGGAGAATTTATTCTTTTGTGTAACACCCTTCTCTGAGACGTACGAGCTTAGAGGTTGTATATCGATAGACATCAGTCGCATGGCGTGAATTGTCAGTGTGGCATGTTGAGATGCAAATGATCAAGGCTTTTTTTGAAAACCAGAGTCTTGTGGTTGTTGATCAAAGCACGACTTTAAATAGCATAGCTTTGTGTATAGCGTTAATTCACGAGCCTCACACCTTGGTATGAGTCAAAAACGGGATCGAGACTATAGGGAGTGCACGATGTTTCTTTCTAGCTATGGGTGGTATCATGGTATGGAGCCCCGACATTTATATTTTTTTACCAATGTGGATAATGGATAGCGTGGTGCCATATCGGTTACTACGGTGCCGATGGATAGGTCCAATAGGACCGGGAAATGTGTGTTTAGGAATAATTAATCCACAAACGTAAGGGTGGACCGACCCTGAAGATCCAAGGGTTCACTACGGGGGATCATGAGGCATTTCCTAGAGTGTCTCGAATCAGTGAGGAGTCATCCCTGGCCTCGACTTATAGATGGAATCCAATTTCCAATATGTGACATTTCGGTTTTAGTTATAGAACTAGTATGGCGACATAGTAGGATGGGGTAATATGTCGTCTATGATTGATACATTTATATTTGAAGTTGTTTTATACACTATACACTTATAACAATATCAAATGATTTTTTTTAAACGTACCAAGCATGTTTGGCTATTAAAAGGTAAAACTCTATCTTCCGGCTTTCGTTGCATTATGTGGGACCTTAGTCTTATAATAGCTTCATTTTTCCAAATAACATTGCGTTGTTTGCTTATTGCACTGGTATTCTTGGGAGAAAAACCCGTTCTGTGTGCGTGGTCCCTTGATTTACTTTATTTCTAAAGTAAAGTTTTAAATAACTGTTTCAGTTCTCACACCAGTCCCATGACTGACCTGGAGTTTATTGTTTTAACATAAACTCTGGATGCCCCTATTTTCCATACGGGTAGCTAGTAATTTTGTTTTTCGTAGATATTTCTTTTCCCATGATCCTGGATATACAACTGGAGCTATATACAGAAAGCTTTGTATCCGTGTATCTCTTTGAGTTGATTTATGTACTATTTTTCTGCTACTATGTAATGTGTTTTAATCTCTGATATTTTTATGGTGTATATTATTTATTCATACTCTGTTATATTCTTGTACTCTTATGTAAATTGTTGTAACAACAATGAAGTGTTCTGTCCTTTGTGTTCTGATTTGTTGTGTTCTCAACCCAATCCGGCCTTTTCCTTCTCTCTGGAGATTAGGGGATTTCGGATCGTTATAGTTCGGTACCAGAGCTTTGGTTTACAGAGCTCGAGAACAAGGCACATTAGAACCAAACGAAAGAATTCATCAGAGATTGGATTAGTAATATCCAATAAGAATGACTCGTTAGAGATGGGATTAGTAGTATCCTAGAATGAGTTGGAAGAGTATTGTTTATTATAAATGAAAAATGAAAATGATTTTAATTTTGAATTTATATCTATTATTCGTATTTGAATATTTATTTTAAATTGATTTTGGACAATCGAGTATATGAAGATTTTGAATATACGCATAGTTAACGTGTATTCGAAGTCTCATATATACTGGATGGATAAAAATCATACTCTAGTCGCCTGGAGATGATCCTGGTGATAGGGGCCCCATCATCAGTATTCATGTTCGAATTTTGAAGGTGGGATATCTATATATTTCCAATTGACTGGTGTGAGAACCAAAACATAGTTAGAATTTATTGTTGAGATTTGGCACTAATAATATGATTTTTGACTATGTATTAAAGTTATGTGTTTGAAATGCTAATGAACTAATTAATTGTTGATTGTATTGTGTGATTATTCATAAAACCAATATGATAATGAAAAGGTAAAATTGAGCTAAATGTAATTTATTATTGAACTGAATCGAAATTTGTTAGAATTGCATACATGTACATATATATGTGCGAACATGTCTATAAGGACCCGTAACTTCCCCGTTAAGGAAAGCCCGGATTGCTTTGAGGATAAGATGAATTAGAACACAAACAGAAGAACATTTCATTGCTTATTACAACAATTTCATTAGAATACAAGAATATACAGATTATGAAAAAATATTACACATTTATTAAATATCAGAGATTTACAAGTTACAATGCAGCGGAAAACAATACAAAACACAACTAAAAATAATACACGGATACAGAGCTTTCCGAATATAGCTTCAGCTGTAAATCAGGATCGTGTGAATATAAATCTGCAAAACCAGAACTACTAGCTGTCCATGCGGAAAATAGGGGCACCCAGAGTATAGGTAAAACAATAAACTCTAGGTCAGTCATGTGACTGGTGTGAGAACTAAGACAGTTATGTAAAACTTTACTTTAAAAAAGATATATCAAGCGACTACGCCATATAACACAGAACGGGTTTCCTCCTAAGAATACCAGTGCATATAACAAGACAACACAATGCTTTTTTGGAAAAATGAAGCTATTATAAGATCCAGGTCCCATCATACAATGCAACGCAAGTTGGAGGATAGGGTTTTCCCTTGTAATATCCAAACATCCTTGGTACGTTTAAAACAAATCATTTGATACTATTATAAGTGCATAGTGTATAAAACAACTTGTGACGGCCCGCCCCGCACCAGCCGGCATTTCCTCCGAAAGTGCGTTGTACACATGCCCAACTAGCATAGAACGGTCACCAGAGAAAGGAAAGAAGAGGATGAACTAATCGAAAACCTGTAGAATGTCTCACAACGCAGGGAACAAAATATAATAATAATATACTTAACATAAAACAGGTGAGACAGTGCATAAGCTGATAACTAAAACCAACATCAACATCATTGTCAGAGCAGCGGAAATCCAAATACAACTTATTACAACTTTCCAAATTACTGTCTCTAAACAAAAGAAAGAAAGGTACACCACTAATGCCCAAAGTAGTGACCGCAACAACACAGGGAGAATGTCTATATATATATATATATATATCATACGTGGAAGCTTCCTGCTCGTCTCCGGTACAGCTCTTCGTGCATCACCAGCTAACCTGTCTCTAGTCTGCTCGTGAGAGCACCCAGAGTAATAAGAAAAGACATAAAACTCGGGGTCAGACAAAAAGTCTGGTATGAGCGATAAGCAGTTAAACAGAAGAATAACAGGTATACTAAACCATACCTGAACTTGGACCTGCAACAAAAGAGTTAGCACTACATACCGTACAATTCTCTAAGGTGCCACTAAATAGACGGTGCAAAGAACACGGGGGTGGGGGCGTGCATGTCATAGTGATGGAAACCTAATAAAACATAGCGACCATCCTCACATCTCTCACTCAGTGCGTAAAGTATACGATATCTACCGCTTTGATCACTAGACTCATCGAAGTAGTGACAGAGTTCGACTTGTACAACAACTGCTACTACCAAGCTCATCACATGGAGTCACGACCAAATCTTTACAAATGACCCCACTTCATTGGTCTATAGCTCTTTAGTCATACCTAGGCCACTGTGGCCCTGAATCCATTCACGTACTCCCTACACATAGTGATTCAAAGTTATAGACATCGACAACCCCTTTGCACACGTCCCGCAGCAAAGCCCAACTCATGAATTGGACACGTTGGTTCCCTTCTGTATCCTAAGTTCTACTTCCTATTTGGACTTCCTTTGCATCTCGGGATTTGGTCGAATTGGAGTTGGTCTTCAAAAGAGTCGTCAAGTAGAAGTAGCTTAAGTCTGGTTCGGTTCAGATCCTCCATCGGTTCAGTTCGGATGCCTCTTCCTGGGTTCGGCTCGGTGATTGCTCCCTCCTAGATGTCCCGATCCGGTTCAATGCTTAACCCCAACTCCAGCTCCAAGCTTGGTCCTCCGATCTGATCCCGCTCTCTGGCTCTAGTCGGATCAGATCTCCACGCCCTTGCTTTCGATCCGATCCCCTGTTGGTCCCTCCGATCCGATCCCCTGCCCAACTCCAACTCTTAGCAAATGGCCTTCCTTCTCGCCAAGCCCCTTATGCTAAGCTCCAATCTGAATCAGGTCCACCTGCCCGGTTCTCCTATCCGATCTGAGCCCAATGATCTGATCCGATCCGGTCTGAAACTTTGCATATTTCCTGCAGCTTTCCAGCGTCTGTTTTATGCCATACGACGACGTTTTCGACCAATATAACTATTCTAATAAACCACAAAGCATACCATACAGTCATAGCAACATGTAGAAACAACTATAAACACCAAAACATCAATTTGATAGTTAAAACGGATCAAACATAACCAAAACCCCATATTTTCCCTTAAGCATGTTTATGCAAAACTAATGATATGATTAGCAAAACTTCACCGAATCAAACCAAATTTCTAACAGAGGTCTAAAACATTATTTTGAAATTTATAAATAATTTTCCAGATTTTTAACATGTATAAATTCGCTAATTATCACTAATTATCCCTAATTAACCATAATTAGTGAGAAACCTTGCAAATCACTCACCTTGGCCACAAATGAACTTTAGGTCTGAAATAATCTACTACTATAGCTGTTCCCAATGCAACACAGCAGCTCTAACCTTGTTTTGGCATTATTATTCCTTAATTTGATGTGATTTAAGCAAAAACTTGATTCATAAGTAATTACAGGTGTTTTTAGATGTTGGAGGCCATTGTTAGGTTGAAGAGAGGGTTTGTGGCGACTGGAAAATGAGTGAAAAACCGAAATCCTAACCCTAGCAGCCCTTAGATACCTCTAATCCCGAAATCCCCCATTGGGCCTAGCTGTTAATCACCCGGTTAATCCCAATTAAGCTGTTTTTCACCATCTGAAAATTGTTTCAGCCATATCTCCCAAACGGTGAGTCCGTTTGGCTAATGTGATCAATCTACGGAATTGTAAACCATCATCTGGAGCCAATGGAAGTGGTTTCAGGTCAAACTCCTTTCCAAACAAAAGTTATGGCCAAAACAAGATTAGCTAGGGGCAAAACGGTCATTTAAAAATCGGGAAAAAATCACGAACATGGGAAATGACCTCATTAGTCGTCTCCCAAAGTTACATGACCATACGACTTCATATGAAAGAAAGAAATATTCTACGATCCTTCGATGCGTAGAATGCGGGTCGTTACACTCTCCCCCTCTTAAGAAAATTCGTCCCCGAAATTCCTTAATCCAAAGCATACCAAGGATCCTGCATGCCTACCAATCATATATAACAACCAAACATGCAAGACAAACAAAACAACCTATCCTAGCATGTAGAAAGACTAAATCAAAATTGAAATCTTACTAGGCGAAGTGTTCTGGATACGTCTTCCTAATGCTCACCTCTGTCTCCCAAGTACAGTCATTCTCATTCTCGCCCCCACTGAACTTTGACTAACTTCACCGCTTTCCTTCGAAGTTGCTTTCGTATCGTTCCCAACAATACGCATAGGCTTGCGGTTCCCAACCGCCTCGGGTTCAACTTCGATATCATCCAACTGATCAGATGAAATAGTCACATCTGGGTCATGCACGAACTTCCTTAACTGGGGAACATGAAATACGTTGTGAACTCTTTCCATCTTCTCTGGTAATTCAACTTTGTATGCCAAATTCCCAATTTGCTCAAGAATTAGGAATGGACCAATAAATCTTGTTGCTAACTTGCCTCTCCTGCCAAATCGTATCACGCTCTTCAATGGATATATCTTGACAAAAACCAAGTCGCTAATGGAGAAATTTATTTCTCTTTTCCTCTTATCGGCATAACTCTTCTGCCTATCTTGGCTAGCCTTCATTCGATGTTGGATAATCTCAATCTTAGCTGAAGTTTCTCTTATCACATCAGGTCCAAGCACAAACTTCTCACCAGTTTCTACCCAACACGACGACAAGTTGCACGGTCTTCCGTACAAAGCTTCAAATGGAGCCATACAAATACTGGATTGATAACTATTATTATATGCAAACTCTACTAGGTGCAAATGGTCATCCCATGATCCACCAAAATCCAATATGCAAGCTCTCAAGAGATCTTCTAACACTTGATTCACCCTCTCTGTCTGTCCGTCGGTTTGAGGATGATACGCGGTACTGAGATGTAATTCTGATCCTAACGCCTCTTGTAAGCTCTTCCAAAATCCACTAGTGAATAACGAATCTCGGTCACTCACAATGCCCTTGGTTATTCCATGAAATCTCACTACCCACTTTATATAGAGTTCCTCTAACTTAGCTGCCGTCCTGTTTGACTTGACGGGTATAAATCTTGCACTTTTGGTCAATCGGACCACAATCACCTAAATGCTATCATGGCCTGATCTAGTCCTTGGTAACCCATCAATGAAATCCATTGACACTTGTTCCCATTTCTATTCTGGAATTTCTAATGGTTGTAGCAACCGACTAGGCTTCTTTTTCTCAGCTTTAACTAGCTGGCAGTTCATGCATTTGGATATAAATTTCCCAACTTCTCTTTTCATCCCTTCCCAGTAGTAGGTCTGCTTCATGTCTCGGTACATCTTGTTACCACTGGGGTGTATAGTCAGTTTTGAGTGATGACATTCTCTAAGCACTTCATCTCTCAATCCATTGACATTGGGTACAACTAATCTTCCATTCTTTCTAAGCCATCCATCTCGATCAAGCCCATACTTGTTCATCTCTCCGTCGATTCCCATCTCTAACTTTGAGATGATTTCCAATAGGTTAGGATCGATCCTCTGACTAGAAATAATCCGCTCAATCAAAGTGGGTCTAATCATCAAACTTGCTAATATTTCTGGATCCAATTAGCACTTTGGTCTGAAATCATACCCAACAATGTACTCCAGTTGCTTCCATTCTAGAAACATAGCCCCTTAACTGGCATGTCTTCTACTCAATGCATCAGCCACCACATTGCCCTTTCCTAGTGTATATGCGATGTCGAAATCATAGGAAGCTAAGAATTCTAACCATCTTTGTTGTCGGAGATTTAGATCCTTTTGAGAGAAAAGATACTTTAACGATTTATGATCGGTAAACAACTCGAATCTTTCTCCCAAGAGATAATGTCTCCACATCTTCAACGCGAATGCAATCGCAGCCAATTCCAAGTCATGGGTAGGGTATCTTTTCTCATGCGGTTTCAGTTGCCGACTTGCATAAGCTACAACCCTACCTCCTTGCATCAATACAGCACCTAGCCCTTTGCCACATGCATCCGTATATACTGTCATCTCTTCATTGCCCTTAGGAATGACTAACACTGGTGCACATGTCAACTTTTCCTTTAGGCTCTTGAATGCATTCTCGCACCTTTCGTCCTAGACGAAGGCTTGATTCTTCTTGGTCAACTGAGTCAACGGTGCTGCTATCTTGGAGAATTCTTCGATAAACTTATGATAATATCCAGCTAATCCCAAGAAACTTCTTATGTCCATTGCATTCTTGGGCGTAGACCAATCTTGTACCATAGCCACCTTCGCAGGATCCACGGCAATACCATTCTCTGATGCAACATGGCCCAAGAATCTCACTTCCCTCCTCCAGAAGTGACACTTAGAAAACTTTGCTTTCAATTGGTGTTTTCTCAACATCTCCATCACTATTCTTAAATGTTCCTTGTGTTCTTCCTCTGTCCTCGAAAAGAACAAAATATCATCCACGAACACAAGGACAATCTTATTCAACTGATCTCTGAATACCCTATTCATAAGAACCACAAAGTATGCTGGGGCATTGGTCAGCCCGAATGGAATGACTAACCATTCATAAAACCCGACGGCGTCCGAAATGCCGTTTTAGCTATACTCTCAGCTTCCACTCTAAGCTGATGGAAACCTGTCACGAGATCCAACTGGGAAAATACTTTCGCGCCACTCAACTGATGAAACAAATCATCTATCCACGGTAGAGGATACTTGTTCTTTCTCATCACTTTATTCAACTCGCGGTAGTCTACACACAAACGAAGGGAACCATCTGCCTTGGTAGCAAACACAACTGGTGCTCCCTATTCAGAAACACTTCTTCTGATAAATCCCTTCTTCAAAAGATCGTTGACTTGCACCCCGAGCTCTCGCTGCCCCCTTGGTGCCATATGACGAAGTGGCATCACTATAGGTCTGGCATCTTTCACTAAATCAATACGGAACTCAATCTCTCGGTGTGGTGGAAGCCGGTCACTTCCTCGTAAACGTCCGGATACTGGCCAACCACGGGAAAACCTGACAATCACTATGCGGGATGTCGAGGGAATTTAGAAAACTAGCCATTACCTTATCACCGGGTAGACCACCAAACACTACCCTCCGCCCATCATCCGCTCTAGCTGTCACCAAAAAGCCCTCACAGTCTACCACCACCCCGTATCTTTGGAGCCAATCGACTCCCAAAATAATGCCAAACGTAGTAAAGCCCAAAACAAAGCAATCACAAAAAAACATGCATTCATGACTCGATAAGACCACATTACGAAAAATCATACAAAGGCTAGTCGTACCACCAATCGGGTTCGTCAGTACTAAAGGTATATCGACAATCTCGGGCTCCAATCCCAACCTATCTACCAGGTCACTAGATATGAAAGAACTGGAAGCCCCGGTATCAAACAAAACTCTAACAGGAACATCATAAACAGAAAGCATACCTTGAATAACAACATTCTTTCCTTTCTCCGCTGCAGTTGGGGGGCATTCGACGAAGAAGGAATAGCATTAAGGGCATATGCTTTCACCATCTGCTTTTCTTTAGGGGGTTGCAGACACTTGTCCTTGTGATGTCCCACTTAGCCACAGTTGAAGCACTTCCTATCCGCGGGCTTGGCCTGACAATTACGAGCATAATGGCCCTTCTTACCAAAGCTGAAGCACTCAACATCTTTCTTATTCCTTTTCTGGCCATCCTTATTCTGGTTCTGCTTCCTCTTATTCTGAGGACCACTCTTGCCTCCACCACTTACTTGAGGTTTTGGCTCCTCTGCAGATGCAACCTCAGTCTTCGACTTAGGGTAAAGACTCTCTGACCTCAATGCTTTCCCCACAATCGACTCAAATGTCTCATCGATGTGGTTGATAAGCCTTTCCCCCGAGTATTGGTCCAAGCCAGTTATGAACTTCTCATTCTTCTTCTCGGGAGTGTCAATGAGGGATAGTCTATACTTCGATAAAGTATCGAATTCTGCAATATACATTGAGATAGCTCTGCCATTCTGCTTGAGCTCCAAGAATTTCTTAAACAGCACTGACTTCTGGGCAGCTAGAATGAAATTATCGCTAAAGCGAACCTTAAACTTCTCCCAAATAATCTGATCCTCGGGAGTAGCTGCCTTTATAGCATTCCACCAATTCATTGCCCGTCCTTGTAGCTGACGGGATGCTAACCATCTTTTCATCGCATTCTCGATACCCAAATCTTCGAAGATATGTTCGCAGCTATCCAACCAATCCTGAACATCCATAGCCGACTCCGTTCTGTGGAACGGCTTCCCACCAAGACTAGTATAATCCTTGTTTAGCTTGGCGAAATCGGCCCTAGGCGCCTCACTATTGGACCACCACCATTACCATTATTGGGAGCTGCCCTCTGCACATCCCTAAGCATCTCTCTCATGAGGTCAGTAAACATCGTCCTCATGTCAACAACATTCCCATTATTGGCTCCTCTACCGGCACCTCTTGCGCATCGGCTCATCGTTCAACCTGTAAATAGAAAACGATTAACCATCTCCATAGTGGTGCCAGTGCAGTGCGACTTCATCCTTAGCTATACTAATAGTATATATATAGCTTTTGAAAACCAAAATAATCACAAATACATGCTCTCATATACGTATACTATCTCTCCCTGTTGACTTCCCTAGGTTAACTACGCAACCTAGAGCTCTGATACCAAGTGTGACGGCCCGCCCTGCACCAGCCGGCATTTCCTCCGAAAGTGCGCTGTACACATGCCCAACTAGCATAGAACGATCGCCAAAGAAAGGGAAGAAGAGGTTGAACTAATCGAAAACCTGTAGAATGTTTCACAGCGCATAGAACAAAATATAATAATAATATACTTGACATAAAACAGGTGAGATAGTGCATAAGCTGATAACTAAAACCAACATCAACATCATCGTCAGAGCAGCGGGAATCCAAATACAGCTTATTATAACTTTCCAAATTACTATCTCTAAACAAAAGAAAGAAAGGTACACCACTAATGCCCAAAGTAGTGACCGCAGCAACACAGGGAGAATGTCTATATATATATATCATACGTGGAAGCCTCCTGCTCATCTCCGGTATAGCTACTCGTGCGTCACCAGCTAACCTGTCTCTAGTCTGCTCGTGAGAGCACCCAGAGTAATAAGAAGAGACATAAAACTCTGGGTCAGACAAAAAGTCTGGTATGAGCAATAAGCAGCTAAACAGAACAATAACAGGTATACTAAACCATACCTGAACCTGGACCTGCAACCAAAGAGTTAGCACTACATACTGTACAATTCTCTAAGGTGCCACTAAGCAGACGGTGCAAAGAATACGGGGGTGGGGCGTGCATGTCATAGTGATGGGAACCAAATCAAACATAGCAACCATCCTCACATCTCTCACTCAATGCGTAAAGTATACGATATCTACCGCTTCGATCACTAAACCCATCGAAGTAGTGACGGAGTTCGACTTGTACAACTACTGCTACTACCAAGCTCATCACATGGGGTCATGACCAAATCTTTACAAATGACCCCACTTCATTGGTCTATTGTTCTTTAGTTGTACCTAGGCCATTGTGGCCCTGAATCCGTTCACGTACTCCCTACACATAGTGATTCAAAGTTATAGACATCGACAACCCCTTTGCACACGTCCCGCAGCAAAGCCCAACTCATGAAGTGGACTCGTTGGTTCCCTTCTGGATCCTGAGTTCTACTTCCTATTTGGACTTCCTTTGCATCTCGGGTTTTGGTCGAATTGGAGTTTGTCTTCAAAAGAGTCATCGAGTAGAAGTAGCTCAAGTCTGGTTCGGTTCAGATCCTCCATTGGTTCGGTTCGGATGCCTCTTCCTGGGTTCGGCTCGGTGATTGCTCCCTCCTAGATGTCCCGATCCGATTCTGTGCTTCGCCCCAACTCCAGCTCCAAGCTTGGTCCTCCGACAAGATCCCGCTCCCTGGCTCTAGTCCGATCCGATCTCCACGCCCTTGCTTCCGATCCCCTGTTGGTCCCTCCGATCCGATCCCCTGCCCAACTCCAACTCTAAGGAAATGACCTTCCTTCTCACCAAGCCCCTGATGCTAAGTTCCAGTCCGAATCAGGTCCACGTGCCCGGTTCTCCTATCCGATCCGAGCCCAATGATCCGATCCGATCCGGTCTGAAACTCTGCATATTTCCTGCAACTTTCCAACGGCTGTTTTACGCCATACGACGGCGTTTTCGACCAATCTAACTATTCTAATCAACCACAAAGCATACTATACAGTCATAGCAACATGTAGAAACAACTATAAACACCAAAACATCAATTTGATAAGTTTAAACGGATCAAACATAGCCAAAACCCCATATTTTCCCTTAAGCATGTTTAAGCAAAACTAATGATATGATTAGCAAAACTTCACCGAATCAAACCAAATTTCTAACAGAGGTCTAAAACATTATTTCGAAATTTATAAATATTTTTCCAGATTTTTAACGTGTATAAATTCGCTAATTATCACTAATTACCCCTAATTAACCATAATTAGTGAGAAACCTTGCAAATCACTCACCTTGGCCACAAATGAACTTTAGGTCTGAAATAATCTATTGTTATGGCGTTGTTCCCAATGCAACACAGCAGCTCTAACCTTATTTTGGCACTGTTCCTCCTTAGTTTGATGTGGTTTAAGCCAAAACTTGATTTTGAAGTGATTAGAGGTGTTTTTAGATGTTGGAGGCCATTGTTAGGTTGAAGAGAGGGTTTGTGGCAGCTGGAAAATGAGTGAAAAACCGAAATCCTAACCCTAGCAGCCCTTAAATACCTCTAATCCCGAAATCCCCCATTGAGCGTAGCTGTTAGTCACCCAGTTAAGCCCAATTAAGCTGTTTTTCACCATCTGAAACTTGTTTCAGACACATCTCCCAAATGGTGAGTCCGTTTGGCTAATGTGACCACTCTACGGAATTGTAAACCATCATCCGGAGCCAATAGAAGTGGTTTTAGGTCAAAAATCCTTTTCAATCAAAAGTTATGGCCAAAACAAATTAGCTAGGGGCAAAACGGTCATTTAAAAATCAGGAAAAATCATGAACATGGGAAATGATCTCAATAGTCGTCTCCCAAAGTAACGACCATACGACTTCGTATGTGAGAGAAATAAATATTCTACGATCCTTCGATGTGTAGAATGCGGGTCGTTATACAACTTCAAATATAAATGTATCAATCCTAGGCGACATGGGTACCATATATCATGTCGCCAATACTAGGATCTACAATCAAAACCGCAAATGTCATGTATTGGAAGTTGGATTTCCATCTGTGAACCAAGGCAAGGGATCGTCCTTACCGAATTCGAGATGCTCTAGCCCGCCCCTCAGGATACAGCCGCAACTGCACCTTGGATCGTCAGGGACGGTCCATACGGAGTGGATTAAAATGCCTGAACAATGTGTTTCCCCACCCTATGGGGTGTCAACTATCATATCCCGACTAAACTATCGGCCCTAGAACGACCGATATAACCGAGGCGTCTCCTATCCATCATCCACATAAGTAAAATGCCAGGGCATGCAAAACGTTGACACGACTCCTAGCTAGAAGGAAACGCATGCCCTCCCTGATGTCCTCTCCCGTTTCTGGTTCACACCGGGCTGTGAGGCTCGCGAATTAATGCCACACAAAGCTACGATATATTAAAGCCGTTCTTTGATCATCAACTACAAGACCCTGCTTTTCAACAGAAGACTTGATCATTTGCATCTCAGCATGCCGCACAAGCAATTCTATGCAACCGATGTATATCAATCACATAGAATGAAATCCAATATCAGACACACATCCATTTACAAGTTCGTTTTGGGTCCGAACAAAACCGAAGGCACCTTATTCCTCCCCCATATGTCTAATATAGGGGAGAGGCCCTCGCATATCCGTCGATCTCCAAGTACGTCTGGACGATCACCACTTATTACCTTATCTTGGATGTACAACCTAATCAAGACATTAGTAATCATCCAAATGATGTGAAGACCTCCGGTCTTCAGCCACCGTCTTCATCCTTGACACATCGTCGAATCAGTTATTCAGAATGGGATAAACCTAGTCTTTCTGAATAACTCGCGTATATAATAAACAAGTGCTGTAAAAACACAACATACGCCTCATTCCAATCCAGAATATTTCTTTATTCAAATATTCTTATACTTTGGGAAAGGTTCCCATTAATTTTATCAAAGATAAATTATTTTTATTCTTTAATCTTCCTTTGGATATCATTTCAATCTAATTAAAGATGCATTAAAACTCCACTTGATTGTAATCTTCCCAAAAATCAATATTAACGATTGTTTAACTTGGGAAATCATATCCTGCCTTTAACTGGGTTAAAGAACCAATGTCTTTTAAAAAACGGTTCACGATAAACCCAAAATCACATTCCATTCCATCAGCCTTTAACCGTAAATTAGCAAGTGAACAATTCCCTAGGTATTAACCCCGAAGGCCGAAGCCAACATCAGATCAATACCCAGGAAACCATTCAGCTTAACTAATCCCCAGTTAGTTTCTGATTTTCTTAACTCCATTGAGTCTATGAACAATATTATTAAACATACCATTCACGACAACCCAAAATCACATTCCATTAACAATGGAATCTTCATGGAAAACAAATCGATATATATATACTCGATATAAACTTCCATATCCAACCGATAATATAAGTGGAATAACGACAAGGCCTTTTAAATTCCATATATATTAGCCATCTTCCTCTACAGAAGCTTACTTTGATTATTACCAAATCGAATTCCATTCAATTCCAATTTAATATGTTAAATTGGAAAATTTTGCTTTGGAAAATCTCCTTTAAATCTTAACAAAAGATTTATAAATTCCAAATCCCATTTCATTGTAAATCGGGTTAAAGAACAAATGTCTCTAAAACTCAGTTCACAACAAACCCAATTCACATTCTATCAATCTCTAACCGTAAACTAGTAAAAGAACAATTCCCTAAGTGTTAACCCCGAAGGCCGAAACCAGCATCCGATCAATACCCAGGAAACCATTCAACTTAACTAATCTGCAGTCAGTTTCTAATTTTCTTAACTCCGTTGGGTCTAAGAACAGTATTATTAAAGATACCATTCACGAAAACCCAAAATCTAATTTGATATTAAATACAAGTCTCTGAATAGAAAATATATCAGCTTATATCCAATATCAAATTCTGAAATCAACAAATATCGTATTGGAAATAACGATATATATATATATATATCTTTCAAATTTCTGTAACAATATCTGTATAACCACGAAATCCAACATCAAAATATTCCGAAGACAATTTTGATTCAAATCCATTTCCAATTTATACATTGGAAATTCTAGTTATTTTTAAAACCATTTCAAATCTAATTTATTTATTTTAAAAATAATTGGATTATAATTCTAGTTCAAAACTAGTTCATTTCGATAAAAATCTATTTTTATCTTTTCAAATATGGAATTTTTCATCCCAATTCTTTTTAAATGATTTCTTATGATTTTACACAAATTATTGATATTTTTAATAATTTTATTAAGGCTCGTATAATCGATTTCCATAAACGACCATCGAACTGCACTTACAACGACCTTTTCCAAATTTGATTTGGACATAATTCCAAATCCAACCGTTAGATTTCAAATCTCTAATATTCATTAGAAAGCTCTTTTTGATACAAACCCAACGGTTCTGGTTTTAAGAGAATCCGACGGACGGATCTCCCGTAATGTCCATTCGAAGTCAATGGTCGAAATTCACGAACTGCCACAGCGCGGCGCATTCTATTCAAGCCATTATATATATATATAATATAATATTTATTTCATTAATTTCCATTTAAAACGTATTTTATAAATCGTTTTAAATTCATTTTCGAAACGATTTCAACTTCCTATTTAATTTCAAATCAAAATTGAATATTCCGTATCATCGATATATAAATGATAATACTTTCAGAACATTATATTTCGATATCAATTCCTTTTTGATATTCATTGTAAAATTGAATAAAATCGATAAAAATATCATTCATATCAAAATGGCGTTAATCTAATCAACACGGCTTTATATATTTAAATATATTCGTGTCCATCCCAAATCGGACCTCAAAATCACATTTTTGATCCATTACTTAATATTATTTTAAAATATTCATTATTTTAAAATATTCGTTATTTTAAAATATTCATTCTTTCTGAACTGGAATCAAACACAGTCAATTACCATACAATGTTGATTATATGGATTTCATACAACACATGTATATCACAACAATAATAAACAATCAACCATCATCCAAAGTGCATTCTACACTGTATAAGCACTAAATATAAATATTCAATGCTTACACAGCTTGTCAATCAATCGATCGACATACAACTAACTATTAGGATTAGTGTATGTCTGATATCGTCCCAATATCCGTGTGGGGTTTCAATCAACAAATAATGAATTTTATTTATGCAGTTGGGAAATGTGTAAAATTTATCATCCCAATCCATATCAGTAAAATGGGTGTTCATAAACAAATCGTCTGATTTGTAAATGAATATTTATTTTATTTATATCAGCATTAAAAATTATATTTTTAACTGTGATATATTTTACTCCATTCTGCATCATACGATTAATTTTCAAAACACAATAAAAAAACAAGCCGTCCATGGTCTGTGGACGATGGGTGTCAGGTGCTGCTAAGCACTGTTTGCATCCTAGTATATATTTTAACTAGAAAATAAAATAAAAGTGAGAAGTTCTCACCTTTGGGTTCCACTCCCCCATTCTTTGATTAAACGGTTTGGATTTGGATTTGTTTCCCCGCGTTGTATTCTTCACCACGATTCCAATGTGATCTGTTTCACGCAGTTATATTAAAAATCACATTTTTAATAATGTTACATATGTTTAAAAATCACAATTTTATATTCATATCATTCGTATAAAAATCATATTTTTAACATTGCTATATATAATAAAAAATCACTTCTTTTTCTGTTATACATATAAATAAAAATCAAATTTTTATATGTAAAAACCATAGTTTTATACCACTACTTTATAAATAAAAATCGTATTTTTATTTCGATACATATATAAAAATTATATTTTTACAACGCTTCTTTCTATATAAAAATTATATTTTTATAGTGTTAAAAATCACATCATTAATTTCTCTATTATATAAAAATCATATTTTTTTATCGCTGCTCAAATGATAAAAATTCTATATTATTTTTCTTTTTCATCGCTGAGAATTCTATATTTTTTTACACGACTAAAAATCATAACTTCATATACATAAAAATCTTATCTTTATGTTAAAAATCATATTTTTATATAATTAAAAACTATAAATTTAATTACATAAATAATCACAATTTTAGTTAAATAAAAACCCTATTTTTAATTGCATAAATAATTAAAAATAAACTGAAAACTCACATTTTCTTTGAAGAAAAGCCCCTTTTCGGTTGAAGGAGGGAAAGTAGGCGGAGGGGAAGCGAATTCAGGTGGAGGCGGCCCTTCTGGTGGTGCGGCGGCAGCGTCAGGGCCGGGACGCTACCGGGTGGCGGCGGTTCTGCGATGGTGGAGGGTGGGGTCTTCGATTTTCGCTGGAAGAAAGGGGAGGGGTGTGCGCCAGTGTCATGGGGGGGGGGGGGGTGTGCGGCGGCGGCATCCTCCTGGAGGAGCGGGGTGGCGCCATGGGGATGAGCGACGGATGACATCGACGTAGAGGGGGGGTTCTATTTCGATTTTGAAAGGCAACTGGGGGGGGGGGGGGAGGGGATTGACTGAGTGGAAGGAAAAAGGGGGAGGGAGATCTTTATTTTATTTTATAAATTTATAATATTCTAATTCATCAATTAATTGTTCAACACCTTGAACTCTAATCGAATCCCAACGACTGTCGCCCCTAGCTAATCACCCTCATTCTTAACATAATGGGATATGTCTCGTAAGCCCATTCAACTGTTACGATCAGTTTCCACCAAATTTAAAATATAAATCAATATATTCAAATTTCAACGTATATTTCAATTTACTGTGGTCACAAAAATTATTTCTAGCTTCATATTGACATACGGTCCTAACAAAACTAATTTCGTCAAATTTGAAGACCGTTTGAAAAATGGCCATTTTCTAGTCGATCCAAATTGACTGAAACTATCAAAACACGTTTTTCTTCGCCACGCTCACATATTTATCCCAAAAATTATGAATTTTGGAATTTAGCAATAATTCAACATCTGGATCCAACAAAAGTGGCTTCGTCGAAAACGGAGGTTGTTTGCAAAATTTCCATTTTTAAGGGCAATATTTTCCAAAGCGACTATTCCGAATTTTCAACTGGGCATAACTTTTTATTCCCACTATGAAATTTTAAACTTTCGGATTCGTTGGAAAGATATTTTAAATTAGATTCTAATATTTTTGGTTTTGCTAAAATCCGGTTTATTTTTAATCCTGTACATTCATTTGAAATTTGAAATCGAATTTTCAAACTACCACGCCATTTTCAATTCCTTTTATAATTAAAAATAAATAATTATATTATAACGTCGATTCAAATAAATATATATGTTCTAATTCTATTAAAAATAAATTTCTCGTTGTTATTATTTAAAATAATCATTTTAAGTGATCAAAATTCACTAAAATTGCCAAAATAAAAAATTTTAAACTGGTTCAGATTTTCCGGGATGTTATAATGTCATAGCATGGAAGCTAAGAAGAGGAATAAAATTGTATGCCCAACAAATAGGTACATGTTTATTATTTTCATGGGTTTTGATGATTTTATGAGCCGATTGGCTAGCCGCTTGGATTTTTCTTTTCTTTTGGATTGATGAGGGCCTTGTGAGGCAAGTTGCAGTTTTAAAGGTCTCCTGTACAAAGGAGGTTACGGAAAAAAAATTCAAAAATTTAGTGTATTAGCCAAAATTTTGAGAAATTAGAAATTCTAAGAAATTGAAAAGTTGAAGAATGAAAGTTTAGCTAATTAGTTAAACAACTTTCAGCTCCATCCCTTTTCGAGCACTATAAGAAAACACTGATTTAGAGTCAAATATTTAGAAGCGGAAATTTCCATTGCTAATTTGCAATGGATTTCCATGTGATCTACAAAGGATAGTTTTTTGTTTTTTCAACTTTTTTCTTTTATTTATTACCGTCATCTTTTGTCACCCCTCAATAATCTGCCGCAAATTGCGTCAAATTACTGATGGAAAATTTCTACCACTATTTTCTGCTGTAAGTCCAAACAGAATACCGACGAATATTTATCGAAGCTATTCTGCAGCAAAATTCCAACAGATTTGCAAGAGATGAAAATATTAGTTTATTATATTTATTATTTAATAATTAATAATAAAATTTAATACTTATGAAATGATATATAATATTTAATAATTAATTTTAAATAATTATATTTAATAATTACAATTAATAATTATAGTTGATACTTATATTTTATAATTAAAGTTAATAATTATATTTTATATTTTAAAAAATTTAAAAATTTGAAATCATCTTAAATAAATTTGAAATAAATCATAAAGTTTATAAAACTAATTATTGTTTGACACAAAATAACCAAAAATTTCTAAACTTTAAAATATTGAAAAAGTTAATTTAATTGTTTAATCAAAATTGTATAATAAATCATATTCTAATTTTAAATTTTTCTATAAATTTTGTCTAAGACAAAGTACAATTTTTTTAAACGTTGGCTCCGCAGGTGAAATTTTCGCTCCACCGCATGAAACTTTTGGCACCATCGTTTGGTTTTTCATTCAAGTCTCATAACCCGCCATTGATTTATATTTATTTATTCTCATATCTAAAAAGTTCAATCCCATTCTCAAACCTAATATCTAATTTTAAACATATTAACGCCGCCGCCACTCTTGATCGAAGAAGAAGCTGCCTCTGTTCCCGATCTTGCTTCCATCGGCAAAATGGAACTGTAAATAAATAAATAATTAGCAATTAATTAATAATTAATTAGTAAGTAATAATTAATAATAAGCAAATAAATAAATATTAATTAATTAATTAATAATTTACAAATAATTCACTATTAAATACTAGTAATTAATAATTGATAATAATTTATTAATTAATAATAATTAAATAAATACTAATTATAAATTGTAGAATAATGCTAAATAGTAATAGTAATAAATTTATAAATAAATATAAGAATTTGATTCATCCACTTTGTGTATAAATGAGAATATTGTTTCACTACGAGAGGATCACCTTTTTACAACTGGCATTCTGCAATAGTTTGATAAACCGTTGTATGTAGGGCTTTTACAACACGTAATTGGGTAAATGTCGTGGAAAGAACCCCTGAACAACATTTGATGCTTAAATGTTATAAAATAAATTACTTTAACTATATTTTCATAATGTTGTGGAAACATACATTCATTAACAAAATATTTGTAGTATAAAAGATTTCTTTTCTTCATCAACATTTATTCAGTGTCATTATATTGTGCAAATGGATGACATACTTCAACTGTCATAAAACTATATACTGAAATGTGGTTTAACAAAAAGTGTTTGCATTATGAAATTAACTTATTTCGTAAAACAGTCATGCATTATCGTGAAATCCCATAAATTGAATTTTTATTTTACTTATAATTGTAAAGAGACTATGTCTCGCAAGCAATTAAATATTCTGAAAATTTTAAAAATGGTAACGGTCCATTTAACCCTGTCGGCTCTACCAAAAAAAATATTATGAAAATTTTGTTAAAAATAATAAAATAATATAAATGTCAGTCTTTAAAAAAAAGCATCGACAACAATGAATCCGTTAATGTTTTGAGTCTTGAAAAAAAAAATCCCAAAAGCGATACCATAGGAAAATAGGAAAACACAAATGTTCAAAAATACTAAACTATCAAAACAGTATAATTTTTTTTTCATACAGAAAAATCAATTTTGAAGGTCGAATTTTAAAAAAGTATAGGAAATATTGAAAATTTCAAAAGACAAAAACTGTGGAAAATGTTACGTTAGGTTTGTTTGATTTTGTATTCAAAACTTTCAAATATTTAAAAGGTAATTTGTACAAAATTGCATCAAAACCTTTCTTGTATCATTTAATTAGCTTTGAGGTGTGTTTTTAAATTGTTTATCTTGGATCTACACGTCATCATTTACCCATCGCATACTGCCTCTTCACTAATCCATGTGCTAATATTATGGGGGCCTCAACCGTTAGATCTCTAGTTCAGCTCACGATCTGAGTCATTCAGATTTTAGAGAAAGCACACCATCGTTCAACTTCATTCCAGTAAAGAAATTTCCTCATTCACCTAACCCTAGTTTTCCTCCTTCCCAATTATCTCTAGTAAAATACCGCAACCACAAATTGGGATTTTCTTCTCCCATAGGGAGAGAAACTACCCGACGCCCTAAATTTTCAAAAAATTGGGATTTTCATAGTCTTTAGTTTGTTGATAAGCCTCTTGTTAAAAACCCCAATCTTCCTGCTGATGTCAATCGTCTTGCTGCTGTCATTTGCAATAAGTTCGTTGTTTTCCTTCTCCTTTGCCCCTTATCGCGTTACACAGTACAGATCTGAAAAGTTCTCCTCGAACTACCGGGGATCAAGCCATTCGAGAGTTTTGGTTTAAGCGATTATCAGACTCAACGATTACATCTAAAAGCAGAAACCTGTTTTCTCTCATAAATGATTCCTCCCTTAGACCAGAAATGTGGTTTCTGGGAAGTAGTTTTGATCTACAAAACGTGTTCGACTATCAGATCGCAAAGTTGGTCGGCCAACAAAGGGTAAGAAACTAGAACTTGATTTTCACGATAAGATATGGGTGATTAATTTCTGATAGATAGCCAAGAAACTTCAATTATCGAGCTTTTGGATGGCCGGTTTATTAACAAAAGCAGTTTCACTATGGATGAAACCCAGTAAAGCGATTTGAATTAAAGGCTACTTCTGATTTCTACTTTGAATTGAATGGCTACTTTGTTTTGGTTTTTAAACTTTATGCTGGCAACTGGTATATCTTTTGATTGTATCCTTCACAAATTGGTATTCATTTAATGATTCCGGCTAAATTCCAACCGTTTGTTCGAGGTCATGTAGCATTTTTTGATCTAGAGCAGCATTATTGGAATGTATATATATGTATATAAGGAGCGTTCAATGACACCCGAAACAGTGCAGCACCCCAAATTCCCCTTGATTTCCACCATAGGTTCCCCCTTAGTGGAAAGAGATAGAATGAGTGGAAGGAGAGGGGAAACTTGTGGTGGAAATCAGGGGGCATTTTGGGTGCTGCACTGTTTCGCGTGTCATTAAACGCTCCTCTGTATGTGTATATACACACACACCCACATACACACACGCCACACACACGCACGCGCACAAACACACATAGCTATGAAGAAAAACGTAGGAGTGAAGAACAAAAAATCGGAGTAATACATATGGATGGACTGTCAAAATTTGTTAGCAGCTATTTTGAAATAGCCAGAGAACACACCAGTGAATATAGATAGTAAAATAGTAAATAATATATAATTACTTTGGACACCTTGAATTTGAAAGACAACTCAATGGTACATGTAATATACTAGTTATGATATTTTTAATTTTGGAAAGTGTGTTTACAGTGATGAGTGTTACAATTATTTGTTATGCAATGGATTGATTGATAAATTCCAACGTGCTGACCATTTATCAAATTTTCAACTGTCGTTTATGACTACTTTATTCTATCTACGATTAAAAATTGATTAATGTAAAACTTTTAGTGGTTTTAAAAGATGAATGTTTATGTATTTGCAAACGGTGTCGTCTAAATAGCATTTGCAAATGGTTCTTCTATTGCAGCAGGGGTATATTTCATCAAAAGCCTAGTACCGATAAGATGACGACTTAAAATTCTATTTAGAATATCCAAAAAGCAGATGTACAAATCTTTCATTACTTTCTATTTTTAAGGCAATCCTTGCATGTGTTTCACAATAAAGCTTGATTTCATTCGTTTTGTAACCTGCAGTTACTTCTAACTTATATTATATACTATGAAATATACATGCATGTTTTCTAATTAATAGCTTCAAATAAATATTTTGAGCAAAGTAAATGTTTAGTTCTATTATATCATCTAGATTTTTGTTCACACACTGAAAATCATATATTTAGCTTGACATTTAGCTTAACATCCAGATTCGTATATAATTCGTAAGTCATATATCGTAGTCTCGGATGCAGAAGTGACTTGCATTGGCTAGCCGTGGTTTCAACTATATTTATAATTATTTTAACTGTAATATTTCTAAAGGGGGCGGCTATTGGAACACATAATTAGACACAAACCTGGATACACAAAGCCTCGACCGTTGGATCTTTTTGTTTTTATGTGGAGAGGTGCAATTCATGTGGTGATCCAATGGTGGAGATTAGTTGTGTCACCAATTGTGTCTAAATTTTACGTTTCAATAGAATTTACCATTTCTAAATGTTATTTCAGATTTATATAAATGTATTTTAGCTGTAACTTTTGATTTCTTTGATCTCCTCTCATATTCAATTTTTGTTAGTATTAATGTTATTTTGATTTATTGTTTTAAAATTAGTAATTAAATGAACATTAATTTTTAAATATGCTACAAATCTTATTATTATCAATCATTATCAATTGTTACTTCTTTTATTGACTGTATGAATGTATCCTTGCAAATATATTTTAAACCAAATTGTAACGACCCGGATTTTCGGCGACTTTGGTTATCGACATAAGCTCGATGTCGATAACCAAAACATCGAAAAATCCCGGTAATTAATGAAAGAAATTAGAGGGTGAGGAAAGATAAGATAGAACTTATAGAATAGAAGAAGAAGAAGAAGAACATCATCATCAGAGTAACACGTATCTCACAGCGGAACGAATAAAATATAACATAACTTTTGAAATACAAACAGTTATATATACAATAGCACACATCAGAGTACAACACTTACAACAACAGCGGCAATAATAATAGCTATAGAATCCTGAAGCCTCCTGCTCTAAGCTCTCCAAGTGTATCTGTAAAATCCCGACTACTTGACTGCCCGTACAAAATTAGGCACCCAAGAGTTTAGGGAAAACAACAAAGTAAACTCCGGGTCAGTCATGGGACTGGTATGCGTAAAACAGTTTAAACAGGTGTATGAACAAGTAAATGATATCTCATAAGACCACGCCGCAGAACGGAATGGGTTTTTCCCTTATGAGAATCCAAAATATCTTTATATCAAAAACCTTTTGATATTATAATAATGTCTATGTACAAATAGATATCAACTAGCAGAAACGCTTTCATCTCACGTTCTACATATATGGTATACAATCAAAATCGCAAGCACGTATTGGATAATGGATTTCCAACTATGACAAGGTATGGAACCACCTTTCGATCAGTGTACTCTAGGAACGATACACTGGAGTTCAATAAGAACATCTTGTAACTCAGCCACACATGACCGACCACTCATTTTGCTTGAGTGTATCGAATGTATATCACCAACGGTTGGGATCAGCAACCGTTCCCGTATATATATGGGACAGCATTGATAGATGTAAGAAACAAATGAATATTCTCTAGATAGGTGATTATACACCCTACTTCAGTGCGGCCGACATATCCATGCTGCCTGCCCGATTTATGTCATTTACCGGTTGATGAGGTTAGAAGCTACGCTTTACCATTACATCAGATTCACTTCGAATGCTACATTGTCAAATCCATCGAAAATCACTAATTGGCGTCTTCAACAGTACGTTACGTGTTAGCTAAAGAAGTTTCCTTCTCCACTTCCACTCTTGGTATAGTTGAAGAAATCAATGTACGTGACCTTTCTGGAAATACTCTGTCAGACATTCATCAACACAAGTCGTCCTCATTCACTTAGAATGTCACATCGTCATACCCGCCAAATCACAAATTGACTTATCCAAAAATAACACGAGTATACAACTAAGATAAACGAATTCCTCCGCCACCAAACGTGAATACGTTTGAACAGATCAACTTAAGCGATCCATTGGATATACTCTGTCAGACCTTCGTCCATACAAGTTGTCCTGGGACTGGACAAACCGAAGGTACTGTTCCGTATATCCATTTTAGTCACTGTTATCTAAGACTTATACAACAGCCCTTGCATTTTACTCCGTCTTCAATTATCTTTGGCATATATGATTCGCAAAGCTTATGCCAATACAGAGTGGTTCTTTAGATAATAATCCAACCGGTCTCTCCATATTAACAACGTTAAAATGGTCAAAACTTCGATAGTCTGTGAGTTAACTATCAAAGAAAAACAAGTGTGCAAAACAATGATATTATTTCCAGATGGAAATTTTATCGAACAAACATCATTTAACATTAATTTCTTTAGTTCATTTTCATCTCCTGTTTCCCTATATTCAATATTTCTTATTTTCTAAATTTAGAAAATATAATTATTACCACTGGAAAACATTTCCATTCCTTGTTTACTATACTAGAAAACAATTCTGATACTTCTTTGGAAAGCATTTCCAAAACTCAAACATTGGACTTAGACAGATGGTTAAACAAACCATCGCGATGCCAACATAAACCATTATACTTATTAACTAAATCCACTTATCTATTTCACTCTCGAACCGTAACCATTTCTTAATTAAAAATGCAGTCAATCAAGTTGGGGTATAGCTACCTCTCAGACCTTAACTGAGCAACACTTCTAACCTTGAAATAGGCAAAGTTCACTTTATATTTCTTAACTAACTTCCTTACTTAACCTTTCTTTTGAACAACTATATTCGATTAACTCTTTTCAATTAACTCTATTTGGCTGACCCTATTGGATTAACTCTACTTGATTTAACTCTAATCGATTTGTTCTTTTTCACTTAACTTTTGTCGAATAAACTATATTCGATAACTCCTCTAACTCTATTCGAATAAACTGTATTCGGTAACTACTTTCAACTAACTAGATTTGATAACTCCTTTCGAATAACTAGATTTGATTAACTCACCTCGAATAACAAATATTTGATTACTCTTCTCTCGAATACACTATATTCGATAACTCTACTTCGAATAAACTACATTCGAAAATCTCCTCTCGAATAAACGATATTCGATATTCTCTCCTTTTCGAATAACTAAATTTGACAACTCCTTTTGATTTAACTAATCGATAGCTCCTTTCGATTAAACTATAATCGATAACTCCCTTCGATGAAACTAACATCGATACTCATTTCAATGAAATTAACATCGATTAACTCCTTTCGATGAACTAACATCGATTAACTCCTTTCGATGAACTAATATCGATTACCTCCTTTCGATGAAACTAACATCGATTAATTTAACTCGACGAACTTAACTCGACTCACTTATCTCGATAATCTAACTCAAGAACTTAACTCGATTAACTTATCTCGATAATCTAACTCAAGAAATTAACTCGATTAACTTATCTCGATAATCTAACTCAAGAACTTAACTCCTATCGAATAACTAATATTCGATTTAACTCCATTCGCTTGACTCTAGATCGCAGCGATCACAATAGTTACGCCTGACTCCCTCGGGAAACATCCGACCGCCGTAGGCTATTTTTAGCCCTGCGAATTACGCTAGCAGTCGTACGAGATGGCAACTTATCCTGAATAACTCTGTTTGACTAACTCTGTCTCAAATAACTATATTTGATTAACTTTAGTTCGTTTTAACTCTAATCGATTAACTCCAACTGAGTAACTCTAACTTGATCAACTCGACTTGATTAACTCGACTTACTTAACTCAACTGGTTAACTTGACTTACTTAACCCACTGGTTAACTTGACTTGCTTAACTCACTGGTTAACTTGACTTACTTAACCCAACTGGTTAACTCTATTGAACTGGTTAACTCTACTGAACTGGTTAACTCTACTGAACTGAACTGGTTAACTCTACTGAACTGGTTAACTCTACTGAACTAGTTAACTCTATTCAACTAACTCGACTCGACTAACCCCTTTCGAATAGCATATTCGTTTTACTAACTTTCGAATACCATATTCGATTTACTCCCTTCGAATACCATATTCGATTTAACTCCTTTCGAATACCATATTCGATTAACTAACTTCGAATACCATATTCGATTAACTAACTTCGAATACCATATTCGATTAACTAACTTCGAATACCATATTCGATTAACTAACTTCGAATACCATATTCAATTAACTAACTTCGAATACCATATTCGATTTCTCCTTTTTATAACGTTTATCCATTTAAAAAGATCCCCTTTTTAACAATGTTTATTCATTTATAAAGATTCCCTTTTAACAACGTTTATTCATTTATAAAGATTCCCTTTTAACAACGTTTTATTCATTTATAAAGATTTACTTTTAAATAACGGTTCTACACTTTAAAAATGATTTCCTTTTTATAACGTTTTCCTCTTTATAACGGTTTCTGCTTTATAACGTTTTCCCTTTTCATAACGTTTTCTTTTCAATTCTATTTGTAAATGGTTTACAAATATTCCCTTTTCAAATTTATTCTTGAAATATTCTAACTCCTTAAATTCTCTGAAAAATTCGCCATAACCTCCTTTGTAGCAAGAGCATCGGGAAAATCCCCAAACCCGCCACACAGGCCTTTCCATTCAAAGAGAAAATGGTTTGAAATTATTTTCTTTTTGAATATCTCCTATTTATAAATATTCCAATTTATAAATATTTCTTATTTATAAATATTCCACTTATAAATATTTCATTTTCAAATATCACTTTGAAAATATTTCCTTTATCAACATTTCGGTATGTTATGGTATTCAATCACATCAAATCACGATGTTCAATATCGTCCAAGCACATATAATCGCCTACGGATTCTATATCACAATATATGAATCAAAACAGTATTATAAATATTGAGGAACCCAGTTGGGTCCCTCCAACCTGTTTTCCTGCATCCACAGATGTTACACAGTAAAATCAACATCACTTTTAGTTCAGTACTGATTATTCTGATAACAGCATCAATATATAAATATTTAAAGGTTTTTATATATATATATAATTTCCACTAACTGACTAGCAGTTTAGTCAATCAACCAACACACAGAAATCAACAAATGATTAACAGTTCTAAAAATACATTATAAAAATATAACTATTCAGAGTTGGTGAGTTTTACTCACTTTGGCAGTTCATCGTTAAAGAACGATAAGCTGTTATTTGATATGAATCAAACACTTTATTTCTCCATAAATTCAAACGAGCTCCAATCCACTTCCCGTCAGTTCCATTGTGGAGTTCCCGTCCATACGATCCTAACGCAACTTACGGTTCTCAATTCTGACCTCGTATGGATAAGATATCACATTTATAAGTTAGACTACTTTAAATTAAATAAAACTTTGGACTTAAATTCAAATGGGCCTTAGCTTTTTTCCCTCGAGCCCAACATCACTCCAACCAGCCCAGACCCGATAACTCATCTCCCCCAAAAGCTTGAAACCGTCGCTCCAGTATTTTGCTCCCAACACCATGACCGAACTTACATCCTTCCACCATTTCCACTTAACACCACCGTTCCAAAATCCACCAGCACCGCTACATTCACCTTCCAGTCCTCTTCAATCCCGTAGCACAAACATCATACTCGATCTCCCTTTGATGTCGGGGTCTCGAGCTCCAGAGCTCGACTACAGGGTTTCCAACGACACAAATATCCACCGAGTACCCTTACACTGCTCTCCTTCCCGAATCAAAAGCACCCCCTTCGCATCAGTATTCGTCATCGCTACTTCCTCAGCTCGAAGCTGTACTCCCCACAAAAACCATCGACAACAACCACCACCGAATACTCCCAGTCCTCCACATCAGGTGCAATTTACATCGCTGAACCCGAATTCGCCATCCACTCCCACTTCGATCGCCTTACATCGATTAAATCCCGAAACCTAGTTCGGCCGTCACCGTACCAAAGACGCGTCGCTCTGCTTCAAACTGGCATCAAAACGAAGCTTAGATCCGTAGGGTCTCCAATGTATACGAGTTTGGATTTATCAGATTTGATTTGTATTTTACTTTGATTTTTCTTTGAGGTGGTTCACGTTTTGATTTTTGCTGAAAGAACAGCGGCGGATTTTTGACCAAAGAAGAAAGTGATTAGGTTTAGAAAAACTTAGAGGGGGTATATATAGGAAAATAAAATATCTAGATATTTTTTTATTAATATTTTAATATTTTATCTTTCCAATTACTATCTGTATTTGTCTTCTAAAATTTCGTGTGATTACACACGATACCTAAAAATCATGAAACTGAACATGTAGCTAGAGTTTGCCGTTACGGTCCCAACGAAACTGGTTTCGTCGAATTCCGACTTCATATGCTGACACAGCGTATTTTTAACCGTCTAAATACTGACTGTTTCTCACTCTAAAAATCGGTACGGCCACATACTGACTTCAAAAATCACGAAACTGAAAATCTAACAACTATTTGACATTGCGGATCCAACAAAATTAGTTTCGTCGAATTCTGACTTCGTTTGCAAAACCGGCTATTTTTAAAGCTCTGGATGACCCATTTAAATATAAAAATATATTTAAATATAATTAAATTAAATATAAATAAATTTATATTATCGTATATCTTCACATATGATATCGTACAGCTTCAGAATATCATATCAGAATTTACAGTTTGATATTTAAGATTTTAGATTTATCGATATTCAGTTTTATATCGAAAATCCTTTTATAACGTAAATAAAGCGTTGCAAATTATAAAGGAATTTCACAGCGACTTTTTCTGAAATTTGATTTGGACGTAACTCAAAATCTATATGACGAAATCCCGATTTTTCTCTTCCAATAGAAAGATATACTCCACCAGCTCCATACGTTTCTTGTTTCACAGAAATCCGGCTTAAAACGAATCCTGTACATTCAGTTGAAGTTCGAATCGCCAATTTACGAACTGCAGCGCCATTTCAAGCTCGATTTTTAATTTTAATATAATTATACGTTCAAACTGTCGTTCAAATAATATATTCGTTATTCTAGTTCAATTCTAAACTGAATTAAATCTTCGGGATGACCCAGTTCACATTATATTGTCAATTCACTATTTCTGGTTATTTCTGAATTAAATATATTATTTAATTATTTAAATTAATTAAATATTCACTATAATTTAATTCAACCTCTATTTAATTCACTACATCACGATATATATAATTAAATAAATTAATTATAATACCCCTGACAATGCGGGTCATTACACAAATATTGTACATTAGCATGGCATCAACATCCGCCTACTACAATGGATAACTCAACATCGAGTTTAGCTCTAACAGCATCTCATGCATTGCAGGTTAAATATTATCTATATTACTTTATCTTTTCCTTTTTTATTTGCAACATCACTACAAATTATAGTTCAAATGTAAATGGGCACATATTAATACGATATCCAAATTAAAATTTGTACATATAAATGTGACTTTATTTTTTCAGTTTTTAAACTTCCATAATTTTGTGCTAGTAATATTTATAAAAAAATTATTATACACGCTGATCGTGACGGTAAATCTACAAAGTAGTTAGCAGCAACTACTTGTCAAAATCCTTTGATTCATACAGTGTATTTACCAAACATTTAAATGGTTCTTTGATTTATTTGTATATTTCATAGATATCACTATAATTATTGGACTTGTCTTAATAAATAGAAATATTATTTATAAGATGAAGTTCATAAAAATTTGGTCGTATTATGGTATTTATAATTGAAGAAACACTCTGATTGCTTTAGCAATTACATTTGTTAAAGCCAGTAAATACCGGGAAGAGTAACCAGACAGTTGTTGTGGAAGTGATTGTTGTGATTGGTAATTTTTCTCTTAACAGCACTGTCTACACCTTATGGTATTACTTCTATTTAACCAATCTTTTTTATCTCATGAATGAAAATACGATTGATCGAAGCTGTGGCATGTCCTCCAAAATATATTTCCGTGCAAATGATAATTTTATATGATTCAACAAACCTCAGTGAACAAAAATTCCAAACTTCATTTGCAGTTTCCGGTGTGTTAGCTAGGCCAACGACCGATGGTCCTGCGCATAACAGTTCTACCCCACTTGCATTGAAGGAGAACATAACTTTAATTATTAGTCTGATTTTGTATTGTCTATTTACGAATTTAGGAATAACTATGCTAAACATGGAGTGGGTTCTTCATGTTTCTGTAGACATTCCATATGCACTTCTTTTTGTATCTTTCTAAAATGCATTTTTATGATTATATAATATTTATATGTATTTGAGATATTTTTGGTGTTTTATTTGATGTATGTATGCATTTGTATCTTAAGGCAAAATTCTTATTTATAAATTAACATGACTCTTATCTGTACATTGCAGGGAGCACTGAAAGCTTGCCTTGATGTTAATTCTCCATTACTTTATCGGTCTGCCTTTCATGTTCCATTCTCTGTGCTGAAAGTCTGTTATGACTTTAGATAGTAAGACAACATTAGCTATTTGACTACTAATTTTTTAAATGATACCACTTAAAGAGAATTCAAGAAACCTAATGTAACAACCCGTATTTTTGAATAACATGTTATAATGAAAATCAAGGCAGAATTAAATTCTAAAATCTGAATCAAGGGAAACGGGCTGTGCCATTGCCGTCTCGGAAAAATACGCGAAATAAAATCCGAATTTTCGAAAAACGTAGTCCGTATGACCAAGTTATGGCCCAATGAAGTTTTCAGAAAATTCCAAGCCCGAAAACAGTTCAAATTCGAATTCATATTCGAATTGCAACCAAGGCAGAATGGGCGGGAATTATTCCTGCCCCAGGCAGGGTCGACACAGGGGTCGACACCTGTGTCGACACCCCCAATGGGTCGACACCCATGTCGACCCAGGGGTCGACACCCATGTCGACCCAGGGGTCGACACCCATGTCGACCCCCCCCCCCCCCCGGTTGGACCAATTTTTCTGGTGCACCATTTTAGCATGTTGGGTCCTCTTCTGGAAGTTTCCGACAGGAGTTGATGGCTCAGATTCGATTTAGGGTTAATTCTATGGTCTAAACTACCCCTAATCTTTATAAAAGGACCCCTAGACCTAGCCTAAACCCTCATTAATCAATCCTACAACTAAATGCTGCCCAAATGTTCACTAATCATGGCCTCCACCTTCTTCATGAGAGCATGAGTGTCTCAAATCAATCTATGTCATAAAGGAGCCATCTTTCTTAAGTAAAAGAGCCATCTTTCTTTGTCTTTGGGGTTATTCCTTCTTGTTCTCAAGTCTTGAAGCGGAGTTTATCGTCTTTGGTTGCGGATTTTCTAGTGTGGCTTCGTCTCAATCTTATTTTATATTTATTCTAGTCTTCATAGCATTGTAAGCCCTATACTACTCTTAGATTCTAACTATGAAGTTAAATATGACATGTTGCAAGTTGAGTTTGGGCCTAAGTATGATATGTGCTTTGATCCTATCATGTTATGCATAAATATATTCTATGCATGTTTATAAAGTTATCACCTTTACCTTATGCATAGAAAGCTATGAGCTTTGATTGGAAATGTTGCATAAAGCAACATAGAAATTCTCATAAACCTTGTGTTATCTCGCATATGATGTTATATGCGAATCACCAGCCACCATCCTATGTCATTTATGATCATGTTTCACCTATTTCCTAAGTTTGAATGGTATGCATGTTTTGAGGCTCATAATGTAACATGCAAGTTTAAATGAACACATTTATGCCTCATACGCCACCATGTTTAACTTGTGGCCAACCTTATTACCTTATGCCCTTTTTGTCATGTTTTGCCAAGTTCCCCCTTTTTTGATCTATGTTATATTATGCGAAACGTACATACGATGGGAATGCATTGGGTTTGGGTAATATCAATGACATGAAACATGGTTTTGAAATATGACATGAACATTGACTTGGGATTATGTTGTAAACATAATAATGGACATGACACTTAGAAAATATGAGGGTGGCCAACTCGAGGTTGGGTTGAGTTTGTAGCATAAATCTACCCGGAACCGACCGGCTTAACTAGTGGCTACAAGCAATAGGACCCAATGTGAGTAGTTGGTCATGTCGCACTTGAAACCCGAGGTTAGACCAAGTTGTGGTGTGAAGCTACCCGGACCCGCCCGGCTTAACTAGTAACCACAGCAAGGTCTAATGTGAGAGGTTGGGTGCATTAAATTAATTAATGCCACATGGTAGGGTTAAGTCATGGACCACTTGATTACTTAACCAATTAAACATGATGGGTTGACGCGGTTAAGTCATGAACCTTGGGTACACTTAACCAACTTGATACTTGATTGGGTAGGGTTAACCACATTTAACCCGCTAGAAACCCTAGTTTCGTGGTCCTTTTCACTAGTAACCCTCTTGATTGTATCATGATACCCTAGGGACTAGGCTAGGGTGGGGAACGATTACTGGGCTGACATGTAAGCGACCAAAACGACGGCTGAGTAGGTGCGCCGGTGTAGGTTCAGGCGGACCATGGTCGTGCACATGGTCCGGAGTTGAAAAAGCGGACACGGGCACCCGTAGGTTTAGACTGTGCGTGCTTGATTTGTGTCCGTGGTTGGCACCCTAGGGCTTGATACACCCTAGGGTGGACCTAGCACAGTTTGACTACACTTCGTGATTGGGTCGTATGACACCGACACTTGACGAGTTATAGGCCTTTAGGGAGCCGATCGACTAGATCGTGTTGTTGGACCTTGATCTAGGTCATCTCGGGATATTGGGCCAAGATTGGGCCAAGGGATCATTTCTTGTTTATACTTGACATGGATTGGAATACTAGTACACACCTGGTGCAACCTAACCTTGTATATGCGATGCCACACTTGATCTATCTAGTTAACTTTTCACCATGCCAGTTATCACCCTACATCTCATCTCTGTTTTACATGTTCAGTTAACTTTATTAGTTTTTATACTAATAGTAGATAGGACTTACTAATCTTTTTGACTGACCCGTTTTCTTTCGCCTCTTTTCTTCCGTTTCCCCCCTTCCCCAGGTTTGCAGGGTGGGAACACTGTTACCTAGCTGGATCTTTAGCTGCTTTCCTGGATAGCTCACGTATGGTTTGAGCATGCTATGGCCTTATGCTACTTTGGGGATAGTTACTTTATGTTTCTTTTTCAGCTTTCAGTTTATGTTCTAGACTTTGTTTTATGGGAAAATAATGACCAAGTACTTTGATGTAACTTGACTATGGTTTTGAAATGCTAGTTTTATCCGCTGCTTTACTACTCTGTTTTACTTATATGTTCTGTCTTGTGATATCTGCATGCATGTTTACCTCGTTTAACGCCCCTCCAAAGCTAGTGTCCTTGCAAGAGTGGCATTGGCGGAGGTGGGGTGTTACACCTAATCTAGAGTAACACTCCTAACGTGTTAGCTTGCCAAGCTGCTCCCTAAAGTATGTCAGTGCATCTTTATTAATGCTTTCCCCCTTTTTGGTAACAGGTTGAGACTTTGTTGGATTATGAGAAGTCATATATGGGAATAGTTGTTACAACAAATAGGCCTTATCAATCAAGTGAGCAGGTAACATATTTCTACTCTATTTAATTTTGAGTAGCTATGGAGAATTTTAGTTACTTGCCAACAATATTAACAATTGCAGTTACAGAATATCAAATATGCCCAAAACATGTAAAGTTGCAGGCGCATGTTTAGCTACTAGCAAAAGGCAGTTTATACTTTGTAAATGCACTGGATTTAGTGTAGAAGGCAGGAACATGTTTACAACTATGCTAATGTAAATTATTTTGGTTTCATGTTCTAGGACATTACAGATGTAATTGGAAAATGATCAAGAATGTCTAGGGATGAAAAATATTCACCAACTGTGTGAGGAGATGTACAATGGCAATCCTGTGTTTTAGGACATTTTCTGTCTATGGAGCAACATCAACTTACAGACTGCAAAATAAACATTTCCTGTTTAGGAGCTTATATATTAACTTTCATATCTTGCCGAGTGGTAATGTCTAAGGTTAAAAATATTGTTTTACTTATTTGATGTGAAATGGAGTTATTGTTCCAAGTGAAATGGATGTGACAGTGTAGGCATTGTGGGATCATGATTTAAATATTATATGTAAAATGAAGATAATATTGTATATGGAATGTTATTGTTTGAATAAATGAATTTATGTATTTGAGTCAATGAATTTTGTGTATTTCAGCAATTTTATGACATTATTTGGGATAAAACTATAAGAGTTTAATGTTTGCCGATGAAAAATGTTTTGACTAAAAATTAGTAACCGTCGCTAATCTCTTGCTAATTAGCAAGGGTTTACAAACAATTCTTTATAAATAATAATTTCTAAAATGTATGTATCTGTTGCTGATCCCTTGCTAATTAGCAAGGGTTTACCGACGGTTATTTATAAATAATAATTTCTAAAATATATGTTTTCGTCGCTAATCCCTTGCTAATTAGCAAGTATCTACCGATGGTTATTTATAAATAATAATTTCTAAAAAATACGTATCCGTCGCCAAAACATCGGTAAATAATTTTTAAATAATTCAAAATTGAAATTTTTATTTTGAAATAAATGACAGAAAATGGTCGGTGAACTCACGCTAAAATCCATCGCAAAATTTTGACACAAATACTGTCTTGAAATTTACCGACCACCGTGATCCGCCTGCAATCCGTCGCTAAGCCCTGTTTAGCGATGGATTAGCAGCGGATTATGGCGCTGCAAAATCAGCTTTTTCTTGTAGTGGAGGACGACAAGATTTTAAGTGGGATAGATTGTAACAACCCGGATTTTCAGAACCAATTTTTTTATAGCTATTTTAATGAATTTTGAATATTTAAAATGATTTATTTTAAATAATAACGACTAAAAATTCATTTAAATCAAAGTTAAAACATATAAATTTATTTTAATTATAAAACGAGCCTGAAATGGCGCGGTAGTTTGAAAATTTAATTTTAAATTTCAATTGAATGTACGAGATTCAAAATAAATCGGATTTCAGTAAAACCAAAAATATTCGAATCTGTTTAATTGATGTGAAAAATTGAGATTTCATAACGAGAATTGAAAGTTATGTTCAATTTAAAATTCAAAATAGTCGCTATGGAATTTATATATATTTTATATAATATATAGCCCTTAAAAATAGCCATTTTGCAAACGATCTCCATCTTCGACAAAATCACTTGTGTTGATCTGCAATGTTAAATTATTGCTTGATTCCAATTTTCATAATTTTTGGAATTAATATGTGAGCGTGGCAAAGGAAAACGTGTTTTGTCAATTTCAGTTGAATTTAATCGACTGGAAAATGGCCATTTTTCAAACAGCCTCCAAATCTAATGAAGTTAGTTTTGTTAGGAAAACATAGCTAGATTTATTTTTCGGAATTTTTGGAGTCATTATATGGCCCCGGTAAATTAAAATGTACATTGAAATCAATTTTGAGCGCTATATTAATTTATATTTTAATTTTAATGAAAACTAATCGAAACAATCGAATTGGCTTACGGAACATATCCTATTGTGTCCAGAATAGGGGTAATTAGCCAGGGACGATAGTTGTCGGGTTTGATTTGGGGTTCATATGAAAAGGTAATTTTTTTGGAAATTAAAATAATATAATTATATAATCCCTCTTTTTCTCTCTAACCCTAAACCCACGGTCGAATAAAAAAAATCCTACCCCCAAAGAAACCCGTCGCCCTTTTTTCCGTTGCCCCCCTTTCAGCAGTGCCGCCACCATCGAGCGCCCCCCTCCGGTCGTCGAGCGCCACACTCCCCTTCCTCCTCCTCCCTGTCGCTCTCTCCCCCCTTCTCGAGTTCGAACACCCCCAAACCCTTGAAAATCCGCCGGGCCACCCACCCCCCCGGACCATTCCGCCGCCGCTGACCGCTACCTCCCTAGCCACCTGCGCACCCCTTAGCACCCCCACCTCCGACCAACCGTGCGTGCATCCCCGCCTTCGATCAAAAACAGTGAGTTTTTCTGATTTTTAATTATATGAGGGTCTGATTTTTAATTAGATAAAAATCTGATTTTTTTTATTATTTAAAAATATGATTTTTATTATATGAATAGCATTATAAAAATTTGATTTATATATATGTATAATAGCAAGATAAAAATTTGATTTTTATGTACAATATAGCATTATAAAAATTCGATTTTTATATATATAATAGTGATATAAAAATATTATATATATATGGTAGAAATATAAAAAATATGATTTTTATATATATAATAGCAAGATAAAAATTTGTTTTTTATATATATAATAACAAGATAAAAATTTGATATATATATAATAGCAAGATAAAAATTTGATTTTTATATACATAATAGCATTATAAAAATTCGATTTTTATATATATAATAGTGATATAAAAATGTGATTTATATATATATATATATATATATATATATATATAAATATATGGTAGCAATATAAAAATATGATTTATATGTATGGTAGCAAGATAAAAATTTGATTTATATATATAATAGAAAGATAAATATTTGAACTTTATATATATAATAGTAAGATAAAATTTTGACTTTTTATATATATAATAGCATTATAAAATTTTGATCATATATAACAGCGATATAAAAATGTGATTTTTATATATATGGTAGCAATACAAAAATATGGTTAATATATATATATATAGTAGTAATATAAAAATGTGATTTTTAATATAAACCGCGTGAAACAGATAACGTTGGAACCACGGTGAAGCACACTACGCACTGGAAACAAATCCAAATCCAAACCGTTCAATTAAAGAATGACAGAGTGGAAACCAAAGGTGAGAACTCCTTCTCACTCAATTTATTTTACAGTTAAATATATAATAGGATGCAGACGGGGATTAGTAGCCCCCGACACTATTTATCGTACAAACCATGTTGTTTGATTTGGATTGTATTATGGAAATTTGGATGTTGATTGTAAAATTGATCGTTGATTGATTGTGAATTGATTGGAATTGGTTTATGTATGGCGCGAGCCAGTATTAGGCGAGGGATAAGGCTAGACCTTATTCCAGTTTTAATATCGCACTGTTATGCTGCCAGAATTTTCTAAAATGTGTTAGAAAAATTAATAGCCAGTTAAAAGTATTATTTTACATACATACATACATACATACATATATATATATATATATATATATATATATATATGAGATATATAAAACGGCTATGTTATGGAATAAACACTAGTTCACTAAAAATATTATTTTTAGTTATAACTGCGATGAATAAAATTATTTCAGGGTTGTATAGAATTTTATAAGCAAGGTTAAAAAATTATATATATTTATTGGATAGTTAAAAATAAGTTTACACATCAACTTACAAGTCGGACGACTTGTTTATGCTCGCCTATTTTTGTGATATCGATTGGGACGATAATTTTTACACATTGCCCAAGCTCACAAATAATAACTATTTGATGGTTGAAACTCCACACGGGTATTGGGATGATATTTGATGTACACTAACCACAATTTTTTAGTTGTATGTCAATCGGTAGGTTGAAAGACTAATGTAAGCGTTAATTATTTACATTTAATGCTTATGCAGTTGTGTAATGCACTTTGTATGATGATTGATTGTTTATCATTGTTGTTATATACATGTGTTAAATGAAATCCGTATAAATAACCTTATATATTAATTGATTGGGTCTGGTTCCAATTCAAAAGGAACGGATATTATAAAATTATGAATATTTTAAAATAATACTCAATAAAGGATAAAAATGTGAATTTGATGTCCAATTTCGGATGGACATGGAAAATGTTGAAGTTCATGAAGCCATGTTGATTAGATTTGCACCTTTTTTGATGCGAACGATATTTATATTGATTTTATTCATTTTTATAGTGAATATCAAAAAAGGAAATGATTTCAAAATCTGATACTTCGAAAAATATAATCATTTATATATTATAATGATAAGGGGTATTCAATTTTGATTTAAAATTGAAAATGAAGTTAGAATCGTTTTAAAACGAATTTATAAATGATTTATAAAATACGTTTTAAATGGAAATCGACATATATATATATATATATATATATTAATGGTCTGAATAGTATGCGCCATGCCGCGACCGTTCGCGAATTTCGACCATTGACTTCGAATGGAAATTACGGGAGATCCGACCGTCGGATTCTCCTAAAACTAGAACCTTTAAGTTCATACCGAAAAGAGCTTTCCAAAGAATATAAGAGATTAGAAATCTAATAGTCGAATTTGGAATTATGTCCAAATCAAATTTAGAAAAGGTCGTTGTAAGTGTAGTTCGATAACCGTTTATGGAAATCGACTGAAAGGGCCTTAATAAAATTATTAATAATATTATAACTTGTGAAAAATCATAATAACTGATTCGGAAAGAATTTGGATGAAAAATTCCATTTTGTAAAGATAAAAATATATTTTTATCAAAATGAACTAGTTATTAACTAGATTTGAAATCCAACAAATTTTATATAAAATAAATTGGATTTGTGAATGGTTTTCATCTAACCAGGAATTTCCAATATATGAATTGGAATGTATTTGAATAGAAATCATCTATGGAATATTTTGATATTGGATTCCGCGACTGTACGGATATTGTGGAGTAATTTGGAAGATATATATATATATATATATATATATATCGTTATTCCCCATAGACATGTGTTGGTTTCAGAATTTAATGTTGAATATAAGCCGATATAATTTCTATTCAGAGCCCTAAATTGGATTTTGGGTTTGTCGTAAATGGTGACTTCAGTAACACTGTTCTTAAGCCCCGTGTAAAAAGAATAAACCTTTTAATTAAGATTACTATAGTTTCCAATTATATTTAGTAATTGGAATAAAATGGAATGTGAATTGGGTTTATTGTGAACTGTGTTTTTAATAACATTCGTTCTTTAACCCGATTAACAGTGAAATGAGATTTGGAATTTATAAATATTTTTATTTAGATTTAGTAGAAATTTTTCAAAGTAAAGTTTTCCAATTTAATAAAATAAATTGGGATTGAATGGAATTCAATTTGGTAATAATCGAAGTGAGCTTTTGGGGAGGAAGACTATTAATATATATGGAATTTAAATGGCTTTGTTGTTATTACATTTATATTATTAGTTGGATACAGAATTTGATATCGATTATATATTAATCTGTTTTCTATGAAGATTCCATAATTAATGGAATGTGATTTTGGGTTTATCGCGAACTGTGTTTTAAATTACGTTGGTTCTTTAACCCAGTTAAAGTGTAATGGCCCGTATTTTTATAGTATAATAATTAATTAATTTATTTATCTAAATAGTGATTTAGGGAATTAAATCGTTGTTTAATTAAATAATAGTGAATATTTAATTAAATTAAATAATTGAGTAATATATTTAAATTCTGAAATCATCGGAAATAGTGAATCGACAATATTGTGTGAACTGGGCAATTTAAATTACATAATTCAGTTTAGAGTTGAATTATATTAACGAACATATTATATAAACGACAGTTGAACGTATAATTATATTATAATTTTAATCGAGCTCGAAATGGCGCTGCATTTCGTAACTTTGCGATTCGAACTTCAATTGATTATACAGAATCCGTTTTGAGTTGGATTTCTGTGAAACAAGAAACGTTCGGAGCTGGTGAAGTATATTTTTCTAATGGAAGAGAAAAATCGAGATTTCGTCGTTTAGATTTTTAGTTATGTCCAAATCAAATTTTAGAAAAGTCGTTATGGAATTCCTTTATAATTTATAACGATTTATTTATATTATAAATGGATTTTTCAATATAAATTGAATATCGATTCAACAGGGATTTGGATATCGAGTTATAAATCCAATTGGAGCTGTATGATATTATGTTGTGAATATATACGATAATATAAATTTATTAATATAAAATTTAATTATTTTTAAATATATAATATTTAAAAAGGGTTTATTTAGAGCTTTAAAAATAGCCAGTTTTGCAAACGACCTCCGTTTTCGACGAAACTAATTTTGTTGGATCCGCAATATTAATTTATTGTTAGATTTCAATTTCCGTGATTTTTGAAGTCAGTGTGCGACCGTACGGATTTTTAATGTGAAAAATAGTCAGTATTTTGATGGTTAAAAATACGCTGTGTGAGCAAACGGAGTCGAAATTTGACGAAACAAGTTTCGTTGGGTCCGTAATGTCGAACTGAAGGTGTATGTCCATTTCCGTGATTTTTGGGTATCATATGTGATTATAGGAATTTTTATTCAATAATGCAAATAGCGGTTGCTTAAAAACAAATAAAATAATGAATATAAAATTATTTAAATTTCCTTATAAATACAATACCGATTTTTCTAACCCTAAGCCATTCACTTTTGGTCAACAGGAATTCTCCGCTGCTATTAAACTTACAATTCGTAAGTTCTAAAATAGTAAAAAAAATCAAAAAGAAATTCTATAAATTGCTAAATATATGTCTTCGAATTCCTGCTTTGTTCCTCTTTGAATTGATATCCTTTTTACATAGCTCGATTGGTGTTTCTAGGGTGCAGAAATTAGACAATGGAGCTAAGGTTCGGGTTGTACGATGATTGAGGCTTCAATGCTTGAATTCAATACTAGTTTTGGGTTTGTGGGGAGGAGTGGCTTCGATTGTGGAACTTTGAGTGTTCATTGTGGAAATATTCGCACCTCTGTGCTGAGATTGCGAGGGTGAGCCATCGATGGATTTCGATTTCGAAATTCGAGTAACATGAAAAGCATATGGGATTGAAGAGGAAAGGAAGAGAGGTGTAATGGTGAGATCGGTTTGTTGTTTCATTGAATATGGAAGGAGAATGAGGTAGTAGAAGATACCATAATGGTGAGGAGCAGGTGTGGAAATTAGAACAGGAAGAAGAGGAGTATATGTATCGGGTTTGAAGGGATGGGCTGGAACTTAAGGTGGGTGAGGCCCATTTAAAGAAGATGTTTAGTTAAATTAGATTTAAATATATATTAACTTCATAATGTAGTATTTTGGTCATACGTTATCAGTTTTTTGAACGGTTAGTCACGTTAGGATCGTATGGACGAACACTACAACATGGAATTGACTGGGAGTGGATTGGAGCTCATTACAATTTATCGCAAAATAAATTGCATGATCTAATTCAAATCAACCGATATTCGTTATTTAACGATTACTATCCAATGTGAGTAAAACTCACCAACTCTATTAGTTTATATTTTTATAAATATAATCTAGTAATGATGAATGCTAATTGACTGCGGTGTGATGATTGTTTGGTTGAATTGCTTATGTGTTGGTCGAAATTATAAATATCGATATATATATATATATATATATATATATATGTATGTATATATATAAATCGTTAATCAAACATTGATTATGTTTATCAGAATATTTCATATTGAAACGAAATCAATGTTAATTATATTGTTTAACATCTGTGGATGCAGGGAAACAGGTCGGAGGAATCCAACTAGATTCCTCAACATTTGTTTTACTGTTCTTTTCATACATTGTAATATATGATGTGATATATAATCTGTCGTTTATTATGTGTGTTTGAATGATATCTATCATTGTGAATTGGTATTTTAAATACCATAAGAAATGCTGGGATATAAAAAAGGGTATTTTTAAAGTGTATTTTGAAAATAAATTATTTATATAAAATCAATGGATTTTATATATAAAAGGAAAATGATTTTATGAAAGAAAATAATTATAAAATCAAAGGAGTTATAAAAGAAATAATTATTTGTTAAATAAATAGAATAGAAGTGGAAATAATTGTAAAACAAACTGAATAGAAGAGGAAATAATTGTAAAACAAATAGAATAGAAAGAGGAAATATTTGTAAAACAAACAGAATTGGAAAATGAAAGGAATTACTTATAAAATCAATGGATTTTATATAGAAAGAGGAAAAGGGATTTATTTGGTAAGTAAGTAGATTATAAAAGGAAATACTTGAAAAAAGAATAGAATAGTATAAAAAGAGAATTTTATGTTTAAAAGGTTTAGACCCGTGCTTCGCGCACGGGTATAACATGATATGGATTTAAAGCAAAGATTTTAAATAGAATCTGTTATAACCGATAGATTGAGAAGATTAATTTATAAATAATATTTTATAAATTAAATAAAATATTTATCATTTGATAAATAGAATATATAAGTCAGGACTTATATAGAGAAGTAAGAATCGATTTCAACATTGATATTTGAAACTGAATATGGATGTGGAGTTAAGCAAAGGAGTTAATCAAAATGTGTTAATCAAAATGAGTTAGGGGAGTTAATCGAATCATAGTTAATCGATTAGAATTATAGTTAATCGATTAGAGTTAGAGTTAATTGATTAGAGTTAATCGATTAGAGTTAGAGTTAATCGAATTATAGTTAATCGATTAGAGTTAGAGTTAATCGATTGGAGTTAGAGTTAATCGATTAGAGTTAGAGTTAATCGAATTAGAGTTAATCGATTAGAGTTAGTAGAGTTAGAGTTAATCGAATTAGAGTTAATCGATTAGAGTTAGAGTTAATCGATTAAAGTTAGAGTTAATCGACTAGAGTTAGAGTTAATGGATTAAAGTTAGAGTTAATTGAAAAGGATTATCGAATATTAGTTATTCGAAAGGAGTTATCGAAATTAGTTTATTCGAATAGAGTTAAAGGAGTTATCGAATATAGTTTATTAGAATAGAGTTAAAGGACTTATCGAATATAGTTTATTCGAATGAAGTTAAAGGAGTTATCGAATATAGTTTATTCAAAGAAAGGAGTCGAATATTGTTTATTCGAAAGGAGTCAGTTGAATATAGTTTATTCAAAAGAAGATTATTGAATATAGTTTACTCGAAAGAGAGATTATCGAATATGGTTTATTCGAAGAGAGTTAATCGAATATAGTTTATTTGAAAAGATGTTATCGAATAGGGATTTTTCAAAACAGAATTATACGTTGAATTCGATTATATCGAATTCGGGAAAGTACTATTCACTTTTCGTTTTTAATCAAGATTTATTTATTTATAAATAAATTAGTTGTTTGTTTATTTATCCAAATAAAAAAGGAAAAGTTATACTTAAATTATAATATTTCGAAAGCATGGGATTATAACACTATTGTTATAATCAAATGATTTCTGTAAAAGTAGTGGATTCGTAAATAGAATCCGAGAGATACGTAAGGAAGTTTGTTAAAGATTTAGAAGGTGAACTTTGTCTATTTTTTGAAGTTAGAAATGTTGTTCAATTAAGGTCTGAGAGGTAGTTATACCCCAACTTGATTGACTCCATTTTTACTGAGGAATGGTTAAAGTTTGATAGTAAAGTTTGGTTAAGTTAATTTAGTTAATTAAGGTAATGGTTTGAGTGGCATAGCGATGTTTTATTTAAACATCTGTCTGAATCCAATGAAGGAGTTTTGGAAACATTTTCCAGATATAATCAGAGATATTTTCTAATCATAGATAATGAAATGTTTGATGATAAAGAATACTGGAATGACAGTGATACGTGAAAAGAGATGAAATGTTTTCTAATGATTAATAACGTATATTTTATAAATTTAGAAATTAGTAATGTTGAATATATGGAAGCAGGAAATAAATAAATTAATGAACTCAAGAGATAAATGTTAAATGATGATTGATCGATATAATTTTCATCTGGAATTAATATCTTTGTTTGCACACGTGTTTTTCTTTGATAGTTAACTCACCGATTATCGAAGTTTTTGACCATTTTTCCGTCGTCAATACAGATAGACCGGGATCAGATTCATTATTTGAAACCCACTCTGTATGGGCGTTAGCGTTGCGATCAAATATGATGAAGATAATTGAAGACAGAGTTATGCAAGGGCTGTCCTGTTTACAAAATAGTGCCATTGGTTTGTCCTGTCTCAGGACAACGAATATGGAAGAATGTCTGACAGAGTATATTTAATAGATCGCGTAAGTTGATCTCTTCAAACGTATTTATGTTTGGTGGCAGAGGAATTCATTTCTGTTAGATGTATACCCTTTGTATTTTTGGGGAAATCAATTTGTGATTTGGCGGGTATGACGATGTGACATTCAAAGTGAAAAAATGTGTGATCTGTCAGAGATAAGCGTGGCCTCTAGCCTCACAACCGGGAAATAACAAAAATCAGGTAGGCAGCATGGCTAAGTGGTTGGCTGCCAATTAGGGTGTATTATCACATATTTAGAGATATTCATTTCATTCTTTAATCTATTCGATGTTGTCCCATTCGGGAAACGGTTGCTGATCCCAAACGTTGGTGATATACATTCGATACACTCAAGCGAAATGAGTGGTCAGTCATGTGTGGCCAGGTTGGAAGATGTTCTTATTGAACCAAGTGTATTCCTCTTTAGAGATACACTATTGTAAGGTAGTTCATACCTTATCATAGTTGGTAATCCATTATCCAATAAGTGCTTGCGGTTATGATTGTATACTATATATGTAGAACGTGAGATGAAAGCGTTTCTGCTAGATGATTATTATATTGTGGTTGATAGACATTATTATAATATCAAAAGGATTTTGATATAAAGATTCTTTTGGATTCTCATAAGGGAAAAACCCATTCTTTTATACGGCGTGGTCTTATGAGATATTGTTTTATTGCTCAAATTGTTTTTAAATTGTTTTACTCACAGCAATCCCATGACTGACCCAGAGTTCGTTTTGTTTTGTTTTCCCTAAACTCTTGGGTGCCTAATTTTTTATGGGCAGTCAAGTAGTCACGATTTTTCGGATAGACTTGGAGAGCTTGGAGTAGGAGGCTTCAGGATTATATAGCTATAGTTATTTCCGCTTTATTGTAAGTGTTGTACTCTGATAATGTTATGGTATACATATACTGGTTTTATTTCAAAGTTATGTATCTATTATATTTTGTTCATTCCACTATGAGATTCATGTTACTCTGATGTCATATATTCTTCTTCTTCTATTCTAAGTTTTTATCTTATCTATTCTCACCCTCTGTTTTCTTTCTATTAGTTTTCTGTTTCAAGTGCGAATTTGGGTTGGACTTGTGTTATTGGGTCAGTTCAAATAGTACCGCAATTTCGGGACACTACATAAAGACAAGATTACATGTCTGATATTGTATTTCAAACTGTATTGTTGATCTCTACTAAATATATATTTGTTTGGTGGCGGAGAATTTATTCTTTTGCTTAACACCCTTCTCTAAGATGTACGAGCTTAGAGGTTATATATCGGCAAAAATCAATGGTACGGTGTAGATTGTCAGTGTGCCATGTTTGATTTCCTAAAGTTAAATAATCATAAATAATGATTTTTGGGAGGATTAAAACTAAGTGGAGTTTTAATGAATCTTTAATTAGATTGGAATGTGAATATGATAATTTAAATTATCACATTTGTGAAATGATCGAGAATGGAGTATCACCAGTTTTACTCCAAGCGATAGTTAAATCTTTAATTAGATTTGAACGTGAAATGGTAATTAATTTTACTGATAACACCGTGGCATTAGATATGGAGTACTACCAGTTTTTCTCCATCGGATGAATAGGTTCGGATTGGGAAATAAAACAAATGATTACTTCGTAGGGTGCGCTAATCCCGACTAGTTTGGAAAACCTTAACTTGGTTTAAATTGTGAAAAGAATATTTGAATAAAAGAATATTCAGAATTGGAATGAGGCATATGTTGTGTTTTTTATAGCACTTGATTATAAGATACGTGAATTATTCGGAAAGGCCAGGTTTATACCTATTCTGAATAATTGATTCGACGTTAAGTCGACGATGAAGACGGTGGTTGTAGACCAGAGATCTTTACATCATTTGGATGATTACTGATGTATTGATTGGGTTGTACACCCAAGATAAGGTAATAATTTGTGATCGTCCAGATGTACTTGGAGATCGACCGCATATGCGAGGACCTCTCTCCTCTATTGGACATATAGAATGAGGAATAAGGTGCCTTTGGTTTCGTTCAGACCCAGAACGAACTAGTAAATGGATGTGTGCCTGACATTGGATTTAATTTTGTGTTGATTGATCTCTATTATATATATATATATATCTGTTTGGTGGTAGAGAATTTATTCTCTTGCTTAACACCCTTCTCTGAGATGTACGAGCGTAGAGATTATATATTGATAGACATCAGTAGCATGGCGTGAATTGTCAATGTGGCATGCTTAGATGCAAATGATCAAGGCTTTTGTTGAAAAGCAGAGTCTTGTGGTTGATGATCAAAGCACGACTTTAAATAACATAGCTTTGTGCATTGCATTAATTCGCGAGCTTCACACCTCGGTATGAGTCAAAAAGGGGATCGTGACTACAGGAAGTGCATGACGTTTCCTTCTAGTTATCGGTGGTGTAATGGTATGGAGCCCATACATTTATATTTATTTTATCTATGTAGATGGTGGATAGCGAGGCGCCTCGGATATATCGGTTACTACGGAGCCGATGGATAGGTCCGATAGGACCGGGAAACATGTGTTCAGGAATAATTAATCCAAAAACGTTAGGGTGGACCGGCCTTGAAGACCCAAGGGTTCACTGCGGGGGATCCTAAGGCATTTGCTAAAGTGTCACGAATCGGTGAGGAGCCATCGCTGGCCTCGACTCATAGATGGAATCCAATTTCCAATACGTGACATTTCGGTTTTAGTTGTAGAACTAGTATGGCGACATAGTAGGATGGGGTACTATGCCGTCTATGATTGATACATTTATATTTGAAGTTGTTTTATACACTATAAACTTATAATAGTTTCAAATGATTTTTGTTTTAAACGTACCAAGCATGTTTGGCTATTATAAGATAAACCTCTATCCTCCGGCTTGCGTTGCATTGTATGATGGGACCTAAGTCTTATAATAGCTTCATTTTTTCCAAAAAGCATTGAGCTGTTTATTTATTGCACTGGTATTCTTGGGAGAAAACCCATTCCGTGTAATATGGCGTGGTCCCTTGATTTACTTTATTTCTAAAGTAAAGTTTCAAATAACTGTTTCAGTTCTCACACCAGTCCCATGACTGACCTGGAGTTTATTGTTTTAATCTAAACTCTGGGTGCCCCTATTTTCCACACATGTAGCTTGTAGTTTTGGTTTTCGCAGATATTTCTTTTTCCTGGACCCTGGATTTGCAACTGGAGCTATATTCAGAAAGCTTTGTATCCGTGTATCTCTTTCAGTTGCGTTATGTATTATTTTTCTGCTGCTATGTAATGCATTTTAATCTCTTATATTTTTCTGGTGTATATTACTTATTCATACTCTGTTATATTCTTGTACTCTGATGTAAATTGTTGTAACAACAATGAAGTTTTCTGTCGTTTGTGTTCTGATTTTTCATGTTCTCAACTCAATCCGGCCGTTTCCGTCTCTTCGGAGACTGGGGGATTTCAGATCGTTATAGCAGTATACCCATGAACGCCACAGCTTAAGCACGGATTTCGAAGCAAGGAAGCCACCGAGTTCATCGAAGCTTGGGGCGCTAGTGGAGTCTTGTATGGCGCATACGATGGTGATTTTAGATCGACGAACGATGGACAAATGGGAGGTGCGTGATTTTTGTTTCAACGTTAAATTGGGTTATAGGATTTCTAGGAGGCGCGCAACGAAGGAGATGAATATGGTGAAAAGGCACATTGACGTGGCTAAATTCCATTAGATAGGGTTTTATTTTATTTTATTTTTATTTAATTTGTAATTCAAACGAATAAATGTGTATAACTTTTGCATACAGATTCATTTTTTAGCGTGGTTGGATCCGCTGGACTCGTATTGAAATTTCAGACAACATGAAACTGTCGTGGATTGATTCTGAGAATGTTGATTTTTGGACTCAAATTGGATTTCAATTTCATTCGAAATCAAGGTGAGTGATTAAATCCACTCACACCTAACTAAAATATTTGACTGTTAGTTAAATTAAATTTATGTTATGATGTGATTGTATTGTTTGTTGTTTGATTGTTTAAACTGCTTATTTGTCTTAATCGGCATAGACAGTATAATTTAATTTAATTGTTGTTATAAATTGTACCGTTAGAATTTAATTTCCTGTTTAAAAACCTCATACCTGATAACTAGAAACTGATATTATATTGAACTGTTTAGATGTGTTAATTTTGATGGATGCCTTGAATTTATATATTTAATGTATTGATATATAATTCATCTTGTTATCGACATTGTTTATATATGTTATTGGTTTTTGTTGATTAATCCCAACCATTACCCTAGATGTTACGGGCATCAAATAAACCCGGGATTTATCATTGAAATGAATTAAGAACGTAGGTTGAAATGATAAATACCTTTGACCTTGATTTGGATTGAAATGATATATATCCTTTCTCAAAATACTAAAATTAAATTTTAAGTATTACTTAGCCATAGGATCGAAAATTATATACGGACACTGGTTGGTTAAATAAAATTTGTTTTAACCATGACTCTTGAAATATTGTTTTAAAGACATTATAGACGTTGTTTTATAAATCGATTTCTTTTAAATTTTATGGTTCGATTTTTGAAATATAAAAGCTAAAGTAAAATTTTAATGCTGTAAATTGAAATTAAAATGAATTGAATATAAATTGAATTTATAAAAATTGAATTCGTTATCCCACTTTGATATTTATTTTAAATGAACTTGATTTAAAGTTAAATTTAAATTGTAAACTTGTGGTTTTGTAAATTGAAATAATTCAAAGTGAGAATTATAATTGAAATTCCAAATATTTGAATTGAACTATTAAATCAAATTGTTTGAATTGAACAATTGGATCGAATTGACATATAATTGGGAAGTTGAGCCCTTTTGAATTTAGATATCGAAATTTAGTCGAATTGATTTGAAATTGTGACGGCCCGCCCTGCACCAGCCGACATTTCCGATGAAAGTGCGTTGTTCCGATGCCTAACTAGCACGGGACGGTTGCCAAAGAAAGGAATTTGAACTAACAAGGAACCTATAGAATGTCTCACAACACATGTGATAAAATATAATAATAACTTAACTTTGACATAAAATAGGCGAGACAGTGCATAAGCTAAAAATTAAACCATCATAGCAGCGAAAATCCAAAATACAACTTATCATCCAAATCAACATTATTACAACTTTGAAATATGGTCTCTAAAACAAAAGAAAGAGGTACACTACTAATGCTTAAAGTAGTGACCAACAACAACATAGGGAGATTATATATATATATATATATATATATATATATATATATATATATATATATGTATATGTATATCATACGTGGAAGCCTCCTTCTCGTCTCCGGTACAGCTACTCGTGCATAATCACCTGAACTCTCTCTAGTCTACCCATTTAAGAGCACCCAGAGTAATAAGAAGAGACATAAAACTCTGGGTTAGACAAAAGTTTGGTATGAGCGATAAGTAGCAAAACAGAATAATAACAGATATACATAACCATACCTGAACCTAGGCCTGCAACCAAAGAGTTAACACAACAGGATGTACAATACTCTAAGGTGATACTAACGCATGGTGTGAAAATAATAGGGAGGGGTGTGCATGACATGGTGATAGCAGACATCAAACATAGCAATCATCCTCACATCTCTCACTCAGTGTGTAAAACATACGATATCTACCACTTTGATCACCCAATTATTTGTTAGGATCACTCTGCTCCATGGAGTCATGACGGCTCCACTGCACTGATCCGTAACCACTAATACTTTGCTATGTCCACTCTGCCCCATGGAGTCATAACGACTCCACTGCTCTGGCTCATAGCCCTGCTACAATCACTTTGCCCCCATGGAGTTATAGCAAGCCCACTGCACTGATCCACAGCCATTAGTCCATCTCAGTGGTAAGTCAAAGCTATAGACATTGATAACCCCTTTGCACACGTCCCGCATCAAAGTCCAATTCATGAAGTTAGCTTGTTAATCCCCATTTGGATCCTGAGTAATAACCTCCCATTTGGACTTCCTTTGCATCTCGGGTTTGGTCGAATTGGAGTTGGTCTTCAGAAGAGCCGTCGCGTAGAAGTAGTTCCAAATTCGGTTCGGTCTCCATATGTAGTTCGGTTCGGTGTTCAGTGGTTTGGTTCGGGTCTCCTTCCCTTTGCTAACGCTTCCGTTCGGTTCGGCCATCCCTATCCAGTTCGGTTTGGTTACGACGAACTGATCCCGTTCGTTGCTCCATCTTTTCTTCTCCGATCCGATCTCGTCAGTTGCTCCAGCTCCTCTTCTCCAATCTGGCCCAGTCCCTACCCCAACTCCAACTCTATACAAGTGGCCTTCCTTCTTGCCATGCCTCCTCTAGTGCAAAATCCTGATCCGAATTCCCTTGCACGGTTCTCCTATCCGATCCGAGCCCCATATCTAATCCGATCCGAAACTCTGCACATTTCTTGCAACTTTTCCAGTGACTGTTTTACGCCATACGATGGTGTTTTCGACCATTCCAATTTTTCTAATCAATCACAGAGCATACCATAAAGTCATAATGACATAGAGAATCAACAATAAACACTAAAACAACAATTTAACATGTCAATATGGTTCAAACATACCCAAAATCCATGGGTTTCCCCTTAATCATGTTTAACTATAAATAATGATAGGATTAGCAAAACATATCCAAATTAACCCAAATTTTTATCAGATCCCTAAAATAATATTTTAGAATTTCTGGTTATTTTTCCAAATTTTTCTAAGTTAAAATTTCGCTAATTAACACTAATCCCCCCTAATTAGCCTTAATTAGTGAAAAACAATGCAAATCACTCACCTTAGCCAAAATATAACTCAAATCTGAAATGATTCTTTAAATGACATGAATTCCAATGCACACAGCAGCCTTTGCCTCTAATTTGATGTTGATTAGACTTGGTTTGATGCTAATTAGCTTAATCTTCAATTAGAAAGTGGTTTGGAGGTGTTTTAGAAAGTGGCGGTCATGGCTGGGGTTCAAGAGATGTAAGTAGTGGCTAGAAAACTGACTAGAAATGATTTCTCAAACCATATCAGCCTCCCCATAACCATAATCCCGAAATGGGTTATGGGCCTAGTTGTTAATCACTATAATTAGGTCTGGTTAAGCTGTTTTCACCTTCCAAACATTATTTCAGTCATATCTCCCGAACGGTAAGTCCATTTGATCAATGTAACCACTCTAAGGTAAACCATTATCCAAATCCAATGGAAGTGGTTTAAGGTCAAAACTCCTTACCAATCAAAAGTTATAGGTGAAACAAGATTTGCGAGGGGCAAAATGATCATTTAAAAATTGGCAAAAATCGTGAACATTGGAAATGACCCCAATAGTCATTCCCCAAAGTTACATGACCATATGACCTCATATGAAAAAGAAATAAATATTCTATGAATCTTCGGTACATAGAATGCGGGTCATTACACTCTCCCCCCTTAAGAAATTTCCCCTCCAAAATTCCTTAACCAAAAACATACAAAGGTGTTCCGCATGTCTATCGGTCATTCACAAACAATCAAACATACACAACAAGAACAACATGCCTACCCTAGCATGCGGTTTACTAATAAGGGAAGAAACTATCACTATTAAAATCTTAGCAGGCAAAGAGTTCTGGATGCGATTCCTTTATGCTCTCCTCTGTTTCCCAAGTACAGTCGCTCTCATTCTTGCCCCACTGAACCTTGACCAGTTTAACCGCTTTCCTTCAAAGTTGCTTCGTATTGCTCTCGACAATATGGATCGGCTTGCGGTTCCCAACCGCCTCGGGTTCTACTTCGATGTCATCCAACTGATCCGGTGAAATAGTCATATTGGGGTCGTGCACGAACTTCCTTAGCTGGGAAACATGAAATACGTTATGAACTCCAGCCATCTTGTCTGGCAACTCAACTTTATATTCCAAATTCCCAACTTGCTTGAGAACTGGGAAGGGGCCAACAATTCTTGGTGCTAACTTGCCTCTCCTGTCGAATCACGCTCTTTAACGGAGAAATCTTAACAAGCACCAAGTCGCCAATGGAGAATTTTAAATCTCTTCTCCTCTTATCACCATAACTCTTTTGCCTATCTTGAGCAACCTTCATTCGCTGTTGGATAGCTTTGATCTTGTCTGAAATTTCTCTTATCACATCTGGCCCAAGCACAAACTTCTCACCGGTTTCTAACCAACATGATGGTGAGTTTCATGGTCTTTCCGTACAAAACTTCAAATGGAGCTATACCAATACAGTATTAATAACTATGATTATATGCGAACTCCACTAGATGCAAATGGTCATCCCTTAATACACCAAAATCCAATATACAAGCTCTCAAGAGATCCTCTAATATACGATTCACCCTCTCTGTCTGACCGTCGTTTTGAGGATGATACGCAGTACTGAGTTGTAATTCTGATTCTAAAGCCTCTTGTAAGCTCTTCAAAAATCCACCAGTGAACAACGCACCTTGGTCAGTTACAATGCCTTTGGGTACTCCATTTAATCTCACTACCCACTTCATATACAGTTCTGCTAACTTAGCTGTTGTTCTATTTGAATTGACGGGTATAAACCTTACACTCTTGGTCAATCGGTCCACAATCACCCAAATGCTATCATGTCCTGATCTAGTCCTTGGTAAACCATTAATGAAATCCATTGAGAATTGTTCCCATTTCCATTCTGGAGTTTCTAATGGTTGCAACAAACCACTAGGTTTCTTTTACTCATCTTTAACTAGCTGGCAGTTCATGCATTTGGATATAAACTTCCCAACGTCTCTTTTCATCTCTTCTCAGTGTAGGTCTGCTTCATGTCTCGATACCTTTTATTACCGCCGGGATGTATAGTTAGTTTTGGGTGATGACATTCTCTAAGCACTTCATCTCTCAATCCATTGACATTGGGTACAACTAGTCTTCCATTCTTTCTAAGCCATCCATCTCGATCAAGCCCAAACTTGTTCGTCTCCTCGTCGATACCCATCTCTAACTTGGAGATGATTTCCAATAGGTTAGGATCGTTCTTCTAACTGGAACCAATCCGCTCAGTCAAAGTGGGTCTGATCGTCAAACTTGCTAGCATTTCTGGATCCAATTCGCACTTTGGTCTGAAATCATACCCAACGATATACTCCAGTTGCTTCCATTCTAAAAACGTAGCCCCTAAACTAGCGTGTCTCCTACGCAATGCATCGGCTACCGCATTGCCTTTCCTGGTGTATATGCGATATCGAAATCATAGGAATCCAAGAATTCTAACCATTTTTGTTGTCGGAGATATAGGTCCTTCTGAGAGAAGAGATACTTTAATGACTTATGATCAGTAAACAACCCGAATCTTCTCCCAAGAGATAATGTCTCCATGTCTTCAATGCGAATACGAACTCTGCCAATTCCAAATCATAGGTAGGATATCTTTTCTCATGCAGTTTCTGTTGCCGACTAGCATAAGCTAAAACCCTACCTTCTTGCATCAGTACAACACCTAGTCCGGTACCACAGGCATCCGTGTATACTGTCATCTCTTCATTCCCTTTAGGAATGACTTAACACTAATGTACATGCCAATTTTTCCTTTAGGCTCTTGAATGCATTTTCACACCTTACGTCCCAAACGAAAGCTTAATTCTTCTTGGTCAACTGAGTTAACGGTACCGCTATCTTAGAGAAGTCTTGGATAAACTTATGATAATATCAAGCTAATCCCAAGAAACTTCTTACGTCTATTGCATTCTTGGGCGTAGACCAATCTTGTACCGTCGCAAGGTCCATGGCAATACCATTCGTTGAAATAACATGGCCCAAGAATCTCACTTCACTCCTCCATAAGTGATACTTAGAAAACATTGCTTTCAATTGGTGTTTTCTTAACACCTCCATCACTACTCTCAAATGTTCCTTGTGTTCTTCCTATGTCCTCGAGTAAACCAAGATATCGTCTACGAATACAAGAACAAACTTATTCAATTGGTCCTTGAATACCCTATTCATAAGATCCACAAAATATGTTGGTGCATTGGTTAACCCGAGTGGCATGACCAACCACTCAAAGAATCCAGACGGTATCCGAAAGGCCGTTTTAGGAATACTCTCAGCTGCTACTCAAAGATGATGAAATCCTGTCGCGAGGTCCAATTGGGAGAACACTCTTGCTCCCTCCGGTTGATCCAACAAATCATCTGTCCGCGGAAGAGGATACTTATTCTTCTTAATCACTTTATTCAACTCGCGATAGTCCACACATAAACGAAGGGAACCCTCTGCCTTGGTAGCAAATACAACTGGTACTCCCCACTCGGAGACACTTCTTCTAATAAATCCCTTTTTCAAAAGATCGCTTACTTGCACCTCATGCTCTCGCTGCTCCCTTGGCACCATACGATGAAGTGGCATTACTATAGGTCTGTCATCTTTCACTAAATCAATACGTAACTCAATCTCTTGGTGTTGTGGAAGTCCGGTCACTTCCTAGAAGATATCAGGATACTGGCCAGCAATGGGAACCCGTGATAACTTATCCTGCGGGATGTCGAGGGAATTTAGAAAACTAACCATCACCTCATCACTCGGTATTCCACCAAACACTACCCTCCGCCCATCATCCGCCCTAATAGTCACCGGAAATCCCTCACAGTCTACCACCACCCCATATCTTTGGAGCCAATCGACTCCCAAAATAATGCCAAACCCAATAAAGCCCAAAACAAAGTAATCACAAGCAAACATACATCCTGAATTGATAAGACCATATTACGACAAATCATACTAAGGCTAGTTGAACCACCAATCGGGTTCGTCACCGCTAAAGGTGTATCGACTATCTCGGGTTCCAGTCCCAACCTATGCACCAGGTCACAAGATATGAAGGAACGGGAAGCCCCGGTATCAAACAGTACTCGAACAGGAACATCATAAATAGAAAGCATACCTTGAATGATGACATTCTTTCATTTCTCTGCCGCAGTTGGGGCATTCGACGAAGAAGGAAAAAATTAATAGCATATGCTTTGACAATCTGCTTCTCTTTGGGGGTTGCGGACATTTATCCTTGTGATGTCCCACTTGGCCATAGTTGAAGCACTTCCTGTTCGCTGGCTTTGCTCGACATTCTTTGGCCAAATGGCCTTTCTTGCCATAGCTAAAGCACTCAACATCTTTCTCATCTTAATTTTTCTGACCATCCTTGGTCTGACTCTGCTTCCTTTTATTCTGAGAATTATTCTTGCCTCCACCGCTTGCCTGCGGCTTTGGCCCTTCTACAGATACAACAACGACTTCAGTCTTGGGCTTAGGATAAAGGCTCTCTGACCTCAATGGTTTCCCAACAATCGATTCAAAAGTCTCATCAATATGGTTTATAAGCCTTTCCCCCCAAATACTGATCTAAGCATGTTCTGAACTTCTCATTCTTCTTCTCGGGAGTGTCAATAAGGGATAGTCCATACTTTGATAAAGTATCGAACTCAGAATATACTCTGAGATTGCCCTAGCATTTTATTTAAGCTCCAAGAATTTCCTAAACAATTCGGATTTCTGAGTAGCTGGTATAAACTTATCACTGAATCGGGCCTTGAACTGATCCCAAGTAACTTGATCCTCAAGGGTAGCTGCCTTAATAGCATTCCACCAATTCATAGCCCGTCCTTGAAGCTGATGAGATGCTAGCTTTCTCTTCATTGCATCATCGATCCCTAAGTCCTCGAAGATGCACTCACAACTATCAAGCCAATCCTGAACTTCTGTAGCCGATTCCGTTCTGTGGAACGACTTCCCACCAAGACTAGTGTAGTCCTTACAGAGCTTGGCGAAATCAACCCTAGGCGCCTGCACCGCTGCACCACCACCATTTGCAGCATTAGGAGATGCCCTTTGAACATCCCTAAGCATCTCTCTCATGAAGTTAGTAAACATCGTCCTCATATCAAGGGCATTCCTATTATTGGCTCCTGAACTATTATTCCTCGTATATCGGCTCATCGTTCAATCTGTAAGGAGAAAACGATGAATCACCTCTTCAGTGGTGCCAGTGCAGTGCGACTCCATCCTTAGATATACTAATAGTATATATATAGCTTTTGAAAACCAAAATATCACAAATACGCGCTCTCATATACATATACTGTCTCTCTCTGGTGTCTTTCGCTAGGTTAACTACGCAACCTTGAGCTCTGATACCAAGTGTGACGGCCCGCCCCGCACCAGCCGACATTTCCAATGAAAGTGCGCTGTGCTGATGCCCGACTAGCACGGGATGGTCGCCAAAGAAAGGAATTTGAACTAACAAGGAACCTGTAGAATGTCTCACAACGCATGGGATAAACTATAATAATGGCATAACTTTGACATAAAACAGGCGAGACAATGCATAAGCTGAAAACTAAACCATCATAGCAGCGGAAATCCAAAATACAGCTTATCATCCAAACCAACATTATTACAACTTTGAAATACTCTCTGAAACAAAAGAAAGAGGTACACTACTAATGCCCAAAGTAGTGACCAGCAACAACACAGGGAGATTTTATATATATATCGTACATGGAAGCCTCCTGCTTGTCTCCGGTACAGCTACTCGTGCATAATCACCTGACCTGTCTCTAGTTTGCCCCTTTAAGAGCACTTAGAATAATAAGAAGAAACATAAAACTCTGGGTCAACAAAATTCTGGTATTGGCGATAAGCAGCAAAACAGAACAATAGCAGGTATACATAACCATACCTGAACCTAGACTTACAACCAAAGAGTTAGCACAACAGGATGTACAATACTCTAAGGTGACACTGACACATGGTGTGAAAATAATGGGGAGGGGTGTGCATGACATGGTGATAGCAAACATCAAACATAGCAATCATCCTCACATCTCTCACTCATTGCGTAAAGCATACGATATATACCACTTTGATCACCCAATTCTTCGTTACGATCATTCTGCCCCATGGAGTCATGATGACTCCACTGCACTGATCCGTAACCACCAATACTTTGCTATGTCCATTCTGCCCCATGGAGTCATAACGACTCCACTGCACTGGCTCATAGCCCTGCCACGATCACTTTGCCCCCATGGAGTCATAGCAACCCCACTGCACTGATCCATAGCCACTAATCTGTCTCAGTGGTGAGTCAAATCTATAGACATCGATAACCCCTTTGCACACATCTCGCAGCAAAGTTCGATTCATGAAGTTAACTCGTTGATCCCCATTTGGATCCTGAGTAATAACCTCCCATTTGGACTTCCTTTGCATCTCGGGTTTGGTCGAATTGGAGTTGGTCTTCAGAAGAGCCGTCGAGTAGAAGTAGTTCCAAATTCGGTTCGGCTCGGTCTCCATATGTAGCACGGTTCGGTGTTCATTGGTTCGATTCGGGTCTCCTTCCCTTTGCTAACACTTCCATTCAGTTCGGCCATCCCTATCCATTTCGGTTCGATTACGACGAACCGATCCCATTTGTTGCTCCAGTTCTTCTTCTCCGATCTGATCCCGTCTGTTGCTGCAGCTCCTCTTCTCCGATCCGATCCAGTCCCTACCCCAACTCCAACTCTATACAAGTGGCCTTCCTTCTTGCCAAGCCTCCTCTAGTGCCAAATCCCGATTCGAATCGAATTCCCTTACACGGCTCTCCTATCCGATCCGAGCCCTATATCCGATCTGATTCAAAACTCTGCACGTTTCCTGCAATTTTTCCAACGACTGTTTTACGCCATTCGACGACGTTTTCGACCATTCTAACTTTTCTAATCAATCACAGAGCATACCATAAAGTCATAGCGACATAGAGAATCAACAGTAAACACCAAAACAACAATTTAACATGTCAACATGGATCAAACATACCCAAAATCCATGGTTTTCCCCTAATTCATGTTTAACTATAACTAATGATAGGATTAGCAAAACATATCCAAATTAACCCAAATTTTTATTAGAGCCCTAAAATAATATTCTAGAATTTTTGAATATTTTTCCAAATTTTTCTGAGTTAAAATTTCGCTAATTAACACTAATCACCCTTAATTAGCCTTAATTAGTAAAAAACAATGCAAATCACTCACCTTAGCCAAAATATAAACTCAGATCTGAAATGATTCTTTGAATGGCATGAATTCCAATGCACGCAACAGCCTTTGCCTCTAATTTGATGTTGATTATACTTGGTTTGATGCTAATTAGCTTAATCTTCAATTAGAAAGTGATTTGGAGGTATTTTAGAAAGTGGAGGCCATGGCTAGGGTTCAAGAGATGTAAGTGGCGGCTAGAAAACTGACTAGAAATGATTTCTCAAACACTATCTGCCTCGCCATAACCCTAATCCCGAAATGGGTTATGGGCCTAGCTGTTAATCACTCTAATTAGGCTCGGTTAAGCTGTTTTTCACCTTCCAAACCTTATTTCAGTCATATCTCCCAAACGGTAAGTCCGTTTGATCAATGTAACCACTCTACGGAAAGATGAACCATCATCTAAATCCAATGGAAGTGATTTCAAACCAAAACTCCTTACGAATCAAAAATTATAGGCGAAACAAGATTCGCTAGGGCAAAACGACCATTTTAAAATTGGCAAAAATCCTGAACATTGGAAATGACCCCAATAGTCGTTCCCCAAAGTTACACGGCCACACAACCTCATATGAAAAAGAAATAAATATTCTACGATTCTTCGATACGTAGAATGCGGGTCTTTACAGAAACTAGAATATGATTTCCAGCTTTTTAATTTTTTAAGAAATGATTCTATTTCCAACTTTAGCATTTAAACCATTTTATTAATAATTATTTTTCTTTATAAACTATTTACCTTTTAACTATTTTATTTTTTATTAATTATTTTAAATTAACCATTTTAATAATTAATATTTATTTTATAAACTATTTTAATATTTTGATTATAAATTTTACTAAATCTGAAAATTCTATTTTAAATACAAATTATTTATTTTCAAACTTTTTCAATTATATATCTAAATTATTTTAAATATTTTTTTTTACTATTTTAATATTCAATTTTTTTTCTAAAAGTTGGAATTGTTTCAAGATTTTAAGTTTGGTGTTAAATGGAGATTCTAATATAAAATATTCTTTCTCGACTATTGAAACGAGTTTAAAGCAAAATGTGACATTTTGATATGAAGTATGAACCTCTTTGAAATGTAAAAGAACTGACCGGTGTGAAAAATGTAAACGTTTGGTTGTTGAAGAGACCGGGATTTGATATTGTCATACTCTCTGCTAATACCGAAAACGACTTTAACAAATGTGTATGCGGTGGAGTTTCAAAATGATGTAGAATGGATTTGGAGGTGATTACTGGATTTGAGGAAAGAGAACGATGATGGATAGCCTTGACCTTCGGGTCATAATTAAAATGACTAAAACAGGAGCCATCCCCAGGTTAATGTGCGCTAGCTCCTATTAGCAGACATGCTTCTTCGATACAATATCTCTTACTTGTGATTAATTGGGCGTCCTTTGATTTTTGAGAGTATTGTCTTGGGAGGGCAGTAGCTGGCGGCTATGCGTTACCACCGACCCAGGTCCGCAATCCGGTAGAATCACTACTTATGGGTATTACCTCGATGCCTTGTCATATTTATCCTGATCGAGCCCCCTACTATTTTGATTTAGCGTTGTCGTATCACGGCGCATCCCTATCCATCGGCGTACTGGTGTGTTATATGCAAACCGTACGACAATGGTGTAAGGATAATAATGGTAATCCCGCTTACTCTATTTTAACATTTTATATTTAACCATAGAAACTATTATAATAGCGTATTGTATTATATAATATCTAATTTGATGGATTCTTAAGAGATGGAAATTCTCATAACATCTTTTAAGTAATTGCATTAATATTATCACATGAATTTGATTTAACTAATATGAGAATATTTTGGTTCCGATTCGAGTATTTTTGTCTTTTCATTTATGCTCAGATTAGCCTGAGTTTTCAGTTAACGAAGACACTGTTATGAAGATGAAGATGGAGCTTGCTATACGTATTATTATTTACTTCCGCTGCAAATCTTGGTATGTTTATGATAGTTAACCCTGATAATTGTTGTAAAATAAAATCAAATGTATGTTTAACAGCTTTATGAATGTTATCCATTTATTATATTTGGTCCTTCTGCTGTGAGATTCTGTGGTTGTTTTTCTTCTTTCTTCGTTTTCTTATATAAATCCCAATAACTATATCTGTATTTTTGATTTGTTTAATTTGACATTTGAGGACCAATTTCGCTTTGAATGGTCAAAAATGTGGGTCGTTACATTTGGTATCAAAGCTGGTTTGTATTGTGCGTGATAGAGGGTTTTCGCCTTGTGATCAATGGCGAAGCATTGACTCTTACCCCTACATGTCCCGGTTGGGGTTGGCTGTTGTAGTCGAGAGCCTGGCAGTAAAACTAGCATTTGAGGTATCGGCAGTGGCCATCTTTAGACAGACACCGTATTTGGTATAAGAGCTTTGGTTTAGCAAAACCTTGGTTCTATTTGGGATTAACTCATTAAAGATAGGGTAGAAATACTTTAGAATGAGTTTGAGTGTACACAAGAGAGCGTAATTGTAATTTCGGTATAAAATGATTTTGTATTATGTTGGTTTGTTCCGTTGAGTGTTTATGAATTATGACCGGTGCTTAGGATGCCAAGGCATCATAGGGATTTCTAAACATTCGAATAAGGCTTATTGACATAATATTGTTTTGAATTACATTTTTCTATATATAAAGAATTATTTGAAAATATATGAATTTTGATTTGGTTGATGGTAATATTAGATTATCATCATTTGTTATTCGATTAATCAATAAATAAAACTATTGATTATTGAATGGTTTTAAAAAATGAAATATTGAAATTAATTGGTAATGAAATAAGAAGTTAAAAATGAATTTGAGAATTTAATTTTGGGTGGTTTTGCAATATTGATTTAAAAATGATTTTGAAATAATGTCATTATACATTAAATTTAGTTTCATACAGAAATTGTTTCAAATGAATTTTAGAACAAAGTATATATTCCCCTATTGTCTTTGGGAAATGACTTCGGTGATGAGCGCACGCATCGTCGACGTTTATTTTCGAGAGTATGAGTGGGGGAGACCACTTAAATTTTTTTTACCTTGACTTGAGAAAACCGATTTTATTTGGATCTTTTGAAGTATGGTCAAAAGAAAAAGGTATTTTATATTATTTCAAAAATTGATTTGAAAATGAACCCAAAATTTAATTCTTGAAATCTTGAATAATTAGTTAAATGAAGTAAACTTAGATTTTAGGAAATTCTGAATATTATGAATCTAAGAGAGTTATAATTAAAATTAAATTCTTAAGAATTTGATACAATGAATTGAAACGAATGGTAATGAAATGACCCAAACCTCCCCATAAGGAAAAGCCCGGATTGAGTTGAGAACACGAAAAATCAGAACGCAAATGATAGAACATTTCATTACTGTTACAACAATTTACATCAGAGTATATGAATATAACAGAGTATGAATAAACAATATACATCAGAAAAATATCAGAGATTAAAATGCATTACATAACAGCGGAAAAATAATACATAACACAACTGAAAGAGATACACGGATACAAAGCTTTCTGAATATAGCTCCAGCTGTAGATCTAGGATCCTAGGAAAATAATATTTGAAAAACCAAAACTACTAGTTGCCCGTGTGGAAAATATGGGCACCCAGAGTTTAGGTTAAAACCATAAACTTCAGGTCAGTCATGGGACTGGTGTGAGAACTAAAACAGTTATTTTAAACTTTACTTTAAAAATAGAATAAATCCAGGGATGATGCCGTATAACACGGAACAGATTTTCCCTCAAGACTACCAGTGCATAAAACAAAAAGCATAATGCTTTTTGGAAAAATGAAGCTATTATAAGACTTAGGTCCCATCACACAATAAAACGCAAGCCAGAGGATAGAATTTTCCCTTATAATAGCCAAACATTGTTAGTACGTTTAAAACAAATCATTTTGATATTACTATAAGTGTATAGTGTCAAAGTCACTTCAAATGTAAATGTATCAATCATAGATGACATGATACCATATATCATGCCGCCATACTAGGCTTTACAATTAAAACCAAAATCACGTATTGGAAATTGGATTCCATCTATGAGTCGGGGCAAGCGATGGCTCCTCACCGATTTGAGACACTCTAGCAAATGTCTCAAGATTACAAACTCTGGGCAACCCTGGATCTTCAAGGCTGGTCCTCCTTTACGTTTGAGGATTAATTATTCATGAACACACGTTTCCCGGTCCTATCGGACCTATCCATTGCCCTGTAGTGACCGATATATCCGAGGCGCCTTGCTATCCATCATCCACATAGGTAAAAATATAAATGTCTAGGCTCCATACCATGACACCACCCATAGCTAGAAAGAAACGTCGTGAACTCCCAACAGTCACAATCCCGTTTTTGAATCATACCGAGGTGTGAGGCTCGCGAATTAACGCTATACACAAAGCTATTCTATTTAAAGCCATGCTTTGATCATCAACCACAAGACTTTGCTTTTCAACAGAAGCCTTGATCACTGCATCTCTGCATGCTATACTGACAATTCATACCATGTTATTGATATCCATCAATATATTACCTCTAAGCTCATACGTCTCAGAGAAGGGAGTTAAGCAAGAGAATAAATTCTCCACTGCCAAACAGATATATAATTAATAGAAATAAATCAACATAGAATGAAATCCAATGTCAGACACACATCCATTTACTAGTTCATTCTGGGTCTGAACGAAACCGGAGGCACCTTATTCCTTATCCCATATGTCCAATACAGGAGAGAGGTCCTCGCATATCACGTTGATCTCCAAGTACGTCCGAACGATCACCACTTATTGCCTTGTCTTTGTCGTATAGCCCAATCAAGACATCAGTAATCATCCAAACGATGTGAAGATCTTCGGTCTTCAACCACTATCTTCATCGTCGGCTTATCGTCGAATCAGTTATTTAGAATGGGCATAAACCCGGCCTTTCTGAATAACTTGCGTATCTCACAAATAAGTGCTACACCAATACAACATATGCCTCGTTCCAATCCATAATATTCTTTTATTCGAATATTCACATCTTTCGGGAAAGGTTCCCATTAATTTTATCAAAGATAAATTCTTTTAAATTTATTCTTCAAACTTCCTCTGGATATCAATTTCCAAAAGTTTCATTTATCGTTTCACAATTCTAAACCAAATTATGGTTTATAAACTAGTCGGGATTATCGAACTATACCGAAGTAATCATTTCTTTTATTGTCTTATCCCAGCCTATTCATCCCATGGAGCAAAACTGGTAGTACTCTATATCTTACAACACGGTGTTATTAGTAAAATTAATTACCATTTCTCGTTCAAATCTAATTAAAGATTTAATTATCTCTTGGAGTAAATCTGGTGATACTCCATTATCAATCATTTCCCAAATTTATTAATTTAATTATCACATTAATATTTCAATCTAATTAAAGATTCATTAAAAATCCACATAGTTTTAATCTTCCAATAATCATTATTTAATGATTACTTAACTTTGGAAACAAAAACATGCCACATCGACAATCTACACAGTGCCACTGATTTCTGCCAATATATAACATCTAAGCTCGTACATCTCAGAGAAGGGTGTTAAGCAAGAGAATAGATTCTCTGCTACCAAATAGTTATATATTTGGCAAAGATCAACAATACTGTTCGAAATACAATGTTAGACACGTAATCCTATCTTTAAATGGGTTAAAGAACCAATGTCATTTAAAACACAGTTCATAATAAATCCAAGATCATATTTCATTAACTATGGAATCTTCACAGAAAACAAACCAATATATAATTGAATCAATTTCCGTATCCAACTAATAGTATAAATGGAATAACAACAAAACCTTTTAAATTCCATATATATTACAGTCTTCCTCCATAGAGGCTCACTTCGATTATTACCAAATTGAATTCCATTCAATTCCAATTTAATATATTAAATTGGAAAACTTTGCTTTGGAAAATTTACATTTAATCTTAATAAATATTTATAAATTCCAAATCACATTTCACTGTTAATCGGGTTAAAGAACGAATGTCGTTAAAATCACAGTTCACAATAAACCCAATTCAAATTCCATTTTTATTCCAATTACTAAATATAATTGGAAACTCTAATAATCTTAATTAAAAGATTTGTACCTTTCACATGGGGTTTAAGAACAGTGTTACTGAAGACACCATTCATGACAAACCCAAAATCCAATTCGATATCAAATATAAGGCTCTAAACAGAAATTATATCAGCTTACATTCATTATCAAATTCTAAAACCAGCACATATCTTATGGGGAATAACGATATATATCTATCTTCCGAATTCCTCCAGAATATCCATATAGTCACAGAATCCAATATCGAAATCTCTCGAAGATGGTTTCTATTCAAATCCATTCCAATTCATACATCAGAAAATTCTAGTTATTTTAAAAGCATTCACAAATCAAATTTATTTATCTAAAATTTTTGGATTATCTTTCTAGTATTTAACTAGTTCATTTTGATAAAAATATATTTTTATCTTTACAAACATGGAATTTTTCATACAAATTCTTTCGAAATCATTTATTATGATTCTACACAAATTAGTAGTATTTTTAATAATTTCATCAAGGCCCGTACAGTCGGTTTCCAATAATAGCCACCGAACTACATCCGTAGCGACCTTTTCCAAATTTGACTTGGACATAATTCCAAACCCGACCATTCAAATTTAAATCTCTTATATTCATTGGAAAGCTCTTTTCGAAACGAACCAACGGTTCTGGTTTTAGGAGAATCCAACTATCGGATCTCCTGTAATGTCAATTCAGAGTCAAAGGTCGAAATTCGCGAATGGTCGCGGCGCGAAACGTTCTATTCAAACCATTTTCATATATATTATATATATTTCGTTCAAAACGTATTTTATAAATTCTTTTTAAAACGAATCCCACTTTCATTTGAATTTTAAATCAAAATTGAATACTACTTATCATTATAATATTTAAATGATAATATTTTCAAAATATCAGATTTTAAAATCATATCCTTTTCGATATTCACAATAAAAATGAATAAAATCGATATAAATATCGTTTGTGTTAAAATGGCGCAAATCTAATCAACACGGCTTCACACATTTCAATATTTTCGAGTCCATTCAAAATCGGACATCAACTTCACATTTTAATCCTTTACTGAATATTATTTTAAAATACTCGTTATTTAAAAATATTCTCTATTTAAAATATTCGTTATTCTTGAATTGGAGTTATACCCAACCAATTACCATATAATGTTATTTATATGGATTTCATACAACGCATGTACACAACAATAATGATACACAATCAACCATCATCAAGAGTGCACTACACAACTTCACAAGCATTAAATATAAATAATTAACGCATACAACAGTCTATCAACTCATAGATTGACATACAGCTAAACAATTGGGATTAGTGTACGTCAAATATGATCCCAATACCCGTGTGGGGTTTTAACCAACAAATCTTGAATATTGTTTGTGCAGTTGGGCGATGTGTAAAATTTATTGTCCCAATTAATATCAGTTAAATGAGTGTACATAAACAAATCGTCCAATTTGTAAATGAATATTTATTTTCATTTCAGGAGAATTTTATGTCGTTCGTATATACGTTAAAAATTATATCTTTAACGATAAAATATTTATTTCAACACTTGACTATTTTATATAGTTCATCTATTCAATAAAAATGATATTGGTCAAACATTTTATTCAACACATAAATATTTTATACAGTTCGTATACACATTAAAAATGAGATTTTTAATGAATAAATATTTATTTCTGAAAATTTCAGCATTATAACGGCGCGATATTAAAACCGGATTAATGTCTAGAATTACGTCTCCCCTAATACTGGCTCGCGCCATGCACAGTAATCAACCAAACCAAAATACAGTCAATTTTCCCAAAATTCAATCCAAATAAACAAACAACCATGCTTTGTACAAATAAATAGTGTCGGAGGCTAATAAGCTCTGTCTGCAAACTAAAATATATTTAACTGTAAAATAATTCGAGTGAGAAGGTGTTCTCACATTGGGATCCACTCTGCCGTTATTTTCTGACGCTCTGATTTACTGTTATGTCTCCATAATTTGCAAACGAGCTCCAATCTTCACACGGTCTATTTTTATTAACTTAAATGCAATTTCGGACAACTTTCGTCTAATGGACTTTTTCCCGAAAATGCTCCATTTCGCCAAAATTTGCGAAAAGACAGTATTTGGATAGCAAATTTTGGACTCGTTTTCTGAACAACTTTGCAATCTAAAATTTGACTTCCATATACTCAAATCGAAGAGTAAATCATGCTCTTCGATTTAGCATCGTAGAGTTTTGGCCAGAAGCGCACGGTTGGAGAGATATAGGCAAAAATAGACTAGGGTCTTATATGTAAAAACTGAAAATATTAAAAATTGGATTTTTGGTTAGAGGGGGGCCCACAGTCGGCGGTGGAGGCTGAGGAGGTGGCGGCGGGTGTGGCTGCAGGTGGTTAGTGGCTAGGGTTTTGGGTGTCGGATTGAAGAGGAGTGGGAGGAGAGAGAAGGAGGCGATGGAGGGGGTTCGATCGGCGGAGGCGGTGGCGAGGGTGCGACGGTGGAGGCAATGGGCGCGGGGGAGGGGGGATGCTGAAGAAGGTGACGCGATTTTTATTTTTTCTCAAATGAATGGGGAGAGAGAAACAAGGGAGAGGGGGGCCAAATATATATATATATTAATTATTTTAATTTCCAAAAAGTAAATTTTTAATTCGACCTCCAAATCTGTAACACCCCAAATTTGTACCAACACTAAAAGAGGATGAATTAAATAATAATTAATTTAATATTTGGAATTAGAAGAAACGGACTGCACCATTGCATCCGTCTTGAAATTCTGGTCAAGATAGACATTTGGTTTGCGTAAAACAGACACCGTATGAGAAAGTTATGAGGGTTTTAAGTTTGTATATGCGTAGAAAAATTATATATATATGCATGAGTCAGAGTTGAGTCAGAATTTTATCCAGAACGATTCAAATTCGAAAAATTAGTTATAGCGGCAAAATTCCCGCTCTAGGGTGTCGACCCTCCTAAAGGGCGTTGACTTATAGGTCGACCCACCCACATAGGTGTCGACAACCCTAAGGCTGAGGTGGAAGTCGGCTTCAGAGGGTTCTATAGCTATAAATATGTGCTCAATTCTCCTATTTCTTCATTGAAAACTATGGGAGCCATATGCTGTCAGAGTGTAAACTGAGACGGAACCGTTTTCTACAACAACATACTTTGCAAATCTAATCCAGTAATTCAAGATCCATTCTCTCTATTCTCTAAACCTAAGGCTCTAAGTTCTAGTTGCTTTTAGGTTAAGATAAATAAAAGTAAATTATGATAGACTGTGATTTGGATATGTGTAAACCATGAATCTATGCTATTATCATATCTGATATTATGTCATGATAGATCTATTTCTTTAGATCCAATTCAATTGTGATTATTCTACTATGTCATGAGAGATCTATTTCTTTAGATCCAATTCACCTGTGATTATTCTACTATGTCATGATAGATCTATTTCTTTAGATCCAATTCAACTGTGATTATTCTACTATGTCATGATAGATCTATTTCTTTAGATCCAATTCAACTGTGATTATTCTACTATGTCATGATAAATCTATTTCTTTAGATCCAATTCGATTGTGATTATTCTACTATGTTATTATTGTGGATCTTGGTTTGTAACTATATTGTGGTTAATATAAATCTGTTAATTTGAATAGTTATAACATTGGATAGATCTAATCATTTATGTAAATTATGAATACATTCCACCTTGAATTGGTTAGGATTGGATCTAAATCTTTATCTAAATTGTAACTTCTATGGCATGCTATGATCTGGATTTGTGTAGATCTATTTCTAAACTAGTAGATCTAATTTATGTGGACATTGAAACTGTAGTCAAATCTAGATTATCACCTTGCATTATCATGTTAGATCTATTTTATGTGATCTAATTTATCACCTTGCGTTATCATGTTAGATCTATTCTGTGTGATCTAATTTATCACCTTGTGTTATCATGTTAGATCTAAATCAGTTGGACCTCTAAATTTCTAATTTAGATCTTACTATGCTTATTGTGACATGATAGTTATTGACTACCAACCATTCATCAGTTTTATGACCACCTTGTTATGATGACAATTTCATGTCCATGCCTGTATGTATGTTCACCTTATTATCATGTTGGTTTATGTTTATGCCAAGATGACCATTTTAGTTATATTCCCATTATTTTCCCTATTATCATTTATGACTAGGCTATTGTCTAGCCTAGGAATGTTGCCAATTTTGTGAGGGCTCTAGTTAAGGAACGAGGAAAAAGGGTTAAAAATGGCATAATTTGAATATGAACATTTTTTTGGACATGTAATTCAAATTATTGGGTAAAATAGGTATTGACACCTATAAAAGGAAAGGATTAATTAATTGGTAAATTAATTAAAAATGGAATGTCTAGTAATTACAATTAGGAATTGTAATTGTACTTATGACACGAGGTTAGGTTGCTTTAGTGGTGGAAGTCTGCCTGGACCCGACCGGCATATCCAGCAACTACTAATGTTGAACCTAATGTGGGAGGTCTTAGTACACAAATACGAATCGGGCTAAGACACGAGGTTAGGCCCAACTGTGGAATAAGACTGCCCAGACCCGACCGGCATATCCAGCATCCACATGTTGTAGGCCTAATGTGGGAGGTCTAGCCCATTATAAACCATAAATGGACATGGTAATGAATTAGACTACTTAACCAAACCTAATCCATAGGGATTGCATGATATTGAACTAAGGTTAGGGTTAAGCAAATTGGTTGGAATAGGGGATGGGTTAAGTAAATCTTCGTTAAGTGGGTAATATTAGTATATATTGGCCCACAAACTTAACCGTTAAATAAACATGCTTGAATCAATGGGTGGGTTAAGTAGATTTAAGGGGGGGGGTAATACTTACATGTACGCCCACGAACTTAACCTAATAAGGCTATTTAATTAAAGACACTTAGTGGTATACATGACCGGTGGAAAATATAAAAGGTTATGTAATTAAAGACACCTAGAGGTATACATAACCAGTGGAAAATATAATAAAGTTATGTAATAAAAGACACCCTTTAGGGTAAGCATAACTGACATAGGGCTATGTAATTAAAGATACGTAAGGGTATATATAGTCAATGAAAAACCTAGTGGGGATACAAGACAAAGTGGAGAGCTTGTATCATATTGTGTGGGTCCCATTTCATTTAGTAACTCGGAGTTGGTATCAAATAAACAAATCCATACTAGGAGGAGAAGGGGCACACTTACTAATTGATTATAAGAGATCCAAACGAGACAGACAGTGTGGGCGGTGCAAACCAACCGAGCCATGTGCGTGCATGAGCCGGGCAAAAGGGGATAAGATGACTATGAACCCGTAGGTATGGTTGTGCACACCTTAATGGTTTCCACTTTAGAAAGTGATACCTCCTACTTTGGGGCCAGCACAGGATATCTACAGGGTAGGGAGCCGATCGATTAGGGTAGTGGTTAGGAACACTCGGACGTATGCCCTAAGTTTACCAACTTATAGTGGAAGAGATTATCTCATTTTAGTTACACTAGTAATAGTGCAGAGTAATCATTAGTGAGGCACATACACCTTATCTTGCTTACCTTGTCACACCTGCCATTTATGTAGTGATCTCTCTTATCCACTTTATATGCCTATCATGTTACTTTTATGTATTACTGGCTAAAAGTAACTAGACTCGCCAGGCTTTATGCCTCACCCTTTTTATTTCTCCTTCTTTCTTTCGTTTCCCCCCAGGTTCTCAGGGAAGAAACACTCAGGCTTAGTCAAAACTCAGATATCATCTTGCTAGGAGCTACTTCTGAAGTATGGCTCAAGTTCTTGTCTCTACTATGGCTTAACTCTTTTAATTGGGGAATTATGCTTTTTGTTTACTTATGTACTCTGATAGTGCAAGATAGAAGTTATTTTATTGTAATGGTTTTTGTGACTTATGGAATTATGGTCCACGGTATTATGATTTATGTTTGAAATAAAAATTTAAAAAATTTCCGCATCTATCTTATTTATATCTGTCTTGTAATTATTCTGTGTCCGTTTACCTATAACGCTTCACGAAACTTAGTGCATTCCCATAGTGAGTAACATTAACAGACATGGGGTGTCAAAAAATCGAACCCAACGATTGTCGCCCATAGCTAAATATCTCCATTTCGAACATAGTGGGATATGTCCCATAAGCCAATTCGACTGTTTCGATCAGTTTTTTTTAAATTGAAATATAAATTAATATAACGTTCAAAATTGATTTCAACGTACATTTTAATTTACCGGGGCCACATACTGGCTCCGAAAATTCCAAAAAAATAAATCTAGCTATGTTTTGACAATACGGTCCTAACAAAACAAATTTTATCTAATTTGGAGACCGTTTGAAAAATGGTCATTTTCCAGTCGATTAAATTCAAACTAAAATTACCAAACACGTTTAAATTCACCACGCTTACATATTAATTCCAAAAATTATGCAAATTGGAATCTAGAAATAATTTGACATTCCTGATCCAACAAAAGTGGTTTCGTCGAAAATGGAGGTTGTAAGCAAAATGTCTATTTTTAAGGGCTATATTTTATATTAAATATATATATAAATTCCACAGCGACTATTCTGAATTTTAAACTGGACATAACTTTCAATTTATATTATGAAATCTAATTTTTTTTACATTCGTTAGAAAGATATAATTAAGCAGATTTAAATATTTCTGCTTTTACCGAAATCCGATTTATTTTGAATCCTGTACATTCATTTGAAATTTAAATTCGGGTTTTCGAACTACCGTGCCATTTCATCTCGTTTTATAATTAAAATAAATTTATTGGTTCTAACTTCGATCAAAATAAATTTCTAGTCGTTATTATTTAAAATAAATCATTTTAAATATTCAAAATCCATTAAAATAGCTAAAATAAAAATTTTAAATTGGTTCAGAACTTCTGGGTTGTTACAATCTCCCCCACTTAAAGTCTTTTCATCCTCGAAAAGGAACAGAGCTGAAAGTTGTTTAACTAACCAACTCAACTTTCATTCTCCAACTTTTCAGTTTCTAAGAATTTTCTAATTTCTCAAAAATTTTGCTAACTCCCTAAATTTTCGAAAAATTTCGTCATAACCTCCTTTGTACAGGTTGATATTTAAAACTGCAACTTGCCTTACAGGGCCCTTATCAATCCAAAAGTAAAAGAAAAATCCAAGCACCTAGCCAATCGGCTCATAAAATCATCAAAACTCAAGAAATACAGTAAATATGAAACCCAAGAAATATAGCAAATCATAAAATCATCATTAAAATCCTAAGCCCTAGAATCTAATAAAAATCCAATCTTTGTTGTGGTTCTTCATCTCCTAGCTTAGGTAAGTTGATTTTTATCTTCTCCATCATTTCCTCTATGCTATTTGAGAATCTCTATGTTCCTAATGTATAGAGTTATTGGGTTTCATATGTGTAGGTTGGACTTTGTTGATTCTAGTCAGAAGATAGCACCTTTAGCTTGGATTCCTTCTTGTTGATTACTCTATTAACACCAAGGTGAGTTCCTATGAACTCACATCTATGCCAAAAGCTTGTATGCTTGTATAAGTGGTGCCCTTGGCACGTGTGTGTTGCTTGTGAAGTGCGTATTTGGCTTTGTTAATTCATTTATGTTTTGACATTTCCATTTATGAAGTTTGATTTCACTTCAATGATTTATATTATGATTCTTAGTGTGCATGTGAAATTGGGTGTTATATGGTTCTTCGAAAAGCCTTGGATGCGTCATTTTTGCATAGGAAACATCATAGGCCTTCGGGCATTTGTCGACATCGTTCTGATCATGTTTTCTAGGCAAATTTGTACTCAGGAGCTGTAACACCCCACATCCGTTAAGGTCACTCACAAAGGGAATGCCTTAACTTTGGTGGAGATTTATAGGTAAAAGATACAGATAAATTACGAGACAGACAAAATTAAAACAGCGGAAAATAGGACTTTACTTTATTGATAAAATAGTTTGTACAACAATTGTTTTCCAATACCAGAATATCTGTCTTACAAAATAAAGAAGCATAAAATAACATTTATATTCCCCAATGTAGCGTGAGCCAGCCATAGCAATGCAAAAGATAATCCCAGCAAAACTTTGACTAATCTTCGGCTTGGAAAGAAAACTGGACTAAGTAGTAATATTCCCTCCCTGCGAACCTAGGGTGGGGGGTGCAGAAGACAAGGAAGCGAAAGAAAACAGAGTCAGACATAAAGTCTGGTAAGTTCAGTAACTTTCAGCATGTGAACAGGTAAAGGCAACATGACATGAATTTAACTGAATACAAGACAACATCATGATGACGGGAATCATAAGGTTAGCACAAGATATGATAAGGTAAGATAAACTGGATGCACTTCTATACTTTCTCTGCTTCGCTATTATTCTAATTTCTATGTCTCTAACTAGAAATCTATATAAATTGATAAAAACAAATATGTGGTCCTAATTCCCGCAATTGTGGTTGTTTCAGGTGTACATCTATTATTTATTACCTAGATCTAATTTAGGGTTTTCTATCGAGCGCATTATAGATCCAACCAGGGTTTACACTACCCAGGGCTACTGGGGTTTATGCTACCTATTGAACGTTTCTCGGATTTTAGGGTTTAATTGACCTAGGTCCAACTAAGGATTATGCTACCTATCGAACGACGCCCCTAATCTAGGACACACTAGCCAGAGTGGTATATGTTCCTAGACTTTCCCCACATATGTGTCGTGGATCGTTATCGCTGTCTAGATGCACATGTCCTCTATATGTGCGACCCTAGTCTCGTGGTAGGGCAAATCAAGAAATACGGAACTCGGTCGGGAGCTTTCAGATATCTGCCGATGCAGATGCTAAGGTCTGTTTTTCCAGTGGCTATGGTCCCACTTGACCCCTACCTCAACTAATGAAAGGCACACCTTGAAAAATGAGAACTATACGCAGGCCCTCTATGCCCTACTAACATATGGCCATCCGCACCCATAATTAAATAGCAAGTATATGGTCTTTTGGAGTTCTCCGCCTTTCCGCTGTACATATCTCGACTAACTCAAGATGGTAGGTAGACGACGAGTTGCTAATACAGGGCTACTGGTCTTGCCGAATCACGCTGGTCCATCCTAGTCTTTAGGTTGCCTTATATTGCAACCAAGGCATACCCTTGGTTCTTCTAACGCAGACCTTAACCTCTGTGAGCCCAGGCGGATCATCTGCAGCCTCACAGAGGGATACCAAGAGTACCCTCACGTCCCCTCGAAGTCGTGTGCTTCGTAGCCCAGTTTGTTGGAGCCTTCTTTAAGATCAGATGGACGTTCGCTCCTTCTCGTGTTCTACTAAGGTTTACTACTTAGTTCCTGAATCGTCATTTTCTTAACTAAGGTTTACAACTTAGTCCTCTTAACTAAGGTTTACTACTTAGTTCTTTTTCTCGTCAAGTTGGATTCGTTAAGTGTCATTAGTCAATTCAAGTTAACTTAACCCATTGATTTGTCATGTTAAACTGGTTAAGTGTTATCAGTAGTTCATGTTGACTTAAACCTACCACAAATCAAGTTATACTGGTTAAGTATTTCTTATTACTTTACCCCACCCCTTCATCTTTTATTGGTTAAGTGTTCCGTTTAACTTAACCCTGCCCATCTGTTTAGCTAACATGTTATAACGGTTATGTGTTCTCTTAGTTAACTTAACCCTAACATCTGTTTAATTCACATGCCCTAATGGTTAAGTATTGTCCCTTCATGTTTTAACTTAACCTTGTTCATTTGGCACACTATGATGGCTAAGTGTTCTAAGTTTACTTAACTCCACCTTCTAGTCTAGTTAACATGTTAAATTGGCTAAGTGTATTTTACTTAACCCCACCTTCTAGTCTAGTTAACATGTTAAATTGGTTAAGTGTATTTTATTTAACCCCACCTTCTAGTCTAGTTAACACGTTAAATTGGTTAAGTGTTCCTATGGACTTAACCCTCCCATTCTAACTTAGTTGTTTCTTAACTTTAAATTATTCATTTAAAGCATCACTCACATTAGACAAATATTGTTGCGGTCACTGGATGTGCTGGTCAGTTCCGGGCAGATTTACACTGCAACTTAGTCTAACCTCGGGTCCTTTTTGGGCTCAATGCTCTAACCACCCACATTAGATAGGTATTGGTACGGTTGCCGGATTTGTCGGGCGGTTTCGGGCAGTCTTATACCGTATCTCAATCTAACCTCGGTTTAGGCATATTCGTTTTTCCTAGATTTACATATTTATCCTTTTTGTCTATATGTAAATTGCTAACGACTCTTTTAAACAAATTTGGCCTATGTCATATTCATTTGTCATGCCCACTAACATACCTATATTCTAGACCCAAATCTTGATCTACCTATCATTTAACCCAACTAGCAGTTTATGCCATTAGATCAGTTCATGTCAAAACTAGATTTAATATTCTAGTTTACAGTTTATATCCAAACTTGGCTTACATGCCAATTACATACTTTGCGGCCAATTAACAATTTACCATTTTACGCCCAAGTCTAATATGCATGTAAATTATTTACTATTATAGCCAAATCAGATTATGCCAACATATTTGTTATGCTAAATTATCTTAATTAAGCTACGCCCAAATTCCCCCGCCGTAGTCGTACGTATAACATGATTTCACAAGTTTCTGGGTACTCATGACATGAAACTAACAAAAGGAATAAGGGATAAGCACGAGAATTTACATAAGAGGATAGGAATGAAAAAGCGAACCAAAATACAAAAATACAAAGATAATGGATCTATTGGGTTTGGTGTACATAATAGCGAACATAAATAAACTAAGCAAATTACACCCTAAGTATGAGATCCAACATAATCAAGGGAGACATAGGTGATTTGATCCAACATAATGCTAGTTCGGTATACAATCATGATTTGTAACTATAATGTTATGGGCATAAGCCACTAACCATAATAGTCATAGGCAATTAACCACAATAGTCCTAGGCGATTAACCACAAAATAGTCCTAGGCAATTAATCACAAAATAGTCCTAGGCAATTAACCACAAAATAGTCCTAGTCACGTTCTCATAGTTATGAATCATAGTCATAGGCAATAATCTTATGTTCATAGTCATAGGCATAGGCATAGTCTTATGTTCATAGTCATATGCAATAGTTTCATAGGCCACGACTTCATAGTCATAGTCTTAGGCAAAAAGTCCCATAATCATAGTCATTGACAATTAGCCACAATAAATTCTAGGCCATAATCGAGAATTAGATCCAAAGGCATATACAAGCACCGATTCAAACAAAAGGATTAGGCATATTCTCATATCCATTTAATTACATGTCACAAATAGATCTAGGTGTTTAAATCTAAAAAGTAACTAAATTACATTGATCGGTTTTAGAAAAGGATAATAACGCTGAGGTGATTTGCTATGATTCACACGACGTTGCTCGAAGCCGTTGAATTAGTCTTTGCTTCCCTTCTTGAAGCTTTAACTTTATTTGAAGCTCCAATTTGCGAATCTCGCGTTGCTTGAAGAGGAAGGTAGAAGGACTCTCTTAATTTGATTAATCTTGTTTTAATTGAATCATGTAGTCTTTGGAGAAGAAGAAGTCGTCTTGTTCATTAAGAATTTGTGCAACATAAGGATAGAGAAGAATGGTGTGAGGAGTAGTGGGGATTAGGGGAGGTTTATATAGGTTTAGGATTACGAATTTAGTCAGAAAACACGTCTAAATACATTGCAATGCATCAGGTTCAAAAACTGGAATTCGGCACCAGGTCGACCTGGTCCCTGGAAGGTCAACACTATGGTCGACCCCCAGGTCGACCTGGTCCTGGGCGGGAAATTTCCTGCTCAGCCTGTTCTGGGTTTTGAATTCGAATTTGAATTTGAATTTCGAGCTGTTTTTCTATTCTGAAAATCCTTGAAACTTCGGAGGGTCATATCTCCCATATACAGACTCCGTTTCTCGAAAACTCGGACTTGTTTCCAAGCAGAATTTCGAGAGGAACGCAATGGCGCCACCCATTTCCCTTGATTCTTATTTTAAAATTTATTTATACTTTAATTTGCGAAACTTAATGTTACAGAATTACAGGGTGTTACAGGAGCAGATTCAGACGTTTGAATATTTTGGATCAAACGTCTGACCTTCTTCAAATAATTATGAAATCAAATAAATAAATTTAGAAGTCTAATTTTTTTAATTCAGATGTATGAATTGAAATTTAGATGTCAGACCAAAATAATTCAGACGTCTGAATTGGCACCAAAATGAACTAAATCCTTGCTGGTTTCTGAAAATCCCAGTTCACACATCTGATCTAAATGATTCAAACGTCTGAATCTATTTTTCTGCTTTTGACCGATGGAGACCACAGTCAAAGTTTAGGCCCACTCGGGCTCTTTCCCGACTGAGTTTCAGCCCATTTCGACTTTATTTGTGACTTTTCAGTTTTCCTACAGCACAGATTTCTGCATCTCGATTTTTATTGATTTTTGATTTATTCATTGTAAATGAATTTATGAATGATATTCATGAGATTTAATTTACATTGTAAAAACGTAGATTCTTAGTTCAGTCGTCATTTCGATCGATATTACATGAGACTTGCCACTTCGAAATTATGTAAAAACGTTTTATGTTATTAGTAGATATCGAATTCTTAAACAAAAATGGTTTCTAATCTTACTTCATTATACGAAGCTATTTTAAAAAATCATCTTATAAATCTTCTTCAATTCTGCTAGTATATATTTTATAAACCTTTTTCTCACTCGTATGAAAAATCTAATTAAACGCCTTAGTAAAAACTAGGACTATGACCCCTTGCGTTTACTTCGACGGTTAATTCTTGGACTCTTTCGATTGAAAACTATGGCAATGATTGTATTTTGTTTTTCAACTGGAATATACAACTTGTTCGTAAATATTCGAGAATAACATGTAGTTATGGGACATGTCGCTATTTTCTTATATTAACTAGCTCGGAATAATTTCTATTCACCCGGATCGTTGGTATCCGCTTCACGACATATTTGTTTGATTCGCGATCACCCGAGTGGGAATTAATGATTTGTGGCCTTCATCTATGGGACTTCGGTCCAACCTTCAGGATTTATGCGTTTTCTCTCTATTGGGGTCACGCACCGGCACCGTGGGGAGCTTCGGCTCAAACATATGGGTTCGCTACCTTGAGATCGTATCTCATCTTCAGTAACAGGCCTTTTTATGATGTTTTCTGCATTTCTAGTGATTTCTGGATTCTTGATTACTTTGATGCGATGCGCGTCAATTTGATTTATATTTGCCATTTATTTGTCAATTCTTATTGTTATATGCTCCTTTCTTGTCATGGGATTTATTGAGATTTTATATATGTTGACATCATGCATTTCATATTATTTATGAATCATCTTGTTTATTCTTATCATGTCATTTATGTTATATCTCTTAATATTGTCTCATGTTAGGAATAAGAATGGTTTGACTGATCCATTTATTGTTTATTTCCTTAAATAATACTCGGGTCAGACCCAAGTGTTATAGGTGCTTAGGTGACATTCTTGCTGGGACCTTATGATGACTTTTGGCTTGATTGCTCTATAGTTGCAGTCTTTTTGGATTATATGTAGTTGACTACCTTTATGCCATGTATCATTATTAGTATGGGATTTGGTACAACTAACACTTTGGAGTTAGAGTGTTGTGTATGACCTCTAATTGATATAAACACTTATTGTGTTATATTCATATCAGTTTATATGCATGTGATGTGAATATCTGTGACTATCTGGGTTATATTGTTCTGTATGTGTTTTGAGGCTATTATGCCGTTGTGTGGGTGCCCTTCTCCTGGAATGGTCATGTTGAAATTTTTGGTACGGCCGTGCCATTCGATGTTACTTTACAAGCAAGAGTAAATATATTAAAGGTTGCTCCTAACCAACTTTATTCTCCGTTCTGGCTGACGACATTTCACACAAAATGAACTTGACTATAGCGGGTATAAAGGAGGGGCGTTACAGTTGGTACCAGAGCCAATCTTCAAAACAATATAGAATTTTGTAGCAAGGATCATGTCTCGGACATCTTTTAGGAATTTGAGGCTTAGGGTTAGGTTTAATCATGATTGCTTATCTATACTAGAATAGGGTTATGATCCTTGATTTTTGAGTGACATTTTCCTTTCTTTCTTTCTTTAAGAAGGGAAATGGTTGGATGTCCTCGTCGTTATCCTACTAGGGAAAATGTCAGGCCCGAGGCTCCACCTCCTGTAGTTCCACCGCATATAGTTCCACCCCCTATGGTTGGAGCTATCACATTAAGCACTCAACAACTTCTTGATCTTATTCCAAATGCCCATGTGGCAAGTGTTCCCCCACCTCTTACGCATCCCAAATCTGGGTTTGCGACTTTATGTAGTGATTTCTCAAAGGCTCTTAAGGTGAAGTCCAGAATTGGCTTAGAACATGTGAGCTCATCTTTATTCGCATGGATCTTAATGACTTGCACAGGGTGCAAGTTATTTCTAGCATGCTCCAAGAGCGAGCGTTGAACTGGTATGAATTGCTCATTATTGATGCTCCCGAAGCGAACCTTACTTGGAACCTATTTAAGGAAATGTTCGAGACTGAATTCATACTGGACGGGGAGAAAATTGTTCTATCACATCGCTTTCAAGACCTTGTTCAAGACACATCTACTGTGGTGGAGTATGCCACTTCTTTTGACTCGTTATCCAAGTATGGACTCGAGTATATTAACACCCCAAAGAAGAAGAATTTGCACTTTATTCGTGGACTCAAGAAATGCCTTGAGGAGCCATTGACTCTTAAGCTATTAGAAACATTTGATGAATTGGTTCATGTCGTGCTACAACTTGAAGTGGTCCAGAAACAACCCAATGATGACAAAGCCGGTGGTTCTCAAAACAAAGGCAACACCAACAACAAGGTAGAACCCGAAAGAAGCCTTGGATCTAGCCCAACAAGAAGGTGAAGCAAGTGACTTCTGAGGACGGGACCTCTAGATTCTGCAACGACGAATGCTTCAATTGCGGAAAAAAGGGTCATATCGCCTCTAAGTGCACTAATCCTCTTACTTGCCACTATTGCAAGAACCAAGGCCACATGATAAACACATGCCCCACTCGTCCTCCTAATAAGAGTGGAAAACTCAATGTCATGCAAGCTCCTCCCAACACTACTTCGGGCTAAGGTACATTAAATTCTATTCTCGATGGCATAATTGATTTTCATGGACATCCTACACGAGTTCTTTTTGATACAGGCACGTCTCATTCTTTTATTTCACAAGAACTTGTGCATGCTAATTCTTTGAATACTATTTGCTTGATGACTTCTTTAACGGTTACTAATCCCATAGGGGGATCAACTACTCTTAGTTTATTATGTCGCGACGTTGAAATTATTTTGAGTGGTTATCCTTTCCTAGCGGATTTTCATGTTATGCACTACTAGGGTTTTGGGGTTCTTTTGGGAATGGATTGGCTTCTCCGTTACGAAGCCCACATATTTTGTCTGGAACGGACAATTTATCTTTGACATCCTCAATCCAAAGACCGTGTCGAAGTAGTGCTTCCAAATCCAGACACGGAATTTATGGCCTTGTTATTTGCTCCCAATCCTAGGGATGTGGATAACGATGACGAGGAGGATGTGATACCTCAAATTGTGGTTGTTCGAGAATTTCCCGATATATTTGAGCTCATGTTGGGTCTCCCTCCTAATCGAGCTATTGAATTTCGGATTAATATAATTCCCAGATCCCTTCCTGTCATGTGTCCCGCTTATCGATTATCTAACAAGGAAAATGAAGAAATGTGCAAGCAACTATCCAAATTAGAGAAGAAACAATTTATATGCTCAAGTTCCTCATCTTAGGGAGCCTTAGCAATCTTTGTGAAAAAGTTGGATGGAACTTTTAGGCTTTGCATGGACTACCGCAAGCTTAATGACCTCACCATCGAAAATAAATACCCTCTTCAGCGCATAGACGGTCTTTTTGATCAACTTAGTGGTGCTAGAGTCTTTTCCCAATTGGACTTAGCTACCGGATTTCACCAATAGCGCATCGTGGAGGATAGCATTCCGTTGACTTCTTTTCGGACCCGATTTGGTTCTTATGAATGACTAGTAATGCCGTTTGGATTAACAAATGCCCCGGCTTAATTTGTTGATCTCATGAACCGTGTTTTTAGGGATTTTCTCGATCGGTTCATGCTTGTATTTATTGATGACTTCCTTATTTATTCTAAAACCGAGGAAGAACGTGCAAACCACCTTCGTGCCATTTTGGAAACATTTTGAAACCACCTATTAAAAGCTAAGTTTTCCAAATGCCATTTTTGGCAAGCAAGCATGAAATTTTCGGGGAATATTATTTGCGAATCTGGAATTCCGATCGATCCATCTAAGATAGAAGCCATTCAAAATTGGAAGAGACCGGAGAGTGTGACGGAAATTCGTAGCTTCCTTGGATTGATGGGTTATTATCGTCAGTTCAATAAAGATTTTTCTAAAATTGCCATCCCACTTACTTATTTGACAAAGAAGGAAGTAAAATACACTTGGTCGGACAAGTGTGAAGCCGCATTTCAAAAGCTCAAAAAACTTCTTTCTAATGCTGCCATTCTTGTTATCCTGGAGGGGAATCAAGATCTTGTTGTTTACACCGAAGCTAGCCACATTGGATTAGGGGTCGTTCTCATGCAACGAGAACGTGTCATTGCCTATGCATCTAGGCAATTAAAACCGTCCGAGACTCGATATGCAAGTCATGATTTAGAGCTCGCCGCAGTTGTTTTTGCTCTCCGAATTTGGCACCATTATCTTTTAGGGAAGAAATTTGTGCTTTACAAGGATCATAAGTCGCTCAAATATTTTTTTCCTCAAATGGAACTCAATTTGGGATAACAACGATGGATGGAGTTTCTTGCTTCTTATGATCTAGATATTCTTTACACGTCCGGTAAAGGAAATTGCGTCACCGACGCACTTAGTCAGAAAAAACATGCGGTCTTTTCTATGATGTTATTGGAGTGGAAGGATCTTGAATTATTATCTTCGTGCGAGATCCGGAGTCGTCACTCCAATCCGGGTTCCACTCCAATAATATGTAGCCTTATGGCTCATCCATCCCTTTTTGACCGTTTATATGAAGCACAAATCCAAGACCCCGAATTGGCTCGAATTAGTCATAATCTTAGAAATAAATCTTGTGTTGAAGAAAATGGTGACTATAGTCTTGATTCAAGAGGAGCTGTTCGAAAATTCGTATGACTTATTGTCCGAAATCAAGAAGATTTGCACAAGACCGTTTTAGAGGATTCTCATCATCCTATATTTTCTATCCATCCCGGGAGTAGCAAAATGTATGCGGACATGAGGCGACTCTATTATTGGGAGGGGATGAAACGAGATGTTGCTAACCTTGTTATTTGTTGCACAACTTGCCAACTTGTGAAAGACGAACATCAAAGGCCTGACGGATTGTTGCGACCTTTAGAAATTCCCATATGGAAGTGGGAAAATGTTTCCATGGATTTTATTGACGGATCGCCCCATTCTCGTCAAGACTATGATAGTATATGGGTAATTGTGGATCGTCTCACCAAATCCGTATACTTTTTACCCGTTCGATCTAATCGCACCGCTCCGCTTTTAGCTAAGCTTTTTGTTAAAGAGATCATTCGACTGCATGGAATCCCTCTTTCCATTGTAAGTGATCGTGATCCGTTGTTTACTAGCGGATTTTGGAAGGGTCTCCAAGGATCTTCGGAAATAAGGCTTCATCTTAGTACCGCCTATCATCCACAAATCGATGGGCAAACGGAGCAGGTAAATCAAATTCTTGAGGATCTCCTTCGCGCTTGCATACTTGAATTTGGAGGAAGTTGGGAAGACCACATTCTACTTGTAGAATTCTCCTACAATAATAGTTATCAATCGAGTATTGGCATGACGCCTTTTGAAGCCCTTTACAGAAGGCCATGCCGATCTCCTTCTTATTAGCTTGAAACCGAAGAGAAATTGATTATAGGCCCCGATCTTGTTCAAGATGCCATTGAGAAGATTGAGCTTATACATTGCCACATAAAAGAAGATCAAAGTCGGCAAAAGTCCTATGCCGATAGCAAGAAAAGAAAGTTTGAATTTTCCATGGGGGACTTGGTTTTTATTCGTGTATCACCCATGAAGGGTGTTATGCGATTTAGCAAATCGAGAAAATTAGCGCCAAGACTTATCAGTCCACTTCCCGTCGCTGAGTGCGTTGGAGTTGTTTCATATCGCATGAAGCTACCGGACCATTTTTCTTCCATTCATAATGTGTTCCATGTTTCTCAACTCCGGAGGAAATTAGGGAAATCACACATTGCTATCGAGCCTCGTGTTCTTAAGGAAATAGAAATTTCACCGAATCTTACCTACGAGCAACAACCCCTGCGAATCGTTGCCACGAAAGTAAAACGCCTCCGTAGTTAAGAAATCCCCCTTGCCAAAGTCCAATGGTCCGCTAGTCTAAAGGATTGCTCATGGGAAACTAAGGAGTCCATCGAGCGTTCTCATCTAGACCTATTCTCATAAGGTTAATTTTCTTTTATGTCTATTAGGAATTTGAAATTTTACGGTTGTTACACTAGTAGTTTATTTTGAATAATTGCGAGGACGCAATTTCTTTAAGTAGGGAAGTCTGTAACAACCCTAAAATTCACGACAAATTATTTAAACGGATATTTAAATATCGAATCGATATATTAGTTTTATGCGAAAAAATGTGAATTTTTGTAAACGATTGAATTATGAATCGGTACCACTTCCATTGGTTCCGCAACGTCGTTTACAGTCGTTTTGAGTATAAACATCGATATATTTTGAATTCAGGATATTTGTAGTTGTTTGGAGGGGCTAATGTGCAAATTTGTGCACCCAAACCAATTTGGACAGCACAAATAGGCACCCAACCCCCTCCTTCTCTCATTAACTTCTTCATTTACTCTTCCTCTTATTTCCTAAATATTCCTAAGCTTAGGGAAAGTGGAAATTAAAATCTTAAGCCCTAAAATCAATAAAAATCCAATCTTTGTTATGTTTCTTCGTCTCCTGACTTAGGTAATTGATTTCTATCTTCTCCATCATCTTCTCTACGCTATTTGAGAATCTATATGTTCCTAATGCATAGAGTTATTGGGTTTCATATGTGTAGGTTGGACTTTGTTGATTCTAGTGAGAAGATAGCACATTTAGCTTGGATTCCTTCTTGTTGATTGCTCCATTAACACCAAGGTGAGTTCCTATGAACTCACATCTATGCCACAAGCTTGTATGCTTGTATAAGTGGTGCCCTTGGCAGGTGTGTGTTGCTTATGAAGTGTGTATTTGGTTTTGTTAATTCATTTATGTGTTGACATTTCCAATGTATGAAGTTTGATTTCACTTCAATGATTTATATTATGGTTCTTAGTGTGCATGTGAAATTGGGTGTCATAAGTTGCTTTGGCAAGCCTTGGATGCGTCATTTTTGCACAGGAAACACCATAGGCCTTCAGGCATTTGTTGACATCGTTTTGAACATGTTTTCCAGGAAAATTTGTACTCAAGAGTAGATTCAGACATTTGAATATTTTGGATCGGACATCTGACCTGCTTCAAATAATTATGAAATTAAATAAAGAAATTCAGAAGTCTAAAATTTTTAATTTAGATGTCTGAATTGAAATTTAGACGTCTGGCCAAAATAATTCAGACGTTTTAATCGACACAAAATGAACTAAATCCTTGCTGGTTTCTGAAAATCCTGGTTCACACATCTGATCTAACTGATTCAGACGTCTGAATCTGTTTTTCTACTGTTGATCGATGGAGACCACGGTCAACAATTTAGGCCCATTTGGGCTCTTCCTCGGCCGAGTTTCGGCCCATTTCGACTTTATTTGTGACTTTTCAATTTCCCTACAGCAAAGATTTTTACATCTCGATTTTTATTAATTTTTGATTTATTCATTGTAAACGAATTTATGAATGATATTCATGATATTTAATTCACATTATAAAAACGTAGATTCTTAGTTCGGTCGTCATTTCAATCGATATTACATGAGTTCTTCCACTTTGAAATTATATAAAAAGGTTTTATGTTATTAGTAGATATCGAATTCTTTAACAAAAATGGTTTCTAATCTTACTTCATTATATGAAGCTATTATATGAAATCGTCTTATAAATCTTCTTTAAATTTACTAGTATTTATTTTATAAACCTTTTTCTCATTCGTATGAGAAATCTAATTAAATGCCATAGTAAAAACAAGGACTATGACCCCTTGCGTTTACTTCGAAGGTTAATTCTTGGACTCATTCGATTGAAAACTATGGCAATGATCGTCTTTTGTATTTCTAGTGGAATATACAACTTGTTCGCAAATATTCGAGAATAGCATGTGGTTATGTGATATATCGCTATTTTCTTATATTAACTAGCTCGGAATAATTTCTATTCATCTGAATCGTTGGTATCCGCTTCACGACATATTTGTTTGGTTCGCGATCACCCGGGTGGGAATTTACAGTTTGTGGCCTTCATCTATAGGACTTTCGTCCAACCTTCATGATTTATGTGTTTTCTCTTTATCGGGGTCATGCCCCGGCACCGTGGGGAGCTTCGGCTCAAACATATGATTTCGCTACCTTGAGATCGTATCTCATCTTCTATGACAGGCCTTTTTATGATGTTTTCTGCATTTCTAATGATTTCAGGATTCTTGATTGCTTTGATGTGATGCGCTCAATTTGATTTATGTTTGACATTTAATTTTCAATTCTTATTGCTATATGCTCCTTTCTTGTCATGAGATTTATTGAGATTTTATATATGTAGACATCATGCATTTCATATTATTTACGAATCATCCTGTTTATTCTTATCATGTCTTTTATGTTATATATCTTAATATTGTCTCATGCTAGGAAAAAGAATGGTTTGACTGATCCGTTTATTGTTTATTTTTTTAAATAATACTCGGGTCAGACCCAAGTGTTATAGGTGCTTAGGTGGCATTATTGCTGGGACCTTATGATGACTTTTGGCTTGACTGCTTTATAGTTGCAGTCTTTTTGGATTATATGTAGTTGACAACCTTTATGCCATGTATCATTATTAGTATGGGATTTGGTACATGTATCTACTACTTTGGAGTTAGAGTGTCGTGTATGACCTATAATTGATGTAAGCACTTATTGTGTTATATTCATATCAGTTTATACGCCTGTGATGTGAATATCTGTGACTATCTGGGTTATATTATTCTGTATGTGTTCTAAGGCTATTATGCCATTGTGTAGATACCCTTCGCCTGGAATGGTCATGTAAAATTTTTTGGTACGGCCATGCCATTTGAAACCTGACTATAGCGGGTATAGAGGCGAGGCGTTACACTACCCATCGGTACCGTAGTGACCGATATATCTGAGGCACCTCGCTATCCATCATTCACATAGGTAAAAATATAAATGTTTGGGCTCCATACCATGACACCACCGATAGCTAGAAAGAAACGCCGTGCACTCCCTGCAGTCACGATCCTGTTTTTGACTCATACTTAGGTGTTAGGCTCGCGAATTTACACTATACAAAAAGCTATGCTATATAAAGCCGTGCTTTGATCATCAACCACAAGACTCTACTTTTCAACAGAAGCCTTGATCACTATATCTCTGCATGCTACACTGACAATTCATGCCATGTGACTGATATCCATCGATATATAACCTCTAAGCTCATACATCTCAAAGAAGGGCTTTAAGAAAGAGAATAAATTCTCCATCGCCAAACAGATATATATTTAATAGAAATCAATCAGCACAGAATGAAACCCAATTTATAACACACATCCATTTACAAGTTCATTCTAGGTCTGAACGAAACCAGAGGCACCTTGTTCCTCATCCTATATGTCCAATACAAGAGAAAGGTCCTCACATATCACGTCGATCTCCAAGTACGTCCAGACGATCGCCACTTATTAACTTGTCCTAGGTGTACAGCCCAATCAAGACATCAGTAATCATCCAAACGATGTGAAGATCTCCAGTCTTCAACCACCGTCTTCATCGTCGACTTATCGTCGAATCAGTTATTCAGAATGGGCATAAACCTGGCCTTTCCGAATAACTCGCGTATCTCATATACAAGTTGTAACAACCGGAAAATCAGAGCCAATTTAAAATTTTTATTTTGGCTATTTTATTGATTTTTGAATAGTTAAAATAATTTATTTTAAATAATAACGATTAAAATTTATTTAAATCGAAGATAGTATATTTATTTTAATTTTAAAAGGAGTTAGAAATTGTGCGGTAGTTTGAAAATTTGAATTTGAACTTTGACTAACTGTATAAGATGCAAAATAAATCGGATTTTCATGAAACTAAAAATATTTAAACCGTTTAGAAATATCTTTCCAACGAATCCGAAAATTTGAAATTTCATAGCGGGTATCAAAAGTTATGGCCAGTTGAATATTCAGAATAGTCGCTATGAAATTTAATAATATATATATAGCCCATATATATAGCCATTTTGCAAACGATCCCTATTTTCGAAGAAACCACCCTGGTTGGATCCAAAATGTCAAATTTTATAATTTTTGGAATTAATATGTGAGCGTGGTAAATCAAAATGTGTTTTATCAATTTTAGTCAATTTGGATCGACTAGAAAATGACCGTTTTTCAAACGGTCTCCAAATTCGATGAAATTAATTTTGCTAGGACCGTATCGACAAAACATAGCTAGAAGTATTTTTTCTGTAATTTTTAGAGTTAGTATATGGCCCTAGTAAATTAAAATGTATAATCAAATTAAATAAATGAATGAATTATATTTGAAATTAAAGAAAACAAGCTGAAAACAATCGTTTGGGCTGACGGGACCTAGCCCATTGTGTCCGGAACGGAGGTATTTGGCTGGGGACAACATTAGTTGGGTTGAATGTAACACCCCACGTCCATTAATATCACTCACAAAGGGAATGCATTAACTTTCATGGAGCATTTTAAGTGTGTATAGAACAGAAACTTAACAACAAGACAGATATAAACAGTACTAAAACTTTAAAACTTTATTTCATTATAGCGGAAAATACATAAGTTTGATTACATCATCAAAACCAGAGTCAAAGTACATAATATCCATCTTGACTAAATCAAAGTACATAAATTGAAAGACATAGCACCAGTACAAAATAGCCATAAATAAGAGAGGCTGAACTTTAATTCAGCGATCCAAGCAGCTTCTAAAAGCAAGAGATACAGTTGTCCAAAACCAAGCTCCACTGGTGCTAGTTCCAACCTGAGCACCTGAGGGGGGGGGGGGGGAAGGAAGAAAAAGAGGAGGAAACAAAGGGGGTCAGACATAAAGTCTGGCGAGTGAGATAACTTTAACAATATAATTACCAAAATAACTAGGCTAAGGCATAAGTTGGAAAATAAGGAAATGACTGTGAACAGTTGAGTATGGCAAAGTAAACTAGGAAATAAGACGATCAAAGATAACATTAAAGCGCACCTAACCACTATAAGATAATTACTATACTGCACCACCACAATAAGGTAATTGCTATACTGCACCACCACTAGTCACCCTAAGGTTGATCCCGCCTATAAGACTTTAATAATGATAATGGTAGTTTCGTGCACCCCTAGTTGCCTTCATAGGTGTCGCCTGCCCCTATCTCCACCAGGTGTACCCACTAACCCCATGCGATCGACTCCCTAACTCGTAGATACCCGTGCCGACCCCACAGTGGGGTGTATCACTCCCCAAAGTGGCAACCCGATACCACCAATAATGCACGACTTATACCTACACGATGCAATAACATCTTACCTACCAGCCCAGGCCCACACACGCATATGAACCCATTGGACTTGCGTTGCCACCGCTAACCCGGTTTGGCCTCTTACAGTCAAGCCCAGTATGCGTGTCCCGTCCTCGACTTGGGTCGAGCCCACAAAGATACGTATGGGTTACTGGTTGAAACGGGCCCCCATTACTTGACATAAGCTATCCACCTAAGCTTGGTCCCCTCTAGTACATCCCACTTAACCCTCTTCTTATTCATGTTCACTTACATGTTTCAAATTTTTGTTAAGTATTTCTAATCATATTTCAAATGCCACCTAAGGCACAGACTAGATTCCACGTGCCACCAAAGCCACCCACTTAACCCCCTCATGTCCCACTACATGTTTAACTGGTTAACTGTTTCTTAATTCATTAGGACCGTAACCTTATAAAGACCTCTCACATTAGACTAGCATTTGTGGCAGCTGGATTTGCCGGGCGGGTCCGGGCAGTCTTACACCACAAAAGAGCCTAACCTCGTGTCTTTACAACTGTTACGCATTTAGTTTACGACTAAGACCTCCCACAATAGACTGGCATTTGTGGCAGCTGGATTTGCCGGGCGGGTCCGTGCAGTCTTACACCACAATAGAGCCTAACCTCGTGTCTTAGACGATTAATTACTCCTAATTAATCATTCCGCAATTTGAATTACTTTCCCTATTCAAATTATCAATTAATTCCAAATTCAACTATGGCCATAATTGACTCAATTATGTCCATCCATTTATGGTATGCAAAATCATACCAATTTTCATCACAAAGTTATTTTATGCCATTTAAGGCATTTATGCCTATTCTTAATATTAAATCTTTTTAATATTAACCCATTACCCCACGTTGTACATTCGTTCGTTTAACGTAAAATATACATTAGACTTGAATAGTCTATCTCATAGAATAAAGAGAAAACATCACAACATACATATAGATAAAACTAGATCTAAACATAGGGGTGAACTTGCATGTGTGAATGATGTTCTACATCTAAAACTTGCGTAGGCCAAAGTTACAACTTGCATAAAACTAAATATGTCATAGATCCAAATCTAAAGGTGTAAACTTGTTTAGATAATGGTCACGAACTTGCATAAATCATGTATGTCATGGATCTACATCTAAAGGTGTAAACTTGCATAGGCAATAACCACAAACTTGCATAACATGATTCATATTCCAAACTCATATATTTATATAAACTTGCATATGTGATTTATGCAACATAACAATGGTGTAAACTTACATCTAAACATGTAAACTAGCATGTAGAATTTATCATAGAACTCACACATGTCATAGCCTACTTTAGATCAAATTTTCACATAAACTTGATGTCATGAAACATGTAAGGTTACATATAATTTTCCCCAATTTGCATATGATTCATGTCTAAATCAAAATCTAAACTTGCATACATACATATGATTTATCATATGAATCAAGATAACCAAACTAGCATATGAACAACATGATGTTTTGATTATACATAAGATAATCATAGAATTACAACATAGATGATAGCATCGTAACTTTACAACATAGATGATCACAACATAACATCATAGAATTTACAATGTGTATGATAACATCACAATTTTACAGCATAAATAATAACATGCGGTCAATTATTCACATCATATCCAAATAATCCACATCATAACTCAATCCAATTGAATTGCTAATTATTTTATTAAAGAAATCGAACTCACAACTCAAAGAAGGTCTTAAGTTCTGAATTCTGAGTTTTGAAGTTGTATTAGCTTTCCTTTGAAGTAGATTCGTTGTTAGAGTTGAATAGAATTGAATTTGATTTGCTTTCTTGCTCTCTAATTGGTGGCGGCTATTCTGAGTTGGTAGGTGACGACATGGAGGCCATGAATCTAATTTTATTTTGATTTTAGGGTTTGAGTCTATAGGTGTTTTTATAGAGTTTAGGATTAGTTTTGGTCGTCCGATCAACCCAGAATTATTCCCAGCCAATCAGAGCAGATCAGAAACCCTAATGAGTCAGAACATAGTCATAAATATGTCATCATTCAAATCTGCCCGGGGGAGGGGGGCATGTCGACCCTATGGTTGACCTGGTTAGGGTAGATCGACCCCCAGGTCGACCCTATGGTCGACCTGGCCTTGGTAGGAATTTTCCCGCCTAGCCTTTTTGACTCTGAAATTTGAATTTTTCGAAACTTCTGATAGCCATAACTTCTTCATACGAAGTCCAATTCATGCAAACTCGGACTCTATCTCAACCAGAATTCCGAGACGAACACAATGGCGCAACCCGTTTTCCTTATTTCTCACATATGAGATTAGTTATTCTTTAATTTGTGAACTTTAGTGTTAACAGAAATACGGGATGTTACATTCTCCCCTCCTTAAAGGATTTCGCCCCCGAAATCTCCAAGTTATGGAGAATGCATATCCTAACATCCAAACAACCATCTACTCAACCATCAAATACAGGCATCCATTGTCCTTATAAAATTTCTAATGCTGTATGAACATATGCAAGAAGTGTGTGTATATGTTCTTTATCTAATGCAAAATCAGGCGGTCTACTGATTCAGTTGACCTCCTTAATGAAAATCATGATAGTGCCATGCATCCATTATGTATGTGAAAGAATCCTAATGATACATATTATTTCGACATGTGAGCACAACCATTCATCAAAATGCAACATCCATATGATAACACAACCATTATACATCCATTAACTTAAATATGCACACACATTTATATGCAATATGCAATATGAAGTGACTGAGCCGATCTAGTGCCTAAGGTGTGTGTATATGCATCCACGAGCAGCCACTAGCAAACACTTGCATCCACATGCATCCATCATACTTAACATGTCTCAAACACATGTTTCAACCATAGGACAACCCTATCTAAAGGTCAAAGATACTAGCAAGAGGACATACTAAAGATAAGATAGGTACAAGTTAAGTGATAAAGGAGAAATTAAAAGACATACCCTCGAAACGAAAAGGGTACAATGAACACATCTTCTCTTCCGTCTCCCAGGTAGCATTGCTCTCATCATCTCCCCATTGCACTATAACTAGCTTGACCTCCCGATTCCTCAACTTCTTAATCTCCGACCCAAGAATGCACGTAGGAGCTCGTCGAATCGTCGCATCACACTCTATCTCCACCTCTCTAGGAAAGCTCGGCTCTACCACTTCCGCGGTCTCATGCAAGCACTTCCTCAAATGTGATACGTGGAATACATCGTGTACACCACTAAGTCTCTCGGGCAACTCCACTCTATACGACATCTGTCCAATCCTCTCCTTAATAGGAAACGGCCCTACGAACCTTGGTGCTAACTTCCCAACGGACCCAAAGCGAACGACATTCTGTAATGGAGACACCTTGACAAAGACCATGTCCCCAATATCAAACTCAAGATCTGTCCTCCTCTTGTCCGCATAAGATTTCTGCCTATCTTGCACCGTCTTCATCCTCCTTCGAATCAAATCAATCTTTTCCGAAGTCTCTCTAATCATATCGGGCCCAAGCAAGATCTTATCTGTAGTCTCCCACCAACATGTAGGCGAAAGACACGACCATTCATAAAGAGCCTCGAACGGTGCCATGCCAATGCTAGACTGAAAGCTGTTATTATATGCGAACTCCACCAACGGAAGATATTCCTCCCATGCACCACCGAAGTCTAAGACACACAACCTCAATAAGTCCTCTAGAATACGATTCACCCTCTCGGTCTAGCCGTCCATCTGGGGATGATATGCGGTGCTCAAAAGTAGCCCCCATGGGAATGTGGGTCATAGCTAACCCATGAAGTGGCTCGTTCAAACCTTTAACAAATCTCAGGGCCTTCTTTTTTGGAGTATTCACCAAGTTCAAGCCAAATCTCGCCAACTGGTTGAACTTGTTGACGTATTCTTTCACCGATAGATTCCCTTGCTTCAATGCCAAAAATCTTTCCATATATAAATTTTCTTCAGCCCGTGAGAGAAACTTCGCCTCAAACCTTCGCCTAAAATCTGGCCATGTATCAACTAGACGTTCTCCATTAGTGACCTCCCACCAAAACGAGGCCTCATCCTTCATTAGCCAAGCAGCTAACTGGACCTTTCTTCCATCATCCACTTCAAAGATCCCAAACAATTCTTCCACCTCCTTTAGCCAATTTCGAGTTTCAACAAATGTCTCCGTCTTGTGAAAAGGTTTTCCACCCATTGCTCGAAAGTCCTTACATATCTTAGCAAAAGTATCGACACGAGGAGGAGGAGGGGGAGGAGGAGGAGGATTTGCTGGACCTGCAATAGTGGCCCTAGTCTCCAAATACCTCCTAAACCATCCTGGTATCATTTCCCCCTCTGGTATCTCGGGAATTCCAGACATGCTGAAACGAAAAAGGAAAGATTCAATACAAAAGAATCGAAGGAATGATATATGGCTCTTGGGGTTATGCTTTCTAAAATAAGCTTTTCTCTTGAAAATACTTTCCTTAAAACATGCTTTTGAAGGTACTTCTTTATAAAAGTTGTTTTCCAAAAACACTTTTCAAAATTCATATCTGTTCTGGTAACGTTCAGCTCTGATACCACGTGTAACACCCCACGTCCATTAATGTCACTCACAAAGGGAATGCATTAACTTTCATGGAGCATTTTAAGTGTGTATAGAACAGAAACTTAACAACAAGACATATATAAACAGTACTAAAACTTTAAAACTTTATTTCATTGCAGCGGAAAATACATAAGTTTGATTACATCATCAAAACCAGAGTCAAAGTACATAATATCCATCTTGACTAAATCAAAGTACATAAATTGAAAGACATAACACCAGTACAAAATAGCCATAAATAAGAGAGGCTGAACTTTACTTCAGCGATCCAAGCAGCTTCTAAAAGCAAGAGATACAGTTGTCCAAAATCAAGCTCCACTGGTGCTAGTTCCAACCTGAGCACCTGGAAGGGGGGAGGAAGAAAAGAGGAGGAAACAAAGGGGGTCATACATAAAGTCTGCCGAGTGCGATAACTTTAACAATATAATTACCAAAATAACTAGGCTAAGGCATAAGTTGGAAAATAAGGAAATGACTGTGAACAATTGAGTATGCCAGAGTAATCTAAGAAATAAGACGATCAAAGATAACGTTAAAGCGCACCTAAACCACTATAAGATAATTACTATACTGCACCACCACTATAAGGTAATTGCTATACTGCACCACCACTAGTCACCCTAAGGTTGATCCCGCGTATAAGACTTTAATAATGATAACGGTAGTTTCGTGCACCCCTAGTTGCCTTCAAAGGTGCCGCCTACCTCTATCTCCACTAGGTGTACCCACTACCCCCATGCGATCGGCTCCCTAACTCGTAGATACCCGTGCCGGCCCCACAGTGAGTTGTATCACTCCCCAAAGTGGCAACCCGATACCACCAATAATGCACGGCTTATACCTACACGATGCAACGTCTTACCTACCAGCCCGGGCCAACACACGCATAAGAACCGATTGGACTTGCGTTGCCACTGCTAACCCAGTTTGGCCTCTTACAGTCAAGCCCAGTATGCATGTCCCGTCCTCAACTTGGGTCGAGCCCATAAAGATACGTATGGGTTACTGGTTGAAACAGACCCCCATTACTTGACACAAGCTATCTACCTAAGCTTGGTCCCCTCTAGTACATCCCACTTAACCCTCTTCTTATTCTTGTTCACTTACATGTTTCAAATTTTGGTTAAGTATTTCTAATCGTATTTCAAATGCCACCCAAGGCACCCACTAGATTCCACATGCTACCCAAGGCACCCACTTAACCCCCTCATGTCCCACTACATGTTTATCTGGTTAAGTGTTTCTTAATTCATTAAGACCAAAACCTTATAAAGACCTCTCACATTAGACTGGCATTTGTGGCAGCTGGATTTGCCGGGCGGGTCCGGGCAGTCTTACACCACAAAAGAGCCTAACCTCGTGTCTTAGACGATTAATTACTCCTAATTAATCATTCCGCAATTTGAATTACTTTCCGTATTCAAATTATCAATCAATTCCAAATTCAACTATGGCCATAATTGACTCAATTATGTCCATCCATTTATGGTATGCAAAATCATACCAATTTTCATTACAAAATTATTTTATGCCATTTAAGGCATTTATGCCTATTCTTAATATTAAATCTTTTTAATATTATCCCATTACCCCATGTTGTACGTTCGTTCGTTTAACGTAAAAAATACGTTAGACTCGAATAGTCTAACTCATAGAATAAAGAGAAAACATCACAACATACATATAGATAAAACTAGATCTAAACATAGGGGTGAACTTGCATGTGTGAATGATGTTCTACATCTAAAACTTGCATAGGCCAAAGTTACAACTTGCATAAAACTACATATGTCATAGATCCAAAATCCAAATCTAAAGGTGTAAACTTGTTTAGATAACGGTCACAAACTTGCATAAATCATGTATGTCATGGATCTACATCTAAAGGTGTAAATTTGCATATGCAATAACCACAAACTTGCATAACATGATTCATATTCCAAATTCATATATTTATATAAACTCGCGTATGTGATTTATGCAACATAACAATGGTGTAAACTTACATGTAAACTAACATGTAGAATTTATCATAGAACTCACACATGTCATAGCCTATTTAGATCAAATTTTCACATAAACTAGATGTCATGAAACATGTAAGGTTACATATAATTTTCCCCAATTTGCATATGATTCATGTCTAAATCAAAATCTAAACTTGCATACATACATATGATTTATCACATGAATCAACATAACCAAACTAGCATATGAACAACATGATGATTTTATTATACATAAGCCAATCATAGAATTACAACATAGATGATAACACCGTAACTTTACAACATAGATGAACACAACATAACATCATAGAATTTACAACATGTATGATAACATCACAATTTTACAACATAAATAATAACATGCGGTCAATTATTCACATCATATCCAAATAATCCACATCATAACTCAATCCAATTAAATTTCTAATTATTTTATAAAAGAAATCGAACTCACAACTCAAAGAAGGTCTTGAGTAGTGAATTATGAGTTTTGAAGTTGTATTAGCTTTCCTTTGAAGTAGATTCGTTGTTAAAGTTGAAAAGAATTGAATTTGATTTGCTTTCTTCCTCTCTAATTGGTGGCGGTTATTCTGAGTTGCTAGGTGACGGCATGGAGGCCATGAATCTAATTTTATTTTGATTTTAGGGTTTGAGTCTATAGGTGTTTTTATAGAGTTTAGGATTAGTTTAGGCCGTCCAATCAACCTAGAATTAATCCCAGCCAATCAGAGCAGATCAGAAACCCTAATGAGTCAGCACACAGTCATAAACAGGTCATCAATCAAATCTTGGGGGGGAGGGGGAGGGCAGGTTTGCCCCGAGGTCGACCCCCAGGTAGACCTTATGGTCAACCTTCTTAGGGTAGGTCAACTCCCAGGTCGACCATATGGTCGACCTGGCCCTGGCGGGAATTTTCCCGCCTAGCCTATTTGAATTTGAAATTTGAATTTTTCGAAACTTCCGATAGCCATAACTTCTTCATACGAAGTTCAATTCAAGCAAACTCGGACTCTATCCCAACCAGAATTCCGAGACGAACACAATGGCGCAACCCATTTCCCTTAATTCTCACATTTGAGATTAGTTATTCTTTAATTTGTGTACTTTAGTGTTAACAGAAATACGGGGTGTTACACTGAATTTGAAGCTATTAGAAGTTAACGGTTTTTTTTTCGAATTAGAAAATTAAATAATATTTTATTTTAAATATCCAATTATCTAAACCCTAATTCAAACATCAGTCGCCGCTCTATATACATTTCAATGGCCACCGAGCTCTAGTGTTTTTCCTCCCTTATCTTGACATCCACACGACGAATTCAAACAATTCCAAAGAAAAATTCAAACAATTTCAATGACCTATGGCGGTGGGATTTTGCCTTGAACGGCGGTGACTTTGGAAGTGCTGCTAGAAGAGCAGGGTACGACGAGTGGGCCCATAACCCACAGGTCCCAGGATCGAAAGCTGGCTCTGATACCAACTGTAATGATTCAGATTTTGCTCAGACCTAAACGATCACAAAATCGACTAAGACCATTAAAAAACCCGAATACGCTAACTTTGGGCATACAACACATCAAAACAAATAACAGAAGACTTTTATAAACATTACGTTAATGATACATCAGAGTATAGAATATCCGAGTATGTCGAAATAAATACCACATCGGAAGATTAAATTACAGTAATTGTAATACAATGTAGCGACGACGAATAACTAACACAGTGGACAGTTATTAGTGCTCTGGACACAGCTTTAAGCTTCGATCCAGAATCCTGCCTAATAAATAGATATCTATAAAACAAGCCACTCAACTGCCCGTGTGGAAAAGAGGGCACCCGAGTTTGCAAAGTGAAACAAACTATGAGTTAGTCATGGGACTGGTATGAGAAATCTTACTTAACTTATCTAATAAGAAGGCTAATTATAGGATCTTGCCGCTAACACGGAACGGGTTTACTCCATTGGATTGCCAATGCATAAACATCAACCATAAATAAACATATGGATCTAAAATACATCAATCAACATGTAATTCCTTAATCTACCCATTTAGGCTTAATCCCTAAACTTAGAATTCAAAATCCAGTTCACTTTACAGAAATTATTTCTTTGGACTTTATTTCCTGATTTCTTTTATTTCAAATCATTTGAAATACATATCTAGCTTTTATAATAAAGTAGATTTCACTTTGGGATTTCAAAAGAAAACATTTGGAAATATGAATTCCAAAACGTAACAAAACAAGTATGCGAACCAAATATCGGTCATGTTCCCTCAGGACCGGCAGTACGCACCCTAACCGAACCAATATATATATATATATATATATATATATATATGTATGTATATATATGCACCTAACGGCTACACTGACAATGCATCATCCCACCAATTGGAGAAGACATGCATGCCCTCATACTGTTAGTCAATTTCGGGTCACCTACATCATCAGCCACATACTTGCTAAATCATTTTATATCCTGAAGTTGGGAAAATAATTTCACAACATAATCACAAGTATAATCAAATCTATATAGATTTTTACTTACAAATCATTTTGAAATCATTGGGTATAGCCCCCGTAATCCTTTTTGTTTTGTAAAACATTTTTTATAAAATATTCCCTGTCCAAAATCAGGAATAACATTTCTTTTTTACTTAAGAAATCTCATTTCAAAACCATTCATTAAATTTTGAAATAAACAACATTGATAAACACCTTATAGTCAAATCATGAAGTGTTTCAAAAGGTGTTAACACATATACATTTTTACCCAACCCCATGCTAAATGTAAAAACATATTTTGCTCATAAACTGGTCGAGAACAATCCAAACAGTCAATCCATCACAATCAATATCAGCAACCAAGTGTGTTTGGTTCAATCACATTTCATGTTTTACATATACAATAAAAAGGGAATTTTTTTTATTGTATACATATTTTCTATGTGGCTTATGACAAATAAAAAGAAAGATTTTTATTTGTATACAAATTCCTATCTTTAACATAACAAATAAATGTGACTATTTATTTGTACACCAATTTCAATCTTTAATATGACAAATAAATGTGTATATTTATTTTCTATAACATATTTTTATTTATGAATGTTAAAAAATAAATATTCACATTTATTTGTCATATTAAGGATTGAAATTGGTGTACAAATAAATATTCACGTTTATTTGTTATGTTAAAGATAGGAATTTGTATACAAATAAAAATCTTTCTTTTATTTGTCATAAGCAACATAGAAAATATGTTTACAATAAAAAAATTCACTTTTTATTGTATATGTAAAACAAGAAACGTGATTGAACCAAATACACTTGGTTGCTGATATTGGTTGTGATGGATTGACTGACCAATTTATGAGAAAAATATGTTTTTACATTTAGCATAGGGTTAGGTAAAAATGTCTATGTGTTAACACCTTGTGAAACACTTCATGATTTGACTATAAGGTGTTTAGCGATGTTTTTTATTTCAAAATTTAATGAATGATTTTGAAATGAGATTTCTTAAGTAAAAAGAAATGTTATTCCCGATTTTGGACAGGGAATGTTTTATAAAAAAATGTTTTATAAAACAAAAAGGATTTCGAGGGTTGTACCCGATGATTTCGAAATGATTTGTAAGTCAAAATCTATATGGATTTGATTATACTTGTGATTATGTTGTGAAATAATTTCCCCTACTTCGGGATATAAAATGATTTAGCAAGTATGTGGCTGAAGATGCGGGTAACCCGAAATTGACTAACAGTGTGAGGGCGTGCATGTCTTCCCCAATTGGTGGGATGATGCATTGTTAGTGTAGCCGTTAGGTGCACACACACACACACGTGCGCGCACACACGCACACACACATATATATATATAGGTTCAGTTAGGGTGCGTACTGCCTGGTCCTAAGGGAACATGACCAATATTTGGTTCGCATATATACATTATTACATTTTGGAATTCATATTTCCAAATGTTTTGTTTTGAAATCCCAAAGTGAAATCTACTTTTTAAAAGCTAGATATGCATTTCAAATGATTTGAAATAAAAGAAATCGAGAAATAAAGTCCAAAGAAATAATTTATGTAAAGTGAATTGGATTTTGAAATCTAAGTTTAGGGATAAGCCTAAATGGGTAGATTAACGTAACACCCCACGTCCATTAATGTCACCCTCAAAGGGAATGCATTAACTTTCATGGAGTATTATTGGTGTATAGAACAGAATATAACAAGACAAATACATATATTGGTACTTGAAAAATTAAAACAACTTTTATTGTAGTGGAGAAATAGTTTGGTTACAACAACATCAAAAACCAACAATAAAACCAAGTACACTTAATATCCATCTTGAAAAATTATTTTTTGAGTACATAAAGTAAAAAGCATAACCCCAACATAAGTAACCATAAAAGAGATAAGCTGAACTTTACTTTCAACAATCCAAGCACTTCCAAAAGAGAGAGAAAGAGGTCCAAATAAAGCTCCACTAGCAATAGTCCCACCCTGAGAACCGGGGGGGGAGAGAGGAAGAAAAGAGGCGAAAACAAAGGGGGTCAGACATAAAGTATGGTGAGTCCAATAACTTTAACAATATAATTATTAAAGTAATTAGGATAAGGCATAAAACAAGGAATGACTGTGAAGCAAATGGGCAAGACAAAACAAACAAGAGGAATATGCTGGCGTTAATCGCGCTCCTAATCACTATAGGATAATTACTATACTGCACCATTACTAGTCACCCTAAAAGTTAATCCCGCCTACTGAACATAATAATCATAATAATGATAATGGTAGTTCCGTGTACCCCTAGCTGTCTTCATAGGTGCCGCCTGCCCCTATCTCCACTAGTTGTACCCACTACCCTCATGCGATCAACTCCCTAACTCGTAGATACCCGTGCTGGTCCCATAGTGGGGTGTATCACTCCCCAAAGTGGCAACCTGATACCACTAAAGATGCACAACTTATATCTACACGATGCAACAACGTCTTACCTACCAGCCCGGGCCCATGCATGCACATGACCCCGTTGGACTTGCGTTGCCATCGCTAATCCGTTTTGACCTCTTACAATAAAACCCAGTAAGCGTGTCATGTCCTCGACCTAGCTCGAGCTCACAAAGATACTTAATGGGTTAGTGGTTTGAAAAGGGTCCCTCATGCTTGACACAAGCTTTCCACCTATGCTTGGTCCCCACTAGGATATCCCAGTTAATCCCTTCTTATTCATGTCTTCTTACATGTTTCAATTTGGTTAAGTGTTTCTAATCGTATTTCACATGCCACCCATGTCACCTAATTAACCCCCATGTCCCACCACATGTTTATCTTGGTTAAGTGTTACTTAATTCATTATAACCGTAACCTTGTAAGACCTCCCACATTAGACTACCGTTTACGGTTGCTGGATTTTCCGGGCGGGTTCGGGCAGTCTTATACTGCAAACGAGCCTAACCTCGTGTCTTTACAATTGTTACACATTTAATTTATGCCTTCGACCTCTCACATTAGACTACCGTTTGTGGTTGCTGGATTTGCCGGGCGGGTCCGGACAGTCTTATACCACAAACGAGTCTAACCTCGTGTCTTAGGCGTTTATTATTACGCATAATTATTTCACCATAATATGAATTAATTATCCTTATTCAAATTGTCAATAATTTCCAAATTAATCTATGCCCGTAATTGTCACCTAAATTATGTCCATATTTTCAGGTATATAAATTATAACAATTAGTGTCTCAAATTAATTATATGCCTTTAAAGCCATTTTATGCCAATTCACAATATGTATATTTAATATTTTCCCATTGTCCCCACGTCGTTCATACGTTTAATATGAAGTATGTTAGACTCACAAATAGTTTAACTCATAAGAAAGGAAACATTACAACTTGCATAACACATAAAGTAGATCTAACTTGCAAATAAGAATTATAACGTAAATTTGCATAGCCAATAACTTGCATTGGCAATGGACATATAGAACATAAATTTGCATAAACTATGTACTGTCATGGATCTAAATATAGATCTAAACATGAAATTGTGAACTTACATATATGAATATGGTTCTCACCTAAAGTTGCATATGTGAGTATGGTTTTCACCTAAACTTGCATATGTGAATAAGGTTTTCACCTAAACATGCAAATGGATTCCTACAAACTAGCATATGAATTTAAACATGTAAACTAAACTAATATCACATGTTTTACATATAAACTCGCATATGTATATATATATATATATATATATACTTGATTCGCATATAAACTCGTGTATAATTCGCATACAGACTTGCATATGATTCACATACAAACTAGCATATGATTTACACCCCAAACTTGCATAAAAACTGATGTCATAAAATGAATCAAGTTAAACATATGTGATTGGACATATGAAATAGATCTACTAACATAAGTTAACAAAATTGTCATATGTTCACCAACAGATGATAACAAAGTTAAGTAACGTCACATGATTCAATAGACATGTTCTCATAATCCCAATTATAACTCATCATAAATAATTTATTAATTATTTTGTGAAAGAAATTGTACTCACAAAGACGGATTAGAGAAGAGAATAATTCATTCGTCGTTTGTATTAGAATCCTGACTTGCAATTCCTAAGCTTTAAGAAGAACAAGAACTATTCCAGCAGTAGCATGGAGGCCAAGAGATTAATTTAGTTTAGGTTTAGAGCTTGAGTCTATGCGTGCTTATATAGAAGTTTAAACTTATATGAGCCATTAGATCATCATAGGACCAATCACAACCGCCCAGACTAGATAGAGTTATCCAGAATTGCCACCTATGCCCTAGTGACTCAGTAACAGGTCAGAAAAGACAGAGCAACAAGTCAGAATTGTCACAGTTCAGATCTTCCCGAGGGGGTAGGTCGAGCCCCAGGTCGACCCCCAGATCGACCTGTATAGTAGGGGTTGACCCTTGGTCGACCTGGCCTGGGGCGGGAAAAATCCCGCACAGCCCGCTTCTTTGTTTGAATTCGAATTTTGATTTTTTTTTTTTTTGAATTTTAATCTGAACCGTTTTTAATTTATTTAAAATTCCTGAAACTTTTGATGGCCATAACTTCCTCATATGAAGTCCGATTTATGAAAACTTGGACTCTATTCCAAGCAGAATTTCGAGATGAACGCAATGGCATAACCCGTTTTCCTTAATTCTCAACTTAATAATTAATTATTCTCTATTATTTAAAATTACGGGGTTTTACATTCTCCCCTCCTTAAAGGATTTCGCCCTCGAAATCTCTAATTTAAGGAGAATGTATATCCTACATCCAATCATCCATCTATTCAACAATTTAACATAGGCATCCATTCTCCTTACAAGATTTCTAATGTCGTATGAACATATGCAAAAAGTGTGTGTATATGTTCCTTATCCAATGCAAAATCAGGCGGTCTACTGATTCAGTTGACCTCCTTAATGAAAATCATGATAGTGCCATGCATCCATTATGTATGTGAAAGAATCCTAATGATACATATTATTTCGACATGTGAGCACAACCATTCATCAAAATGCAACATCCATATGATAACACAACCATTATACATCCATTAATTTAAATATGCACACATATTTATATGCAATATGAAAGTGATTGAGCCGATCTAGTGCCTAATGTGTGTGTACATGCATCCACGAGCAACCACTAGCAACCACTCGCATCCACCAAACATAACATGTCTCAAACACATTTTTACAACCATAGGGTTTTTCCTAACTAAAGATTGAAGATATCATTGCAAAGACATATTAAACGATAAGACAAGTATCAACAAAGTGGTAGAAAAAGGAGAAGTTAAAAACATACCCTCAAAAAGGTAAGGTTACAGCATATGCATCTGGTCTTCTGTCTCCCAAGTCGCGTCTTCTTGATCATCTCCCCATTGCACTTTAACCAACTTGACCACTTTGTTGCGTAGCTTTTTGATCTCCGATCCGAGAATGCATGTAGGAGCTCGTCTAACCGTGGCATTTCGTTCCACTTCCACTTCTTTGAGTGTGCTCGGCTCCACCACTTCCCCTGTATCATGTAGACACTTACGCAAATGCGAAACGTGAAACACGTCATGAACACTACTGAGCTTCTCTAGCAACTTTACTCTATATGCCATCTGTCCAATCCTCTCTGTAATTGGAAAGGGTCCTACGAACCTTTGTGCCAACTTCCCTACTGATCCAAGACGGACTACGTTTCTCAATGGTGTCACTTTAATAAAAACCATGTCCCCAACGTCGAACTTAAGATCGGTTCGTCTCTTATCAGCATATGACTTCTATCGGTTTTGCACCATCTTCATTCGCCGTCGAATCAAGTATATCTTCTCCGAAGTCTCCCTAATCATGTTGGGTCCAAGAAAAACCTTATCCGTAGATTCCCCCCAACAAGTAGGTGATCGGCATGGTCGTCCATAAAGAGCCTCAAAAGGTGTCATGCCAATGCTAGCCTGAAAGCTATTATTATAGGCGAACTCCACTAATGGGAGATGTTCTTCCCATGTTCCTCCAAAGTCTAAGATGCATAGCCTCAAAAGATCTTCTAGAATCCGATTTACTCCCTCGGTCCGGCCGTCCGTCTGAGGGTGGTAAGCGGTACTTAAGCACAATTGTGTTCCAACAGCCTCTTGTAAGCTCTTCCAAAAATCGCTAGTGAAAATGGGATCTCTATCGCTCGTAATGCTAGAGGGTATGCCGTGCAGACGAACTATCTGTCGAAGGTAAACAGACGCTAACCATGCGACGGTCCTCCTATTTTTAACAGGAATAAAATGGGCACTTTTGGTAAGTCTGTCTACAACTACCCAAATCCCCGTATTACCCTTCCTTGATCTTGGCAACCCGTCTACAAAATCCATGGAAACACTTTCCCATTTCCACAACGGAATCTCTAAAGGGTGGAGCAAACCACCGGGCTTCTTTTGCTCCACCTTGACTTGCTGGCACACTAAGCATCTAGAAACGAACTCAGCCACGTCCTTCTTCATTCCATCCCAAAAGAAAACTCATTTCGTACCCTTATACATCTTGTCACCACCGGGATGTATGGTCATCTTAGAGCAATGTGAGTCTTCAAGAATTGTCTTCCTCAAGCTCTCATCTTGTGGCATGCAAAGTCTCCCATCTCTATGCAACTAGCCTCTCTCATCTATAACATATCTATTAAGATGACTCGAAGACCCCCCTCCTATAAGCTTGCCTACTATCTCAACCAACCGTGGGTCATCTCACTATGCCTCTCCATCCCGACCCAAAAGTGTAGGTTGTACCTCTAGCGATGCCAACAATCCGGGTACATAATCGACAAAGGGTCTGAAGTCAAAGGTAGATATATACTCCAAACTCTGCCGCTTTACGAATAAAGGACTCAATGTCAACCTCTTTCTACTTAAGGCGTCAGCTACAACGTTACCCTTGGCAGGGGTATATGCGATCTCAAAATCGTAGGATGCCAAAATCTTTATCCACCTCTGTTGCCTCAAGTTTAGATCTTTCTGAGAGAACAAGTACTTTAGCGACTTATGGCCTGTATACAACTCAAACTTCTCACCAAGCAAATAATGACGCCATGACTTAAGCGCAAAAACTATGGCAGCAAACTCTAAGTCGTAGGTAGTGTAACTCTTCTCGTGGACTTTCAACTGCCTTCCACCATAGCATATCACCCTTCCCTCTTGCATTAAAACTGTGCCAAGCCATGTTCCGCAAGTGTCGATATATAATGTGAATGGCTTACTCCCATCTAGCAAAACTAAAACTGGAGCTATCGTCAAAGCCCTCTTCAAACATTGGTAAGCATCGTCATAGTCAACATCCCAAGAAAAAGTCAAGTTCTTCTTCATTAACCATGTAAGTGGGGCTGATATCTTCGTGAACTCCTTAATGAACTTCCTATAATAACCAGCCAGCCCTAAAAAGCTTCTTACTTTTGTTGCGTTCCTAGGAATCTTCCAATCTTGGGTTGTCACCACCTTTGCGGGATCCACAGCTATCCCTTCCTTAGAGACCACGTGTCCTAAGAACCTCACTTCTTTTCTCCAAAAATGGCATTTGGAGAACTTAGCTTTGAGTTGATGCGCTCCTAGGGTCTCTAAGACTTCCCTAAGATGTAGGGCATGCTATTCCTTGCTTCTATAGAAAATCAAGGTATCGTCCACAAAGACTACCACAAACTTGTTTAGAAACTCCCTAAACATCCTACTCATTAAGTCAATGAAGTATGCGGGTGCATTCGTCAAACCAAAAGGCATGACGAGCCACTCGAAGAAACCGTCAGGAGTTTTAAATGTAGTCTTATCTATGCTGTCTTCAGCCACCCTTAGCTGATGAAATCCTGTAGCCAAATCCAGCTACGAGAAAACCGAAGCACCAACTAACCGATCGAATAAATCATCTATCCTCGGCAATGGGTGTCTGTTCTTCTTTGTGAGCTTATTCAGCTCTCTATAGTCCACGCATAATCTAAGTGAACCAACATCCTTCGTAGTAAAAACAACTGGAGCACCCCATTCCGAAATACTTCTTGTTATGAACCCCTTCTCAAGCAAATCTTTCACTTGCTTACTAAGTTCTCTTGTCTCGCTTGGAGCCATGTGGCGCACTGGTAATGCAACTGGCTTGGCATTATCTACTAGGTATATTCGAAAGTCTATCTCTCACCTCGGGGGTAAACGTTGAACTTCATCAAAGATGTCACCATATTCACGGACCACACGAACGAATTCCAAGTCATCATTGGATGCGTCAAGAGATTCTAGGTAGCTAAGCATCACCGGACCTCTGGTGTCACAAGAAATATCAAGGGTCTTGCCATAATGAGTCAACTATCTAACGACCTTTCTTTCACAGTCAAGGAAGGCATCGTATCTAGCTAGCCAATCCATGCCTAGAATCAAGCCGTAGCCCATGAAGCCAAGAACAAAGGCGTTGCATTCAAACCCAAAGCCCAAGATAGACACTCTTAAATCCCGACAAATCATTGAAAGATGAGCCAAACTACCAATAGGATTTGAGACTACTATGGGATTCGTAACTAGACTAGTATTTAGGTGTAGTGTTTCAACTAACGAAGCATATACAAACGAGTGTGAAGCGTCATATCAAACAAAGTACGAACATGATGATCAAATAGAAAAACCAAACATTCAACAGAAATGTTTCTATCTCTCTCCTATCCTGGTGCCATGAGAGCATGAACCTGCCCTCTTGCCTGCCCTGGTGCCATGAGAGCCTGAACCTGCCCTCCAGAAGTAGAATCTGTCCTCTGCCCTTGCCCTTGTTTTCTCGGGCAGCCTTTAATCAGATGTCCTGCCTCACCACAGTTGAAACAACCAGTCTTCTTCTTCCTCCTACAGTCCTTGCTCAGTTGACCTGGTGTTCCTTAATCAAAGCACCATTTCTTTCCTTTGCTATTGTTATCCTTACCACCTTTCTTAGGTTGCTGCTATGACTTCTTTTGATCCCCTTTCTTTCTGGTGCCTTATTACCATTAGCACCTTTCTCCTCTTCATGCATAAGCGCCATGTCAACCAGTTTCTCAAAGGTTGCCCCCATAGGCATGTGGGTCATAACCAACCCATGTAGCGGCTCATTAAAACCTTTAACGAATCTCAGGTCCTTCTTTCTTTTCAGGTGTGTTCACCAAGTCTAAGCCAAATCTCGCCAACTGTTTGAACTTGTTGATGTACTCCTTTACTGATAAATTCCCCTGCTTCAACGCCAAGAACCTCTCTATGTATAAATTCTCTTCTGCTCGTAAGAGAAATTTCATCTCGAACCTATGCCTGAAATCCATCCATGTCTCCACTGAACGCTCTCCATTCATGACCTCACACCAAAATGAGGCTTCGTCCTTCATTAACCAAGCAGCTAATTGGACCTTCCTTCCATATTCTATCTCGAAGATACCTTCCACCTCCTTAAGCTAATTTCGAGCTTCAACAAACGTTTCTGACCCATGAAAAGGTTTCTCGCCCATTACCCGAAAGTCTTTGCATATCTTCAAAAAAGTATCAACGCGGGGAGGAGGAGCGGCTGCAGCTGGGGGAGGAGGAACGTCTGCTGGGCCTGCGGCGGTGGCCCTAGCCTCCAGATACCATCTGAACCAGGTTGGTATCGGTATGCCCTCGGGTATCTCGGGTACCCCCAGACATGCTGAAAAGAAAAAGGAAGAGATTCAAAATGGAGAATCGAAGGAAAGATATATGGCTCTTGGGGGTTATGTTTCTAAAACAAACTTTTCTCTTGAAAATACTCTCCTTAAAAATAATTTTTGAAAGTATTTCTTTATAAAATGCTTTTGAAAAACAGTTTTACGAAATCCCGTATCTGTTCTTGGTAACCTTCAGCTCTGATACCACGTGTAACACCCCACGTCCATTAATGTCACTCTCAAAGGGAATGCATTAACTTTCATGGAGTATTATTGGTGTATAGAACAGAGTATAACAAGACAGATACATATATTGGTACATGAAAAGTTAAAATAACTTTTATTGTAGCGGAGAAATAGCTTGGTTAAAACAACATCAAAAACCAACAATAAAACCAAGTACACTTAATATCCATCTTGACAAATTATTTTCTGAGTACATAAAGTGAAAAGCATAACCCCAACATAAGTAGCCATAAAAGAGATAAGCTGAACTTTACTTTCAGCAATCCAAGCACTTCCAAAAGAGAGAGAAAGAGGTCCAAATCGAGCTCCACTAGCACTAGTCCCACCTGAGAACTTGGTGGGGGGAGGGGGTGGGGGAGGAAGAAAAGAGGCAAAAACAAAGGGGGTCAGACATAAAGTCTGGCGAGTCTAATAACTTTAACAATATATTTACTAAAGTAAATAGGATAAGGCATAAACTGGTAAAAAAAGGAATGACTGTGAAGCAAATGGGAAAGACAAAACAAATAAGAGGAATATGCCGGCGTTAATTGCGCTCCTAATCACTATAGGATAATTAATATACTGTACCATTATTAGTCACCCTAAAAGTTGATCCCGCCTACTGAACATAATAATCATAATAATGCTAACGGAAGTTCCGTGTGCCCCTATATCCGCATAGTCACGGAATCCAATATCAAAATTTCCCGTAGATGATTTCTATTCAAATCCATTCCAATTCATACATTGGAAAATTCTGGTTATTTTAAAACCATTCACAAATCCAATTTATTTATTTAAAAACGTTGGATTATCTTTCTAGTATTTATCTAGTTCATTTTGATAAAAATATATTTTTATTTTTACAAAATTGGAATTTTTCATCCAAATTATTTCCAAATAATTTATTATGATTTTCACAAATTATTAATATTTTTAATAATTTTATCAATATCTGTACGGTCAGTTTCCAATAATGGCTACCAAACTGCATCCATATCGACCTTTTCCAAATTTTATTTGGACATAATTCAAAAGCCAACCGTTCAAATTTAAATATCTTATATTTGTTGGAAAGATCTTTTCAATACGAACCCAACGGTTCTGGTTTTAGGAGAATCCGACAGTCAGATCTCCCGTAATGTCAATTCGACGTCAATGGGTCAAAATTCGCGAACGGTCGCGACGTGAAACGTTCTATTCAAACCATTTATTTATATATATATATATATATAATATTTCGTTCAAAACATATTTTATAAATTCATTTTAAAACGAATCCCACTATCATTTCAATTTTAAATCAAAATTGAATACTCCTTATTATTATAATATTTAAATGATAATATTATCAAAATATCAGATTTTGAAACCATTTCCTTTTCGATGTTCACTATAAAAATGAATAAAATCGATATGAATATCTTTCGCGTTAAAATGGCGCAAATCTAATCAACACGGCTTCACACATTTCAATATTTTTGTGTCCATTCAAAATCGGACATCAAATTCACATTTTAATCCTTTACTGAATATTATTTTAAAATATTCATTATTTAAAAATATTCGTTATTTAAAATATTCGTTATTCCTGAATTGGAGTCAGACCCAACCAATTACCATATAATGTTATTTATATGGATTTCATACAACACATGTACACAACAATAATGATACACAATCAACCATCATCCAGAGTGCATTACACAACTGCATAAGCATTAAATATAAATAATTAACACTTACAATAGTTTGTCAACCCATCAATTGACATATAACTAAACAATTGGGATTAGTGTACGTCAAATATCACCCCAACACCCGTGTAGGGTTTCAACCAATAAATACTGAATATTATTTATGCATTTGGGCGTTGTGTAAAATTTATCATCCCAATCAATATCAGTTAAATGGGTGTACATAAACAAATCGTCTGATTTGTAAATGAATATTTATTTTCGTTTCAGGATAATTTTATGCCATTCATATACACGTTAAAAATTATATTTTTAATGATAAAATATTTATTTCAACACTTGACTATTCTATATAGTTCATTTATTCAATAAAAATGATATTGTTATTGTTCAAACATTTTATTCAACACATGAATATTTTATACAGTTCATATACACATTAAAAATGAGATTTTTAGTGAATAAATATTTATTTAAAAAAATTCGGCATTATAACAGCGTGAAATTAAATCCGGAGTAATGTCTAGCATTACTCCTCTCCTGATACCGGCTCGCGCCATACACAATAATCAACCAAACCACAAAACCATAATACAAACAACAACCACAATATAGTTATTTTTCCCAAAATTCAATCTAAACAAACAAACAACCATGGTTTGTACAAATAAATAGTGACGGGAGCTGCTAAGCCCCGTCAACAACCTAAAATATATTTAACTATAAAATAATTTGAGTGAGAAGGTGTTCTAACATTGGGATCCACTCCGCCGTTATTTTCTAACGTTCTGATTTACTGTTCTAGCTCTAGAATTTGCAAAAGAGCCCCAATCTTCACACGGTCTTTCTCCCTAGCTTAACGCGCCATTCCAGACAACTTTCACCTAATGGACCTTTTCCCGAAAATGCTCTATTATGCCAGAATTTGCGAAAAAGACAGTACTTGAACAGCAGACTTTAAATACGTTTTCTGAACAACTCCGCAATCCAAAATATGACTTCCATATACTCAAATCGAAGAGAAAATCATGTGCTTCAACTTTGGCATGGTGGAGTTTAGGCCAGAAGCGCACGGTTGGAGAGATATGGGCTAAAACAGGGTAGGGTCTTATTTGTAAAAATTGAAAATATTAAAAATTGGATTTTTGGTCGGAGGGGGGCCATAGTCGGCGGTGGAGGCCGAGGAGGTGGTGGCGGGGGTTTTGGTGAGTGGGTGGCTGCAGGTGGTTGGCGGCCAGGGTTTTGGGTGTGTGGGTGTTTGGGCGTTGGATTGAAGATGAGAGGGAGGAGAGAGAAGGAGGAGGCAATGGAGGGGTGTTCGATCAGCGACGGCAGAGGCAAGGGGGTGCGACGGCGGCAGCGAAGGAGGGGCAGTTGATGAAGGTGACGCATTTTTTTTCTCTCAAATGAACGGGGAGAGAGAATGTGACGTCCCCAAAACCCCGTATGACGGTGGCAAGGGTAATCTTTGGAATATAACACATAAGCAGATAACAACATAACAGAAATAAATACACCAGATAATGTACAATAGAATACACTGGATAAATATAATCATCAGAGTTACACAACATACAGGATCATACTTAGTACAAAATACAGTTCAGCTATACATAAATGTCTATAGCGGAAAACAAAACATAATATGTACAATAGGAGCTGAACAACATAAAAAGAGATAAATGGTAAAATCCATCTTCAGCTCCAGCTATCCAGAAAGAGCCTGCTAAAACCTAAATACAAGGCTGCCCGTGTAGAAAAAGGGGCACCCGAGTTTGCAAGTGAAAAAAACTACGGGTCAGTCGTGGGACTGGTATGAGAAATCTACTTAACTTACTTTAATATATGGCCAATCACAAGACCACGCCACTTTCGTGGAACGGGTTCACTCCATTGGATTGCCAGTGCTTTAAAAACAAGTAAATCTTTTAAACATCGCAATACTTTTTGTAAAAATGAAGCCATTATAAGACTGAGTTCCCATCACACAATGCAACGCAACCGAAGGATAGAGTTTTTACCTTATAATGGCCAAAATATGCTTGATACGAATTAAAAAAAGCATTTGATATTATTACTTGTGTTTATATGTTTCAAAAACAATTTCAAATCAAAAGTATCAATCATGGACGACATTAATGCCCCATACCACTATGTCGTCATATATAGGTATACAATCAAAACCGCATGGTGTCGTATTTGGAAATTGGATTTCCATTATGAACCAAGGCAAAAGATATTCCTTACCGAATTCGAGACGCTCTAGCCCGTGTCTCAGGATCAAAGCTCGAGTGACCCTTGGATCGTCAGGGCCAGTCCACCGATGTGGATTAAAATGCCTGAACACTGCGTTTCCCCGCCTTTGGGGCGTCAATGAGCCAAATGATTCCATCGGCTCCACACAGTCACCGATATATCCGAGGTGCCTCGCAACAGCAAAAACCACATAGGTGAAAATAATATAAATGTTAGGGCTAGTAGGTCACTGACACCACCCTAGCTAGAAGGAAACGCATGTCCTCCCTGAGGTCCTCTCCCGTTTCTGGTTCATATTGGGGTGTGAGGCTCGCGAATCAACGTTATACACAAAGCAATGCCACACAGGCCATGCTTTGATCATCAACCACAAGACTTTGCTTTTCAACATAAGCCTTGATCATCTGCCACTTAGGCATGCCACACAGGCAATTCACTCTATGCGACTAATTTCTATCGATATATAACCTCTGAGCTCGTATGTCTCAGAGAAGGGCGTTAAGCAAGAGAATAAATTCTCCGCCGCCAAACAGATGTATATTTAATAGAGATCAATCAGCTCAAAACAAAATCCAATGTTAGACACACAGTCCATTTACAAGTTCATTTTGGGTCTGAACGAAACCGGAGGCACTATATACCTCGCATATCCATCGATCTCTAAGTACGTCTGGACGATCACCACTTATTATCTATATTTCGGGATGCCTCCCAATCAAGACATCAGTTATCATCCAACCGAGGCGAAGATCTCCGGTCTTCAACCACCTTCTTCATCATCGACTTCTTATCGGCGATCAATTATTTGAAATGAGATTTAACTCGGCCTTTTCAAATAAATCGCGTATATTTAGAATTTAAATCAATTCATTTCAAGGGTTAAATTATTCGACATCAATAATTCTGTTCTTAATTGAAATTTTCACACCAAACACATTCAACCATTAAATATCCAATAAACCGGGTAAATTCGGTTTATTTCATTCCATATCGTTTATAATATTTCATAACGATTTATCGCTATTTTTATTTATTTAAAAATAGCCAATTCATTCAAACAACGCTTCAGGCCATATCGCGGCCGTGGCGCTGTTTTTCTTCAGATTTGATTTACACATATCTGAAAATCTAACCGTTGGATCTTCAAAAATTTTATATCGTTATAAAGATCTTTTCAAAACGAATCCAACGGTTTCAGTTTTGGGAAAATCCAAAGGTCGGATCTCCCGGTACAATCCTTTGAAGTTACGATTTCAAAATACGAACTGCAGCGTCATTATTCGATTTAATTTAATTATACACACACATATATATATATAATCGATTCTGGCGCTGTTTTTCTTCAGATTTGAATTAAACATTCCAGACAATCCAACCGTTGGATCTTCACAAAGTTAGTGCCGTTGGAAAGATAAATCCAAAGCGAACCCAACGGTTTCGGTTTCGGGAAAATCCGATGGTCGGATCTCCTGCACTAATCGTTTGAAATCATGGTTTCAAAACACGAATTGCAGCTTCGTTATTCAATTTATTTCAATTATATATATATGTATATATGTATAAATATAATTCATTTTTCAATTTCAAAACCATATTCATTTCGCACATTTGATCAAAACGATATTTATATCCAACAGCTATTTATTTCAACACATGAATTTTATTTCAACACATGAATTTCTATTCAACGCATGAATTTTATTTCAACACATGAATTTGATTTTTAACAGTTCATATATATTATAAATATATGATTTTTATTGTAAAACAATTTATTTCGAAACACGATTATTTTATATGTCTATATATATGATAAAAGTGTTATTTTTGATGTTAAAACAATTTACTTAAAACACTAATATTTTATATCGTCTATATATATGATAAAAGTGTTATTTTTACTTTTCAAAGAATTTATTCAATACATGAACTTCTTTCAACACATGAATTTAATTTCAACATTCAGCACATGAATTTTATTTCAACATTCAACACATGAATTTTATTTCAACATTCAACACATGAATCTTATTTCAACATTCAACACATGAATTTAAATCAAACATAGAAATATTTCAGAAAATTTCGGCAGCATAACGGCAGGGTAGTTAAAACCGGCACCATCCCTATTACGGCTCCTCGCTCTACCTTAAAGCCTCGCAGCTTTTGACAATGGGGATTTTCAATATCTAGTTCGTACGCAGACGAATTTACCCATATACTATTCCTATTGGGATTTCAACCACAATCAATCATTTCAAATCAACCATTAATGATATTCACCAAATTTTCACATCAACTAATAATCCAAACAATATCACAACCAATATATATCGTCCATGGTATGTGGACGAGGGGAGTGTATATATATATATATATATATACACACACACACACATATATAACTGTATTTCTATTTCATTTCAATTTATTTCAACGCATATATCATTTTTACAATGCATATATAACTTATATATCGAACATACAACTTATACAACGCTTATATAACTCATACATCGACTATATAATTTATACATCGTTGTTTCCAAATCGTTTATAATTCATAAATCTCACATTGGGTTCCACTCCACAAAAAATAGCAGGAAGCTCAAAAAAATATGCGGTCTCTTCTAGAATGTGGAAGACGTCCACACGAGTCCACTGTCTCTTATTTCACTGAATTTCGTCAATAAACGAGAAAGATATGATTTTTACAGTGAAATCATAAACCGTAGCACTTTAAAGTGATATAAAAAAGTTTAAAATAAAATAAATCGTTACCTCGGTTATTCGTTCAAAACTAGGTTTTGATTTTCACGCAAATCCGTGCAGCGATTCGTCGATCGGTCTTCACCACGAGGAAGAGGGAGGAGAGGCACGCAGAACGAGGGCAACCTCGTCGAACTCGGTGGTCGGAGACGCTGATGGCGGCGGCGCGAAGTCGGCGACTTCAGGAGGTCGATCTGGCCTTGACACTCAATGAAAAAAATCCAATCTTTATATGGATTTGAAGCTGGGGATGTCCTCTACAAAATTCTCAACAAGAGGAAGATCTGGTTTTGTGTGTGGAAGGAGAAATCGGGCTGGGAAGATTGGAATAAATTTTCGTCGTCGCTTCAGGGATTGTCGGGGAGAGAGAGATGATGGGCCAATGATATTTTTTATTTATTTATATATTTTAAAAAACCCAAAAATACCCCTTGCCTCATACCAACTCCAATCCAACCCCAACGACTGTCGTCCCTAGCTAAATACCGCCATCCCGAACACAATGGGATATGTTTCGTAGGCCCATTCGACTGTTTTAGTTAGTTTTCCTTCAAATTAAAATATAAAACATCCAATATTTGATTTGAACGTACATTTCAATTTGTCAGGGCCACATGCTGCTTTTAAAAATTCCAGAAAAATAAATCTAGTTATGTTTTGACGATATGGTCCCAAAAAAACTAGTTTCGTCGAATTCTGAGACCGTTTGAAAAATGGCCTTTTTCCGGTCGGTCCAATTTAATAGAAATCAACCAAACACATTTTCCTTTTCCACGCTCACATACTAACTTCAAAAATTATGAAATTTGAAACCTAGTAATAATTTGACATCACAGATCCAACAAAAATGGTTTCGTCGAATTCTGAGGTCATTTGCAAAATGTCTATTTTCAAGGGCTATATAAACTCTATAGCGACCTTTCTGAAAATTCATTTGGCCATAACTTTTGATACCCGCTATGAAACTTCGATTTTTCAGATTCGTTAGAAAGATATTCACTAAACGATTTAAGTATTTTTGGTTTCACTAAAATCCGTTTTATTTTGCACCCAGTACAGTCAGTCAAAGTTTGAATTGAAATTTTGAAACTGCCTCGCCATTTCAGGCCTTGTTTATAATTAAAAATAATTATATTTATTTTCAAATGTTGATTCAAACATACTTTTCGTCATTATTATTTAAAATAATTTATTTTAAATATCTAAAATCCACTAAAATAGCCAAATTAAATTTTTTTAATTTGGCTTTGATTTTCCAGGTTGTTACAGAGAAATAAGGGGGAAGGGGCAAATAAATATATATTTTTATTATTTTAATTTCCAAAAGGTAACTTTTTAATTCGGACTCCAAATCGAACCTAACATTGTTGCCTCTAGCTAAATACCCCCATTCCGAACGCAATGGGATATGTCCCATAAGCCAATTCGAATGTTGCGATCGGTTTTTATTCAAATTAAAATATAAATTAATATAACGTTCAAAATTGATTTCAACGTACATTTTAATTTACCAGGGCCACATAATGACTCCAAAAACTCCAGAAAAATATAGTTAAGTTTTGATGATACGGTTCTAACAAAACTAATTTCGTCGAATTTGGAGACCGTTTGAAAAATGGTCATTTTTTAGTCAATTAAATTCAAACTAAAATTACCAAACACATTTAAATTCACCATGCTTACATATTAATTCCAAAAATTATTAAAATTGGAATCTAGCAATAATTTGACATTACGGATCAAAAAAATGTGGTTTCATCGAAAACGGAGGTCATTTGCAAGATGGCTATAATTAAGGGCTATATATTATATTAAAAAATATATAAATTCCATAGCAAGTATTCTAAATTTTAAACTGAACATAACTTTCGATTCATATTATGAAATCTGGATTTTTCACATTCGTTAGAAATATATAATTAAATGGATTCAAATATTTCTGGTTTTACTGAAATCCGATTTATTTTGAATCCTGTACATTCATTTGAAATTTAAAATTGAATTTTCGAACTACCGCGCCATTTCAGCTCGTTTTATGATTAAAATAAATTTATTCATTCTAACTTCAATTAAAATAATTTTTTAGTCATTATTATTTAAAATAAATCATTATAAATATTCAAAATCCATTAAAATAGCTAAAATAAAATTTTTAAATTAGTTTAAAATTTCCGGGTTGTTACAGGTAACCATTAAACTTGTGCAATAATCAGTTCTTTTCTATAGCATGAATAACTTACCAATTAATTAAGAAATTAAATGTTACAAGAATAAGCAATTAAATAATCCACAAGAATTAGAATGGATAATGAAAGTGAAAAAAAAGTGATTGGTTATAAATATAAATAAATTTTATGTTATGTAATAAACGATATATACTTAGTTATGTTATGAAATTTAATTTAACTAAGTAATATGAATAAAACGAATCAATGAAAAAATAATTAAGCGAATTGTTTGGTGATAAATTAAATGAATTGATATAAATGTTGGAAGTTTGATGATTTAAAATAGTCGATATAAATATAAAGGTTTAACTAGTTTTGTGAAAATATAAATGAATAGTTTATAATTTATAAACTTAACTAAGGTTGGACAAATTAATTAAATTTAATTAAAAACGAGCTCGTCGCATAGCGGTAGCTCACAATTTTCCGAATGAAAGTTTAAATGAATGTATAAAATCCAAAATAAGTCGGAATTCTTTGAAACAAGAATCTTTCGGATCATTAGATTGTTGTTTTCTAATGAAAGAGAAAATTTTAAATTTCAACTTGTAGATTTTAAGATATGTGAAAATCAAATTTTTGAAAAAATGGAGGCTGGGTAATTTGCGATTAGAAACTAAAGTACTAATAAAATAGATGTTTTGAAATATGGAATTTGGGAATAATAAGTTAAACTCGATTTTAAAATTTTTGAACCAATCAAGTTGAATAAAATGAACAATTTAGTGCTTATAAATTTGGCTAATATTAGAATATGTTTAAATTTGAAATAACTAAATTATTAACGTGTACGAAATGGACTATGCTAATAATAGTATTCATAAATTAAAATATTAACATTTGAAAATGTGCAGTTATGCAAATGGAATGTACCAAATGAACTTGTATAAGTAATATAGTGAGATTTAAAATTTGTTATGTTTCTTTTTTGGATAAACGTGATTATTGAATGTTTTATTTGTCATTTTGACTTTATTTGCTATTATATATATATATATATATATATTTATTGTAGATATATAGATCTATTTGTTATGTATACGTTCTTATTTAGATGTTGACTTTTTAGTAGATACTGACAACATTTACATGCTTTTGGAGCTCCTTGTGCATATTATTGCTTTTGCTTGCTTAAAAATAAGTTAAATCGCTAATAACGCAAATGAAAGGTACATATATCGAATTATATATCGTATTCGGGCATTAAGGAGTTAGAATATTTTCAAGAAAATTGGGTAACTAAAAATTCAATAATCAATATGTATTGAATTCAATAAGTAAACGAATTTAAAATAGAATATTATAAAAAAAAGGAAATCGATATTCTGGTAATAGAAAGATAAAAGTATATACGTTTAGAAATGAATAATTGTTTTTATGGTGTTGATTATTTGGGAATAATGGTCTTGTCTATTTTGAAGTTAAGGATGTTTTCAGTCAAGTTATGAGAGGTAAATTTACCCTAACTTGATTGATTTCATTATTAACCAATAAACAACAAGACTCGGTATCGAAGATAAATGTTTTGAATAAGATTTAGTTGAATGCAGTATTTTGGGTTGTTGTAACAATGTTTTAAACAACATTGATTTTAACCCAAGTAAGTGAAATTTTGGAAATATAATAATAAATATTTCCAATGTATAGAAATAAACGATCGTGAAAGAGATCAATAATTGGAATGTTTTCCAACTATAAATAAAAGATATTTTCTACGTATAGAAAATAAAAAGGAGTTGGTATATGGAAATGTTTTCCAAATAGTGTAAGAGGCCAAGATGATTATTGAAAATATTTGATGAATAAATATTGATAAGGAAATGGAGAAGTGATTTAATTACTAAAATATTAATTAAGGGGCCTAGTGATTGTTTGATATTTTGAATGGATGTTTGTTTTTTTTGGATGGTTAAATAACTGACTATCAAAGTATTTGCCAATTTCATTGTCAATATGGATAGACCGGTTGGATTATTATCCAAGAACCAATCCGTATTAGTAGTAGCACCGCGAATAAGATTATATGAAGATAATCAAAGATGGAGTAAAGTGAAAGGGATTTTTCTGTTAGTCCTAGGTTGAAATTGCCTCAGATGGATTGATGGAAATTTTGCCTTCGGTTTCGTACAATCCCGGAACAAACGCATATGGATGAGCGTCTGACAGAGTATTTCCAATGTTCGCATATGTTGGTCTGTACAGATATATATGATGGTAGAGAATTTATTCTCTTAGCATAACATCTAGAATATATTTGTGAAATCCAATTAATGATTAACGGATCTGACAATGTGGCATTCAAAGTGATTGTGTTGTCAATGAATGGTAAGTAATCGTAGCCTCAGGCCTTAAAAACCGGGAAATGACAAAAATCAGGCAGGCAGCATGGCTAAGTGGGTAGCTCCCATTAGGGTGTATTATCACCTATCTAGAGAAATTCATTTCATTCTTTATTCTATTCAATGCTGTCCCATTCGGGAAAACGGTTGCTTATCCCAACCGTTGGTGATATACTGTAACACCCTGAAAATTCTATAACTGTGAAATTAACAAATTAAAGTATAATTAATTTGAAATCAAAGAACTAAGGGAAACGGGATACGCCATTGCGTTCGTCTCGGAAAAATACGCGAAATAGAGTCCGAGTTTTCGAAAAACGGAGTCCGTATGAAGAAGATATGGCCTTCGGAAGTTTTGAATTGAATTTAAAATTCAAACAGAATAAAATAATTAAAAATCGGGCCCAGTGGGCCAGGGCGGATAAACACCCGCCTAGGCCACCCAGGTCGACTGGGCTGTCGACCTGGGCTACCCATGTCGACAGGGCTGTCGACAGCCCTGTCGACAGGGGTGTCGACCTGGTCGAGCCCAGTCAACCTGGCTGGCCAGGTCTGTGTTTGGTCGAATTTCTGTGGTCTGCTTTGTCATTAGGGCTAGGTGGCGGGTTCTAATTGGTCTCTCTATCTAATGAATGGCTACGATCTAACCTAGCAACATCAATGGTCCTAATCAATTCCTAACCTCTATATAAACAACCCTAGACTAAACCCTAATCTATTCATTCAAATTAAGAACATAGCCGCCATGTTGCTGAGGAACGACTAAGAGTAGCCGCCGACTAGAGAGAGAATTAGAAAGAAAGTTCTAAAGCCTAAAGCAATTCAAGCAACCTAAAGCCAATCAATTCAACAAAGGAATCATGTCTCTTAATTAGAGAATTCGCCGCAACCATTGTAAGTAGAGTATTACTTTGGTATGAATAAACAATTGTATTGATTTGTATGCTTGAATTGGGATAATAAAGCAGTTCATATTTGTGCAAAATTATGTTATTCATTATAAAGAACTACATGCGGTAGTTCTATGCAAATATACGTTTGGAATATTGCGCAAATTATGCAATCTATGTTGAAGCTACATGTATGTAGTTGAGTGAAATTCATGCGAGTTTGGGGCTTTGTTATTATGCCATCATGATGTATATTTTTGTGCATAAATCATTTTGCAAGTAATTGAAACAAGTTTGGTTGTTATAGTTCATATGAAACTATGTTGGAATTTGGACACCATAATCCATGTATTAAGTCATGCTTTTGCAAAACTTATGAATATGGCTAGGCTATGAATGATATTTGGCATAATTGAAATCTATGATTAAGTCTATCTTGTTTAAAAGAATTATATGATGACATATGTGAGACATGGCTAGGTTAGACTCAAAAACCCCTTTTTGCAAGTTTAAAGCAAACACCATGATTAGGAATATTTATGCATAAGTATATTTATACCATCGTTATGTGATTAGACTTAAACCATGATTAAGTTGAACTATGCTTTTGTGTTAGTAACAAAGTATCCCCTTTGTAAACATGTAGAAACCTTATGAACATGACTTGTTTATGTTTATGCCATGAACAAATTTAACTTTACTTATGCCATGCTTATGTTTGACATTATGCCGTGTTTATGCTAAAAGTATTTATGCCATGCTTATGTTTGACATTATGCCTAAATAAGAATATAGGTTCATGTTGTAGTTAAACCTATGCAAGTTCACATGTTTTGATTCATGTCACCTATGTTACCACTATGCAAGTACACCAATTTCTATTTTGTATTTCCAACGTCGTATTGCAAGTTCATGCGCTCACCTTCCCCTCTTTGTGTATACGCCATAAGCCTCCCCTTTTCGCATGGCTAAATTGGGCTTTAAAAGGCTAAGCCCAATATATATGAACGGACGTGTAAACCGGGGGAAAATAACGTTGGGTTAAAAATTAATTAATGAATGAAAATATAAAATAGAAGGGCCCAAAATTCAAGTATGGGTTGGGTCCGTGATTGGTGTAACCTTTACACCATTAACTTAATAATGGGCCGCAAATATTTACATATAAGAAATAAAGAAGAATGATAAGATATGCAAATGTAGAACATACGATGTGTTTAACCCGAGGTTGGATTGAGTTGTGATGTAAACCTGCCCGGAACCGCCCGGCTGTCCAGTAGTCACAACAATACCTATCCAATGTGGGAGGTTAAACATGGAGCCCAGCAAGGACCCGAGGTTAGACTGAGTTGTGGCGTAAGACTGCCCGGAACCAACCAGCAACAGGCAGCCACAACAATACCTGTCTAATGTGAGAGGTCAGGGCCTTAATAAGACAATTAAGGCTGAGTCAGGATTGTTAGGATTAAGTGGACTAAAGACTTAATCAAAATGGAACATGCTAAACTAAACGGACTGGTGGAGGTTAGGTTAGAAACACTTAACCAACTTAGCATGTTGGCTAGAGATAGAAAACCTAGTAACGGGGGACCCTTTTCAGCAGTAACCCTAAAAGGTGTATCAGGATACCCTGAAACTAGGCAGGGTGGGGCACGATTACTGGGCTGATTGTAAGAGGTCAAAGCGACGGCGGTGGTGTAGCAGTGTAGGTTCTAACGGAGTGCGGGCGTGCACACACTCCGGCACAGAAAAATAAGGCACTGGACACCAGTAGCATACCTGTGCACTCTAAGGTTGTGTCGGGTTGCCACTATGGGACTTGATACACCCCATGGTGGGACCAGCATAGGTAACTACAGACATCGGGGGCCGTAAGACACATGGAACTATGTGAGTAGGAGCCGATCATCATTGAATGGATCACATCACCCTGATTATGGGGTGCAAATTGGAAACTAGTTTATATGGGTTCAGAGATTAACATGGGGTACGATAGTATATTCGACCCTAGATAACTTAACCAAGTTCATAGTGTTTGCCCACTTCCTGTTTTACTTATCATACCCAGTTCTTTATTCATAGACAAAGTAGTACTAGACTTACTCAGGCTTTATGTCTGACTCTATTTTTCTTTCGTCTTCTTTCTTCCGTTCCCCCCCCCCCCCCCCAGGTCCTCAGGGAGGGAACACAGCAGCTTGACTAGCCTCAACATCCAGCTTGAAGAAGAGAAATGTATTGCTTGGACTTTCCTGTTTTGAACTATGGCTTTGGACAATCCACTAAGGGGCTTTTGCAGTTTATCTATGTTTTATTTATGCTTCTTTAAATAATGTACTCAAGACAGATTATGAAAGTGTTATGTTATGTTTTTGGAAAGGATGTTGTTGTAACACGTATTTGACTTTATGAAATAAAGTTTGTTGTTCTTCCGCTGTTTTACAAATATGTGTTCTTATATCTGTCTTGTATATCTGTGACTTGTACTTATAAACCTCCACCAAAATTAGGGCATTCCCTTTGAGAGTGACCCTAACGGAGGTGGGGTGTTTCACTTGGTATCAGAGCATAGGTTTACCAGATAAGATAAAAAGTTTTGAAAAATTGTTTTCAAAAAGGAAATTTAAAGAAGCATTTTTAAAAGAAAAATGTTATTTTATTTTAAAAAGGCAAAGTCCACTCCCCAAAGCCATAGGAACTATCTCTTATCCTTCGTTTTGAATCTATCCTTTTTGTTTCAGCATGTCCCAAGATCTTAACTTGCCGGAAGGGGTGCCAATACCTGGTTGGTTTAGACGGTTCTTAGAAGCAAGGGCCACTCAGCCAGGTCCTACCGTTCCTCCTCCCCCAGCGGAAGGAAATCATCCAGCTGCAGCAGCACCTTTTCCTCCACCTCCTCCTCGGGGAAACGCGTTCGCTAAGATATGTAAAGATTTTAAAGCTATGGGAGGAAGGGATTTCATTGGAACTGAGTCCTTCGTAGCAGCTAGGAATTGGCTGAAAGAAACTGAGGACCTATTCATCATCTTTGAGGTAGAGGATAGACAAAAAGTACAACTGGCGGTGTGGCTATTGAAGGGCGAGGCTTCCTACTGGTGGGAAGTCACTAATGCTGAAAGACCAGTGGATTCATGGGAGGACTTTAGGGCAAGGTTTGAGACCAAATTTCTCTCAGATGCAGAAAGAAGTTTGCAGTTGGAAAAATTCTTATTTCTTAAGCAAGGGGACAAGACGGTCAGAGAGTATGTGAATCAGTTCGATGAGCTGGCTAGGTTTGGGCTTGACCTAGTCAACACCCCGCACAAGAAGGCTCTCCGTTTCGTCAAAGGGTTGAATGAGCCATTACACAGTTTGGCCATGACCCATATACCCATGGGAGCCACGTATGAAAGATTGGTGCAAATGGCATTGCTGAATGAGGAGGATAAGGGCAAGAAGGAGACAAAGGCAGAAAGCTCTCAAGGGAAGAAAGAGGGTTTGCAGCCTAAGAAGGCGGACTTTAAGAAAGGCGGAAAAGGCAGCAAGGAGAAGAGGAAGTGCAATTTCTGTGGCAAAGTGGGGCACTTAGTAAAGGACTGTCGGAAAAAGAAGGCCAAGGAGAATGGTGGGTGCTTTTCTTGCGGTGAGACAGGCCATAGGGCTAAGGACTGCCCAAAGAAACGAGGACAGGGGCAGAGGGCTGGATCCACCCCAGGGGCACAAGTTCATGTGCTAGAAGCGCCACCTCTGCAACAGCGAGGTATAAATACTTCTGTAGAAAGTGTAGTTTATCTTTATGATCACCCCGTTCGCACTTTATTTGATTCTGGCGCATCACACTCCTTTATCTCGTCTGCTTTAGTAGAATCTCTGCACCTAAAAACTAGTATGGTAGAGGACCCCTTAATTGTTTCGAACCCAATTGGGGGCCCAGCTCATTTGTCTATGATCTGTGTGGGATTGAAAATTTCTATTCTAAGTGTAGAATTTCAATGTAGTGCCTTTGTTTTGGGCTTTTCGGGGTATGGTTTGATTTTGGGTATGGATTGGCTATCTAGTAATGGGGCCATCCTTGATTGTGAGAAAAGGGTTGTTAGGCTCCTAACCTAGCTTGGTAATACTTTGGAAATTTCTTGTAATCCCTCGTATGCGGTTATGCTTAGTTATCTTGAATCGCTAGATGCCTCTGTTGAAAACTTGCAATCAGTTAGAGTGGTCCGGGAATATCCGGATGTCTTCGAAGAGGTGAAGGGCTTGCCTCTGAAGCGGGAAATAGACTTCCGCATATATCTGGTAGATAATGCAAAGCCCGTTGCGTTGCCCGTTAGACATATGGCTCCACGAGAAAGGAAAGAGCTCAGTAAACAGATTAAAGAGCTTCTAGAAAAGGGGTTCATTAGGAGGAGCATTTCAGAATGGGGCGCTCCAGTGGTGTTCGCTACAAAGGCGGATGGTTCACTCCGTCTATGTGTTGACTATAGGGAGCTCAACAAGCTAACGAAAAAGAATAGGCATCCTCTCCCTAGAATTGACGATTTATTTGACCAGCTTGTAGGAGCGTCTGTTTTCTCCCAACTCGATTTAGCAACCGGTTTTCATCAGCTAAGGGTGGCTGAAGATAACATCGATAAAACGGCGTTCAGAACCCCAGACGGCTTCTTTGAATGGCTTGTCATGCCTTTCGGCTTGACAAATGCACCTGCTTACTTCGTGGACCTGATGAGTAGGGTATTTAGAGATTTCCTCAACAAATTCGTAGTGGTCTTCGTAGATGATATCCTTATCTTCTCAAAGAGTGAAGAGGAACATGCTCAACACTTAAGGGCAATCATGGAAACTTTGCGAGTCCATCAACTAAAAGCCAAATTCTCCAAATGCCACTTTTGGAGAGAAGAGGTGAGGTTCCTTGGGCACATAGTATCCAAACAAGGGTTAGCAGTGGACCCTGCTAAGGTAGTGGCGGTACAGGATTGGAAGACACCAAGGAATGCAACTGAGGTCCGAAGCTTCCTAGGACTAGCAGGTTTCTATCGAAAATTCATAAGGGATTTTGCAAAAATCTCAGCTCCGCTCACGAAATTGACCAAGAAGAATCTAGTGTTCAATTGGGATTTGGATTGCGAATTTGCTTTCCAACGACTGAAAAGGGCTCTTACAACAGCCCCAGTTTTGACGCTGCCAGATGGGAGCAAGATGTTCACTGTTTATACGGATGCATGTGGGACAGGGCTAGGCGCCGTCTTAATGCAAGAAGGATGGGTAGTAGCTTATGGCGGGAGGCAGTTGAAGGTGCACGAAAAGAACTACCCAACCCACGATCTCGAGTTAGCCGCCATCGTCTTTGCACTCAAGTCTTAGCGACACTATCTCCTAGGTGAGAAGTTCGAACTTTACACTGACCATAAATCGTTGAAATATCTTTTCTCGCAGAAGGATCTTAACTTGAGGCAACAAAGGTGGATGGAGTTCCTTGCCTCGTACGATTTCGAAATCTCTTACACTCCGGGCAAAGGCAACGTAGTGGCAGACGCGTTGAGCCGAAAGAAATTGACCCTAAGCCCATTGTTTGTTGAAAGACAAAGCCTAGAGTTTATAGCCAGTTTCGACTTTAGGCCTTCCTCCGATTTCGTACCGGGCTTGCTAGCATCTCTCGAAGTGCGCCCAACTTTAGTGGATTCGGTAGGGGCAGCACAACGCGAAGACCCTCAGCTTGTGGAAACAATTGATAGGCTAATTAGGGGTGAGACTTCAAGTTACCTCAACAGATACTCCAAAGACGATAAGGGTTTGCTAAGGCGAGACAGAAGACTATGCGTCCCACAGACAAACGATTTAATAAAGAAGGTTCTCGAGGAAGCACATCACTCCAAGATGACGATACACCCAGGCGGGGATAAAATGTACAAAGACATAAAAAGGACTTTCTTTTGGAACGGCATGAAAAAGGACGTGGCAGAATTCGTTTCTAAATGTATGGTGTGCCAACAGGTTAAGGCGGAACAGAAAAAGCCTGGCGGACTGCTACATCCTCTGGAGGTCCTGCAGTGGAAGTGGGATAGCATCTCAATGGACTTCATCGATGGGCTGCCTAGGTCTAGGAAAGGCAACACTAGCATTTGGGTAATAGTGGATAGGCTTACTAAAAGCGCCCACTTTTTACCTGTCAAAAGTAAAAGAACTGCCTCATCCCTAGCATCACTTTACCTTAAGGAAATCGTTCGACTCCATGGAATACCATCTAGCATTGTTAGTGACCGAGACCCCATCTTCACCAGCGAGTTTTGGCGGAGTCTGCAAGAAGCAGTAGGAACGCAGTTATGCTTGAGCACAGCCTATCATCCCCAAACCGACGGCCAAACAGAGAGAGTGAACAGAGTTTTGGAAGACCTTTTAAGGCTATGCGTCCTCGACTTCGGAGGGACATGGGAAGACCACCTTCCTTTGGTGGAATTTGCCTACAACAATAGTTATCAAGCAACCATAGGAATGGCGCCCTTCGAAGCTTTATATGGAAGACCGTGCCGATCGCCCACTTGTTGGTGGGAGTCCACGGATAAGCTCATACTTGGACCAGATATGATCCGAGAGACCTCAGAGAAAGTAGACTTAATACGAAGAAGGATGAAGACGGCCCAAGACAGACAGAAGTCCTATGCCGACAGGAGAAGGACCGACCTTGAATTCGAGGTTGGAGACAGAGTTTTTCTCAAAGTATCACCGCTAAGAAACGTTGTTCGCTTTGGAACCACAGGAAAGCTAGCACCAAGGTTCGTAGGGCCATTCCCTATTATCGAGAAGATTGGGAAAATGGCCTATAGATTAGAGCTACCCGAGAAGTTGGCTGGAGTCCAAAACGTTTTTCACGTTTCACATCTCCGAAAATGTCTACACGAGTCTGCTGAAGTAGTAGAGCCAAATATCCTCGAAGAGGCCGAAGTGGAGCGCGAAGCAACCATAAGAAAAGTTCCAACCCGCATCTTAGGAACAGAAGTGAAGAAGCTACGCAACCGCGAAGTCAAGCTCGTCAAAGTTCAGTGGAGCGACGCCAAGGGAGACGCGACTTGGGAGACTGAAGCTAAAATCCGTACAGCCTACCCTTTTCTGTTCGAGGGTACATCCTTGATCTTTCATTTTCCTTAAGTTGCGCTTTTATCCATCTTTTTAGGTATATTTCCTCGACCGTATCTTTTAGGTAGAAACTCTTTGGATGGAAACATGTAATTGAAACATGTTATGTATGAATGGTTGCAAGTGGTTGCAAGTGATTGCTAATGGTTGCTCGTGGTTGCATATACACACACAATCTAGGTTTTAGATCGGCTCAGTCACTTCATATTGCATATGCATATATGTTTGCATTCGTATGTGATTGAACTTTAATGTGTTGTCATGTGGATGCTGCATTTGTATTGAATGATTGTGCACTCATGTAGAATCAAGAATAGGAAAATTTGCATACATAATGGATTCATGGCACTTACATAATTCGCATTAAGGAGGTCAACTGAATCAGTAGACCGCCTGATTTTGCATTAGATAAGTACATGTACACACACACTTTGCATATGATCATGAAGCATTAGAAGTCTTTTAAGGACAATGGATGCTCGTGTTTGATGGATGAGTAGATGGATGATTGGATGCTAGGATAAACATTCCTCCTAGCTTGAAGATTTCGGGGACGAAATCCTTTTAAGTGGGGGAGAATGTAACACCCCAAAAATTCTATAACTGTGAAATTAACAAATTAAAGTATAATTAATTTGAAATCAAATAACTAAGGGAAACGGGATACGCCATTGCGTTCGTCTCGGAAAAATACGCGAAATAGAGTCCGAGTTTTCGAAAAACGGAGTCTGTATGAAGAAGATATGGCCTTCGGAAGTTTTGAATTAAATTTAAAATTCAAACAGAATAAAATAATTAAAAATCGGGCCCAGTGGGCCAGGGCGGATAAACACCCGCCTAGGCCACCCAGGTCGACTGGGCTGTCGACCTGGGCTACCCATGTCGACAGGGCTGTCGACAGCCCTGTCGACAGGGGTGTCGACCTGGTCGAGCCCAGTCAACCTGGCTGGCCAGGTCTGTGTTTGGTCGAATTTCTGTGGTCTGCTTTGTCATTAGGGCTAGGTGGCGGGTTCTAATTGGTCTCTCTATCTAATGAATGGCTACGATCTAACCTAGCAACATCAATGGTCCTAATCAATTCCTAACCTCTATATAAACAACCCTAGACTAAACCCTAATTTATTCTTTCAAATTAAGAACATAGTCGCCATGTTGCTGAGGAACGACTAAGAGTAGCCGCCGACTAGAGAGAGAATTAGAAAGAAAGTTCTAAAGCCTAAAGCAATTCAAGCAACCTAAAGCCAATCAATTCAACAAAGGAATCATATCTCTTAATTAGAGAATTCGCCGCAACCATTGTAAGTAGAGTATTACTTTGGTATGAATAAACAATTGTATTGATTTGTATGCTTGAATTGGGATAATAAAGCAGTTCATATTTGTGCAAAATTATGTTATTCATTATAAAGAACTACATGCGGTAGTTCTATGCAAATATACGTTTGGAATATTGCGCAAATTATGTAATCTATGTTGAAGCTACATGTATGTAGTTGAGTGAAATTCATGCGAGTTTGGGGCTTTGTTATTATGCCATCATGATGTATATTTTTGTGCATAAATCATTTTGCAAGTAATTGAAACAAGTTTGGTTGTTATAGTTCATACGAAACTATGTTGGAATTTTGACACCATAATCCATGTATTAAGTCATGCTTTTGCAAAACTTATGAATATGGCTAGGCTATGAATGATATTTGGCATAATTGAAATCTATGATTAAGTCTATCTTGTTTAAAAGAATTATATGATGACATATGTGAGACATGGCTAGGTTAGACTCAAAAACCCCTTTTTGCAAGTTTAAAGCAAACACCATGATTAGGAATATTTATGCATAAGTATATTTATACCATCGTTATGTGATTAGACTTAAACCGTGATTAAGTTGAACTATGCTTTTGTGTTAGTAACAAAGTATCCCCTTTGTAAACATGTAGAAACCTTATGAACATGACTTGTTTATGTTTATGCCATGAACAAATTTAACTTTACTTATGTCATGCTTATGTTTGACATTATGCCGTGTTTATGCTAAAAGTATTTATGCCATGCTTATGTTTGACATTATGCTATGCTTATGCTAGGAATATTTATGACATGCTTATGTTTGACATTATGCCTAAATAAGAATATAGGTTCATGTTGTAGTTAAACCTATGCAAGTTCACATGTTTTGATTCATGTCACCTATGTTACCACTATGCAAGTACACCAATTTCTATTTTGTATTTCCAACATCGTATTGCAAGTTCATGCGCTCACCTTCCCCTCTTTGTGTATACGCCATAAGCCTCCCCTTTTCGCATGGCTAAATTGGGCTTTAAAAGGCTAAGCCCAATATATATGAACGGACGTGTAAAACGGGGGAAAATAACGTTGGGTTAAAAATTAATTAATGAATGAAAATATAAAATAGAAGGGCCCAAAATTCAAGTATGGGTTGGGCCCGTGATTGGTGTAACCTTTACACCATTAACTTAATAATGGGCCGCAAATATTTACATATAAGAAATAAAGAAGAATGACAAGATATGCAAATGTAGAACATACGATGTGTTTAACCCGAGGTTGGATTGAGTTGTGATGTAAACCTGCCCGGAACCGCCCGGCTGTCCAGTAGTCACAACAATACCTATCCAATGTGGGAGGTTAAACATGGAGCCCAGCAAGGACCCGAGGTTAGACTGAGTTGTGGCGTAAGACTGCCCGGAACTAACCGGCAACAGGCAGCCACAACAATACCTGTCTAATATGAGAGGTCAGGGCCTTAATAAGACAATTAAGGCTGAGTCAGGATTGTTAGGATTAAGTGGACTAAAGACTTAATCAAAATGGAACATGCTAAACTAAACGGACTGGTGGAGGTTAGGTTGGAAACACTTAACCAACTTAGCATGTTGGCTAGAGATAGAAAACCTAGTAACGGGGGACCCTTTTCAACAGTAACCCTAAAAGGTGTATCAGGATACCCTGAAACTAGGCAGGGTGGGGCACGATTACTGGGCTGATTGTAAGAGGTCAAAGCGACGGCGGTGGTGTAGCAGTGTAGGTTCTAACGGAGTGCGGGCGTGCACACACTCCGGCGCAGAAAAATAAGGCACTGGACACCAGTAGCATACCTGTGCACTCTAAGGTTGTGTCGGGTTGCCACTATGGGACTTGATACACCCCATGGTGGGACCAGCATAGGTAACTACAGACATCGGGGGCCGTAAGACACATGGAACTATGCGAGTAGGAGCCGATCATCATTGAATGGATCACATCACCCTGATTATGGGGTGCAAATTGGAAACTAGTTTATATGGGTTCAGAGATTAACATGGGGTACGATAGTATATTCGACCCTAGATAACTTAACCAAGTTCATAGTGTTTGCCCACTTCCTGTTTTACTTATCATACCCAGTTCTTTATTCATAGACAAAGTAGTACTAGACTTACTCAGGCTTTATGTCTGACTCTATTTTTCTTTCGTCTTCTTTCTTCCGTCCCCCCCCCCCAGGTCCTCAGGGAGGGAACACAGAAGCTTGACCAGCCTCAACATCCAGCTTGAAGAAGAGAAATGTATTGCTTGGACTTTCCTGTTTTGAACTATGGCTTTGGACAATCCACTAAGGGGCTTTTGCAGTTTATCTATGTTTTATTTATGCTTCTTTAAATAATGTACTCAAGACAGATTATGAAAGTGTTATGTTATGTTTTTTGAAAGGATGTTGTTGTAACACGTATTTGACTTTATGAAATAAAGTTTGTTGTTCTTCCGCTGTTTTACAAATATGTGTTCTTATATCTGTCTTGTATATCTGTGACTTGTACTTATAAACCTCCACCAAAATTAGGGCATTCCCTTTGAGAGTGACCCTAACAGAGGTGGGGTGTTTCATATACATTCGATACACTCAAACAAAATGAGTGGTCGGTCATGTGTGGCCGGGTTACAAGATGTTCTTGTTGAACCTGGTGTATTCTCTCTAGAGATACACTACCGGAAGGTAATTCCATTTCTTGTCATAGTTGGAAATTCATCATCCAATAAGTGCCTACGGTTTTGATTGTATATTATGTATGTGGAGCGTAAGATGAAAGCGTTCCACTAGATTTCTATTTATTTGATTTAGACACTATTATAATAACAAAAAAGTTTTGATATAAAGATTATTGTTCATTTCTAAAGGATTCTGTAAGTTAAATCAAGTGTTTTGGATTCTCATAAGGGAAAAAACAGTTCCATATTATACGGCGTGGTCTTATGAGATATCGTTTATTTTCTCAAACTGTTTTAAATTGTTTACTCATACCAGTCTCATGACTGACGGAGAGTTAATTGTTTTTTTAACCTAAACTCTTAGGTGCCCAAATTTGTACGGTCAATATTTTACAGATCTATCTAAAGGAGCTTGAAGCAGGAGGCCTCAGTGTTAGATGTATAGTATTTTTGTTTCCGCTGTGTTGTGAGTGTGTACTCTGATAAATGCATGTTATAAATTTTAAATTTTGTATTTCAAAAGTTATGATATATTATATTTTGCTCCGCTGCGAAGTGAGACTCTGTGTTGTTATTTCTATTCTTCTTCTACCTTTATCTTCTAAAAAATGATTCGTATTTCTATGATATTTGGGTTGGACGTATGATGTATGTAATCAACTCAGATAGTACGGATTTGCAGGCCATTACAGTTGGTATCAGAGCTTAGGTTGAGCGAATACCTAGGCTTTAGTGGGGGTGTACTCATTAGAGATATGGTCAGTAGTACCCTAGAATGAGTTGATTGTATATACACGAGAACGCATGTTTGTTAATTTATTAAAACAATTGTTTTATAGTGTGTTGGCTAGTTTATTTAGTGGCTTATGAATTCTATTTGGATCGTGGGATGCCACGACATCGATTAGAGTTTATAAACACTTGAACAGAAAATTGGACACGATAATGTTTCAAAAAGGGTAAATGAAATAATTTTACCCAAAACTATATTTTGATATAGAAATGAATAATTTTTTGAGTTTATTATAATATATGGATGAGTTGGTTGTCAATATAATCAAAAAAGATTATAAAATTGAAATGGTTGTCTATAACCAAATATAACTTGTATAGAATGAAATAGACAAATGTGATGAACTGAAATTGGAATAAGAATCATAATTTAGATTTAAAAATCCTGGGTGTTTGGGAAAATATTTTCCTAAGTATATTAAAATAATATAGATTTATTTTTGAGGGTTTTTGAATAAAAATCATTTTTTAATGGATTTTAAAAGTAATAAAGCACTGAACTTACTTCAGTGGCTGGGAAATAATTCTGGTGATGACTACAACATCATCAGTGTTCATTTTCGAGTTTCTTAGCAATGGATTGCTACCTTAGAAAAGTTTTGATGGAAATTTGTTTAAAAGAAAACAAGTTGGTTTTGAGAATTAAAATGTTTTGAATTTGAAATGGTTATATAGGTATATATTTATGTGATTTTAGAAGGATTTGAAATAAAAACCTAGGAATTTGAATTTTGAAATTTAAATTTAACTTAAAAATGTTAAATGTATCGAAATGAATGAATTGATTAAAATCAATTTGAATAAATTTGTGTGCACCTAAATTACATTTGAATACGTTTTGTAAATCATTGTAAATCATTTAGGTTAAATTATTGTAAGCATATATGTATATATATATATATATATATATATATATATATATATGTATAATATGAAATTCGAGAAAAGGTTAATAAGGTTTGAATCATTTTCCTACCTTAGTAATTTCGAGGATGAAATTCTTTCAAGAGGGGAAGAATGTAACGACCCAGATTTTTGATCAATTAATTCTAAATATCTAATATTGTTTTAAATATTGAATTAATAATATAAAATAATTATTATATTGAGTTATCGCTTTATAATCGATATATAATTTTTTTGAATATATGTAATCATCGTAATATGAGAAACTGAAATATTTCAATTCGAAATTTGAACGGAGTCAAATTAATTCAGATAATTAATCAAAGTCCCTTTGAATAGAACCAACGATAATAATATTTTATTATCAAGCAATTAATTGTTTTAAATTTAGTTTATATCGATTTAAATTAATATCTTCTCCATATGATGGAATTAAGATTCAAAACCTATCTAAGTGTGTTCAGAACAGTGGTTTAACCCTAGGAATACCTGTTGTTATGTTCAAATAGGAGTTTGAAATTAGTGGGATAATTTAATTAACTAAATCATATCGGTTAATTCAAAACTAAAATAAATAAATAAATAATTTTTTTCCTTCCTCCCCAAGTTAATACAATTTCTTCTACACTAAGCTAACAAATAAAGGACAACATGAATTCCAATGCACAGGCCTACTACTGTCTCCTTTCATTTTGCGTACTACATATCCCATTTCTTCATTGTTAAGTTTACTTCATCTATAAATTGCAACCCATTTCCTTGTTAATACTTCTGTTGAAAACAAAAACCCAGAGAGCTTCAAAAAAAATGACCGCTACTGTCGTTGCGACCAACAGAAATTGAAGCTTCAATCAGAAAATGGTGCTCCTTTTTTTTCATTTCCACCCCTCTTTAAAAATCGAGACCACTTCAAAAGAAATCAAAAGCTTCAGATAGAAACAAAAAAGGGGAATCCAAATCACGAATTCAATCGCGAACAAAGACCGTGGTATTTCCTAGAGCCGAAACCAAAGGTGGAAATCAATTGGAAGGGGAGCGCAACGTCGAGATCTGAGATTTTGGGGGGTTTTGAAGTTCTGGGCCTCGATTCGAAATAGGGAATAAGAGCCCGCAAGTGGTACACGTTTTTTTGGAGATCGTAGATGGGAGGGTAGCATGGAGATTAGCATCTCGCGTGGAGTTTTGGGGAATCTGAGGTTGAGAGGGTCGCGGGTTACTTGTGTTGACCCAAAGTCGCTTCCTCTATGAAGACTACGAGCGTGAGAACAAGGTGTGCGAGTAGTAAAGGTCTGGACAGGAAGATAAATGGGAGTAATCTGGTAGAATTTGTAGTGTGTGATTTTTCTGAGGAGCTTTGAACTTGAGTTTTGGTTCGATAGTTGAAAGGGGAGGAAGCCTCGAATACGAAGACTTGAAGGTAAAGCCTGGAAATTTAGACTTGTACTGGGATTGATAGATGAGGCAGCGGAATAAAATCTTAGAGAAGTGCCAAAGAGTGCAGTAGGGTGGAAAGATGGTGAAGGAGTTTGATGGTGGGTATAGTGCAGTGTGGTTATTAATTGGGGATCTACTGGTAGAAGATGGAAGGTGATTGAAGATACGCCCCAAACAGGTTACGGCTTTGGCAACCCCTGTATTCAAAACTGGTAATCAGGAATTTAATTTTTGAATTAGCATTAACTAAATTTATTCTAAAATTGAATTTTTATAAATTGTATAACCTATTCGTATTAGATTCGATGAAGTCACGATGTTGAATATTGGATAAGAGGCCGTGTTTGTGCAGTTTATCCAATAAGTAAGGTATACTCATTTTAAATTTAACATGCCCAACACAATATATTAATTAGTTTAAATAAATAATAGTACAAAATGATAAATAAAGATTTAATTTATCATAGGTTCAAGATAAGACGTGTCGAATAAATTCGAAGCCAAAACGATATGGAGTTAGACGTATGTTCAGCAAATGAATCACGATGAGTAAATCTCACTCATTTTTATTTAGAATTATTTTATTTGTTAAAATAATTGTTTGTTCGTGTTTGCATGCACTGATATATTATTGTGGCTATTAATACATATTAGTTATTTACGATTGGTGTTTGTGTTTAATATATATATATATATTGGTGATTGGATAGTTCCTACAGTACCATTAGCGGATGCACACAGTATCATTAGCGGATGACCCTGTACGCTCCATGCTATGATAGTGGATGACCTTCTATACCACGATATCTTGCCTCGAATCAGGATGGGTATTATTTATGTTGGCTAACGTTTGTAGATGCAGGAAAACAGGTTAGAAGATTCCAACTGGATTCCTCAAAATTTAGTATTATTTGTTTTCATATATATATATATATATATTATCATATATGATGTGTTGATTGATAATTGAGTGGTTTGATTGTTTAAATATCACTGGGCCCAAAATGTTGATTACAAAAATATCGTGAAAAGGATATTTCGAGATTTAAAATGGAAAATCTATTTTTCAAAAATAGAATTTGAATTTCGGATGGGCTATAAAAATACTTACTTGTTTTGAATAAATAAAACAAGTATTGAATTTATAAACGATGTTTATAAATTGAATAAGGCAGGAGATTGAAGTAAATTTATAAACGATGTTTATAAATTGAAAAATGCAAGGAATTGAAGTAAATTTATAAACGGTGTTATAAATAAAATGGAATGATTTTCATTGGATAATGCAGGGAATTGAAATGAATTTATAAATGGTGTTTATAAATGAAGTGGAAAATTTATCATTTGGTAGTTTAAATATTTATATTCAAATGTGAATTTAAAAATAGAATTGGGGATATAAACTGAAGTAAGAACAATCCAACGGATTTATAATCAGAGTTCGATTATATCGAATTTTATAAATAAATTTATTTATAAAGGGAATTGGAATTTAATATAGCAAATTGAATATAATTAAATTTATGACAGAATAAATGAACATTCGACGATTATAAATAATCGGAATATTAAGTTGAATTGGGAAATTTGGTTTAATATATATTAAAATATATTAGAAAGGAGTGGAAATTAATTATAAATATAGTTTAAACGTTTATATATATAAATATAACTAAAAAGTACTCACCGTAGTGCGGTAGTTCGTAAACTGGCATTTCGAACTTTAATTGAGTATATAGAACTTAATTTAAGTCGGAATTCTTTGAAACAAAAATCATCAGGACCAATTTGATAATAGATTCCTAATGGAAGAAAAAAATCTGGATTTCGTCTTATTGATTTTGAGTTATGTCAAAATCAAATTTTCAGAAAAAACAACGTCATAACCATTCTAAAACCATAACGGTTTATTTAAATAAATAAAAGGACTTTTACTAAATAAAATCCAAATTCCCATTAAAAATCCAGATTTGAATTATAAAATAAATATGGACTCAAGTGGAGTAAGCGTAGTTGAACTGATTTCTGGAAACAAAATTAGATATTTATTATTTAAGAGAATTAACTAAGTTAAAGGATAATTTGACACTTGAATTTTGAATCAAATTTTGAATCAGGTTGATGGATAAGTAAATTAAACTTGTGAATTTATTTTCGAATTCGAATATGAATCTTGAAGTGAAAATGGAATTTGATTGGTATAAGTAAGTTAAAAATATATGAGCATGTTATATTCGAAATAAAAGTGAAACAGACAAAAGAGTTAATTAGAGAATTAATCAGCGAATTGATATAAAATGACTAGATTAAGTTGGAATAAATTAGGAATGGATGTATATGGGTTAGGCAGGTATGGATTGAAGTGTATGAAGATTGTAATTTGAGTGCCCGACAAAAAGGTACATGTTTAAATTCCATATAAGGTTTTATGCGCTGAATCCGCAAGCCGCTTGGCTTTCTGATTTTCTTTTTGAATGAAAAGGGCCCAGAGAGGCGTTTGGGAGTTGTACCGAGTGAATCGTACAAAGGAGGTCATGGAGAAATTTTCTGGAAATTTAAGGAGTTAGAATATTTTTAAGAAAATTGGATAATTTAGAAAATCAATAATCAATATATATTGAATTCAATAAGTAAACGAATTTAGAATATAATATTATAAACTAAAAGGAAATCAATAATCTGGTAATAGAAAGATAAACTTATATACATTTAAAAATGAATAACTAGTTTTTATGGTGTTGATTATTCAGGAATAATGGTCTTGTCTGTTTTGAAGTTAAGGATGTTTTCAGTCAAGGTCTGAGAGGTAATTTTACCCCAACTTGATTGATTTCATTATTAACCGATAAACAACAAGATTCAGTCTCAAAGATAAATGTTTTGAATAAGATTTAGTTGAATGCGGTATTTTGGGTTGTTGTAACAATGTTTTAAACAACATTCGTTTTAACCCAAGTAAGTGGAATTTTGGAAATATAATAATAAATATTTCCTATGTATAGAATGAATGGTCGTGAAAGAGATAAGTAATTGGAATGTTTTCCAACTATAAATAAAAGATATTTTCTACGTATAGAAAATAAAACGGAGTTGATATATGGAAATGTTTTCCAAATAGTGTAAGTGGCCAAGATGATTATTGAAAATATTTGATAAATAAATATTGATAAGGAAATAAAGAAGTGATTTAATTACTAAAATATTAATTAAGGGGCCCAGTGATTGTCTGATATTTTGAATGGATGTTTGTTTTTCTTCGATGGTTAAATAACTGACTATCAAAGCATTTGCTAATATCATTGTAATATGGAGAGATCGGTTGGACCGAGAAACAATCCGTATTAGCAGTAGAGTTGCGAATCAGATTATATAAAGATAATCGAAGACGGATTAAAGTGCAAAAGATTTTTCTGTTAATCCTAGGTAGAAATTACCAAAGATGGATTAATGGAAATTTTGCCTTCGGTTTCGTTCAATCCCAGAGCGAACATATACGGAGGAGTGTCTGACAGAGTATTTCCAATGATCGCATATGTTGGTTTGTACAGATATATATGGTGGCGTAGAATTTATTCTCTTGGCATAACATCCATAATATATTTGTGCAATCCAATTAATGATTAACAGATTTGACAATGTGGCATTCAAAGTGATTGTGTTGTCAATGAATGATACGTAATCATAGCCTCAGGCCTCAATAACTAGGAAATGACAAAAATTGGGCAGGCAGCATGGCTAAGTGGGTAGCTCCCAATTAGGGTTTATTGTCACCTATCTATAGAAATTCATTTCATTCTTTATTCTATTCGATGTTGTCCCATTCGGGAAAACTGTTGTTGGTCCCAACTATTGGTGATATACAATCGATACACTCAAACGAAATGAGTGGTCTGTCATGTGTGGCCGGGTTACAAGATGTTCTTGTTGAACCCAGTGTATTCTCTCTAGAGATGCACTATCGGAAGGTGGTTCCATTCCTTGTCATAGTTGGAAATTCATCATCCAATAGGTGCCTGTGGTTTTGATTGTATATTATGTATGTGGAGCGTGAGTTGAAAGCGTTCCACTAGATTTTTATTTATTTGATTTAGACACTATTATAATATCAAAAGAGTTTTGATATAAAGATTATCGTTCCTTTCTAAAGGATTTTGAAAGTTAAATCAAGTGTTTTGGATTCTCATAAGGGAAAAAACCCGTTCCGTGTTATACGGCGTGGTCTTATGAGATATCGTTTATTTTATCAAATAGTTATAAATTGTTTACTCATACCAGTCTCATGACTGACGCAAAGTTTATTGTTTTTTTTAACCTAAAATCTTAGGTGCCCAAATTTCTACGGGTAGTCATGTAGTTCAATATTTTACAGATCTATCTAAATGAGCTTGGAGCAGGAGGCTTCAGTGTTAGATGTATAGTATTTTTATTTCCGCTGTGTTGTGAGTGTGTACTCTGATATTTGCATGTTATAAAGTTAAAATTTTGTATTTCAAAAGTTATGATATATTATATTTTGTTCTGCTGCGATGTGAGATTCTGTGTTGTTATTTCTGCTCTTCTTCTATCTTTTTCTTCTAAAAAATGATTCGTATTTTTGTGATATTTAGGTTGGACGTGTGATGTATGTAGTCAACTCAGATAGTATGGATTTGCGGGCCATTACAGTTGGTATCAGAGCTTAGGTTGAGCGAATACCTAGGCTCTAGTGGGGGTGTACTCATTAGAGATCGGGTCAGTAGTATCCTAGAATGAGTTGAGTGTATACATACGAGAACGCATATTTGTTAATTGACTAGAACAATTGTTTTATAGTGTGTTGGCTAGTCTGTTGAGTGGCTTATGAATTCTATTCGGATCGTGGGACGCCACGACACCAATTAGAGTTTATAAACACTTGAATAGAAGATTGGACACGATATTGTTTTAAAAGGGTAATTGAAATAATTTTACCCAAAACTATATTTTTCTACAGAAATGAATAATTTTTTGGATTTATTATAATATATGGATGGGTTGGTTGTTAATATAATCAAATAAGATTATAAAATTGAAATGGTTGGCTATAACCAAATATAACTTGTATATGAATGAAATAGACAAATGTGATGAACTGAAATTGGAATCAAAAACAGAATTAAGATTTAAAAATTCTGTGTGTTTGGAAAAATATTTTCCAAAGTATATTAAAATAATATAGATTTGTTTTTGAGGGTTTTTGAATAAAAATCATTTTTGAATGGATTTTAAAAGTGATAAGGCATTGAACACACTTCAGTGGCTGGAAATAATTCTGGTAATGACTACAGCATCATCAGTGTTCATTTTCGAGTTTCTAAGCGATGGATTGCTACCTTAGAAAAGTTTTGATGGAAATTTGTTTGAAAGAAAGCAAGTTGGTTTTGAGCATTAAAATGTTTTGAATTTGAAATGGTTATATAGGTATATATTTATGTGATTTCAGAAGGATTTGAAATAGAAACCAAGGAATTTGAATTTTGAAATTTAAATTTAACTTAAAAATGTTAAATGTATCGAAGTGCATGAATTGATTAAAATCAATTTGAATAAATTTGAGTGCACCTAAATTAAATGTGAATACGTGTTGTAAATCTTTTAGGTTAAATGATTGTAAGCATATATATATATATATATATATGTGTGTGTGTGTGTGTGTGTGTGTGTGTATGTTTGTGTGTGTGTGTATAATATGAAATTTGAGAAAAAGTTAATAACGTTTGAATCATTTTCCTACATTAGTAATTTTGGGGACGAAATTCTTTTAAGGGGGGAAGAATGTAACGACCTAGATTTTTGATCGATTAATTCTAAATATTTAATATTGTATTAAATATTGAATTAATAATATAAAATAATTTTTATATTGAGTTATCGCTTTATAATCGATATACAATTTTTTCGAATATATATAATCATCGTAATATGAGAATCTGAAATATTTCAATTTGAAATTTAAACGGAGTCAAATTAATTCAGATAATTAATCAAAGTTCTATTTGAATAGAACCGGCGATAATAATAATTTATTATCAAGCAATTAATTGTTTTAAATTTTGTTTATATCGATTTAAATTAATATTTTCTCCATATGATGGAATTAGGATTTAAAACCCGTCTCAGTGTGTTCAAAACAGTGGTTTAACCCTAGGAAGACCGGTTGTTGTGTTTAAATTGGAGTTTGAGATTAGTGGGATAATTTAGTTAATTAAATCATATCGGTTAATTCAAAACTAAAATAAATAAATAAAATTTTCCTTCCTCCCCAAGTTAAAACAATTTCTTCTACACAAAGGTAACAAATAAAGGACAACCTAAATTCCAAAGCACAGGCCTGCTACTTTCTCCTTTCATTTCACGTACTATGTGTCCCATTTCTTCGTTTCTAAGTTTACTTCATCTATAAATCGCAACCGATTTCCTTATTATTACTTCTTTTGAAAACAAAAACCCAAAGAGCTTCAAACAAAAAATGGCCGCTGCTCTCGTTGCAACCAACAGAAATTGAAGCTTCAAATTAGAAAATGGTGCTCCTTTTTTCATTTCCACCCCTCTTTAAAAATCGAGACCACTTCAAAATAAATCAAAAGCTTCATATAGAAATAAAAAAAGGGGAATCCAAATCACGAATTCAATCGCGAATAAAGACAGTGGTATTTCCTAGAGACGAAACCAAAGGTTGAAATCAATTAGAAGGGGAGCGCGATGTCGAGATATGAGATTTTGGGGGTTTTAAAGTTCTGGACCTCGATTTGAAATAGGCAGTAGGAGCTCGCAAGTGGTACGCATTTTTTTTTCTAGAGATCGTAGATGGGAGGGTAGCATGGAGGTTAGCATATCACGTGGAGTTTTGGGGAATCTGAGGTTGAGAGAGTCCCGGGTTACTTGTGTTGGCCCAAAGTCGCTTCCTCTATGAAGCCTACGAGCGTGAGAACAAGATGTGCGAGTAGTAAAGGCCTAGACAAGAATATGAATGGTGGTAATCTGGTAGAATTTGGAGTGCGTGATTTTTCTGAGGAATTTTGAAATTGAATTTTGGTTCGATAGTTGAAAGGGGAGGAAGCCTCGAATACAAAGACTTGAATGTAAAGCCTGGAAATTTAGACTTGTACTGGATTGATAGATTAGGCGGCGGAATAAAATTTTAGAGGAGTGCCAAAGGGTGCAGTAGGGTGGAAAGATAGCGAAGGAGTTTAATGGTGGGCATAGTGCAGCGTGGTTTTTAATTGGGGATTTACTGGTAGAAGATGGATGGTGATTGAAGATGCGTCCCAAACACGTTACGGCTTTGGCATCCCCTGTATTCAAAACTGGTAATCAAGAATTTAACTTTTGAATTAGTGTTAACTAAATTTATTTTAAAATTGAATTCTTATAAATTGTATAACCTATTCGTATTAGATTCGATGGAGTCGCGATGCTGAATATTGGATAAGAGGTTGTGTTTGTGTAGTTTATCCAGTAAGTAAGGTATACTCATTTTAAATTTAACTTGCCCAACACAATATATTACTTAGTTTAAATGAATAACAGTATGAAATGATAAATATAGATTTAATTTATCATAGGTTCAAGATAAGACGATTCGAATAAATTCGAAGCCAAAACGATATGGAATTAGACGTATATTCAACAAATGAATCACGGTGAGTAAATCTCACTCATTTTTATTTAGAATTATTTTATTTGTTAAAATAATTGTTTGTTGGTTGTTTGCATGCACTGAAATACTAATGTGGCTATTAAATATATATTAGTTACTTACAATTTGTGTTTGTGGTTATCATATATATATATATATATATATATATATATATATATATATATTGGTGATTGGATAGTTCCCGTAGTACCATTAGCGGATGCCTGTAGGATCATTAGCGGATGACCCTATACGCTCCAGACTATGATAGTGGATGACCTTCTATACCATGATATCTTGCCTCGAAGCAGGACGGCTATTATTTATGTTGGCTAACATCTGTGGATTCAGGAAAACAGGTTGGAGGAATTGTGCCACAAAGTGGTGGCGTTCGGGGTTGTTTTTAGCGGAGGTGGGGGCCGCGAGTTGGGCGATGCGACGGGCATTGATTGAGGGTGGTCGGAGCTTCGAGGTGGTGGTGCTGGATCGGGTGGCGGTGGTCCTATGGTATTTGCGCAGGTGGATTTTCATTTGGACAATGAGTTTTGTATTCGATGAAGAACAAGATGGGTTTATAACATTAACAAAGGGTTAGGAAATAATTAATGGTTAATTATTTAATTATTATTCAATAATGTAATTAAATTTCAAACGTTTATATCTCTCTCAAATTAAAACAGAAATCGATGATTTTAGAAGCGTTTGAATCGTGAAGATGAGATACAGCATGAAACAGACCAGATTTGAAACGGAGCACTTTGAAAATTCAGACAAGTCGATGTGAGATTTCTTTATATATATATATATATATATATATATATAATTAAAACTAGTCAATTACTATCGTATTTGTAAATTCTTACAATTATGCTATAAATTCAGTTTGTGTTAATCACGATTGGATTTGGTTTTTTTGTTACTGTTATGATTGATCTGTTGATTGGATGGATAATGTTTGTTGAGATAAAATAAGTTAGAAACAAGAATGATATTTTTGGTAAATAATTTTGTGTTAAAACAAAACATCAGTTTTGTTTAGTTAGGTAATTTTTACCAATAGGATTGACGATATAAAATTTGTCATTTTTTATTTAATTAGAATTTACAATATAAATTGTCATCTTTTATTGAATTAGAATGGACAATATTAAATTGTCATTTATTTGAATAACGATGTTCCATGCTATAAATGGCATATTAGAAAATTTGTGTCATTTATTTGAGAAATGTCATATTAGAAAATTTATGTCATTTATTTGAAAAATGTCATATTAGAAAATTTATGTCATTTATTTGGGAAATGTCATATTAGAAAATTTATGTCATTTATTTGAGAAATGTCATATTAGAAAATTTATGTCATTTATTTGAGAAATGTCATATTAGAAAATTTATGTCATTTATTTGAGGAATGTCATATTAGAACATTAATGTGAAAAATGTCATATTAGAATAATAATATCATTATTGTTAAAAACAAAAGCATGTTTAGAAATGTTTTGTTAAAACACAAGCATCATTTTCTTAGAAAAGTTTTGTTAAAACAGAAACATCTTTTATGTTAGAAATGTTATATTAATATAGAAATATCCTTTATGTTATAAATGTCATATTAGAATTAAAAATGTAATTTTGTTTCCATTAAAAAGATCACATTTTTAATGTAATTTTGTTTCCATTAAAAAGATTAGATTTTTATTGTAGTTTTGCTTTCATTTGAGAGACGAGACAATAAAAAATTATAATTATAGTGATAAAATTGTCATGTTAATATAAATTGTCATTTTAGTTATAAATATCATTTTTAGAAGCATGTTATTTTAGAATTAAAAATATCATTTTTAGAATCACTTATGTTAAGAAATTGAATTTGTCATTTATGTTAGACATGTTATATTAGTATAAGATCATCAACTATGTTAGGCATGTTATATTAGTATAGATACATCATTTTTAGTGAGAACTGTTATGCAATATAAAAATGTCATTTTTAGTTAGCATATAAAAAAAGTCATTTTTAGTTAGAATATAAAGGTGTCATTTTTAGTTAGAAATATGTTATGATAATAAAATAACATTTTTTTATTAGAAAGGCCACATTAGAATAAAAATTACATTTTTGTATAAAAGGCTACATTAGAATAAAATTGACATTATAGTTAAAAATGTTAGCATTATAAAATACCATTTTTATGTTGAGTTAGAATTGTCATATAAAAATACCATTTTCATGTTGAATTAGAATTGTCATACAAAAAGATCATTTTTGTTAGGAAATGTTCATTTAGATTAAAGGTAACATTTTTGTGAGGAAATGTTTATTTAAATTAAAGATAACAGTTTTATTAGAAAGGTTTATTTAGATTAAACATGTCATTTTTGTAGAAATGTTTATTAAATCAAACATTTCATTTTTATTAGAATTGTTTACATTAGAAATAAAATAACATTTCTGTATAAAATGCTACATAAAAATAAAACAACATTTTTGTTTTAAAATGTTGCATTAGAAATAAATAGCATTTTTGTTATAAAATGTTAAGTTTGACAAAAATATCATTTTTGTTATAGAATGTTACATTAGTATAAAAACATTATTTTGTTAGCAAATGTTACATTAGAATAAAAACATCATTTTATTGGTATATGTTATGTTAAAACAAAACATGTCATTTTGTTAGTATTTGATGTGTTAGATAAAACATATCATTTTATTAGCATATTGTTTGTTAAATAAAACATGTCATTCTATTAGTATATGTTAAAACAAAACATGTCATTTATTTAGGATCATGTTTTGTAAAATAAAAATGTCACTTAGGTTCATTTCAAATTGTCAGAAATGAAGTATCAATAATGTTCATTTAGAAGTTAATTAATGTTCATTTAGGAATGTCATTTATGTTCATTTCGAATTGTCAGAAATGAAGTATCATTTATGTTCATTTAGAAATTCATTTATGTTCATTTAGGAATGTCATTTATGTTCATTTAGAATTGTCAGAAAATGAAGTTCATTTAATTTCATTTAGAAATGTCATTTACATTCATTTAGAATTGTCAAAGACAAGATTTACATTTTTATATGTCATGAATACATTAGTTTTGTATACATATTAAAATTTACATTTCTATATGTCATTTAGTTTTGAACATATTTGTCAAATAAATTTGTCATTTAGATTTAAACATATTTTGTAAATAAATAGGTCATTTAATTAGAAATGTCATTTAATTAGAAATATCATTTTATTAGAAAATTTATCATTGGTTAAAATATTATTTGTGCTAGATTAAAACATTATCATTATAATGTTATTATGGTAGTGAAATTAAATATAAATATTTATTTCTAATTTAAACAAATGAAAATTTGTTAAACGGAAATTAATTCAAATTGAATTAGAATTGGTTAAATTTATCAACCAATTATTTATTTATATAAATTGTTGTTTGAAAACCCCACACGGGGTGTTGGGATGATATTTGACCTACACTAATCCCAATATTTAGTTATATGTCAATCGATGGATTGACAGTCTGTGATGAGCGTTATTTATTTATTTTAATGCTCACACAGTTATAAATTTCACTCTAGATGTGAATGGATTGTTTAATGATTATTTATCATTACTATTATATACATATGAAATGTATAAAATTCATATAACTGAAAATATAAGGTAATTGATTGACTCGCATTCCGATTCAGAATATCTTTTAAATAAATAATATTTGAAAATAAAGAACATTTTTTATATAAAGAATAGTTTTAAAGTAATGAATATTTTTATAGTGAAATAATTACAATTAAAAAATTATAATTGCACTTTTTGACATGAGGTTAGGTTGCATTTGTGGTGGAAGTCTGCCCAGACCCGACCGGCATATCCAGCAGCCACTAATGTTGAACCTAATGTGAGAGGTCTAAGTGCGCAAATATGAAGCGGGCTATGACACGAGGCTAAGCCCAACTTGTGGGATAAGTCTGCCCGGACCTGACCGACATATCCAACATCCGCAAGCTGTAGGCCTAATGTGAGACGTCTAGCCCATTATAAACCATAAATGGACATGGTAATGAATTGGACTATTTAGCCCATTATAAGTCGAAATGCCATTTTAGCCCGAACGGGTTTATTGATCATTTTGTTCATATTATAATGAATCGAATAAAAAGTAGTAATTTCCAAAATATAATATTTTGAAAACATTATTTTAATAAAGAAATAGAATAAATCTTTAATCAAGATTTAATGGAGTTTTCCAATTAATTAATTAATATTTATTTGGAATTAAATAAATTGGATTTTTGAGTTTGTCGTGAATGGTTTCTTCAATAACACCGTTTGTAATAACCCGGAAATGCGAGCCAGTTTAAACTTTTTATTTTGGCAATTTTAATGAATTTTGCACATTTAAAAATGAATTATTTTAAATAATATCAACCAGAAATCTATTTTGAATAGAATCGAACGTATATATTATATACGTCGTCGTTAGAATATAAATAATTATATATAATTATAAATAGAATTGAAAATGGTGCGGTAGTTCGATAATTCGATTTCAAACATCAATTGAACATACTGGGTGCAAAATAAACCGGATTTTAGTGAAACCAAAAATAATGGGATCTATTTGAGGATATCTTTCCAACAAATCCGAAAAATCAAGATTTCATAGCGGGAATCAAAAGATATGTCCAGTTGAAAATTCTGAATAGTCGCTATGGAATTCGGGCCCTTAAAATGGGAATTTTGCAAACGACCTCGGATTTCGAAGAAACCACTTTTGTTGGATCCGTGATGTCAAATTATTGTTAGATTTCAAATTTAATAATTTTTCGAATCAATATGTGAGCATGGCAAAGGGAAACGCGTTTGACCAGTTTCAGTTGATTTTAATCGACTGGAAAATGGCCATTTTTCAAACGGTCTCAGAATTCGATCAAAATTAGTTTTGTTAGGACCATATCGTCGATACGAAGCTAGAAAATATTTTTTGGGAAATTTTCTAGTTAGTATGTGACCCCAGTAAATTGAAATGTGCGTTCGAATTCAATATATAGAGTTATATGTTGATTTTGACGAAAACTGATCGAAACAGCTGAACTGGCTTACGATACATATCCCATTGTGTTCGGAATGAGGGTAATACGCTAAGGGCGACAGTCGTTGGGTCTCGTTTCGAGGTCAAATAAAAAGTCAACCTTTTGGATAATTTGAATAATTAAATAAATATAATATAATAACCCCACACCCTTTTTTCTCTCTCTCTCTCCCTTTCATTACAGATCGAACCCGTTAGGTCAAATAATAATCCTCCTCCGCCAGCGCAGCGTTGACCGCGACCCCCTCCCTCCCTCTGGCGATCGGCCGACGCTTCCCCCAAGCCCCCTCTTCTCCCCCACCTCGCACGTTTCAGCCCCATCCTCGAAACCCCCCTTTCTTCCAAAAGAACCGCCCCCTCCGATGCAAACCCGCCTTGAAACCCTAACTCTGTAATGACTCGGATTTTGAGCGACTTTGGTTATCGACATAAGCACGATGTCGATAACCAAAACATCGAAAAATCATGGTAATTAGTGAAAGAAATTAGAGGGTGAGGAAAGATAAGATAGAAAATTAGAATAGAAGAAGAAGAAGAACACAACATCAGAGTAACACGAATCTCACAGCGGAACGAATAAATATATTTCATAACATAACTTTGAAATACAAATCTGTACTTGAATATACATATCATTATCATAGTACAGCACTTACAACACAGCGGAAATAACTATAGCTATATGATCCTGAAGCCTCCTGCTCCAGCTCTTCTAGTATATCTGTAAATCCCGACTACTTGACTGCCCGTACAAATTTAGGCACCCAAGAGTTTAGGGAAAACAACAAAGTAAACTCCGGGTCAGTCATGGAACTGGTATGAGTAAAACAGTTTAAAAACAGTTCGAACAAGTAAACGATATCTCATAAGACCATGCCGCATAACGGAACTGGTTTTTCCCTTATGAGGATCCAAAATATCTTTATATCAAAATATTATAATAATGTCTATCAACCACAGTTTATATATAATCATCTAGCAGAAACGCTTCCATCTCACGTTCTACATATATAGTATACAAACAAAACCGCAAGCACGTATTGGGTAATGGATTTCCAACTATGACAAGGTATGGAACCACCTTCCGCTTGTGTACCTCTAGAGAGGAATACACTGGGTTCAACAAGAACATCTTGCAACCCGGCCACACATGACCGACCACTCATTTCGCTTGAGCGTATCGAATGTATATCACCAACAGTTGGGATCAGCAACCGTTTCCCGAATGGGACAGCATCAACAATAGATTTTTAGAAGTAAATGAAACTCTAGATCAGGTGATTATACACCCTACTTCGGTGCGACCGACTTAGACATGCTGCCTGCCCGATTTCTGTCATTTACCGGATGATGAGGCTAGAAGCTACGCTTTATCATCATACCAGATTCACTTTGAATGCCACATCGTCAAATCCATCAAATCACCGATTGACGTCCACAACCATACATTATGTGTTAGCTAAAAGAAGTTTCCTTCTCCGCTTCCACTCTTGGTACGGTTGGAGAAATCAATATATGTGATCGTCTGGAAATACTCTGTCAGACATCCGTCCATACAAGTCATCCAGGAACAGGATGAACCGAAGGCACTATTCTGTAAACAGGATTGCCCTTGCATAACTCCGTCTTCAATTTCCTTTGGCATATATGATTCGCAACGCTTATGCCAATACAGAGTGGTTCTTTGGATAATAATCCAACCGGTCTCTCCATATTAACAACGTTAAAATGGTCAAAACTTCGATAGTCTGTGATTTAACTATCGAAGAAAAACAGGTGTGCTACCAATGATATTATTTCCAAATGGAAATTATATCAATCAAACATCATTCAACATTTTATCTCTTTATTTCATAAATTTACTTATCTCCTGTTTCCCTATATTCAATATTTCCTATTTTCTAAATTTGGAAAATATACGTTATTAACAATGGAAAACATTTCCATTTCGTGTTTTCTTTATTAGAAAACATTTCTGGTTTCTTATTTGGAAAACATTTCCAAAGCTTCTTCATTGGACTTAGACAGATGTTTAAACAAACCATCGCGATGCCAACTCAAACCATTTCCTTTACTGCCGAACCTTAACTATTCCTTAGTTAAAACGAAGCCAATCAAGTTTGGGTAGGACTACCTCTCAGACCTTAACTGAAAAACATTTCTAACTTTGAAATAGGCAAAGTTAACTTTATATTCCTTTTACTAACTTCCTTACTTAACCATCCTTCGAATAGCTATATTCGATTGACTCCTTTTACTTAACTCTATTCGATTTAACTCTAACTCTATTCACTTAACTCCTATCGAATAAACTATATTCGATAGCTCTTTTAATTCTATTTGAATACTATATATTTTATTAACTCCTTCATTCTATTCGAATAAACTATATTCGATTTACTCCTTTTACTTCTACGCTAATCGATTAACTCCTTTTACTTTCTATTCGAATAAACTATATTCGATTTACTCCTTTTACTTCTACGCTAATCGATTAACTCCTTTTACATTCTATTCGAATAAACTATATTCGATTTACTCCTTTGCTTCTACGCTAATCGATTAACTCCTTTGCTTTAACCCTAATCGATTAAACTAACATTGATTAGCTCCTTTTACTTTATCTCTAATCGATAAACTAACATCGATTAATTCTTTTAACTTTATCTCTAATTGATTAACTAACATCGATTAACTCCTTTTACTTTATCTCTAATCGATAAACTAACATCGATTAATTCTTTTAACTTTATCTCTAATCGATTAACTAACATCGATTAACTTCTTTTACTTCATTTCTAATCGATTAACTAACATCGATTAGTTCCTTTTACTTTATTTCTAATCGATTAACTAACATCGATTAGTTCCTTTTACTTTACTTCTCGAAATATTTTCTTATATAAAATCTGTTGATTTTACAAAATCCCTTTTATTTCAATATACATTGAAATAATTCTTTTTACCTCCCAGGGTCTTTATGATATTTACAATATCGAATAACAATGATCAACATCATTCCAACACCCATAATCCATAACAGATTATATAACACATCATATATCACCATATATGAAAACAGTAAAATAAATATTTGAGGAATCCAGTTGGATTCCTCCAACCTGTTTCCCTGCATCACAGATATTAAACAATATAGATAACATCACTTTCAGTTCTATATGATACATTCTGTTAAACAGAATCAATATAGGAATTTAACTAACTGACTAGCAGTTCAATCAAATAGTCAACACACAGTCAATCAGCCAATATCTAACAGTTCTAAAAATACAACATGAAATTATAACTGTTCAGAATTAGTGTGATTTACTCACCTTGGACTATCATCGTTAATAACGATAATTGTCACTTGATTTAGACGGACAATTTATTTTGCAATAAATTGTAACGAGCACTAATCCACTCTCAGTCAGTTCCAGTGTGTAGCCCTCCCCCGTACAATCCCAACGGATCCTGTTTTGTTCGATTCCGTTTTCGTATGTATTAGTTATGATGAACACAAGTATAGATACTCTTATAAAACAAATTAAACTAAATTATAATTGCACTTGGGCCTCACCCCTATATCTCATTCCGGCCCACCTCTCACACAAAAGCCCGCCACCCAAAATCCCTCCCCTTTCCCAACAATTTAAATCCGACGTCAGCACTCTTCAATGCCTCGATGGACATTTCGATTTTCCATTTCTCAGCAAAATCTCCACCGAAAGAAACAGTATCCCTTCTTCCTTCCTACTGAAATAAACACACTCCACTCCCTTGTATCCAAATCCCGAGCCTCACGCAACTTCAATAGGAACCCCACCTCTCTCAACTTACACCGCTAGTTCCCATCAAACCCATCTCCTGTTTTCAACAGTTCTTCATCTTGCAACCCAAACGCCAAGTACAGATCTCGACTTCCACCTTGTTTTTCACACAACATCCGAAAACTTTGTCATGAACACATACTCCACTGTTCTCCGCCCTCACCTCATTTTCCACGCAGCTTTCCTCATTTCCGAAATGTTTAGCTCAACGTTCTTTAGCTCCCCATGCAATTAATACACAGCTCGCGTCCCCCTCAACCAACGTTGAAAAGCCCCTCTCCAAAGTCTCTACTGCTGACGCGCCTCCTCATCTACAGGAGCTTCGCTCCTCTCCCAACCCTGACTTCGAGTTCGAAACCAAAAGGAACCATCGCACCTCTCAATGGTGGTACAAAATTGAAGAAATCCCCTCAGTAAATCGGAATATATGAGTATTAGAAATTTAGAGATTTTATACGAATTTCTCTTGGTTTCTCTTTTGCGTTTTTTTTCCAAAGCACGATTCGGTTTTGAGGAAGCATCCTTGCGGCGGCTTAGGAAACAATTAGAGAACTGGAAAAAAACATTAAGGGTTACGGTAGGAGATATTTTGTAGGGATTTTGTTTTATTTATATGACCTTGGTTTGTCCACCGTTTTGATTTAGGGACACAAATTTTGTACGGCTAGAAAAAGGAAGATGTGGACTCTAGTTTGATCACAGAATTTATTAGGGAATTTTGTTTAAAGTTATAAAGTTTACCATTACGTGATAAAGAATTTCCTTAGTTTACAAACTGTTGTCGACAGAAGTAAACATACCGTTGTAATCAGCTCGGTGCCACGATCCCAAAAATATAATAATACCGGTAGATTGACTCATATTTTGAAACCTCAAAATGTTGATTACAGGGTGCGAAATACTTTAAACAAAAAGTCGCTTATTACATTAATTAAAAATTACAGTAAAATTCTAAAAATTAAATTATCACTATGTCCCAAAAGAACCTTATCTGAATTCACGCCCGATATCTAGTTGTTTTGAAATAACCGTTATGGCCGATAAACAATTCTATAGCGACTATTATGAAATTTGATTTGGACATATCTCAAAATCTATACGACGAAATCCTGATTTTTCTCTTCCACTAGAAAGATATACTCCACCAGCTCCACACGTTTCTTGTTTCACAGAAATCCGGCTCAAAACGAATCCTGTACATTCATTTGAAGTTCGAATCGCCAAATAGCGAACTACCGCACCATTACGGGCTCGATTATAATTATATTATAAACTATACGTTCAATTGTCGATGATTGAATATATTCGTTGTTCAAATTCAATTCCAAGCTGAATTAAATATCACAGATGATCCGGTTCACACCATATCGTCATTTCAGCCAATTCTGATTATTTCAGAATTAAATATATTATTTAATTTATTAATTTAATTAAATATTTACCATTATTTAATTCCACGACCAGTTAATTCACTATACCACCATTGATATAATTAAATAAATTAATCATAATACCTCTGCCAATGCGGGTCATTACAATCTTCCCCACTTAAAATAATTTCGTCCTCGAAATTACTAAAAGGTAGAGGACGACCCTATCGACTGGTTAGAACATATTTGTTCACTCTTTAACTTCAGTTTCAACTGAACCAATTTAATTTCAATTAAATATTAATTAATTCTTATCAACGAAAATTTTCAAAAATCCTGAAAATTTTCTAACGCCTTAACTCTTCGAAAAATTTCGCCAACACCTCCTTTATACTGGTCAATAGGTCAAACTCCAACTCGCCTATCTAGGCCATCTCCATCCCAAAAGAAAATCAAACAGCCAAGCGGCTTGCCAATTCGGCTCATCAAAATCACCAAACTCATATATAATATAAACTGGTACCTTTTTGTTGGGCATATCGTTATATCCCTCACATCTGCTATCAATTCAGCATATACCAATGTCATGCCAATCAACTCCAAATCAGTTTTATCTCCAATACAACCATTCGCTTATATCTAAGCCAAATCCCATTTTAACTCAAGTTCAATTCTTGATTTTCAATTCCTTGACTCCTCAATCCAATACCATTTCGGATTCTAATTTCACAAATCCCATTTATTCGATTTCAATTCAACTTCAGTTACCACTTAACTGACTTTACATTAATTCAAATCTGATTTCACAAATTTATGTTAAATTTGTTTTTAATTTAAACAGTCTTTCCCTGGGAGTCTTTAAGCAGTTTACTCTTTTCAAAAATCACATTTTCCTTTTCGAAATTCAACTGAGCCCATAATTAATATTCCATTAGTTAAATCACTTCTCTATTTCTTTATCAATATTTGTTAACCAAATATTTTCAATAACCATATTGGCCTTTATGTTATTTGGAAAACATCTCCGAATATCACCTTCCTTTATTTTCTAAACTTTAGAAAATATATGCTATTTATAATTGGAAAATATTCCAATTACTTATCTCTTTTCCGATCTCGTTTATTTCTATACTTAGGAAATATTTTTTATTGTATTTCCAAGCTTACACTTATTTGGGTTAAAATGGATGTTGTGTAAAATATCGTTACGACAACCCAAATACTATATTCAACTATCTCTTTTCAACTTTGATCTTCGAGCCTGAAATCTTACTATTTATTTGTTAATAATGAAATCAATCAAGTTGGGGTATAACTACCTCTCAGACCTTGACTGAATAACATTTATAATGTCAAAACAGATATGACTACTTACTCGGATAATCAATACCATACAACTACTGATTCACTTTTAAACACGTATACTTTTCCTCTTTCTATTCTTACTATATTTTATTCCTAGTCTTCCTTTTTTATTATACTATTCTATTTATAATTTCATTTCCTCATCGACTTCTATATATATCGATACGTTGATTTCTAACTATCAAATTATCTTAAAAATATTCTATCTCCTTAAATTCCCGAAAAAATTCGCCATAACCTCCTTTGTACCGGGAGCAACGGGAAAATCCCCAAACTGCCACACAGGCCTTCTCCAATCAAAAAGAAAAAGAAAAGCCAAGCGGCTAGCCGATACGGCGCATAAAATCTCATATATGAATTAAATACATACCTTTTTGTCGAGCATTCTATTTATATACCTTCATACCTTATCCATACCTATCTCATGTATATCCATACATTTCTAATTCATTCCAACTTAATCCAATCGTTTTAACTTATTTCGTTAACTGATTTTCAAATTACTTGGTTTGCCCATTTCACCTTCATATTTGAGTATAACATGTTCAAATATATTTTAACTTGTTTATCAACTAATTGAATTCCTTTTCAATTCTATTTGAATTTCCTATATTCAAATTCCATTTCAATTCTCTTATTCAAATTCTATACTTGAATTTCATTTCAAATCCCTTATTCAAATTTTATATTTGAATTTCGTTTCAATTCTATTTGAATCTTCTATATTCAAATTTCAAATTCAATTCTATTTGTATCTTCTTTATTAAAATTTCATTCGAATTTCTATATTCAAATCCTATGTTTGAATTCCATTTGAATTTCTATATTCAAACTCTATTTCAATTCCATTGAATTTCATATATTTAAACTCCTTTAAATTTCTATATTCAATTTGAATTACAAATATTCAAATTACTTTTCAAATCCTTTACTCAATTTCTATGTCACTTCTCTTATTCAAATTCTATTCGATTTCTCTTATGTCAAATTCTATTAGATTTCTCTTATGTCAAATTCTATTCGATTTCTCTATGTCAAATTCTATTCGATTTCTCTATTCGAATTTCCTCTATTCATTCTTTACATAAGTCTCGATTTCAATTCCTTTTGAAATCGATATTTCTACCTTAGGAAAATAGATTTCCCTTTCCATCTCAAACTTGTATTTTTATTTCTGAGTTATCCAATGACAATTCTTTCCACTTCATTTTATAAACTTCGTTTATAAAAGAACTATTTGTAAACTTCGTTTATAAAGGAACTTCTCGTTTTATTTCTTTTAAAACAAGTTAATATTTCAAATTCTATATTATAAATCCCATTTTGAAATTCAACACAACTTGTCTTTCCCAAAACAAATTCAAAACAGTATCTTTGGTAGTAATTCGTCACTTACAACTCGAAAATGAATACTGATGATGCAGCTGTCATCATCAGAATCTATTTTCCAGCGATCGAAGTGAGTTCAATAATATAAAACCATTTCTAAACATTTCCACTTTGAAATTCATTTCAAAATACAATTCACACTTCTTGTAAAACAATTTAAAATCTCCCAGGATCTTAAATTTTCCTTATTTTTAATCCAAATCCATTTACAAACACTTATCCAATTCTCCAGAGTCTTAACTCCAATTCTGGTTTAAATTTCAGATTTAACTCATCTGATTTCACGTATTTCACTTATATGAATTCTGATTGGTTATTTACATAACCATTTAATTTATAATCTTAATCGATTATAATCACAACCAATATAAATCCTTTATATCAAATATAATTTGGGTAAAATTATTTCGTTTACCCTCTTTTCAAAACATACCATGACGGTTCATCGTATTCGAGTGTTCACAAAATCCCTACCGATACAGTGGATCAAACTGATCGACCAGAATTCACAAACAACTCAACCAATGGATCTCCACAATATAAAACAAATTTTATATCAATAACAAATACGTCCACTCGTATATATACACTCAATCTCAGTCTAGAGTATTACTAACCCTATCTCTACCGAGTCACGCCACAGAGCCAAGTAATTCTTAACTTAAGCTCTGATACCAACTGTAATGACCCGGATTTTGAGCGACTTTGGTTATCGACATAAGCACGATGTCGATATCCAAAACATCGGAAAATCCTGGTAATTAGTGAAAGAAATTAGAGGGTGAGGAAAGATAAGATAGAAAATTAGAATAGAAGAAGAAGAAGAAGAACACAACATCAGAGTAACACGAATCTCACAGCGGAACGAATAAATATATTTCATAACATAACTTCGAAATACAAATCTGTACTTGAATATACATATCATTATCAAAGTACAGCACTTACAACACAGCGGAAATAACTATAGCTATATGATCCTGAAGCCTCCTGCTCCAGCTCTTCCAGTATATCTGTAAATCCCGACTACTTGACTGCCCGTACAAATTTAGGCACCCAAGAGTTTAGGGAAAACAACAAAGTAAACTCCAGGTTAGTCATGGGACTGGTATGAGTAAAACAGTTTAAAAACAGTTCGAACAAGTAAACGATATCTCATAAGACCACGCCGCATAACGGAACGGGTTTTTCCCTTATGAGGATCCAAAATATCTTTATATCAAAAACCCTTTTGATATTATAATAATGTCTATCAACCACAGCATATATATAATCATCTAGCAGAAACGCTTCCATCTCACGTTCTACATATATAGTATACAAACAAAACCGCAAGCACGTATTGGGTAATGGATTTCCAACTATGACAAGGTATGGAACCACCTTCCGCTTGTGTACCTCTAGAGAGGAATACACTGGGTTCAACAAGAACATCTTGCAACCCGGCCACACATGACCGACCACTCATTTCGCTTGAGCGTATCGAATGTATATCACCAACAGTTGGGATCAGCAACCGTTTCCCGAATGGGACAGCATCAACAATAGATTTTTAGAAGTAAATGAAACTCTAGATCAGGTGATTATACACCCTACTTCGGTGCGACCGACTTAGCCATACTGCCTGCTCGATTTCTATCATTTACCGGATGATGAGGCTAGAAGCTACGCTTTATCATCATACCAGATTCACTTTGAATGCCACATCGTCAAATCCATGAAATCACCGATTGACATCCTCAACCATACATTATGTGTTAGCTAAAAGAAGTTTCCTTCTCCGCTTCCACTCTTGGTACGGTTGGAGAAATCAATATATGTGATCGTCTGGAAATACTCTGTCAGACATCCGTCCATACAAGTCATCCAGGAACAGGATGAACCGAAGGCACTATTCTGTAAATAGGATAGCCCTTGCATAACTCCGTCTTCAATTTCCTTTGGCATATATGATTCGCAACGCTTATGCCAATACAGAGTGGTTCTTTGGATAATAATCCAACCGGTCTCTCCATATTAACAACGTTAAAATGGTCAAAACTTCGATAGTCTGTGATTTAACTATCGAAGAAAAACAGGTGTGCAACAAACGATATTATTTCCAAATGGAAATTATATCAATCAAACATCATTCAACATTTTATCTCTTTATTTCATAAATTTACTTATCTCCTGTTTCCCTATATTCAATATTTCCTATTTTCTAAATTTGGAAAATATACGTTATTAACAATGGAAAACATTTCCATTTCGTGTTTTCTTTATTAGAAAACATTTCTGGTTTCTTATTTGGAAAACATTTCCAAAGCTTCTTCATTGGACTTAGACAGATGTTTAAACAAACCATCGTGATGCCAACTCAAACCATTTCCTTTACTGTCGAACCTTAACTATTCCTTAGTTAAAACAAAGCCAATCAAGTTGGGGTAGAACTACCTCTCAGACCTTAACTGAACAACATTTCTAACTTTGAAATAGGCAAAGTTCACTTTATATTCCTTTTACTAACTTCCTAACTTAACCCTCCTTCGAATAGCTATATTCGATTGACTCCTTTTACTTAACTCAATTCGATTTAACTCTAACTCTATTCACTTAACTCCTATCGAATAAACTATATTCGATAGCTCTTTTAATTCTATTTGAATACTATATATTTGATTAACTCCTTCATTCTATTCGAATAAACTATATTCGATTTACTCCTTTTACTTCTACGCTAATCGATTAACTCCTTTTACTTTCTATTCGAATAAACTATATTCGATTTACTCCTTTTACTTCAACGCTAATCGATTAACTCCTTTTACTTTCTATTCGAATAAAATATATTCGATTTACTCCTTTGCTTCTATGCTAATCGATTAACTCCTTTGCTTTAACCCTAATCGATTAAACTAACATTGATTAGCTCCTTTTACTTTATCTCTAATTGATAAACTAACATCGATTAATTCTTTTAACTTTATCTCTAATCGATTAACTAACATCGATTAACTCCTTTTACTTTATCTCTAATCGATAAACTAACATCGATTAATTCTTTTAACTTTATCTCTAATCGATTAACTAACATCGATTAACTTCTTTTACATTATTTCTAATCGATTAACTAACATCGATTAGTTCCTTTTACTTTATTTCTAATCGATTAACTAACATCGACTAGTTCCTTTTACTTTACTTCTCGAAATATTTTCTTTTATAAAATATGTTGATTTTATAAAATCCCTTTTATTTCAATATACATTGAAATAATTCTTTTTACCTCCCAGGGTCTTTATGATATTTACAATATCGAATAACAATGATCAACATCATTCCAACACCCATAATCCATAACAGATTATATAACACATCATATATCACCATATATGAAAACAGTAAAATGATTATTTGAGGAATCCAGTTGGATTCCTCCAACCTGTTTCCCTGCATCACAGATGTTAAACAATATAGATAACATCACTTTCAGTTCTATATGATACATTCTGTTAAACAGAATCAATATAGGAATTTAACTAACTGACTAGCAGTCAAACAGTCAACACACAGTCAATCAGCCAATATCTAACAGTTCTAAAAATACAACATGAAATTATAACTGTTCAGAATTAGTGAGATTTACTCACCTTGGACTATCATCGTTAATAACGATAATTGTCACTTGATTTAGATGGACAATTTATTTTGCAATAAATTGTAACTAGCACTAATCCACTCTCAGTCAGTTCCAGTGTGTAGCCCTCCTCCATACGATCCCAACGGATCATGTTTTGTTCGATTCCGTTTTCGTATGTATTAGTTATGATGAACACAAGTATAGATACTCTTATAAAACAAATTAAACTAAATTATAATTGCACTTGGGCCTCACCCCTATATCTCATTCCGGCCCACCTCTCACACAAAAGCCCGCCACCTAAAATGCCTCTCCTTTCCCAATATTTTTAATCCGACGTCAGCACTCTTCAATGCCTCGATGGCCATTTCGATTTTCCATTTCTCAGCAAAATCTCCACCGAAAGAAACGGTATTCCTTCTTCCTTCCTACTGAAATAAACACGCTCCACTCCCATGTATCCAAATCCCGAGCCTCACGCAACTTCAACAGGAACCCCACCTCTCTCAACTTACACCGCTAGTTCCCTTCAAACCCATCTCCTGTTTTCAACAGTTCTTCATCTTGCAACCAAACGCCAAGTACAGATCTCGACTTCCACCTTGTTTTTCACACAGTATCCAAAAACTTTGTCATGAACACATACTCCACTATTCTCCGCCCTCACCGCATTTTCCATGCAGCTTTCCTCATTTCCGAAATGTTTAGTTCAACGTTCTTTAGCTCCCCATGCAATTAATACACAGCTCGCGCCCCCCTCAACCAACGTTGAAAAGCCCCTCTCCAAAGTCTCTACTACTGACGCGCCTCCTCATCTACAGGAGCTTCGCTCCTCTCCCAACCCTGACTTCGAGTTCGAACCCAAAAGGAACCATCGCACCTCTCAATGGTGGTACCAAATCGAAGAAATCCCCTCAGCAAATCGGAATATATGAGTATTAGAAATTTAGAGATTTTATACGAATTTCTCTTGGTTTCTCTTTTGCATTTTTTTTTCAAAGCACGATTCGGTTTTGAGGAAGCATCCTTGCGGCGGCTTAGGAAACAATTAGAAAACTGGAAAAAAACATTAAGGGTTACGGTAGGAGATATTTTATAGGGATTTTGTTTTATTTATATGACCTTGGTTTGTCCACCATTTTGATTTAGGGACACAAATTTTGTGCGGCTAGAAAAATGAAGATGTGGACTCTAGTTTGATCACAGAATTTATTAGGCTATTTTGTTTTAAGTTAAAAAGTTTACCATTACGTGATAAAGAATTTCCTTAGTTTACAAACTGTTGTCGACAGAAGTAAACATACCGTTGTAATCAGCTCGGTGCCACGATCCCAAAAATATAATAATACCAGTAGATTGACTCATATTTTGAAACCTCAAAATGTTGATTACAGGGTGCGAAATACTTTAAACAAAAAGTCGCTTATTATATTAATTAAAAATTACAGTAAAATTCTAAAAATTAAATTATCACTATGTCCCAAAAGAACCTTATCTGAATTCACGCCCGATATCTAGTTATTTTGAAATAACCGTTATGGCCGATAAACGATTCTATAGCGACTATTATGAAATTTGATTTGGACATATCTCAAAATCTATACGACGAAATCCTGATTTTTCTCTTCCACTAGAAAGATATACTCCACCATCTCCACACGTTTCTTGTTTCACAGAAATCCGGCTTAAAACGAATCCTGTACATTCAGTTGAAGTTCGAATCGCCAAATAGCGAACTGCCGCACCATTACGGGCTCGATTATAATTATACTATAAACTGTACGTTCAATTGTCGATGATTGAATATATTCGTTGTTCAAATTCAATTCCAAGCTGAATTAAATATCACAGATGATCCGGTTCACACCATATCGTCATTTCAGCCAATTCTGATTATTTCAGAATTAAATATATTATTTAATTTATTAATTTAATTAAATATTTACCATTATTTAATTCCACGACCAGTTAATTCACTATACCACTATTGATATGATTAAATAAATTAATCATAATACCTCTGCCAATGTGGGTCATTACAAACTCCGACACACCCGACTGGCGCACCTCCTTTAGACTTTCTCCCTCCTCCCTTTCTCCACTCCGACGCAGCGAGACCCCCCTGGAACCCCTAGCTCGAGCGCCCTCACATTGGGCCCAATGACGGAGAACTGCGCCTCGCCCCTCCACTGTCGAGCGTGCCACCCAAGGAGGCCGCCACCTCAACGCTGTGAGATTTGCTTACTTATTTGTTTACTTTATTCCTTTTCCCTTTTATTTATATAGTTATATGTTAAAATGTGGTTATTAAGGTCTGATTTTTGAAATGAAGATTTGATTTTTTCAAGTTTAAGAACTGGTATTTTTATTCGATAGGAATAATAAAAATATAATTTTTACGTCAAAGGAAGAATAAAAATATGATTTTTATATTAAAGGACTTTTATGATAATAAAGTTGGGATTTTTATAATGTAAGTAGCAAATATAAAAATACCATTTTATATAAGTAGTGTATTAAAAATATAATCTTTTATATTGTAAAGGTATAAAAATATGATTTTTATATAGGCAAGATAGTAAAAATATCATCTTTATATATGTAGCAAAATAAAAATGTGATTTTTATAGTGATGTAATAGAAAAGGCGAAATCTTAATATTTGAAAAGGCGAAATCTTTATATTTGAAAAGGCGAAATCTTTATATTTGAAAAGGTGAAATCTTTATATTTGAAAAGGAGAAATCTTTATATTTGAAAATATGAAATCTTTATATTTGAAAAGGCGAAATCTTTGTATGAAGAATAGGGTGATAAAAATATAATCTTTATTATATGAACAGCGGTGTAAAAATAGAATTTTTATCTATATAGTAGCGGTGTAAAAATAGAATTTTTATCCTTATGGAGTGATTATAAAAATATAATTTTTGTATACATAGCAACAATGTAAAAATGTGATTTTTATATATGTAGTGGCTACGGGCAACGAAAGTGACAAAAAGGCGAGAACAGTGATGATTTCCTACATTAGAAGTGTCGTGAAGTTGGGATAGCTATTGGTGAGAACTTCTCACTCAAAATTTCTTTTTCTAGTTATATATATATACTAGGATGCAGACGGTGCTTAGCAGCACCCGACACCCGTCATCCACAGACCATGGATGGCTTGTTTGCTTAATTGATGTGTTGTGAAATTTGTTTGTGTTGTTGATGTGAAATCGATAATATAAATTAATGTGTTGAAATTAATATTTTATCATTAAAAATCTAATTTTTAATGTGAATGTGAGTAAATAAATATTTATAAACAAATCGGCCAATTTGTTTATATACACTGATTTGACTGTTATGGATTGGGATGATAAATTTTACACATCGCCCAACTGCACAAATAAAAATCTGTGTTTGTTGATTTGAAACCCCACACGGGCGTTGGGATGATATTTGGGTACACTAATCCCCATTATTTCATTGTACGTCGATCGATTGGTCGACAGATTGTGTAAGCGTTGATTATTTATATTTGATGCTTATGCAGTTGTGTGGTGCACCTTGGATGATGGTTGATCGTTTATCATTGCTATTATATACATGTGTTGTATGGAACCCATATAATTGACATCATATGGTGATTGATTGGATTCATTCCAATCAGGAAAATAATGAATATTATAAAAGGAAATTCATGTGTTGAATATAAAAATAGTCATGTGTTGACGATGTGCGTGTGTTGAAACTATCTATGTGTTGAGTGAAATATTTTAATAATAAAATTTACATCTTTATCATATTTAAGATTAGACACTACCTCACGGTGGAGTCTGATTTAAAAATCAAACGATAGATACCATAGTTTTATAAAACATTTTACATAACAAAAATAGTCGTGTATTGACACTACTCACGTGTTGAGATTGGTCGTGTGTTGAAAGAAATATATATTCGTGTGTTGAATAGAATAAATATTCATTTGTTGAATAGAATAACGAATTTATTGAAATATAAAAAGCCGTTTTGATTAGAGTTGTGTTATTTTGACGCGAACAATATTTATATCGATTTTATTCATTTTATAATGAATATTGAAAAGTGATTTCAAAATTTAATATTTTGAAATGAAATTCAATTTAAATTAGATTAAAATTCAAATTGAAATTTTATTGAATCAATTTGAAATGAATTCGAATCGAATAGAAAATGAATTCGATTCGAATTGAATAGAAAGTGAATTTGAATTCAAATTGAATAGAAATGAATTCAAATTGAATTAAATTGAAATTGAATTAAAAACGAATTGAAATCGTTTTGAATGAAATTTAAAACGAACTGAAATAGAATAAAAATTGAAATGAATTCAAATTGAATTGAAATCAAATCGATTTGAAATTGAAGATGAAGTTGAAATTGTTTTTGAAACGAATTTAAAACGATTTATAAAATACGTTTTAAAAGGAAATCGACGTAATATATAATATGTATATATATATTATATATATAATGGCCTGAATAGAATGCGCCGCGCCGCGGCAGTTAGTGAATTTCGACCGTTAACTTCGAATTGACGTTGCGGGAGATCCGACCGTCGGATTCTCCTAAAACCGGAACCGTTGGGTTCATATCGAAAAGAGCTTTCCAATGAATATTAGAAATTTGAAATCTAACGGTTGGATTTGGAATTATGTCCAAATCAAATTTGAAAAAGGTCGGTGTAAGTGCAGTTCGATAGCCGTTGATGGAAATCGACTGTACGGGCATTGATAAAATTATTAAAAATATTTATAATTTGTGTAAAATCATAAGAAATGATTTGGGAAAAATTGGGCTGAAAAATTCCATATTTGAAAAGATAAAAATAGATTTTTATCAAAATGAACTAGTTTTAAACTAGAATTAAAATCAATTTATTTTTTAAATAAATAAATTGAATTTGAAAGTAATTTTAAAAATAATCAATATTCCTAATACGTGAATTGGGCTGGAGTTGAATCGAAATTATCTTCGGAATATTTCGACGTTGGATTTCGTGACTATACAGATATTGTTATGGGAATTTGAAAAATATATTTTATATCGTTATGTCCAGTACGATATTTGTTGGTTTCAGAATTAGATATTGAATATAAGCCGGTATCTTTTCTATTCAGAGCCTTGTATTTAATATCAAAAGTGATTTGGGTTTATCGTGAATCGTGTTTTAGATGACATTGGTTCTTTAACCCAGTTAAAGGCAGGATGTTGATTTTTGAAAAGAGTAAAACTAAGTGGAGTTTTAATAAATCTTTAACTAGATTGAAAAGTGAATTGATAATTTAAATATCAAATCTGAAAGGTGATCGAGAATGGAGTACCACCAGTTTTGCTCCACAGCGATAGTTAAATCTTTAATTAGATTTGAACGTGAAATGGTAATTAATTTTACCGATAACACCGTGGTGTTAGATGTGGAGTATCACCAGTTCTCTCCATGGGATATATATAGGTTGGGATTGGGAAATAAAATAAATAATTACTTCGGTGTGGTTCGCTAATCCCGACTAGTTTGAAATGATATCCCAAGGAAGATTATAGAATAAATTTAGAAGAATTTATCTTGGATAAAATTAATGGGAACATTTCCCTAAGAATGTGATTTTGTGAATAAAAGAATATTATGAATTGGAATGAGGGGTTCGTTGTGTTTGTGTAACATTTGTTTATTATATACGTGGGTTATTCAAAAAGGCCGGGTTTATACCCATTATTGTAACACCCCGTATTTTCTGTAAACATAAGAGTTAAAAATCAAGGTATAATTAATTTTTAGGAGAAGAAATAAGGGAAACGGGTTGGGCCATTGTGTTCGTCTCGGAAAAATACGCGAAATAGAGTCCGAATTTGCGTAAATCGGAGTCCGTACGAAGAAGATATGGACGAACGAAGTTAGGCAGAAAAACCGGAAACAGGCCAGAATACACTGGCGCACTTGTGAAGTGCGCCAGTACAAAAATACACTGGCGCACCTGCCAAGTGCGCCCATACAAATCCAGCACCGAATTCTGGAGTGTTCTAAGGTGACGTGTCTTCTTTTGAGTGGCTGGATGATGTGTATTCGAGCTGTGCGATTCTGATGACTTCTGGACTGATCTGAAGGCTCTAAATCACCCTATCCTCCTATAAATACATCCCTAACCTAAACCTAAGTCTCTTACACAATTCTCTAGCCTCCATTGCTCTCTTCTTCTAAATAAAAACAAAAATAGCGTCGCTACTCTGCTAGAATCAAAACTAGAAGTCAATCAACATCATCCTAAATTCAAATTTGAGATAAAAGCTTCTGCAACAATTCTGTAACAACTAAAGTTCTTTCTTTAATCCAATCAAGGCAAATACAGTGATTCTCCGCTATAAACGTTAATTATAATTTTGATATGCTTTTAAATCTGAGTTTGAGGTTGTATATATATTCTCTTCTGTTAGATCTGTTTTCTATGACTATTCTGTATTCCTTTCTTCTTTTCTGTTTCTATAGCCAGGCTACCACGAGCCTGTGCCCAATCTCATAAAGAGATTAACGTATAAACGCAAAATTTGGGACAATTAATGAATGATGCGAAATTTGACGAGACTGAATTGAACATATGACTTTAGATCTGAGGCATAAAATATATTAACATATGACTTGGGATTGGATGCATGAATTTGACTGTAAACATATAATTTATATATGTTGTATGCATAGTGTATGTTGTAATTTAGATCTGTAACTAATTAGAGAAATGAACATATGATATTTAGATCTGTAATTAATTAGAAAAATGAGCATATGTTGTAAACTAGATTTTGATCTATGCATATTCTGTAATAAAAGAAAAGAGGAACCATTGTATGTTTACATATGATTGGAGACTTTGGACAAAATGCATATAAAAGTCAAGATCTGATTTTTAGAAGATATAATTTAAAGATTTAGATTGTTGGGTATAGTTTGCATAATGATTCATGACTTAAAAAGAAGAAGATATGGAAACTTAGGTGTAAAGATTTACATTAATTAGGATATCTATTACTGTGATTACACCTAAATAGGGATTTTTGGATATATGGCATGCATTGAAATTAATGGTTATATTTGGTATAATTTATATGTGAATCTGCTGTAAAATGCTAGTTTAACAAAAATTGGAACATATGTTATATGGCAAATTATGTCCATATTCTGCGCTTATCCAAACATGGAGTATATGTTGTGAATCATGACAATTATGTAGGCATATGAATTTAGGCCAATTTATGATTAGGCAAGGCATGTAAATAGAACCTTTAGAAATATTAAATTTGCTAAATCTGCTAATTTGCCAAGTTGCCTAAACTTCTAGTTTTGTTATATTGCCTAGACTGCTAATTAGATTGAAGTGCCTAGTCTGTTAAATTTGTCGGTTGAAATGCCTAACCTGTTATATGCCAAAATCTGCTAAGTTGCTAAATCTGTTAAATCTGTTAAGTCATATAAAATCTGTTATCTGCTAAAATCTGTTATCTGCTGGGTTGATATAATCATCCTGTTATTGATATAATCTGAATTGGCATATATATTGGGCGTGCGCATAAACGGATAAATTATTAATTAATTGGCCGTAAAGATAAACGTGACTAACTCGAGGTTAGAATGAGTTTGCGGCGTAATTCTGCCCGGAACCGCCCGGCACATCCAGTGGCCGCAAACAATAGGTTCTAATGTGAGAAGTTAGTCATAACCTGCTTAAGACACGAGGTTAGGTCTGGCATGTGGCAGAAGTCTGCCCGTAACCGCCCGGCCCATCCAGCGGCCACAAGCTAGCAACCTAATGTGAGAGGTCTGGGCATTAATAATTAATTAATGAAAATCTAAGATAAGAATGACGTCTAAAACGTATTGGGGGAAAATAGGGTTAAACCAACTGGATTAATAGGTGTAGTAAACCCGTCCATGAATCTGTAGGCCCAATACAAAGTTAGACAAATCTGAAAAATCTGTACATCTGATCTGTTAGTCTGAAAACTTGTTAACTTAATCTGTGAACTAGTAAATCTGAATTCTGTATGTCTGAACTTGTAAACAAGTTAATCTGAGATCTGTTAGTCTGGGGACACAAGGTTTGGAGGGGAATTACTTGTGTCATCTGTTGTTTGGGACCCATATTAGTCAGTAACCCTTTCTGGTATCAAAACTTTGACCCAAAAGTAGGTAGGGTCCGGGCACGCTTACTGAACTAATTATAAGTGGTTCATTCTGATAATGGCGAGGGGTGTTGATGGTGCGTTCCAACCGGGTCATGTGCGTGCATGGATCTCGGTCTGCCTCTGAGGATGTAAGACGCCGTGACATCTGTAAATAGGTCCGTGCCAATTGGTTGTCACTTTAGGGAGTGATACACCCTACTGTGGGGCCGACACAGGATATTTATGTATTAGGGAGCCGATCGCTTGGGGTAGGGTTTTAGGGTACGCTTAGTTCTGTCTGTTTCTGTTGGTACCGTCTGTTTCTGTTGGGTGGTAACACCTGTCTGTTTTTGTGTGGTACCGTCTGTTCGGGTGGTAAAGTCCCATTACTAGTGTACACCTAATTCTACATTCTGTTTCCGTAGGGATAAATCTGTTTCTGCTTCTGTCTGTTTTTGATCGGGTAGTAAAGGCCCATTATTAGCATTCTGTTTCTGTTAAAGTATTCTGTACCCGTTCCTGCTTCAATTTAGACATTATGGTGACACCTAATTCTGCTATACTAGTATTAGTGCAGAGAAGTGTAAAACAATAGTTTATATCATTCTGTTTTTCTGTTATATCTGCTACACCTGTTACAGTTATCTCACATCCAGTTTTATGTTCATATCATATTATTATTATCTGTTCATATGCTGAAAGTCACTGGACTTGCCAGACTTTTTGTCTGACCTTTGTTGTTTCGCCTCCTTTCTTCCGTTTCCCCCCAGGTTATCCAAGGAGGGAATACTTTAGTTTGATCCGGATTTCTCTTTGCTTGAAGTGCTTAAAGTATGGCTTGGCTCTGTATAGCTTCCATTCCACGGGGATTATGATTTTAAACCATGCATTTTGAAGGCTTTTGTACAAGACTGATATTTTGTACTTGAATTCTGAAATTTGAAAGGATGTAACCATATTAATTTCTGTTTCCGTTGTAATAAAGTTAAAAAATTTCAAGTACTGTTTTATCTGTCTTGTAAGTTTCTGTTTTGTTTACTAAAATGCTCCACCAAAGTTAAGGCATTCCCTTTGTGAGTGACCTTAACGGAGGTGGGGTGTTACACTTGGTATCAGAGCCAGGTTACCAGATTGGGTAAAGTTTTTGAAAACTATTTTCAAAAAGGTTTTGGAAGGAAGTATTTTCAAAAATAAAGCTTATTTTGAAAACATGATCCCCAAGAGCCATATATCTTTCTTTCAGTCCTTTTTGTATTGAACATTTCCTTTTTCGTTCCAGCATGTCTGAAGCATCTGAGATACCAGAGGGTGTTCATGTACCCGGTTGGTTTCGTCAATATCTTGGGGCTAGGACCGCCGCTGCAGGTCCAGCAAATGATCCCCCTCCTCCACCCCCTCCTCGTGCAATTGCTTTCTCAAAGATCTGTAGAGATTTTAGGGCCATGGGTGGGAAGGATTTCAAAGGAACTGAATCATTCGTAGAAGCAAGGAATTGGCTCAAAGAAACTGAGGATCTATTCGTTATCTTCGAGGTAGACGATAGGCAGAAGGTACAGTTGGCAGTATGGCTGCTCAAAGACGAAGCTTCCTACTGGTGGGAAGTCACTAACGCCGAGAGGCCGGTCGAGACATGGATGGATTTCAGAACAAGGTTTGAGACAAAATTCCTCTCGCAAGCTGAACGAAGTTTACAACTGGAAAAGTTCTTATCTCTTAAGCAAGGAAGTATGACGGTCAAGGAATACGTCAACCAGTTCAACCAACTGGCTAGGTTCGGATTGGATTTAGTCAACACTCAGCATAAAAAGGCTCTCCTCTTTGTTAAAGGATTGAACGAGCCACTGCACAGCTTATCCATGACCCACGTACCTATGGGAGCGACTTACGAGAAATTGGTGGATATGGCACTACTGCACGAGGAAGACAAGGGCCCGAAAGAGACAAAGAAGGAAGAACCATCGAATAAGAAAGCGGGGCCCAAAAAGGAAACACAAAGGAAGGATGAGAAGACTGAAGATAAGAAGGGGAAAAAGTGCTTTACTTGGGGAAGCTCGACTCATCTGAACAAGGATTGCAGAAAAAGGAAGGGCGCTTGCTTCAACTGTGGGGAGATGGGACACTTCACTAGGGACTGCCCGAAGAGACGAGGACAAGGAGTGCAGGCGAATAATCTTGAGGCTAGTGGCTAGGATAGAAATAGGAAAATTTCTATAGTAGGTTTAATTTCTTTATCTGATTATGGAGTTAAGACTTTTTCTGATTCTGGTATTTTGATTTTGTAATCGATACTCTACACTTTAATACTAGTATTATTTCTGAATTCCGCCGTAGGCTCAGACCCATAAGGGTTATGGCTCATCTGTTTGAGATTAAGGTTTGAGGGATATCTGTGTTAGGCGTCAAATATGACGCATATATTCTGAGTTTTTGTGGGATATGATTTTATCATGCTTAGCTTCCTAAGAATCATTAGGGAACCTGATCTGTACCAGTAGTCTGTAAATATCTAAATACTTTTGATAGGATTTCCAGTTTTGACATTGTCTAAAGAAGGTAATCCTCTGGGTGTCAATTTGATGTTGGTTTCGGTCTTTGGGGCCGATACTTAGGACCCATGTCTAATGGGAACCAAATTTTCGTTCTATCTGTACTCGCTTCCATCATTCGACTGTATCCTATCGATCGAATCTTCGAACTTTAGGTAGAAACTAATGGGTGTAAACATGTGTTTGAGACATGTTATGTTTGATGGTTGCAAGTGGATGCAAGTGGTTGCTAGTGGTTGCCCGTGGATGCATATACACACACTAGGCACTAGATCGGCTTGAAAACACTCTCATACTGCATATGGATGGGTGAGCATTTTTCAATTCTTGTGGATGCAAAATGATTGATTCAGCACATGGATGTTGCATTTGAGTGAATGATTGTGCACTCATATAGAAATAATATATATCATTAGAATTCTATTGCATACATGTTGGACTCATGGCACTGACATAATTTGCATTAAGGAGGTCAACTGAATCAGTAGACCGCCTGATCTTTGCATTAGATAAGGAACATATACACACACTTTTGCAAATGTTCAAACAACATTAGAAGTTTTCTAAGGACAATGGATGCTTGTGGATGATGGTTGAGTAGATGGGTGATTGGATAGTAGGACACATTCTTCTTAACTTGAAGATTTCGGGGACGAAATCCTCTAAGGAGGGGAGAATGTAACACCCCATATTTTCTGTAAACATAAGAGTTAAAAATCAAGGTATAATTAATTTTTAGGAGAAATAAGGGAAACGGGTTGCGCCATTGTGTTCGTCTCGGAAAAATACGCGAAATAGAGTCCGAATTTGCGTAAATCGAAGTCCGTATGAAGAAGATATGGACGAACGAAGTTAGGCAGAAAAACCGGAAATAGGCCAGAATACACTGGCGCACTTGTGAAGTGCGCCAGTATAAAAATACACTGGAGCACCTGCCAAGTGCGCCCATACAAATCCAGCACCGAATTCTGGAGTGTTCTGAGGTGACGTGTCTTCTTTTGAGTGGCTGGATGATGTGTATTCGAGCTGTGCGATTCTGATGACTTCTGGACTGATCTGAAGGCTCTAAATCACCCTATCCTCCTATTAATACATCCCTAACCTAAACCTATGTCTCTTACACAATTCTCTAGCCTCCATTGCTCTCTTCTTCTAAATAAAAACAAAAATGGCGTCGCTACTCTGCTAGAATCAAAACTAGAAGTCAATCAACATCATCCTAAATTCAAATTTGAGATAAAAGCTTCTGCAACAATTCTGTAACAACTAAAGTTCTTTCTTTAATCCAATCAAGGCAAGTACAGTGATTCTCCGCTATAAACGTTAATTATAATTTTGATATGCTTTTAAATCTGAGTTTGAGGTTGTATATATATTCTCTTCTGTTAGATGTGTTTTCTGTGACTATTCTGTATTCCTTTCTTCTTTTCTGTTTCTATAGCCAGGCTACCACGAGCCTGTGCCCAATCTCATAAAGAGATTAACGTATAAACGCAAAATTTGGGACAATTAATGAATGATGCGAAATTTGACGAGACTGAATTGAACATATGACTTTAGATCTGAGGCATAAAATATATTGACATATGACTTGGGATTGGATGCATGAATTTGACTGTAAACATATAATTTATATATGTTGTATGCATAGTGTATGTTGTAATTTAGATCTGTAACTAATTAGAGAAATGAACATATGATATCTAGATCTGTAATTAATTAGAAAAATGAGCATATGTTGTAAACTAGATTTAGATCTATGCATATTCTGTAATAAAAGAAAAGAGGAACCATTGTATGTTTACATATGATTGGAGACTTTGGACAAAATGCATATAAAAGTCAAGATCTGATTTTTAGAAGATATAATTTAAAGATTTAGATTGTTGGGTATAGTTTGCATAATGATTCATGACTTAAAAAGAAGAAGATATGGAAACTTAGGTGTAAAGATTTACATTAATTAGGATATCTATTATTGTGATTACACCTAAATAGGGATTTTTGGATATATGGCATGCATTGAAATTAATGGTTATATTTGGTATAATTTATATGTGAATCTGCTGTAAAATGCTAGTTTAACAAAAATTGGAACATATGTTATATGGCAAATTATGTCCATATTCTGCGCTTATGCAAACATGGAGTATATGTTGTGAATCATGACAATTATGTAGGCATATGAATTTAGGCCAATTTATGATTAGGCAAGGCATGTAAATAGAACCTTTAGAAATATTAAATTTGCTAAATCTGCTAATTTGCCAAGTTGCCTAAACTTCTAGTTTTGTTATATTGCCTAGACTGCTAATTAGATTGAAGTGCCTAGTCTGTTAAATTTGTCGGTTGAAATGCCTAACCTGTTATATGCCAAAATCTGCTAAGTTGCTAAATCTGTTAAATCTGTTAAGTCATATAAAATCTGTTATCTGCTAAAATCTGTTATCTGCTGGGTTGATATAATCATCCTGTTATTGATATAATCTGAATTGGCATATATATTGGGCGTGCGCATAAACGGATAAATTATTAATTAATTGGTCGTAAAGATAAATGTGACTAACTCGAGGTTAGAATGAGTTTGCGGCGTAATTCTGCCCGGAACCGCCCGGCACATCCAGTGGCCGCAAACATTAGGTTCTAATGTGAGAAGTTAGTCATAACCTGCTTAAGACACGAGGTTAGGTCTGGCATGTGGCAGAAGTCTGCCCGGAACCGCCCAGCCCATCCAGCGGCCACAAGCTAGCAACCTAATGTGAGAGGTCTGGGCATTAATAATTAATTAATGAAAATCTAAGATAAGAATGACGTCTAAAACGTATTGGGGGAAATTAGGGTTAAACCAACTGGATTAATAGGTGTAGTAAACCCGTCCATGAATCTGTAAGCCCAATACAAAGTTAGACAAATCTGAAAAATCTGTACATCTGATCTGTTAGTCTGAAAACTTGTTAACTTAATCTGTGAACTAGTAAATCTGAATTCTGTATGTCTGAACTTGTAAACAAGTTAATCTGAGATCTGTTAGTCTGGGGACACAAGGTTAGGAGGGGAATTACTTGTGTCATCTGTTGTTTGGGACCCATATTAGTCAGTAACCCTTTCTGGTATCAAAACTTTGACCCAACAGTAGGTAGGGTCCGGGCACGCTTACTGAACTAATTATAAGTGGTTCATTCTGATAATGGCGAGGGGTGTTGATGGTGCGTTCCAACCGGGTCATGTGCGTGCATGGATCTCGGTCTGCCTCTGAGGATGTAAGACGCCGTGACATCTGTAAATAGGTCTGTGCCAATTGGTTGTCACTTTAGGGAGTGATACACCCTACTGTGGGGCCGACACAGGATATTTATGTATTAGGGAGCCGATCGCTTGGGGTAGGGTTTTAGGGTACGCTTAGTTCTGTATGTTTCTGTTGGTACCGTCTGTTTCTGTTGGGTGGTAACACCTGTCTGTTTCTGTGTGGTACCGTCTGTTCGGGTGGTAAAGGCCCATTACTAGTGTACACCTAATTCTACATTCTGTTTCCGTAGGGATAAATCTGTTTCTGCTTCTGTCTGTTTCTGACCGGGTAGTAAAGGCCCATTATTAGCATTCTGTTTCTGTTAAAGTATTTTGTACCCGTTCCTGCTTCAATTTAGACATTATGGTGACACCTAATTCTGCTATACTATTATTAGTGCAGAGAAGTGTAAAACAATAGTTTATCTCATTCTGTTTTTCTGTTATATCTGCTACACCTGTTACAGTTATCTCACATCCAGTTTTATGTTCATATCATATTATTATTATCTGTTCATATGCTGAAAGTCACTGGACTTGCCAGACTTTTTGTCTGACCTTTGTTGTTTCGCCTCCTTTCTTCCGTTTCCCCCCCAGGTTATCCAAGGAGGGAATACTTTAGTTTGATCCGGATTTCTCTTTGCTTGAAGTGCTTAAAGTATGGCTTGGCTCTGTATAGCTTCCATTCCATGGGGATTATGATTTTAAACCATGCATTTTGAAGGCTTTTGTACAAGACTGATATTTTGTACTTGAATTCTGAAATTTGAAAGGATGTAACCATATTAATTTCTGTTTCCGTTGTAATAAAGTTAAAAAATTTCAAGTACTGTTTTATCTGTCTTGTAAGTTTCTGTTCTGTTTACTAAAATGCTCCACCAAAGTTAAGGCATTCCCTTTGTGAGTGACCTTAACGGAGGTGGGGTGTTACAATTATGAATAACCGATTCGACGAGATGTCGAAGATGAAGACGGTGGTAGAAGACTGGAAGTCTTCACATCGTTTGAGTGATTACTGATGAGCTTGATTGGGTTGTACACCCAAGATGAGGGAAACAGTTGGTGATCGTCCAGACGTACTTGGAGATGGATGGATATGCGAGGAAAGTGCCTTCGGTTTCGTTCAGACCCAGAACGAACTTGTAAATGGATTGTGTGTCTGACATTGGATTTTATTCTGTGTTGATTGATCCCTATTAAATATACATCTGTTTGGCGGCAGAGAATTTATTCTCTTGCTTAACGCCTTTCTCTGAGACGTACGAGCTCAGAGGTTGTATATAGATGGACATCAGTCGCATGAAGTGAATTTCCAGTGTGGCACGCGTAAGTGGCAATTGATCAAGGCTTCTGTTGAAAAGCAAAGTCTTGTGGTTGATGATCAAAGCACGGCCTGTATGGCGTAGCTTTGTGTATAACGTGAATTCGCGAGCCTCACACCTCGGTATGAGTCAAAAACGGGATAGTGACTGCAGGGAGAGCACGACGTTTCTTTCTAGCTAGGGTGGTGTCGGTGACCTACCAGCCCTGACATTTATATACTTTTCACCTGTGTGGTTGTTGGAATGCGAGGCGCCTCGGATATAGTTCTGTAAGGACCGAGAAACGTGTGTTCAGGAATTGCCAATCCTCAAATGTAAGAGAGGACCAGCCCTGAAGATCCAAGGATCATAGTGGGGTCCTGGGACATTTGCTAGAGTGTCTCGAACGCGGAGAGGAGCTTGCCCCTTGCCTCGACTCATGACGGAATCCAATTTCCAATACGTGTGTTTCGGTTTTATTTGTAGAGCCTAGTATGTCGACATGATAGATGGTACCCATACCGCCTATGATTGATATTTATGATTTGAATTGTTTTGACACTATACACCTATAATAGTATCAAATAATGTGTTTTAAACGTATCAAGCATGCTTTGGCTATTATAAGGTAAAAACTTTATCCTCCGGCTTGCGTTGCATTGTGTGATGGGACCTGGGTCTTATAACAGCCTCATTTTTCTTTATTTAGCATTGTGCTGTTTGTTTTATGCACTGGTATTCTTGGGAGGAAACCCGTTCTGTGTTATATGGCGTGGTCCCTTGATTTACCTAACTTTAAAAACCAATATTAATAACTGTTTTAGTTCTCACACCAGTCACATGACTGACCTGGAGTTTATTGTTTTAACCTAAACTCTGGGTGCCCCTATTTTCCACACGGGCAGCTAGTAGTTTTGGTTTTGAAGATTTATATTCACATGGTCCTGATTTACAGCTAGAAGATGCTCGGAAAGCTCTGTATCCGTGTATTACTTCTAGTTGTGCTTTTGTATATTTTTCCGCTGCTATGTAATTTATTTTAATCTCTGATATTTATCGAATGTAATTTATTCATTTATACTCTGTATATTCTTGTATCTGATGGAATTGTTGTAATAAAAATGAAATGTTCCTCTGTTTGCGTTCTGATTTGCCTTGTCCTCAACGCCATCCGTGCTTTCCTTCACGGGGAAGTTTGGGTCGTGTCAGTTTGGTATATACAGAGCTCGAGAACAAGACACATTAGAACCATACGAAAGAATTCATTAGATAATGGATTAGTAATATCCAATTAGAATGACTCGTTAGAGATAGGATCAGTAGTATCCTAGAACGAGTGTGAAGAGTATATTTTTCAAATGAAAACAATATTGTTTTAAAAATTTAATTCGTTTTAAATGTATTTGAATATTTATTTATTTTGAATATGGACAATCGAGTATATATAGATTTCGCGTATACGCGTCATGAACGTATATTCGAAGTTTTAATATACTGGATAGATATAGAATCACACTCTAGTCGCCCGGAGATAATTCTGGTAATGCGGCCGCATTATCAATATTTATGTTCGTGTTTCGAAGGTGTGATATCTATATATTTCCATTAGACTGGTGTGAGAACCAAAACTAATATAGCTAGAATACATTGTTGTGAACTGGCATCAAAAACATGATTTTTTGTATATATATCAAATTATAAATTTGAAACGTTAATCCACTAATTGATTGATGTTTGCGTTGTTTGTTTATTTGTTTGATAATTTTGAACCATTATGCCTAATTGTATCAAATCTTGAATTGTGTTGAAAATTGGTCGCATTTGCTTGCATATACATGTCTTACATTGAACAGGTCATAGCAAGGATGCTAGAGCAGAGAATAAAATTTGTTTGCCCGACAAATAGGTACATGCTTACTATAATTTACTGTTTTGTTTGGGTGATGATGATTTTATGAGCCGATTGGCTTTTTCTTTTTATTTTTGAGATCAAAAGGCCTGTATGGCAATTTCGGGATTTTCCCGTGGCTCCCGGTGAAGGGGAGGTTATGGCGAAATTATTCGAAAATTCCGGGTGTTAACCAAATTTTTGAAGAATTTGAAAATTCTCAGAAACTGAAAAGTTGGAGAATGGAAGCCAGATCGAACGTAGAGTTGATTAATCAAACCACTTTCGACTTTGTTCCTTTTCGGGGACGAAAAGTTTTAAGTGGGGGAGATTGCAATAACCCGGAAATGCGAGCCAGTTTAAAATTTTTATTTTGGCAATTTTAATGAATTTTGCACATTTAAAAATGAATTATTTTAAATAATATCAACTAGAAATCTATTTTGAATAGAATCGAACGTATATATTATATATGTCGTCGTTAAAATATAAATAATTATATATAATTATAAATAGAATTGAAAATGGCGCGGTAGTTCGATAATTCGATTTCAAACTTCAATTGAACATACCGGGTGCAAAATAAATCGGATTTTAGTGAAACCAAAAATAATGGGATCTATTTGAGGATATCTTTCCAACGAACCCGAAAAATAAAGATTTCATAGCGGGAATCAAAAGATATGTCCAGTTGAAAATTCTGAATAGTCGCTATAGAATTAGGGCCCTTAAAAATGGGAATTTTGCAAACGACCTCGGATTTCGACGAAACCACTTTTGTTAGATCCGTGATGTCAAATTATTATTAGATTTCAAATTTAATAATTTTTCGAATCAATATGTGAGCATGGAAAAGGGAAACGCGTTTGACCAGTTTCAGTTGATTTTAATCGACTGGAAAATGGCCATTTTTCAAACGGTCTCAGAATTCGATGAAATTAGTTTTGTTAGGACCATATCATCGATACGAAGCTAGAAAATATTTTTTGGGAAATTTTCTAGTTAGTATGTGACCCCAGTAAATTGAAATGTGCGTTCGAATTCAATATATAGAGTTATATGTTGATTTTGACGAAAACTGATCAAAACTGCCGAACTGGCTTACGATACATATCCCATTGTGTTCGGAATGGGGGTAATACGCTAAGGGCGACACTCATTGGGTCTCGTTTCGAGGTCAAATAATGAGTCAACCTTTTGGATAATTTGAATAATTAAATAAATATAATATAATAACCCCCACACCCTTTTTTCTCTCTCCTCCCTTTCATTACAGATTGAACCCGTTAGGTCAAATAATAATCCTCCTCCGCCAGCGCAGCGTTGACCGTGACCCCCTCCCTCCTTCTGGCGATCGGCCGATGCCTCCCCCAAGCCCGCTCTTCTCCACCACCTCGCACGTTTCAGCCCCATCCTCGAAACCCCCCTTTCTTCCAAAAGAACCGCCCCCTCCGATGCAAACCCGCCTTGAAACCCTAACTCCGACACACCCGACTGGCACACCCCCTTTAAACTTTCTCCCTCCTCCCTTTCTCCACTCCGACGCAACGAGACCCCCCCGGAACCCCTAGCTCGAGCGCCCTCACATTGGGCCCAATGACGGCGATCTGCGCCTCGCCCCTCCACCGTCGAGCGTGCCACCCAAGGAGGCCGCCACCTCAACGCTGTGAGATTTGCTTACTTATTTGTTTACTTTATTCCTTTTCCCTTATTTATATAGTTATATGTTAAAATGTGGTTATTAAGGTCTGATTTTTCAAAAGAAGATTTGATTTTTATCAAGTTTAAGAACTGATATTTTTATTCGATAGGAATAATAAAAATATAATTTTTACATCAAAGGAAGAATAAAAATATGAATTTTATATTAAAGGACTTTTATGATAATAAAGTTGGGATTTTTATAATGTAAGTAGCAAATATAAAAATACCATTTTATATAAGTAGTGTATTAAAAATATAATCTTTTATATTGTAAAGGTATAAAAATATGATTTTTATATAGGCAAGATAGTAAAAATATCATCTTTATATATGTAGCAAAATAAAAATGTGATTTTTATAGTGATGTAATAGAAAAGGCGAAATCTTAATATTTGAAAAGGCGAAATCTTTATATTTGAAAAGGCGAAATCTTTATATTTGAAAAGGTGAAATCTTTATATTTGAAAAGGAGAAATCTTTATATTTGAAAATATGAAATCTTTATATTTGAAAAGGCGAAATCTTTGTATGAAGAATAGGGTGATAAAAATATAATCTTTATTATATGAACAGCGGTGTAAAAATAGAATTTTTATCTATATAGTAGCGGTGTAAAAATAGAATTTTTATCCTTATGGAGTGATTATAAAAATATAATTTTTGTATACATAGCAACAATGTAAAAATGTGATTTTTATATATGTAGTGGCTACGGGCAACGAAAGTGACAAAAAGGCGAGAACAGTGATGATTTCCTACATTAGAAGTGTCGTGAAGTTGGGATAGCTATTGGTGAGAACTTCTCACTCAAAATTTCTTTTTCTAGTTATATATATATACTAGGATGCAGACGGTGCTTAGCAGCACCCGACACCCGTCATCCACAGACCATGGATGGCTTGTTTGCTTAATTGATGTGTTGTGAAATTTGTTTGTGTTGTTGATGTGAAATCGATAATATAAATTAATGTGTTGAAATTAATATTTTATCATTAAAAATATAATTTTTAACGTGAATGTGAGTAAATAAATATTTATAAACAAATCGGCCGATTTGTTTATATACACTGATTTGACTGTTATGGATTGGGATGATAAATTTTACACATCGCCCAACTGCACAAATAAAAATCTGTGTTTGTTGATTTGAAACCCCACACGGGCGTTGGGATGATATTTGGGTACACTAATCCCCATTATTTCATTGTACGTCGATCGATTGGTCGACAGATTGTGTAAGCGTTGATTATTTATATTTGATGCTTATGCAGTTGTGTGGTGCACCTTGGATGATGGTTGATCGTTTATCATTGCTATTATATACATGTGTTGTATGGAACCCATATAATTGACATCATATGGTGATTGATTGGATTCATTCCAATCAGGAAAATAATGAATATTATAAAAGGAAATTCATGTGTTGAATATAAAAATAGTCATGTGTTGACGATGTGCGTGTGTTGAAACTATCTATGTGTTGAGTGAAATATTTTAATAATAAAATTTACATCTTTATCATATTTAAGATTAGACACTACCTCACGGTGGAGTCTGATTTAAAAATCAAACGATAGATACCATAGTTTTATAAAACATTTTACATAACAAAAATAGTCGTGTATTGACACTACTCACGTGTTGAGATTGGTCGTGTGTTGAAAGAAATATATATTCGTGTGTTGAATAGAATAAATATTCATTTGTTGAATAGAATAACGAATTTATTGAAATATAAAAAGCCGTTTTGATTAGAGTTGCGTTATTTTGACGCGAACAATATTTATATCGATTTTATTCATTTTATAATGAATATTGAAAAGTGATTTCAAAATTTAATATTTTGAAATGAAATTCAATTTAAATTAGATTAAAATTCAAATTGAAATTTTATTGAATCAATTTGAAATGAATTCGAATCGAATAGAAAATGAATTCGATTCGAATTGAATAGAAAGCGAATTTGAATTCAAATTGAATAGAAATGAATTCAAATTGAATTAAATTGAAATTGAATTAAAAACGAATTGAAATCATTTTGAATGAAATTTAAAACGAACTGAAATAGAATAAAAATTGAAATGAATTCGAATTGAATTGAAATCAAATCGATTTGAAATTGAAGATGAAGTTGAAATTGTTTTTGAAACGAATTTAAAACGATTTATAAAATACATTTTAAAAGGAAATCGACGAAATATATATAATATATATATTATATATATAATGGCCTGAATAGAACGCGCCGCGCCGCGGCAGTTCGTGAATTTCGACCGTTAACTTCGAATTGACGTTACGGGAGATCCGACCGTCGGATTCTCCTAAAATCGGAACCGTTGGGTTCGTATCGAAAAGAGATTTCCAATGAATATTAGAAATTTGAAATCTAACGGTTGGATTTGGAATTATGTCCAAATCAAATTTGAAAAAGGTCGCTGTAAGTGCAGTTCGATAGCCGTTGATGGAAATCGACTGTACGGGCCTTGATAAAATTATTAAAAATATTTATAATTTGTGTAAAATCATAAGAAATGATTTGGGAAAAATTGGGCTGAAAAATTCCATATTTGAAAAGATAAAAATAGATTTTTATCAAAATGAACTAGTTTTAAACTAGAATTAAAATCAATTTATTTTTGAAATAAATAAATTGAATTTGAAAGTGATTTTAAAAATAATAAATATTCCCCATACGTGAATTGGGCTGGAGTTGAATCGTAATTATCTTCGGAATATTTCGATGTTGGATTTCGTGACTATACAGATATTGTTATGGGAATTTGAAAAATATATTTTATATCGTTATTTCCAGTACGATATTTGTTGGTTTCAGAATTTGATATTGAATATAAGCCGGTATCTTTTCTATTCAGAGCCTTGTATTTAATATCAAATGTGATTTGGGTTTACGTGAATCGTGTTTTAGATGACATTGGTTCTTTAACCCAGTTAAAGGCAGGATGTTGATTTTTGAAAAGATTAAAACTAAGTGGAGTTTTAATAAATCTTTAACTAGATTGAAAAGTGAATTGATAATTTAAATATCAAATCTGAAAGGTGATCGAGAATGGAGTACCACCAGTTTTGCTCCACAGCGATAGTTAAATCTTTAATTAGATTTGAACGTGAAATGGTAATTAATTTTACCGATAACACCGTGGTGTTAGATGTGGAGTATCACCAGTTTTCTCCATGGGATATATATAGGTTGGGATTGGGAAATAAAATAAATAATTACTTCGGTGTGGTTCGCTAATCCCGACTAGTTTGAAATGATATCCCAAGGAAGATTATAGAATAAATTTAGAAGAATTTATCTTGGATAAAATTAATAGGAACATTTCCCTAAGAATGTGATTTTGTGAATAAAAGAATATTCTGAATTGGAATGAGGGGTTCGTTGTGTTTGTGTAACATTTGTTTATTATATACGTGGGTTATTCAGAAAGGCCGGGTTTATACCCATTCTGAATAACCGATTCGACGAGATGTCGAAGATGAAAACGGTGGTAGAAGACCAGAAGCCTTCACATCGTTTGGGTGATTACTGATGTTCTTGATTGGGTTGTACACCCAAGATGAGGGAAACAGTTGGTGATCGTCCAGACGTACTTGGAGGTGGATGGATATGCGAGTAAAGTGCCTCCGGTTTCGTTCAGACCCAGAATGAACTTGTAAATGGATTGTGTGTCTGACATTGGATTTTATTATGTGTTGATTGATCCCTATTAAATATACATCTGTTTGGCGGCAGAGAATTTATTCTCTTGCTTAACGCCCTTCTTTGAGACATACGAGCTCAAAGGTTGTATATCGATGGACATCAGTCGCATGGAGTGAATTGCCAGTGTGGCACGCGTAAGTGGCAATTGATCAAGGCTTCTGTTGAAAAGCAAAGTCTTGTGGTTGATGATCAAAGCACGGCCTGTATGGCGTAGCTTTGTGTATAACGTGAATTCGCGAGCCTCACACCTCGGTATGAGTCAAAAACGGGATAGTGACTGCAGGGAGAGCACGACGTTTCTTTCTAGCTAGGGTGGTGTCAGTGACCTACCAGCCCTGACATTTATATACTTTTCACCTGTGTGGTTGTTGGAATGCGAGGCGCCTCGGATATAGGTCTATAAGGACCGGGAAACGTGTTGTAACGGCTGAAAATTTCCAACTCCTCGGGAGCCGAAAATTCCGAGACGTTAGTGAAAGAATTTAGAAGGTGAGAAAGAAAAGATAGAACTAATAGAATAGAAGAAGAAGAAGAAGAAGAAGAGCATCAGAATCATCAGAGTAACACGAATCTCACAGCGGAACGAATAACATATAATATATAACATAACTTTGAAACATAACAGTTATATATACAATAACACTTTATCAGAGTACAACACTTACAACACAGCGGAAATAACTATAGCTAACTGATCTTGAAGCCTCCTGCTCCAAGCTCTCCAAGTATATCTGTAAATCCCGACTACTTGACTGCCCGTACAAATTTAGGCACCCAAGAGTTTAGGGAAAACAACAAAATAAACTCCGGGTCAGTCATGGGACTGGTATGAGTAAAATAGTTTAAAACAGGTATAGGATATCTAATAAGACCACGCCGTGAATACGGAATGGGTTTTTCACTTATGAGTATCTGAACAACTTTGACAAGCAATATCATTGTGATATTATAATAATGTCTAAGTACAAATAGGTATCACTCTAGCAGAAACGCTTGCATCTCACGTTCTACATACATAGTATAAAATCATAAACCGCAGGGCGCTTAACGGAGCATGGATTCCAACAGACAAGGTATGGGAGCACCTTCTGATCAGTGTACTCTAGAGGTGATACACTGCAGGTTCAACAAGAACGTCTTGCAACCCGGCCACACATGACCGCTCACTCATTTAGCTTGAGTGTCGCGAATATATTGCCACCACGGTTATAGGCCATCAAACCGTCATCCGAAGATACAGAATCAAAAAGAAGTATAAATATGGATATTCCCTAGATCGGTGACAATACACCCTGCTTGGGAATGACCCAACTAGCCATGCTGCCTAGCCCAACTTTTGTTACTTCCTGGTGTGAGGCTAGAAGCTACGTCTATCTTCAGAACATCTGATCACCATTCACTTTGAATGCCACATCGTCATACCCGCCAAATCACAAATTGACTTATTCAAAAATAACACGGGTATACAGCTAAGAGAAACGAATTCCTCCACCACCAAACGTGAATACGTTTGAACAGATCAACTTACGTGATCCATTGGATATACTCTGTCAGACCTTCTTCCATATATGTTGTCCTGGGACTGGACAAACCGAAGGCACTATTCAGTATATCCATCTTAGTCACTGTTATCTAAGACTTATACAACAGCCCTTGCACTTTACTCCGTCTTCAATTTATCTTTGGCAGATATTGCTCGCAACGCTTATGCCAATATAGAGTGGTTCTTTGGATAATAATCCAACCGGTCTCTCCATATTAACAACGTTAAAATGGTAAAAACTTTGATAGTCTGTGATTTAACTATCAAATGAAAACATGTCGGTGTACAAACAACGATCTTATTTCCAAATGGAACTTCGATCGATCAATCATCATATGTTCATATTTCCTTATTTCATATATTTAGAAAATATATGTTATTAATCATTGGAAACATTTCCATAGCTTATTTTCACATCACTATTATTTCGCAACTATCAGTCCCTAACTGTAACTAGTATGAGGACAATTCTCTAAGTATCAATCCTGAAGGTCGAAACCAACATCAGATCGTCACTTAGAAAACCGTTCAACTTACCCTCTCCAGTTAGTTTCTGAATTTGCTTAACTCTATTTCTTAACTTCTTATCATGAAAACATTTCATTTTCTATGTTTATAAAACATAACTGACTATATTTGGAAAACGTTTCCAAAACTCATTTACGGATTTCCAATGAACGTTGTATAAAACATCGTTACGCTTAATCCATTAATCGCTTATTACTTAACTATATTTCAAATCAACCTTTTCTCTCGAACCACCACTATTCCTTTGTCAATTCTGAAGTCAATCAAGTTGGGGTATAATTACCTCTCAGACCTTAATTGAACAACGTCCTTTACTGTGAAATAGATGAAGCTCGTCACTCACTTTTTCCAATCATCTGTTTACACAAATTCTCGGATTCAGGTTACGAATCTACTTCTTATATGAAAACGTTTGATTATAACTATAACGTTATAATTCCTACTTCTGCAATATCTCATAAATTATAACTTTATCTACTAACTCGAATAATTTAACAGACACCTAATTTCTAAATCAATAACTAAATCTTGATTTAAACCCTGGAAAATAAATAGTACTTTCCCGAATTCGCTATAATCGAATTTGACGTATAACTCTCTTTCGAGTAATCTCTATTTGATTAACTCTTCTTCGAATAACTTATATTCGATTATCTCTCTTCGAATAACTCATATTCGAAATCTCTCTCTTTCGAATAAACAATATTCGATCTCTTTCTTTCGAATATGCTATATTCGAAAATCTCCTTTCGATTTACTAATCGATAACTCCTTTCGATCAAAATAAAATCGATAACTCCTTTAACTCTATTCGAATAACTATATTCGATTTACACCTTCTTTCGAATAACTATATTCGATTAACTCTTCAACTAACTCCTTTGGATTAACTAACTTCGAATAACTCCTTTGGATTAACTAACTTCGAATAACTCCTTTGGATTAACTAACTTCGAATAACTCTTCGACTAGCTCCTTCGGATTTAACTAACTTCGAATAACCCATATTCGATAACTACTCTTCGAATAAATAATATTCGATAACTCTTCTCAAATGAATCACATTTGATTTCTCCACTCGAATAAACTATATTCGATTACTCTTCCCTCGAATACACTATATTCAATAACTCTACTTCGAATAAGTGATATTCGGCAACTCTACTCGATTAACTCTACTTGGATAACTCTAACTGGTCAACTCTAACGGGTCAATTCTAACTGAGTAATTCTAACTGATCAACTCTAACTGGTCAACTCTAACTGGTTAACTCAACGAGTTAACTCAACTGGTTTAACCTAACTGGTTTAACTCAAACTGGTTAACTCAAATGGTTAACTCTAAATGGTTAACTCAAATGGTTTACCCTAACTTGATTTACTTGTCTCGATTTACTGAACTAATCCACTTAGTTTAACTTAGTTAATTCACGTTGATTAACTCTAGCCGGTTCACTTAGTTTAACTCAACTAATTTACTTCGATTAACCACTTAGTTAACTTAACTAATTCACATCGATTAATCCTTTAGTTTAACTTAACTAATTCACATCGATTAATCCTTTAGTTTAACTTAACTAATTCACATCGATTAATCATTTAGTTTAACTTAACCAATTCACTTTGATTCACCGCTTAGTTTAACTTAACTAATTTACTTTGGTTAACCACTTAGTTTAACTTAACTAATTCACTTTGATTAACCACTTAGTTTAACTTAACTAATTCACTTCTTTTAACTCAACCAATTCACTTGGTTAACTCGACCAATTCACTTGGTTAACTCCTATTTATTTAACAAATAAATATCTTCTTTAGTTTAATTCTATTTATTTAATCTCTAAATAAATACCCTTTATAATATTCTATTTATTAAATCTATAAATAAATATCCTTTATATTTGTTCTAACGAATGTAATTCCTTTATATTTTGACTAACAAATATATCCTCTTATATTCGATTAACATATATATTCCCTTATATTGATTTACAAATAAAACTCTTTTATATTTGTTTTACCAACTATATTCCTTAATATTCAAAAATCCTTTTTCTTATATATATATGTAAAATCCCTTGATTTTATATAAATAAACTATTTTCAAAATATACTTTGAAAACCCCTCTCCTACAGTCTGGTATTTCTCATGGTATTTAACATGCCATATAACAACGATAAATATCGTCCCACCACACATAGTCATACAGATTATATACTTCACACTATATATCACACTATAAAAATCACAGTAAAATACTGTTGAGGAATCCAGTTGGATTCCTCCAACCTGTTTCCCTGCACCACAGATGTTAGACAATACAACAACATCGATTTCACTTCACTGTGAAATATTCTGATAGCAGAATCAACATATGACTATTTAACGGTTTATATATATACGTAAATATATATATATAAAATCTCTTCTAACTGACTAGCAGTTCAATGCAACAGTCAACACACAGTTAAACAGTCAAACAGATAATATTTTAACAGTTCTAAGAATACAACGTGAAAATAAAACTGTTTAGAGTTTGTGAGATTTACTCACATGTGCAGTTCATTGTTAAAGAACGATAAACTGTGGTTTGATTTGAATCAAACAGTTTATTTTGCCGTAAATCGTAACTGTCTCCGATCCACTCCCGGTCAGTCTCATTGTGTAGTGCCCGTCCATACGATCCCAACGCAACTTACGGTTCGTCAATCTGATATCGTATGGCCGAGATACGATAAAACAAAGTTAAATACACAATTTGATTTTAAATAAAACTTTAACTAAAGGTTATCAGGCCTTAACCTTTATCAGGCCCACACCACTTCAACAAATACCCAGACCCGACATTCCTTTCTTCCCAAATCAGTTTGGCCGTGACCTCCTGAAGCAACCTCCACCATTTTATCAACTTCCACCACCTCGTTCTTGCTCCACCATCCATCGAACCCCACGAGAACCCCACCATTCTCATTCCCGTTCGAATCTCCACCAACCCATCTCCTTGTTTTCGAGTTCGACCTCCCTTTTTCAGGTGCGACTGGCACCGTCGCCCTTCACTGTTTGACCGTCGGACCTAGTTTCGCCACCACCAACCCTTGCGGATTTCCACCGTGAACCTAGATGCGAACTCCACTCGAGCTCAAACCCTACGAATCCGAAGTAATTGCGAACCCTAGGTGGCGCTGGAAATTTCCAGCGAGCGAACAAGCGATCGAACCCTTCCGAAAGCACACGAGAATGGAGCTCCTTCCTCCAGGATCACAAATATACATAGTATATAATTTATTTATTTTTGTTTGAGTTTGTGTGAATTTTCTTTGTGGGAATTTCTTGCTGTGTTCGTATATATAGACTGTGAATGGGTAGGTGATGTTTGTGGTTGAGATACACTGCTGCGTGGTCTTCTATCGTCCAGGAAAAATATTGGATATTTTATTTTATTGTTTATTTATTTTATTTTCTCGATTTAATACTCGTCTGCGGTCCTTAAAAATCCCTGCGACCACATACGACGCCTAAAAATCATGAAAACTGACACGCTGATAGAATTTGACATTACGGTCCCAACAAAACTGGTTTCGTCAAATTCCGACTCCGTCTGCTCATACAGCGTATTTTTAACCGTCGAAATACTGACTGTTTTACACTCTAAAAATTCGTACGGCCACACAGTGACTCTAAAAATCACGAAACTGGAAATCTAACAACTATTTGATATTGCGGATCCAACAAAACTGGTTTCGTCGAATTCTGACTTCGTTTGCAAAAGTGGCTATTTTTAACGCTCTAAATAGTCTATTTAAATATATAAATATATTTAAATATTATTAAATTAAATATTAATAAATTAATATTATCGTATATATCCATATATGATGTCGTCCGGCTCCAGAATATCACCTCAGATTTTATGACTTGATTTCCAGACTCCAGATTATCCCGATATTCAGTTCGTATCGAAAAATTGATTTATAACGTATATAAAGCGTCGCAAATTATAAAGGAATTCTACAGCGACTTTTCTGAAATTTGATTTGGACGTACATCAAAATCTACACGACGAAATCTCAATTTTTCTCTTCCACTAGAAAGATATACTCCACCAGCTCCACACGTTTCTTGTTTCACAGAAATCCGGCTTAAAACGAATCCTGTACATCCAGTTGAAGTTCGAATCGCCAAATAGCGAACTGCCGCGCCATTTCGAGCTCGATTATAATTATATTATAAATTATACGTTCAACTATCGTTTATTTAATATATTCGTTTATTTAAATAATTAAATAACTTAATTATTATACCTTTCAAAAACGCGCCATTACACGTGTGTTCAGGAATTGCCAATCCTCAAAAGTAAGAGAGGACCGACCCTGAAGATCCAAGGATCATAGTGGGGTCCTGGGACATTTGCTAGAGTGTCTCGAACGCGGAGGGGAGCTTGGCCCTTGCCTCGGCTCATGGCGGAATCCAATTTCCAATACGTGTGTTTCAGTTTTATTTGTAGAGCCTAGTATGGCGACATGATAGATGGTACCCATGCCGCCTATGATTGATATTTATGATTTGAATTGTTTTGACACTATACACCTATAATAGTATCAAATAATGTGTTTTAAACGTATCAAGCATGCTTTGGCTGTTATAAGGTGAAAACCCTATCCTTCGGCTTGCGTTGCATTGTGTGATGGGACCTGGGTCTTATAACAGCCTCATTTTTCTTTATTTAGCATTGCGCTGTTTGTTTTATGCACTGGTATTCTTGGGAGGAAACCCGTTCCGTGTTATACGGCGTGGTCCCTTGATTTACCTAACTTTAAAAACCAATATTAATAACTGTTTTAGTTTTCACACCAGTCACATGACTGACCTGGAGTTTATTGTTTTAACCTAAACTCTGGGTGCCCCTATTTTCAACACGGGCAGCTAGTAGTTTTGGTTTTGCAGATTTATATTCACAGGGTCCTGATTTACAGCTGGAACGATGCTCGGAAAGTTCTGTATCTATGTATTACTTCTAGTTGTGCTTTTGTATATTTTTCCGCTGCTATGTAATTTATTGTAATCTCTGATATTTATCGAATGTAATTTATTCATTTACACTCTGTATATTCTTGTATCTGATGGAATTGTTGTAATAACAATGAAATGTTCTTCTGTCTGCGTTCCGATGTGTGTTGTTCTCAAAGTATCCGCGCTTTCCTTCACGGGGAAGTTACGGGTTCTTACACCGTTCTTAAACCCAGTTGAGAAAAGAATAAATCTTTAATTATGATTATTAGGGTTTCCAATTATATTTAGTAATTAGAATAAAATGAAATGTGAATTGGGTTTATTGTGAGCTGTGTTTTAGACGACATCTGTTCTTTAAGCTAATTGGCAGTGGAAATGTAATTTGGAATTTATAAATCTTTTATTTAGATTTAATGGAAATTTTCCAAACTAATGTTTTCCAATTTAATATACTGAATTAGAATTGAATGGAATTCGATTTAATAATAATCGAGATAATCTTCTGTAAAAGAAGACTGATACTATATATGGAATTTAAGAGGCTTTTCCATTATTCCATTCATATTATTGGTCTGATATAGAAATTTATATCAATCATATATTGATTTGATTTCGGTGAAAATTCCATATTTAATGGAAGACAGTTTTGGGTTTACCATGAATTGTGTTTTAAATAACATTAGTTCTTTAACCCAGTTAAAGATAAGATTAATTTCTTAAAATTTAAATAATGATTTTTGATATTCAAAACCAAATTGGAGTTTTAATAAATCTTTAAAAGAAAGATTTAAGAATAAAATTTAAAGGATTTATCTTTGTTAGAATAATGTGAATATTTTATTTAAAGAATATTCTGAATTGGAATAAGGCTTTGTATGTGTTTTTATAGCACTTGATTTTTTATTATAAAATATGCAAGTTATTCCGAAAGATCGGGTTTAACCCATTCCGAATAATTAATACGACGATTAAGAGTTGAAGATGAAGATGGTAGTTGAAGAATGGTGATCTTCACATTGAATGGATGACTACTGATGCCCTGGACTGATTCTATCCCAGGAAAGGGTTAAAAGTGGTAGTTTGTCCGGACGTACTTGTTGATTGTCCGGATATGCGAGCACCTCACTTCCATATTGGATATATGGGATGAGGAATAAGGTGTCTCCGGTTTCGTTTAGACCTAGAACGGACTTGTAAATGGATGTGTGTCTAACATTGAATTTCATTCCATGTAAATTAAATTGATTTCTATTTAATATATATCTGTGGTGGCGGAGAATTTATTCTCTTTCTTAATACCCTTCTCTGAGATGTACGAGCTCAGAGATTATATATTGGTAGTTATCAATCGCATGGCGTGGATTGTTAATGTGGCACGCCAAGATGCAAATGATCAAGGATTTTGTTGAAAAGCAGAGCCTTGTGGTTGATGATCTCAAAGCATAGCCTATTCCGGCATAGCTTTGTGTATAGCGTGACCTCGCGAGCCTCACACCCCAATAAGAGTCAAAAACGGAGCGAGGGAACGCAGGGAGTGCACACGTTTCTTTCTAGCTAGAAGTGGTATCTCTTGTATATGACGTAGTTGTATACACAATTATATGATTTTTCTTTGATGATAACAAACAAATAAATATTATTTTAAATGTGTTTGTTGCTGTACTGTTTCATATCTACATCACAGACAGGAATATAATATTTAAATAAAATACAATTGTATAGAAATTTAAATAATCACACAGTATTTTATTTAAATATAATATTTTACTTCAACATTCAAATGGTACAAATTATATGACTCCACTATTTGTACACATTCACAGATATTACACATGATATTGTACTTGTATATAAACTGAATACAATAAACAATTTTTGTTTGAACACAAGTTTAAACACAATAAAATAATATTTTATTTCAAGCAAATTTGTTTATTACAAATATCAGTACAGTATTCTTTTTCATTCACACCTCCTACAACACTCATTCGATTATACATTTTCAATTATTCACAAACTCAAATACAGACACTTTCACTGTTACACACACTGTTCTTGTTTTCTGCCTTCTGTCTTCTTGTCTTCTGTCTTCACAGCAGTCAGTCCAGTCAACACCTGTTTACCTGTCACAATGGAACACACACAAAGTACACTGCAACAGAAATAATATTCTAAATTCTAGCAAATATAATTATTTTATTTTGAAAATTTTATTTGCCTCAGTGTAACGACCCAGAATTTTAGGGCCAATTTAAAATTTTTATTTTGGCAATTTTAATGGATTTTAATGTTTAAAATAAACTATTTTAAATAAGAACGACTAAAAATTTATTTTTAAACGAATAAATTCAATTTAATTATAGAAGGAGTTTAAAATAGCGCTGTAGTTTGAAAATTTGAATTTGAACTTTGACTGAATGTACAGGATTCAAAATAAATCAGAATTGAACGAAACCAGAAATATTTAAATCTGTTTAATCATATCTTTCCAATGAATCTGAAAAGCTGAAATTTCGTTATAAAAATCAAAAGTTATGGCCAATTCATTTTTTAGGAAGGTCGTTGTAGAATTTATATATATATTATATAGGGCCCGAAAGGCTACTTTTCACATATGAAGAAATTTCGACTCGAAACCACTTCCATTGAGTTCGGAATGACGTTCCTGCGTTGAAAAACAGTAAACACTTATATATTTTGAGTTTCAGAATATATTTGTTTTAAAAACGTATTTTTAATATTAAATATATTAGCCTTAAAAATAGTCATTTTTCAAACGACCTCGGTTTTCGACGAAACCACTTTTGTTGGAACCGGAATGTCGAATTATTGCTAAGTTTAATTTTCCATAATTTTCCGAATTAATATGTGAGCATGACAAACGAAAACGTGTTTTGTCAATTTTAGTTAAATTTAATCGACTTAAAAATAGCCATTTTTCAAACGGTCTAAGAATTCGACGAAATTAGTTTTGTTAGGAACGTATCGTCAAAACTAAGCCAAATATAATTTTCTGTAATTTTTAGAGTCCGTATGTAGCCCCGGTGAATTTATTTGTACGGTTAAATTAAATAATAAATGTTTTTATTTTAAATTAAAGAAAAGGTGGCTGAAACGTTCATTTGGGCTTACGGGACATAGCCCATTGGGTTCAGAATAGGGGTAATTGGGTAGGAATGACAGTTATTGGGCTGAAAACAGACAAAGTGGTTAAACGGACCTAATTTGGATTTAATTAAATATATAACTAAATAATAAATACCCTAATCGAAAGAAACCCTAAACCTAATCTAATTGTTCAGCCGTCGTTCACTTTCATGGATGGTCCAAATCCTCTGAAATACAAACCACAAATTCTCCCAATCTATTTCGAGTTTTAATCCAAATAAAAAACGAAATCGAATACCAAAGAGAGCTCTATAATATGTACGGTGATGATAGGGTTTTACGACCGGTGGTGGCCAGAATTGATGTCCAAAGACACGGCGTTTGGGGTCGGATTTCGGGGTACAGGGGCCGCCGAGCCTGATGCAGTTCAGAGGGGAGGAAGGTGGCGCGTAGACGGTCGGAGGGGGGATGCTCCGATGGGGTTCCGATTGTCCAGTGGGTAGGCGCGACGGGGAGGAATGATTTTAGCGTGATGGGTTCTTCTACCAGAAAGGAACAAGAGGAGGAAGATAGAACGTGAGGATAAAAACCTTAATTATATTATTTAATTTATTAATTATCTAATTAATATAATTAACGTTTAAACTATCATAACTTTTGCAAACCATATCAGAATCACATGAAACAAATTTGAGGAGAATTGAGGAACTACACGGTGGAACTGACTAGAGCGTAAATAGAGGACATTGGAAATTGAGGAGAATTCGAATTTGAACTGTTCTGAATTACAAAGCTTGGTGACATTTCTGAATTTATTTAATTAATTAATTATTTTAATTATTTTTATTGTTGTTAAACAATTGCTTGTGTGTAATTAAATAATTCTGTGATGTGATGTATGTGGAGTGATTTATGTGTTTTGTTTGGATTGTATAAACGCCAATTTGGTTGTTGAAGTTTTAGATCTGTATAAGTTGATATAGAAATGCCAAGTAATATTGAAATAGCATTTTGTTCGTTGTGTTGGAATAGATTGTCAATTCGATATAAAAATACTATATTGTGCTCATATTTTTTTTTAGAAATAAAAAGAAACAATTGTTGTCATCATTTCTTTTTATAAATAAAAAGAAGCATTTTTATGTCGCATTTCTTTTATCACTAAAAAGAATATTTATGTTGCATGTCTTTTTAGAATTAAAAAGGGAAACATTCTTGTTTACATTTCTTTTTAGGACAAGAAAAGAAGTCATTTTGTTATCATTTCTTTTTATGAATAAAAAGAATCACTTGTTATTATATTTTTCTTTTCTAGATAAAACGAACCATTTTGTTATGAAAGGTTACATTAAAATAAAAACATCATTTTGGGGTGAAAGGTAATATTAGATAAAAATATCTTTTTACATAAAAATATCTTTTCGACATAAAAATATTCATTTTTATATTATGTTGAACTAGAACCGTCAACTTAGAAATACTCATTTTTATATTATGTTGAACTAGAACCATCAACATAAAAAATACTCATTTTTATATTATGTTGAACTAGAACCGTCAACATAAAAATACTCATTTTTATATTATGTTGAACTAGAACCATCAACATAAAAATACTCATTTTTATATTATGTTGAACTAGAACCGTCAACATAAAAATACTCATTTTTATATTATGTTGAACTAGGACCGTCAACATAAAAATATTCATTTTTATATTATGTTGAACTAGAACCGTCAGCATAAAAATACTCATTTTTATACTATGTTGAACTAGAATAAAAAAGTACATTTTTAGTTGTCATATTAGAATAAAACACCGTTTTGTTAGCAAATGTAAAATCAAAATAAAGACAACGTTTCACTAGAAATGTTATATTAGACTAATTTTGTCACTTTGATTAAATTTAGTGCAAACATATAAATTTTGTCACTTTGGTTAAATTTAGAATTGACATGTAAATTTGTCGCTTTTGTCAAATTAAGAATAAACATATAAAATATCACTTTTGGTTAAATTAGAAACATTGAACTAGTTATGCAAACAAGATATTCTTTTTTGTTTGTCATTAGAAAGAAATAGCATTTTTGTTATAAATATACATTTATGTTAGAAATATACGTTTATGTTAGGAATATACATTTATGTTAGAATTCAAGAATGTCATTTATGATTAGAATTCAAGAATGTCATTTATGTTAGAATTAAAAAGAACACTTATGAATAAACATTTATGTTAGAATTCAAAATATGTTATACTGCCATTAACAAGTTTTCCTGACTTGTTTATGTTGATTGGGGATGTTAATTTTTAAACATCGCCCAAGTGCACATATAATTTATTTAATTATTTGTTATGTGTTATGTGTTGGTTGAAAACCCCACACGGGTCTTGGGATGATATTCATACATCTCCCTTGTGATTCATTATAAGCGTTATTTATTAGACGCTTATACAAGATATGGTGCACTTTGGATGTTGTGGATGGTTTTAATAATATGTATCATTAGTATAGTATTCTTGCAATGTGAAATCCATATAATTAAATTATATGGTAATTGTTTTGGTCTCATTCCAATTTTGAATTAAAAGAATGTTTTAATATAATATACAGTTAAAGAAATCAAATAGTGGCATTGATGTTTTTTAAATTTTTTGTTAAAAAAGTTACAATGAAAAGGGTTGAGTTAAAATACGAAATGGGCCATGACACGAGGTTAAGCCCAACTTATGGGATAAGTATGCCCGGAACCAACCGGCATATCCAGCATCCATAAGTCGTAGCCTTAATGTGGGAGGTCTGGCTCAGTATAACATATAGATGAACAAAATATGAAAAGCCGAATCAAATAGAAACGTCGTTTTAACCCGAGTGTGTTTATCCATTTATTTTATTCATTTTAAAATGAATATTAAAAAGAATTGATTTATAAATTTAATAATTTGGGAATATTAATATTTTAATATGATAAGAAAACAGAATATTCAATTTTAACTTTAAATTGAAAATGAAGTTAAAACCATTTTAATACGAATTTATAAATATTTTATAAAGTACGTTTCAAATGGAAATCAACGATAATATATACATATATATATATATATTTAATGGTCTGAATAGAACGCGCCGCGCAACGATCGTTCGCGAATTTCGACCATCAACTTTAAATGGACGTAAAGGGAGATCCGTCCGTCGGATTCTCCTAAAACCGGAACCGTTGGGTTCGTATCAAAAAGAGCTTTTCAATGAATATAAGAGTTTTAAAATCTAACGGTTGGATATGGAATTATGCCCAAATCAAATTTAGAAAAGGTCGCTATGGATGCAGTTTGGTGGCCGTTATTGGAAACCGACTGTACGAGCGAAAATAAAATTATTAAAAATACGGAAATATTATGTAAAATCATAATAAATGCTTTAAAAGGAATTTAGATGAAAATTTCCAATAGTGAAGAGATAAAAATATATTTTATCGATATGAACTAGTTATTATCTAGAACAAATCTTATAAGTAAGATTTAATAAAGTTTTCCAATAAGTTAATATTTACTTGGAATTAAATAGAATAAAGTGAATTTTTGGGTTGTCGTGAATGGTGTCTTAAATAACACTGTTCTTAACCCCAGTTGAGCAAAGAATAAATCTTCTAATTAAGATTTTTAGAGTTTCAATCTTGGAATAAAATGAAATGTAAATTGGATTTATCGTGAACAGTGTTTTAAACGACACTTGTTCTTTAACCCAGTTTACAGTGAAATATAATTTGGGATTTATGAATCTTTTGTTTAGATTTAAAATGGAATATTTTCCAAGAGTAAAGTTTTCCAATTTAATATATTAAATTGGGATTAAATGGAATTTGATTTAATAATATTCTAGATGAGCTTCTGTAAAAGAAGGTCGTTAATATATATAGAATTTAAAAGGCTTTGCCGTTATTCCATTTATATTAATAGCCCGATACAGAAATTCATATCGATTATACATTGGTCTGATTTCTATGAAAATCCCCTATTTAATGGAGGTGAATTTGAGTTTATCGTGAACAATGTTTTAAATGACATTAGTTCTTTAACTCAAATAAGGATAAGATTAATTTCTTAAATTTAAATAATCATCGAATAATGGATTTTGATATTTAAAACCAAATTGTGTTTTAATTAAATCTTTAAAGGAAAGATTTAAGGATAAATTTAAAGAATCTATCTTTGATAAGATAATATGAATAATTCATTAGAAGAATAATTCTGAATTGGAATGAGGCGTTGGATGTGTTTTTATAATAATTGATTTTTAATTATAAAAAAAATATGTGAGTTATTCGGAAAGACCGGGTTTAACCCATTCCGAATAATTACTACGACGATGAAGAGTTGAAGATGAAGACGGTGGTTGAAGACCGACGATCTTCACATCGAATGGGTGTGTTGCTACAGAGACCCCTGATGGGAGTAGCTACCTTGAAGGGGCTTCAATGGTGGCCGTTCGGACTACAGTTGATTGTTCGGATTTGGTTTTCGCTCAGACCCAGAGCATAAGCTAGTAAACGGATGCGTGTCTGACATTGGATTTCATTCCATGTGAATTAAATCGATTTATGTTAGTGTATGTTTGTTTGATGGTGGAGGATTTATTCTCTACTTAACACCCTGGTATATATTAATAGTGATTGATCGCATGGCGTGAATTGTCAATGTGGCACACCAAGATCTAATTGATCAAGGCTTTTGTTGAAAAGCAGGGCCTTGTGGGATGATCAAAGTATAGCCTATCATGGCAAAGCTTTGTGTATATCGTGACTTCGCGAGCCTCACACCCCGGTATGAGTCAAAAACGGGATTAGGACTGCAGGGAGTGCACACGTTTCTTTCTAGCTAGGAGTGGTGTCGGTGCTTAATTTGGTTAACATTTCACTTATGTGGATGATGGATTTTGAGGCGCCTCGGATTTTTATAGGCCGTTAGTGGTCATACTATAGGTCCAAAGGGACCGAGAAGCGTGTGTTTAGGCATAACCAATCCACTGCCGATAGGCGGGGACCGGCCCTGAAGATCCAAGGGTTCACTGCGGGGGATCCTGAGGCATTTGCTAGAGTGTCTCGAATCGGAGAGGAGCTTGCCCCTAGCCTCGACTCATGATGGAAATCCAATGTCCAATACGACCTTGCGGTTTTGATTGTAGAACTAGTATGGCGACATAGTAGGATGGGGTACTATGCCGTCTATGATTAATACATTATGATTGAAAGTGTTTTTGAATTATATATATGCTTATATATATACGCACTAATATTAAATCCGTTTTATCGTATCAAGCATCTTTTGACCCTTATAAGGTAAAACCCTATCCTCCGGTTTGCGTTGCATTGTGTGATGGGACTTGGGTCTTATAATGGTTTCATTTTTTTCTAAAAAGCATTGCGTTGTTTAACGTTTTACTTTATTTTATGCACTGGCAAATCCAATGGAGTAAACCCGTTCCGCGTTAGCGGCGTGGTCTTGTGATTAGCCTTATTATTAGATAGTTAAGTTAAGATTTCTCATACCAGTCCCATGGCTGACCTGTAGTTTGTTTCATTGGCAAACTCGGGTGCCCATATTTTCCACACGGGCAGTCGAGTAGCTTTTTGCAGATATATTTACAGGATCCTGGCTTACAGCTGAAGCGGTATTCGGAAAGCTCTGTATCCGTGTATTCCTCCCAGTTGTATATTTGTATTATTTTCCCGCTGCTATTTAAATGTAATTTAAAACTCTGATATTATTGTATTTCTATTTCTGTAATAAGTATTCATCCTCTGTTACATTCTTGTACTCTAATGTAATTGTTGTAATCAGCGATAAAATGTTCTTCAGTTTATGTTCTGATGTGTGTTGTTCTCAAGGCAATCTAGCATTCCTTTACTGGGAAGTTTGGGTCGTTTCAGTTGGTATCAGAGCTTTGGTTTACAGAGCTCCAGAACAAAACACATTAGAACCGAACGAAAGAATTCATCAGAGATTGGATTAGTAATATCCATTAAGAATAACTCGTTAGAGATGGGATCAGTAGCCTCCTAGAACGAGTGTGAAGAGTATTCTTTTCTTTAAAAATAAAAGTAAAAACAAATTTAGTTTTGAAATTTTTTTTATCTTTAAATTCGTATTTGAGTATATTATTATTGTAATGTGGACAATCGAGTATATAAAGGTTTCGAATATACGAGTAATTAACGGATATTCGAAGTTTTAATATACTGGATTGATATAGAATCACAGTCTAGTCGCCCGGAGGTAATTCTGGTGGTAGGTCGACCATCACCAGTACTTATGTTCGAGTCACGAAGGTGGGATTTTTATATATTTCCATTTGACTGGTATGAGAACCAACACTTAGTTAGTACACATTGCTATGATTTGCACTAAAAATATGATTTTTGATTATATATAAAAGTTATATATATTTGAAAAGTTAATCACCTAATTGATTGCTGGTTGTGATGTGTGATAATTAGTTTCACTAATTAAAATATTAGAATGATAATTAATTGAAACCAATAAATAAAATCTAGGTGAGTTGGTTAATTAATCTGCTTTTAACTACGTTCCTTTTCGAGGACGAAAAGATTTTAAGTGGGGGCGATTGTAACGACCCGAAATTTTGGGGCCAATTTAAAATTTTTATTTTAGCAATTTTAATGGTTAAAATAATCTATTTTAAATAAGAACGACTAAAAATTTATTTTTAAACGAAAAAATTCAATTTAATTATAGAAGGAGTTTAAAACGGCGCTGTAGTTTGAAAATTTGAATTTGAACTTTGACTGAATGTACAGGATTCAAAATAAATCAGAATTGAACGAAACCAGAAATATTTAAATTTGTTTAATCATATCTTTCCAACGAATCTGAAAAGCTGAAATTTCGTTTTAAAAATCAAAAGTTATGGAGGAAGGTCGCTGTAGAATTTATATATATATATACATATATTATATAAGGCCCGAAAGGCTACTTTTCACATATGAAGGAATTTTGACTCGAAACCACTTCCATTGAGTTCAGAATGACGTTCCTACATTGAAAAACAGTAAACACTTATATATTTTGAGTTTCGGAATATATTTGTTTTAAAAATGTATTTTTAATATTAAATATATTGGCCTTAAAAATAGTCATTTTTCAAATGACCTCGGTTTTCGATGAAACCACTTTTGTTGGAACAGGAATGTCGAATTATTGCTAAGTTTAATTTTCCATAATTTTTTGAATTAATATGTGAGCATGGTAAACGAAAATGTGTTTTGTCAATTTCAGTTAAATTTAATCGACTTAAAAATAGTCATTTTTCAAACGGTCTTAGAATTCGACAAAATTAGTTTTGTTAGGACCGTATTGTCAAAACTAAGCCAAATATAATTTATCTGTAATTTTTAGAGTCCGTATGTAGCCCCGGTGAATTTATTTGTACGGTTAAATTAAATAATAAATGTTTTTATTTTAGATTAAAGAAAAGGTGGCTGAAACGTTCATTTGGGCTTACGGGACATAGCCCATTGGGTTCAGAAAAGGGGTAATTGGGTAGGAATGACAGTTGTGGGCTGAAAACAGAAAAGTGGTTAAACGGACCTAATTTGGATTTAATTAAATAATAAATACCCTAATCAAAAGAAACCCTAAACCTAATCTAATTGTTCAGCCGCCGTTCACTTTAATGGATGGTCCAAATCCTCCGAAATACAAACCACAAATTCTCCTAATCTATTTCGAGTTTTAATCCAAATTAAAAACGAAATCGAAGACCAAAGAGAGCTTTATATTATGTAGGTGATGATGGGGTTTTACGACCGGTGGTGGCCAGAATTGGGGACCAAAGACACGGCGTTTGGGGTCGGATTTCGGGGTACAGGGGCCGCCGAGCCTGATGCAGTTCAGAGGGGAGGAAGGTGGCGCGTAGACGGTCGGAGGGAGGGTGCTCCGATGGGGTTCCGATTGTCCAGGGGGTAGGCGCGACGAGGAAGAATGATTTGAGCGTAATGGGTTCTTCTAACAGAAAGGAATGAAAGGAGGAAGATAGAACGTGAGGATAAAAACCTTAATTATATTATTTAATTTATTAATTATCTAATTAATATAATTAACATTTAAACTATCATAACTTTTGCAAACCATATCAGAATCACATGAAACAAAATGCGTTGGAATCACCTTCCAGAGATCTATGCGATGGAACTAACTAGAGCGTAAACAGAGGACATTGGAAATTGAGGAGAATTCGAATTTGAAATGTTCTGAATTACAAATCTTGGTGAGATTTCTGAATTTATTTATTTAATTGATTAATTTAATTATTTTTATTGCTGTTAAATAATTGCTTGTGTGTAATTAAATAATTCTGTGATGTGATGTATGTGGAGTGATTTATCTGTTTTGTTTGGATTGTATAAACGCCAATTTGGTTGTTGAAGTTTTAGATCTGTATAAGTTGATATAGAAATGCCAAGTAATATTGAAATAGCATTTTGTTCGTTGTGTTGGAATAGATTGTCAATTCCATATAAAAATACTATTTTGTGCTCATATTTTTTTTTTAGAAATAAAAAGAAACAATTGTTGTCATCATTTCTTTTTATAAATAAAAAGAAGCATTTTTATGTCTCATTTCTTTTATTACTAAAAAGAATATTTATGTTGCATGTCTTTTTAGAATTTAAAATGAAAGATTCTTGTTTACATTTATCATTTCTTTTTATGAATAAAAAGAATCACTTGTTATCATATTTTTCTTTTCTAGATAAAAAGAACCATTTTGTTATGAAAGTTTACATTAAAATAAAAGCATCATTTTGGGGTAAAAGGTAATATTAGATAAAAATATCTTTTTACTTAAAAATATCTTTTTACATAAAAATATCTTTTCAACATAAAAATATTCATTTTTATATTATGTTGAACTAGAACCGTCAACATAAAAATACTCATTTTTATATTATGTTGAACTAGAACCGTCAACATAAAAATACTCATTTTTATATTATGTTGAACTAGAACCGTCAACATAAAAATACTCATTTTTATATTATGTTGAACTAGAACCGTCAACATAAAAATATTCATTTTTATATTATGTTGAACTAGAATCGTCAGCATAAAAATACTCATTTTTATATTATGTTGAACTAGAATAAAAAAGTACATTTTTAGTTGTCATATTAGAATAAAACACCATTTTGTTAGAAAATGTAAAATAAAAATAAAGACCCCGTTTCACTAGAAATGTTATATTAGACTAATTTTGTCACTTTGATTAAATTTAGTGCAAACATATAAATTTTGTCACTTTGGTTAAATTTAGAATTGACATGTAAATTTGTCGCTTTTGTCAAATTAAGAATAAACATATAAAATATCACTTTTGATTAAATTTGAAACATTGAAGTAGTTTTGCAAACAAGATATTCTTTTTTGTTTGTCATTAGAAAGAAATAACATTTTTGTTATAAATATACATTTATGTTAGAAATATACGTTTATGTTAGGAATATACATTTATGTTAGAATTCAAGAATGTCATTTATGATTAGAATTCAAGAATGTCATTTATGTTAGAATTAAAAAGAACACTTATGAATAAACATTTATGTTAGAAATCAAAATATGTTACACTGCCATTAACAAGTTTTCCAGACTTGTTTATGTTGATTGGGGACGATAATTTTTACACATCGCCCAAGTGCACAGATAATTTATTTAATTATTTGTTACGTGTTGGTTGAAAACCCCACACGGGTCTTGGGATGATAGTCATACATCTCCATTGTGATTCATTATAAGCGTTATTTATTAGACGCTTATACAAGATATGGTGCACTTTGGATGTTGTGGATGGTTGAAATAATATGTATCATTAGTATAGTATTCTTGCGATGTGAAATCCATATAATTAAATTATATGGTAATTGTTTTGGTCTCATTCCAATTTTGAATTAAAAGAATATTTTAATATAATATACAGTTAAAGAAATCAAATCGTGGCTTTGATGTTTTTTTAATTTTTTGTTAAAAAAGTTACAATGAAAAGGGTTGAGTTAAAATACGAAATGGGCCATGACACGAGGTTAAGCCCAACTTATGGGATAAGTCTGCCCGGAACCAACCAACATATCCAGCATCCATAAGTCGCAGGCTTAATGTGGGAGGTCTGGCTCAGTATAACATATAAATGAACAAAATATGAAAAGCTGAATCAAATAGAAACGTCGTTTTAACCCGAGTGTGTTTATCCATTTATTTTATTCATTTTAAAATGAATATTAAAAAGAATTGATGTATAAATTTAATAATTTGGGAATATTAATATTTTAATATGATAAGAAAACAGAATATTCAATTTTAACTTTAAATTGAAAATGAAGTTAAAACCATTTTAAGGTGAATTTATAAATATTTTATAAAGTACGTTTCAAATGGAAATCGACGATAATATATATATACATATATATATATATATATATATATATATTTAATGGTCTGAATAGAACGCGCCGCGCAACGACCGTTCGCGAATTTCGACCATTAACTTTAAATGGACGTAACGGGAGATCCGACCGTCGGATTCTCCTAAAACTAGAACCATTGGGTTCGTATTGAAAAGAGATTTTCAATGAATATAAGAGTTTTAAAATCTAATGGTTGGATTTGGAATTATGCCCAAATCAAATTTAGAAAAGGTCGCTATGGATGCAGTTTGGTGGTCGTTATTGGAAACCGACTGTACGAGCGAAAATAAAATTATTAAAAATACGGAAATATTATGTAAAATCATAATAAATGCTTTAAAAGGAATTTAGATGAAAATTTCCAATAGTGAAGAGATAAAAATATATTTTATCGATATGAACTAGTTATTATCTAGAACAAATCTTATAAGTAAGATTTAATAAAGTTTTCCAATAAGTTAATATTTACTTGGAAGTAAATAGAATAAAGTGGATTTTTGGGTTGTCGTGAATGGTGTCTTAAATAACACTATTCTTAACCCCAGTTGAGCAAATAATAAATCTTTTAATTAAGATTTTTAGAGTTTCAATCATATTTGATAATTGGAATAAAATGAAATGTAAATTGGATTTATCGTGAACAGTGTTTTAAATGACACTTGTTCTTTAACCCAGTTTGCAGTGAAATATAATTTGGGATTTATGAATCTTTTATTTAGATTTAAAATGGAATATTTTCCAAGAGTAAAGTTTTCCAATTTAATATATTAAATTGGGATTAAATGGAATTTGATTTAATAATATTCGAGATGAGCTTCTGTAAAAGAAGGTCGTTATATATATGGAATTTAAAAGGCTTTGCCATTATTCCATTTATATTAATAGCCCGATACAGAAATTCATATCGATTATACATTGGTCTGATTTCTATGAAAATCCCCTATTTAATGGTGATGAATTCGAGTTTATCGTAAACAATGTTTTAAATGGCATTAGTTCTTTAACTCAAATAAGGATAAGATTAATTTCTTAAATTTAAATAATCATTGAATAATGGTTTTCGATATTTAAAACCAAATTGTGTTTTAAATAAATCTTTAAAGGAAAGATTTAAGGATAAATTTAAAGAATCTATCTTTGATAAGATAATATGAATAATTCATTAGAAGAATAATTCTGAATTGGAATGAGGCGTTGGATGTGTTTTTATAATACATGATTTTTAATTATAATATTCGGAAAGATCGGGTTTAACCCATTCCGAATAATTACTACGATGATGAAGAGTCGAAGATGAAGACGGTGGTTGAAGACCGACGATCTTCACATCGAATGGATGTGTTGCTACAGAGACCCTTGATGGGAGTAGCTACCTTGAAGGGGCTTCAGTGGTGGCCGTCCGGACTATAGTTGATTGTTCGGATTTGGTTTTCGCTCGGGCCCAGAGCATAAGCTAGTAAATGGATGCGTGTCTGACATTGGATTTTGTTCCATGTGAATTAAATCGATTTCTGTTAATGTATGTCTGTTTGGTGGTGGAGGATTTATTCTCTACTTAACACCTTGGTATATATTAATAGTGACTGATCGCATGGCGTGAATTGTCAATGTGGCACGCCAAGATGCAATTGATCAAGGCTTTTGTTGAAAAGCAGGGCCTTGTGGGATGATCAAAGTATAGCCTATCATGGCAAAGCTTTGTGTATATCGTGACTTCGCGAGCCTCACACCCCTGTATGAGTCAAAAACGGGATTAGGACTGCAGGGAGTGCACACGTTTCTTTCTAGCTAGGAGTGGTGTCGGTGCTTAAACTGGCTGACATTTCACTTATGTGGATGATGGATTTTGAGACACCTCAGATTTTTATAAGCCGTTAGTGGTCATACTATAGGTCCAAAGGGACCGGGAAGCATGTGTTCAGGCATAACCAATCCACTGTCGATAGGCGGGGATCGGCCCTGAAGATCCAAGGGTTCACTGCGGGGGATCCTGAGGCATTTGCTAGAGTGTCTCGAATCGGAGAGGAGCTTGCCCCTAGCCTCGACTCATGATGGAAATCCAATTTCCAATACGACCTTGAGGTTTTGATTGTAGAACTAGTATGGCGACATAGTAGGATGGGGTACTATGCCGTCTATGATTAATACATTATGATTGAAAGTGTTTTTGAATTATATATATGCTTATATATATATACGCACTAATATTAAATCCGTTTTATCGTATCAAGCATCTTCTAACGCTTATAAGTTATAACCCTATCCTCCGGTTTGCGTTGCATTGTGTGATGGGACTTGGGTCTTATAATGGTTTCATTTTTTTCTAAAAAGCATTGCGTTGTTTAACGTTTTACTTTATTTTATGCACTGGCAATCCAATGGAGTAAACCCGTTCCACGTTAGTGGCGTGGTCCTGTGATTAGCCTTAATATTAGATAGTTAAATTAAGATTTCTCATACCAGTCCCATGACTGACCTGTAGTTTGTTTCATTGGCAAACTCGGGTGCCCATATTTTCCACACGGGCAGTCGAGTAGCTTTTTGCAGATATATTTACAGGATCCTGGATTACAGCTGAAGCAGTATTCGGAAAGCTCTGTATCCATGTATTCCTCCCAGTTGTATATTTGTATTATTTCCTCGCTGCTATTTAAATGTAATTTAAAACTCTGATATGATTGTATTTATATTTCTGTAATAAGTATCCATACTCTGTTACATTCTTGTACTCTGATGTAATTGTTGTAATCAGCGATAAAATGTTCTTCAGTTTATGTTCTGATGTGTGTTGTTCTCAAGGGAATCCAGCTTTCCTTTACCGGGAAGTTAGGGTCGTTTCACTTAGATTTCTGGTGTGTTTCTCATCATTTTTCCTGACTTGATCTGATTCATCTGTGTCTAGGCAGACAGTTCGTGTATGTGCAGGGACAGGAAAATCTATTCTGGATGGCTGCATATACACACCTGCATAAAAATACACATGTGGATTGCCTCGCCAATCCATGTGCGACTGAGGAGCAGCCACGTGGACCAAGTCGACTCAGCGCATGGCAAACAAAATTCAAGTCAGCAATTATAGATGAACACAACACATTATGGGGTGAAAAAGTGGCAAGCACATGTGCTCGACGCATGTAAACATGGTTCAGCAAGTTCGAATGATCAAGTCCAAGTTCGGTATCAGATCAGTTCAAAATCAAGTGATAAAATATGGTAGATCACTCAAGTGCATGTGATTATATATAAAAGTACAAGTGTGAAGCCAACAAAGTGTCCAAGGAAATTTCAGGGCTTCAAAAGTGTCGAGGCAGGTTCATGTAGAGTGTCACATGATCAACAACATGGTGCATTCAAGACTGAAACGAATATAGGTGAACACAAGTGCATGGACATCAAAACAGCAAAATATAAAGTGAGGACTGCTCAGTCAAGTGAAATTGTGTACACTACAACACAATGCACAAGTTAATGCACAACTTGGTGAACACAAGGAAACAGTCAAGGCACTTCGACTAGCAGCTCAATACAAACATGTTCAAGTAGCAATGGAGTAACATACACCGTGGTCGAGTAGCACAGATGAGAAACAAATCAGCATATGCAGAAATGAAGGAAACATCTTTTCTGGCATTAAATCAAAGCATCAAACTAAATAAATCATACTTGAGTAAGGGGAAACAATTCAATGGATTAAATCTACATAGCAAATAGAATGGTGATGCCAAGATGTACACGTAGACTATCAGGAATTCAAGGACAGTGAGCAACAAGAATGGCAACAATGAAAACATGAAGACAACAGATTGGTAAGCATTAAACTACAGATTATTCAAATAATCTAACATGGCGAGAAACATTTAATATGTTTCCAGATTTATAAAAAAACATACATGGTGTATACTCAGAAAATCAAAAAGAGAAAATCAGTGCAACAGTTTAAATGAAAACAATTTCGGCATCTCATATATGGAAAGGTGTTTCAATATTTCCAGAAATCATTCTTCAATATTTCGCAATTTGTTTTCAAATAATTTTAGAAAATCCAGGTTTTTATTTTGAGCAAGATTTTTGTTCTTAGAAATTTAACAATCAATGATATTCTGGCAAGAAGCAACAAAATCAATGCCAAGAAATCAGTTCACAAAAGGGAAAACATTTATTTATTTCCAGTTTTTTAAAACAATTCAGTGGACAACAACTTATTCTGGGACAAATGTATATTTCTGGCAAGGCTCAAATCATTCAGTTTCAGGGACAATCCATTTCCAGATTTATTTCAATAAGTTCAGCAATTCTAGCCAAGAAAATTTAATTGTAAATTCATGGAAACAAAAAGGGGACAGCAAAGTATATTTCCAGAATTATTTCATTTCATTCAACATCGATTACAACCCAAATCAAGGCAACAATGAAAATTTCACACAAGGGATCAACTCATCAATCAATTTCCAGAAGGCCAGAATCAAGTAAAACAAGGCAATAACTTATTCCAGGAATTCACGGCATGATTTTAATCAAGGGGGCCACAAATTAATTCACGGCAAGCTTTCAAAACCAATCAAAAGAAGAAAACCGCAAGAAATCAGATCGAATCATATATACAAAATCAGAGAATATATTTAGGGTTTCTAGACCCTATAAATCACCATATCATCATTGGCTCATATTTATTGAAAACAAAAAAAACAAAAGAAATTCGAAGATCAGAAATCAGTTAAGAGATTAACTCACAGATTTTTTCGATCGCAACATATACCCCAAAATCGATGCATCAGCAATCGATCACAAAGCAACACACAAGACTCGAGGTTCTCTTCCTTAAATCATTCGATCGATTTGGAGGATTTCAGAAGAAACCCTACCGCCATTTTCAATCACCAGAGAAAATGAGAGAAGCACAGGGCAAATGAAAAAGAGAGCGGGCCGACCTACTTCAAAGTGACTAGGCCAAGTTTAAAAAAAATTAGGGGATAACCCTTTTCTACTTAATTCCTAGGGTTTTTATTTTTTTTATTTTAGTGTTTTTGTTGTTTTAATTTCTTTGGAAAACCATTGTAATTTTTTTCTAGTTTTTGTATGTAAAAACTAGGTGAATCAGTCAGGGTGATGACTGACAGTTGACAGAGTCTGTAAAATCTGGGTTACTGGTTACAGGGTTGTAATCAGGGGAAATCTGATCGAGGGAATATCGGTCAGTCTACGGTTTTGAGCGTAGGGTTAGAATAGGAGCAGGGTTTGATTGTGTACATGGTCTTGTATGCGGGATCTGTTCTATCACCTAGTAGAAACCTTAGAAATGTAGCAGTAGGCAGGGTTTTCCAAAGTTGGGTACATTTGTGTGTGATTTATTTTCTGCACTTCTGTTTCTGCTATATTCTGTGATCTGTTTACTATTATATATCTCAATAGATTTTTAATTCAGTAAAAACTGTGATAAACCCTATTCAACCCCCCTCTAGTGTTAATCTAGATCCAATAAGTGGTATCAGAGCAGGTATTCTGTTAACTCTAGAGTTATGGTGATCCCTAGTCGTCAGGCTAGTAAGAGTTAGTCTAGTTCATCTCCAACTATTTTCAATGGAACATATTTTTTAAACTGGAAATCCAAAATGGAATTTTATTTAAAATCTGTTAATATTAAATGTTGGGATGTTGTTATCAATGGGTTTGATAGTGTAGATATTACTTTCAATGCTCGTGCCATGAAAATTATATTTGATTATCTTAGTACTGAACAGTTTAATCTTATCTGCCATTGTTTATCTGCACAGGAAATATGGGATACTCTCAATACGAAGTATGGAAAATCTGACAACACCTCAAAACCCCAGAATGTCAACTCAGTTTCAGAATTTTTCTTAACAGGACTTACAAATGATAATTCAGATGGATCAGCAGATAGAGACTCAACAGACAATGAAGTAGAAAATTTCTCTTATGAAGATCTGGTTTATTTTTGTGTTGATCAAACTAAGTCTGTTGATAAACTCCAATCTAAAAATAAATCTCTGAAATCTGGGAATTCTGAGTTGATTAGCAAAATTGATGATTTGGAATCACAACTTGAATATGTTAAAAATTCTTCAAATTCTGCTTGCAAAAATTGTTTGAAATTGAAAACCAGTCTTGTTCATCTCAATAAAAATATTCAAAAGTTCGAAAATGAAATTCTGATCTTAAATGAGAACAAGTCTGAGTTGTCAAATTTGAATAACCTTCTGCAAAAGGAATTTAATTTTTTTAAAATAGATATAAATTCCAAATTTGAAATTGCTGATAAGGAGAACTTGTTGAAATCAAATTTGATTTTAGAAGAACTTGAAAATGAGATTGAAAAATCCAAGAAATTTGAGTCTAAAAAACAAAAATGATTTGAATCTGTAATCATGGAATCTGAAGCCAGAATTAAAATTCTTAAAGATGAAAGTTTGGTTTTAAATCTGATTTTGAAAGATATAAGATCACTAAAAATCATTGTTCTGATTTAATAAAAGAGAACCGTGATCTTAAAACTAAAATTCAACAGCTTGAGTCAACTTTGACTAAATTTTCTAACGGTGAAAAATCTCTGAATATGCTGTTGAAAAATCAATTTTCATCTAGTAATAAAGTGGTTTCAGCTTTGAGAAAAATAACGTTTTTGAAAATCAGAACTCAAATGATTTTAAAAATCCTTTAATTTGCTTTGGAAAGAATCGATATGAAAATTCTAACTCTGATAATCGCAAATGATTTTTGAATCATAACGTGATGTGAATTTGTTTTATAATAATCCAATTGAACAATTCTGGATCCCAAAGAGAAATAAAATAAACTTCTTTAAATTCAAACAGATTTGGGTTCCAAAGGGTATAAAGATAGATTCGAATGGATTATTATACAAACAAGTCTGGGTACCAAAATGTGTGAATAAAATTGTGAGTGGTTTTTTTAAATTTTGTTAGACCACTTGATTCTACAAATTCATAGGTACCAAAGGATGGCTAAGGAACTACTGTGCTGAAAAGAAATTTGAAATCAAGCTGGTTTGTACTTTTGTATCATTTACAGTTCCTTCTGCCAAGATCTGTTGAGTTAGAGATTCGGTTTTACATTGGATTCTGGTATGATCTCTAAACTCACCTTTGTATGTTTTTTTTGTTTTTATTCCTTCCTCTACCCCTTCTTTTTTTTCCTTTCAGTTTTTTTATTGATTCATCACTGCCATATTTTGTTTGTTTCTTTATGGGCTTCATTAACTTCCAATTGCAGAATTCATTTTTTTTTCTTGGAAATTTCCTTCTCTTGAATAGAACTATGATGTTTTTTTTATTTCCAGATATTGTATTTAAACTTGTAAATATCTGCAATTGTTTTGAAATTTAGTTTACTGATTTCTGAATTCATAACAGTGTTGATGTATTCTTGTCATATCTTGAACACTGTTAATTAGAATTCTAAATTCTTGAAGATCTGAAAATTTGATGAAGATTCACACACCACTGCTGTTTTGAGTTTCTTCCAATTCATTTTAGAAAAGCTTGAAATATTATACTCATTACAGCACATTGCTACTTCTCAGTCGTGAGAATTTCATTGATTTTCAGATTGGCTTGAACATGTTAAATTGTCTTGAATCGGTGATACATCTTGAAATTCATATTCATGATTATTATGATTGAAATTAGTTTTGTTTGAAATCATCAGAGATTTTAGATATTTTGAATATCACGCACCACTTAAATTTGAAATTAGCATCCTTGTGTGAATAATTCATTATATCTCAAACTTAACATTGATTCAAGTGATTTCAAATAAATTATTTTTAAATCATGAATACCTCTCAAACTTGATGTATATGATCTGAATCTACTCTTGTACTTGTCAGAAACTCTTGTAAAAAATTGTTTGAAAATCCGGTCTTAAATCTCACTGTTATTTCATGATGATTTGATTTAAATATTTATTTGTTTAAAATCATTTGAAATCATTGATTCACTGAATCACACACATATCTTGAATGTAAAATTAATAATCTGGAGTGATCGATTTATTGAATCCTGATATCTTCATATTCATCAAATGATTTTAAATAAACGGTATTTTTAATCATTAGATCATGAATCATCTTGTGTGATCAACATCTTAACAAGTTTGATTTGAAAATGTTTCTACTGTGCTGCTCTGATACTGTTTTCAAATAACTGCTTACTCTAATCTGACTGCTGCTCTAATAATTGTGCCAATTTTGTAATCTTGTCTGTTTGGGCTTTGTATTCGAAATTTCTTTAATCTAAGATATCTAGTGTGTGAATAAATTCCTCGATAAAGGAGACTACAATTGGCGTCATCTTTTTCATCCATCTGGTTTTGAATTTTCACCTTGTATAGACACCATATGCATTTTTTTTCCTTGTATAAATCTATTTAGTTTCCTCTTGTAATTGTTTTTCAATTTATAATTATTTATTAATTATCATTCAGAAATTGAAATCAATATCCAAATTGAACTGTATTTATAATTCATCAAAATTGTTATTAGATTTTGAAATTGTAATGAATTGTGACTGCAGTATATTTCACAACAAGAGGAGATTTTATTTAGTTTTTTCATGATGGTTGAACATTTATTATAATATCTTTGAATTGGTCATTATTTCACGATCATCTCCTTTATCTATTATCTTTCTGCCATCCATGATAGTTCTATATTAATGTGGAGAGTTTAATATTTTTTAAAAGATAATCTTGAATAAACAGTGAAAATATTTGTGATGGAATTGTGGTTATGTTATTATTCAGAATTAGTGAAAATTGAAATTTTTTCAATGATCTCGGTACAGTTGATCATATTTCATAATGTTATTAATTTAGAAATTTATTTCACAGTCCATTTCTGTACCTACCACATTTCTTTCATTCATACTAGTTTTATATACCGAGGAGTTTTTCTATTTTGAAGCTGACAATAATAAATATAATTTATACATAAGTGTGTCTCTAACCTCATTTAAAAATCCAAGCTCTGGTCATGCATGGTTATGAGACAACTTATAATTTAAGGTGCGACTGACCTCATTTAAAAATCCAAGCTCTGGTTATGTGTGGTCAATGTGCTCTTAAATAAAATAAAAAGAAAAATGTGCTAAATAGAAATTAATTTGAAATTCTCCTTAGCGTGTAAAAACCAGTCTATCAAACCATAGTCTATTCTGTGAAATATGTTGAAATTTTATGATGTATTATGATTTGTTGATTGATAGCTATTGGGATTTGAGAATATTCGATTTTGTCACTTAAATTGAATTATTAATTATAGTCCAAATTCCATCACTGTTTTTGAACCTCATTTTTATAAAAATTCTTTGGAAAATAATTGGAACTCATTTTTTAACTCTCCCCATTTTATATAAAATTCATCGTAAATCCGTCATTGTCTACAATGTGAAATATGCCACCTGTTCTCAGAATATTATGATTTTTGTTTGACCGATTAAGATGATCGTTCTTCCTCTTAAGCTGAAATTATATTTTAGTCATTTTTCATCTATATTTTAATTTCTGAATCCTTTTGATGATAACAGAAGGAGGAGAATGGGTTGAGATTTTGATTTATGAGTGAATATTTTATAAATATTTTTAATTTTGAAAATTCATTCATTTCAGTCATGCACAGTTATAGGGGGAGTTGTGTGTTGTAGGGGGAGCTAGTAAATAGGGGGAGTTCAATATTCACTGTCAAACACATTTATTGTGCTCAAAATATTTTATTTGTTTGTCATCATCAAAAGGTGGAGATTGTTGTATATAACATAGTTGTATACAAAATTATATGATTTTTGTTTGATGATAACAAACAAATAAATATTATTTTAAATGTGTTTGTTGCTGTACTGTTTCATATCTTCATCACAGACAGGAATATAATATAATATTTAAATAAAATGCAACTGTACAGAAATTTAAATATTCACACATTATTTTATTTAAATATAATATTTTACTTCAACATTCAAATAGTACAAATTATATGACTCCACTATTTGTACACATTCACAGATATTACACATGATATTGTACTTGTATATAAACTGAATACAATAAACAATTTTTGTTTGAACACAAGTTTAAACACAATAAAATAATATATTATTTCAAGCAAATTTGTTTATTACAAATATCAGTACAATATTCTTTTTCATTCACACCTCCTACAACACTCATTCGATTATACATTTTCAGTTATTCACAAACTCAAATACAGACACTTTCACTGTTACACACACTGTTCTTGTTTTCTGCCTTCTATCTTCTTGTCTTCACAGCAGTCAGTCCAGTCAATACCTGTTTACCTGTCACAATGAAACACGCACACAGAACACTGCAACAGAAATAATATTCTAAATTCTAGGTAATATAATTTTTTATTTTTAAAATTTTATTTGCCTTAGATTTCTGGTGTGTTTCTCATCATTTTTCCTGACTTGATCTTATTCATCTGTATCTAGGCAGACAGTTCGTGTATGTGCAGGGACAAGAAAATCAATTCTGGATGGCTGCATATACACACGTGCATAAAAACATGTGCATTGCCTTGCCAATCCATGTCCGACTGAGGAGCAGCCACGTGGACCAACTCGACTCAGCACATAGCAAACAAAATTCAAGTCAGCAATTATAGACGAACACAACACATTATGGGGTGAAAAAGTGGCAAGCAAATGTGCTCGACGCATGTAAACATGGTTCAGCAAGTTCGAATGATCAAGTCCAAGTTCTGTTTCAGATCAGTTCAAAATCAAGTGATAAAATATGGTAGATCACTCAAGTGCTTGTGATTATATATAAAAGTACAAGTGTGAAGCCAACAAAGTGTCCAAGGAAATTTCAGGGCTTCAAAAGTGTCGAGGCAGGTTCATATAGAGTGTCACATGATCAACAGCATGGTGCATTCAAGACTGAAATGAATATGGGTGAACACAAGTGCATGGACATCAAAACAACAAAATATAAAGTGAGGACTGCTCAGTCAAGTGAAATTGTGTACACTAAAACACAATGCACAGATTAATGCACAACTTGGTGAACACAAGGAAACAACCAAGGCACTTTGACTAGCAGCTCAATACAAACATGTTCAAGTAGCAATGGAGTAACATACACCATGGTCGAGTAGCACAGATGAGAAACAAATCAGCATGGATATACAGAAATGAAGGAAACATCTTTTCTGGCATTAAATCAAAGCCTCAAACTAAATAAATCATACTTGAGTAAGGGGAAACAATTCAATGGATTAAATCTACATAGCAAACAGAATGGCCATGCCAAGATGTGCACATAGACTATCAGGAATTCAAAGACATTGAGCAACAAAAATGGCAACAATGAAAACATGAAGACAACAGATTGGTAAGCATTAAACTGCAGATTATTCAAATGATCTAACATGGCGAGAAACATTTAATATGTTTCTAGATTTATAAAAAAACATACATGGTGTATACTTAGAAAATCACAAAGAGAAAATCAATGCAGCCATATAAATGAAAACAATTTCGGCATCTCATATATGGCAAGGTGTTTCAATATTTCTAGAAATCATTCTTCAATATTTGGCAATTTGTTTTCAAATAATTTTAGAAAATCCAGGGTTTTATTTTGAGCAAGATTTTTGTTCTTGGAAATTTAACAATCAATGATATTATCGCAAGAAGCAACAAAATCAATGCCAAGAAATCAGTTCACAAAAAGGAAAACATTTATTTATTTCCAGTTTTTAAAACAGTTCAGTGGACAACAACTTATTCTGGGACAAATGTATATTTCTAGCAAGGCTCAAAGCATTCAGTTTCAGGGACAATCCATTTCCAGATTTATTTCAATAAATTCAGCAATTCTAGCCAAGCAAATTTAATTGTAAATTCATGGCAACAAAAAGAGGACAGCAAAGTATATTTCCAGAATTACTTCATTTCATTCAACATCGATTACAACCCAAATCAAGGCAACAATGAAAATTTCACATAAGGGAACAACTCATCAATCAATTTCCAGAAGGCCAAAATCAAGTAAAACAAGGCAACAACTTATTCCAGGAATTCACGGCATGATTTTAATCAAGGGGGCCACAAATTAATTCACGGCAAGCTTTCAAAACCAATCAAAAGTGGAAAACCGCAAGAAATCAGATCGAATCATATATACGAAATTAGAGAATTTATTTAGGGCTTCTAGACCCTATAAATCACCATATCATCATTGGCTCGTATTTATCGAAAACAAAAAAAACCAAAGAAATTCGAAGAGCAGAAATCAGTTCAGAGATTAACTAACAGAGTTTTTCGATCGCAACATATATCCCCAAAATCGGTGCGTCAGCAATCGATCACAAAGCAACACACAAGACTCAAGGTTCTCTTCCTTAAATCATTCGATCGATTTGGAGGATTTCAGAAGAAACCCTAGTCGCGCTGCCGTTTTCAATCTCCAGAGCAAACGAGAGAAGAACGGGGCAAATGAAAAAGAGAGCGAGCCGACCTACTTCAAAGTGACTAGGCCAAGTTTAAAAAAAAAAATAGGGGATAACCCTTTTCTACTTAACTCTTGTAACAACCTGGAAATGCGAGCCAGTTTAAAATTTTTATTTTGGCAATTATAGTGAATTTTGAACATTTAAAATGAATTATTTTAAATAATATTGATGAGAAATTTATTTTGAATAGAATTAGAACGTATATATTTATATACGTCATCGTTAGAATATAAATAATTATTTGAAATTATAAAAGGAATTGAAAATGGCGCGGTAGTTCGATAATTCGATTTCAAACTTCAATTGAACATACCGGATGCAAAATAAACCGGATTTTAGTGAAACCAAAAATAGTAGGATCTATTGGAGGATATCTTTCCAACGAATCCGAAAAATCAAAATTTCATAGCGGGGATCAAAAGATATGTCCAGTTGAAAATCCTGAATAGTCGCTATGGAATTCAGGCCCTTAAAAATAGCCATTTTGCAAACGACCTCGGATTTCGACGAAACTACTTTTGTTGGATCCGTGATGTCAAATTATTGCTAGATTTCAATTTTCATAATTTTTCGAATCAATATGTGAGCGTGGCAAAGGAAAACGCGTTTGACCAGTTTCAGTTGATTTTAATCGACTGGAAAATGGCCATTTTTCAAACGGTCTCAGAATTTGACGAAATTAGTTTTGTTAGGACCGTACAGGCAATATGAAGCTAGAAATATTTTTTTTGGAATTTTTAGAGACTGTATGTGGCCCCGGTAAATTGAAATGTGCGTTTAAACTGAATATGTAAAGAGTTATATTTTAATTTGAACAGAAACTGATCGTAACGATCGAATCAGCCTACGATACATATCCCATTGTGTTCAGAATGAGGGTAATTAGCTAGGGACGACAGTCGGTGGGTTTGATTTCGATTTGAAAATAAAAACTTACTTTTTGGGTTAATAAAATAAAATAAAATAATAAATTAAAAATGGCCAAAGCCTTTTATCACCCAGACCCAGTCAACCCTTCTTCCTCCGAACTCGTCGTTCATTTCAAAGGCAAAATAAATAAAAAACAATAAATCGAAGAACGACGATCGTCGTCCGCCGTCCTGGCGCGCGCTCCCAACGCAGCGCCGCCGCCTGCTAGGGCGCCACCACCCTCGCCCCTCTCGCCATCTTGTCCCTCCCTCCTCTCGAGCTCCGTCTCCCCTTCCCCCTTTCTACAAACCCTAAGCCCAAACCCAACAGCCCCTAGCCCTACGCGAGCCCGACGCCTCCATCTCCTCCACTCCCTCCTGCTGTTCGACGCAAGCAAACTCCGACCACCACTTCCCCCCTTCAACGCAGTAAGTTCCTACTTATTTAATTATTTTATTTATTTATATATTAAAACGTTGTTGAAAAAAAAAACTGATTTTTATGTATAGAAAAAAAAACTGATTTTACTTATATAAAAAGAACAGATTTTTGTTTACAAAAAGAACGGATTATTGTTTATAAAAAGAACGGATTGTCAATTTATAGAAGGCTATAATCTTTGAAATATATAAAGCATAGAGAAAGACATGATTTTGATATGAACAACCCTACATAAAGATGAGATTTTTAACATTAGAAAGAAGTGATTTTCTACATGTTTAAAGACGAAATTTTTATCTGGGTGAAGGCAAGATTTGATTTTGATCTGTTATAAAGATGTTTTTAAAATAAAAATATAACTTTTATACTAGTGGCATATTAAAAATGTGATCTTTATATAGTGGTGATAATAAAAATATAATTTTTATACTAGTGGCATATTAAAAATATGATCTTTATATAGTGGCGATAATAAAAATATAATTTTTATACTAGTGGCATATTAAAAATATGATCTTTATATAGTGGCGATAATAAAAATATAATTTTTATACTAGTGGCATATTAAAAATATGATTTTTAAACAATGTAGATAATAAAAATATGATTTTTACTTAGGTAGAGTATTAAAAATATGGTTTTTATTAAAGTAGAAATGTAAAAATATAATTTTTATATAGTTATGATTATAAAAATTCAATCTTTATATAAGAAGTAGAAATATAAAAATATAATTTTTATATAGAAAGAAGCGTTGTAAATGTATGAAGTTAAATAAAAATGTGAACTTTATTTTTATCATGAAGTAATGAAAATAAAAATGTGATTTTTATATATGTAGTGAACACGGACGGTGGAAGTGACAAAAGGAAGAACGATGAAGATTTCCTACATATGAAGAGTCGCGGAGTTGGGATAGCTTTGGTGAGAACTTCTCACTCTAAATTTCTTTTTCTAGTTATATATATATATATATATATATATATATATATATATATATACTAGGATGCAGACGGTGCTTCGCAGCACCCGACACCCGTCGTCCACAGACCATGGACGGCTTGTATGCTTGTTTGATGTGTTGTGAAATTTGTTTGTGTTGTTGATGTGAAATCGATAATAAAATGTAGATGGTTGAAATAAATTAATTATCGTTAAAAATATAATTTTTAACGTGAATGTGAATAAATAAATATTCATTTACAAACCGGACGGTTTGTTTATGTACACCTATTTGAAGGATACTGATTGGGATGATAAATTTTACACATCGCCCAACTGTACAAATCAAATCTGTGTTTGTTGATTTGAAACCTCACACGGGTGTTGGGATGATATTTGGCGTACACCAATCCCAATTATTTAATTGTATGTCGATCGATTGGTCGATAGGCTGTGTAAGCGTTAATTATTTATATTTGATGCTTATGCAGATTTGTGGTGCACTTTGGATGATGGTTGATTGTTTATCGTTGCTATTATATACATGTGTTGGGTGAAATCCATATAATTAACGTTATATGGTAATTGATTGGGCCTCATTCCAATTGGGAAAATAATGAATATTATAAAAGAAAATTCATGTGTTGAATATAAAAATAGTCATGTGTTGAAACTATTCATGTGTTGAGTAAAATATTTTAACAATAAAATTTACATCTTTATCATATTTAAAATTAGAAGCTACTTCACGGTGGAGTCAAGTTAAAAATCAAACGATAGATACCATAATTTTATAAAATATATTACATAACAAAAATAGTCATGTGTTGAAGGAAATATAGATTCATGTGTTGAATAGAATAAATATTCATTTGTTGAATAGAATAACGAATTTATTGAAATATATAAAGCCGTGTTGATTAGAGTTGCGCTATTTTGACGTGAACGATATTTATATCGATTATATTCATTTTTATAATGAATGCAGAAAAGGTAATAATTTCAAAATATAACGTTTTGAAAATATTATCATGTATATAGTAATGATATGAAATATTCAATTTTGATAAGAAATTGAATATAGAGTTGAAATTGTTTGAAAACGAATTTAAAATGATTTATAAAATACGTTTTAAAAGGAAATCGACGAAATATATAATATATATATACATATATATATATATATATTATATATAATGGCCTGAATAGAACGCGCCGCGCCACGGCAGTTCGTGAATTTCGACCGTTGACTTCGAATGGACATTTCGGGAGATCCGACCGTCGGATTCACCTAAAGCCGGAACCGTTGGGTTCGTATCGAAAAGAGATTTCCAATGAATATTAGAAATTTGAAATCTAACGGTTGGATTTGGAATTATGTCCAAATCAAATTTGGAAAAGGTCGTTGTAAGTGCAGTTCGATGGTCGTTGATGGAAATTGACTGTACGGACCTTGATAAAATTATTAAAAATATTAATAATTTGTGTAAAATCATAATATGCAAATTGGAAAGAACCGGGATGAAAAATTCCACATTTGAAAGAATAAAATTATATTTTTGTCGAAATGAACTAGTTTTGAACTAGAATTAAAATCAATTTATTTTTGAAATAAATAAATTGAATTTGAAAGTGATTTTAAAAATAATCAATATTCCCAATACGTGAATTGGACTGGAGTTGAATCGAAATTATCTTCGGAATATTTCGATGTTGGATTTCGTGACTATACAGATATTGTTATGGGAATTTGAAAGATATATTTTATATCGTTATTTCCAATACGATATTTGTTGGTTTCAGGATTTGATATTGAATATAAGTCGGTATATTTTCTATTCAAAGCCATGTATTTAATATCAAATGTGATTTGGGTTTGTCGTGAATGGTGTCTTCATTAACACTGTTCTTAAGCCCAATAGAGAGAAAGATAAAATCTTTCTATTTGGATTTAATGAAGTGTATCAATTAAATAATATTTAATTGGAATTGAATTTGAATTGGTTTTTTGGTTTATCGTGAGCGGTGTTTTGAACAACACCTGTTCTTTAACCCGATTAACAATAGAGTGTGATTTTGGGTTTATCGTGAATTGTATTTTAGATGACATTGGTTCTTTAACCCAGTTAAAGACAGGATATTGATTTTTGGTAAGATTAAAACTAAGTGGAGTTTTAATGAATCTTTAATTAGATTTTTGATTAGCACATAAATGTGTTTATTTTTTGGCTTATATCTTATCTTTATTGTATATAAATAAATGCTACTTTGGGTATTTTGTGTGTTTTTATAGGTCATTGATTAATTGTCTCCTTCATTAAATAAAAGACCACTGATAAGAAAAAGAAGCTACTTTCCCATCTCAACAAGTTTTCAATCACAAAGGAAGCCGTAGCACATTGGTTAAGGCATGGAAATCTGTACAGAAAGACCTGGGTTCGATTCCCATCAAACTCTCATTTTGCTGAAGAATGGAACGCGTTCACACTGCCTCCCTTGCTTTGAAGAATTTATGGATTAGTGATTTATGGTGTATATATATATATTCATATGTATGAATATATGATATACATTAATAAATATTTCAAGAATTGGAAGTATTCTTCATAGATAAATCAAAGGGAATCTTTCATTTTTACTCTCCATAAAGATGAAGATTTGATTAGACAGATGCCAATCAATTTACCAATCAACTTCAAATCTCTTGGAAAATGCCAATCAATTTGCCACATGACCAATCAAAAGAGGAAAGCTGCATGGAATATTTCAAGTTTATCTTATCTCTTTTATTTGTGAATATATTATTTTCAAAAGGTTGATTCATGGCCCATTAGAGGATTAGGGTTTTTCAGTTCACCTATATAAGCACATGCATACCCATTGTAACGGGCATCTCCATTATTCTATATTCTCTTCTCCATTAATAAAAGTTCTTCTTCTTTTTATTATTTCTGCATTTTTCTTTTTCTTAGCAATTGGCGTTGTCTTCACAATTAGTTTTGGAAGAGCACCAACTGTATTTTACATTTTTTGTTAGTGATTAGTCGTTTGATTAGTTTCAACGACAATCCTATTTTACTTTTTGTTGTTCTTGTTTTGCAATTTACTTTCTTTAGTGATTAATCGTTGATTAGATTCAACGATAATCCTAAGTTCGCAATTTGAATTTGTTTTTTTATTTCAACAAAATCTCCAGGCTTCGTCTAACTCGCCCAAGAGATTAGATAAATAATTTGATTTTAATTTACCTCCCTGTGTTCGACCTGTATGCTACACACTTGTGCGCTTGCAGTAATTTAATTTAAAATTCGCGCTTTTCTAATTCATAGGAAAGCGACGATCAAGTTTTTGGTGCCGTTGCCAGGGAGGCAACAATTAAATTTTATTATTTATTTAATTTTTGATTCGTGTTAGTTTTCATTTTTATTTTTTTTCTTGTTTTTTTTATATATAGCAAAAATTCTTGATTGAATAGATTTGGTGTCGCTCAATGATGCCGTAATCTTTCAAATAAGGAAAAAAAGACCTGCCATCTTTCATTTATTTCTTCCTACCTTCTCTACATTTTCCTTTTTTTTATTTTTACAAATTTCAATAAATAAAAAGTTGCTTTTCCTTTTCTTCTTGTGTTTCCTTTCTTGGGTTCTTCTGCATTTTAAGTTCTGTCAATACAGATCACAATAGTCCACCATCATCATACTTTGCCACGGTTAACAAATTCTAGATCCCATCTGCGTTGACTTCTCCCATAAACCACAAAAAAAACCACCGTTCCTTGCAAACAGTCGCAACGTACTTCTATAGCACCACTCCATCCATCGCTAACATCAACCCCTACCATCTTCCCGTCCTCATTTTCCATTATTAAAACCTTCATACACATCAACATCCTCCGAACTCCTCCGCAAACGTTTACTGCTCGAGCCCTTCAAACGTCCACCTAACACTCCCTTCAAATTCACCAATCCCTCCACCGCAAATCACAAACTCCTCCAGTCATACCACGACACTTTCCTCTCCAAACACCAGTGCAAACCGTACACCCCCTCCACGCACAAACAACATAAACTCTCACCGACAGCATCACTTCACCATCATCATCCATAACAGCCGACACCAAACAAGAACCTCATCCTCAGCTTCATCACGCAACAAAACTTCACAGTCGATTCAAATCGGACTCCACCTACAACCGCCTTCATCACCAATTCCGATTCACTGCATCTCCTGCACCAAGTCGAACTCCCTCCATACCCTGAAACGATCATCCATACCCACGGTACCAAACCCACAAATCGCGTTCACTCTGTCATAACACAATTCCCAAACCGCACACCCAATCGATCTAAATCCCAGATCCTTGATTCGAAAATCCCAAATCACAATCGATTTGCACCCAGTATGAATCGCAAGCCCATTAGGTGTTTTATTCTGCTCGTACAAAAAAAATCCATAGTTGATTTTGAGAAATAAAGGGGCATGAGCGTGAGGAAGTTGGGGCAAGCTGTTTCCATTTATTGAGGGTGTAAAGCGTGTTTGTTGAGAGGATAATTTGGGCGTGATTTGTTTCCTGAAATAACAAGGGGATATTTTAGGCTTATAAACGTGTTTGAGAAAAGAGGGGCATGAGCTTTGGGATTTTTATTATTTAATCTTGACTAGAACTTCATGGTTAAGATGGTTGTTTAAAGTGTGGGGAGTGTGGCATAGAAAGGGTTCTGACTTGGAATTGTGGAACGCACTTTCCTAATATTTGTTTCGAGTTGTTTGTTTGGCCCCTTTAATACTGATTTTTTTGTTTGTTTTGTTTTCTGTTTGGTTTATATTCAATTCTTATTTATTTCCTTTTCCAAAAAAAAAGAAACAAAAGAAAAAAAAATCAATGTAACTAGGGAGTTCTGGTATTTTTTTTATTGGTGTTATTTCCTTTTCTTTTCAATAAAAATAGAAGAAGTTAGAGAGAGAGGGAAAAAACCAGATTCAGAAGTAAGAAAAAAAAATCAAGCAATCAAATGAGGAATTCAAAGGTTCGAACAATTTGCAAACACGGGAATTTCAATCGCTAACGCTTGCAGTAATTATTTAAAATATCGCGCTTTTCTAATTCATTAGAAAATGTCGATCAAGTTTTCTTATTTGTTGTTTTTATTTATTAAAAAAAAATCTTGAAAATTTTGTTTTATTCCTTTCCCTTCTCGCATTTCTTTAAAAATTTGATTCTTTCCATATTCACACTTTTCCAATTAGTTTTTTTTTCTTTTCTGTCAGCAATTCTTTCCCACTTTTTTGGAAAAAAAAATACAAATTTCCTTCTCTGTCTAATCTTCTCCAAACTCCCCAACAAAACCCAGACATCACGCTACAATCATACTAATTGTCCTCCTCACCCCAAACCGCAAATCCGCATCCATCACAAACCTTCAGTTAAACATCTCCATTACCTTCTGCCTTCTATACATCATCATCTACCACAATTTCTACCACCGCAATCACCATTATTTATAGCCCCACAACTTCATCAACAATTCCACAAACCCCTCTGACCTGAACCTCATCAACAGTTTTGCCTACAGTCTCTCCATCTTGAACTGTAACACAAACAAAACCACCTGTAAACCAAGTCGTACCCCTCCAGACAGCCCCCACCAACTCTCATTCAAATTCCACCCTTCACCTCTCAACATCTTCAACTCAAACAAATCCACGTTCATACCCTTACCGCAGCTCAAACCGATTCACCTCCATTCAATCGTCCATGCATTCCTTCCTCACCAACTCAACGCAAGTTGCCAACTTCGCACAGTTTCCCATCTGCACTTTGCAAATCAGCCCAAACCGTTCAACCAAACTCCGACCACAGATCACCTCATCCACCCTCCGTCTTCTTCTCACGCAATCATCAACAAACCGCAACCCAAAATCCCCATTATCATATCTACACCAACAGAAATTCCTACCTTGAAGCCTGCGCTCAAATCCGAACAAACCGAATCGCACCCAATTCAAAATCCTGAACTCGATTGATTCCTAAAAGAAAAAAAAGAAACGTGAGTTCTGCGATTCAATCGTTTGGGTTTTCTGGAGTTTATTTAGGGTTAACCTGTATTTCCAGTTTGGCTGTTTCGTTGTGGAATTTTGTGAAAGAACAGCGCATGTGGGACTGTTTATATCCTTTTATTGGGGAAGTTTTGTTTCCTTGGTGCGTGGTTGATTTTGGACGCTAATTTTGTGACTAAATAATTGAGTTTCTGCGAGTTTAATTGTGGCAACGATATAGATCGCGTGTCATTGATTTTAAGGCTATTTGAAACCCTTTTGTTTTTCCAGAAAGGGGCGTTGGTTGATTTTGATTAAGGAAGCCAGCGTTTCATTTTCTTGAGGGTATTCTATTTTTGATCTTTAGGAAGTGGGAGCGTTGACTCCAATGTTGTTGTTTTTTTTGTGTGGAGTCCTTAGTTTCGTTGAGTCTGATTTTATTATTCTGAGTCTATTTTTGTGTGAGCTCGTTAAGTTCGGTTAGATTTGTTTTTGACATGTTATTTTTATCTTATTATTTCCTATTGGCAATCTCTTTGATTCAAGAAAAAAAAGGTGAAATCTTAAAAACAAAAATCAAAAGCGAGAAGAGTTCAAGCAAAAATAAAGAAGTTCGAAGGTCAAGCAATTTGCAAACATTTGATTTGAATTGTCAGTGCTACTCGATTACACTGGACGGACAGCCATACCCCACGGTAATATTTTTCTAAACTCTACAGGTGCTGAAGATGTTTTGAAAATATAGAAATTGCTTGTAAAAATCTTCTGCAGGGGCAGCGGATTGCTTGTACAATATTTTAAATTTTGTGTTATTATTCTGCGACTGTTTTGTGACTGATATTTCTGAATCTGTTTGTGAGTAACGAATTTCCATTAAAATCATCACGCTCGTCATTTTTCAGTTTTAACACTTGATTTGATTTGCAAAATAATATAATTGAAAAGTGGTTCTTTGTGAAGTTGATTGTCTCATATAATTGGATCGCGGATATATTTTAGTTCAATTTATTGAACTATTAGCAAAAGAGGTTGCATACTACCCGTAAAACATTGGTCGTATCCCTTAGTATTTATACTATACGTGAACGGCCATAAGACCCTCTTCCCCCTTCCAATTGAGTCAGTTAATTAATAGAGCGCAACTGAGTATTTTATACTATTTTGAAGTGAGAATAATTTCTGTTTTGTCGTGACTTCTTTAAAATGTCTGATTCAAAAAAATCATTGAGAGAAATGTGGGATAATAATCGGAGTAGACGTTCTCTTGAAGAGTATGATTTTGAATTACAACTCATGAAGCAAGATTTTCCAAAATTTCGCGACCCAAATGTCAACAATTTTCAAAATTTTCAAAATGATCAACATTTTCAAAGTTATGATCGAAATGGCGACTTCAATTCAAATTTCAATAATTTCGATTATGGGCCACATCCATATCAAAATAGCTTTGAATCCCAATATATCTTTGATCAACATCAATACGGGGTTGGAAACTAATTCGAAAATAATTTTGAATATGAAAATGATTTTTAAATCGATCAAAATCTTCAAAATAACAACTCGTATCCACATCTTGAATATGACCAAAATTGCAGTTTTCCCTCGAATTTCGACAGTTTTGGTTATGAACCTAATTTTCAAAATCAAAATGATTTCCATTGTCAGTTTTCTGAAAATTCAAACAACCACCACATTGGAAATAATATCGATTGTGAAATTGATGTGGGCTATAATATTGAAAATCAAGAAATCCGAAACGAGTGCTTTCAAATCAACGATTCTGAAGAATGTCATCTTAACATTCTTAGAGAGAGGGTAGAAAAGCAAGATAGACAGCTTGGTGAAAAAGATAGACAGCTTGATGAACTTCTTTGTTTAATGACGTGTTTTAAAGAACAACTCGAGCAACAAAATCAAATTCAATGCGATGAATCAGGAAATAATCCATTTTTTAGTGATATTGAAAATTTTCAGATTACAACTTTGGAAATTGAGAATAACGATCTAAATAAAGTTGTTCAAAATTCAGCAAATGATTTAGACTTCAACTCTATTCAAGAAAAAGATTTAAGCTCAGATTTTGATCTTCCTCATTCAGGTTGTGAGAAACTTGAAATTTTAGGAATTGAACAGAATAAAAATGTTGAAATTTTCAATTCAAATTTGGAACAAGATTTTAATGAACATGAATTTTTTGGGTTGTACGAGGATGAATTGCCAAATGAGGAAGAAGTAGATTCAAGGCACGAATTCAAAAAAATTAACTTTGAGAAAATTTTAAACGAACTTGAAATTGTCAGTGTCGAAAATACGTTGTCAGTTAATGATGAGAAATGTGATCACATAGTCTTGAACAACACTCAGTTTTAAATTTCACTGAATTTATATACGATCACAAATTTTTGAAAAATTACACTGACAAATTTGTTGAACACATGAACTATTTTTGGAATGTTAGCTTTGTTGAAAAACTTCATGTTAGGACGACCCTGAACATTCATTTATTGGACTATAAATCTAGGTATAAAGATGAGATGGTTTTCAAAAACCTTTGCTTATTAGAAAACATGCCTAGACATAATAGGAGTCTGAGTCATCGGGCTAGAACAAAGTGGGGGGGGGGGGAAGTTGGTGGAATTCTTTGAATCGCATACATCGCAAACACATATATCATTGTACATATGATCCATTCTAACATATAGTTAGGCTGCATTTCATTCTGCAAATCATTTTGCATCAAATCCATCTATGGGTCTTATCATTCAAATTTAGGAAACGTGCTACAGTGTGGACACTGTTTTGTCCAAGTGTGGGGGGAGTCTGCATTTCATTCATTTTCGTTTTTTCTTTATTTTTCTTTCTTTTTCAATTTCAGCCATTTAAATAGGACCATCATGCATTTTAGACTGTAGTAACATGCCATTTTTTTTTCAAACATGACTCGTTTTAGATTGATACAACAAAATAAGTGAAGGATTTTTAGTCAGTTGATAGTATTTTTTTCTGTCAACTTAGATCGAATAAGAAATATAATGAAAAGTTTAATTTTGAGGGATAATAGTGTAACCGGTACATAGGGAGATTCTTAGGTGATGGCCATGAAATCTATTCTATATTGTAGTCTTTGTTTAAATAAGTGGAGGACTTAAAATACTTATATTGGCTTTTCGAATCTTTAAAACTAAGTTGTGTTAAGTTGAATTTGCGTAACTCTCTTTTGTGCTTATATTTTAAATAATAATAATAGTAATCCAAGGGTATCCAACATTACTTGTATATCAAGCGTTGGTGTGCAAACCCGCCAAGCTCTATCCGATATGTTGTTGACAAAGTCAGCGTTGGAATATCTTGGTCTCATTTTATGAGATTGGACACCTAAGGATTACCGACACGTTGTTGACAAAGTCAAAGTCGGCCTGCACAATCCGCCAAGCTCTTTACCCACTCTCCGTTAGTCCGCGAGGCAGTGCATGGGTGGTAAACCTTGGTATTCTAAGTTAGGTGTATGTACTTGATCATAAATTTTAAAATTTTATAGAATAAAGAATAAGCGATGATGCCCAAACACTTCTTGACCTTATTGATTTGACTAGCCATACATGAGAAAATAATAATACCACTTTGCACACTGTGCCAAGCAAACTAAGAATCTATTTCATGGCTGCACTATGTTATCGACCGAACTAACTGGCCAAACTGGAATTTAACATTTGAAAACTTGATTTATATTGAAAATTTGTGACAAGTTGAGGTATCTAAAATAAAATCAACTGACTAGAAATTGTTAACTTAATTTGTTGTGCCACTTTCCTGAAACAAGTTGTGTTGTCATTCTTGTTTTCTTTGTTTTTTGTATATAACCATTGCACTCATATTGTTACATTAAAGCCATATCGTACTACATTTGGATTTTGTGGGTAGTATCCGCTGAAAACCCTCACGAGACACCACTCGTCCTACTTGGGACACCTAGAGGTTTAACGGCTTGTTGCATATGCTCAATGCAATTGTGTTTCCTACGAAAGTGTGACCTATCTAGTTAGTTTTTCATTTTTATTTTCTTTTTACTCGAGGATGAGTAAAAGATAAGTGTGGGGGTATTTGATTAGCACAAAAATGTGTTTATTTTTATGCTTATATCTTATCTTTATTGTATATAAATAAATGCTACTTTGGGTATTTTGTGTGTTTTTACAGGTCATTGATTAATTGTCTTCTTCATTAAATAAAAGACCACTGATAAGAAAAAGAAGCTACTTTCCCATCTCAACAAGTTTTCAATCACAAAGGAAGCCGTAGCACATTGGTTAAGGCATGGAAATCTGTACAAAAAGACCTGGGTTTGATTCCCATCAAACTCTCTTTTTACTGAAGAATGGAACGCGTTCACACTGCCTCCCTTGCTTTGAAGAATTTATGGATTAGTGATTTATGGTGTATATATATATATATATATATTCATATGTATGAATATATGATATACATTAATAAATATTTCAAGAATTGGAAGTATTCTTCATAGATAAATCAAAGGGAATCTTTCATTTTTACTCTCCATAAAGATGAAGATTTGATTAGATAGATGCCAATGAATTTACCAATCAACTTCAAATCTCTTGAAAAATGCCAATCAATTTGCCACATGACCAATCAAAAGAGGAAAGCTGCATGGAATATTTCAAGTTTATCTTATCTCTTTTATTTGTGAATATATTATTTTCAAAAGGTTGAGTCATGACCCATTAGAGGATTAGGGTTTTTCAGTTCACCTATATAAGCACACGCATAACCATTGTAACGGGCATCTCCATTATTCTATATTTTCTTCTCCATTAATAAAAGTTCTTCTTCTTTTTATTATTTCTGCATTTTTCTTTTTCTTAGCAATCAGTGTTGTCTTCACAATTAGTTTTGGAAGAGCACCAATTGTATTTTACATTTTTTGTTAGTGATTAGTCGTTTGATTAGTTTCAACGACAATCCTATTTTACTTTTTGTTGTTCTTATTTTGCAATTAACTTTCTTTAGTGATTAATCGTTGATTAGATTCAACGATAATCATAAGTTCGCAATTTCAATTTGTTTTTTTATTTCAACAAAATCTCCAGGATTCATCTAACTCGCCCAAGAGATTAGATAAATAATTTGATTTTAATTTACCTCCCTGTGTTCGACCTGTATGCTACACACCTGTGCGCTTGCATTAATTTAATTTAAAATTCGTGCTTTTCTAATTCATAGGAAAGCGACAATCAAAAATGTGAATTGATAATTTAAATTATCAAATCTGAAAAGTGATCGAGAATGGAGTATCACCAGTTTTGCTCCAAAGCGATAGTTAAATCTTTAATTAGATTTGAACGTGAAATGGTAATTAACTTTACCGATAACACCGTGGTGTTAGATATGGAGTATTACCAGTTTTGCTCCATGGGATGAATAGGTTGGGATTGGGAAATAAAATAAATAATTACTTCGGTGTGGTTCGCTAATCCGGACTAGTTTGGAAAACCATAATACGGTTTGAAATGATATCCAAAGGAAGATTAAAGAATAAATTTAGAAGAATTTATCTTTGATTAAATTAATGGGAACCTATTCCCTAAAAATGTGATTTTGTGAATAAAAGAACATTCTGAATTGGAATGAGGCGTTTGTTGTGTTTGTGTAACATTTGTTTATCATATACGTGGGTTATTCAGAAAGTCCGGGTTTATACCCATTCTGAATAACCGATTCGACGAGATGTCAAAGATGAAGACGATGGTTGAAGACTGGAAGTCTCCACATCATTTGGGTGATTACTGATGATCTCGATTGGGCTGTACACCCAAGATGAGGGAAACAGTTGGTGATCATCCAGACGTACTTGGAGATCGATGGATATGCGAGGAAAGTGCCTCCGATTTCACCCAGAACGAACTTGTAAATGGACTGTGTGTCTGACATTGGATTTTATTCTGTATTGATTGATCTCTATTAAATATACATCTGTTTGGCGGCGGAGAATTTATTCTCTTGCTTAACGCCCTTCTCTGAGACGTACGAGCTCAGAGGTTGTATATCGATGGACATCAGTCGCATGGAGTGAATTGCCTGTGTGGCACACGTAAGTAGCAATTGATCAAGGCTTCTGTTGAAAAGCAAAGTCTTGTGGTTGACGATCAAAGCACGGCCTGTGTGGCGTAGCTTTGTGTATAGCGTGAATTCGCGAGCCTCACACCTCGGTATGAGTCAAAAACGGGATACGGATCGTTGGGAGAACATGACGTTTCTTTCTAGCTATGGGTGATGTCAGTGACCTACCAGCCCTGACATTTATATACTTTTTACCCGTGTGGATGTTGGAATGCGAGGCGCCTCAGATATAGGTCTGTTAGGACCGGGAAATGTGTGTTCGGGAATTGCCAATCCTCCAAAGTTAGGTGAGGACCGGCCAACCGATTCCAAGGATCAAAATGGGGTCCTGAGACATTTGCTAGAGTGTCTCGAACGGAGAGGAGCTTGCCCCTTGCATCGAATCATGACGGAAATCCAATTTCCAACACATGATATTGCGGTTTTATTTGTAGAGCCTAGTATGGCAACATGATAGATGGTACCCATGCCGCCTAGGATTGATATTTATGATTGAAATTGTTTTGACACTATACACCTATAATAGTATCAAATGATTTGTTTCAAAATGTACCAAGCATGTTTGGCTATTATAAGGGAAAAACCTATCCTCCGGCTTGCCTTGCATTGTGTGATGGGACCTGGGTCTTATAATAGCTTCATTTTTTCAAAGAGCATCGCGCTGTTTTGTAATATGCACTAGTATTCTTGGGAGGAAACCCGTTCCGTGTTATACGGCGTGGTCCCTTGAATTACTATCTTTTAAAGTAAAGTTTTAAATAACTGTTTTAGTTCTCACACCATTCACATGACTGACCCGGAGTTTATTGTTTTAACCTAAACTCTGGGTGCCCCTATTTTCTACACGGGCAGCTAGTAGTTTTGGTTTTGCAAATTTATATTCACAGGATCCTGATTTACAGCTGGAACGATGCTCGGAAGTCTCTGTATCTGTGTATCACTTTCAGTTGTGTATTGTATATTTTTCTGCTGCTATGTAATTTATTGTAATCTATGATATTCATCGAATGTATTTTATTCATTTATAGTTTGTATATTCTTGTATCTGATGGAATTGTTGTAATAACAATGAAATGTTCTGCCGTCTGCGTTCTATTTTGTCGTGTTCTCAAGGTAATCCGGGCTTTCCTTACCGGGGAAGTTCTGGGTCACTACAGTGGTATCAGAGCTTTGGTTTACAGAGCTCGAGAACAAGACACATGTAATAACCCGTAAAATGCGGGCCAGTTTGAAAATTTTATTTTGCAATTTTAGCTGAATTTGAATATTTAAAATGAATTATTTTAAATAATATCAACGAAAAATTTATTTTGAATAGAATTCGATCGTATACATTATACGCGTCGTCGTTAGAATAGAAATATTTATATATAATTATAAATAGAATTGAAAATGGCGCGGTAGTTCGATAATTCGATTTCAAACTTCAATTGAATGTACCGGGTGCAAAACAATCCGGATTTTAGTGAAACCAAAAACATTAGGATCTAATTGACGATATCTTTCCAACGAAGTTAACAAACTGAGATTTCACTTTATAAATGGTAAGATATGTCCAGTTAAAAATTCTGAATAGTCGTTATGGAATTCAGGCCCTTAAAAATGGACATTTTGCAAATGACCTCGGATTTCGACGAAACCACTTTTGTTGGATCCGTGATGTAAAGTTATTGCTAGGTTTCAAATTTCGTAATTTTCTGAATCAATATGTGAGCGTGGCATAGGAAAACGTGTTTTGACCATTTCAGTTGATTTTAATCGACTGGAAATTGGCCATTTTTCCAACGATCTCAGAATTCGATGAAACTAGTTTTGTTAGGACCGTATCGTCAATACGAAGCTAGAAAATATTTTTCTGGAATTTTTCTAGTTAGTATGTGGCCCCGGTAATTTGAAATGTACGTTTAAAATTCAATAAAGTGATTTAAATGTAAATTTAACGGAAACTGATTGTAACAGCCGAATCAGCTGACGATACATATCCCATTGTGTTCGGAATGGGGGTTAAACGCTATGGACGACAGGTGGTGGGCCTTGTTTTGATGACGTATGTAAAAGTCAACTTTTATAAAATAATAAAATAATAAATAAAAATATATATAAACCCCCCCTTTTTCTCGTTTACACTGAACAGAAATTAGAAAGAAAAAAAAAACCCTCAATCGAAGTGGCGCGCCTCCCCACCGTCGGCCACCATCGAGGCGCGCCCATCACCTCAGCCTCGACGGCGAGACCCCCTCCACCTCAGGCGCACCCCTGCCTCGATCTCCTCTCCCTCCTCCCAACTCGCGAGGCTCTAAACCCACCGCAGCCTCAGTCGCATCGCCCCCCCCCCCCCCCGATGAGCCACCGCTTCTTCCTCCTCCCCTTCCCTTCGCCTGCGACGCCCACCCCCACCCCGCATCCCCTCCGAGCCGCCGACGAGCCCCCCCTGTAAGTCCCCTGTGTTTTTTTTATTTACTTTAAACTGTTTTTTTTTTATTATTTACTTTAAACTGTTTTTTTTATTTACTTTAAAACGGTAAAGTTAGGATTTTTAAATTAGAAAGTTAGGATTTTTAAATTTGAAAGTTCGGATTTTTAAAATAGAGAAGATGAGATTTTTAAAGTAGAAAAGATTTTATTCAGTTAAAGGTATGATCTTTATATTTTTAAAGTAATAAAAATATGATTTTTATATTTTTAAAGTATTAAAAATATGATCTTTACTATATAGAAATATTAAAAATATGATTTTTATATTTTTAAAGTATTAAAAATATAATCTTTATAGGATAGAGAATATAAAAATATCATCTTTGTGTATGTAGCAAAATAAAAATCTGATTTTTATTTTCTATACGTCGAAATAAAATGCTGATTTTTATAAAGATGAAATCTTTATAGTTGAAAAGGAGAGATCTTTATATATAGAATAACGATGTAAAAATAGAATTTTTATCTATATAATAGCGGTGCAAAAATAGCATTTTTATCCATATAGCGTGAAAGTAAAAATGTGATTTTTATATATTGAACTTCGAAGTAAAAATATGATTTTTATATATTGAATAGCATAGTAAAAATTCGATTTTTTTAAATATATGAAGTGATTATAAAAATATGATTTTTAAATTGAAAGTGAACAAATAAAAATGTGATTTTTATTTTAAAGACATCAAAATATAAAAATGTGTGATTTTTATATATGTAGTGAAAGCAGCAACGAAGGTGATAAAAAGGCGAGAACGAAGAAAATTTATATCAAAGAAGAGTCAAGATGTTTGGATAGCTATCGGTGAGAACTTCTCACTCAAATTTTTTTTTCTAATTATATATATATACTAGGATGCAGACGGTGCTTAGTAGCACCCGACACAATCGTCCACAGACCATGGACTTGTTTGTTTGGTTGCATAGATTAGTTATATGATTGGATTTGAATTGAATTGTTTGGTGATTTTGATTGATGTGTGAATGGCGTGGGCCTTCACTAGACCGGGGATAAGGCTAGGCCTTGTCCCGTTTCTAGTATCGTGCCGTTATGCCGCCGAAATTTTCTAAAATATGTTAGAAAAATAAAATATCATTTTATTGAAGAAATAAACTGAATAGAAATTCATGTGTTGAAATAAAATGTTTTATCGTTAAAATATAATTTTTGACGTGAATGTGAATAAATAAATATTCATTTACGAACCGGACGGTTTGTTTATGTACACCTATTTGAAGGACAGTGATTGGGTCGATAAATTTTACACATCGCCCAATTGCACAAATAAAATCTGTGTTTGATTGTTTGAAACCCCACACGGGTGTTGGGATGAAATTTGAAGTTCACTCATCCTGATTGATTAAATAAGTCGATCGATTGATTGACAGGCTGTTATAAGCGTTGAATATCTATATTTAATGCTTATACAGTGTAGTGCACTTTGGTTGATGGTTGATTATTTTCAATGCTATTATATACATGTGTTGTATGAAAATCCATATAATTAATTTTATATGGTAATTGATTGGGCCTCATTCCAGTTTTGAAAAAGAAATATTTGAAAAAGAAATATTTGAAATAAAATATTTGAAAATAAAGGAATATATGAAGCCGTGTTGATTAGATTGACGCCATTTTGACGTGAACGATATTTATATCGATTTTATTCATTTTAAAATGAATATTGAAAAGTGATTTCGAAATCGACGATTTCGAAATGAATTGAATTGAAAACGATTTCGAAATGAATTGAATTGAAAACGATTTCGAAATGAATTGAATTGAAAACGATTTCGAAATGAATTGAATAGAAAACGATTTCGAAGTGAATTGAATTGAAAACGATTTCGAAATGAATTGAAAACGATTTCGAAATGAATTGAATTGATAACGATTTCGAAATGAATTGAATTGAAAACGATTTCGAAATGAATTGAATTGGAAACGATTTCGAAATGAATTGAATTGAAAACGATTTCGAAATGAATTGAATTGAAAACGATTTCGAAATGAATTGAATTGAAAACGATTTCGAAATGAATTGAATTGAAAACGATTTCAAAATGAATTGAATTGAAAACGATTTCGAAATGAATTGAATTGAAAACGATTTCGAAATGAATTGAATTGAAAACGATTTCGAAATGAATTGAATTGAAAACGATTTCTAAATGAATTGAAAACGAATTCAAATTGAATTGAAAGCAAATTGAAATGAATTCAAATTGAAATGAATTCAAATTGAATTGAAATTTGAATTGAACAGAAATGAATTTTAAAACGAATTTATAGAGAAGAATTCAATTTTGATTTGAATTGAAACGGAAGTTGAAATTGCTTTTGAAACGAATTTAAAACTATTTATATAATTCGTTTTAAATAGAAATCGACGAAATATATTATATATATATTATATATATAATATAATGGCCTGAATAGAACGCGCCGCGCCGCGGCAGTTCGTGAATTTCGACCATTTATTTCAAACGGACATTGCGGGAGATCCGACCGTCGGATTCTCCTAAAACCGGAACCGTTGGGTTCGTATCGAAGAGAGCTTTCTAACGAATGTGAGAAATTAGAAATCTAACGGTTGGATTTGGAATTATGTCCAAATCAAATTGGAAAAAGGTCGCTATACGTGCAGTTCGATGGCCATTGGTGGAAATCGACTGTACGGGCCTTGATAAAATTATTAAAAATAGTAATAATTTGTGTAAAATCATAAGAAATGATTTGTGAAGATTTGGGATGAAAAACTCCATATTTGAAAAGATAAAAATAGATTTTTATCGAAATGAACTAGTTTTGAACTAGAAATATAATTCTATTTATTTTTAAATAAATAAATTGAATTTGAAAAGGGTTTTGAAAATAACCAGAATTTCCAATGATTGCATTGGAGTGGATTTGAATCGAAATTGTCTTCGGAATATTTCGATGTTGGAATTCGTGATTATACAGATGTTGTTATGGAAATTTGAAAGATATATATTTATATCGTTATTTCCAATACGGCATTTGTTAGTCGTAGAATTCGATATTGAATATAAGCAGATATATTTTCTATTCAGAGCCTTGTATTGAATATCGAATGTGATTTGGGTTTGTCGTGAATGGTGTCTTCACTAACACTGTTCTTGAACCCAGTTGAGAAAAGATTAAATCTTTTTGTTTAGATTTAACGAAATGTACCAATTAAATAATATTTAATTGGAATTGAATCGATATTGATTTTTGGGTTTATCGTGAACAGTGTTTTAAATAACACTCGTTCTTTAACCCGATAATTAATGAATGTGGTTTTGGGTTTATCGTGAACCGTGTTTTAAATGACACTGATTCTTTAACCCAGTCGAAGATTAAAACTAAGTGGAGTTTTAATGAATCTTTAATTAGATTGAAATGATCGAAAATGGAGTATCACCAGTTTTGCTCCAGGCGATAGTTAAATCTTTAATTAGATTTGAACGTGAAATGGTAATTGAATTACCGATAACACCGTGGTGTTAGATATGAAGTACTACCAGTTTGACTTCATGGGATGAATAGGTTGGGATTGGGAAAATAAAATAAATGATTACTTCGGTGTGGTTCGATAATCCCGACTAGTTTGAATTGATATTCAAAGGAGATTAAAGAATAAATTTAAAGAATTTATCTTGGATAAAATTAATGGGAACTTTTTCCCAAAGTATAGGAATATTTGAATAAAAGAATATTCTGAATTGGAATGGGGCGTATGTTGTGTTTGTGTAACACTTTTATAATATATACGCGAGTTATTCAGAAAGACAGGGTTTATCCCATTCTGAATAACTGATTCGACGTGGTGTCGAAGATGAAGACGATGGTCGAAGACCGGAAGTCTTCACGTCGTTTGGGTGATTAATGATGATCTTGATTGGGCTGTACACCCAAGAAGATGGAAACAGTTGGTGATCGTCCATACGTACTTGGAGATCGATGGATATGCGGGGTACTAGGTGCCTCCGGTTTCGTTCAGGCCTAGAACGGACTTGTAAATGGACTGTGTGTCTGACATTGGATTTCATTCTGTGTGACTGATATCGGTTGCATAGAGTGGTTTGCCTGTGTGGCATGCTAAGATGCAAATGATCAAGGCTTCTGTTGAAAAGCAAAGTCTTGTGGTGATGATCAAAGCACAGCCTGTGTGGCACAGCTTTGTGTAACGTGAATTCGCGAGCCTCGCACCCCGGTTATGAACCCAAAACGGGAGAGGACCTCAGGGAGGGCATGCGTTTCTTTCTAGCTAGGGTGGTGTCAGTGACCTACCAGCCCTGACATTTATATACTTTTCACCTGTGTGGTTGTTGCTGTTGCGAGGCGCCTCGGTTTGATCGGACGATCCTGGTCCGATGGAGTCATTCGTTGGCTCGTTTGCGACCCAAAGGGCGGGGAGACGTATTGTTCAGGCATAATAATCCACATTGGTGGACCGGCCCTGACGATCCAGGGGGCAGTTGCGGCTGTTCCTGAGACATGGTAGGCTAGATTGTCTCGAATCGGTGGAGGACGATCCCTGGCCTCGGTTCATAGACGGAAATCCAATTTCCAAATACGTGACTTTGCGGTTTTATTTGTAAAACCTATATATGGCGACATAGTGGCATGGGACGCTCATGTCGCCTATGATTGATACTTATGATTTGAAGTTGTTTTATACACTATGCACTTATAGTGGTATCAAATGATTTGTTTTAAAATGTATCAAGCATTCTTTGGTTGTTATAAGGGAAAACCCTATCCTCGGCTGCGTTGCATTGTGTGATGGGACCTGGGTCTTATAACAGCTTCATTTTCCTTTATCTAGCATTGCGCTGTTGTTTTATGCACTGGTATTCTTGGGAGGAAACCCGTTCCGTGTTATACGGCGTGGTCCCTTGATTTACCTAACTTTGAAAATAAAGATAATAACTGTTTTAGTTCTCACACCAGTCACATGACTGACCTGGAGTTTATTGTTTTAACCTAAACTCTGGGTGCCCTTATTTTCGACACGGCAGCTAGTAGTTTTGGTTTTGCAGATTTATATTCACAGGATCCTGGTTTACAGCTGGAATGATATCCGGAAAGCTTTGTATCCGTATATCTCTTCTAGTTGTGTATTGTATTATTTTCCGCTGCTAGGTATTTAAATGTAATTTTAAATCTCTGATATTTCTGTGTAATATTCATTTATACTCTGTATATTCTTGTAATCTGATGCATTGTTGTAATAACAGTGAAAAGTTCTTTTATATGCGTCCTGTTGTGACTTGTTCTCAAAACGATAGGGCGTCTCGAACGGTCTGGGTCGGTTTAGCGACTGGTTCGGACCGAGCGAAATTCCTTGCCGTCACATTTGGTATCAGAGCTTTGGTTTACAGAGCTCGAGAACAAGGCACATTAGAACCATACGAAAGAATTCATCAGATATTGGATTAGTAATATCCAACGAGAATGACTCGTTAGAGATGGGATCAGTAGTATCCTAGAACGAGTTTGAAGAGTATATTTTTCAAATGAAAACAATTTTTGTTTTGAAAATTTAAATCAATTATTCGTATCTGATTATCTATTTATATTGAGTTGGACAGTCCAGTATATAAAGATTTTGCGTATACGTCTGATCCGCGTGTATTCGAAGTTTTAATATATTGGATAGATATAGATTCACACTCTAGTCGCCCGAAGGTTATTCTGATGATTGTAGCTACATCATCAGAATTAATATTCGAGAGTCGAAGGTGTGATATTTATATACTTCCTATTGACTGGTGTGAGAACCAAAATTAGATAGGGCCTATTGTTGTGATTTGGCATCAAGAACATGATTTTTGTATATGTATTAAAATTATGAATTTGAAACTCTAATTCAATAATTGATTGATGTTTGTGTTGTTTGTTTAATTGTTTGATAATTTTGAACTATTATGCCTAATTGAATCAAATATTGAATTGTATTGAAAATTGGTCGCATTTGCTTGCATATACATATACTTACATTGAACAGGTCATAGCAAGGAGGCTAGAGCAGAGAATAAAATTTGTTTGCCCGACAAATAGGTACATGTTTACTACATAATTTCCTGTTTTGTTTGGGTGATGATGATTTTGTGAGCCTATTGGCTAGCCGCTTGGCTTTTTCTTTTTCTTTTTGAGATCTGAAGGACCGGGGAAGCTATTTGAAATTCCCCGATGCTCCCGGTGCAGGGGAGGTTATGGCGAAATTTTTCGAAAATTTAGGGTGTTAGCCAAATTTTTGAAATTTTGAAAATTCTCAAAAACTGAAAAGTTGGAGAATGGAAGCCGGATCGAACGTAGAGTTGATTAATCAAACCACTTTCGACTTTGTTCCTTTTCGGGGACGAAAAGTTTTAAGTGGGGGAGATTGTAACAACCCGTAAAATGCGGGCCAGTTTGAAAATTTTATTTTGGCAATTTTAGCTGAATTTGAATATTTAAAATGAATTATTTTAAATAATATCAACGAAAAATTTATTTTGAATAGAATTCGATCGTATATATTATACGCGTCGTCGTTAGAATAGAAATATTTATATATAATTATAAATAAAATTGAAAATGGCGCGGTAGTTGGATAATTCGATTTCAAACTTCAATTGAATGTACCGGGTGCAAAACAATCCGGATTTTAGTGAAACCAAAAACATTAGGATCTAATTGACGATATCTTTCCAACGAAGTTAACAAACTGAGATTTCACTTTATAAATGGTAAGATATGTCCAGTTAAAAATTCTGAATAGTCGCTATGGAATTCAGGCCCTTAAAAATGGACATTTTGCAAATGACCTCGGATTTCGACGAAACCACTTTTGTTGGATCCGTGATGTAAATTTATTGCTAGGTTTCAAATTTCGTAATTTTCTGAATCAATATGTGAGCGTGGCATAGGAAAACGTGTTTTGACCATTTCAGTTGATTTTAATCGACTGGAAATTGGCCATTTTTCCAACGATCTCAGAATTCGACGAAACTAGTTTTGTTAGGACCGTATCGTCAATACGAAGCTAGAAAATATTTTTCTGGAATTTTTCTAGTTAGTATGTGGCCCCGGTAATTTGAAATGTACGTTTAAAATTCAATAAAGTGATTTAAATGTAAATTTAACGGAAACTGATTGTAACAGCCGAATCAGCTGACGATACATATCCCATTGTGTTCGGAATGGGGGTTAAACGCTATGGACGACAGGTGGTGGGCCTTGTTTTGATGACGTATGTAAAAGTCAACTTTTATAAAATAATAAAATAATAAATAAAAATATATATAAACCCCCCCTTTTTCTCGTTTACACTGAACAGAAATTTGAAAGAAAAAAAAACCCTCAATCGAAGTGGCGCGCCTCCCCACCGTCGGCCACCATCGAGGCGCGCCCATCACCTCAGCCTCTACGGCGAGACACCCTCCACCTCAGGCGCACCCCTGCCTCGATCTCCTCTCCCTCCTCCCAACTCGCGAGGCTCTAAACCCACCGCAGCCTCAGTCGCATCGCCCCCCCCCCCCCCCGGTGAGCCACCGCTTCTTCCTCCTCCCCTTCCCTTCGCCTGCGACGCCCACCCCCACCCCGCATCCCCTCCGAGCCGCCGACGAGCCCCCCCTGTAAGTCCCCTGTGTTTTTTTATTTACTTTAAACTGTTTTTTTTTTATTATTTACTTTAAACTGTTTTTTTTATTTACTTTAAAACTGTAAAGTTAGGATTTTTAAATTAGAAAGTTAGGATTTTTAAATTTGAAAGTTCGGATTTTTAAAATAGAGAAGATGAGATTTTTAAAGTAGAAAAGATTTTATTCAGTTAAAGGTATGATCTTTATATTTTTAAAGTAATAAAAATATGATTTTTATATTTTTAAAGTATTAAAAATATGATCTTTACTATATAGAAATATTAAAAATATGATTTTTATATTTTTAAAGTATTAAAAATATAATCTTTATAGGATAGAGAATATAAAAATATCATCTTTGTGTATGTAGCAAAATAAAAATCTGATTTTTATTTTCTATACGTCGAAATAAAATGCTGATTTTTATAAAGATGAAATCTTTATAGTTGAAAAGGCGAGATCTTTATATATAGAATAACGATGTAAAAATAGAATTTTTATCTATATAATAGCGGTGCAAAAATAGCATTTTTATCCATATAGCGTGAAAGTAAAAATGTGATTTTTATATATTGAACTTCGAAGTAAAAATATGATTTTTATATATTGAATAGCATAGTAAAAATTCGATTTTTTTAAATATATGAAGTGATTATAAAAATATGATTTTTAAATTGAAAGTGAACAAATAAAAATGTGATTTTTATTTTAAAGACATCAAAATATAAAAATGTGTGATTTTTATATATGTAGTGAAAGCAGCAACGAAGGTGATAAAAAGGCGAGAACGAAGAAAATTTATATCAAAGAAGAGTCAAGATGTTTGGATAGCTATCGGTGAGAACTTCTCACTCAAATTTTTTTTTCTAATTATATATATATACTAGGATGCAGACGGTGCTTAGTAGCACCCGACACAATCGTCCACAGACCATGGACTTGTTTGTTTGGTTGCATAGATTAGTTATATGATTGGATTTGAATTGAATTGTTTGGTGATTTTGATTGATGTGTGAATGGCGTGGGCCTTCACTAGACCGGGGATAAGGCTAGGCCTTGTCCCGTTTCTAGTATCGTGCCGTTATGCCGCCGAAATTTTCTAAAATATGTTAGAAAAATAAAATATCATTTTATTGAAGAAATAAACTGAATAGAAATTCATGTGTTGAAATAAAATGTTTTATCGTTAAAATATAATTTTTGACGTGAATGTGAATAAATAAATATTCATTTACGAACCGGACGGTTTGTTTATGTACACCTATTTGAAGGACAGTGATTGGGTCGATAAATTTTACACATCGCCCAATTGCACAAATAAAATCTGTGTTTGATTGTTTGAAACCCCACACGGGTGTTGGGATGAAATTTGAAGTTCACTCATCCTGATTGATTAAATATGTCGATCGATTGATTGACAGGCTGTTATAAGCGTTGAATATCTATATTTAATGCTTATACAGTGTAGTGCACTTTGGTTGATGGTTGATTATTTTCAATGCTATTATATACATGTGTTGTATGAAAATCCATATAATTAATTTTATATGGTAATTGATTGGGCCTCATTCCAGTTTTGAAAAAGAAATATTTGAAAAAGAAATATTTGAAAAAGAAATATTTGAAATAAAATATTTGAAAATAAAGGAATATATGAAGCCGTGTTGATTAGATTGACGCCATTTTGACGTGAACGATATTTATATCGATTTTATTCATTTTAAAATGAATATTGAAAAGTGATTTCGAAATCGACGATTTTGAAATGAATTGAATTGAAAACGATTTCGAAATGAATTGAATTGAAAACGATTTCGAAATGAATTGAATTGAAAACGATTTCGAAATGAATTGAATTGAAAACGATTTCGAAATGAATTGAATTGAAAACGATTTCGAAATGAATTGAATTGAAAACGATTTCGAAATGAATTGAATTGAAAACAATTTCGAAATGAATTGAATTGAAAACGATTTCGAAATGAATTGAATTGAAAACGATTTTGAAATGAATTGAATTGAAAACGATTTCGAAATGAATTGAATTGAAAACGATTTCGAAATGAATTGAATTGAAAACGATTTCGAAATGAATTGAAAACGAATTCAAATTGAATTGAAAGCAAATTGAAATGAATTCAAATTGAAATGAATTCAAATTGAATTGAAATTTGAATTGAATAGAAATGAATTTTAAAACGAATTTATAGAGAAGAATTCAATTTTGATTTGAATTGAAACGGAAGTTGAAATTGCTTTTGAAACGAATTTAAAACTATTTATATAATTCGTTTTAAATAGAAATCGACGAAATATATTATATATATATTATATATATAATATAATGGCCTGAATAGAACGCGCCGCGCCGCGGCAGTTCGTGAATTTCGACCATTTATTTCAAACGGACATTGCGGGAGATCCGACCGTCGGATTCTCCTAAAACCGGAACCGTTGGGTTCGTATCGGAGAGAGCTTTCTAACGAATGTGAGAAATTAGAAATCTAACGGTTGGATTTGGAATTATGTCCAAATCAAATTGGAAAAAGGTCGCTATACGTGCAGTTCGATGGCCATTGGTGGAAATCGACTGTACGGGCCTTGATAAAATTATTAAAAATAGTAATAATTTGTGTAAAATCATAAGAAATGATTTGTGAAGATTTGGGATGAAAAACTCCATATTTGAAAAGATAAAAATAGATTTTTATCGAAATGAACTAGTTTTGAACTAGAAATATAATTCTATTTATTTTTAAATAAATAAATTGAATTTGAAAAGGGTTTTGAAAATAACCAGAATTTCCAATGATTGCATTGGAGTGGATTTGAATCGAAATTGTCTTCGGAATATTTCGATGTTGGAATTCGTGATTATACAGATGTTGTTATGGAAATTTGAAAGATATATATTTATATCGTTATTTCCAATACGGCATTTGTTAGTCGTAGAATTCGATATTGAATATAAGCAGATATATTTTCTATTCAGAGCCTTGTATTGAATATCGAATGTGATTTGGGTTTGTCGTGAATGGTGTCTTCACTAACACTGTTCTTGAACCCAGTTGAGAAAAGATTAAATCTTTTTGTTTAGATTTAACGAAATGTACCAATTAAATAATATTTAATTGGAATTGAATCGATATTGATTTTTGGGTTTATCGTGAACAGTGTTTTAAATAACACTTGTTCTTTAACCCGATAATTAATGAATGTGGTTTTGGGTTTATCGTGAACCGTGTTTTAAATGACACTGATTCTTTAACCCAGTCGAAGATTAAAACTAAGTGGAGTTTTAATGAATCTTTAATTAGATTGAAATGATCGAAAATGGAGTATCACCAGTTTTGCTCCAGGCGATAGTTAAATCTTTAATTAGATTTGAACGTGAAATGGTAATTGAATTACCGATAACACTGTGGTGTTAGATATGAAGTACTACCAGTTTGACTTCATGGGATGAATAGGTTGGGATTGGGAAAATAAAATAAATGATTACTTCGGTGTGGTTCGATAATCCCGACTAGTTTGAATTGATATTCAAAGGAGATTAAAGAATAAATTTAAAGAATTTATCTTGGATAAAATTAATGGGAACTTTTTCCCAAAGTATAGGAATATTTGAATAAAAGAATATTCTGAATTGGAATGGGGCGTATGTTGTGTTTGTGTAACACTTTTATAATATATACGCGAGTTATTCAGAAAGACCGGGTTTATCCCATTCTGAATAACTGATTCGACGTGGTGTCGAAGATGAAGACGATGGTCGAAGACCGGAAGTCTTCACGTCGTTTGGGTGATTAATGATGATCTTGATTGGGCTGTACACCCAAGAAGATGGAAACAGTTGGTGATCGTCCATACGTACTTGGAGATCGATGGATATGCGGGGTACTAGGTGCCTCCGGTTTCGTTCAGGCCCAGAACGGACTTGTAAATGGACTGTGTGTCTGACATTGGATTTCATTCTGTGTGACTGATATCGGTTGCATAGAGTGGTTTGCCGGTGTGGCATGCTAAGATGCAAATGATCAAGGCTTTTGTTGAAAAGCAAAGTCTTGTGGTGATGATCAAAGCACAGCCTGTGTGGCACAGCTTTGTGTAACGTGAATTCGCGAGCCTCGCACCCCGGTTATGAACCCAAAACGGGAGAGGACCTCAGGGAGGGCATGCGTTTCTTTCTAGCTAGGGTGGTGTCAGTGACCTACCAGCCCTGACATTTATATACTTTTCACCTGTGTGGTTGTTGCTGTTGCGAGGCGCCTCGGTTTGATCGGACGATCCGGGTCCGATGGAGTCATTCGTTGGCACGTTTGCGCCCCAAAGGGCGGGGAGACGTATTGTTCAGGCATAATAATCCACATCGGTGGACCGGCCCTGACGATCCAGGGGGCAGTTGCGGCTGTTCCTGAGACATGGTAGGCTAGATTGTCTCGAATCGGTGGAGGACGATCCCTGGCCTCGGTTCATAGACGGAAATCCAATTTCCAAATACGTGACTTTGCGGTTTTATTTGTAAAACCTATATATGGCGACATAGTGGCATGGGACGCTCATGTCGCCTATGATTGATACTTATGATTTGAAGTTGTTTTATACACTATGCACTTATAGTGGTATCAAATGATTTGTTTTAAAACGTATCAAGCATTCTTTGGCTGTTATAAGGGAAAACCCTATCCTCGGCTGCGTTGCATTGTGTGATGGGACCTGGGTCTTATAGCAGCTTCATTTTCCTTTATCTAGCATTGCGCTGTTGTTTTATGCACTGGTATTCTTGGGAGGAAACCCGTTCCGTGTTATACGGCGTGGTCCCTTGATTTACCTAATTTTGAAAATAAAGATAATAACTATTTTAGTTCTCACACCAGTCACATGACTGACCTGGAGTTTATTGTTTTAACCTAAACTCTGGGTGCCCTTATTTTCGACACGGCAGCTAGTAGTTTTGGTTTTGCAGATTTATATTCACAGGATCCTAGTTTACAGCTGGAATGATATCCGGAAAGCTTTGTATCCATATATCTCTTCTAGTTGTGTATTGTATTATTTTCCGCTGCTAGGTATTTAAATGTAATTTTAAATCTCTGATATTTCTGTGTAATATTCATTTATACTCTGTATATTCTTGTAATCTGATGCATTGTTGTAATAACAGTGAAAAGTTCTTTTATATGCGTCCTGTTGTGACTTGTTCTCAAAACGATAGGGCGTCTCGAACGGTCTGGGTCGGTTTAGCGACTGGTTCGGACCGAGCGAAATTCCTTGCCGTCACAACACATTAGAACCATACGAAAGAATTCATCAGATATTGGATTAGTAATATCCAGTTATAAGTACTCATTAGAGAAAGGATCAGTAGTATCCTAGAACGAGTGTGAAGAGTATATTTTTCAAATGAAAACGAACTTTGTTTTGAAAATTTAAACCATTTTATACGTATTTGAATAATTTATTTATATTGAATTTGGACAATCCAATATATAAAGATTTTGCATATATGCGTCATGAACGTATATTCGAAGTTTTAATATACTGGATAGATATAGAATCACATTCTAGACACGGGGGGGATGATTCTAGTGCTGGTGCATCATCATCAGTATTCATATTCAAGTTTCGAAGGTGTGATTTCTATACGTTTCCATTAGACTGGTGTGAGAACCAAAACTAGATTAAGTTTATTGTTGTGATTTGGAATCAAAACATGATTTTTTGTATATGTATCAAAATTATGAATTTGAAGCGTTAATTCACTAATTGATTGATGGTTGTGTTGTTTGTTTATTTGTTTGAAATTTTGAACCATTTTGCCTAATAGAATCGAATATTGAATTGTATTGAAAATTGGTCGCATTTGCTTGCATATACATGTACTTACATTGAACAGGTCATAGCAAGGAGGCTAGAGAAGAAGAATAAAATTTGTTTGCCTGACAAATAGGTACATGTTTACCATAATTTACTATTTTGTTTGGGTGATGATGATTTTATGAGCCGACTGGCTAGCCGCTTCGCTTTTTCTTTTTCTTTTTGAGATCAGAGGGCCTGTATGTCAATTTCGGGATTTTTCCGGTGCTCTCGGTGCAGGGGAGGTTATGGCGAAATTTTTCGGAAATTTAGGGTGTTAGCCAAATTTTTGAAAAATTTGAAAAGTTCTTAGAAACTGAAAAGTTGAAGAACTTAAGCCGTAAAGAAAAGAATGAAAGTTGAGTTGATTTGATAAACAACTTTCGGCTTTGTTCCTTTTCGGAGACAAAAAGTTTTAAGTGGGGGAGATTGTAACAACCCGGAAATGCGAGAAAGTTCAAAATTTTTATTTTGGCAATTATAGTGAATTTTGAACATTTAAAATGAATTATTTTAAATAATATTGACGAGAAATTTATTTTGAATAGAATTAGAATGTATATATTTATATACGTCGTCGTTAGAATATAAATATTTATTTGAAATTATAAAAGGAATTGAAAATGGCGCGGTAGTTCGATAATTCGATTTCAAACTTCAATTGAACATACCGGGTGCAAAATAAACCGGATTTTAGTGAAACAAAAAATAATAGGATCTATTTGAGGATATCTTTCCAACGAATCCGAAAAATCAAAATTTCATAACGGGGATCAAAAGATATGTCCAGTTGAAAATCCTGAATAGTCGCTATGGAATTCAGGCCCTTAAAAATAGCCATTTTGCAAACGACCTCGGATTTTGACGAAACAACTTTTGTTGGATTCATGATGTCAAATTATTGCTAGATGTCAATTTTCATAATTTTTCGAATCAATATGTGAGCGTGGCAAAGGAAAACGCGTTTGACCAGTTTTAGTTGATTTTAATCGACTGGAAAATGGCCATTTTTCAAACGGTCTCAGAATTTGACGAAATTAGTTTTGTTAGGACCGTATAGGCAATACGAAGCTAGAAATAATTTTTCTAGAATTTTTAGAGACTGTATGTGGCCCCGGTAAATTGAAATGTGCGTTTAAACTGAATATGTAAAGAGTTATATTTTGATTTGAACGGAAACTGATCGTAATGATCGAATAAGCCTACGATACATATCCCATTGTGTTCAGAATGGGGGTAATTAGCTAGGGACTACAGTCGGTGGGTTTGATTTCGATTTGAAAATAAAAAGTTACTTTTTGGGTTAATAAAATAAAATAATAAATTAAAAATGGCCAAAGCCCTTTATCACCCAGACCCGGTCAACCCTTCTTCCTCCAAACCTGTCGTTCATTTCAAAGGCAAAATAAATAAATAAACAATAAATCGAAGAACGACGATCGTCGTCCACCGTCCTGGCGCGCGCCCCTAACGCAGCGCCGCCGCCTGCTAGGGCGCCACCACCCTCACCCCTCTCGCCATCTTGTCCCTCCCTCCTCTCGAGCTCCATCTCCCCTTCCCCCTTTCTACAAACCCTAAGCCCAAACCCGATAGCCCCTAGCCCTGCGCGAGCCCAACGCCTCCATCTCCTCCCCTCCACTCACTCCTGCTATTCGACGCAAGCAAACTCCAACCACCACTTCCCCCTCTTCAACGCAGTAAGTTCCTACTTATTTAATAATTTTATTCTTTTATTTATTTATATAATAAAACGTTGTTGAAAAAAAAACAGATTTTTATGTATAGAAAAAAAACTGATTTTACATATATAAAAAGAACGGATTTTTGTTTATAAAAAGAATGGATTTTTGTTTATAAAAAGAATGGATTGTTAATTTATAGAAGGCTATAGTCTTTGAAATATATAAAGCATAGAGAAATACATGATTTTGATATGAACAACATTACAGAAAGATGAGATTTTTAACATTAGAAAGAAGTGATTTTCTACATGTTTAAAGACGAGATTTTTTTCTGGGTAAAGGCAAGATTTGATTTTGATTTGTTATAAAGATGTTTTTAAAATAAAAATATAATTTTTATACTAGTGGCATATTAAAAATATGATCTTTATATAGTGGCGATAATAAAAATATAATTTTTATGCTAGTGGCATATTAAAAATATGATCTTTATATAGTGGCGATAATAAAAATATAATTTTTATACTAGTGGCATATTAAAAATATGATCTTTATATAGTGGAGATAATAAAAATATAATTTTTATACTAGTGGCATATTAAAAATATGATTTTTATATAATGCAGATAATAAAAATATGATTTTTACTTAGGTTGAGTATTAAAAATATGGTTTTTATTAAAGTAGAAATGTAAAAATATAATTTTTATATAGTTATGATTATAAAAATTCAATCTTTATATAAGAAGTAGAAATATAAAAATATAATTTTTATATAGAAAGAAGCGTTGTAAATGTATGAAGTTAAATAAAAATGTGAACTTTATTTTTTTCATGAAGGAATGAAAATAAAAATGTGATTTTTATATATGTAGTGAACACGGACTGTGGAAGTGACAAAAGGAAGAACGATGAAGATTTCCTACATATGAAGAGTCGCGGAGTTGGGATAGCTTTGGTGAGAACTTCTCACTCTAAATTTCTTTTTCTAATTATATAAATATACTAGGATGCAGACGGTGCTTCGCAGCACCCGACACCCGTCGTCCACAGACCATGAACGGCTTGTATGTTTGTTTGATGTGTTTTGAAATTTGTTTGTGTTGTTGTTGCGACATCGATAATAAAATGTAGATGGTTGAAATAAATTAATTATCGTTAAAAATATAATTTTTAACGTGAATGTGAATAAATAAATATTCATTTACAAACCGGACGGTTTGTTTATGTACACCTAATTGAAGGATATTGATTGGGATGATAAATTTTACTCATCGTCCAACTGCACAAATAAAAATCTGTGTTTGTTGATTTGAAACCTCACACGGGTGTTGGCATGATATTTGGCATACACCAATCCCAATTATTTAATTGTATGTCGATCGATTGGTCGACAGGATGTGTAAGCGTTAATTATTTATATTTGATGCTTATGCAGTTGTGTGGTGCACTTTGGATGATGGTTGATTGTTTATCGTTGCTATTATATACATGTGTTAGGTTGAATCCATATAATTAACGTTATATGGTAATTGATTGGGCCTCATTCCAATTGGGAAAATAACGAATAATATAAAAGAAAATTCATGTGTTGAATATAAAAATAGTCATGTGTGGACGATGTTCATGTGTTGAAACTATTCATGTGTTGAGTAAAATATTTTAACAATAAAATTTACATCTTTATCATATTTAAAATTAGAAGCTACTTCACGGTGGAGTCTAATTAAAAATCAAACAATAGATACCATAATTTTATAAAATATATTACATAACAAAAATAGTCATGTGTTGAAGGAAATATAGATTCATGTGTTGAATAGAATAAATATTCATTTGTTGAATAGAATAACGAATTTATTGATATATATAAAGCCGTGTTGATTAGAGTTGCGCTATTTTGACGTGAACGATATTTATATCGATTATATTCGTTTTTATTATGAATGTAGAAAACGTAGTGATTTCAAAATATAACGTTTTGAAAATATTATCATTTATATAGTAATGATATGAAATATTCAATTTTGATTAGAAATGGAATATAGAGTTGAAATTGTTTGAAAACGAATTTAAAACGATTTATAAAATACATTTTAAAAAAAATCGACTAAATATAATATATATATATATATATATATATATTATATAATGGCCTGAATAGAACGCGCCGCGCCACGGTAGTTTGTGAATTTCGACCATTGACTTCAAATGGTCAATTCGAGAGATCCGACCGTCGGATTCTCCTAAAACCAGAACCGTTGGGTTTGTATCGAAAAGAGCTTTCCAATGAATATTATAAATTAGAAATCTAATGGTTGGATTTGGAATTATATCATCAAATTTGGAAAAGGTCATTGTAAGTGCAGTTCGATGGCCATTGATGGAAATCTACTGTACGGGCCTTGATAAAATTATTAAAAATATTAATAATTTGTGTAAAATCATAATATGTGAATTGGAAAGAACAGGGATGAAAAATTCCACATTTGAAAGAATAAAAATATATTTTTGTCGAAATGAACTAGTTTTGAACTAGAATTAAAATCAATTTATTTTTGAAATAAATAAATTGAATTTGAAAATGATTTTAAAAATAATCAATATTCCCAATACGTGAATTGGACTGGAGTTGAATCGAAACTATCTTCAGAATATTTCGATGTTGGATTTCGTGATTATACAGATATTGTTATGGGAATTTGAAAGAAATATTTTATATCGTTATTTCCAATACGATATTTGTTTGTTTCAGGATTTGATATTGAATATAAGTCGGTATATTTTCTATTTAGAGCCTTGTATTTAATATCAAATGTGATTTGGGTTTGTCGTGAATGGTGTCTTCATTAACACTGTTCTTAAGCCCAATAGAGAGAAAGATTAAATCTTTCTATTTAGATTTAATGAAGTGTATCAATTAAATAATATTTAATTAGAATTGAATTTGAATTGGTTTTTGGGTTTATCATGAGCGGTGTTTTGAACAACACCTGTTCTTTAACCCGATTAACAATAGAGTGTGATTTTGGGTTTATCGTGAATCGTGTTGTAGATGACATTGGTTCTTTAACCCAGTTGAAGACAGGATATTGATTTCTGGGAATATTAAAACTAAGTCGAATTTTAATGAATCTTTAATTAGATTAAAATGTGAATTGATAATTTAAATTATCAAATCTGAAAAGTGATCGAGAATGGAGTATCACCAGTTTTGCTCCAAAGCGATAGTTAAATCTTTAATTAAATTTGAATGTGAAATGGTAATTAACTTTACCGATAACACCGTGGTGTTAGATATGGAGTATTACCAGTTTTGCTCCATGGGATGAATAGGTTGGGATTGGGAAATAAAATAAATAATTACTTCGGTGTGGTTCGCTAATCCCGACTAGTTTGGAAAACCATAATACGGTTTGAAATGATATCCAAAGGAAGATTAAAGAATAAATTTAGAAGAATTTATCTTTGATAAAATTAATGGGAACCTATTCCCTAAAAATGTGATTTTGTGTATAAAAGAATATTCTGAATTGGAATGAGGCGTTTGTTGTGTTTGTGTAACATTTGTTTATCATATACGTGGGTTATTCAGAAAGGCCGGGTTTATACCCATTTTGAATAACCGATTCGACGAAATGTCGAAGATGAAGACGGTGGTTGAAGAACGGAAGTCTTCACATCGTTTGGGTGATTCTTGGTGATCTTGATTGGGCTGTACACCCAAGATGAGGGAATTAGTTGGTGATCGTCCAGACGTACTTGGAGATCGATGGATATGCGAGGAAAGTGCCTCCGGTTTCGTTCAGATCCAGAACGAACTTGTAAATGGACTGTGTGTCTGACATTGGATTTTATTCTGTGTTGATTGATCTCTATTAAATATACATCTGTTTGGCGGCGGAGAATTTATTCTCTTGCTTAACGCCCTTCTCTGAGACGTACGAGCTCAGAGGCTGTATGTCGATGGACATCAGTCGCATGGAGTGAATTATCTGTGTGGCACACGTATGTGGAAATTGATCAAGGCTTCTGTTGAAAAGTAAAGTCTTGTGGTTGATGATCAAAGCACGACCTATGTGGCGTAGCTTTGTGTATAGCGTGAATTCGCGAGCCTCACACCTCGGTATGAGTCAAAACCGGGATACAGACCGTTGGGAGAACACGATGTTTCTTTCTAGCTATGGGTGATGTCAGTGACCTACCGGCCCTGACATTTATATACTTTTTACGTGTGTTTAGGAATTGCCAATCCTCTAAAGTTAGGTGAGGACCGGCCCAACCGATTCCAAGGATCAAAGTGGGGTCCTGAGACATTTGCTAGAGTGTCTCGAATGGAGAGGAGCTTGCCCATTGCATAGACTCATGACGGAAATCCAATACGTGATACTGCGATTTTATTTGTAGAGCCTAGTATGGCGACACGATAGATGGTACCCATGCCGCCTAGGATTGATATTTATGATTGAAATTGTTTTGACACTATACACCTATAATAGTATCAAATGATTTGTTTAAAACGTACCAAGCATGTTTGGCTATTATAAGGGAAAACCCTATCCTCCGGCTTGCGTTGCATTGTGTGATGGGACTTGGATCTTATAATAGCTTCATTTTTCCAAAGAGCATTGCGCTGTTTTGTTATATGCACTAGTATTCTTGGGAGGAAACCCATTCTGTGTTATATGGCGTGGTCCTTTGAATTACTATCTTTTAAAGTAAAGTTTTAAATAACTGTTTAATTCTCACACCAGTCACATGACTGACCTGGAGTTTATTGTTTTAACCTAAACTCTGGGTGCCCCTATTTTCTACACAAGAAGCTAGTAGTTTTGGTTTTGTAGATTTATATTCACAGGATCCTGATTTACTGCTGGAATGATGCTCGGAAAGCTCTGTATCTGTGTATCACTTTCAGTTGTGTTTTGTATATTTTTCCGCTGCTATGTAATTTATTGTAATCTCTGATGTTCATCGAATGTATTTTATTCATTTATACTCTGTATATTCTTGTATCTGATGGAATTGTTGTAATAACAATGAATTGTTCTTCCGTCTGCGTTCTATTTTGTCGTGTTCTCAAGGTAATCCGGGCTTTCCTTACCGGGGAAGTTCTGGGTCACTACAACTCCTAGGGTTATTTTTTTTATTTTACTGTTTTTGTTGTTTTAATTTCTTTTGAAAACCATTGTAATTGTTTTCTAGTTTTTGTCTATAAAAACTAGGTGAATCAGTCAGGGTGTTGACTAACAGTTGACTAACATTTGACAGAGTCTGTAAAATCTGGGTTACTGGTTACAGGGTTGTAATCAGGGGAAATCTGATCGAGGGAATATCGGTCAGTCTACGGTTTTTAGCGTAGGGTTAGAATAGGAGCAGGGTTTGCGAGTGTACATGGACGTGTATGGGATCTGTTCTATCACCTAGTAGAAACCTTAGAAACACAGCAGTAGGCAGGGTTTTGCCGAAGCTGGGTACATTCGTGTGTGATTTATTTTCTGCACTTCTGTTTCTGCTATATTCTGTGATATGTTTACTCTTATATATCTCGTTAGATTTTTAATTCAGTAAAAAAACTGTGATAAATCCTATTCACCCCCTCTAGGGTTAATCTAGATCCAACAGTATCAGGGTTTTACACGCTCTGACATTTACTTATGTGGATGATGGATTTCGAGGCGTCGGATTTATCGGTTGCCAATGGCCGTATTATAGGTTCGATAGGACCAGGAAGTGCGTGTTCAGGCATAACTAATCCACTAACGTTATTTGTGGACTGGCCCTGCAGGATCCAAGGGTTTCCCATAGGTGTGATCCTGAGACATTTCTAAAGTGCCTCGAATCGGTAAGGAGATTGTTCATAGCCTTGACTCTTGATGGAAACACAACTTCCAATACAACATCATGCGGTTTTGATTGTAGAACTATTTTGGCGACATAGTATATGGTAGCTATGCCGTCTATGATTAATACATTATGATTGAAATGTTTTTGAAACATATATATACACTAATAATAATATCAAATCCATTTATCGTATCAAGCATTTTTGCCCATTATAAGGTAAAACTCTATCCTCCGGCTTGTGTTGCATTGTGTGATGGGACCTGAGTCTTATAATGGTTTCATTTTTCTAAAAAGCATTGCGTTGTTTAACGATTTACTTTTATTTCATGCACTGGCAATCCAATGGAGTAAACCCGTTCTGCATTAGCGGCGTGGTCCTGTGATTAGCCTTGTTATTAGATAAGTTAGGAAAGATTTCTCATACCAGTCTCATGACTGACCCGTAGTTTGTTTCACTTTGCAAACTCGGGTGCCCTCTTTTCCACACGTGCAGCCGAGTATCTTATTTTGCAGATATATTGAGAAGGATTCGGGATCAAAGCTTAGTGCTATGTCTAGAGCATTGATAGTCTTCCAATGTGTTAATTTAATTGTTCCGCTGCAGGGTATTACATTTATTGTAATTTAATCTTCCGCTGTATTATTATTTAATGTACTCTGATATTCTGTACTCTGATGTAACATTATTATGATGTAATAAAAGTCTTTTATTATTTGTTCTAATGTGTTGTATTCCCAAAGTTAGCGTATTCGGTTTTTGAACGGTCTTGGACGATTTAGCAATCGGTTAGGTCTGGGCGAAAATCCATAACGTTACAGTTGGTATCAGAGCTCTGGTTAGCTCAAATCTTTGGAGTACAACTCATTAGAACTGAACAAAAGACTCATCAGAGGTAGGATTAGAAATATCCTATAAAAGAATACTCATTAGAGATAGGATCAGTGGTATCCTTGAATGAGAAAACTCATCAAAGATGGGGTTAGTAATGCCCTAGAATGAGTTGAGAGTGCCAACTATTTAATTAACGTATTTGTGATTATATATATAATCCGATATTAGAAAATATGAATTTTGAATATATAAAAGTTATATATATTTGACAAGCTAATCAACTAATTGATTGATGATTGTGTTGTGTGATTATTAGTTCAACTAATAAAAATTTTGAAACCTATACAAAATTAAAATTGAGTCGGTTAGTTAAACAATTTTTAGCTTCGTTCCTTTTCGAGGACGAAAAGATTTTAAGTGAGGGATATTGTAACAACGCGGAAAATCAGAACTAATTTAAAAAAATTATTTTAAGAAATTTTAAATAGAAAATGCGTCCGAAATTAAAAATTCTATTATAAAAGGAAAAAAAAGTTAAACAATAAAAGTTTACATTTTTTATTGTAAAGGAAAAAAAAATATGAAAAATGAACATTTGTTTAAATATGAAAGTTGTTGTAACATAAAAAAATTCACATTTTTTATGTAATAATGATTCATTAAAATGATTCATAGCTTGTTTAAAATGATGTAACATAAAAAAAATACATTTTTGTAAATAAGAGAAGATTTCATTTTCTATGGAATATAGAAAAGATTACATTTTTTATATATACAATGTAAAAAGGAATACATTTTCTTTGCAAATAAAAAGATCACGTTTGCTTTACAAGGGAAAAATGATTACATTTTTCTTTGTAATGTAAAAAGTTTCAAGTATGGTAAATGTGCGTGTACATTTAAAATTACAATTTAATGTATGCATGAATCATATAAAAGGTTCAAGTATGGTAAATTTGTGTGTACATTAAAATTTACATTTAATGTATGTATGAATCTTACAAAAAGATATATTGTTGGAAAATATGCTGACATTAAAAATATACATTTTTTTATATATGAAGATTCATGTAAAAGGATTCTAGTATAATAAAATGTCGACACATTAAAAATTACATTCTCAAAAAAAGACATTTTTAATTTGTTAAAGTAAAATAAAAAGAATAACATGCTAAACATGTTTTGTTATTTAAAAAGACAATTTTAATATGTTAAGTTAGATAAATGAGAAACAAATGGGATATAGATAAATTTAGAAAATAATTAAATACAATTATATTAGGTTCATTGGTCAGCAATTCATTTTCTTTGTAATGTATAACATATAAAATGTGGATTAATGGGCCTTAAAGGGTTAAAATTGGAGTTAGTTAGAGTTAGTGGACTTTTCTGAAAATTAGATAATTCAATATTATAAATAACACTAAACTAATTACCCTAAACCCTAAACCCTAATCCACACTAAGATAACCGCCTCCCCTTTTCAGAAATCAATGGCCGCGATATTCCATCACTCTTCCTCTTTGTTTTTCTAATCTACTCAATAAATTTCAACACTCCAAAAGAGAAAATCGTAGAGCATTGAGGACTCTACACATTAAACGGTGGAGATCGGAAATTACAACTCGTGGTGGCCGAAATTGTGCCACCAAGTGGCGGCGTTCGGGGTTGTTTCTAGCGGAGGTGGGGGCCGCAAGTTGGGCGATGCGGCGGGCGTTGATCCAGGGTGGTCGGAGCTTCGAGGTGGTGGTGTCGGATCGGGTGGCGATGGTCCTATGGTACTTGCGTAGGTGGATTTTCATTTGGACAATCAGTTATGTATTCGACGAAGAAGAAGATGGGTTTATAATGTTAACAAAGGGTTAGGAAATAATTAATGGTTAATTATTATTCAATAATGTAATTAAATTTCAAACGTTCATATCTCTCTCAAATCAAAATAGAAATCGATGATTTCAGAAGCATTTGAATCGTGAAGACGAGATACAGCATGAAGAAAACCAGATCTGAAATGGAGCACTTTGGAAATTCAGACAAATCGATGTGAGATTTCTTTTTTATATATATAATTAAAACTAGTCAATTATTATCGTACTTGTAAATTCTTACAATTATGCTATAAATTCAGTTTGTGTTGATCACGATTGGATTTGGTTTGTTTTTTACTGTTCTGATTGATTTGTTGATTGGATGGATAATGTTTGTTGAGATAAAATAAGTTAGAAACAAAAATGATATTTTTGGTAAATAGTTTTGTGCTAAAACAAAACATCAATTTTGCTTAGTTAGATAATTGTTACCAATAGGATTGACGATATAAAATTTGTCATCTTTTATTTAGTTTGAATTTACAATATAAATTGTCATCTTTTATTGAATTAGGATGGACAATATTAATGTAACATCCCATATTTTTACGGTCGAATAATTAATTTATTTAATTATTTAAAATATGGTTTGGTATTTTAAATGATTTAAATTAAAATAACTATTGAATATTTAATTAAATTAAATAATAGAATAATATATTTAATTTTTGAAATAATCGAAAATAGGGAAATTAACAATATTGTGTGAACTGGATTTATTTATAAGATTTAATTCAGTTTAGAATTAAATTATAATAATGAATATATTATTTAAATGAAGTTTGAATGTATAATTATATTATAATTATAATCGAGCTCGAAATGGCGCGGTAGTTCGTAATTTGGCATTTCGAACTTTAAACGAATATACAAAAGCCGTTTTAAATCGGATTTCTGTGAAATGAGAAATGTTCGGAGCTGGTGAAGTATATTTTTCTAATGGAAGAGAAAAATCAGGACTTCGTCGTGTAGACTTTGATTTATGTCCTAATCAAATTTTAAAATAGTCGCTATGGATTTCTTTTATAATTTATAACGATTTATTTATATTATAAAAGGATTTTAAATATAAATTGGGTATCGATTTAACATTGGATTTGAAATATCGAGTTATAAGTTCAGATAGAGAGTTGTATGGTATTCTAGTGTGAATATATACGATAATATTTATTTATAAATATTCGATTGAATTATTTTTAAATATATTAAATATTTAAATGGATTTATTTAGAGCACTAAAAATAGCCAGTTTTGCAAACAACCTCCGTTGACGAAACTAATTTTGTTGCATCAGGAATACTAAATTTGTTTTAGATTTCAATTTTCGTGATTTTGGAGTCAGTGTGTGGCCGTACGGATTTTTAAAGTGAAAAACAGTCAGTATTTTACAGTTAAAAATATGTTGTGTGAGCAAACGGAGTTGGAATTCAACGAAACCAGTTTCTTTGGGTCCGTAATGTCAAACTCTAGTTGTATGTCCATTTTCATAATTTTTGGATATGTTATGTGATTATAGGAATTTTTATTCAACAAATACATATAGCGATTGCTTAAAATATTCAAATATAAAAATATTATAGTTATCTTATAAATAACCACTCAACCATCTAACAACAAACTACTTCCTATCGTGGTCAACATTCATTGCCGCCGTTGTTCTTTATTTTCCAGTAAAACAATCCACTTTGAAAAATCAAAACAAATGGATTTAAATTCTTTAAAATCATGAAACTATTTTATTTGAGTTCCCTATGTAGTTATCTTCGATTCCATATCAGTTTGGAAAGGTACGATACTGGTTCTTTGGGGATCGAAATTCAAAAGTAAACCTAGAGTTCGAATTTCAAGACGATACGGTGAATGATTTGCAAAATCGAATGTATAACTATATTCCTGGGATCGAATGGCTGCTTTTGGAAAATTTCCGTGCGTTTCGATCATGATGGAAGTCGCTGTCTATAGTCGCACAGAGGAAGTCGCGTTCAGCTGGGTGAACTCGAGTTCATCGTAGAGGGTACGGTTTTGTATGGGAGAGGTATAGGATAATGGTGATAAATTTTATTTGATTTTAGGACGATCATATAGAGTGTATGTGTTTTTCAAAGATCAGTTATGGGAAAATTATGAGTAGCAGATGCTAGAGCTTTAGAACGGGGAAGATGGTAATGAGCGTGTGCGGGTTGGATTGTAGTTGGGCCGACAAAGAAGAGTTAAGCCCATTTAAATAATCAGATCTGTGTTTTTTTATATAAAATATATCCTAACTTCTAATAATCATAACTTGGTCATACATGGACGGAATTCACCGAAACTGGTCATGTAACAACCCGGAATTATGGGGCCAATTTAAAATTTTTATTTTAAAAATTACGTCAGGATTTAGAAAAAGGAAAAAAATGTTTTAATAGTAGAAAATGTCTGTTTATTTAATATTAAACATTTACATGTTAGAAGTTTGTTAAGTATTAACATTTACATGCTAACATTCATTTCTAAAAATAATATTTAATCCTGTAGTGTTAGTTTTAATTTCTAACAATTAGCATTAACCATGCATTCATTATTTTTCCTCCCTTTTGTTTTTCCTTGTTATTATTTTCTTCACAAACAAATCACCTATATGTATATATTTCTCTTCTATTTATTTTTTCCAACCCATTGAATATGTCACTTAAATTTTGATATTTAATGTTATGTGTTTTGAAATTTAAAGGGACATACAAGTTTCTAACAACCAGCATCAGACAATAAATCATACGTTCACTCCTTTCCATTTATTCTCTCTCCCTCTTTGTAATTTACTTTTGAAATTTGAATAAAAATATATATAATTAATAAATAGTGTGGTCCCATCATGCCTAGTCTGCTAATTAAATCCTTGGCAACTTACTATGTTGTAATAGACACATTAGGGGAATGAAACTAAAGAAATTTAAAAACAGTATTAAAATATATACACACTAATGGTATACATTTAAAACATTGCTTATAAAAAAATACTATATATTTAGCAAATGCTACATATATGAATGATAGAATTGAAGTGTGATTAATTGTCTACATGTTAAATTTCTAATTAATTGACTACATGCTATATATTCTAATGGTATGCATTTAGAACGTTGCTATGAAGAGAGTAATTAATTGCCATGAAGAGATTAATAGACTGAATTAAATCAGGCATTAACTATAAAAAATTTAGAGAATTAATTAATATTTTATTTTAAATACTTAGGATAATAGAAACCCTATTCTCCCATAATAAGATTAGCCGCCTCCATCCAATTACGATGGCTGCTATTCTTCATTTCTTATCGCCCCGTTTACTCTCGATCCACCTAATTAAACAAAGAAATGATAATTACAAAATCACTCAGTTAAGTTGGTTCTTCCTATGCAACGGTTAAGATCGATCATGGGGGTGAGGTTGTCTCGATTTTGTGGCCTAAAATTGCTGACTTAGGGCGTGGATTTCGTGATGGTGCGAGTTCGAGGTGATCATCGGTGGAGGTAAAGGAGGTTCTAGGTAAGGGAGGAGCAGTTTTGGGGGAAACAATAGCAAGTGTTTCAAGATGAAGAAGAAAGAGAGGCCACGGTTTTTCCTAAAGCAATGTAATTAAGGTTGTTAATTAAATCAATTATATATTTAATTGTTTATTAAAGTGTTAAATGTTTAAACACTTGTAGCTTCTCCAAACGAAAACGGAGTCAGTTGATTTAAAACGCGTTGGATTCATATCAGAAAACTCTACACAATGGAACTGACCAGATCTGAAACAGAGTAGATCAGATTTTGAAAAAATTTCAGATCTGAACTGTTAGAATTAAAATCATCGGTGAGATTTCTGTTTTAATGAATAATTAAACATTTAATTTTTTATTGCCAATTTATATTCATGAATATATAATTATAATCATATTTGCGATGTCATGTGTTTGGATATTGTTGGTTTGCGAATTTTGATGGTTTGGCATATATATGTTTGTTTAGATCTATGTCCTGCAATAAATTTTCCTATTTATTTAGATCTATTAACAATGGTTTGATTAGATTTGGTTTTAAATAAAAATATTCATTTTTATTTGATGTATGACGTTATATGTTAACACCCAAGTCTAGTTGTCGCTACATGTGTTAATATGAAATTGACACCATAGTTTTTGACCAAATTTGAATGTTGTAACATGTATTCATATGAGAAGTTTACACCTTATGTAGATACCAAAATTAATGTTATTGCAAAAATTAATATAAATTTAGCGTTGTGTTATGCATAAAAAAGTGAATATAAATTTAGCGTTGTTTTATGACATAAAAAGTGAATATGAATTTAGCGTTGTTTTATGACATAAAAAGTGAATATAAATTTAGCGTTGTGATATGTCATTAAAATGAACATAAATTTAGAGTTATGTTAATTTATTAAAAACGAACATTATTTTTAGTGCCATATTAATTTATTAAAAATAATCATATTTTTAGCGTCGTCATGTTTCATGAAAAATGAACTTAATATTAGTGTCATTAAGTTTCATGAAAAATGAACATTATATTTTTAAGTGTCATGTTAATGCATTAGAAATGAATATTTTTAGTGTCATATTATTGTTACCAAAAAAGAGCATATATTTATTGTCACTTGGATTTCAGTAAAAAGTTGTCACTTCGTGTAAAAACATGTTAGTGAGATAAAATATCACTTTGTGTAAAAACATGGTTAGTGAGATAAAATATCTTTTTGTAGAAACATGTTAGTGAGATAAAATATCTTTTTGTGTAAAAACATTGTTAGTGAAATGAAAATGAACATTTTATATGTTAAAAAGGATTAAACAAAAATGTAACAGGGGATTACATAAGAAACTTCGCATTTTAAATGTAATAGGGGATTACTTAAGAAACTTCACATTTTAAATGAAATAGGGGATTACATAAGAGAACATAAATTGCTATTTTTTTTGTTAGAAAACATAGAATGTCATCTTTTTGTTAGAGAATAAAATATCACTTTTGTTAGTAATGGAAAATTAGGATAAAAATGTCACTTCCGTTGGTAATGAAAAATTTGAATTAAAGTATCATTTTGTTAAGAAATATTTTGTTAACATTATAGTATCATTTTGTTAAAAAGTGTTTTGTTAGTAGAAATTATCATTTTAGTGATAAATTTGTCATATATGTTAGAAATCAAATTTTTCATATATGTTAGAAATCAATTTTGTCATGATGTTAGAAATCAAGTTTGTCATTTATGATAAAAATCAAATTTGTCATTTATGATACATAAATATATCATGTGACTAGTATAAATGTTTTGATGAATAAATATGTCATTTTCATTTAAAATGTTTATTGAGATTAAAAGTAACATTTTTGTTATAAATAATCATGTTAGATAAAATAACATTTTTGTTTAAATTACCATGTAAGATTAAATTTACATTTTTGTTAGAAAATGTAAATTAGATAAAAAGGACATTTCTGTTAGAGAATGTAAATTAGATAAAAAGGACACTTTTGTTAGAAAAAAATAAATTAGAATAAAAAGATTCATTTTTGTCACATTAAAAAGAATGAATTAAAAATGGACATAAGGAGAAATTAGAAAGGAACATCTTCATACATTAAAAGGAGTTTAACCAAAATAAACATTTTTGGTCATTGAGAAGAGTTTAACCAAAATAAACATTTTTGTGTATTAAAAAGAGTTAAAAAAATAGACATTTTTGTATATTTAAAAGGATTATACCAAAATATTCATTTTTGGTCATTTAAAAGGATTAGTTAAAATTTTACATTTTTGTTTATTAAAAAGGATTTGACAAAAATTTACATTTTTGTTAGTTTAAAAGGATTTAACAAAAATGCCATTTTAATGTAAATGTATGCATCATAATTTATATATAAAAGAGGAAACATCATTTTAAATGTAAAGGCATACATTAGGATTTGTATGCAAGCAACAATGACATATATGTTGATTATAAGATGTCATTTATGTTAACTGTTAAATGACATGCTTGTTAATTATAAAGGTGACATTAGATTAAAATAACACTTTGTTGTAAATTGTGTCATCAGAATAAAATGACATTTTATTGTCATTTGTCATTAGAATTGAAATTTTAGATTTTTATTGTCATTTGTCAACAATAAAAAGAATAAAAATAAAAGACTAGATTTTTATTGTCATTTGTTCACAATAAAAAGAATTGAAATATATGTCTGTGATGTTGAAATGTTTGATGTGTTAAATATAATGTTAGTATATTCGAACTGAATATTACACTTCCATTTACAAGTCATCCGACTTGTTTATGTGATTGGGACGATAATTTTCACACATCGCCCAAGTGCACAAATAATTTATTATTTGTTTGTTGGATGAAACCCCACACGGGTATTGGGATGATATTTGACAGAAACTAATCCCAATATTTAGTTGTAAAATCCACTCTGGTTGTTATTTTGATGTTTGATAATTACTTATCATGATTGTTGATTACATGCAATATACGGTTGTTGATTGAGTCACATTCCAATAAAGAATATTCTAGAAAAAGAATATTTTAGAAAATATCTTAGAAAAGGAACATTTTAGAAAAAGAATATATTTTAGAAGAATTTTTTTTATTGATATGAACTAGTTATTAACTAGAATAAATCATTAAATTAAGATTTAATAAAGTTTTCCAATTTGTTAATATTTAATTGAAAATTTAATTGAATGAATTGGATTTTGGGTTTGACGTGAATTGTGTCTTCAATAACACCTTTCTTAAACCCAGTTGAGAAAATAATAAATCTTTTAATTAAGATTATTAATTTTTTTAATTATATTTAGTAATTGGAATAAGATGAAATGTGAGTTGGGTTTATTATGAACTATGTTTTTAAGCGACATGTGTTCTTTAATCCAACTGACAGTGAAATTGTGATTTGGAATGTATAAATCTTTTATTCAGATTTAAATGGAAATTTTCCAAAAGTAAGGTTTTCCAATTTAATATATTAAATTGGAATTGAATGGAATTCGAATTAATAATAACCGAGATAAGCTTCTGTAAAAGAAAACCGATACTACATATGGAATTTAAGAGGCTTTGTCGTTATTCTATTTATATTACTGGTCGGATACAGAAATTTATAACGATTATATATTGATTTGATTTCTATGAAGCTTCCATATTTAATGGAAGTCGATTTTGGTTTTATCGTAAACGGTGTTTTAAAATGACATTAGTTCTTTAACCCAGTTAAAAATAAGATTAATTTCTTAAATTTAAATAATCATTGAATAATGATTTTTGTTATTTAAAACCAAATTGGGGTTTTAATAAATCTTTAAAAGAAAGATTTAAGAATAAATTTAAAGAATTTATCATTGATAGAGTAATCCGAATATTTTATTAAAAGAATCATTCTAAATTAGAATGAGGCGTTAGATGTGTTTTTATAGCACTTGATTTGTAATTATGAATACGCGAGTTATTTGGAAAGACCGGGTTTAAACCCATTCCGAATAATCACTATGACGATGAAGAGTCGAAGTTGAAGACGGTGATTGAAGAATGACGATCTTAACATCGAATGGATGTGTTGCTACTGAGACCCATGATGGGAGTAGCTACCTTGAAGGGGCTTCAGTGGTAGCCGTCCAGACGTATTGTTGATTGTCCGGATACGCGAGGACCTTTCAGGTGTCTCCGGTTTCGTTCAAACCCAGAACAGACTTGTAAATGGATGCGTGTCTGACACTGGATTTCGTTCCGTGTGATTATATTGATTTTTATTAATGTATATCTGATTGGTGGTGGGGAATTTATTCACTGCTTAACACCTTGGTACATATTGATAGTGATTGATCGCACGGCGTGAACTGTCAATGTGGCACGCCAATATGCAATTGATCAAGGCTTTTGTTGAAAAGCAGGGCCTTGTGGGATGATCAAAGTATAGCCTATTATGACATAGCTTTGTGTATAGCGTGACTTCGCGAGCCTCACACCCGATATGAGTCAAAAACGGGATATGGACCGTAGGGAGTGCACACGTTTCTTTCTAGCTAGAGTGATGTCATCGACCTACCAGCCCTGACATTTTTACTTATGTGGTTGATGGATTGAGGCGCCTCGGATTTATAGGCCGTTAGTGGTCATATGGAGGTCTAAAAGGACCGGGAAGCATGTTTTCAGAAATTGCCAATCCACTTTCGACAAGTGTGGAACGACGCTACCGCTCCAAGGGTTCACTGCGGGGGATCCCGAGGCATTTGCTAGAGTGTCTCAAGTCGGAGGGGACGATCCCTAGCCTCGACTCATGAGGGAAATCCAATTTCCAATACGACCTTGCGGTTTTGATTGTAGAACTAGTATGGCGACATGATATATGGTACCCATGTCGTCTATGATTGATACATTATGATTGAAATGTTTTTGAAATATATATACCCATATCTATACACACTAATATTAAATCCGTTTTTATTGTATTAAGCATCTTTTGACCATTATAAGGTAAAAATCTATCCTCTGGTTTGCGCTGCATTGCGTGATGGGACTTGAGTCTTATAATGGTTTCATTTTTCTAAAAAGCATTGCGTTGTTTAACGATTTACCTTATTTTTTGCACTGGCAATCAAATGGAGTAAACCCATTCCGCGTTAGCGGCGTGGTCCTGTGATTAGCCTTATTATTATTATATAGGTTAAGTTAAGATTTCTTATACCAGTTCTATGACTGAGCTTTATTTTGTTTCGCTGGCAAACTCGGGTGCCCATATTTTCCACACGGGCAGTCGAGTAGCTTTTGCAGATATATTTACAGGATCCTGGTTTACAGCTGAAGCGGTATTCGGAAAGCTCTGTATCCGTGTATTCCTTTCAGTTGTATATTTGTATTTTTTTCCGCTGCTATTTAAATGTAATTTAAATTCTGATATTGATGTATTTCTATTGTGTAATAAGTATTCATACTCTGTTATATTTCTATTGTGTAGATAAGATATATATATATATATATATAAATCGTTAGTCAAATATTGATTATGTTTATCAGAATATTTCATATTGAAATTAAATCAGTGTTATTTATATTGTTTAACATATGTGATGCAGGGAAACAGGTTGGAGGGATCCAACTGGATTCCTCAATATTTATAATACTGTTTGTTTTCATATGTTGTGATATATGATGTGATATATAATCTGTGATTGATTATGATGACACTGGTCATGTTATTTGGTATTTTAAATACCATATGAAATACTGAAATGTAAAAAGGAAAATTTTAAAGTGAATATTGAAAATGAATTATTTATATATGAAATATATAGGATATTTGAAAAGGAAATATTTGGAAAACAAATATTGGAAAAATATAATTAAGGATATATTTGGGAAATGAATATAATTATATAAAAGGATTCATATAAAGTAAGTAGAATTATAAAAGGAATATTGATTTAGAAAGTAAATAGAATTGTAAAAGGGAAATATTTGGAAAATGAATATAAAAAGTGAATTTTACATTAGGAAGGTTAGACCCGTGCTTCGCACACCGATATAACATGATATTGATTTATAGTAAATATTTTGCAAATTAAATATTATAAAGGAATTTGGGGTTTGAATTAGGAATTTAAATAAAATTTCTCAAATTAGAAACTGACTGTAAATTAGTTGAGTTGAATGGCTTTCTGGGTATCGACCTGATGTTGGTTTCGGCCTTCAGGGTTAATATGTAGGGGGTTGTTCTCTTACTAGTATAGTTAGAGATTGATATATGTGAAAAGATAGTGATGTGTGGATCAGAAATGGAAACGTTTTCCAAAGTTAATAACGTATATTTTCTAAAATTTGAAAATAAGGATTTGATGAATATATGGAAACAAGAAATGGGGAAATGAATAAATGTTGATTGATCGATAAAATTTCCATCTGGAAATAATATCGTTGTTTGCACACATGTTTTTCTTTGATAGTTAAATCACCGACTATCAAAGTTTTTGACCATTTTTCCATTGTCAATACGGAGAGATCGGGATCAGATGTATTATCTGAAAATCACTCCGTATGGCATTAGTGTTGTGAATCAAATATGATGAAGATAATTGAAGACAGTGTTATGCAAGGGCTGTCCTATTTACAGAATAGTGCCTTCGATTTGTCCAGTCCCAGGACGACCTGTATGGAAGAATGTCTGACGGAGTATATTTAATAGATTGCATAAGTTGATCTCTTCAATCGTATTTACGTTTGGTGGTGGAGGAATTCGTTTCTCTTAGCTTTTTACCCGTGATATGTTTGGAGAAATCAATTTGTGATTTAGCGGGTATGACGATGTGACATTCAAAGTGAATGAATATATGGTTTGTAAATGATACGTTATGGCCTCTAGCCTGACAATCGGAAAAGGTATAAAATCGGGTAGGTCGCATGGCTAAGTGGTTGGCTGCCAATTAGGGTGTATTGTCACCTGATCAGGAGAAATTCCATTTACTTCTATAATCTATTTCGATGCTATCCCTTTCGGGAAACAGTTGTTGATCCCAACCATTGGTGATAATACATTCGGTACACTCAAGCGAAATGAATGACCGGTCATGTTTAGCCTGGGTTGCAAGATGTTCTTGTTGAACCAGGTGTATTCCTCTCTATAGATACACTGTCGGAGGGTGGTCCCATACCTTGCCAATTGGAATTCATTACCCAATAAGCGCCTGCGGTTTTTGATTGTATATTATGTATGTGGAACGTGAGATGAAAACGTTATGCTAATGATTATTTAGTTGTGGTTGATAGACATTATTATAATATCAAAAGAGTTTTGACATAAAGTTTATCATTCCTTTGAAAAGGTTTTTGAATGTTGGACCAACTGTTTTGGATTCTCATAAGGGAAAAACCCGTTCCGTTTTACGGCATAGTCTTATGAAATATCATTTAATTCCTCAAACTGTTTAAAATGGTTTTACTCATACCAGTCCTATGACTGATCCAGAGTTTATTTTGTTTTGTTTTCCCTAAACTCTTGGGTGCCCAATTTTGTATGGGTAGTCAAGTAGTCAGGATTTTATAGATATACTTGGAGAGTTGGGAGCAGGTGCCTTCAGGATTATATATCTATTTTTATTCCATTGTGTTGTACTCTGATAATGTTACTGTACACATATACTGATTTGATTTCAAAGATATGTTACCTATTATATGTTGTTCGTTCTGCTGTGAGATTCGTGTTACTCTGATGTTGTACGTTCTTCTTCTTCTATTTTAAGTTTCTATCTTATTTATTCTCACCCTCTATTTTCTTTCATTAACTATCTAGTATTTCCAATGCTTGATAATCGACATTGGGTTATATGTCGATTACTTGGGGATCGCAAAAACCCGGGTCGTTGCAGTGGTATCAGAGCTTAAGGCTAAGTAATTACCTTGGCTCTGTGGCGTGACTTAGTAGAGATAGGGTTAGCAATACCCTAGATTTAGTTTGAGTGTATATATATAAGCGCGTATTTGTTATTCAATGTAAAATGATTTTATATTGTAGAGCTTTGTTGGTTGAGTTGTTTATGAGTTCTGGTCGATCAGTTTGATCCATTGTATCGGTAGGGGTTTCTAAATACTCGAATACAATATGTCTTGAAACGAGGGAAAACGAAATAATTTTACCCAAATTATATTTGATATAAAGGATTTATATTGGAATGATTATAATATATTGGATACATTAGCTGTTATTATAATTGAGTAAGATTATAAATTAAATGGTTATGTAAATAGCCAATCAGAATTCATACAAGTGTAGCCAAGAATTGAAATTTTAAACTTTGGGGTTTGGAAAGGTGTTTGTAAATGGATCTAAATTAAATATATGAGAATTTTAAAATCCTAGGTGACTTTAAATTGTTTTAAAGCATTGTAAATGGTATTTTGAAATGAATTTCAAAATGGAAGTGTTAAGATATGGTTTTGAAAGTGATATAGTATTGAACTCACTTCGATAGATGGAAATAAATTCTGATGATGATCATGTCATCATCGGTGTTCATTTTCGAGTTGTAAGTGACAGATTACTACCAAAGAGATTGTTTTCGAATTATTTTGGGAAAAAGAGTTGTTTTAATATTCCGAAATGAAATTTGATTTTTGAAAAGCAAATTTGTTTAGAAACTCCCAGAAATGGATTGGTTGAATTAAAACAAATTATATGGAAATTTGTGAAACTAAATTGAAAATCAAGAATGGTAGTTGAGATTGATAATGGAATTTGGCTTAGATAAACGAATGGTTGTGTTGGAGATAAAAGTGATTTGAGTTTGATTGGGATGATATTGGTATATGCCGAATTAGCAGCAAATGGAAATAATACAATGATATGTCCGACAAAAAGGTACAAGTTTATATTTATATTGGGTATGAGATTTATGAACCGATTAGCAAGCTGCTTGGCTGTTCGATTTTCTTTTGAGTTGGAGAAGACCTAAAGAGGCGAGTTGTAGTTGTACCAATTGAACAGTACAAAGGAGGAGATAGCGAAATTTTTCAGAAATTTCGGGTATTAGAAAATTTTCAAGATTTTTGAAATTTTAGTTGGTTAGAATAAATTAATATTTTAATTAAAATTAATTGGTTCAATGAAACTAGAGTTAAAAAGTAAACAAATAATTGTTAACCCAGTTAATAAGGGTTTGTTTTCTACCTTAGCAATTTCGAGGACGAAATAATTTTAAGGGGGGGAAGAATGTAACATTCCGTATTTTTATGGTCGAATAATTAATTTATTTAATTATTTAAAATATGGTTTGGTAATTTAAATGATTTGAATTAAAGTAACTATTGAAAACTTAATTAAATTAAATAACAGAATAATATATTTAATTTTTGAAATAATCGGAAATAGTGAAATTCACAATATTGTGTGAACTGGATTTATTTATAAGAATTAATTCAGTTTAGAATTGAATTATAATAACAAATATATTATTTAGATTAAGTTTGAACGTATAATTATATTATAATTATAATCGATCTCGAAATGGCGCACCAGTTCGTAATTTGGCGATACGAACTTAAACGAATATACATAAGCCGTTAAAATCGAATTTCTGTGAAACGAGAAACGTTCGGAGCTGCTGAAGTATATTTTTCTAATGGAAGAGAAAAATCGGGATATCGTCATGTAGATTTTGATATATGTCCAAATCAAATTTTAAAATAGTCGCTATGGATTTCCTTTATAATTTATAATGATTTATTTATGTTATAAAAGGATTTTAAATATAAATTGGGTATCGATTTAACACTGGATTTGAAATATCGAGTTATAAGTTCAGATAGGAATATTATGGAGTTGTATGGTATTCTAGTGTGAATATATACGATAATATTTATTTATAAATATTTAATTTAATTAATTTTAAATATATTTAACATTTAAATGGATTTATTTAGAGCATTAAAAATAGCCAGTTTGCGAACGACCTCCGTTTTCGACAAAACTAATTTTGTTGAATCCAGAATGTTAAATTATTGTTAGATTTCAATTTTCGTGATTTTTAGAGTCAGTGTGTGGCCGTACGGATTTTTAATGTGGAAAACAGTCAGTATTTTGATGGTTAAAAATACGCTGTGTGAACAAACGGAGTCGGAATTCAACAAAACCAGTTTCGTTGGGCCTGTAATGTCAAACTCTAGTATGTCTATTTTCATAATTTTTGGATATGATATGTGATTATAGGAATTTTTATTCAACAAATACATATAGCGATTGCTTAAAATAAAATATAATATTCGAATATAAAAATATTATAGTTATCCAATAAATAACCACTCAACCTTCTAACCCTAAACTACTTCCTATCGTGGTCAACATTCGTTGCTACCGTTGTTCTTTATTTTCCAGTAAAACAATCCATTTTGAAAAATCAAAAAAATGGATTTAAATTCCTTAAAATCATGAAGCTTTTTTATTTGAGTTCCCTGTGTAGTTATCTTCGATTCCATATTAGTTTGGAAAGGTGCGATGTTGGTTCTTTGGGGATCGAAATTCAATAGTAAACCTTGGGTTCGAATTTCATGACGATACGGTGAATGATTTGCAAAATCGAATGTATAACTATATTCCTGGGATCGAATGGCTACTTTTGGAAAATTCCTGTGCGTTTCAATCATGATGGAAGTCGTTGTCTGTAGTCGCGGGGAGGAAGTCGCGTTCAGTTGGGTGAACTCAAGTTCATCGTGGATGGTACGGTTTCGTATGGGAGAGGAAGACGAGAACGGTGATAAATTTTGTTTGATTTTAGGAAGATCATAGAGAGTGTATGTGTTTTTCAAAGATCGGATATGAAAAAATTATGAGGAGCGGATGCTGGAGCTTTAGAACAGGGAAGATGGTAATGAGCGAGTCCGGATTGGATTGTAATTGTGTCGACAAAGAAGAGTTAAGCCATTTAAATAATTTAATCCATGTTTTTTATATAAAATATATCCAAACTTCTAATAATCATAACTTGGTCTTACATGGACGGAATTCAGCGAAACTAGTCATGTTGGGATCCTATGGATGGCGGCTATGAAATATAACTAACTGGGAGTGAATTGGAGCCCGTTACAATTTATAGCAAAATAAATTGTCCGATCAAAACTGACGATAATTTATCGTTATTTAACGATAAATTACCAATGTGAGTAGATCTCACTAACTCTGATCAGTTTATATTTTATAAATATAAACTAGTATTGATAAATGATGATTGATTATTGTGTGTTGATTGTTTGGTTGAATTGCTGATCCATTGGTTGAATTTGTAGATAATGATATATATATATATATATATATATATATCGTTAGTCAAATATTGATTCTGTTTATCAGAATATTTCATATTGAAATTAAATCAATGTTATTTATATTGCTTAACATCTGTGATGCAAGGAAACAGGTTGGAGGGATCCAACTGGATTCCTCAATATTTATAATACTGTTTGTTTTCATATATTGTGATATATGATGTGATATATAATCTGTGGTTGATTGTGATGACACTGGTCATGTTATTTGGTATTTTAAATACCATATGAAATACTGGAACGTAAAAAGGAAATTTTCAAAGTGAATATTGAAAATGAATTATTTATATATGAAATAAATAGGATATTAGAAATGGAAATATTTGGAAAAAAATATTGGAAAAATATAATTAAGGATATATTTGGGAAGTGAATAGAATTATATAAAAGGATTTATATAAAGTAAATAGAATTATAAAAGGAATATTGATTTAGAAAGTAAATAGAATTATAAAAGGAATATAGATTTATAAAGTAAATAGAATTATAAAAGGGAAATATTTGGAAAATGAATAGAGTTTTATAAGAAGAGAAATTTACATTAGGAAGGTTTAGCCCCGTGCTTCGCACACGGGTATAACATGATATTGATTTAAAGTAAATATTTTGCAAATAAATTATTATAAAGAAATTTGGGGTTTGAATTAGGAATTTAAATGGAATTACTAAAATTAGAAACTGACTAGAAATTAGTTAAGTTGAATGGATTTCTGGGTATCGATCTGATGTTGGTTTCGGCCTTCAGGGTTAATACGTAGGGGGTTGTTCTCTTACTAGTATAGTTAGAGACTGATATATGTGTAATGATAGTGATGCGTGGATCAGAAATGAAAACAATTTCCAAAGTTAATAACTTATATTTTCAGAAATTCGGAAATAAGGATTTGATGAATATATGGAAACAAGAAATAGGGAAATGAATAAATGTTGATTGATGATTGATCGATAAAATTTCCATCTGGAAATAATATCATTGTTTTCACATATGTTTTACTTTGATAGTTAAATCAACGACTATCAAAGTTTTTGACCATTTTTCCGTTGTCAATATGGAGAGACCAGGATTAGATATATTATCTGAAAACCACTCCATATGGCATTAGCATTGAGAATCAAATGTGATGAAGATAATTGAAGATGGAGTTATGCAAGGGCTGTCCTGTTTACAGAATAGTGCCTTCGGTTCGTCCAGTCCCAGGACGACCTATATGGAAGAATGTCTGGCGGAGTATATTTAATAGATCGCGTAAGTTGATCTCTTCAAACGTATTTACGTTCGGTGGCGGAGAAATTCATTTCTCTTAGCTGTTTAACCGTGATATGTTTGGAGAAATCAATTTGTGATTTAGCGGGTATGACGATTTGTCATTCAAAGTGAATGAAGATGTGATTTGTAAATGATACGTTATGGCATCTAGCCTCACAACCGAAAAAGGTATAAAATCAGGTAGGGCGCATGGCTAAGTGGTTGGCTGCCAATTAGGGTGTATTGTCACCTGATCTAGAGAAATTCCATTTACTTCTATAATCTATTTCGATGCTGTCCCTTAAACGGTTGCTGATCCCAACCATTGGTGATAATACATTCGGTACACTTAAGTGAAATAAGTGACTTGTCATGTTTATCCTGGGTTGCAAGATGTTCTTGTTGAACCCGGTTTATTCCTCTCTAGAGATACACTGTCGGAAGGTGGTCCCATACCTTCCCAGTTGGAATTTATTACCGGATAAGTGCCTGCGGTTTTTGATTGTATATTATGTATGTGGAACATGAGATGAAAGCGTTCTACTAATGATTATTTAGTTGTGATTGATAAATATTATTATAATATCAAAAGAGTTTTGATATAAAGTTTATCGTTCCTTTCAAAAGGTTTTTGAATGTTGGACCAATTGTTTTGGATTCTCATAAAGGAAAAACCCGTTCTGTTATACAGCGTGGTCTTATGCAATATCGTTTAATTGCTCAAACTGTTTTAAATGGTTTCATTCATACCAGTCCCATGACTGGCCCAGAGTATATTTTGTATTGTTTTTCCTAAACTCTTGGGTGCCCAATTTTGTACGGCCAGTCAAGTAGTCAGGATTTTACAGATATACTTGGAGAGTTTGGAGCAGGAGGCTTCAGGGTTATATATCTACTGTTATTCCGCTGTGTTGTAAGTGTTGTACTTTGATAATGTTACTGTATAAATATACTGATTTGATTTCAAAGATATGTTATCTATTATATGTTGTTCGTTCTGCTGTGAGATTCATGTTACTCTGATGTTGTATGTTCTTCTTCTTCTTCTTCTAGTCTAAGTTTCAATCTTATCTATTCTCACCCTCTATTTTCATTCATTAACTATCCGGTATTTCCGATGCATGATAATCGACATTGTGTTATATGTCGATTACTTGGGGATCGTGAAAACCCGGGTCGTTACAATTAAATTGTCATTTATGATAATAACGATGTGCCATGCTATAAATGTCATATTAGAAATTGAAATTGTCATTTATTATAACGACCCGGTTTTTTAACGCTTTAGTTATCGACATAACTCAATGATGACTAGCCAAACATCGAAAAATACTGGTAGTTAATGAAAGAAATTAGAGGGTGAGAATAGATAAGATAGAAACTTAGAATAGAAGAAGTAGAACAACACAACATCAGAGTAACACGAACCTCACAGCGGAATGAATAACATATAATATATAACATAACTTTGTAATATAAATCAGTACTTGAATATACATATCATTTCCAAAGTACAGCACTTACAACACAGCGGAAATAAACAATAGTTATATGATCCTGAAGCCTCCTGCTCTAGCTCTTCAAATATCTGTAAATACCGACTACTTGACTGCCCGTACAAAATTGGGCACCCAAGAGTTTTGGGAAAATAAAACAAAATAAACTCCGGGTCAGTCATGGGACTGGTATGAGTAAAACAGTTTAAAACAGTTTGAATAAGTAAACGATATCTCATAAGACCACACTGTATAACGAAACGGATTTTTCCCTTATGAGAATCCAAATTATCTTTATATCAAAAACCTTTTGATATTATAATAATGTCTATCAACCATAATATAATAATCATCTAGCAAAAACACTTTCATCTCACATTCTACATGTATAGTATACAATCAAAACCGCAAGCATGTATTGGGTAATGGATTTTCAACTGTGACAAGGTATAGAACCACCTTTCGCTAGTGTACCTCCAGAAAGGAATACACTGGGTTCAACAAGAACATCTTGCAACCCGGCCACACATGACCGACCACTCATTTCTCTTGAGTGTATCGAATGTATCACCAACGGTTGGGATCAGCAACCGTTTCCCAAATGTGACAGCATTGACAATAGATTTTTAGAAGTAAATGAAACTCTAGATCATGTGATTATACACCCTAATAGGTGCGACCTACATAGCCATGCTGCCTGCCCGATTTCTGTCATTTCCCAGTTGTGAGTCTAGAGGTCACGCTTATCTCTGACAGATCACACGTTTATTCACTTTGAATGTCACATCGTCATACCCGCCAAATCACAGATTAATTTCCTCAAAAATACAACGGGTATACAGCTAAGAGAAACGAATTCCTCCATCACCAAACGTATATACGTTTGAAGAGATCAACTTACACGATCTATTAGATATACTCTGTTAGACATTCTTCCATACAGGTCGTCCTGGGACTGGACAAACCGAAGGCACTATTCAGTATATCCATCTTAGGCAATTGTTATCTAAGATTTGTACAACATCCCTTTCACTTTACTCCGTCTTCAATTATCTTTGGAATATATGATTCGCAATGCTTATGCCAATACGGAGTGGTTCTTCGGATAATAATCCAACTAGTCTTTCCATATTAAAAACGTTAAAATGGTCAAAAACTTCGATAGTCCATGAGTTAACTATCAAAGAAAAACACATGTTCAAACAACGATATTATTTCCAAATGGAAATTATATCGATCAATCATCAACCATATATATATGTATATATTCATATTTCCTTATTTTCTACATTTAGAAAATATACGTTATTGAGATTGGAAACATTTCCATAGCTAATTCACACATCACTACCATTCCACAACTATTAGTCCCTAACCGTAAACTACTAAGAGAACATTTCTCTAAGTATAAACCCCGAAGGCCGAAACCAACATCAGATCGATGCTCAGAAAACTATTCAATTTAACTAATCTCTAGAAAGTTTCTAATCTTGTTTACCTCTATTTCGATCAACTCTAATTAAATAACTCTATTTGCTTAACTCTTATTCGAATAACTAATATTCGATTTAACTCCATTCGCTTAACTCTAGATCGCAGCGATCACAATGGTTACGCCTGATTCCCTCAGGAAACATCCAACCGCCGTAGGCTATCTGTAGCCCTGCGAATTACGCTAGCAGTCGTACAAAATGGCATCTTATCCTGAATAACTATGTTCGATTAACTCTATTCGACTAACCATATTCGATTAACTCGACTTCGAATAACTAAATTCGATTAACTCTTTTATATCTCGTCAACTTCCTTTTTCATAAATCCTGTTTATTTTCCCAATAAATATTCCTTTTATAGTTCTAATTACTTTCTAAATAAATATCCCTTTATTCTATTTATTTTCTAAATAAATATTCCTTTATTCTATTTGTTTTCTAAATAAATATTCCTTTATACTATTTATTTTCAATATACTTTGAAAATTCCCTTTTATACCTTCATGTATTTCTTACGGTATTTAAAATACCAATTAACCATGATCGATATCATTCAACACACAGAATCCACAACAGATTTTATATCACATCATATATTACAATATATGAACAGAACAATACTGTAAATATTGAGGAGTCCAGTTGGACCCCTCCAACCTGTTTCCCTGCATCACAGATGTTAAACAATATAATTAACATCGACTATTCTGCCAAACAGAATCTAATTTGATTAAAGATTTTTATATATATATCGTTATCTATAATTTCAACCAATACATATACAATTCAACCAAACAGTTAACACACGACAATAAACAGATACTACCAGTTCTAAGAATACGTTGTAAAAATAGAACTGTTCAGAGTTGGTGAGTTTTACTCACATTGGACGATCATCGTTAATAACGATAACCATCGCTTAGAGAATTCAAAAATGGCGTCCTTCAGATCCATCTTAGAGAATTCAAAACTCAAATTGAAAATTTCTTTCTCTTCCCTAGCATCTTCGTTTGGTAAGCAAAATTCAGATCCATATACAGACAAAGGCAGACAAGACAAAGATCCTCCCCCTATGTACAAGGACATTCTTCAACGTCTACCTGTAAAGCGTTATCCTTTTTTTAATAATAGATCTGAGCGTATAAATTCTTTTCCAATTAAATCTCAAGGCACTAAATTCGAAGCTTCATCTAGAAACCGAGATAATTATGGCTCCTTTCTCAGAAACATCAAATCAAATAAGGGGTGTTTTCAATGCGGATCTAATGATCACTGGGCGCGTTTGTGTCATAATCCTCTGGTTTGTTTTAAATGTCGAAAAACAGGTCATAAAGGATTTTATTGTAAAGCATCGTTTCTTTTTCCTCCAAAAATGGCGAATTCTCCTGCGCCGATCTCTGCAAGGAATTTCCCAATGGAATTCAACTGGGCGCGCTCGATGGTTGTGATTTCTATTGAGCGTGGATCCTTCTCAATGGCACAAATGGAGCGGATTCTCAAAAATAGACTTGGAGTGAGGGATCCTTTCTGGAATTGGAATATTAGGAAGATGGGAGACAACTTTATCGTGAAGTTTCCACCTTTCATGTTGACTACTGATAATTGGAAGTACGCTATTGGACTAAATTAAGGATCTTTGCAATTGCGAAGGTGGTCGCCCGATTTTGGCTGCCTCCAGAAGGAGAAGATGAAGCAATGGGTTTTGATCAAGCATGCACCAGTTGTTTGTAGAAGACTAAGTGTGTTGAAGGCGGCTCTGGCGGAGATAGGGGAGGTAAACAGAGTGCAATACAGAGCGCTGCATGTACCTGATTTTTCATGGTTGAAGGCTGAATTGTTAGTGGAAGATCCGACTGCCCTTCCTATATCAAAGTGGGTCCCTGTTGAAGGATTTCTCCATAAAATTATACTTGAGAAATGTGATGATGGTGAACCTTTTCTTACTAATGAAGTGTTGAGATTTAAAAATTGTGTTTTTACGACGGATAGTGAAGGGAGGTTAAGGGCTCTTTCTTATACTGCGAGACAGGTTGGGGGTGTTAATATTGCTGGTTCTGAGAATGAAGAGGGTAATGATGAGGAACATGGTAACGCTGATGACTCTAGTGATGGTAGTGCTGATGGAAATGCTATTGATAATGTCGAGGGTTACGATGATGGGGGTTTGGGTGAAGATGATGTTAACAATGACGGTGGAAGTGGCAACCCAATCATTATTTCCTCTGGTGATGGAGCAGGAGTGGGTGCTGAAGGAGACGTGGGGAACCAGATTGTAATTTTACGAGGATGGTATTCAAGTTGAATTTGATGTTGCGGGAAACATTGTGGGTGCGGCCAAGGTGCTTAATCAGGGGAATATGAATGATGTTGAAAGGCTGGAAGATAGTAATTCAGTAAATGGTGGTAGTGCTGAAGAGTCAATGGATCTCAACGAAGCTGGTGACTACTCAACACGCAAAGGCAAGGAGGTTACTATTTCAGGAGAATGTTCATCAACAAGAAGAGTCATTTCCAGAGGCAAAAAGGATTTGGATGCTGGAGTGGTGATGCTGCGCAGAAGTGCTAGGAGGTTGGACCATCCGCTTGAAGGTAGCACTTATGTCCCTGCCTTGTTTAACTCTTTATCTTATGATAAAATGCATGAGTTAGCTAGAAATTCAGGCCTCGTTTTAAATGATCAAGTTATAAATGACATTAAGAATAAAGAATTAGAGAGGGCAAACGTTGTACCATGATTATTATAACATGGAATGTTAGAGGTCTAGGAACTTTTGATAAGTGTCTTAGAGTCAAAAATTACTTAAAATCTAATAAGCCAGATATTGTGTTGTTGCAAGAGACAAAACTTGAAACTCCTGGTGATAATATTTTTAGAAGTCTGGGTTGGGGTGTTCTTGACTCTTGGTGTTTCATTCCTGCTGTGGGGAGTGCTGGGGGTTTATTTACTGGATGGAATAGCAATCTTTGGTCTTTTAAACAACAGATTAAGCAGACCCATTGTCTTCATGTTGCGTTGGAATGTAGAAAAAGCAAAGTGTTATACTTCTTTTCTAATGTGTATGGACCTAACACTAGAATTGAGAGGAAGACCTTATGGAGTGAAGGGATGGAGTTTTACAATTTGTCATATGGACCTTGGGTAATTGATGGTGATTTCAACGTTACTAGATTTGATTATGAGAGAAGCAATAGTAAGGGAAACCACTTGGGAGATATGGAAGACTTTAGGATGTTTGTCAATGACTGTGCCCTGATCGACCTTCCCTTGAATAATAAAAGGTACACCTAGAGTGATCGGAGGAATCCACCTACCCTAGTTAAGTTAGATCGTTTCTTCATCAATACATCTTTTGAAGATTTACATCGTCTTACTTCTCAGAAGGGTTTATCCTCGATTATATCGGATCACTGCCCTATTTTGCTGGATACTGGAGACTTGGTCAATACAAAAGTTTTTTTCAGATTTGAAAAGATGTGGTGTCTGGAAAACAATTTTGATGAAATGCTTGTGGGTAAATGGGATGGTTTTGGTGATCGTGGCGATGCTGCCAGCAACTTATGTAGGAAATTGAAGATGTTACGTAAATTCTTGATTAAATGGAACAAAGAGGTGTTTGGCAATATCAAGATCAAAAAAGCAGCACTTGAAAAATAAATCCTGGAATTCAACATTCTGGAAGAGAGAGGATTTTTGAATGAAGAAGAGAAGTCTGTGCTTTTGAAGAAAGAAAAGGAACTGTTGAAGGTGATCAATCAAGAGGAGATTTATTGGCGTCAAAGATCTAGAACTCAATGGCTCAAAGAAGGAGAAAGCAATACAAGTTACTTTCATAGAATTGCAAATGGAAGACGCAGAACAAATTTGATCAGTAGTATTTGGAAAGATGGTGAAGAAATTGGTGACCTGAAGACACTTAGCGAAATTTTCACTGAGTTTTATAAAAGCATTTTTGTGGAGAGGATTGAAAACAGATGCACGGTGGACTGGAGCAAACTTTATCCTTCTGATATTAAACTTGATGATCTTGAAAACGCTTTTACAGAGGAAGAGATTTTGTCTGGTCTTGATGAGATGCCTAGTGACAAGGCGCCAGGGCCTGATGGGTTTCCTAACTTCTTTATCAAAAGATATTGGAAAATGGTGAGAAAGGATATTTTAAGACTGTTTGAAGAACTGTATGATGGCTCTATTAGACTTGAACTGTTGAGCTACGCAAATGTTGTTTTGATACCCAAGAAAGAGGGAAATGTTATGGCGGCAGATTTCCGACCTATTAGTCTCTTAAATACCACTTTTAAGTTAATCACGAAGGTGTTGGCGAATAGGTTGAAAAAGAAGTTGGACGATTTAATTGACCACTCTCAATCGGCTTTTATTAGGGGCAGATTTATTTTGGATGGTGCTGTTCTGGTTCAGGAGGTAATCTCATATTGCGACAGGTATAATGTCCCATGTGCTATCATCAAACTGGACTTTGCTAAGGCTTTTGACACAGTGGATTGGAGATTCTTAATTGACATTCTTACTGCAAGGAGCTTTCCTATGAGGTGGATTAACTGGATTCTTATGATCTTGACTTCAAGCAGATCCAACATTTGTGTGAACGGTATTGCTGGTAGTACTATCTATTCGAAGAGGGGTTTAAGGCAAGGGGATCCTTTATCCCCACTCCTCTTTGACCTGGTGGCTGATGTTTTCTCTCGTATTCTAAAGGTTAGTTCTGCTAGTAGGATGCTACAGAGCTTTGGGGATAAGCATGTGGTGGGCGGTATCAATTCTTTACACTATCCAGATGACACTATCATCATTAGTAAACCTGATTGTAAATACATTGCTACACTCAAATTTTTGTTGTATGCTTTTGAGAGTTTATCAGGTTTGAAAATTAACTTTCATAAGAGCAGGGTCTACACTCTGGGTTGCAATGCTGAGCTGTCAAAGAACTGTGCAATGATGCTCAACTGCAAGGAGGACAACTTCCCTTTAAACTATCTGGGTATGTGCATTAGACCAAAGAAGATTTTCAAAAAGGACTGGATCCATCTCATCGAGAAAGTTGATGTGAGGCTGGCTAGATGGAAAGGCCGGTCCCTCTCTAGAGCAGGTAGACTAGTGCTGGTAAAATCAGTGCTCTCCTCCTTGCCTCTTTACTGGCTCTCCTTTTTCAGGTGTTCGGGATGGGTCATAGACATGATTGATACATTGCGAAGGAATTTTTTCTGGATGGGTGAGAAGGAGACTAAGAAATTAAGTTGTCTCGTTTCTTGGGGGCAGGTTTGTAAAGCTAAAGATCAAGGAGGATTAGGTGTGCTTAATTTGAAAGACATGAATGCTGCACTTCTTTGCAAATGGTTGTGGTTGATGCTTGGCGAAAAGAAAGCCCTTTGGAAAGAATGGATTATAAATGTTTATTATGGGGGTGTTTTTGACTTGAAAAGGGACTGGTCACGCTGCTCTATTTTCTGGAAAGGGGTTATGAGTTTTTCGCAGTGGATTAAGATTGGCACTAAAGTGGTGGTTCGTAATGGGTTTAACATATCATTCTGGCATGACTCTTGGCTACTGCCTATACCTTTAAAAGAGGAATTGAAGGAGCTATTTGAAATTGCATGTAACACACACTGTTCTGTCGGAGATATGTATAACTCTGAGGCTACTGATTTTAAGTGGAGACTATCTTTCTACCGACTTGTCTTTGGTGATGCCTTTCAACAACTTTGCCGGCTATATTTGTGGTTGGCGAATGTCCATTTAACTGAAGGAAAAGATGAGTTTGTGTGGATGGGTGATGATAGTAAGGAGGTGTTTCGGGTTAGAAGTGTTTATAAACTGATTACCTTTTAGGGTTGTAGAAGAATGGAGTTTGATCGAATGTGGAAGACAAAGAAGGTGCCGCTGAAAGTTAAGATTCATATGTGGATTGTGCTTCATGATCGACTAAATACCGGTTGAAGACTAAGGCGTAAGGGTTTTGTTGTCAATACCGGTTGCGCTTTTTGTGATGAAGCTGATGAAGACTACAAAGATGTTTTCTGGAGATGTGATTTTGCGTTTTATGTATGGACGAAGTGTATCGTGTACCTTGATTTAAACTTAGGCTGGAGGGACTCAATCAAAGACCAGAACATTTTTGGTTAACCTTTTTACCAAATTTAGACAACACACATAAAAAGAGTCTTTTTATTCTACTTAACTTCGCTTATACTTGGATATTATGGCATGAGAGAAACTCTAGAAAGTTCAAATTCAATATGAAATCGCCTGATAAAACTGTCTTCATCATTCTTAAGTATGTTTTATTGTGGGCAGGGATGGACAAGGAGAAGTTCGTAGACACCATCGCTGCAAGAGTTCATGACCGAAAATGCAGGCGCATTAGTGGTTAGCTTCATGTTGCTGTTTATGTATGATGCTTCTTATATTTAAGTTTTCTTATGTACCTGCTGCGTCATGCTATGATGTTTGTCATTTTGTTGCTGGTTTGTAAATGATGTACATATACTATGTTTCCTGTACTGTACTGAACTCTATATATATGGTATCTCTAGGCGTGAATCATTGGATTCACTACCTTTTGCTGTCAAAAAAACGATAACCATCGCTTGGTTCAGACAGACAATTTATTTTGCTATAAATTGTAATGAGCTCAAATCCACTTCTAGTCAGTTCCATTTTGGAGCTCTAGTCCATACGATCCTAACGAATCTGACCGTTCGAAATTCTGATACCGTTACCATTTTCAAGTTAGTAATAAATTAAAACAAAAACAAAATAAAACATTTAAGTAGGCTTAACTTCATATTTCTGGCCCATCCCCTTACTACCAAGCTCGAACCCGCTTCTATACTTCATCTCCCTCAAATACCACGATGTTTGCTCCTAACTTCCACCGTGTTTGCACAAACCATTTCCCAAAAACTTCCATCGATTTATCCCATCTTCACACAACTGAAATCAAATCAAAAATCACCTTTGTTCATCTTATTCAAGCCTCTTCCTCGTCAACCCCCAAGCTGACAACTCGCGCCCCTTTTCCCATTCCGACGTCGACCTGCTCAATCTCAGTATCGACACTTTCCATAACGTTAAATCTAACTCAGCTTCAATCAACAAGTACATAGTAAAACAACCAAAACTATAAAAGATCACTGCCTCTCATTCTTGCTCGCCACTTTCATCCCATATACTCCCACATATATAGCCCAAGCCTCCCCTTCACTTCACCTCATTTCTCTCTTTACTTGTTGATCATCTCGGCCTCATCTTCACAGTCACAGCCCCCATGTCTCAGGTGCATTACGTTGCACTGACATTCCCTTCCCAGATCGCGTCACTCTACACACTGACTCGTAGGTCATCCCCTCCCCAAGTTTTGAATGCAGCGGCGCCTACTGTAGTGGCTATCATCACCTTTGTTTTCAACGTCTTTAGTGGAGGATCTAACTTATTTGATTTTTGTATTGAGGACATTAAACTGTAAGCTGTGCGTTTCTTTCTTTGAAGCAAAATAAAAGCCAAAAATTTTGGTGCTTGCATTAGTGTTTATATAGGGTATTGATGCTTAATGGTTAAGAAATGTAGCACTGCAAAAGGGTGCAAAACGTGTGTGGTCGGGGAAGGGACAAGTGCATTGAAATGGAAGGAGTACTGTTGCTTTACATGAAGAGGGGACGTTGGGATTTCCTTCCAGAAATATGAGATATGGCTCATGTTTAAGTACGGTTTCATCAGGGTGTACTCAAGGACATCAGGTTACATAAATGAAGAAAGAACGTTAGGGAGAAATGTGAAATGAAAGTGAACGTTTGCCATTTGTTTTCAACCTCTTAATTATTGAAATATATATATATATATATATATAATTGAAATGGCAGGCAATTTGTTTATAACAAAGTAGTTATATATATTTTTATGTTTTAAAACGTTAGTGTACCATGTTTCGTAAAACTCCATGTAAGTACGGACAGATATAAAGATATCGTTGTGTCCAGCTCAGTGTCACAATCCAAAAAGTATAATAATATTGGTTGTTTAACTCATATTGTAAAACCCCAAAATATTGATATAGGGTGAAAAATGCTCCAAATAAAAAGTTGTATATTTAATTAATTAAAAATTACAATAAAATTCTAAAAATTAATAATCACTACGTCTCAAAAGAATCACGTCCAAATTCGAATCCGACATTTAAATAACCATTATGGCCATAAATGAATATGCTGCTGCTTTTCTGAATATTTGATTTGGACATAATAAATCAAAATCTACACGAAATCACGATTTTTCTCTTCCATTAGAAAAATATACTTCACCAGCTCTGAACGTTTCTTGTTTCATAGAAATCCGACTTAATACGGCTTCTGTATATTCGTTTAAAGTTCGAATCGCCAAATTACGAACTGCAGTGCCATTTCGAGCTCGATTATAATTATAATTATAATATAATTATACATTCAAATTTCATTTAAATAATATATTCGTTAATATAATTCAACTCTAAACTGAATTATATATTTTGAATTTCCTAATTCACACCATATCATGAATATTGTTATATTCCGATTATTTCGGAAATATATTATTTTCTATTATTTAAATATTTAAATATAAATATTATTTAATTCCAATTATCGATATCGTTAAATCAATAATTAATAATTAAATAAATAAATTATTTGACTGCTAAAATGCGGGTCATTACAATCTTTCCCCCTTAAAATAATTTCGTCCACGAAATTACTAAGCTAGAAGACGACCCTATCTATTGGGTAAATATTTATCGGTTTACCCCTTAACTTCAGTTTCAACTGAACCAATTAATATCGACTAAAATATTAATTTATTCCGACTAACTAAAATTTTCAAAAATTATGAAAATTTTCTAACGCCTTAATTTTTCGGAAAAAGTTCGCCATAGCCTCCTTTGTACAGCCCTATCGGTAAAATCACAACTCGCCTCTCTAGGCCTTCTCCAACCAAAAAGAAAATCAAATAGTCAAGCGGCTTACCAAATCGGCTTATAAATGCCATACCATATAAAATATAAACTTTTACCTTTTTGTTGGGCATATCAACTCTATCACTTCCATATGCTGTCAATTCAACATATACCAATGTTATTCCAATCAAATTCTGATCAATTTATCCTCAACACGGCTATTTGCTTATATCCAAAGCAAATCCCATTTCAACTCAAGTTCAATTCTTGATTCCAACTCTTAACTCGATTATCCAATCACATTTCAAATTTAAATTTCACAAATCCAATCCTATTCGATTTCAATTCAATTTCTATTTCTTCTACAAATTTCTGTCTTAATTTGTTTTTAATTCAGATAATCTCTTCCCAGGAGTTTTAAACAACTTTGCTTTTCTAAAGCCAAATATTCCTTTTTGGATTTCAAAACAACGTGTTTCTTTCAAAACAATTCAAAAATAAAATCCTTTGGTAGTAATACGTCACTCAACAACTCGAAAATGAACACTGACAATGTTGTAGTCATTATCAGAATTATTTTCCAGCGACCGAAGTGAGTTCAATACTATAACACCTTTCAAAACTCAAATTTAAACATTTCTATTTTGAAATCAATTCAAAATATCCTTCCAATGTTTGTAAAACAATTTAAAGTCTCCCAGGATTTTAAAATTCACATATATTTAACCCAGATTAATTTTCAAACACTTACATGTTTCCAGGATTTTAATTCCAATTCTGATTTTAACTTTAGATTTAATTCATCTGATTCCACGTATTTCACTTATATGAATTCTGATTGGTTATTTACATAACCATTTCACTTTTTATAATCTTACCCGATTATAATAACAAATATACTTTGGGTAAAATTATTTCATTTACCCTCTTTTCAAAACATATTGTGTCGATCCATCGTACTCGAGTGTTTAGAAACTCCTACCGATACAGTGGATCAAACTGATCGATCAGAACCCATAAACAACTCAACCAATAAACCTACACAATATAAAACAATTTTTATATCAATAACAGATACGTTCACTCATATATATACACTCAAACTCAATCTAGGGTATTACTAACCCCATCTCTACCGAGTCACACCACAGAGTCAAGGTAATTCACTTAACCTTAAGCTCTGATACCAACTATAACGACCCGGTTTTTTAGCGACTTTAGTTATCGACATAACTCAATGACGACTAACCAAACATCGAAAAATACCGGTAGTTAATGAAAGAAATTAGAGGGTGAGAATAGATAAGATAGAAACTTAGAATAAAAGAAGAAGAACAACACAACATCAGAGTAACACGAACCTTACAACGGAACGAATAACATATAATATATAATATAACTTTGAAATATAAATCTGTACTCGAATATACATATCATTTCCAAAGTACAACACTTACATCACAGCGGAAATAAACAATAGCTATATGATCTTGAAGCCTCCTGCTCCAGCTCTTCAAGTATCTGTAAATCCCGACTACTTGATTGCCTGTACAAAATTTGGCACCTAAGAATTTAGGGAAAAAAACAAAATAAACTCTGGGTCAGTCATGGGACTGGTATGGGTAAAACAGTTTAAAATAGTTTAAACTGTTTAAACAAATAAACGATATCTCATAAGACCACGCCGTATAACGGAACGGGTTTTCCCTTATGAGAATCCAAATTGTCTTTATATCAAAAAACTTTTGATATTATAATAATCTCTATCAAACACAATATAATAATCATCTAGCAGAAATGCTTTCATCTCACGTTCTACATATATAGTATACAATCAAAACCACAAGCACGTATTGAGTAATGGATTTCCAATTATGACAAGGTATGGAACCACCTTTCACTAGTGTACCTCTAGAGAGGAATACACTGGATTCAACAAGAACATCTTGCAACCCGGCCATACATGACCGATCACTCATTTCACTTGAGTGTATCGAATGTATATCACCAACGGTTGGGATCAGCAACCGTTTCCCGAATGGAACAACATTGACAATAGATTTTTAGAAGTAACTGAAACTCTAGATCAGATGATTATACACCCTAATAGGTGCGACCTACATAGCCATGCTGCCTGCCCGATTTCTATCATTTCCCAGTTATGAGGCTAAAGGCCATGCTTATCTCTGACAGGTCACACATTTATTCGCTTTGAATGTCACATCGTCACACCCGCCAAATCACAAATTGATTTCCTCAAAAATACGACGGGTACACAGCTAACAGAAACGAATTCCTCCCCCATCAAACGTATATACGTTTGAAGAGATCAACTTACACGATCTATTACATATACTCTGTCAGACATTCTTCCATACAGGTCATCCTGGGACTGGACAAACCGAAGGCACTATTCAGTATATCCATCTTAGGCAATTGTTATCTAAGATTTGTACAACAGCCCTTGCACTTTACTCCGTCTTCTATTATCTTTGGAATATATGATTCGCAATGCTTGTGCCAATACGGAGTGGTCCTTTGGATAATAATCCAAACGGTCTTTCCATATTAACAACATTAAAATGGTCAAAAACTTCGATAGTTGGTGAATTAACTATAAAAAAAAACACGTGTTCAAACAACTATATTATTTCCAAATGGAAATTAAAACGATCAACCATCAACCATATATATATATTCATATTTCCTTATTTTCTACATTTAGAAAATATACGTTATTGATATTGGAAACATTTCCATAGCTTATTCATGTATCATACCATTCCACAACTATTAGTCCCTAACCGTAAACTAGTAAGAGAACAATTCTCTAAGTATAAACCCCGAAGGCCAAAACCAACATCAAATTGATACTCAGAAAACTATTTAACTTAACTAATCTCTAGTTAGTTTCTAATCTTGTTTAACTCTATTTCGATTAACTCTAATTGAATAACTCTATTTGCTTAACTCTTATTCGAATAACTAATATTAGATTTAACTCAATTCGCTTAACTCTAGATCGCAACGATCACAATGGTTATACCTGATTCCCTCAGGAAACATCCGACTGTCGTAGGCTATCTGCAGCCGTGCGAATTACGTTAGCAGTCGTGCAAAATGGAAACTTACCCTGAATAACTATGTTTGACTAACTCTATTCAACTAGCCATATTCGATTGACTCGACTTCGAATAACTAAATTCGATTAACTCTTTTATATCTCGTCAACTTCCTTTTTTATAAATCCTATTTATTTTCCCAATAAATATTCCTTTTATAATTCTAATTACTTTCTAAATAATTATCCCTTTATTCTATTTATTTTCTAAATAAATATTCCTTTATTCTATTTATTTTCTAAATAAATATTCCTTTATTCTATTTATTTTCTAAATAAATATTCCTTTATTCTATTTATTTTCAATATACTTTGAAAATTCCCTTTTATACCTTCACATATTTCTTACAGTATTTAAAATACCAATTAACCGTGATCGATATCGTTCAATACACAAAATCCACAACATATTTTATATCACATCATATATTATAATATATGAACAGAACAGTATTATAAATATTGAGGAGTCTAGTTGGACCCCTCCAACTTGTTTCCCTGCATCACAGATGTTAAACAATATAATTAACATCGACTTCATTCAATATGAAATATTCTGCAAAACAGAATCAATATTTGATAAACGATTTATATAAATATCGTTATCAATAATTTCAACCAATACATAAGCAATTCAACCAAACAGTCAACACACAACAATCAACAGATACTACCAGTTCTAAGAATACATTGTAAAAATAGAACTGTTCACAGTTGGTGAGTTTTACTCACATTGGACGATCATCGTTAATAACGATAACCATCGCTTGGTTCAGACGGACAATTTATTTTGTTATAAATTGTAATGAGCTCAAATCCACTTCCAGTCAGTTCCATTTTAGAGCTCTCGTCCATACGATCCTAAAGAATCTGACCTTCGAAATTCTGATACCGTATGATGAAGTTATACCATTTTCAAGTTAGTAAACACTTTAAATTAAAACAAAAACTAAATAAAACATTTAAGTGGGCTTAACTTCATATTTCCGGCCCATCCTCTCACTACCAAGCCCGAACCAGCTTCTATACTTCATCTCCCCCAAATACCACGATGTTTGTTCCTAACTTCCACCGTGTTTGCACAAACCATTTTCTAAAACATTCCATCGATTTATCCCATCTTCACACAACCAAAATCAAAACAAAAATCGCCGTTGTTCATCTCGTTCAAGCCTCCTCCTCATCAACCCCCAAGCCAACAACTCGCGCCCCTTTTCCCATTTCGACGTCGAGCTGCTCAATCCCAGTATCGACACTTTCCACAACATTAACTCGAACTCAACTTCAATCAACAAGTACGTAGTAAAACAACCAAAACTATAACAGAGCACTGCCTCTCATTCTTACCTCGCCACTTTCATCCCATATACTCCCACATATATAGCCCAAGCCTCCCCTTCACTTCACCTCATTTCTCTCTTCACTTGTTGATCATCTCGGCCTCATCTTCACTGTCACAGCCCCCACGTCTCAGGTGCATTATGTTGCACTGACATTCCCTTCCCAGATCGCGTCACCCCCTCACTAACTCGTAGGTCATCCCCTCCCCAAGTTTTGAATGCAGCAGCGCCTACTATAGTGGCTATCATCACCTTTGTTTTCAACGTCTTTAGTGGAGGATCTAACTTATTTTATTTTTGTATTGAGGACATTAAACTGTAAGCTGTGCGTTTCTTTCCTTGAAGAAAAAGAAAAGCCATAGATTTTGGTGCTTGCGTTAGTATTTATATAGGGTATTGATGCTTAATGGTTAAGAAATGTAGCACGTAGCACCGCAAAAGGGTGCAAGACGTGTGTGGTCGGGGAATGGACAAGTGCATTGAAATGGAAGGAGTACTGTTGCTTGACATAAAGAGAGGACGTTGGGATTTCGTTACAGAAATATGAGATATGGCTTAATGTTTAAGTACGGTTTCATCAGGGTGTACTCAAGGACATCAGGTCGCATAAATGAAGAAAGAACGTTAGGGAGAAATGTGAAATGAAAGTGAATGTTTGCCATTTGTTTCCAAGCTCTTAGTTATTGAAATATATATAATTGAAATGGCAGGCAATTTGTTTATAACAAAGTAGTGATATATATTTTTATGTTTTAAAACGTTAGTGTACCATGTTCCGTAAAACTCCACTTATGTACGGACAGATATAAAGATATCGTTGTGTCCAGCTCAGTGTCACAATCCCAAAAGTATAATAATATCCGTAGTTTAACTCATATTGTAAAACCCCAAAATATTGATATAGGGTGCAAAACGCTCCAAATAAAAAGTTGCATATTTAATTAATTAAAAATTACAATAAAATTCTAAAAATTAAATTATCTCTACGTCTCAAAAGAATCTTTTCCAAATTCGAATATGATATTTAAATATATTTAAATAACCGCTATGGACATAAATGAATATGCCGCTGCTTTTCTGAATATTTGATTTGGACATAAATTAAAATCTACACGACGAAATCCTGATTTTTCTCTTCCATTAGAAAAATATACTCCACCAGCTCTGAACGTTTCTTGTTTCACAGAAATCCGACTTGATATGCTTCTGTATATTCGTTTAAAGCTCGAATCGCCAAACTACGAAGTGCAACGCCATTTCGAGCTCGATTATAATTATAATATAATTATACGTTCAGACTTCGTTTAAATAGTATATTTGTTAATATAATTCAACTCTACACTGAATTATATATTATGAATTTCCCAATTCACACCATATCATGAATTCTGTTATATTCTGGTTATTTCGAAAATATATTATTTTCTATTATTTAAATATTTAAATATAAATATTATTTAATTCCAGTTATCAATATCGTTAAATAGATAATTAATAATTAAATAAATAAATTATTCGACTGCTAAAAGGCGGGTCATTACATTTATGTTAGACATGTTATATTAGTATAAGGTCATCAACTACGTTAGGCATGTTATATCAGTATAAAAACCTCATTTTTAGTGAGAACTGTTATGCAATATAAAAATGTCATTTTTATTTAGAATATATAAAAAAGTCATTTTTAGTTAGAATATAAAGGTGTCATTTTTAGTTAGAAATGTTTTATAATAATAAAATAACATTTTTTATTAGAAAGGCTACATTAGAATAGAAATTACATTTTTGTACAAAAGGCTACATTAGAATAAAATTGACATTCTAGTTAAAAATGTTAGCATTATAAAATACCATTTTTATGTCGAGTTAAAATTGTCATATAAAAATACCTGAGACGACCCCAAACCTCAGAAGACGGTGGCAAGGGTAATCTTTGGAATATAACACATAAACAAATAACAACAGAACATAAATAATTAAATACACCAGATAATGTACAATAGAATGCACTGGATAAACATAATCATCAGAGTTACTCAGTATTTAGGATCATACTTAGTACAAAATACAGTTCAACTATACATAAAATGTCTACAGCGGAAAAGAAAACATAATATGTATAACAGGAGCTGAACAGCATAAAAAGAGATAAATGATAGAATTCATCTTCAGGTCCAGCTATCCAGAAAGAGCCTGCTAAAATCTGAATACAAAGCTGCCCGTGTAGAAATAGAGGCACCCGAGTTGGCAAGTGAAACAAACTACGAGTCAGTCATGGAACTGGTATTTGAAATCTACTTAACACATTTTATAATATGGCCAATCACATGACCACGCCACTTTCGTGGAACGGGTTTGCTCCATTGGATTGCCAGTGCTTTAAAACAAGTAAATCTTTTAAACATCACAATGCTTTTTATAAAAATGAAGCCACTATAAGACTTAGTTCCCATCAGACAATGCAACACAAGCCAGAGGATAGAGTTTTACCTTATAATGGCCAAAATATGCTTGATACGAGCAAAACAAATCATTTGATATTATTACTAGTGTTTATATGTTTCAAAAACAAATTTCAATCATAACTATCAATCATAGTCGGTATGGGTACCATATATCATGTCGCTATATATATACAATCAAAACCGCACGATGTCGTATTTGGAAGTTGGATTTCTGTCATGAACCAAGGCAAAAGATTGTCCTTACCGAATTCGAGACGCTCTGGCCCGCCCCTCAGGAACAACCGCAACTGCACCTTGGATCGTCAGGGCCGGTCCACCGATGTGGATTAAAATGCCTAAACACTGCATTTCCCCACCTTATGGGGGATCACTGGTCATATCCGACCACACCATCGGCTCCGAAGAGAACAAAGCAAACTGAGGCCTCGCTTTCCATCATCCACATAAGCAAAATACCCGGGCGTGCAAAACCCAAAGCACCACTCCTAGCTAGAAGGAAACGCATGTCCTCCCTGAAGTCCGTCTCCCGTTTCTGGCTCATAGCGGGGTGTGAGGCTCGCGAAACAACGCTATACACAAAGCTATACCACACATGCCGCGCTTTGGTCATCAACCATAAGACTTTGCTTGTCAACAGAAGCCTTGATCATTTGCCACCTGGGCATGCCACACAGGCAATTCACTCCATGCGACTGATTTCTATACATATATAACCTCTAAGCTCGCATGTCTCAAAGAAGGGCTTTAAGCAAGAGAATAAATTCTCCGTAGCCAAACAGATATATATTTAATACAGATCAATCAGCACAGAACAAAATCCAATGTCAAACACACAGTTCGTTCTAGGTCTGAACGAAACTGGAGGCACTCAATACCTCGCATATCCGTACAATCAACAAGTACGTCCGGACGGCTACTACTTCAGCCCCTTCAAGGTAGCTACTCCTATCATGGGCATCAGTAGCACCCCTCCATTCGACGTGAAGATCATCGGTCTTGCACCGTCTTTATATCTTCGGCTTTCACTCGAACAATTATTTGAAATGAGAATCAACTCGGCCTTCTCAAATAATTCACGTATATTTAGAATTTCAAATCAATTCATTTCAATGGTTAAATTATTCGATATCACTAATTCTGTTCTTTAATGTAATTTTCACGCCAAACACATTCAACCATCAAATATCACATAAACCGAGCAAATTCAGTTTATTCTCATTCCATATCATTTATAATATTTTATCACGATTTATCGCTATTTTTATTTATTTAAAAATAGCCAATTCATTCAAACGACGCTTTAGGCCATAACGCGGCCGTGGCGCTGTTTTTCTTTAGATTTGATTTACACATATCTAAAAATCCAACCGTTCGATCTTCACAAATTTTATATCATTATCTTTTCAAAACGAATCCAACGGTTTCAGTTCTGGGAAAATCCGATGGTCGGATCTCCCACGCTAATCGTTTGAAGTTACAATTTCAAAATACGAATGGCAGCATCGTTATTCGATTTAATTTAATTATATATATATATATAATCTATTCTGGCGCTGTTTCTCTTCAGATTTGAATTAAACATTCCAGACAACCCAACCGTCGGATCTTCACAAAGTGGGTGTCGTTGGAAAGATATTTCCAAAGCGAACACAATGTTTCGGTTTCGGGAAAATCCGATAGTCGGATCTCCTGCACTAATCGTTTGAAATCACGGTTTCAAAACACGAACTGCAGCTTCGCTATTCGATTTATTTTAATTATATTTATATAAATATATATAAATATAAATATTTCTTCTATTTCTAAACTATATTCATTTTATATATTTGATAAAAATGATATTTTTATCCTTAAAATATTTATTCAACACATGAATATTTTTAACACTTCATTTCCACAATAAAAATGTAGATTTTATTGTTCAATCTATATATTCAACACATGAATGTTTTCGACTTCACACATATGATAAAAATATGATTTTTATTGTTCTAGTCCTTTATTCAACACATGAATATTTTCTATAGTTTATATATATAATAAGAATGTGAATTTTGGTGTTAAAACAATTTATTTAAAATACTAATATTTTATATAGGCTATATATATAATAAAAATGTGATTTTTATCTTTCAAATAATTTACTCAACACATGAACTCATTCAACACATGAATTTCTATTCAACACATGAATTTCTATTCAACACGCGAATATAGTTTCAACACATGAAAATAATTCTAACATATGACTATTATTGAAAATTTCGGCAGCATAACGGCAGGGTAGTTAAAACCGGGACCGTCCCTAGTACGGCTCCTCGCTCTACCTTAAAACCTCGCGGTTTTTGACAATGGGGATTTCATGCATCTAATTCGTACGCAGACGAGCATGTTTATTTTTTTCTTTTCCACAAACTAGTCCTATGTGGTTTCATCCAAAATAATTCTCAACCACAAACAGCTATTTTTCAACCACAATCAATCACTCATGATTTTCACCAAATTTCACATCAACCAATAATCCAAACAATATCACAACTAATATATATCATCCGTGGTCTGTGGACGAGGGAAGTATATATATTCGTATATAAATATATTTCAATTTCATTTCACTTTGTTTCAATCATTTCAATGCATATATAATTTTTACAATGCATATATAACTTATACATCGAACATACAACTTATACAAGCTTATACATGAGGTGTACAATGCTTATATAACTCATATATCGACTATATAATTTATACTTCGTTGTTTTCCATATCGTTTATAATTTACAAATCTCACATTGGGTTCCACTCCACCAAAAATAGCAGAAGGCTCATAAAAATATGCGGTCTCTTCTAGAATGTAGAAGACGCCCACATGAGTCCACTGTCTCTTATTTCACTAGATTTCATCAACAAACGAGAAAGATATGATTTTTACAGTGAAATTGAAAACCGTAGCGCTTTAAAGTGCTATAGAATAGTCTAAATAATATAAAGTCGTACCTCTATGAAAATCTTTGAAACTAGGTTTTAGTTTTTCGTGAAATCCGTGCAACGATACGTCGATCGGCCTTCACCACGAGGAAGAGCAAGGAGAGGCACGCATATCGATGGGGCCCGCATCCAGTTCGCTGGCAGGAGGAGCTCTCGGCGGTGACTTTAAGTCGTCCACTTCGAGGGCGCGATTCTGGCGATTTTCAGCACGAGGAGGGTGGCAACGGGTATGGATTTGAAGAGGAGGCTCGGCTCTATGAAAAACTCCAAATAAGCATGTGGTTTCGATGCGTGTAGGAGGAGGAAAGGAGGAGAGAAGGGAAGAGGTGAGGGATGCCGTCGGGTTTCTGAGCAGATTGAGGAGAGAGAAAAGAATGAGGCCAATCAGATTTTTCCTTTAATTTATATATTTTAAAAAATCCAAAAATACCCCTTATCTCATACGAACTTCAATCCAAACCCAACGACTGTCGACCCTAGCTAAATACCCCCATTCCCAACACAATAGGATATGGTTCGCAGGCCCATTCGACTGTTTCAGTCAGTTTTTCTTCAAATTAAAATATAAAACATTCAATATTCGATTTGAACGCACATTTCAATTTGCCGGGGCTACATACTGATTCTAAAAATTCCAGAAAAATAAATCTAGCTATGTTTTTATGATACGGTTCCAACAAAACTAGTTTCGTCGAATTCTGAGACCGTTTGAAAAATGGCCATTTTCTGGTCGATCCAATTTAACAGAAATTCACCAAATACATTTTCTTTTGCCACGCTGACATATTAACTTCAAAAATTATGAAATTTGAAACCTAGCAATAATTTGACATCCCGGATCCAACAAAAGTGGTTTCGTCGAATTCCGAGGTCGTTTGCAAAATGTCTATTTTCGAGGGCTATATATTCTTTATAGCGACCTTTCTGAAAATTCATTTGGCCATAACTTTTGGCTCCCGCTATGAAACTTCAATTTTTTAGATTCATTAGAAAGATATTCACTAATAGATTTAAATATTTTTGGTTTCACTAAAATCCGTTTTATTTTGCACCCGGTACAGTCAGTCAAAATTTGAATTGAAATTTTGAAACTACCGCGCCTTTTCAGACCTTTTCAGGCCTTGTTTATAATTCAAAATAATTATATTTATTTTCAAACATCAATTCAAACTACTTTTTATCGCTATTATTTTAAATATTTAAAATCCACTAAAATAGCCAAATTAAAAATTTTAAATTGGCTCAGATTTTCCGGGTTGTTACAATCTCCCCCACTTAAAACTTTTCGTCCCCGAAAAGGAACAAAGTCGAAAGTGGTTTAATTAACCAACTCTACTTTCAATCTGGCTTCCATTCTTCAACTTTTCAGTTTCTAAGAATTTTCAAATTCTTCAAAAATTTGGCTAATACCCTAAATTTTCAAAAAAAATCGCCATATCCTCCTTTGTACGGGGAGGGGTTTGGAAATTTATTGGGCCGTATTAGGTAGCCAATAAATCCTAAAAAGCATGCACATATTTATAGTGATATATTCCAGTGTCCACAGAGGAGTGTGTATAGATCATAACTCCAGAGAATAAATTCTCGTCACCGTATAAATGGTTTTTGTGCCTTAATGACCAGAGAGACGTGTTTACTGTCATCTCAAGACCCGTGTGGGGTTTTTATTAATCTTACAATTTACCGTTATATTTATATAGTCCAGATCAGTCATCAGTTCAACCTGTAAAATATAGTCATCGCCATACATGCCTCTCTCTCGTATGGTAAATCTTCAACCTCGTCACACAAGCTCCAAATGCTTATGTGGTATATGATGAAGTGTGCCTATCTTCAAGAAGTATGCCATGTAGTGTAGTTCAAAATTAATTGTTTCTATCCTATGGCGACATTTATTATTACACACAGAACAACCAGCACTCCGCATCCAATGGCATTCACAGGAGTTGATATAATAATAAAATTGCGCATCCAACTCATTAAGGTTTACCTATTTGTCGGGCATGCAAATAAATTCTTTACTCAACAGCTAATCCATTTACCTGTTCAAACATATATAATGCACATGTATATATTTATATCTATTCAATGTGTGATTTAATTGTATAAATCTACCATTCATTCTAATAATTTAGTTAATCAAACTCACAATCACACAACGCAATCATCAATCATTTTTATTTTGAACTTTTCAAAATCATACTAATTAATTCATATATTCTCTTTTTTTGAAATCATTCAGACTATATGATTAAAAGTTTACATCCATGAAAAGAAGACAACAATAAAGTAAAGAACAGAATGGAAATGCAAAATATGGTAAATGTACCTTGCACCAGAGTCAATCAGAGACATCCACCCTGCACTTAGGATAGGCTTTCTTAATAATCTCCTCAGTTTCCCAAGTACAATCTTGCGGATCTCCACTCCATTGCACTTTGACTAAGTGAACCTTCTTGTTCCTCAGCTCTTTTGTTTCTTTGCCAATGATCTTCATCGGCTCTCTTCTAACTGCCAATTCTGGAGTGATTTCCAAATCCTGTTGTGCGGCTTCTTCTACAACGAGATCTGGATCATGCACATGCTTTCGGAGCTGAGATACGTGAAATACATCATGCACTCCAGGCAACCAATCAGACAATTGAACCCTATATGCGAGAGTTCCAATACGTTCAAGAATAGGAAACAGACTAATAAATTTGGGTGCCAATTTCCCCGTTTTACCGAACCGGATAACTCCTCTCATCGGAGATACCTTCAAATACACATAGTCGCCAATTGCTAATGATACATCTCTCCTTCTTTTATCTACATAGCTCTTTTGTTGGCTTTGAGTGGCTAGTAATAGTTTCTTAATGAAATCGACTTTGTCCGCAGCTTCATGATTCATATCGGGTCCCAATACGAGTCTATTACCAGGTTCTACCCAACAAGCAGGAGATCGGCACGGTCTACCATACAATGCTTCGAATGGTGACATTGTCAAGCTCGCTTGGTAGCTGTTGTTGTATGAGAACTCAGCCAAATGCAAATGGTCTTCCCATGATCTGCCAAAACCAATAACACAAGCCCGTAATAAATCTTCAAGAATACGGTTCACCCTCTCAGTTTGACCATCTGTTTGAGGATGATATGCGGTGCTCAAGTTCAGTTTCGTTCCTAATTCTGCTTGGATTGCTTGCCAGAACTTACTAGCAAAAATCGGGTCATGATCACCAACGATGCTCATGGGAACTTCGTGCAGTCTAACAATTTCTCTAAAATAAATCAGCGCCTGACTCTGAGCATTTCTATTCGATTTGACAGGTATGAAATGAGCGTCACCCAAATACTTTCATTTTCTTTCCTGGTTCTGGGCAAACCATCTATGAAATCCATAGAAATCTGTTCCCACTTCCCACCTGGAATTTCCAATGGTTGCAACAATCCAGCGTGCTTCTGCTGATCGCTTTTGAGTTGTTGACAAGTAGAACACTGGCTAACGTATAAAGAAATGTCCTTTTTCATAGATTTCCACCAGAAAGTGCGTTTGATGTCATTATACATTTTGCTCACCCCTGGATGGATACTAAGCTTGGCTTTGTGACATTCATCCAAAACTTCTCTCCGGAGTTCAGGAATGTTTGGAACACATATTCAGCCTTTTAACCTAAGAATCCCATCGTTATCGATCTGAAAACTTGAGGGCTCACCTTTCTCAATTCCCTCTCTGATCTTCTGAATGAAGTTATCATCCTTTTGAAGAGCAAATATGTTATCCATCAATGAAGGCGTGATGATAAGACTGGCGATAATCACATTCTTCCTGCTGAGCGCATCAGCTACAACATTGGCTTTTTCCGGAGTATATAAAATATCTAGATTATAAGCTGCGAGAAATTTTAACCAATGCTGCTGTCTCATATTCAGATCCTTCTGGGTCAATAAATATTTCAATGATTGATGATCAGTGTATAATTCAAACTTCTCACCCAATAGATAATGCCTCTAGATTTTCATAGCAAACACGATAGCTAGCAATTCAAGATCGTGAGTTACATAATTCTTTTCATGTGGTTTCAATTGATGGCTAGCATAAGCGACTACATGGCCTCTTTGCATTAGCACTGCACCAAGGCCTTCTTTAGAAGCATCGGTCCAGACTTTTAAATCCTGGTTGCCGTCAATAATTGTGAGCACTGGAGAAGTCGTCAATTTTAATTTCAGCTCCTGGAAAGCTACCTCACATTCGGGAGTCCAATTGAATCTCGAATGTTTCTTAGTAAGCTTCGTTAAGTGACTGTATATCTTCAAAAAATTCTTAACGAACTTCCGATTATAACTAGCCAGTCCGAGAAAACTTCTGACTTCTATGGGCGTACGAGGTTGTTTCCAATTCTGAATAGCAGTGATTTTACTGGGATCCACTGAAATTCCTTCCTTTGACACGACGTGGTCAAGAAATTGAATTCTTCTTGCCATAATATACATTTGGAAAACTTTGCTTTTAAAACATTCTTTCTCAGAATTTCTAACACTTGTTCCAAATATTTTTCATGCTCGCTTCCTGATTTACAGAAGATCAATATATCATAAATGAAAACCAGAACGAATTTATTCAATACTCCTTTAGATACCCAGTTAATTAGATCGACAAAATAAGCTGGAGCGTTACATAAGCCAAACGACATTACTATCCACTCGTAGAATAAATCTGGGCCTCTGAATGCTGTCAAAGTAACACACTCTTCGGCAATACGAAGTTGATGGAAACCTGTAGCTAGGTCCATTCGTGAAAACACTTGTGCGCCATTCAATCGATCCAACAAATCATCAATCCACGGCAATGGTATTTGTTTTTCAGCGTCTGCTTATTCAAATCACGATAATTAACACACAATCTGAGAGTACCGTCTAACTTCAGGACAAACACCACTGCTGCTCCCAATCAGAGAAACTAGGCCTGATCAAACCTTTCCATACAAGCTGTCGAGTCTGATTATCTAACTCTTCTTTTTCCTTCAAGGTCATTCTTCAAATAGCGTGAACTACTGGCCTTGCATTTGGAACTAGAGAGATTTTGAAATCAATTTCTCTCTGCAGAGGTAAGCTAACAACTTCTTCGAACACATCCGCATAATTCTTGACAATTGGGATATTTTGAATGTCAATCGAAATATTCTCAGGAACGACTGGAACTGGTTCTAGTTGAGCAGGAGAAATATCTAAAGCTGCCTAGAAATCCTTTCTATCAGAATTCGGGCCTTCACATGGAATAGTTATATATTCTGCGAACTTTGTTTTTGCCTTAGCAACTCCCTCGGCGCATTTAACTTCTGCTTCATATTTGGTTAACCAATCCAATCCCAATATAAGGTAAAACTCTGTAAAATTCATGATGACCATGATAGTGGGGAACCGATACTGGGAAAAAGAGACAGGCACTCCACAAACCCAATCAAGATCAAGGGAGCCCCCAACCAGATTATGAACAGTCATTGGTTCTTTGAGCTTCTTCAAATTCAAATCCAGTTTCTTAACCGCATTCTTTGCAACAAAGCTTTGCGATGCGCCTATATCAAATAATACCTTTACCGGAATATCTTTGACAGTAAGCGTGCCTTTTAAAACATCTGGCCTTTCCTGACTATATGAGTGTGCAGGGACTTCTGCTACTTTATTTACCTGTACCATTTTAGATTCCTCCAATAACAGACAATCTTGCTTTACATGGCCAGCCCGGTGGCAAAGATTGCATCTTCTGTTCTCTTGAAACTTACACTTGGATTTAAATTTATCCTTCATTCGTTTTGTTCCAAGATTTGCAATTTTTCGCCAAATGCCCTTGCTTTTTGCAGCTCGAACAGGTGGCAGTTGTTATTGGTACTTCATCAGATTTAACCTTTTGCTTATCGACTCCAGGCTTCTTTCTGACTCTAGACGTCGTACTTGGCTCAACCTGCGTACTTGTCTCTGGGCTATCAGTTTTAGTTTTCCTTTTGTTGCCCGAACTGACTTTCTCTTCATCGACTAAAAGACCTCGATTATTTAGATCTTCATACTGATAAGCCATGTATATCATTTCAGAAAAAGGAAGCTTCACATGCCTCATTACTTTATTCTGGTATTTTCTTTGAAGACCATTAATAAACCTCAGATTCTTCCTCTTTAGATCTTGAATTAGATGAGGGGCAAAATGAGAAAGTTCATTAAATCTCTTATGATATTCTGGGATATTCATATCTCCTTGTATCAAATAGTAGAATTCATCACATAACCGCTCAGTTGCTTCTAGAGGAATAAATCTTTCACTGAAAATCTCTTTGAATCTATCCCAGGTGATATCACCTTCGGGATTATATTTAACAATCGAATCCCACCAGAATAAAGCTTCGTCTTTGAGTGCCCAAGATGCTAGTAATCTTTTCTGGTCATCCCTCAGCTTTAAACCTTCAAAGATTTTCTCAGCAGAACGAATCCAAGCTTGTGTTTTAATAATGGATTCTTCGCCAAAGAATGGTACTCTACCCATGTTTCTATATTTCTTGAGTAGAGCTTCAACATCTGGTTCCAACCTACCTCTTCTACTTCTGCCACTCATTTTTCAATGTCTACAAATAGCAGAAAAAGTGTTAGGCTAACAGAAAAGGTAATTTTAAAACATAGAGACATATACTTGAATGTAAATGTGTCTATCGAGGTGTATTTCATTCTGCTATATTCATACTAGGATATTACTAATCTTATCTGTAATGAGTTATTCGTCCTAGAACACTACTAGTTTTATGTCTGATGAGTTCGTTAATATGTTATATTCCAGAACTAAGCTTAACCAAAGCTCAGATACCAAGTTTGAGACGAACCCAAACCCCATAAGACGGTGGCTAGGGTAATCTTTGGAATATAACACTAAACAGATAACAGCAGAACAGAAATAATTAAATACACCAGAAAATGTACAATAGAATACACTGGATAAACATAATTATAACACCCCACATCCATTGATGTCACTCACAAAGGGAATGCATTAACTTCTATGGAGCGTTTTAACTGAGTATAGAACAAAAACTTAACAACAAGACAGATATAAACAGTACTTGAAAATTTAAAACTTTATTTCATTGCAGCGGAAAATACATAAGTTTGATTACATCATCAAATCCAGAGTCAAAGTACATAATATCCATCTTGACCAAATCAAAGTACATAAATTGAAAGACATAATCCCCAATACTAATTAGCCATAAATAAGAGAGGCTGAACTTTACTTCAGCGATCCAAGCAATCTTCTAAAAGCAAGAAATACAGCTGTCCAAAATCAAGCTCCACTAGTGCTAGTTCCAACCTGAGCACCTGGGGGGGAGGGGGGAAGGAAGAAAAGAGGAGGAAACAAAGGGGGTCAGACATAAAGTCTGGCGAGTGCGATAACTTTAACAATATAATTACCAAAATAACTAGGCTAAGGCATAAGTTGGAAAATAAGGAAATGACAGTGAACAATTGAGTATGACAGAGTAAACAAGGAAACAAGATGAACAAAGATAACATTAAAGCGCACTTAACCCACTATAAGATAATTACTATACTGCACCACAACTAGTCACCCAAAGGTTGATCCCTCATACAAAACTTAATAATGATAATGGTAGTTTCATGCACCCATAGCTGCCTTCATAGGCTCTAGGTGTACACACTACCCCCATGCGATCGGCTCCCTAACTCGTAGATACCCGTGATGGCCCCACAATGGGGTGTATCACTCCCAAAAGTGGCAACCCGATACCACCAAGAATGCACGGCTTATACCTACACGATGAAACAACGTCTTACCTACCAGCCCGGGTCCACACACGCATATGAACCCATTGGAATTGCGTTGCCACTACTAACCCGTTTTGGCCTCTTACAGTCAAGCCCAATACACGTGTCCCGTCCTCGACTTGGGTCGAGCCCACTAAGATACTTATGGGTTACTGGTTGAAATGGGCCCCCATTACTTGACACAAGCAATCCACCTAAGCTTGGTCCCCTCTAGTACATCCCACTTAACCCTCTTCTTATTCATGTTTCAATTTTGGTTAAGTGTTTCTAATCGTATTTCCAATGCCACCCAAGGCACCCACTTAACCCCCTCATGCCCCACTACATGTTTATCTGGTTAAGTGTTTCTTAATTCATTAAGACCATAACCTCATAACGACCTCTCACATTAGACTAGCATTTGTGGCAGCTGGATTTGTTGGGCGGGTCCGGGCAGTCTTACACCACAAAAGAGACTAACCTCGTGTCTTTATAATTGTTACGTATTTAGTTTATGCCTAAGACCTCCCACATTAGACTGGCATTTTTGACAGCTGGATTTGCCGGGCGGGTCCGGGCAGTCTTACACCACAAAAGAGTCTAACCTCGTGTCTTAGACGATTAATTATTCCTAATTGATCATCCCCCAATTTGAATTACTTTCCCTATTCATTTTATCAATCAATTCCAAATTTAACTATGGCCATAATTGACTCAATTATGCCCATCTATTTATGGTATGTAAAATCATACCAATTTTCATCACAAATTAATTTTATTCCATTTAACGCATTTATGCCAATTAAATCTTTATATTATCCCCTTTACCCCACGTTGCACGTTCGTTCGTTTAACGCAAAATATACGTTAGACTCGAATAGTCTAACTCATGAAATAAAGAGAAAACATCACAACATACATATAATAAAACTAGATCTAAATATAGGGGTGAACTTGCATGTGTGAATGATGTTCTACATCTAAAACTTGCATAGGCCAAAGTTACAACTTGCATAAAACTACATATGTCATAGATCCAAATCTAAAGATGTAAACTTGTTGAGATAATGGTCACAAACTTGCATAAATCATGTATGTCATAGATCTACACCCAAAGGTGTAAACTTGCATAGGCAATAACCCTAAACTTGCATAACATGATTCATATTCCAAACTCATATATTTATATAAACTTGCATATGTGATTTATGCAACATAACAATGGTTTAAACTTACATCTAAACATGTAAACTAGCATGTAGAATTTGGCATATAACTCACACATGTCATAGCCTAACTTTTAGATCCAATTCACATAAAATAGGTGTCATGAAACATGTAAGGTTATGCATAAAAATCTACTAACTTGCATATGATCCACATCCAAATCAATATCTAAACTTGCATACATACTTATGATTTATCATATGAATCAACATAACCAACTAGCATATGAAACATGACGATTGGATTATACATAAAATTACAACATAGATGATAGCAACATAACTTTACAACATAATGATAACATCACAACATAACATCATAGAATTTATAACATATATGATAACATCACAATTTTACAACATGCGGTCAATAATTCACTTCACATCCATACAATCTGCATCATAACTTAATCCAATTAAATTGATAATTATTTTATTAAAGAAATCGAACTCACAACTCAAAGAAGGTCTTGAGTTCTGAATTCTGAGTTCTGAAGTTGAATAACTTTCCTTTGAAGAAGATTCGTTGTTAAAGTTGAATAGAACTGATTTGATTTGCTGTTCTTCCTCTCTAATTAGTGGCGGCTACTCTAGGTTACAAGATGAAAGCATGACGACCATAGTTTCAGTTTTTTTTTTGATTTAGGGTTTGAGTCTACCCATGTTTATATAGAATTTTAATTTAATTATAGCCATCGGATGATCTTAGGGTTAATCAAAACCATTCAATCGGGATAGGGTGACACCTCAGCCTTAATGACTCAGCAAGGAGTCAGAAAGGACTCGGCAATGAGTCATAACATGGGTCAGACTGAACCAGAAAGCTGTGTAGGTTTTCTCTCGGCCTGGGCGCACTTGGGAAGTGCGCCAATGCAAAATTGTATTGGCGCACTTCCCAAGTGCGCCAGTGCAATCTTCCTCTTTTTTTTCTATTTTCCCTTCTGAATTCGTTCGTCCATATCTTCTTCATCTGATATCCGTTTTAGCAAACTCGGATTCTATCTCGACCAGAATTACGAGACAAACACAATGGCGCAACCCACTTCCCTTAATTCTCACGTCTGAGATTAATTATTCTTTAATTTAGTTAATTCGATTATTCAAAAATCCGGGGTGTTACATTCTCTTCTCCTTAAAGGATTTCGCCCTCGAAATCTCCAAGTTATGGAGAATGCATATCCTAACATCCAAACAACCATCTACTCAACCATCAAACACAGGCATCCATTGTCCTTATAAAATTTATAACGCTGTATGAACATATGCAATAAGTGTGTGTATATGTTCCTTATCTAATGCAAAATCAGGAGGTCTACTGATTCAGTTGACCTCCATAATGTAAATCATGATAGTGCCACGTGTCCATTATGTATGCGAATAATCCTATCGATGCATATTATTTCTACATGTGTGCACAACCATTCACCAAAATGCAACATCCATATGATGGTACAACCATTATACATCAATTACTTAAATATGTACACACATTTATATGCAATATGCAATATGAAGTGACTGAGCCGATCTAGTGCCTAAAGTGTGTGTATATGCATCCACGAGCAACCACTAGCAAACACTTGCATCCACATGCATCCATCATACATAACACGTCTCAAACACGTGTTTCAACCATAGGACTACCCTATCTAAAGGTCAAAGATACTAGCGAGAGGACATACTAAAGATAAGATAAGTACAAGCTAAGCGATAAAGGAGAAATTAAAAGACATACCCTCGAAAAGGTAAGGGTACAATGAATGCATCTTCTCTTCCATCTCCCAAGTAGCGTTGCTCTCATCATCTCCCCATTGCACTTTGACTAGCTTGACCTCTCGATTCCTCAAGTTCTTAATCTCCGACCCAAGAATGCACGTAGGAGCTCATCGAATCGTTGCATCACGCTCTATCTCCACATCTCTAAGCAAGCTCGGCTCTACCACTTCCGCGGTCTCGTGCAAGCACTTCCTCAAATGTGATACGTGGAATACATCGTGTACACCACTAAGTCTCTCGGGCAACTCCACTCTATACACCATCTACCCAATCCTCTCCTTAATAGGAAATGACCCTACGAACCTTAGTGCTAACTTCCCAACGAACCTAACGCGAACGACGTTCCGTAATGGAGACACCTTGACAAAGACCATGTCCCCAATATCAAATTCAAGATCTGACCTCCTCTTGCCCGCATAAGATTTCTGCCTATCTTGCGTCGTCTTCATCCTCCTTCGAATCAAATCCATTTTTTCCGAAGTCTCTCTAATCATATCGGGCCCAAGCAAGATATTATCAGTAGACTCCCACCAACATGTAGGCGATCGACACGGCCGTCCATAAAGAGCCTCGAACAGTGCCATGCCAATGCTAGATTGAAAGCTATTATTATATGCGAACTCCACCAACGGAAGATGTTCCTCCCATGTTCCTCCGAAGTTCAAGACACACAACCTCAATAGGTCCTCTAGAATACGATTCACCCTCTCGGTTTGGCCGTCCGTCTAAGGATGATATGCGGTGCTCAAACATAACTGTGTCCCTACTGCTTCTTGCAAGCTCTTCCAAAATTCACTAGTAAAGATAGGATCGCGGTCGCTCACTATGCTAGAAGGAACACCGTGCAAACGAACTATCTCTCGAATGTATACGGAGGCTAACCATGAAGCAGTCCTCTTACTCTTCACGGGAGTGAAATGGGCGCTCTTATTAAGTCTGTCTACCACAACCCAAATCCTCGTATTACCCTTCCTCGACCTCGGTAATCCATCAACGAAATCCATCGAGACGCTTTCCCACTTCCATTGTGGGACCTCCAATGGGTGAAGCAATCCACTAGGCTTCTTTTGCTCTGCTTTTACTTGTTGGCACACCAAGCATCTAGAAACAAACTCGGCCACATCCCTCTTCATGTCGACCCAAAAGTAAACTCGTCTCATGTCCATGTACATCTTGTCCCCGGCGGGATGGATGGTCATCTTCGGACGATGTGCATCATCAAGAATGGACCTTTTCAAATTCTCGTCCCGTGCTACACAAAGTCTACCGTCCCTACGCAACCAACCCTTATCATCTAGGGTATACCTACTGATATGGCTCGATAACTCCCCCTTTTGAGCTTCTCTACTAACTCAACCAACTTTATGTCATCTAGCTGTGCCTCACCAATCCATCCCAAAGGTGTAGGTCTGACTTCTAAGGATGCTAGCAAACCAGTTACGAAGTCAATGGAAGGTCTAAAGTCAAACGTAGATATGAACTCTAAGCTTCGCCGCTCAACAAACAACGGACTCAAGGACAACCTTTTCCTAATTAAGGCGTCTGCCACCACGTTACCCTTACCAGGGGTATATGCTATCTCGAAATTGTAGGACGCTAAGAACTCAATCCACCTTTGCTGCCTTAAGTTCAAGTCCTTCTGAGAGAACAAGTATTTTAGCGATTTGTGGTCAGTGAACAATTCAAATTTCTCGCCAAAAAGATATCGATGCCAAGACTTAAGCGCGAAGACAATAGCGGCCAACTCTAGGTCATGTGTAGGGTAATTTCTTTCATGCATTCTCAGCTGCCTTCCACCATAGGCTATTACCCTTGCCTCTTGCATTAATACTATGCCTAGTCCTGTCCCATAAGCATCGGTATAAACGGTAAATGGCTTACTCCCATCTGGCAACACTAAGACTGGGGCTGTGGTCAAAGCTCTCTTTAAACATTGGAACGCATCATCACAATCTACGTCCCACATGAAAACTAGGTTCTTCTTCATCAAGCATGTTAATAGGGCTGATATTTTTGCGAAATCTTTGATAAACTTCCTATAGTAGCCAGCCAACCCTAAGAAACTCCTCACCTCGGTAGCATTTTTAGGGAACTTCCCATCTTGGATGGCCACTACCTTCGCGGGATCCACAACTATCCCTTCTTTGGAAACCACATGCCCTAAAAATCGCACTTCCTTCTTCCAAAAGTGACATTTAGAAAATTTAGCTTTAAGGCTATGCACTCGAAGGGTCTCCAACACTTCCCTAAGATGTAGGGCATGCTCTTCCTCGTTCTTAGAAAAGATCAAGATGTCGTCCACAAAGACTACCATGAATTTATTAAGGTACTCCCTAAACACCCTACTCATCAAGTCAACAAAGTATAAGGGGGCGTTTGTCAAACCGAAGGGCATCACAAGCCACTCGAAGAAGCTGTCTGGAGTCCTAAAGGCAGTCCTGTCTATGCTATCCTCAGCCACTCTAAACTGATGGAAACCCGTGGCTAAGTCCAACTGTGAAAACACTGAGGCGCCAACTAACTGATCGAAGAGATCGTCAATCCTAGGCAGTGGGTTCCTATTCTTCTTAGTAAGCTTATTAAGTTCTCTATAGTCCACACAAAGTCTAAGGGACCCATCTGCCTTTGTGGAAAATACTACTGGAGCACCCCACTCCGATATACCACATCTGATGAACCCCTTCTCAAGCAATTCTTTCACTTGCATACTGAGTTCTCTTATCTCTCTTGGAGCCATGTGGCGCACTGGCAATGCAATTGGCTTTGCATTATCTACTAGATATATTCAAAAGCCAGTCTCACGTTTTGGGGGTAAACCCCTCACCTCATCGAAGACATCAACATATTCACGGACTATGCAAACAGAATGTAAATCATCATCGGATGCGTCAAGGGATTCAAGGTAGCTAAGCATTACTGGACCTCTAGGGTCACAAGAAATATCAAGGGTCTTTCCAGAACGAGTCGCCAATCTAACTACCCTACTTTCACAGTCTAGGATGGCCCCATATCTAGTTAGCCAATCCATACCTAGAATCAAGCCATAGCCCATGAATCCAAGAACAAAGGAATTGCATTCAAACTCAACGCCCAAGATAAACACTCTCAAATCCCGACAGATCATGGAAAGATGAGCCGAACCACCAATAGGATTTGAGACTATTAAGGGATCAGTAACAAGACTAGTATCTAGGTGCAGTGTTTCAACTAATGATGTAGAGATAAACGAATGTGATGCGCCAGAATCGAATAAAGTACAGACATGATGATCAAATAGAAAAACTAAACTTTCAACAGAAATTGCTCTACCTCGTTCTTGCAGCGGTGGGACCACGAGAGCCTGAACTTTCCCCTTGCCTGCCCTGGTGCCATAAGAGCCTGCACCTGTCCTCCCGAGGTAGACCCTGCCCTCTGCCCTTTCTTTGGGCAGTCCTTAATTAGATGTCCCGCTTCACCATAGTGGAAACAACTAGTCTTCTTTTTCTTTCTACAATCTTTGCTTAGATGGCCGGGTGTCCCACAGTTAAAGCATCTTTTCTTTCCCTTACCATTGTTGCCTTTTCCACCTTTCTTGTTCTGTTGTTGCTGTTGCGGCTTCTTTTGATCTCCTTTCTTCTCGGGCGCCTTATTAGCATTGGCGCCCTTCTCTTCTTCATGCATAAGCGCCATGTCAACTAGTCTCTCAAAGGTAGCTCCCATAGGGATGTGGGTCATAGCTAACCTATGAAGCGGCTCGTTCAAACCCTTAACAAATTTTAGTGCCTTCTTTTCTGGATTATTCACCAAGTCCAAGCCAAATCTCGCCAACAGATTGAACTTGTTGACGTATTCTTTCACCAATAGATTTCCTTGTTTCAGCGCCAAAAATCTTTCCATGTATAGATTTTCTTCAGCCCGTTAGAGAAACTTCGCCTCAAACCTCCACCTAAAATCTGGCCATGTATCGACTGGACGTTCTCCATTAGTGACCTCCCACCAAAACGAGGCCTCATCCTTCATTAGCCAGGCAGCCAACTGGACTTTTCATCCATCATCCACTTCAAAGATTCCAAACAATTCTTCCACCTCCTTTAGCCAATTACGATCTTCCACAAACGTCTCCGTCCAGTGAAAAGGTTTTCCACCCATTGCTCAAAAGTCCTTACATATCTTCGCGAAATTATCGACACGAGGAGGAGGAGGAGGAGGGGGAGAAGGAGGATTTGCTAGACCTGCAGTGGTGGCCCTAGTCTCCAAATACCTCCTAAACGATCCTGGTATTGTCATTCCCTCAGGTATCTCGGGAATTCCAGACATGCTGAAACGAAAAAGGAAAGATCAACACAAAAGAACCGAAGGAAAGATATATGGCTCTTGGGGTTATTCTTTCTAAAATAAGATTTTCTCTGAAAATACTTTCCTTAAAACATACTTTTGAAAGTACTTCTTTATAAAAGTTGTTTTTCAAAAACACTTTTCAAAATTCATATTTGTTCTGGTAACCTTCAGCTCTGATACCACGTGTAACACCCCACATCCATTAATGTCACTCACAAAGGGAATGCATTAACTTCTATGGAGCGTTTTAAATGAGTATAGAATAGAAACTTAACAACAAGACAGATATAAACAGTACTTGAAATTTAAAACTTTATTTCATTCCAGCGGAAAATACATAAGTTTCGTTACAACATCAAATCCAGAGTCAAAGTACATAATATCCATCTTGACCAAATCAAAGTACACAAATTGAAAGACATAATCCCCAATACAAATTATCCAAAAATAAGAGAGGCTGAACTTTACTTCAGCGATCCAAGCAATCTTCTAAAAGCAAGAAATACAGCTGTCCAAAATCAAGCTCCATTGGTGCTAGTTCCAACCTGAGCACCGGGGGGGAGGAAGAAAAGAGAAGGAAACAAAGGGGGTCAGACATAAAGTCTGGCGAGTGTGATAACTTTAACAATATAATTACCAAATTAACTAGGCTAAGGCATAAGTTGGAAAATAAGGAAACGGCTATGAAAAATTGACTATGACAGATTAAACAAGGAAACAAGATGAACAAAGATAACGTTAAAGCGCACCTGACCCACTATAAGATAATTAATATACTGCACCACCACTACTATACTACACCACCACTAGTCACCCTAAGGTTGATCCCGCCCACAAAACTTAATAACGATAATGGTAGTTTCGTGCACCCCTAGCTACCTTTATAGGTGTCGTCTGCCCCTATCTCCACTAGGTGTACCTACTACCCCCATGCGATCGGCTCCCTAACTCGTAGATACACGTGCTGGCCCTACAGTGGGGTGTATCACTCCCCAAAGTGGCAACCCGATACCACCAAGAATGCACGGCTTATGTAATGACCCGGAAATTCTAGGCCAATTTAAAGTTTTTAATTTGGCAATTTTAGCGAATTTTGATTATTTAAAATGAATTATTTTAAATAATATCGACAAAAATTTTATTTTGAAGAGAATTCGAATGTATATATTTATATAGATCGTCGTTAGAATATAAATAATTATTTATAATTATAATACGAATTGAAAATGGCGCGGTAGTTCGATAATTCTATTTCAAACTTCAATTGAACGTACCGGGTTCAAAATAAACCGGATTTCATTGAAACCAAAAATAATAGGATCTATTTGATAATATCTTTCCAACGAATCCGAAAAATCAAAGTTTCACAGCAGGGATCAAAAGATATGTCCAGTTGAAAATTCAGAATAGTCGCTATGGAATTTCGGCCCTTAAAAATAGCCATTTTGCAATACCTCAGAATTCAACGAAACCACTTTTGTTGGATCCGGGATGTGAAGTTATTGCTAGGTTTCAAATTCCATAATCTTTTGAATCAGTATGTGAGCGCGGCAAAGGAAAACGCGTTTGACCCGCTTTAGTTGATTTTAATCGACTGGAAAATGGCCATTTTTCAAACGGTCTCAGAATTCGACGAAACTAGTTTTGTTGGGACCGTAACATCAAAACATAGCTAGATTTATTTTTCCGGAATTTTTAGAACTAGTATGTGGCCCCGACAAATTGAAATGTACATTCAAATCAAATATTTAATGTTTTATAATTTAACTTAAAGAAAAATTGATCATAACTATCGAATTGGCTTACGAAACATATCCCATTGTGTCCGGGATGGGGGTAATTAGCTAGGGGCGACAGTCGTTGGGGTTCGTTTGGTGTTCGGGGTCATATCGAAGTAATTTGAGAATTTAATATTATTAAATATATAAATAAATATATATATATATATATCATCACAAGCCCTAGGCCCATAAAACAGAAGCCGCTGCCAACTCTAAAACGGAAGGCCGATTCCTTCCCAAATTCATCCGCTCCGATCTCTCTCCTCATTCATCGATATCGAATTTTAATTATGCAAATTTGTTCAGCTCTTTGAGCTCTTCTAAACCAATGGCCATGATCTGAAAATTCAATCGGAGGAGGTCGTATTTCTTTCTCAAACCCAGAACGTTCGGAGTGGGTTTCCTCACTGATGAAGCCACCGAACTCAACTGGCCTAAGGGCGTTGGCAGGCGGCGGATGGGGCTTTCGTGGGGTAGCTTCAGATCGGTGGTTGCGGCCTTCAAGTTCTGTGCAATTTGAACCCTAGCCGGGAGCTCAAGTTCGAGAATGGGTTTCTCATTCCTGGAGCAGTTCAGAAAAAGTAAGAAGACAAGGGTTAAGTGGCCCTTCATTTTGTAATTAGTTTTATGTTAAATGTAAAGAGAATTGCTTGTAAAATGAGTTTTTTTTATATAAAATAACTTTAAAACAAAAATATGGTTTTATATAATATTAATATCATTGTTAAAATATGATTTTTTTATATAGAAAAAGCATTGTTATTAAATAGAAATAGCAAAATCAAAATATGATTTTTAATATATATCATAGTTTAAAAGAATGTGAAATTTTTATATATAATAGTAATAGAATATATAAAAATATAATTTAATACACATATGACTTTGTTTTATAAAGAAGAGATTTTTAAAAATATAAAGAAGGGATTTTTTAGAAATATAAAGAAGAGATTTTTAAAAATAAAAAGAAGGGATTTTTAGAAATATAAAGAAGGGATTTTCAGAAATATAAAGAAGAGATTTTAGAAATATAAAGAAGTGATTTTAAAAATATAAAAATGAGATTTTTAGTTATATAAAAATATGATATATATATATATAAAGAGAGAGAGAGCGATATAAAAATGCGATGTATAAATATATAAACATCAGATTAAAATGTGATTTTTACTATGAACAGCGTGGAACAGATCTCGTTGGAAACACGATGAAGATTTCCTACATATGAAGAGTCGCGGTGTTTGGTCAAGCTTGTCGATGAGAATTTTCTCACTTTAAATTTTCTATTCAGTTATTTATATTTTAACTGTATATCTGAACTGCTCCCCGTCGTCCACACACCATGGACGACTTGTTTGATTGTATTCTGTGTGAAAATTGATCGTGATGTGAAATGAATTATATATATTAGGAGTGCATGAAATATGTATACGATGTGAAATAAATAAATAAATAAATATTATATATATGAAAAGTGAAAATATTATATATAGTGAAAAGTGAAAATATTATATATTTGAAAAGTGAAAATATTACATACATGAAAAGTGAAAATATCGTATATATTGAAAGTGAAAATATAGTATATATTGAAAGTGAAAATATCGTATATATTGAAAGTGAAAATATCATATGTATTGAAAAGTGAAAATATCATATATATTGAAAGTGAAAATATTACATATATAAAAATGAAAATATCGTATATATTGAAAGTGAAAATATCGTATATATTGAATGTGAAAATATCGTATATATTGAATGTGAAAATATCATATATATTGAATGTGAAAATATCGTATATAATGAATGTGAAAATATCGTACATATTGAATGTGAAAATATCGTATATATTGAATGTCAAAATATCGTATATATTTAAGTGAAAATATCGTATATATTGAAAGTGAAAATATCGTATATATTGAAAAGTGATTTCAGAATCGAATATTTTGAAATGAATTCGAATTGAATTAAATTGAAAATAAATTCGAATTGAATTGAATAGGAAATGAATTCGAATTGAACTGAATAGAAAATGAATTCGAAATGAATTGAATCGAATTGAAATTGAAATGAAATAGAATTAAAATAGAATTGAATTCGAATTGAAATGAATTGAAATCAAGTTGAAACGAATTTATAAGGAAAAATTCAATTTTGATTTGAATTTGAAATAAGAAGTTGAAATCGATTTGAAAAGGAATTTAAAACGATTTATAAAATTCGTTTTAAATAGAAATAGATGAAATATATATAATATATATTATATATATAATATAATGGCCTGAATAGAACGCGTCGCGCTGCGGCAGTTCGTGAATTTCGACCATTGACTTCGAATGGACATTACGGGAGATCCGACCGTCGGATTCTCCTGAAACTAGAACCGTTGGGTTCATATCAAAAAGAGCTTTCTAACGAATATTAGAGATTTGAAATCTAACGGTTGGATTTGGAATTATGTCCAAATCAAATTTGGAAAAGGTCGTTGTAAGTGCTGTTCAATGACCGTTGATGGAAATCGACTGTATGGGCCTTGATAAAATTATTAAAAATATCTATAATTTGTGTAAAATCATAAGAAATGATTTGTGAGAATTTGGATGAAAAACTCCATATTTGAAAAGATAAAAATATATTTTTATCGAAATGAACTAGTTATTAACCAGAAAAATAATCCAATGGTTATAAATAAATAAATTGGATTAGATTTGAATTGAAATTATCTTTGGATATTTTTGATATTGGATTCCGTGATTATACAGATATTGTGATGGGAATTTGGAAGATATCGATATCGTTATTCCCGATATGATATCTGTTGGTTTCAAGATTTGATGTTGAATATAAGTCGATACTATCTCTATTCAAAACCTTATATTTAATGTCAAATTTGATTGATTGATTGTTTGGATTGTGCTCGACCGGTTTATGAGCAGAATATGCTTTTACATTTAGCATTGGGTTGGGTTGAAAATATCTGTGTACTAATGCCTTGTGAATCACTTCACGATTTGACGATAAGGTGTTTAGCGATGTTGTGGTCATTTCAAATTTAATGAATGATTGTGAAATGATATTTTTCTTAAGTGAAAAGAAATGTATTCCCGATTTTGGACAGGGAATGTTTTATAAAAATATTTTATAAAACAGAAAGGATTTCGAGGCCCAAAACCCGATGATTTCTAAAGTGATTTAGAAATGTATTATATGTTACATTGTGGTTCATCGCATATTCGATTAGTTGTTATTGATGATGTATCTGTTTGGTGGCGGAGAATTTATTCTCTTGCTTAACACCCTTCTTTGAGACGTACGAGCTCAAAGGTTATGTGATTAATAGTGATTGATCATATGTGTGAATTACTGATGTGAAGTACTATATTTTGAAAGTACTTGTGATTATTATGTTGTGAAATGATTTTCCCTACTTCGGGATATGAAATGATTTAGTATGTGGCTAAAGATTCAGGTAACCCTGAGACTAAAAGTATGGGTGAGAGGGCGGTGTATGCTCTCCATGTGTGGGAGGTGCATCGTCGGTGTAGCCTACTCCTATGTGGGGTAGGTTCACATTTATATATCGAGTTGCGAGGTGCGTACCCTTTGCCTTGTCGATGGGGAGCACGATATTTGTGTAACGACCTGGAAAATATAAACCAATTTAAATTTTTTAAATTGGCTAAAATAGTGGATTTTAAATATTTAAAATAAATTTTTTAAATAATAGCGATGAAAAGTAAGTTTGAATCGACATTTGAAAACGAATATAATTAATTCTAATTATAAACAAGGGCTGAAATGGCGTTGCAGTTTCAAAAATTGAATTCAAACTTTGTCGGACTGTACCGGGTGCAAAACAAAACGGATTTGAGTGAAACCAAAAATATTTAAATCTGTTAGTGAATACCTTTCTAATGAATCTGAAAAATCGAAGTTTCATAGCGGGATGCAAAAGTTATGGCCAAATGAATTTTCAGAAAGGTCGCTATGGAAATTATATAGCTCGTGAAATTGGCCATTTTGCAAACGACCTCGAAATTCAACGAAACCACTTTTGTTGGATCTGGGATGTGATGTTATTACTAGGTTTCAAATTTCATATTTTTGAAGCTAGTATGTGAGCGTGGCAAAGGAAAACGTGTTTTGGTCAATTACAGTTATATTGGATCGACCAGAAATGGGCCTTTTTGCAAACGGTCTCAGAATTCGACGAAACTAGTTTTGTTGGGACCGTATCGTCAAAACATAGCAAAATTTATTTTTCTGGAATTTTTCGAATCAGTTTGTGGCCTTGGCAAATTGAAATGTATGTTCACATCAAATATTGAATGTTCTATATTTTAATTTGAAAGAAAACTGACTGAAACAGTCGAATGGACCTACGGAACATATCCCATTGTGTTCGGAATGAGGGTAAAATGCTAGGGACGACAGTCGTTGGGTTCGAATGGGTGTTCGTATGGGACAGTGGTATTTTAGAGATTTTAAAAATTATAAAATAAAATAAAAAATCTCATTGGGCCACATAATCATCTCTCTCCCCGTTTTATCCCAGAAACCCTCGAAGTCGACGGCGACCGTGTTCCCCCCTTCCCTTCCATTTTTGGCGAATCCGTTCACCTTTAGCCCCCACTCCAGTTAAGGTTTTTCTAGTACTCCTCAAGGCCTTCAAATCCATACCACCCTCGACCTCCACCGTGCGTTGTGCCTCGAGAATCGAGCCCAGGAAGATCTGAACTTCCCGCCGCTGATACCCCCTCCTCGCCAGTTCGAGTTCAACGAAACCCCCACCCCCTGGTGCGCCGTTCCAAGCTTGACGAGGTGGCGTAACCTGATCGGGACGAAGCGCAGCGGATTAAAGATTAAATCTAAACCTAGTTTTGAAGAAATAAACGAGGTATACGGCTATATTAATTTTCAACAATTTTAACACCATTAAACCGTTGCGAACTTTGAAAAATCATATCTTTTTCGTTTCTTGACGAAATTCGATGAAACAGGAAACATCGTGACCGTGTGGACGTCTTCTACCTTCTAGAAGAGACCGCATATTTTTCTGAGCCTTCTGCTATTTTTGGTGGAGTGGAACCCAATGTGAGATTTCTAATTTATAAACGATATGGAAAACGACGATGTATAAATTATATAGTCGATGTATGAGTTATATAAGCATTGTACACCTCTTGTATAAGCGTTGTATAAGTTGTACATTCGATGTATAAGTTATATATGCGTTGTAAAAATTATATGTGTTGAAATAGAAGTGAAATGCTATATATATATATATATATATATATATATATATATATATATATATATATATATACGCCTCTCGTCCACAAACCATGGACGATATTTATTGGTTGTGATTGGTGTGAAAATTGATTGATAGCGAATGGTTGAATGGAATTGTTTGTGGTTGATATTGATTGATTGTGGTTGAAAAATACCCGTTTGTGGTTGAGAAATATTTGGTTGAAACCACAAGGGATTAGTTTATGGAAATGAAATAAGTATATATGTCACCTGTGTGCGAACTAGATGCATGAATCCCCATTGTTAAAAACCACGAGGTTTTAAGGTAGAGCGAGGAGCCGTACTAGGGACGGTCCTGGTTTTAACTACCCTACTGTTATGCTGCCGAAATTTTGAATAATATTCATGTGTTAGAATTATTTTCATTTGTTGAAACTATATTTATTCGTTGAATAGAAAAACCTTCATGTGTTGAATTGTAATTCATTCGTTGAATAGAAATTCATGTGTTGAACGGTATATGTGTTTTAAATATAAAAATCACATTTTTATCTATATATACAAACTACAGAAAACCTTCATGTGTTGAATCGATATTCATTCATTGAATTGAAATTCATGTGTTGAATGGTATTCGTGTTTTAAATATAAAAATCACCTTTTTATCTACATATACAAACTATAAAAAACCTTCATGTGTTGAATCGAAATTCATTCGTTGAATTGAAATTCATGTGTTGAATGGTATTCATATTTTGAAAGAAATTGTTTTATAATAAAAATCCCATTTTTAACATCAATATGAAATGTATAAAATAATCTTATTTTGAAATAAATTGTTTTATAATAAAAATCCTATTTTTATCACCTATATTAACTATATAAAATAGTCGTGTTTTGAAATAAATTGTTTTACATTAAAAATCACATTTTTATTATATACATGAATTGTTAAAAATAGTGAAGTGTTGAAATTGAACACAGTTAGATAAAAATATCATTTTTATCAAATGTATAAAAAGAATATAGCTTTGAAATCGAAGAATCGATATATATATATATATATATATATATATATATATATATAGAATTAAAATATATCGAATAACGACGCTGCAGTTCGTATTTTGAAACCGTGATTTCAGACGATTAGTACGGGAGATCCGACCATCGGATTTTCCTGAAATCGCAACCGTTGGGTTCGCTTTGGAAATATCTTTCCAACGGTACCAACTTTGTAAAAATCCAACGGTTGGATTGTGTGGAATGTTTAATTCAAATCTAAAGAAAAACAGCGCCAGAATCGATTATATATATATATATATATAATTATATTTAATCGAATAACGACGCTGCAGTTCGTATTTTGAAATCGAAACTTCAAACGATTACACTGGGAGATCCGTCCGTCGGATTTTCCCAAAACTGGAACTGTTGGATTCGTTTTGAAAAGATCTTTCTAATGATGCAAATTTTGTGAAGATCCAACGGTTAGATTTTCAGATATGTGTAAATCAAATCTGAAGAAAGACAGCGCCACGGTCGCGTTATGGCCCGAATCGTCGTTTTGAATAAATTGGCTATTTTAAAATAAATAAAAATAGCGATAAATCATTATAAAATATTATAAACAATATGGATGTGAAATTTAGAAACTAACTGAAGTTTGGCTAAGTCGAATGGTTTCTTGGGTATTGATCTGATGTTGGTTTCGGCCTTCGGGGTTAATATTTGGGAAATCGTACTCTTACTGATTGACGGTTAGTGACTAATGAATTGAAATGATGCGTATGTATGTTAGTGTTGCACTTGTTTATTATATACGCAAGTTGCTCAGAAAGACCGGGTTTATCCCATTCTGAATAACTGAATCAACGATAAGAAATCGAAGATGAAGACGGTGGTCAAGACCAGAGATCTTCACCTCGTTTGGATGGTAACCGAGGTCCTGATTGGGAGGCATCCCGAAATATGGATAATGAGTGGTGATCGTCCAGACGTACGTGGTGATCGATGGGTTTGCGAGGTATATAGAGCCTCCGGTTTCGTTCAGACCCAAGACGGACTTGCAAATGGACAGTGTGTCTGACATTGGATTTTATTTCGTGTGATTGATAGCCATCAGTTGCATGGTGTGAATTGCCTGTGTGGCATGCTAAGATGCAATGATCAGGACTTCTGTTGAAAAGCAAAGTCTTGTGGTTATGATCAAAGCACCGCCTGTGTGGAATAGCTTTGTGTATAACGTGAAATCGCGAGCCTCACACCCCGGTATGAACCAGAAACGGGAGAGGACATCAGGGGGGACGTGCGTTTTCTTTCTAGCTAGAAGTGGCGTCAGTGGTTTTACACGCACTGACGAGTTTGACTTATGTGGTTGTTACTGTTGCGAGGCGCCTCAGTTAGATCGGAAGATCCGGGTCCGATGGAGTCATTCGATGGCTCATTTACGGCCCAAAGGGCGGAGGGACGCATTGTTCAGGCATTATAATCCACTTCATGCGGACTGGCCCTGATGATCCAAGGTACGGTTGCGGCTGTGCCTGAGACATGGGCTAGATTGTCTCGAAGTCGGTAAGGACTATCTTTTGCCTTGGTTCATAATGGAAATCCAATTTCCAAATATGACATCGTGCGGTTTTGATTGTATATATATGGCGACATGATATATGGTACCCATGCCGTCTATGATTGATAGTTATGATTCAAAATTGCTTTTGAAACATATAAACACTAGTAGTAGTATCAAATGCTTTTGTTTTATTCGTATCAAGCATATTTTGGCCATTATAAGGTAAAACTATATCCTCCGGTTTGCGTTGCATTGTGTGATGGGAACTGAGTCTTATAATGGCTTCATTTTTATAAAAAGCATTGCGATGTTTAAAAGAATGATTTGTTTTAAAGCATTGGCAATCCAATGGAGTAAACCCGTTCCACGAAAGTGGCGTGGTCCTGTGATTAGCCATATTATAAATGTGTTGAGTAGATTTCTCATACCAGTCCCATGACTGACTTGTAGTTTGTTTCACTTTCAAACTCGGGTGCCCCTTTTTCTACACGGGCAGCCTTGTATTCAGGTTTAGCTGGCTCTTTTTGGATAGCTGGAGCTGAAGATGGATTCTATTATTTATCTCTTTTTATGCTGTTCAACTCCTATTGTACATTATGTTTGTTTTCCGCTGTAGACATTTATGTATAGCTGAACTGTACTTGTACTAAGTATGATCCTGTATACTGTGTAACTCTGATGTTTACGTTTATCCAGTATATTCTATTGTGTATTATTTGGTGTATTTACTTATTTCTGTTCTGCTATTATCACTTTCTGTGTTATATTCCAAGGATTACCCTTTCCACCGTCAGTACGGGGTTTGGGGACGTCTCAATTTGGTTGCATACTTGTTTGTATGCATTGTTATGTTTTGGAATTCATATTTCCAGACGATTTGATTTGAGATCCCGAAGTGAAATCTACTTTGATATAGAAAGTTAGATATATATTTCAAATGATTTGAAATAATAAATCGGGAATAAAATCCAAAGGAATAATTTCTATAAATTGAATTGGATTTAGAAAATCTAAGTGTAGTGATTAATCTAAGTGGGTAGATTGGGATATTGCATGTTGATTAATGCATAGTAGATCCATATATCTATATTGATTGTTGTTTATACACTGGTATTCATGGGGGTAAACCCGTTCCGCGTTAGCGGCGTGGTCCCGTGATATGCCATATTATTAAATAAGTTAATTATAACTGTTAGAGTTTCTCGCACCAGTCCCATGACTGACTTGTAGTTTGTTTTTCCCTTGCAAACTTGGGTGCCCCTATTTTCCACACGGGCAGTCGAGTAGTTTTATTTTGCAGATGTATTGAGCAGGATTCTGGATTGAAGCTTTAAGCTGTGTCCAGACATTTACAGTCTTCCGCTGTGTAGTTTATATTTCCGCTGTGCATTGTATTACATTTATGTAAATTTATCTTCCGCTGTGTATTATTTTCGATATACTCTGATATTCTATACTCTGATGTAACATTATTATGATGTTTATAGAAGTCTTCTGTTATTTGTTCTGATGTGTTGTATACCCAGAGTTAGCGTATGCGGGATTCGAACGGTCTTGGTCGGTTTAGCGATCGATTAGGTCCGGGCGAAATCCGTGTCGTTACAACGTGGTATCAGAGCTTTGGTTAACTCAAATCTTTGGGTACAACTCGTTAGAACTGAACAAAAGACTCATCAAAGATTGGATTAGTAATATCCTGTTGAAGAATCCTCATTAGAGATAGAATCAGTAGCATTCTAGAATGAGTGACTCGTTAGAGATGGGGTTAGAAATGCCCTAGGATGAGTCGAGAGTTATTTGTTTATACATAACGTATTTGTGATTATATATATAATCTGGTTTTAGAAAATATGATTTTAAATATATAAAGTTATATATTTGAAAAATCTAATCAATTAATTGATCGTTAGTTGTGTTGTTTGATTATTAGTTAACTAATAAAATCAACATTTGAATTGAAGGAACCAATTAGGCCAAATTGTATACAAATTGAACCAAATAGTAAAATGTATTGAAAATTGGTTGCAAATGCATGCATATACATGTACTTACATTGAACAGGTCATTGTAAGGAGGCTAGAGCAGAGAATAAAATTGTTTGCCGGACAAATAGGTACATGTTTACCATAATTTACTGTTTTGTTTGGGTGATGATGATTTTATGAGCCGATTGGCTTTTTCTTTTCTTTTTGAGATCAGAGGGCCTGTATGGCAATTTCGGGATTTTCCCGGTACTCCCGGTGCAGGGGAGGTTATGGCGAAATTTTTCGAAAATTTAGGGTGTTAGCCAAATTTTTTAAAAATTCTCAGAAACTGAAAAATTGGAGAATGGTAGCCAGATTGAAAGTAGTTTTGATTAATCAAACCACTTTCGACTTTGTTCCTTTTCGGGGATGAAAAGTTTTAAGTGGGGGAGATTGTAACGACCCGAAAATTCTGGGCCAATTTAAAATTTTTATTTTGGTAATTTTAGCGAATTTTGATTATTTAAAATGAATTATTTTAAATAATATCGACGAAAAATTTATTTTGAAGAAAATTCGAACATATATATTTATATAGATCGTCGTTAGAATATAAATAATTATTTATAATTATAATAGGAATTGAAAATGGCGGGGTAGTTCGATAATTCAATTTCAAACTTCAATTGAACGTACCGGGCTCAAAATATACCGGATTTCAGTGAAACCAAAAATAATAGGATCTATTTGATAATATCTTTCCAACGAATCCGAAAAATCAAAGTTTCATAGCGGGGATCAAAAGATATGTCCAGTTGAAAATTCAGAATAGTCGCTATGGAATTTCGGCCCTTAAAATAGCCATTTTGCAAACGACCTCAGAATTCGACGAAATCACTTTTGTTGGATCTGGGATGTGAAGTTATTGCTAGGTTTCAAATTCCATAATCTTTCGAATCAGTATGTGAGCGTGGCAAAGGAAAACGCGTTTGACCAGCTTTAGTTGACTTTAATCGACTTGAAAAAGACCATTTTTCAAATGGTCTCAGAATTCGACGAAACTAGTTTTGTTGGGACCGTAACATCAAAACATAGCTAGATTTATTTTTCCGAAATTTTTAGAACCAGTATGTGGCCCCGGTAAATTGAAATTTACGTTCAAATCAAATATTTAATGTTTTATAATTTAACTTAAAGAAAATCTGATCGTAACAGTCGAATTGGCTTACGAAACATATCCCATTGTGTCCAGGATGGGGGTAATTAGCAAGGGGCGACAGTCGTTGGGGTTCGTTTGGTGTTCGGGGTCATATCGAAGTAATTTGAGAATTTAATATTATTAAATATATAAATAAATATATATATCATCATAAGCCCTAGGCCCATAAAACAGAAGCCGCAGCCAACTCTAAAACGGAAGGCCGATTCCTTCCCAAATTCATCCGCTCCGATCTCTCTCCTCATTCATCGATATCGAATTTTAATTATGCAAATTTGTTTAGCTCTTTGAGCTCTTCTAAACCAATGGCCATGATCTGAAAATTCAATCGGAGGAGGTCATATTTATTTCTCAAACGCAGAATGTTCGGAGTGGGTTTCCTCACTGATGAAGCCACCGAACTCGACTGGCCTGAGGGCGTTGGCAGGCGGCGGATGGGGCATTCGTGGGGTGGCTTCAGATCGGTGGTTGCGGCCTTCGAGTTCCGTGCGATTTGAACCCTAGCCTGGAGCGCAAGTTCGAGAATGGGTTTCTCATTCCTGGAGCAGTTCAGAAAAAGTAAGAAGACAAGGGTTAAGTGGCCCTTAATTTTGTAATTGGTTTTATGTTAAATGTAAAGAGAATTGCTTGTAAAATGAGTTTTAATGAATCTACAATTAGATTGAAATGTGAATTGATAATTTAAATTATCAAATTTGAAAAATGAGCGAGAATGGAGTATCACCAGTTTTTCTCCAAGCGATAGTTAAATCTTTAATTAGATTTGAACGTGGTATGGTAATTAATTTTACCGATAACACCGTGGTGTTAAATATGGAGTATTACCAGTTTTTCTTCATGGGATGAATAGGTTGGGATTGGGAAATAAAATAAATAATTACTTCGGTGTGGTTCGCTAATCCCGACTAGTTGGAAAACCATAATATGGCTTGAAATGATATCCAAAGGAAGATTAAAGAATAAATTTTAAAGAATTTATCTTTGATAAAATTAATGGGAACCTTTCCCTAAGGGTATGAAATTTAGAAACTCTTAGGGATTGATCTGATGTTGGTTAGCTAAGAAGAATGGTTTCCTGGGTATTGATCTGATGTTGGTTTTGGCCTTCGGGGATAATATTTGGGAAATTGTTCTCTTGTTGATTTACGGTTAGTGGCTGCTAAATTGGAATGAGGCATATGTTGTGTTTGTGTAACATTTGTTTATAATATACGCGGGTTGTTCGGAAAGGCCGGGTTTATACCCATTCTGAATAACCGATTCGACGGTAAGTCGAAGATAAAGACGGTGGTTGAAGACCGGAAGTCTTCACATCGTTTGGGTGATTACTGATGATCTTGATTGGGTTGTACACCCAAGATGAAGGAATCAGTTTGTGTTCGTCCAGACGTACTTGGAGATCGATGGATATGCGAGGAAAGTGCCTCCGGTTTCGTTCAGACCCAGAACGAACTTGTAAATGGACTGTGTGTCTGACATTGGGTTTTATTCTGTGTTGATTGATCTCCATTAAATATACATCTGTTTGGCGGCGGAGAATTTATTCTCTTGCTTAATGCCCTTCTCTGAGAAGTACGAGCTCAGAGGTTGTATATCGATGGACATCAGTCGCATGGCATGAATTGCCTGTGTGGCACGCCTAAGTGGCAATTGATCAAGGCTTCTGTTGAAAAGCAAAGTCTTGTGGTTGATGATCAAAGCACGGCCTACGTGGAAGCTTTGTGTATAACGTGAATTCGCGAGCCTCACACCTCGGTATGAGTTAAAAATGGGATAAGGACTGCAGGGAGAGCACGATATTTCTTTCTAGCTTTGGTGGTGTCAGTGACTTACCAGCCCTGACATTTATATACTTTTCACCTATGTGGTTGTTGGATGAGGCGCCTCAATTTTAGGTCTGTAAGGACCGGAAACGTGTGTTCAGCAATAATTAATCCTCAAACGTAAGAGAGGACCGGCCCTGAAGATCTAGGGGTTACCCAGAGTGTGTGGTCCCGAGGCATTTGCTAGAGTGTCTCGAAGCGGAGAGGAGCTTGCCCCTTGCCTCGACTCATGACGGAAATCCAATTTCCAATACGAGATATTTCGATTTTATTTGTAGAGCCTAGTATGGCGACATGATAGATGGTACCCGTGCCGCCTAGGATTGATATTTATGATTGAAATTGTTTTGACACTATACAGTCATAATAGTATCAAATGATTTGTTTTAAACGTACCAAGCATGTTTGGCTATTATAAGGGAAAACCCTATCCTCCGGCTTGCGTTGCATTATGTTATGGGACCTGGGTCTTATAATAGCTTCATTTTTGGAAAAAGCATTGCGTTGTCTTTTCTATGCACTGGTATTCTTGGGAGGAAATCCTTTCTGTGTTATACGGCGTGGTCCCTTGAATTACTCTCTTTTAAAGTAAAGTTTTAAATAACTGTTTTAGCTCTCACACCAGTCACATGACTGACCTGGAGTTTATTGTTTTAACCTAAACTCTGGGTGCCCCTATTTTTGACACGGGCAACTAGTAGTTTTGGTTTTGCAGATTTATATTCACAGGATCCTGATTTATAGCTGGAACGATACTCGGAAAGCTCTGTATCTGTGTATTACTTCTAGTTGTGTTTTGTATTATTTTTCCGCTGTAGTACTGTATTTAAATCTCGGATATTCTTTGTTGTATAATATTTATTCATACTCTGTATATTCTTGTATCTGATGGAAATTGTTGTAATATTCAATGAAATGTTCTTCTGTATGCATTCCAATTTGTCATGTTCTCAAAACGATCAAGGGTTTCGAATGGTCTAGATCGGTTTAACGACTGATTCAGATCGAGAAAAATTCCTTGTCGTTACAGCTTGTACCTACACGATGCAACAGCGTCCTACCTACCAGCCCGGGTCCACACACGCATATGAACCCATTGGACTTGCGTTGCCACCGCTAACCCGTTTTGGCCTCTTACAGCCAAGCCCAGTACGCGTGTCCCGTCCTTGACTTGGGTTGAGCCCACTAAGATACTTATGGGTTACTGGTTGAAACAGGCCCCCATTACTTGACACAAGCTATCCACCTAAGCTTGGTTCCCTCTAGTACATCCCACTTAACCCTCTTCTTATTCATGTTTCAATTACATGTTTCAATTTTGGTTAAGTGTTTCTAATCGTATTTCCAATGCCACCTAAGGCACCCACAAGATTCCACATGCCACACAAGGCACCCACTTAACCCCCTCATGCCCCACTACATGTTTATCTGGTTAAGTGTTTCTTAATTCATTAAGACCGTAACCGCATAAAGACCTCTCACATTAGACTGGCATTTGTGGCAGCTGGATTTGTCGGGCGGGTCCGGGCAGTCTTACACCACAAAAGAGCCTAACCTCGTGTCTTTATAATTGTTACGTATTTAGTTTATGCCTAAGATCTCCCACATTAGACTGGCATTTGTGCCATCTGGATTTGCCGGGCGGGTCCGGGCAGTCTTACACCACAAAAGAGCCTAACCTCATGTCTTAGACGTCTAATTATTCCTAATTAATCATCCCCCAATTTGAATTACTTTCCCTAATCAAATTATCAATCAATTCCAAATTTAACTATGCCCATAATTGATTCAATTATGTCCATCTATTTATGGTATGTAAAATCATACCAATTTTCATCACAAATTAATTTTATGCCATTTAATGCATTTATGCCAATTAAATCTTTTATATTATCCCCTTTACCCCACGTTGTACGTTCGTTCGTTTAACACAAAATATAAGTTAGACTCGAATAGTCTAACTCATTGAATAAAGAGAAAACATCACAACATACATATAATAAAACTAGATCTAAACATAGGGGTGAACTTGCATGTGTGAATGATGTTCTGCATCTAAAACTTGCATAGGCCAAAGTTACAACTTGAATAAAACTGCATATGTCATAGATCCAAATCTAAAGGTGTAAACTTGTTGAGATAATGGTCACAAACTTGCAAAAATCATGTATGTCATAGATATACACCCAAAGGTGTAAACTTGCATTGGCAATAACCCTAAACTTGCATAACATGATTCATATTCCAAACTCATATATTTATATAAACTTGCATATGTGATTTATGCAACATAACAATGGTCTAAACTTACATCTAAACATGTAAACTGGTATGTAGAATTTGGCATATAACTCACACATGTCAAAGCCTAACTTTTAGATCCAATTCACATAAAATAGGTGTCATGAAACATGTAAGGTTATGCATAAAAATCTACTAACTTACATATGATCCACATCCAAATCAATATCTAAACTTGCATACATACTTATGATTTATCATATGAATCAACATAACCAACTAGCATATGAAACATGATGATTGGATTATACATAAAATTACAACATAGATGATAGCAACATAACTTTACAACATAGATGATAACATCACAACATAACATCATAGAATTTATAACATATATGATAACATCACAATTTTACAACATGCGGTCAATAATTCACATCACATCCATATAATCCACATCATAACTTAATCCAATTAAATTGCTAATTATTTTATTAAAGAAATCGAACTCACAACTCAAAGAAGGTCTTGAGTTCTAAATTCTGAGTTCTGAAGTTGAATTAGCTTTCCTTTGAAGAAGATTCCTTGTTAAAGTTGAATAGAACCGATTTGATTTGCTGTTCTTCCTCTCTAATTGATGGCGGCTACTCTAGGTTACAAGATGACAGCGTGCAGCCATTGTTTCAGTTTTTATTTTGATTTAAGGTTTGAGTCTACCCATGTTTATATAGAATTTTAATTTAATTATAGCCGTTGGATAATCTTAGGGTTAATCAAAACCATTCAGTCGGGATAGGGTGACACCTCAGCCCTAGTGACTCAGCAAGGAGTCAGAAAGGACTCAGCAATGAGTCACAACATGGGGTCAGAATGAACCAGAAAGCTGTGCAGGTTTTCTCTTGGCCTGGGCGCACTTGGGAAGTGCGCCAATGCAAATTTTTACTGGCACACTTCCCAAGTGCGCCAGTGCAATCTTCCTCTTTTTTTTCTATTTTCCCTTCTGACTTCGTCCGTCCATATCTTCTTCATCTGATATCCGTTTTACGCAAACTCGAATTCTATCTCGACCAGAATTACGAGACGAACACAATGGCGCAACCTATTTCCCTTAGTTCTCACGTATGAGATTAATTATTCTTCAATTTAGTTAATTCGATTATTCAAAAATCTGGGGTGTTATAATAATCATCATAGTTACTTAGTATATAGGATCATACTTAGTACAAAATATAGTTCAGCTATTCATAAAATGTCTACAGCGGAAAAGAAAACATAATATGTACAACAGGAGCTGAACAACATAAAAAAAGATAAATGATAGCATCCATCTTCAGCTCCAGCTATCCAGAAAGAGCCTGCTAAAACCTGAATACAAGGCTGCCCGTGTAGAAAAAGGGGCACCCGAGTTTGCAAGTGAAACAAACTACGAGTCAGTCATGGGACTGGTATGAGAAATCTACTTGACACATTTTATAATATGGCCAATCACAGGACCGCGCCACTTTCGTGGAACGGGTTTGCTCCACTGGATTACGAGTGCTTTAAAACAAGTAAATCCTTTAAACATCGCAATGCTTTTTATAAAAATGTAGCCATTATAAGACTCTGTTCCTATCACACAATGCAACACAAACCAGAGGATAGAGTTTTACCTTATAATGGCCAAAATATGCTTTATACGAGAAAAACAAATCATTTCATATTATTGCTAGTGTTTATATGTTTCAAAAACAAATTTCAATCATAACTATCAATCATAGACGGCATAGGTACCATACATAATGTCGCCATATATATATACAATCAAAACCGCACGATGTCGTATTTGGAAATTGGATTTCCGTCATGAACCAAGGCAAAAGATAGTCCTTACAGAATTCGAGACACTCTAGCCCGCCCCTCAGGAACAGCCGCAACTGCGCCTTGGATCGTCAGGGCCGGTCCACCGATGTGGATTAAAATGCCTGAACACTGTGTTTCCCCACCCTATGGGGCGTCACTGGTCATATCCGACCACACCATCGGCTTCAAAGAGACCGAAGCAAACCGAGGCCTCGCGTTCCATCATCCGGATAAGTAAAATACCCGGGCACGCAAAACCTAAAGCACCACTCCTAGCTAGAAGGAAACGCATGTCCTCCCTGAAGTCCGTCTCCCATTTCTGGCTCATACCGGAGTGTGAGGCTCGCGAAACAACACTATACACAAAGCTATGCCACATAGGCCGCGCTTTGATCATCAACCACAAGACTTTGCTTTTCAAAAGAAGCCTTGATCAATTGCCACCTAGGCATGCCACACAGGCAATTCACTCCATGCGACTGATTTCTATCAATACATAACCTCTGAGCTCGTACGTCTCAGAGAAGGGCGTTAAGCAAGAGAATAAATTCTCCGCCGCCAAACATATATATATTTAACAGAGATCAATTAGCACAGAACAAAATCCAATGTCAGACACACAGTCCATTTACAAGTTCGTTCTGGGTCTGAACGAAACCCAAGGCACTTAATACCTCGCATATCCGTACAATCAACAAGTACGTCCGGACGGCTACTACTTCAGCCCCTTCAAGGTAGCTACTCCTATCATGAGCATCAGTAGCACCCCTCCATTCGACATGAAGATCATCGGTCTTGCACCGTCTTCATATCTTCGACTTTCACTCGTCGAACAATTATTTGAAATGAGAATCAACTTGACCTTTTCAAATAATTCACGTATATTTAGAATTTCAAATCAATTCATTTCAATGGTTAAATTATTCGATATCACTAATTCTGTTCTTTAATGTAATTTCATGCCAAACACATTCAACCATCAAATATCACATAAACCAAGCAAATTCAGTTTATTCTCATTTCATATTGTTTATAATATTTTATCACGATTTATCGCTATTTTTATTTATTTAAAAATAGCTAATTCATTCAAACGACGCTTCAGGCCATAACGCGACCATGGCGTTGTTTTTCTTCAGATTTGATTTACACATAACTGAAAATCCAACCGTTGGATCTTCACAAATTTTACATCATTAGAAAGATCTTTTTAAAACGAATCCAATGGTTTCAGTTTTGGGAAAATTCGACGGTCGGATCTTCCACACTAATCGTTTGAAGTTACGATTTCAAAATACGAACTGCAGCGTCGTTATTCGATTTAATTTAATTAAATATATATATATATATATAATTGATTCTGGCACTGTTTTTCTTCAAATTTGAATTAAACATTCCAGACAACCCAACCGTTGGATCTTCACAAAGTGGGTGTCGTTGGAAAGATATTTTCAAAGAGAACCCAACGGTTTCGGTTTTGGGAAAATCCGATGGTCGGATCTCCCGCACTAATCGTTTGAAATCATGGTTTCAAAACACGAACTGCAGCTTCGTTATTCTATTTATTTTAATTATATTTATATAAACATATATAAATATAATTCTTTCTTCGATTTCTAAACTATCTTCACTTTATATATTTGATAAAAATGATATTTTTATCCTCAAAATATTTATTCAACACATGAATATTTTTAGCACTTCATTTTCACAATAAAAATGTAGATTTTATTGTTCAATCTACATATTCAACCCATGAATGTTTTCGACTTCACACATACGATAAAAATAAGATTTTTATCGTTCTAGTCCTTTATTCAACACATGAATATTTTCTATAGTTTATATATATTATAAGAATGTGATTTTTGGTGTTAAAACAATTTATTTAAAATACTAATATTTTATATAGGCTATATATATAATAAAAATGTGATTTTTGGTGTTAAAATAATTTATTTAAAATACTAATATTTTATATAGGCTATATATATAATAAAAATGTGATTTTTATCTTTCAAATAATTTACTCAACACATGAACACATTCAACACATGAACTTCTATTCAACAAACGAATATAGTTTCAACACATGAAAATAATTCTAACACATGAATATTATTGAAAATTTCAGCAGCATAATGGTAGGGTAGTTAAAACCGGGACCGTCCCTAGTACGGCTACTAGCTCTACCTTAAAACCTCGCGGTTTTTGACAATGGGGATTTCACGCATCTAATTCGTACTCAGACGAGCATGTTTATTTTTTTCTTTTCCACAAGCTAATCCTATGTGGTTTCATCCGAAATAATTCTCAACCACAAACAGGTATTTTTCAACCACAATCAATCATTCATGATTTTCACCAAATTTCACATCAACCAATAATCAAAACAATATCACAACTAATATATATCATCTATGGTCTGTAGACGAGGGGAGTATATATATTCGTATATATATATATATATATATTTCAATTTCATTTTATTTCAATCATTTCAATGCATATATAATTTTTACAACGCAAATATAACTTATACATCGAACATACAACTTATACAACGCTTATAAAACTCATACATCGACTATATAATTTATACATCGTTGTTTTCCATATCATTTATAATTTAGAAATCTCACATTGGGTTCCACTCCACCAAAAATAGCAGAAGGCTCAGAAAAATATGCGGTCTCTTATAGAATGTAGAAGACGTCAACACGAGTCCACTGTCTCTTGTTTCACTGAATTTGGTCAACAAACCAGAAAGATATGATTTTTACAGTGAAATCAAAAACCGTAACGCTTTAATGTGCTATAAAATAGTTTAAATAATATAAAGTCGTACCTCTCTGAAAATCTTCGAAACTAGGTTTTAGTTTTTTGTGAAATCTGTGCAACAATACGTCGATCGGCATTCACCACGAGGAAGAGCAAGGAGACACGCGCATATCGATGGGCCCCGCGTCCAGTTCGGTGGCAGGAGGAGCTCTCAGCGGCGACTTGAAGTCGTCCACTTCGGGGCCGCGATTCTGGCGATTTTCAGCACGAGGAGGGTGGCAACGGGTATGGATTTGAAGAGGAGGCTCGGCTCTACGAAAAACTCCAAAGAAGCATGTGGTTTCGATGCGTGTAGGAGGAGGAAAGCAGGAGAGAAGGGAAGAAGGGAGGGCCGCCGTCGGTTTTCTGAGCCGATCGGGGAGAGAGAAAAGAATGAAGGCCAATCAGATTTTTCCTTTTATTTAAATATTTCAAAAAATCCAAAAATACCCCTTATCTCATACGAACTCCAATCCAAACCCAATGACTGTCGTCCCTAGCTAAATTCCCCCATTCCGAACACAATGGGATATGTTTCGTAGGCCCATTCGATTGTTTCAGTCAGTTTTTCCTCAAATTAAAATATAAAACATTCAATATTCGATTTGAACGCACATTTCAATTTGCCGAGGCCACATACTGATTCTAAAAATTCCAGAAAAATAAATCCAGCTATGTTTTGACGAGACGTTCCAAACAAACCAGTTTTGTCAAATTCTGAGATCGTTTGAAAAATGGCCATTTTCTGGTCGATCCAATTTAACAGAAATCCACCAAACACATTTTCTTTTGCCACGCTCACATATTAACTTCAAAAATTATGAAATTTGAAACCTAGCAATAATTTGACATCCCGGATCCAACAAAAGTGGTTTTGTTGAATTCCGAGGTTGTTTGCAAAATGTCTATTTTCAATACTATATATTCTCTATAGCGACCTTTCTGAAAATTCATTTAGCCATAGCTTTTGACTCCCGCTATGAAACTTCGATTTTTCAGATTTGTTAGAAAGATAATCACTAACAGATTTAAATATTTTTGGTTTCACTAAAATCCGTTTTACTTTGCACCGTATACAGTCGGTCAAAGTTTGAACTGAAATTTTGAAACTGCCGCGCCTTTTCAGGCCTTGTTTATAATTCAAAATAATTATATTTATTTTCAAACATAAATTCAAACTACTTTTTGTCGCTATTATTTAAAATAATTTATTTTAAATATTAAAAATCCACTAAAATAGCCAAATTAAAATTTTTAATTGGCTCAGATTTTCCGGGTTGTTACAATACCATTTTCATGTTGAATTAGAATTATCATGAAAAAAGATCATTTTTGTTAGGAAATGTTTATTTAGATTAAAGGTAACATTTTTGTGAGGAAATGTTTATTTAAATTAAATATAACATTTTATTAGAAAGGTTTATTTAGATTAAACATGTCATTTTAGTAGAAATGTTTATTTAGATCAAACATGTCATTTTTATTAGAATTATTTACATTAGAAATAAATAACATTTCTGTATAAAATGTTACATAGAAATAAAACAACATTTATGTTTTAAAAATGTTGCATTAGAAATAAATAGCATTTTTGTTATAAAATGTTAAGTTTGACAAAAATATCATTTTTGTTATAGAATGTTACATTAGTATAAAAACATTATTTTGTTTGCAAATGTTACATTAGAATAAAAACATCATTTTATTGGTATATATTATGTTAAAACAAAACATGTCATTTTGTTAGTATTTAATGTGTTAAATAAAACATGTCATTTTATTAGCATATTGTTTGTTAAATAAAACATGTCATTCTATTAGTATATGTTAAAACAAAACATGTCATTTATTTAGAATCATGTTTTGTAAAATAAAAATGTCATTTATTTTCATTTCGAACTGTCAGAAATAAAGTATCATTTATGTTCATTTAGAAGTTCATTTATCTTCATTTAGGAATGTCATTTATGTTCATTTCGAATTGTCAGAAATGAAGTATCATTTATTTTCATTTAGACGTTCATTTATGTTCATTTAGGAATGTCATTTATGTTCATTTACAATTGTTAGAAAATGAAGTTTATTTATTTTCATGTAGAAATGTCATTTATATTCATTTAGAATTGTCAAAGATAAGATTTACATTTTTATATGTCATGAATACATTAGTTTTGTATACATATTAAAATTTACATTTCTATATTTCATTTAGATTTGAACATATTTGTCAAATAAAATTTTCATTTAGATTTAAAAATATTTTGTAAATAAATAAGTCATTTAATTAGAAATGTCATTTTATTAGAAAATTGATCATAGGTTAAAATATGTTTTGTGCTAGATTAAAACATTATCATTATAATGTTATTATGGTAGTGAAATTAAATATAAATATTTATTTATAATTTAAACAAATGAAAATTCGTTAAATGGAAAGTAATTCAAATTGAATTAGAATTTGTTAAATTTATCAACCAATGATTTATTTATATAAATTGTTGTTGTTTGAAAACCCCACACGGGTGTTGGGATGATATTTGACCTACACTAATCCCAACGTTTAGTTATATGTCAATCGATGGATTGACAATCTGTGATGAGCATTATTTATTTATTTTAACGCTCACATAGTTATAAATTTCACTCTGGATGTGAATGGATTGTTTAATGATTACTTATCATTACTATTATATACATAGGCAATGTATAAAATTCATATAACTGAAAATAAATGGTAATTGATTGAGTCGCATTCCGATTCAGAATATCTTTTAAATAAATAATATTTGAAAATAAAGAACATTTTTTATATAAAGAATAGTTTAACAATAATGAATATTTTTTCAGTGAAATAATTACAATTAAAAACTTATAATTGCACTTTTGACACGAGGTTAGGTTGCATTTGTGGTGGAAGTCTGCCAGGACCCGACTGACATGTCCAGCAGCGACTAATTTGAACCTAATGTGAGAGGTCTAAGCGCGCAAATACGAAGCGGGCTATGACACAAGGTTAAGCCCAACTAGTGGGATAAGTCTGACCGAACCCGACCGGCATGTCCAGCATCCGCAAGCTGTAGGCCTAATGTGGGATGTCTAGCATATTATAAACCATAAATGGACATGGTAATGAATTGGACTATTTAGCCCATTATAAGTCGAAACGCCATTTTAACCCGAATGGGTTTATCGATCATTTTTGTTCATATTATAATGAATCGAATAAAAAGTAGTAATTTCCAAAATCTAATATTTTGAAAACATTATTGTAATAAAGAAATAGAATAAATCTTTAATCAAGATTTGATGGAGTTTTCCAATTAATTAATTATAAGTAAATTGGATTTTTAGGTTTGTCGTGAATGGTGTCTTCAATAACACCATTCTTAAACCCAGTTGAGAAAAGAATAAATCTTTAATTAAGATTATTAGGGTTTTCAATTATATTTAGTAATTAGAATAAAATGAAATGTGAATTAGGTTTATTGTAAGTTGTGTTTTAAGCGATATATGTTCTTTAACCCAATTGACAGTGGAAATGTAATTTGGAATTTATAAATCTTTTATTTAGATTTAATGGAAATTTTCCGAAGTAATGTTTTCCAATTTAATAGTTGAATTGGAATTGAATGGAATTCGATTTAATAAAAATCGAGATAATCTTCTGTAAAAGAAGACCGATATTATATATGGAATTTAAGAGGCTTTATCGTTATTCCAATTATATTATTGGTCTGATATAGAAATTTATATCGATTATATATTGATTTGATTTCAGTGAAAATTCCATATTTAATGGAAGATGATTTTTGGTTTACCGTGAACTGTGTTTTAAATGACATTAGTTCTTTAACCCAGTTAAAGATAAGAGTAATTTCTTAAAATTTAAATAATGATTTTTGATATTCAAAACCAAATTGGAGTTTTAATAAATCTTTAAAAGAAAGATTTAAGAACAAATTTAAAGGATTTATCTTTGTTACAATAATGTAGTATTTTATTTAAAGAATATTCTGAATTGGGATGAGGCGTTGGATGTGTTTTTATAGCACTTGATTTTTTATTATAAAATACGCAAGTTATTCGGAAAGACCAGGTTTAACCCATTCCGAATAATTACTACGATGATTAAGAGTCAAAGATGAAGACGGTGGTTGATGACTAGAGATCTTCACATTGAATGGATGACTACTTATGCCCTAGACTGATTTGCTCCTAGGAAAGAGTTAAAAGTAGTAGTTTGTCCGGACGTACTTGCCGATTGTCCGGATATGCGAGCACCTCACTTCCGTATTGGACATACGGGGCGAGGAATAAGGTGTCTCCGGTTTCGTGCAGACCCAAAATGGACTTGTAAATGGATGTGTGTCTGACATTGAATTTCATTCCATGTAAATTAAACTGATTTCTATTTAATATATATCTGTGGTGGCGGAGAATTTATTCTCTTGCTTAACGCCCTTCTCTGAGACGTACAAGATCAGAGGTTATATATTGGTAGTTATCGATCCCATGGCATGGATTGTCAATATGGCCCGCCAAGATGAAAATGATCAAAGCTTTTGTTCAAAAGCAAAGCCTTATGGTTGATGATTAAAGCATAGCCTATTCCGGCATAGCTTTGTGTATAGCGTGAGCTCGCGAGCCTCACACCCTAATAAGAGTCAGAAACGGAGCAAGGGAACGCAGGGGAGTGCACACGTTTCTTTCTAGCTAGAAGGGGTATCAGGGTTTTACACGCCCTGACATTTACTTATTTGGATGATGGATTTCGAGGCCTCAGATTTATCTGTCGCCAATGGCCGTATTATAGGTTCGATAGGATCGGGAAGCGTATGTTCAGGCATAACTAATCCGCTAACGTTATTTGTGGACCGACCCTGCAGGATCCATGTAATGACCCGCATTTTCCAGGGGTATAATTTATTTATTTAATTGTTTAAAATAGTGATATAGTAAATTTAATTGTCGTTAATTAAATAATATGGGATATTTAATTAAATTAAATAATTAAATAATATATTTAATTCAGAAATAATCAAAAATATTGGAAATCACAATATTCTGTGAACGGGGTCGTCCCTTAGATTTAATTCAGCTTAGAGTTGAATTATATTGACGAATATATTCAATCGACGACAGTTTGAACGTATAATTATATTATAATTAAAATCGAGCTTGAAATGGCGCTACAGTTTGCGATTTGGCGATTTGAACTTCAACTGAATGTATAGGATTCGTTTTAAGCCGGATTCCTGTGAAACAAGAAACGTGTGGAGCTGGTGGAGTATATCTTTCTAGTAGAAGAGAAAAATCGGGATTTCGTCATGTAGATTTTGATTTACGTCGAAATCAAATTTCAGAAAAGTCGCTGTAGAATTCCTTTATAATTCGCAATGCTTTATTTGCGTTATAAAAGGGTTTTCGATATAAACTGAATATCGATAAATCTAAAATCTGAAATATCAAACTGTAAATTCTGATATGATATTCTGGAGCTGTACGATATCATATGTGAAGATATGCGATAATATTAATTTATTAATATTTAATTTAATTATATTTAGATATATTTATATATTTAAATGGGTCACTCAGAGCTTTAAAAATAGCCGGTTTTGCAAACGAAGTCGGAATTCAACGAAACTAATTTTGTTGGATCTGTAATGTCAAATAGTTGTTAGATTTCCAGTTTCGTGATTTTTAGAGTCACGGTGTGACCATACGGATTTTTAGAGTGAAAAACAGTCGATATTTTGACGGTTAAAAATACGCTTTGTGAGCAAACGGAGTCGGAATTCAACGAAACCAGTTTCATTGGGACCGTAATGTCGAGATGTAGGTGCATGCCCAGTTTCGTGATTTCTAGGTATCATATGTGATTTCAGGAATTTTCAGTAAATAAATACACATAGCGATGGATTTAATGAGAATAAAATATTCAACATAAAATCCTATAAATAGCCACCAACAAATTTCCAAACCTAAATTTCCATTTCTCAAAGTCAACAGATCTTTTTCCGCCGTAACACCTTCCTTCAGGAAACTGTTTTCTTTCGATCTTCATAATTACAAAGGAAATCAAATAAAAGTTTATAAATTGTAATATGTGTATATCTGAAACCCTGAAAGTATGCTCTTCAATACCGTACCAGTTTCAACCCATTCGAGCGAAGTAAATGGCGCTCCAAAGTTCTCAACGTACGGTTATAGATGCTAGGGTTCATGATTTTGTATTGCTAAAGCATCGATTTGGATTTCTATGGTTGTATTCGAGTTCCAGTAATCGAATAACACCTCTGAGTGGAAATATTGTCGATGAAAAACTCAGAAGTGTACCGGGTTTCACTGGAAACTGCACCGTGTTACGTGAGCGCGAGATGAAGGAGGAACACACGGAGTGATGAAGATTGTTGTGAAGAGTTGAATGGTAATTTTTGGTTTTGTTTTCCATTGAGTTAGGGAGGATCGAATGAGTGAACGGTTGGAGGAAATTCCTGGTTGCGGTTTTAAGATTTGGGGGAGATGAAGTGTGTAGGCGCGGGTCTGGGTTGATATTGTTGTGGGCCGGATATGGTAAAGCCCAACTTGACAATATGTTAAGTTACTTTTGGTTTAAATTTGTGTTTAAACTTGTAAATCTAATACCGGGGTCATACGTGATCGGTTTTCAACGAAACAAGATTCGTTGGGACCGTATGGACGAGAGCATCACAATGAAGCTGACTGGAAGCAGATTGGGGCTCGTATGAATTTATAGAGAAATAAATTGTCTATTCAAATCAAGCGATGATTATCTTTATTAACGATGATCGTTGAATGTTAGTAAAACTCACCAACTCTGAACAGTTATATTTTTATAATGTATTCTTAGAACTGTTAATCATCTGTTGATTGCTGTGTGTTGGTTGATTTGATTGAACTGCTAGTCAGTTAGTGGAAATTATATATCTATAAATATATATAAAAACCTTTAAATATTTATATATTGATGCTGTTGTCAGAATAATCAGTACTGAACCGAAAGTGATGTTGATTTTATCGTGTAACATCTGTGGATGCAGGGAAACAGGTTCGAGGGACCCAACTAGGTTCCTCAATATTTATAATACTGTTTTGATTCATATATTGTGATATAGAATCCGTGGTCGATTATATGTGCTTGTACGATATTGAACATCGTGAGTTGATCTGATTGAATACCATAAAATACGGGATGTTAATAAGGGGATTTTCAAAGTGATATTGGAAACAGAATATTTATAAACTGGAATATTTATAAATAAGAGATATTTATAAATTCGAATATTTATAAATAAGAAATATTTATAAATTGGAATATTTATAAATAGGAGATACATAGAAAAAGAAAATAATTTCAAAAACATTTTCTTTGAGTGGAAAGGCCTGTGTGGCGGTTTGGGGATTTTCCCGATGCTCCCGTTACAAAGGAGGTTATGGCGAATTTTTCCGGGAATTTAAGGAGATAGAATATTTTTAAGAATAAATTAGAAAAAAAAGAGAAATATTTGCAAACATTTACAAATAGAATAGTTGTAAAACACTTACAAATGAAATCAAAAGAGAAATATTTGTAAAACATTTACAAATGAAATAAAAAGAGAAATATTTGGTAAACATTTACAAATAGAATAGAAAGAGGAATAGTTGTAAAACATTTACAAATGAAATAAAAAGAGAAATATTTGTAAAACATTTACAAATAGAATAGAAAGAGGAATATTTGTAAAATCATTTACAAATAGAATTGAAAAGTAAATCTTTATAAATGGATAAACGTAATTAGAAAGGAGTTAATCGAATATGGTATTCGAAAGTAGGTTAATCGAATCTGGTATTCGAAAGTTAGTTAATCGAATATGTTATTTGAAAGGGGGTTAGTCGAGTTAGAGTAAATCAGTTAGAGTAAATCAGTTAGAGTTAATCAGTTAGAGTAAAACCAGTTAGAGTTAACCAATTATAGCTAATCAGTTAGAGTTAACCAATTAGAGCTAATCAGTTAGAGTTAATCAAATAAGTGTTAATCCAAATGAGTTGCCATTTCGTACGACTGCTAGCGTAATTCGTAGGGCTGTAAATAGCCTACGGCGGTCGGATGTTTCCTGAGGGAATCAGGCGTAACCATTATGATCGCTGCGATCTAGAGTCAAGCGAATGGAGTTAAATAGAGTTATCGAATATTAGTTATTCGAACGGAGTTAAATAGAGTTATCGAATATTAGTTATTCGAATAGAGTTAAACGGAGTTAAATAGAGTTATCGAATATTAGTTATTCGAATAGAGTTAAACGGAGTTAAATAGAGTTAATCGAATTAGTTATTCAAATAGAATTAAATAAATAAGAGTGATTCGAATTAGTTATTCAAATAGAGTTAAACTCAAAGGAGATATCGATTAGTTAAATCGAAAGGAGTTATCGATTGGTTAAATCGAAAGGGAAGATTATCGAATATCGTTTATTCGAGAGGAGATTATCGAATATAGTTTATTCGATGGAGTAAATCGATTAGAGTTAAATCAAATGAGTTGATCGAATATAGTTTATTCGAATAGAGAAAAGGAGTTAATCGAATATAGTTTATTCGAATATAGAAAAGGAGTTAATCGAATATAGTTTATTCGAATAGAGTTAGAGGAGTTATCGAATATAGTTTATTCGACAGGAGTTAAGTGAATTAGTTAAGTTAAACTAAGTGAATTAGTTAAGTGAATTGGTTAAGTTAACCAAAGTGAATTAGTCGAGTTAATCAAAGTGATTAGTTCAGTTAATCGAGATAAGTAAATCAATTTAGGTTAATCGAGTTGAATTAGTCAGTCGAGTTAATAAATTGAGTTAGTCAAACCAAGTAAAACCAGTTAGAGTTAATTAATTAAGGTTGACCAGTTAGAGTTGATCAGTTAGAATTAACCAGTTAGAGTTAATCAATCAGAGTTAATCAAATAGAGTTAAGTAAAATTAGAACTGACTAGAAATTAGTAAATTGAATGGTTTTCTAAGTGCCTATCTGATGTTGGTTTCGGCCTTCGGGATTTATACTTAGGGGATTGTTCTCATACTAGTTTACAGTCAGGGACTGATAGTTGGGGAAGAGTAGTGATTTGTAAATAAGCAAATGGAAAACGTTTTCCAGTGTTAATAACATATATTTTCTAAACATAGAAAATAAGGCAATGTGACTATATATATAGATATATGTTGATGATTTACCGATATAATTTCCATCTGGAAATAATATCGTTGTTTGCACACTTGTTTTTCTTTGATGGTTAAATCACAGACTATCGAAGTTTTGACCATTTTAACGTTGTTAATATGGAGGGACCGGTTGGATTATTATCCAAAGAACCACTCAGTATTGGCATAAGCATTGCGAATCATTTGTGCCAAAGATAATTGAAGACGGAGTAAAGTGCAAGGGCTGTTGTATAAGTCTTAGATAACAGTGACTAAGATGGGTATATTGAATAGTGCCTTCGGTTTGTCCAGTTCCAGGACAACTTGTATGGATGAAGGTCTGACAGAGTATATCCAATGGATCGCGTAAGTTGATCTGTTCAAACGTATTCACATTTGGTGGCAGAGGAATTCGTTTCTCTAAGCTGTATACCCATGTTATTTTTGGATAAATCAATTTGTGATTTGGCGGGTATGACGATGTGACATTCTAAGTGAATGAGGATGACTTGTGTTGATGAATGTCTGACAGAGTATTTCCAGAAAGGTCACGTACATTGATTTTTTCAACTTTACCAAGAGTGGAAGTGGAGAAGGAAACTTCTTTAGCTAACACGTAACGTACTGTTGTAGACGCCAATTAGTGATTTTCGATGGATCTGACAATGTGGAATTCGAAGTGAATCTGATGTAATGATAAGCGTAGCTTCTAGCCTCATCAACCGGTAAATGACAGAAATCGGGCAGGCATCATGGCTAAGTCGGTCGCACCGAAGTAGGGTGTATAATCACCTATCTAGAGAATATTCATTTGTTTCTTAAATCTATCAATGATGTCCCATATATATACGGGAACGGTTGCTGATCCCAACCGTTGGTGATGTACATTCGATACACTCAAGCAAAATGAGTGGTCGGTCATGTGTGGCTGAGTTGCAAGATGTTCTTGTTGAACTCCAGTGTATCGTTCCTAGAGTACACTAATCGGAAGGTGGTTCCATACCTTGTAATAGTTGGAAATCCATTACCCAATATGTGCTTGCGATTTTGATTGTATACTATATATGTAGAACGTGAGATGAAAGCATTTATGCTAGTTGATATCTATTTGTACATAGACATTATTATAATATCAAAAGGTTTTTGATATAAAGATATTTTGGATTCTCATAAGGGAAAAACCCATTCCGTTCTGCGGCGTGGTCTTATGAGATATCGTTTACTTGTTCATACACCTGTTTAAACTGTTTTACTCATACCAGTCCCATGACTGACCCGGAGTTTACTTTGTTGTTTTCCCTAAACTCTTGGGTGCCTAATTTTGTACGGGCAGTCAAGTAGTCGGGATTTTACAGAGACACTTGGAGAGCTTAGAGCAGGAGGCTTCAGGATTCTATAGCTATTATTATTTCCGCTGTTGTTGTAAGTGTTGTACTCTGATAAGTGCTATTGTATATATAACTGTTTGTATTTCAAAAGTTATGTTATATTTTATTCGTTCCGCTGTGGGATTCGTGTTACTCTGATGATGATGTTCTTCTTCTTCTTCTTCTATTCTATAAGTTCTATCTTATCTTTCCTTATCCTCTAATTTCTTTCATTAATTACCGGGATTTTTCGATGTTTTGGTTGTCGACATCGTGTTTATGTCGATAAACAAAGTCGCTCAAAATCCGGGTCGTTACAATCCAAGGGTTGAGGTGTGATCCTGAGACATTGCTAGAGTGTCTCTAATCGGTAAGGAGGTCCTTCCTAGCCTTGGCTGTTGATGTAAACACAATTATCAATACGAAATCATGTGGTTTTGATTGTAGAACTAGTATGGCGACATAGTATATGGTAGCTATGTCGTCAATGATTAATACATTATGATTGAAATGTTTTTGAAACATATATATACACTAGTAATAATATCAAATCCATTTTTATCGTATCAAGCATGTTTGACCATTATAAGGTAAAACTCTATCCTACGGATTGCGTTGCATTGTGTGATGGGACCTGAGTCTTATAATGGTTTCATTTTTCTAAAAAGCATTGCATTGTTTAACGATTTTATTTCATGCACTAGCAATCCATTGGAGTAAACCCATTCCACATTAGCGGTGTGGTCCTGTGATTAGCCTTATTATTAGATAAGTTAGGAAAGATTTCTCATACCAGTCCCATGACTGACCCGTAGTTTTTTCACTTTGCAAACTCGGGTGCCCTCTTTTCCACACAGGTAGTCAAGTAGCTTATTTTGCAGATATATTGAGCAGGATTCTGGATCGAAGCTTAGAGCTGTGTCCAGAGCATTGATAGTCTTCCGATGTGTTAGTTTAATTGTTCCGCTATAGGGTATTACATTTATTGTAATTTAATCTTCCGCTGTATTATTATTTAATGTACTCTGATATTTTGTACTCTGATGTAACATTATTATGATGTAATAAAAGTCTTGTGTTATTTTTTCTAATGTGTTGTATTCCCAAAGTTAGCGTATTCGGGTTTTGAACGGTGCTGGTCGATTTAGTGATCGATTAGGTCTAGGCGAAAATCCGTATCGTTACACGTACAATGGAGGTTATGGAGAAATTTTCCGGAAATTTAAGGAGTTAGAGTATTTTTAAGAAAATTGGATAACTAGAAAATCAATACATCAATATATATTGAATTTGATAAAGAAGTAAATTTAAAATAGAATATTATAGACAAAAAGGAAATCAATAATCTAGTAATAGAAAGATAAACGTTTGTACGTTTTAAAAATGAATAATTAGTTTTTATGGTGTTGATTATTCGGGAATAATGGTCTTGTCTGTTTTGAAGTTAAGGATGTTTTCAGTCAAGGTCTAAAAGGTAATTTTATCCCAACTTGATTGATTTCATTATTAACCGATAAATAACAAGATTCAGTCTCGAAGATAAATGTTTCGAATAAGATTTAGTTGAATGCAGCATTATGGGTTATTGTAACAATGTTTTACAAAACATTTGTTTTAACCCAAGTAAGTGGAATTTTGGAAATATAATAATAAATATTTCCTATGTATAGAAATGAATGGTTGTGAAAGAGAAAAATAATTGGAATGTTTTCCAATTATAAATAAAAGATATTTTCTATGTATAGAAAATAAAAAGGAGTTGATATACAATTTTTTTCCAAATAGTATAAGAGGCCAAGATGATTATTGAAAATATTTGATAAATAGATATTGATAAGGAAATGGAGAAGTGATTTAATTACTGAAATATTAATTAAGAGGCCCAATGATTGTTTGATATTTTGAATGGATCTTTGTTTTTCTTCAATAGTTAAATAACTGACCATCGAAGTGTTTGCCAATATCGTTGTCAATATGGAGAGATCGGTTGGATTATTATCCGAGAACCACTTCGTATTGGCAGTAGCGTTGCGAATTAGATTATATGAATATAATCAAAGACGTAGTAAAGTGCAAGGGCTTTTTCTGTTAATCCTAGGTAGAAATTTCCCAAGATGGATTAATAAAAATTGTGCCTTCAGTTTCGTACAATCCCAGAACGAACGTATATAGACGAGTGTCTAGCAGAGTATTTCCAATGATCGCATAAGTTGGTCTGTACAGATATATATGGTGGCAGAGAATTTATTCCCTTAGCATAGTATCTAGAATATATTTGTCCAATCCAATTAATGATTAACGTAAGTAACAATGTGGCATTCAAAGTGATTGTGTTGTCAATGAATGGTAAGTAATCGTAGCTTCAGGCCTGAACAAATGGGAAATGACAAAATTCGGGAAGGCAGCATGGCTAAGTGGGTAGCTCCCAATTAGGGTATATTATCACCTATCTAGAGAAATTCATTTGATTCTTTATTCTATTCAATGTTGTCCCATTCAAGAAAACGGTTGTTGATCCCAACCATTGGTGATATACATTCGATACACTCAAGCAAAATGAGTGATCGGTCATGTGTAGCCAGGTTACAAGATGTTCTTGTTGGACCCAGTGTATTATCTCTAGAGATACACTATCGGAAGTTGGTTCCATAACTTGTCATAGTTGGAAATTCATCTCCCAATAAGTGCCTGTGGTTTTGATTGTGTATTATGTATGTGGAGCGTGAGATGAAAGCATTCCAGTAGATTTCTATTTATTTAATTTAGACACTATTATAATATCAAAAGAGTTTTGGTATAAAGATTATCGTTCCTTTCAGAAGGATTTGAAAATTAAATCAAGTGTTTTGGATTCTCATAAGGGAAAACCCGTTCCATGTTATACAACGTGGTATTATGAGATATCATTTATTTTCTCAAACTATTTTAAATTGTTTGCTCATACCAGTCCCATAACCGACCCAGAGTTTATCTTGTTTTGTTTTACCTAAACTCCTATATGCCCAAATTTGTACGGGCTGCCAAGTAGTTCAGGATTTTGCAGATCTATCTAAAGGAGCTTGAAGTAGGAGGCTTGAGTGTTAGATACATAGTATTTTTAATTCCACTATGTTGAAAGTGTGTACTATGATAATTGCATGTTAAAAAGTTAAAATTTTGTATTTCAAAAGTTATGATATATTATATTTTGTTCCGCTGCGATGTGAGATTCTATGTTGTTATGTCTATTCTTCTTCTACCTTTTTCTTATAAAAATAATGATTCGTATTTCTGTGATATTTGGGTTGGACGTGTGATGTATGTAGTCAACTCAGATAGTATGGATTTACAGGCCATTACAGTTTCCCCATTTTTGGGATGCCTCATCACTGAGATGAGATGTATATTTATGATTATAATTATATTGTTGTTTTCTGGAGCTAATCGTACAAAGGAGACTCTGCCGAAAATTTTCGTGAATTTATGACTTAGAAAATTTTGTGAAAAGTTGAGTTTTCAAACCTATATTAAGCTTTTTTATAGACAACTGTTTCTATGTTGAATGAGAAATTATATGATTATACATATAAATTGACAACTTTCTTACTAAGCATTTTCGAGGATGAAAAGTTTTAAGTGGGAGAGGTGTAACCTCCCGAGATTTTGCGATAATTTAAAATATTAAATTTAATTTGGTTTTGTATAAAATTGTTGTAAATATTAAAATTAATGATTTATGTCGTATATTGACAAGCTATGAACTAAAATTGACTTGTTGAACAATGAACTGCAATAAAATATGTATGATAATGACAATGTTTATAATCTATTTATATAGAAATTTGAAATTTATACTGAATTAACAAAATAAAATAGATTAACTGATTTTGAGATTTATTTTATATTAGTAATTTTAATTTATGGAATATGGAAATAATACATATCAATTTGATTGTGGATTTAAAATTCAATTTGTAATCAACATATTTATATACATTTATCGTAAAGATAGTTATAATTTGGTTTGTTTCTAGTATTTGTGGATTAAAATTAATATTGAATCATTTGGATTAAATTGAGTCAATGAATTAATATTTAAAACTTTAATGATTTAATTTTTGAAGAATTTATGGCGGAAACTTAATTTAATGGTTTAAGTATTGAAATTTAATCTATTATGACAGCTGTACTTGTATTGGCTCCAGATAAGTTTGTGATTCTAATTTATTATTAGTATATCTAATGAAATTGATTTATGAAGTTTATAATTGATATAAAATTTGAATTTGTAAATAAGGAAAATTGAATTCATGATAAATGATTGTTGGTTTATAAGTTTGTATGAATTTTATTTTGATTCGAATAGAATTTATAAACCATTGAATTTAATTTAAAGGTGAATAAACGAAAAAATGAATATTTTAATAAATTAATGAACTAGTTAAAATTTCCCTTTTGCAAACGATCTCGGAATTGGATGAAATTAATTTTTTGAATCCGGAATTGTAAATTATTGTAAGATCTAAACTTTCGTAGTCATCTGAGTTATCGTTTGACCGTATTAATTTAAAACAAGCAGAAATTTGTGTGTATAATTAAATTAAATAATTGATTTTTAGAAGGAATTGCTAAAGATTTTGGAACTGGGCTTTGAAACCTATTCCTCTGCGTTCAGAAGATGTCAAAACCTATTATTAGGCTGTAAGCAGGCCTTATTTGGACTCAATCCAAATTTTGGCTTAAATACACAAAAAATGGTGAATTTATTATTAAAATATAGCTCAAAACCCTAATTCTTTGAGCCGTCGTATGTTAATTTCAATGGCCATAGAATTTCGAAACTTTAATCTTTATTTTCTTTCTATCCGATCAACGGAATCAAAAAGTTTCAAAGGCAAAATTGTAGATCTTCGAGAGATCTTTCCATCCATACAGGTTATGGTACGATTGGAGCAAGGAAGGAGGCACAGTATACCCACGTACGCAACAACTTTAAGTTTGGCTTTTGAGGCAAGGAAGCCCGAGTTCATCGAGGCTTGGTGCGCTAGTGGAGTCTTGTATGGTGCATACGATGGTGATCTTAGATCGACGAACGATGGACAAATGGGACGCCCTGCTTGCGTCACTTCCCACCAGAATGAAGCTTCAACTTTCAGTTGCCAAGTGGCCAACTAAATCTTCCTACTATCATCAAACTAAAAGATCCCAAACAAATCCTCCGTCTCTTTAAGCCAATTCCTTGCTTCTGCAAAGGTCTCAGTTCCACGGAATGGCTTTCCTCCCAGAGCATAGAAATCCTTACATATCTTGGAGAAATTATCCGCTGGCGGAGGAGGAGGAACATCGGCTGCAACTGGAGGAGGAGCGTTTTCTTGGCCCTAACAGGTGCCATAACCTTAAGATATCTACGAACCAAGCCGTTATCTGAACACCCTCGAGAATATTCGGTTTCCCAGACATGCTGAAAAGAAAGGAAAAGAGATTCAAATAGAGAATCAAAAGATATTTCATATGACTTTGGGGAATATGTTTTTTTCAAAAACAAACTTTCCTTAGAAAATATTTTATTTTGAAACCTTTTGAAAACAATTTTCAAAATCTTTTATCTGATCTTGTAACATTCAACTCTGATACTAAATGTGACACCTCACGTCTGTTAATATCACTCTATAACAGAATGCATTAAGTTCCATGAAGCATTATAGGTAAACAGAAACTCACAAGATAGATATATAAAAATAGGAGTAGAGATTTAAAACTTTATTTTTCCAACAGAAAACATCGTGATCCAAAATCCTGTTACCACATTTGTCTGAAATACTGAAAACCAACTACATCAAATAAAAGTATCTGCTTTGTACTAAAGCCATCAGAGTACAGTAATAAAAAATCATAGTCCCCAAAAAAGAGCCATAATAGAGTAGACAAATAGTCAAAGCGGTACATCTAAGAAGATCCAAGACGAAACAGAAGAGAGATTCCTAATCAAGCCTAAGCGTTCCCACCCTGAGAACCTAGGGGGAAAGGAAGAGATAGAAAAGGAAACAAAATAGGTCGGACATAAAGTCTAGCGAGTCCAGTTACTTTTAGCATATAAATAAGTAAAAGCATCATGACATGCATATAAACTAAATGAGAGATAACAGTATCATAAAGTGGGTATAACAAATTGAACAGGATAAGCAGGATGAAGTGAAAAAATTCCGCTTCTCAAATACTTTTCTCTGCATCAGTAGTAATATAACAGTTATGATCCCAACAGAAACATATGGTAGACTTAGGTGTACTTCTAGTAATGAGTTTTACCCCCAAACAGTAATAACAGGTACCCCAAAAGAAATAACAGGTGTTGCCTCAACCATAAACCACGAGAACCTAAACAGGCAAGACTAGATGTTCCCTAATTACTACCCCCAATCGATCGTCTCCCTATCCCGTAAATACCCTATGCCGACCCCATTGTAGGATGTATTACTTCCTAAAGTGGCAACCCCTAGAAGGACTCATACCTATTTACTGGTGCTTTAGCGTCTTATTTTCCCGAGCAAGGCAGATCCATGCACACACATGACCCCGTTGGAAGGCGCTATCGGAACACCTCCACCTATATGAACCTTTTATAATCAGTTCAGTAAGCGTGCCCTGACCTCTACCTAGTTCGGGGTCCCCTTATGATACTAGAATGGGTTACTGACTGATACGGGTCCCGCACAACAGATGACACAAGCCACCCCTTAGGCTTGTATCCCCAACCACTAGGATTTTGACAGGTTTTGCCTAACAGTTTAACAGGCCCGCATAACCCCAACGTATAAAACATGTTAAGTTTATAGGGTTTGTATAACCCCCCAAATATTCAACATATTCACTTAACCCCCACCGATTCAAACAGGTTTACTTAACCCCCACACAATTTATCAGGTTCATATAACCCCCACAGATTTAAACGGGTTAAGTATTACAGTTTCATTACATGTTTTGCATAATCTAATTATTAGGCCTACAGATTCACATGCCCCAACCGTCAAGACATAATTCACAATATAAGATATGCCCCCAAATTTTAGTCATACATATAGTATAGGTTATGCCTCCAAATCCCATTCATGATTCATAATACAAGACAAGCCCCAATTTTTCCTTCCCAACCATTCCCAATTTTGTTTGTTCGGATATTTCAGCAATAGTCCTAGGCTCAAAGGTAGCCCAGGCTATAAAAATAAAAAGGGAAGGAGGGAGAGAAGAGAACATAAATAGGCATCATAAAAAAATAGGAATATGATAACAGAAATAGGCATATAAGAACGGAACATTAGATTAGGTGTACATGTAATGACAGATCTGTTTAGGTGTGAATTAGATTCTTAACAATCATAGGTTTAGATCGAAATTTATAAACATGTCAGGATTACTTGTTAAATGTTTGTATCTAAAAATAACATGAACTCATAGAGACTGATCTAAAGAACAGATAATAACAAGTAGATGTTGCAGAAAAATTCTTGTATGCGAATAGGCCGTTGTTGAAGAAAAATAGGCTAACTCAATCCAAGCAGAGGCAGCATCTCATTCTCCATTGTTTTATATACGTAAAAATAATAGAAACGAGTTCCTATATATAGCCTACCGCCAACGAATTTTGTTCATAAACAAGTCCAGGTTCAGGAATGAACCTAGACGGATCTGGAGTGTGTCAACCCCTGTGTCGACCCTAGGATCAACACCCCCTTGAGCGTGTCGACTCATGGGTCAACACCCCTGGGGAGTGTGTAACGACCCAGATTTTTTGAACAGTTTATTTTAAATATTTAGTATGGTTTTAAATATTGAATTCATACTATAAATGAATTTTATATTGGATTTGTCAATTTAATTATCGATATATGATTTAATATCGAATATATTTAATTATCGTAATAGTAACAATTGAATTCCCAGTGTAACACTAAATCAGAACAATTCAGTCGACTAATATAAATTCTGTATTGACTTAAAAAGATAATAATTTATTTTCGATGAATTTATTTGTTCAAAAATCGATTTACATTCTAAACGGTTTAACTTAATTTACTAGTGTTATTCCATTTTAAAACCAATTCCGTTAAGTTTAAAATAGCGTATAATCTTGAAAATGACTGTCGTTAAATTAACATAGGGTTCCATGGTTGAAATCAAGGGACCGTAAGATATTTTGGTTATTTAATTAAATTAAAAATCAAATCAGATTAATTTAAATATACTGTCACCCAAATAAGCCGACCTAAAAACTAAGCGCCACCCTAAAATTTGTCATCAGCGTAGACTTATTCATCTCGAGCCAACAACTTTGTCTCCAAGCTTCAATACCAGGCAAACAACATTTTAATGGCAATGTACGCGATTTCTCTGAATCGCACCTATATAATGAACCGCAACCTTCATATCTCCTCACTCTAAAATCAGTTCGATCCCCTACCCTTCATTTTCCATTCGCAGTCAATAATAAAATCAAATCCTCCGATCAAAATGAAAAGAAAAAAAAAGACTTTGAAATCAAAATCGAGATTCAATCCGTGAATTCCTGGAGCTCGACGCGATGATTGGTATCGCGATATTAGGGTTCGGGTATGGAAGTATTTGGTGGCAGCGAGGGTCAAGTCGATTGCGGCGTTGGAATTTGGGCTTGTAGGCGCGTCGGTGGCTCGAGTATGGTGAAGTTCGATCACCGTTGAGGGTTAGTGCGGACCTGGGAACAGAAGCGATACAGTAGAGAGGGAGTTCGACGTCATTCATCGTCTGGAGGAGCCCTCGAATTTCAGTTCACGGTGATTGGCGAAGTCGTGATGGGCTGAGGAGAATATTGGTGAGTGCGGCGATAGTGCGGTGTTGGTTCTGGATTGCAAAGATGGGTTAACAGGCTAGGGGTTGACAAGGATTAAGGTATGAATTAAATTCAAAATCAGTAATTAACTTAGGTATTATTTTTAGTGTGAAACAGTTTTAATGTAAATGCTTGGAAATTAGTTAAGACTGGAATTAGTCACTAACTCAGAATTTGGAAAAAAAGAGAATTTTATTTAGTGAATTATTATATGAATTTTTAATTAGTTAAGAGAAATATTCAAATTTAAAATCGTTGGTTGTTCAAACCTAGGGAGTAAATATATATATATTTAATTTAGTAACCGTTATATATGAATGAAATTTATTTATTCAATTAAATAGTTAATTTAAATAAATAAGTGTTAACCAGAAAATTTAAATCAAATTATCGTAGGTACGAATTCATTCAAGAAGATTCGTAGCCGATGATTTGGAAATAAACAGGATATTTGACAGCTGCAATTTCGGTGAGTAAATCTCACTCACCTTTAGAATTATTTTTATTTCATTAAAAATAATTGTTTGTTGCTTGTGTAAATGTTTTCTGGTTGTTATATATATTAGTTATTTAGGCTATATATATATATTGGGTTGATTGATTGGTTGGATTCCCGCAGTCTCATTAGCGGATGCCCGCGGTACCATAGCGAATGATTACCCTATACGCCCCACGCTATGATAGTGGATGACCTTCTATACCACGATATTCTGCCACGAAGCAGAATGGGTATTATTTATGTGCTAACATCTGTGGATGCAGGAAAACGGGTTGGAGGAATCCAACTGGATTCCTCAAAAATATATTATCTATTTGTTTGTTTGTTCTGTTTGATTTCATATATATTCATATATGATGTGTTAAAATCAAATGATTGGAAATTGATTGATTTGATTGTTTTAAATATCACTGGGCTAAGTGTTAATTTATTTAAAATATCGTGGAAGGATATTTGAGATTTTAAAAGGGAAAATTCTATTTTTAAATAGAATTTGGATTTTTAAATGGAAATAAAATATAAACTTGTTTTTGAAAAATAAAACAAGTAGTTCTTTTATAAACGAAGTTTATAAATAGTTCTTTTATAACGAAGTTATAAAATGAAGAGAAAAGAATTATCATTTGATAATTCAGAAATAGAAATACAAGTGTGAAATTGGAATGAGAAATCTATCTTCAAAAGAAAATAGAAATATCGATTTCAAAAGGAATTGAAGTCGAGACTTATTTAAAGAAATTGGATATAAGAGTTCAAATAGAAAACAGACTTTGAAATATAGAATTTCAAAGAAGAATTGAATAGAATTTGAAATATAGAATTTCAAAGAAGAATTCAAATGTGAAATTTGAATAGAGATTTGAATGGAATTTAAACATGAAATTTGAATAGAGATTTGAATAGAAATTCAAGTATTAAATTTGAACAGGGAATTGAATATAGAAATTCAAGTAGAAATTTGAATATAGAATTTCAAAATAGAGTTTGAAATAAACTTTGAAAATAGGATTTCAAAGTAGGATTGAAATAAGATTTCAAAATAGGAAATCCAAATAGTTTTGAAATAGAATTTGAATTCAAGGGAATTGAAATAAAATTTGAATTTAAAGGAATTCAAATGGGATTGGAATAAAGGAAATTCAAAATTGGAATTTCAAATAAAAGAAAATGTAATTTGAAATATTGGGAGTTTCAAATAAGAGAAAAATGGAATTTGAAACATTTAGAATTTCAAATAGAAATTTAAATGGAGTTTGGATATTTAAATTCAAGTATGAATTTCAAATATAGAAATTCAAAAAGGAGTTGAATTAAGGTGGAAATTAAATAGAGGATTTGAAATGGAATTCGAATAAAGGATTTGAAATGGAATTCGAATAAAGGATTTCAAATGGGATTTGAATACAGGATTTAAAACTATGGAATTTGAAATGTAAAGATTCAAATGGAATTTGTAATATATATATATATATATATATATATTAGAAGGGAGTTGAATTCATTTAACGAAGTTTAAAAGTTTATATATATAAATATAATTAAAATGAACTCGCCGCAGCGATGCAGTTCGTAAATTGGCGATTCGAACTTCAATTGAGTATACAGAACGCAATTGAAGTCGGAATTCTTCGAAACAAGAAACGTCCGGACCGATTTGATAATAGTTTTCTAATGGAAGAGAAAAATCTGGATTTTGTCAAATAGATTTTTAGTTATATCAAAATCAAATTTTCAGAAAAGCAGCGCTAGAATCGTTTTGAAACCATAACGGTTTATCTAATGTTATAAAAGGATTTTAAGCAGGTAAAAATCCGAAGTTTTTATTTAGAAAATTTCAGAGTTGAGTTGTAAAATATATGCGAATTCAAGTTGTGTAAATGAATATGATTTTTGAAACAGAAACCAGATTTTGATTTATTGAATAGAATTAACTAAATTGAATAGAAATTAGTTAAGGAGATTTCGAATGGATATTGGGGTTTGAATAAGTAAATTCGATTTGAAAATTTATATTCGAAATCAAAAAGGAAACTAGAATTGAAATTGAAATTCAATTTGGTTGTGAGCAAGTTAAGCATTTTATTTGAACGTGTTATGTTCAAACAAAGAAGTGAAATAGGCAAAAGGGCTAATTAAAGTATAATTGAGCGAAACTGAATTCAAACGATTCAAAAATTGAATTCAAACGAATGGATTGAGTTGAATTGAATTGGAAACAGGTGAACAGGTGTTAAACAGATATGGGATGGAGTATATGAAGATTCTTATTTATGTGCCCGACAAAAAGGTACATGTTTAAATTCATATATGGGTTTTATGCGCCGTATCGGCAAGCCGCTTAGCTTTTTCTTTTTCTTTTTGAAATGAGAAGGTACCGGGAAGCTATTTGAAATTTCCCGATGCTCCCGATACAGGGGAGGTTATGGCGAATTTTTCCGGGAATTTAATGAGTTAGAATATTTTTAAGAAATTTGACAATTAGAAATCTATATATCGATATATATAGAATTCGATAAGGAAACGAAATCAAAAATAGAATATTGTAAACAAAAAGGGAAATCTATAAATTAGAGATAGGAAGCAAACCATACAAGTGTTTTAGAATGAATAATTGGGTTTTATTGTGTGTTTATTCGAGGTAAGTGATTTTGCCGTTTTGAAGTTGAGGATGTTTTCAGTCAAGGTCTGAGAGGTAATTTTACCCCCGCTTGATTGATTTCATTTTAAATGGAGAAATAGCAAGATCCAAATCTCGAAGAGAAGTGTTGGATAATAGTTAGTTGAATAGAATATTTTGGGTTGCCGTACGATGTTTATACCGCATTCGTTTTAACCCAAGTAATGTTATTTTGGAAATATAAATATTTCCTGAGTATAATTAAAATAGTCGGGATAGAGATAAGTGATTGGAATTGTTTCCAATTGCAAATAGAGATATTTTCTAATATATAGAAAATAAAAGAAGTTAATGTTTGGAAATGTTTTCCAAATGGCATAAGGGCCAATATGGTTATTGAAATATTTGGTTAACAAATATTGATAAGAGAATGTAGAAGAGATTTAATTAATGAAATATTAATTAAAGAGCCCAGTGATTTGTTTGATATGTTGGATGAACACTTGTTTTATTCGATAGTTAAATCACAGACTATCTAAGTTTTGACCATCGTTGTCAATATGGAGAGACCGGTTGGATTATTATCCGAAGAACCACTCCGTATCGGCATAAGCGTTGCGAACCAAGTATGCTGAATATATTAAAGACGGAGTAAAGTGCAAGGGCTTTTCTATTTATAGAAATTGTGCCTTCGGTTTCGTTCAATCCCAGAACGAACGTAAATGGATGAATGTCTGACAGAGTATTTCCAATGATCAAATGGGTTGGTCTGTACGAATATATATATATGGTTGCAACGGATTTATCCCTTAGCATAATATCCAGAATATTTGTGCAAACTTAACTAGTGATTAACGGATCTGACAATGTGGCATTCAAAGTGATTGTGCTATTAATGAATGGTAAGTGTGCGTAGCCTCAGGCCTCAACAACCGGGAAAGGGCAAAAATCGGGCAGGCAGCATGGCTATGTGGGTCGCACCCATTAGGATGTATAATCACCTATCTAGAGGTTCATTTAATTTCTTATTCTATTCGATGCTGTCCCAGTCGGGAGACGGTTGCTGATCCCAACCGTTGGTGATATACATTCGATACACTCAAGCGAAATGAGTGGTCGGTCATGTGTGGGCCGGGTTACAAGATGTTCTTGTTGAACCCAGTGTATTCCTCTCTAGAGATACACTAGCGGAAGGTGGTTCCATACCTTGTCATGTTGGAAATCCAATCTCCAATAAGCGCCATGCGGTTTTTGATTTTATACTATATATGTGGAGCGTGAGATGCAAGCGTTCTGCTATTTGGTTATTTACTTAATGTAGACATTATTATAATATCACTAGATTTTCGTATCAAAGTGTTTTGGGTTATAGTAAGGTAAAAACCGTCCGTGTTTATGTGTGGGCTGGTCTTACTATTATCTTTTCTTTCGAAAAAAAAAAGTTTTTGAAAGTTAAACAAGTGGTTGGAGTTTACTCACACCAGTCCCATGACTGACCCAGAGTTTATTTTGTTTTGTTTTCCCTAAACTCTTGGGTGCCCAAATTTGTACGGGCAGTCAAGTAGTCGGGATTTCACAGATTCATTTGAAGGAGCTGGAAGCAGGAGGCTTCACCGTTTAGCTATAGGCTATCAAATATTCCGCTGTGGACCTTGTTTGTATCTGGAAACATATGTTTATAACTGTTCCAGAAATGACTGTTGTGCTCTGATGATGGTATGTATATAAAGTTACTGATTTGTATTTCAAAAGTTATGTCATATAATATATTTTATTCGTTCCGCTGTGAGTTTGTGATCTTCGTTTTTCTTCTATTCTAAGTTTTCTATCTTATCTATTCTCACCCTCTATCTTCTTTCTATTAATGGTTCGTATTTTTGTGTTATTTGGGTTGGACGTGTGTTGTATTTAGTCAACTCAGATAGCACGGATTTGCGGGTCGTTACAGTTGGTATCAGAGCTGGTTGCTTAATTGGTACGGATGATAGGGGGTTCTCGCTTCGCGTTTGGTGGCGAACGGGAGACTCTTACCCCTACATCTCCCGACAATGTGGGTTGGTCGAGTCGCGAGGCTGGCCGTAAAAGCAGTTCTGAGGTATCTCTGTAAGCCACGGTGGGAGGTTAGGCCACTGCCGTTAGGTCATTACAGTTGGTATCAGAGCTTAGGTTGAGCGAATACCTAGGCTTTGGTGGAATGTGCTCATTAGAGATAGGGTCAGTAGTACCCTAGAATGAGTTGAGTGTATAGATACGAGAGAGCGTATTTGTAAACTGATATAAAAGTTATTTTATATTGTGTTGACTAATCTGTGAGTGGTTTATGAATTCTGGTCGAATCGTGGGATGCCACGAAGTCAATAGGGATTTCTAAACACTTGAACAGAAAATACGACATGATATTGTTTTTAAGTGGGTAAATGAAATAATTTAACCCAAAATTTCTATTTTTGATATAGAAAGAATAATTTTCTAGAATTATTATTATATGGATGTGTTGGATGTTGATTTTATAATCAAATGAGATTATAAAATTTGAATGGTTATTTATAACCAAATAGAATTTGTATAGAGATTAAATATACAAATGAGATGAATTAGAATTAAATTCAAACCAGAGTTAAGAATTCAAAATCCTGGGAAGTTGAAAATATTTTTCAAAGTATATTAAAATAATATAGCTTTGTTTTAGAATGATTTGAAAGAAAATCATTTTAGATGGATTTTGAAAGCGATAAAACACTGAACTCACTTCAGTGGCTGGAAAATAATTCTGATGATGACTGCAGCTTCATCAGTGTTCATTTTCGAGTTTCTAAGTGATAGATTGCTACCTTAGAAAGTTTTTGATGGAAATTTGTTTTGAAGGAAAACAAGTAGATTGAAAATTCAAGTGTTTTGAATTGAGATGAAAATAAATATAAGTATACATTTATGTATTTCAAAGGATTTGAAATGAAAACCCTAGGATTTGGATTCTGGAATTAAAATTTAACTGAAGCAAGTTAAATGGTTCGAGGTGAGTAAATTGACTAGAATCAATTTGAAATAAATTAAAATGAATATGAATTAGGATGCATATGAATGGAAACCAAAAGTTTTGGTGGAACTAAATTTGTTGAAATGTGAAGAGATGAGTTTCAACATAAAGAAGTTTTGAAAAGAAATGAATTTGTATCATTTTCCCTACCTAAGCAATTTCGAGGACGAAATTATTTTAAGGGGGAAAGAATGTAACGACCCAGATTTTTTGAACAGTTTATTTTAAATATTTAGTATGGTTTTAAATATTGAATTCATACTATAAATGAATTTTATATTGGATTTGTCAATTTAATTATCGATATATGATTTAATATCGAATATATTTAATTATCGTAATAGTAACAATTGAATTCCCAGTGTAACACTAAATCAGAACAATTCAGTCGACTAATATAAATTCTGTATTGACTTAAAAAGATAATAATTTATTTTCGATGAATTTATTTGTTCAAAAATCGATTTACATTCTAAACGGTTTAACTTAATTTACTAGTGTTATTCCATTTTAAAACCAATTCCGTTAAGTTTAAAATAGCGTATAATCTTGAAAATGACGGTCGTTAAATTAACATAGGGTTCCATGGTTGAAATCAAGGGACCGTAAGATATTTTGGTTATTTAATTAAATGAAAAATCAAATCAGATTAATTTAAATATACTGTCACCCAAATAAGCCGACCTAAAAACTAAGCGCCACCCTAAAATTTGTCATCAGCGCAGACTTATTCATCTCGAGCCAACAACTTTGTCTCCAAGCTTCAATACCAGGCAAACAACATTTTAATGGCAATGTATGCTATTTCTATGAATCGCACCTATATAATGAACCGCAACCTTCATATCTCCTCACTCTAAAATCAGTTCGATCCCCTACCCTTCATTTTCCATTCGCAGTCAATAATAAAATCAAATCCTCCGATCAAAATGAAAAGAAAAAAAAAGACTTTGAAATCAAAATCGAGATTCAATCCGTGAATTCCTGGAGCTCGACGCGATGATTGGTATCGCGATATTAGGGTTCGGGTATGGAAGTATTTGGTGGCAGTGAGGGTCAAGTCGATTGCGGCGTTGGAATTTGGGCTTGTAGGCGCGTCGGTGGCTCGAGTATGGTGAAGTTCGATCACCGTTGAGGGTTAGTGCGGACCTAGGAACAGAAGCGATACAGTAGAGAGGGAGTTCGACGTCATTCATCGTCTGGAGGAGCCCTCGAATTTCAGTTCACGGTGATTGGCGAAGTCGTGATGGGCTGAGGAGAATATTGGTGAGTTCGGCGATAGTGCGGTGTTGGTTCTGGATTGCAAAGATGGGTTAACAGGCTAGGGGTTGACAAGGATTAAGGTATGAATTAAATTCAAAATCAGTAATTAACTTAGGTATTATTTTTAGTGTGAAACAGTTTTAATGTAAATGCTTGGAAATTAGTTAAGACTGGAATTAGTCACTAACTCAGAATTTGGAAAAAAAGAGAATTTTATTTAGTGAATTATTATATGAATTTTTAATTAGTTAAGAGAAATATTTAAATTTAAAACCGTTGGTTGTTCAAACCTAGGGAGTAAATATATATATATTTAATTTAGTAACCGTTATATATGAATGAAATTTATTTATTCAATTAAATAGTTAATTTAAATAAATAAGTGTTAACCAGAAAATTTAAATCAAATTATCGTAGGTACGAATTCATTCAAGAAGATTCGTAGCCGATGATTTGGAAATAAACAGGATATTTGACAACTGCAATTTCGGTGAGTAAATCTCACTCACCTTTAGAATTATTTTTATTTCATTAAAAATAATTGTTTGTTGCTTGTGTAAATGTTTTCTGGTTGTTATATATATTAGTTATTTAGGCTATATATATATATATATATATATATATATATTGGGTTGATTGATTGGTTGGATTCCCGCAGTCTCATTAGCGGATGCCCGCGGTACCATAGCGGATGATTACCCTATACGCCCCACGCTATGATAGTGGATGACCTTCTATACCACGATATTCTGCCACGAAGCAGAATGGGTATTATTTATGTGCTAACATCTGTGGATGCTGGAAAACAGGTTGGAGGAATCCAACTGGATTCCTCAAAAATATATTATCTATTTGTTTGTTTGTTCTGTTTGATTTCATATATATTCATATATGATGTGTTAAAATCAAATGATTGGAAATTGATTGATTTGATTGTTTTAAATATCACTGGGCTAAGTGTTAATTTATTTAAAATATCGTGGAAGGATATTTGAGATTTTAAAAGGGAAAATTCTATTTTTAAATAGAATTTGAATTTTTAAATGGAAATAAAATATAAACTTGTTTTTGAAAAATAAAACAAGTAGTTCTTTTATAAACGAAGTTTATAAATAGTTCTTTTATAACGAAGTTATAAAATGAAGAGAAAAGAATTATCATTTGATAATTCAGAAATAGAAATACAAGTGTGAAATTGGAATGAGAAATCTATCTTCAAAAGAAAATAGAAATATCGATTTCAAAAGGAATTGAAGTCGAGACTTATTTAAAGAAATTGGATATAAGAGTTCAAATAGAAAACAGACTTTGAAATATAGAATTTCAAAGAAGAATTGAATAGAATTTGAAATATAGAATTTCAAAGAAGAATTCAAATGTGAAATTTGAATAAAGATTTGAATGGAATTCAAACATGAAATTTGAATAGAGATTTGAATAGAAATTCAAGTATTAAATTTGAACAGGGAATTGAATATAGAAATTCAAGTAGAAATTTGAATATAGAATTTCAAAATAGAATTTGAAATAAACTTTGAAAATAGGATTTCAAAGTAGGATTGAAATAAGATTTCAAAATAGGAAATCCAAATAGTTTTGAAATAGAATTTGAATTCAAGGGAATTGAAATAAAATTTGAATTTAAAGGAATTCAAATGGGATTGGAATAAAGGAAATTCAAAATTGGAATTTCAAATAAAAGAAAATGTAATTTGAAATATTGGGAGTTTCAAATAAGAGAAAAATGGAATTTGAAACATTTAGAATTTCAAATAGAAATTTAAATGGAGTTTGGATATTTAAATTCAAGTATGAATTTCAAATATAGAAATTCAAAAAGGAGTTGAATTAAGGTGGAAATTAAATAGAGGATTTGAAATGGAATTTGAATAAAGGATTTGAAATGGAATTCGAATAAAGGATTTCAAATGGGATTTGAATACAGGATTTAAAACTATGGAATTTGAAATGTAAAGATTCAAATGGAATTTGGAATATATATATATATATATATATATATATATATATTAGAAGGGAGTTGAATTCATTTAACGATGTTTAAAAGTTTATATATATAAATATAATTAAAATGAACTCGCCGCAGCGATGCAGTTCGTAAATTGGCGATTCGAACTTCAATTGAGTATACAGAACGCAATTGAAGTCGGAATTCTTCGAAACAAGAAACGTCCGGACCGATTTGATAATAGTTTTCTAATGGAAGAGAAAAATCTGGATTTTGTCAAATAGATTTTTAGTTATATCAAAATCAAATTTTCAGAAAAGCAGCGCCAGAATCGTTTTGAAACCATAACGGTTTATCTAATGTTATAAAAGGATTTTAAGCTAGTAAAAATCCGAAGTTTTTATTTAGAAAATTTCAGAGTTGAGTTGTAAAATATATGCGAATTCAAGTTGTGTAAATGAATATGATTTTTGAAACAGAAACCAGATTTTGATTTATTGAATAGAATTAACTAAATTGAATAGAAATTAGTTAAGGAGATTTCGAATGGATATTGGGGTTTGAATAAGTAAATTCGATTTGAAAATTTATATTCGAAATCAAAAAGGAAACTAGAATTGAAATTGAAATTCAATTTGGTTGTGAGCAAGTTAAGCATTTTATTTGAACGTGTTATGTTCAAACAAAGAAGTGAAATAGGCAAAAGGGCTAATTAAAGAATAATTGAGAGAAACTGAATTCAAACGATTCAAAAATTGAATTCAAACGAATGGATTGAGTTGAATTGAATTGGAAACAGGTGAACAGGTGTTAAACAGATATGGGATGGAGTATATGAAGATTCTTATTTATGTGCCCGACAAAAAGGTACATGTTTAAATTCATATATGGGTTTTATGCGCCGTATCGGCAAGACGCTTGGCTTTTTCTTTTTCTTTTTGAAATGAGAAGGTACCGGGAAGTTATTTGAAATTTCCCGATGCTCCCGATACAGGGGAGGTTATGGCGAATTTTTCCGGGAATTTAATAAGTTAGAATATTTTTAAGAAATTTGACAATTAGAAATCTATATATCGATATATATAGAATTCGATAAGGAAACGAAATCAAAAATAGAATATTGTAAACAAAAAGGGAAATCTATAAATTAGAGATAGGAAGCAAACCATACACGTGTTTTAGAATGAATAATTGGGTTTTATTGTGTGTTTATTCGAGGTAAGTGATTTTGCCGTTTTGAAGTTGAGGATGTTTTCAGTCAAGGTCTGAGAGGTAATTTTACCCCAACTTGATTGATTTCATTTTAAATGGAGAAATAGCAAGATCCAAATCTCGAAGAGAAGTGTTGGATAATAGTTAGTTGAATAGAATATTTTGGGTTGCCGTACGATGTTTATACTGCATTCGTTTTAACCCAAGTAATGTTATTTTGGAAATATAAATATTTCCTGAGTATAATTAAAATAGTCGGGATAGAGATAAGTGATTGGAATTGTTTCCAATTGCAAATAGAGATATTTTCTAATATATAGAAAATAAAAGAAGTTAATGTTTGGAAATGTTTTCCCAATGGCACAAGGGCCAATATGGTTATTGAAATATTTGGTTAACAAATATTGATAAGAGAATGTAGAAGAGATTTAATTAATGAAATATTAATTAAAGAGCCCAGTGATTTGTTTGATATGTTGGATGAACACTTGTTTTATTCGATAGTTAAATCACAGACTATCGAAGTTTTGACCATCGTTGTCAATATGGAGAGACCGGTTGGATTATTATCCGAAGAACCACTCCGTATCGGCATAAGCGTTGCGAACCAAGTATGCTGAATATATTGAAGACGGAGTAAAGTGCAAGGGCTTTTCTATTTATAGAAATTGTGCCTTCGGTTTCGTTCAATCCCAGAACGAACGTAAATGGACGAATGTCTGACAGAGTATTTCCAATGATCAAATGGGTTGGTCTGTACGAATATATATATGGTTGCAACGAATTTATCCCTTAGCATAATATCCAGAATATTTGTGCAAACTTAACTAGTGATTAACGGATCTGACAATGTGGCATTCAAAGTGATTGTGCTATCAATGAATGGTAAGTGTGCGTAGCCTCAGGCCTCAACAACCGGGAAAGGGAAAAAATCGGGCAGGTAGCATGGCTATGTGGGTCGCACCCATTAGGATGTATAATCACCTATCTAGAGGTTCATTTAATTTCTTATTCTATTCGATGCTGTCCCAGTCGGGAGACGGTTGCTGATCCCAACCGTTGGTGATATACATTCGATACACTCAAGCGAAATGAGTGGTCGGTCATGTGTGGGCCGGGTTACAAGATGTTCTTGTTGAACCCAGTGTATTCCTCTCTAGAGATACACTAGCGGAAGGTGGTTCCATACCTTGTCATGTTGGAAATCCAATCTCCAATAAGCGCCATGCGGTTTTTGATTTTATACTATATATGTGGAGCGTGAGATGCAAGCGTTCTGCTATTTGGTTATTTACTTGATGTAGACATTATTATAATATCACTAGATTTTTGTATCAAAGTGTTTTGGGTTATAGTAAGGTAAAAACCGTCCGTGTTTATGTGTGGGCTGGTCTTACTATTATCTTTTCTTTCGAAAAAAAAAAGTTTTTGAAAGTTAAACAAGTGGTTGGAGTTTACTCACACCAGTCCCATGACTGACCCAGAGTTTATTTTGTTTTGTTTTCCCTAAACTCTTGGGTGCCCAAATTTGTACGGGCAGTCAAGTAGTCGGGATTTCACAGATTCATTTGAAGGAGCTGGAAGCAGGAGGCTTCACCGGTTAGCTATAGGCTATCATATATTCCGCTGTGGACCTTGTTTGTATCTGGAAACAGATGTTTATAACTGTTCCAGAAATGACTGTTGTGCTCTGATGATGGTATGTATATAAAGTTACTGATTTGTATTTCAAAAGTTATGTTATATAATATATTTTATTCGTTCCGCTGTGAGTTTGTGATCTTCGTTTTTCTTCTATTCTAAGTTTTCTATCTTATCTATTCTCACCCTCTATCTTCTTTCTATTAATGGTTCGTATTTCTGTGTTATTTGGGTTGGACGTGTGTTGTATTTAGTCAACTCAGATAGCACGGATTTGCGGGTCGTTACAGAGTGGGCCGACCCCTAACGGGTCTCGATCCCGCATCACTTTCCCGCTTCGATTTCGAACTGTTTTGAATTTTCTGGACTTGATTTGTTTATATATATTTCTCTTATACGTATACAAACTTCTAAGCTTAATAACTTTCTCATACGATGCCCGTTTTATGCAAACTCAAAGTCTACCTTAAGTAAAATTCTGAGACGAACGCAATGGTGTAGTCTATTTTACATAATTCCCAATATTTAATTAATTATTCTTTAGTTTATCATTATAGTGTCTTTTGAAATTACGGGGTGTTACACTTAGCTTCTGAAATCGAATTATAATATTAAAATTTCAAATCATTAAATGTTATGTGTTCCCTGCGTGCCCGATCACATACTATTTTTTATCGTCATAAAACTTGAAATCTTACAATAATTTACTAGTCTTGAAATTCATGATCCTTCACAAAATTACTAAATTCACATGTTAATTAAAATGACTTGTTGTAAGATGATTTTAGATCGCTTAAATTTCAGTGATAATATTTTTTATTATCATTCTAATCCAAACCAGAACTTAGCTTTTCATAAACATTAAATTTCTTACAAGATTCAAAGTCCAATTTATTCACAATTATTTAAGAAATGAAATTACTATTTGACTTTTCAAATAGATTAAATAACTCATAACATTTTGATTCAATTAATAAAATTTCTCAAATCAATATTATTAATATTTAAATTAATTAAGTGCACAACCACTAAAAATCGGGTCGTTATGTTTTCCTCCCTTCACAAAGTAAGAATGATGCTTTCAAATCCTTTAACTTTTCAAAAATAGTTATCTAAATTGCTAAATTTTCTAGGTCTAAAATTTACGGAAAAATTTCAACAACATATCCTTGCGTAATTCAGTTTGAAAAACAACAAATGTAATACAAGGATTTGATCAATCAAAAGAAAACAAAAGCTAAGCGGCTATCCATAATTATGACATAAAATCACCTAGTCCCATCAATAACATAATTGTGTATCCATTTATCGGGTAACAAAACTCTGTTTCTGAAATCAAGACCTACAAGCAACTTTTGTTTCTGTAAACCTGTATTTACTCAGGGAACACAAGAGGATTATACTTGAAAATCCAAAATATTGTGACAACATAACCAACATATAAACTTAAAATAAGCACTCCATAGATACATAACAAAACAACTACATACAAGGTTAAATCAAATTACGTGGCCTATATTTTACATAACATGATTATGAAATTCAATTTGAAAGCTTATACGTATACATACCTTGTCCTACACACAATATCCAGTCTAATCACTTGCTCGATTACACAATTTTCATTTCGAACTAATATCGCTCATCCGACTTCCCTTGTGCGGACTCAAATCTGATTCCGTGACTAGAAACCGTCATTCTTCTTATATAGCCATATACTATGATACAAAATTATAGAATCTAATCAGAAATTGGTATCTAACATTTTCCTTCAGGCATCGAGTGAAAAATCCTAACTCAAATTAATGTAAATTACCTTAAAATCATGCACTTCAATCTGGATAAAACAGAAATGGAAATAAAACGATATACGTACATCTTTCGTTCTTATTTTCAGTTGGTTCATTATTAAACCAATTTCTTTTATTCACACATTTAATTTAATTTTCGTTTACACTAAAATTAATTTTAATTTATTCCATCAAACCATCATTAAGTTCACACACTTATAATAATACTTGGAAATTTTCAATCACATTAAATTTAAGCTTGTATTATGTTCTACTTAACCACACTCATATTCAGTTCAGCTTAGTTTTGGACTAATTCATAAGTATTTCTTAATGGTTAAGCATTTCATATGTTAAAACTAACTCATAAATATTTCTTAATGGTTAGGTATATCATACTTAAGTTTACCTACTCACCATTACAAACTTCATTACGTTTGTAATTCAATTTTTAAAGATTTGAAAACCATGTTTTAGCTGCTATTGGAGCAAGATGACTCTTAAATTTTGATTCAGATGTATTTAAAAATCTTCCTGATAAAATCACTATTTTCCACTTTCATTTTAAAACTATATTATGGAAAATTTATTTCAAGGAATTTCGTCTTATAGAATCCTACATGTTGACATAACTTACCATGTTGGAAAATTACGAACTGGCGCTACATGAGGAGCTCGATTGGAATTTATATTTATTTTTTCCAAAATTTATTTTATTTATAAGTTAGATATTTTTTCTTAGCACTTAATCTCCGTTTCCAATTTTAAGTTTGAGATTTTGACTTTCAAAATCATCGTAATTTTCATTTTAATTTCAAAATTGGAAACTACTAAATTTAATACGAGATGTTTACGCCAAATTACCCAAATGAATAAGATACTTGAATCAATACATTCCTTAGATGAGAATTTCAAAATTCAATCACTGGATCTTATTTAAAAACAATTTTGAAACAATAATAATACATGTATTTTTTTATACATTAAAATCATATGTCTAAAACTCCAATCATATATCTAAAACCTAAATAACTCTAAAAAGATATCATTGTAGAAGTTGTTCAGATAGAAACTCGAAAATGAACATCGACGATGTCACGATCATCATAGAAATTATTTTTCTATGATCGAACCGAGTTTATTCCTTTCAAAAAACCCTTAGAATCTATTTATACTCATGAAAATTATAAAATAATAAAATTACTTACTTTAAAACATTTGAAAATATGTTTCCTAAAACTCAATGTTTTAAATTCTCAGATTTCCATTTAAATCAATCTTTGTTTACAATTTATAAACCAAAACCAGATACGACACATTTGCTAATTACGCAGGGTTTCCATGGATGTGCCCTTAGTACTTCGAGAATATTCCTCCTGCACAAGTATCAGAGTTATCCTTCCGAAGCAATATACCCAGCTAATCAGGGTACTATAGGAAAACATGCATGTTCTTGCTAAGAAAGAATGCATCGCCGTGGCATGCCAAACATCCAAAAGTATTGCTAGAAAAGTGGTCTTACTACACCTTAAGGATTTTATACCCTATTAGTCGTGTCTCTTATCACTTGTTTTGGTCATAATCTTTAATGAGGCTACATCGCGCATTCCAACTCATGCACAGTATCATAAGAAGAATCATGGAATCCAACCTGGGTTCATACGCCTTATCACGTTTAGAATAACACACCGATTTTTTATGTCTCAAAAAATCTTGGAATCAGCCTTGGCTCTCATACCCTAATGGGACTTGGAGTCTCACAGGTATTCCAAGATCCAAAATAATATTGATTCTCCTCCATAGAAAACGTATATGATTTTCTAAGTGTTTCTATTTCGAGTCATCTCTACGAGTTCACACCCCAATTACTTGGTGCTCCACAAACCAAAAAATCGATTTTCCAATGAGCCCAACATTGGTTCTTTTAGAAATATAAGACAATACACAAGATCAGTACCCGTGGAAAAATCTCATTATCATTTTCCCTAGAAGAGCAAAGAATTTATACATACAATATAGCACCACTGATGGTAATTGCACCACATAATTCATATATTCCTCCTAAATATTTCCCGAGTTAGATCCTTTGGTGTTAAGTATGGATAACATTCAGTACCACCAATTTAAAAGGGTTCTCTTTTAGGACAAGATTAGAAAATTGGTTATTTAACTACTAATAAATATGCAAGCTATCACATCAATCATATATTCAATTTTTCATGAAAATCACAAAGATTAATTTAATTGATTTCTAATTAATTATATATCTTTGCATACTTAGAAAACATTTCCATATACTTATCTCAAAGGTATAGGTATGTTCACAAACTAATTCAACACTTAGAAAACGTATTCATATATTTATCACAACTGTATAAGTATACTCAACAGCTACTATACTTAAGACAGTAAGAAACCACCCGGATGGAGCTAAATTTCAACCCAAAAAGAACAATCGAAATTCAGAGCCATTCCAAAAGAATCATTGGTTCTTATAAGGAGATAGTATAACAGATATAATAGAGCATACTAAAGCGAAATTAGAATCTCATACAGCGGGAGGGATCAAATATTATAACTTAAAATAAATGTACCTTTAATTTGAACCATTATAAATATCAACTACAATGAGTCTCATGCAATAATAGGTACATCAACATCAACTACACCAATATAATAATATTGCCATAATGTCTAATATCTATGGGTCCTCCATCTTTAGGCTCCATCTCAAGGTATCATTGATCCAAGCGTCCCACCTACTGTCATGTTTACATGTTAAGAGGAGGGAGGTCACAACATAAAGTTCTAGTGAATGAAAATAACATGTGCTAAAGACTATAGTCTATATTTGGTAGGCTAAATACTTTAAAGTATGTCAACATAAACACACAAGCATACACAAACAAAGAGTATATTTTAATTAATGAGGTGGATATCCGAATTAGTCACTTAATAACTTCATTACTGTATTTAGGGTGGATCAACGATCAGTTAAGACCCAACGACGTGGACATTCTAAGTCACTTAAGCCCATTATAGTATATTTATTAAGGGTGGATTCCTATGATTTCATTTGACCCTAAGGCGAAGCTTAGCCACTTAAGACCCAGTCTGATCATGTCCACATTATATAATATATATATATATATATATATATATATTCTCACAAGTAATATGAGAAGTAATATATCGCCACATAGTTTTGGTTTATGGTAGGCCTGCATATAGCCATTTTAGATCCCTTCGGCAGACGCCTTATGTTACTACTTAACTGATACTGCAGTAGTAGGCCTATGCCACTTAAGACTTCCCTTAGACGGTGGTTAATAATTGCATGCAACATCCAACATATGCCTAACCCGTCCCTAGGTTGGCCCTTAGATAGTGTAACGTCCCACTTTTCAGTACAATTTAGGCCGACATTTAACTACCACAGTCAACCCAAATTACACAGAAAAGCAGAATGTTAAGAGAAAGAAATTAGAGGATGAGAGAGGAAGAGAGAAATATTAGAATAGAAGCAATAAGAAGAACATCAGAAGCTCACAGCGGAACGAACAAAATATAAAATATAACAACATATCTTTATACAAATGAAAATCTTGTATACATACCAATCATCAGAGTACAAAATGAATTAAATACAGCGGAATAACTTTAATAACTAACGGTGAAGCCTCCTGCTTCCATCTTTTGAAAATCCAAGCGAAAACTATCCTTTCAAATATGTTCGGTCTGACCTGAGCACATTTTGAAGCAAAGCAAAAACATACGGGTCAGTCTGGAATACTTTCAGTGCTAAATTCACATCAACAATCGGTTTAACTTTAGAAATCCTTTTTGAAACAAAAGAATAATAGAAAGACCAGTCCACACATAAACACGGACGGTTTTCACCTTACTAAAACCCAAACCATTTTTGAAGAACAATATTTTTCTGATATTATAATAATGTCTATCAACCACAAATAAATAGTAATCTAGTGGAACGCTTGTATCTCACGCTCCACATATATATTATACAATCAAAACCGAGGGCGCTTATTGGAGATTGGATTCCGACTTTGACAAGGTATGGGACCACCTGCTGATAGTGTATCTCTAGAGGAGAATACACTGGGTTCAACAAGAACGTCTTGCAACCCGGCCCACACATGACCGACCACTCATTTTGCTTGAGTGTATCGAATGTATATCACCAACGGTTGGGATCAGCAACCGTTTCCCGAAAAGGGACAGCATCGATTATAGATTAATGAAACAAATGGAATTTCTCTAGATAGGTGATTATACACCCTAATGGGAGCGACCTACATAGCCATGCTGCCTGCCCGATTTCTATCATTTCCCCGTTGATGAGGCTTGAGGCTAGAATTTAAATTTTAAACATCTAGTCATCATTCACTTTGAATGTCACATCGTCAGATCCGCCAGATATCTCTAATTGACGTCCACAAAAAATACTCTTAGTTGATAAGCTAAGAGAAAGGCCTTTCTCCGCCACCAACTATGGTACGTTTGAAGAAATCAAAGTACGCGATCCCTTTGGAAATACTTTGTCAGACATTCGTCCATACAAGTCATCCAGGAACAGGATGAACCGAAGGTACTCTCCTACTGCATCCAATATAGGAATCACCCCATGGATCATTAGCGAGAAGTCCTTGCACTCCGTAGATTCCAACCACGACAGAACCGCAATACATCTTTGGTTGCAGACCGAAGGTTATTAGCAGTTCCTCCGTTTATGAAAATCTACGGTCTTCAATGCTCCATTTCGATCCCTCGTAAGTTAGCTTCATACGTAATGTTGATTAGAAGTGATTATGAGTCTAGTTCCCATCCCGGTCTCTTCGAAACAACAAGTCAAAAGGTCCAATAAAAATATTTCATTGATAGTTTGGTGTTTTAACTATCAACGTCAAACCAGTATGGTCAAGTATATTGGCAGCTCATGTTCTCATTCTTAAAACCGTTCATTAAACTCTTATTGAAACATTTAAAATCATTTCCTCGACTTAAAGTCGATTCCATTAAATATCTTACCAACTCATCTTTGGTTTCGCCATTTGACAACAACACCTCTCGTATATTCTCACTTCGCTTTATTCTCTTTTAATTCTGAAAATATTGTTATAATTTCATCAACCATTTATTTCCTTAATTCTGAAAAATATCCAGTTTTTTTAAAACAAAAATGTGTGATCTTCTGAATAGAAGAGAGCACACATATATATAATAAAATAAAATCAAAGATACAGAGTCCATCTATAGTACATAAGAGAACAAAATAAAACCAACACAACTCTAGGGATGCACAAGATCGTAGGTAGATGAGCTCCAGATAAACCACCGCCCATCTACTCCAATATCGAATTCCGGGAAGGCCACCACCCGATATTGAAGTATATCAACTCTAATACAATATCCCATACTCACTGTGTACATAACAAAAATAAAGAAGTACAACATCAAAAAACTCTCTAACATAAAGCCCATAAGGCTACAACTGAAATGCAAATCTTCAAATCAAACAGCAATCTTCAAAGCTCCACACTAACATCCATCAACCTGATCACCAGAAAGGCTAATCACCAAACCCAGTCAGCTATCCATATAATTTTCCAATATGTCCTTCTACCTGAAAACCTGAATTATAACTAAAACACTCACCATTGGTAGCCAACACATATATGTATGGATATATTTTGTATATATACATATATATGTATACCATTATATATCCATACATATATGTATCATAAGAAGGAAAGATGCTAAAAGGAAGTAAGCTATCATTTTCAAAGCTAGGAAGTAACCATATAAATTATTTCACATTCCTTTTATAACCAAAGCCATAAATATTGTCTTATTTAAAAACTATTGATTTAAATAACTAAACTAAAAATTAGATTTCGATTCAGTTAAAGATTAAACTTTAACTTTAAAATACATCAATTTGCCTATGGCGAATAAATGTCTCAATAAGATGGATTTTAGACCATCAGCTGCCAATTCCCTAATCAATACTGCGTATTGATTTAAAACATGACAACTGTTGAATTTAGATTCAACAATCAATTTTTATTCAATCATTGAGATCTAAACAGGATATAATATAAATTGGGGTAAACAAATAATATGTGACTTGTTTGAGGAATCCGGTTGGATTCCTCCAACCTGTTCTTCCCTGCATAACAGTTTATAATATCGTCTAACACTAACATATGAAATATCATACATTTGAACAGTCAATTTATAAACACAAACAACCAATCAATCGATAAAAATCATCCATAGCAACATAGCATCAATTCAGCCAATTAATGATAAATATAAATGGTATGTATTTAACACATCATGGTATTTCAGAAGTGTGATAATTAACTCACTTTTATTTTGTTTCTGACGAGGTTGCGTCATTCTATATAGTTCCAAACTAGTGTTTGGAACTACATAAAATTTCCATGGCCTTAGAATCACTCCATTCAAGCTCGTGCGTGTCGGCATCGTCGATACGAACCCGTTGGCTCCAGTTTCGTCCTATTCTGTTCACGAACGTGAAAGTTATACGATTTTCAATATTTGATTTGACTTGAATTTATTAATAAACTAAATACCATCATTAATATTATTAATTAATAATTACAGTTGATTAACTGCTAGTTAATTACCTTAAAAATTGCAATCCACGTCCTTAGTCAACCAGGTCAACCTGTTCTTCTTCAACAAAGAAAACACGGTGCCCATTCCTTTTTTCCACTTTAAAACTATCATCCCCTTCTCCTCGAGCATTCCATCACCATCGGTGAACTCCAGTGTAATGACCCGCATTTTCAGTGATATAATAATTAATTTATTTAATTATTTAAAGGTGATTAAGAGGATTTAATGGTCATTGGATTAAATAAGAGTAAATATTTAATTAAAATAATAATTAAAAAATATATTTAATTCTGAAATAATTAGGGTTGGCTGAAATGGCAATATGGTATGAATTGGGAAATTCAAAATATATAATTCAGTTTAGAGTTGAATTATAATAAGGAATATACTTAATTAACGATGGTTGAAAGTATAAATTATAATATAATTATAATCGAGCTCGAAATGGCGCTGTAGTTCGTAAATTGTCGATTCGAACTTCAAACGAATATACAGAAGCCGTTTTAAATCGGATTTCTATGAAACAAGAAATGTTAGGAGCTGGTGAAGTATATTTTTCTAGTGGAAGAGAAAAATCGAGATTTCATTGTGTAGATTTTGATTTATGTCCAAATCAAATTTTAGAAAAGTCGCTGTGGAATTTCCTTTATAATTTATTTATATTTATAAAAGGAATTTCATTATAAATCGAATGTCGATTTAATCGGGATTTGAAATATCGAGTAGAAATTCATATAGGAATATTCTAGTGTTGTATGATATCATATGTGAATATATACGATAATATTTATTTATAAATATTTAATTTAACTAGTTTTAAATATATTTATATATTTAAAAGGGTTATTTAGAGCTTTAAAAATAGCCGATTTTGCAAACGACCTCAGAATTCGACGAAACTAGTTTCTTTGGGACCGTAATGTCGAACTGAAGGTGTATGTCCATTTCCGTGATTTTTGGGCATCGTGTGTGATCACAGGAATTTTTAGAAGGTGATTACCAGCATTATTATAATTTAAATCAATAAAATAATAAATGGAAAATATCTGAAAACAATTCTAAAGCCTAGAGGAGGCCACGCCCTCATCATTTCCAGCCACAAACACAAAAGATAAAACGCAGAACAACATTCTTGTTCACTACAAAAAAAAACGCAAGAAAATCTCCTTTTAAAGATTTTTAAAAAAATCATACAATGTTTTATAAATCATGAAATACATATGGTTGGGATCCTTGAGAGTTCCTCTTCACACCGATGTCAGTTTCCAGCAGTTCGAACACGAAAGTTGCGGTGTCGAGTTTGTACAGCAAACTTAGGGTTAAGGTTTTGACAGGAACGGAAGCGTCGATGCGGAAATTGAGTGTTGTTTTCGGATGAGGAGGTAAAACCACATTCGGTTAGTGTATTTTTGGGAAGTTCAGTCACCAGAAGTGTCGCGGGTTCCCTGACGGTGGCGTTGATACTGTGTCGACGGGTTTTCATTTCTGGGGTGCGAGTTGTGTACTTGGAGGTCGAGGTTGAAGAGGAAGGAAGGAGGACTTTGGTGTGTTTAGTTTTTGAATCGGTGGAAGAAGTAAGGGAGAATGGAGGTGGAACCATCGGCCAAGGTTTGGGAATATTGGAGCTGAAGGACGGGATATTGTGTTGAGGAAGAAAGGGGAGTAAACGGGTTGAGTACATTGGGTGTTGGGCCGGTTCTAAAAGCGTAAGGCCCATGTGAATAAAAATCTAGTTTTTATTTTAATTTAAAAGTGTATGAACTTCGTAACGTCGTATCTTCTACATATGATATCAGATTGACAAACCGTAAGTTGCGTTGGGATCGTATGGATGGACACTATCTAATGGGACTGACTGGGAGTGGATTGGAGATCGTTTGAATTTATGGCGAAATAAATTGTTTAATTCAAATCAAACAACAGTTTATCTTTCTTTAATGATGAACTGCCAAAGTGAGTAAAACTCACCAACTCTGAACAGTTATGTTTTTTATAACGTTTTCTTAGAACTGATGATTATTTGTTGATTGTTGTGTGTTAACTGTTTGGTTGAATTGCTTATGTGTTGGTTGAAATTATAGATAATGATATATACAAATCGTTAATTGAATTTTGATTCTTTTTATCAGAATATTTTATACTCGTGTTGTTTAACATCTATGATGCAGGGAAACAGGTCGGAGGAATCCAACTGGATTCCTCAACATTTATTTTACTGTTTTTCATATATTTTGATATATGATGTGATATATAATCTATTGTTGATTATATGGGTTTAACTGATATATATCACTGTTGTTTGGTATTTTAAATGCCATAAGAAATACGTGAATGTTAAAAGGGAATTTTCAAAGTATATTGAAAATAAAATATTTATAAAATCTAAGGATTTTATAAAAGGAATATTTATTTAGGAAATAAATAGAATAAAGAAATATTTATTTAGGAAATAAATAGAATAAAGGGGTATTTATTTAGAAAGTAAATAGAATTATAAAAGGAATATTTATTGGGAAAATAAACAGGACTTTTAAAAAAAGGAAGTTGACGAGATATAAAAGAGTTAATCAAATTTAGTTATTCGAAGTCGAGTTAATCGAATATGGTTAGTCGAATAGAGTTAGTCAAACATAGTTATTCAGGATAAGTTGCCATTTTGCACGATTGCTAGCGTAATTCGCAGGGCTGCATATAACCTATGGCGGTCGGATGTTTCCTGAGGGAAACAGGCATAACCATTGTGATCGCTGCGATCTAGAGTTAAGTGAATGGAGTAAATCGAATATTACTTATTCGAATAAGAGTTAATCAAAAAGGATTTAATCGAACATAGTTAATCAAAATGGAGTTAAACAAAAATTAGAAACTGACTAGAGATTAATAAGTTGAACGGTTTCCTAAGTATCTATCTGATGTTGGTTTCGGCCTTCGGGGTTTATACTTAGAGAATTGTTCTCCTACTAGTTTACGGTTAGGGAGTAATAGTTGTGGAATGGTAGTGATGCATGAATAAACTATGGAAATGTTTCCAATGTTAATAACGTATATTTTCTAAATGTAGAAAATAAGGAAATATGAATATATATATATATATATATATATATATATATATGGTTGATGATTGGATCGATAATTCCATGTGGAAATAAGATCGTTGTGTGTGTACGGACATTTTTCATTTGATAGTTAGATCACCGACTATCAAAATTTTGACTAATTTAACGTTGTTAATATGGAGAGACCGGTTGGATTATTAACCCAAAAACCTCTCTCTATTGGCATAAGTGTTGCGAATCAGATATGCCAAAGATAATTGAAGACGGAGTCAAGTGCAAGGGTTGTTGTATAAATCTTAGATAACAATTGCCTAAGATGGTTGTACTGAATAGTGCCTTCGGTTTGTCCAGTCTCAGGACAATTTGTATGGAAGAAGGTTTGACAGAGTATATCTAATAGATAGCGTAAGTTGATCTCTTCAAACGTATTCACGTTTGGTGGCGGAGGAATTCGTTTCTCTTAGCTATATACTCATTTTATTTTTGAATAAATCAATTTGTGATTTGGTGGGTATGACGAAGTGACATTCAAAGAGAATGAAGATATGATATGTAAAAAGATAAGCGTAGCTTCTAGCCTCATAACCGGGAAATGAAAAAAATCAGACAGGCAGCATGGCTATCTAGGTCGCACCTATTAGGGTGTATAATCACCTAATCTAGAGTTTCATTTACTTCTAAAAATCTATTGTCGATGCTGTCCCATTCGGGAAATAGTTGATGATCTCAACCGTTGGTGATATACATTCGATACACTCAAGCGAAATGAGTGGTCGGTCATGTGTGGCCAAGTTGCAAGATGTTCTTGTTGAACCCAGTGTATTCCTCTCTAAAGGTACACTAGCGAAAGGTGGTTCCATACTTTGTTATAGTTGGAAATCCATTACCCAATACGTGCTTGCGGTTTTGATTGTATACTATATATGTAGAACGTGAGATGAAAGCGTTTCTACTAGATGATTATTATATTGTGGTTGATAAACATTATTATAATATCAAAAGGTTTTTGATATAAAGATAATTTGGATTCTCATAAGGGAAAAACCCGTTCCGTTATACGGCATGGTCTTATGAGATATCATTTACTTGCTTGAGCTGTTTTAAACTGTTTTACTCACACCAGTCCCATGACTGACCCGGAGTTTATTTTGTTTTGTTTTCCATAAACTCTTGGGTGCCCAATTTTGTACGGGCAGTCAAGTAGTCAGGAATTTACAGATATACTTGAAGAGCTGGAGCAGGAGGCTTCAAGATTATATAGCTATAGTTATTTCCGTTGTGTTGTAAGTGTTATACTCTGATAATGTTATTGTATACATATACTGATTTTATTTCAAGGTTATGTCATATATTATATGTTATTCGTTCCACTATGAGGTTCGTGTTACTCTGATGTTGTGTTGTTCTTCTTCTTCTATTCTTAATTTCTATCTTATCTATTCTCACCCTCTAATTTATTTCATTAACTACCGGTTTTTTTTTTATGTTTGGTTAGTCATCATTGAGTTTGTGGCGATAACCAAAGTCACTGAAAAACCGGGTCATTGCAGTTGGTATCAGAACTTAAGGTTAAGTGAATTACCTTGGCTCTGTGGCGTGACTCAGTAGAGATGGGGTTAGTAATACCCTAGATTGAGTTGAGTGTATATATGCGAGAGCGTATTTGTTATTTAATATAAAATTGTTTTATATTATGGAGATTTTTTGGTTGAGTTGTTTATGTGTTATGGTCGATCAGTTTGATCCACTGTATCGGTAGGAGCTTCTAAACACTCGAATACGATGAACCGTCATGGTATGTTTTGAAAAGAGGGTAAATAAATAATTTTACCCAAATTATATTTTGATATAAAGGATTTATATTGCTTATAATTATAATCGAGTAAGATTATGAAAAGTGAAATGGTTATGTAAATAATCGATCAGAATTCATATAAGTGAAATATATGAAATCAAAATGAATTAAATCTGAAATTAAGTCAGGATTGAAATTTCAAACCCTGGAAATTTGGAAAAGTATTGAAAAAGGATTTAGAATAAATATATGAGAATTTTAAAATCCTGGGAGATTTTAAATTGTTTTGAGAATGGTATTTTGAAATATATTTCAAAGTGGAAACGTTTAGAAATGGTTTTGAAAGTGATATAGTATTGAACTCACTTCGGTCGCTGGAAAATAAATTCCGGTGTTGATCCGGACATCATCGGTGTTCATTTTTGAGTTGTAAGTAACGGATTACTACCAAAGAGATTGTTTTTGAAATTATTTAGAACAACAATTTGTTTGAATCCTGCAAAGGAAAGTTTGGTTTTTGAGAAAAACAAAGTTATTTAAAACTCCCAGGAAAAGATTGTTCGAATTAAAACAAATTTAAATAGAAATTTGTGAATGTAAGTTGAAACTTAATTGAAACCAATTAACTGGAAATCGAATTGGATACGATATATCAAGCAGAATCCGATTTTGAATAATGAGATAGAATCTAAAATGGTATTGGATTGATGAGTTAAGAATTTAAAAACCGAAAATGGAACTTTGATTTGAAATTGAATTCGACTTAGGTATAAGCGAATGGTTGGATTTGTGGATAAAAACAGATTGGAATTTGATTGGGATGACCCTTGTACAGGTGGAAAGGATATAATGATATGCTGACAAAAAGGTACAAGTTTATATTTCTATTGGATATAAGATTTATGAGCCGAATTGGCAAGCCGCTTGGCAGTTTGATTTTCTTTTGTGTTGAAGAAGCCCCAGAGAGACGAGTTGGAGTTTGGCCTATTGACCAGTACAAAGGAGGTGCTGGCGAATTTTTTTAAAAAGTTAAGGTGTTAGAAAATTTTTAGGATTTTTGAAAATTTTCATTGATAAGGATTAATTAATATTTTAATAAAAAATTAATTGGTTCACTTGAGATTGACGTTAAGAAGTGAACAAATAAGTTCTAATCAGTTGACAGGGTTTGGTTTCTACCTTTGCAATTTCGAGCACGAAATTATTTTAAGTGGGGAAGAATGTAATGACCCGCATTTTCAGCGATATAATAATTAATTTATTTAATTATTTAAAAGGTGATTAAGAGGATTTAATGGTCGTTGGATTAAATAAGAGTAAATATTTAATTAAAATAACAATTAAAAAATATATTTAATTCTGAAATAATCAGGGTTGGCTGAAATGGAGATATGGTATGAACTGGGAAATTCAAAATATATAACTCAGTTTAGACTTGAATTATAATAACGAATATATTTAATTAACGATGGTTGAACATATAAATTATAATATAATTATAATCGAGCTCCAAATGGCGCTACAGTTCCTAAACTGTCGATTCGAACTTCAAACGAATATACAGAAGCCGTTTTAAATTGGATTTCTGTGAAACATGAAATGTTAGGAGCTGGTGAAGTATATTTTTCTAGTGGAAAAGAAAAATCGGGATTTCGTTGTGTAGATTTTGATTTATGTCATAATCAAATTTTAGTAAAGTCGCCGTGGAATTTCCTTTATAATTTATTTATATTTATAAAATTAATTTCATTATAAATCGAATATCGATTTAATCGGGATTTGAAATATCGAGTAGAAATTTATATAGGAATATTCTAGTGTTGTATGATATCATATGTGAATATATACGATAATATTTATTTATAAATATTTAATTTAACTAGTTTTAAATATATTTATATATTTAAAAGGGTTATTTAGACCTTTAAAAATAGCCAGTTTTGAAAACGACCTCAGAATTCGATGAAACCAGTTTCGTTGGGACCGTAATGTCGAACTGAAGGTGTATGTCCATTTCCGTGATTTTTGGGTATCGTGTGTGATCACAGGAATTTTTAGAAGGCGATTACTGGCAGCGTTATAATTTAAGTCAATAAAATAATAAATGGAAAATATCTAAAAACAATTCTAAAGCCTAGAGGAGGCCACGTTCTCATCATTTCCAGCCACCCACTCAAATGATAAAACACAGAACAACATTCTTGTTCACCACAAAAAAAATAAAAACGCATCAAAATCTCCTTTCAAAGATTTTTAGAAAATCATACAATGTTTTATAAATCATGAAATACATATGGTTGGGATCCTTGAGGGCTCCTCTTCACACCGATGTGAGTTTCCAGCAGTCCGAACACGAAAGTCGCGGTGTCGACTTTGTACAACAAACGTAAGGTTAAGGTTTCGAGAGGAACGGAAGCATCGATGCGAAAATTGAGTGTTGTTTTGGGGTGACGAGGTAAAACCACATTCGGTTAGGGTATTTTTGGGAAGTTAGGTCACCAGAAGTGTCGCGGGTTCCCTGACTGTAGCGTTGATACTATGTCGACGGGTTTTCATTTCTGGGGTGCGAGTTGTGTACTTGGAGGCCGAGGTTGAAGAGGAAGGAAGGAGAAGGACTTTGGTGTGTTTAGTGTTTGAATCGGTGGAAGAAGTGAGGGAGAATGGAGGTGGAACCATCAACCATGGTTTGGGAATATTTATTGGGAAAATAAACAGGACTTCTAAAAAATGGAAGTTGACGAGATATAAAAGAGTTAATCAAATTTAGTTATTCGAAGTCAAGTTAATCGAATATGGTTAGTCAAATAGAGTTATTCAAACATAGTTATTCAGGATAAGTTGCCATTTTGCACGATTGCTAGCATAATTCGCAGGGCTGCAGACAGCCTACGGCAGTCGGATGTTTTCTGAGGGAATCAGGCGTAACCATTGTGATCGCTGCGATCTAGAGTTAAAAGAATGGAGTAAATCAAATATTAGTTATTCGAATAAGAGTTAAGCAAAAAGGAGCTAATCGAACATAGTTAATCAAAATGGAGTTAAGCAAAAATTAGAAACTGACTAAAGATTAATAAGTTGAATGGTTTTCTAAGTATCGATCTGATGTTGGTTTCGGCCTTCGAGGTTTATACTTAGAGAATTGTTCTCCTACTAGTTTACGGATAGGGACTAATAATTGTGGAATGGTAGTGATGCGTGAATAAGCTATGGAAATGTTTCCAATGTTAATAACATATATTTTCTAAATGTAGAAAATAAGGAAATATGAATATATATATATGGTTGACGATTTAAATAATTACAAATTAAATTAATTAATGTTCACAAATTAAATTAATTAGATCTTAACTCATCTTAGACATGATTAACTCATTAACCAGATCTTAACTCATCTTCCCATATAAATTAATTACAAATTAAATTAATTAATTAAATAATTGTAACACCCCATATTTCTGTTAACACTAATGTTCAAAAATTAAAGAATAACTAATCTTAGACATGAGAATTAAGGGAAACGGGTTGCGCCATTGTGTTCGTCTCGGAATTTTGGTTGAGATAGAGTTCGAGTTTGCATGAATTGGACGTCGTATGAAAAAGTTATGGCCATCAAAAGTTTCCTAAAAATCAAAACATATTTCAAAATTTGAAAATTAAGAGTCAGATGGGCTAGGCGGAAATTTTCCCGCCAGGGGGGTTGACCTGCCCTGACCAGGTCGACCATACTGTCGACCTAGGGGTCGACCTGCCCCCCCCCCCCAACACGCCCGGGAAGATTTGTTTTATGACCTGTTGATGACTAGTTGCTGACTCATTAGGGTTTCTGATATGCTCTGATTGGCTGGAACTAATTCTGGGTTGATCGGACGGCTTAAACTAATCCTAAACTCTATAAAAACACCTCTAGACTAAAACCCTAAAATCAAAACAAAATTAGATTCATGGCCTCCATGTCGTCACCTAGCAACTCAAGATAGTCGCCACCAATTAGAGAGGAAGAAAGCTAATCTAATTCAATTCTTTTCAACTTAATCATCGAATCTTCTTCAAGGGAAAGCTATTACAACTTTAGAATGCAGAATTCAGAACTCAGGACCTCCTTTGAGTTGTGAGTTCGATAATTTTAATAAAATAATTAGCAAATTGAGTTATGATGTGGATTACTTGGATATGATGTGAATTATTGACCGCATGTTATAATTATGTTTTAAAATTGTGATGAATTCTATGATGTTATGTTTTTATCATCTACACTGTAAAATTATGATGCTATCATCCATGTTGTAATTCTATGATTGGCTTATGTATAATCGAATCACCACGTTGTTCATATGCTAGTTTGGGTATGATGATTCATATGATAAATCATGAGTATATATGCAAATTTAGATTTTTATCAAGACATGAATCATATGCAAGTTGAGGAAATTTATGTGTAACCTTGCATGCTTCATGTCATCTATTTTAGATCTAAAGTTAGGCGATGACATGTGTGAGTTATATGCCAAATTCTACATGCTAGTTTACATGTTTAGATGTAAGTTTATACCATTGTTATGTTGCATAAATCACATATGCAAGTTTATATGAATACATGTGTTTGAATATGAATCTTGTTATGCAAGTTTGTGGTTATTGCCTATGCAAGTTTACACCTTTAGATATAGATCTATGACATACATGGTTTATGCAAGTTTCTGACCATTATCTAAACACCTTTAGACTTGGATCTATGACATATGATTTATACTAGTTGTAACTTTGGCCTATGCAAGTTTTAGATGTAGAACATCATTCACACATGCAAGTTCACCCCTTATGTTTAAATCTAAATTTAGTTATATGTATGTTGTGATGTTTTCTTTTTATTCCATGAGTTAGGCTATAAGAGTCTAACATTTATTTTACGTTAAACGAACAAACGTACAACGTGGGGTAAGGGGATAATATTAAAAGATTTAATATTAAGAATTGGCATAAATGCCTTAAATGGCATAAAATAAATTTCTGATGAAAATTGGTATGATTTTACATACCATAAATAGATGGACATAATTGAGTCAATTATGGCCATAGTTAAATTTGGAATTAATTGATAATTTGAATAGGGAAAGTAATTCAAATTGGGGAATGATTAATTAGGAGTAATTAATCGTCTAAGACACGAGGTTAGGCTCTTTTATTGTGTAAGACTTCCCCGACCCGCCCGGCAAATCCAGCTGCCACAAATGCCAGTCTAATTTGGGAGGTCTTAGGCATAAATTAAATACGTAATAATTGTAAAGACACGAGGTTAGGCTCTTTTGTGGTGTAAGATAGCCCGGACCCGCCCGACAAATCCAGCTACCACAAATGCCAGTCTAATGTGAGAGGTCTTTATGAGGTTATAGTCTTAATGAATTAAGAAACATTTAACCAGATAAACATGTAGTGGAACATCAGGGGTTTAAGTGGGTGCCTTGGGTGGCATATGGAATTTAGTGGGTGCCTTGGGTGACATTTGAAATACGATTAAAAATACTTAACCAAAATTAGAAACATGTAAGTAAATATGAATAAGAAGTGGGTTAAGTGGGATGTACTAGATGATATACACGTAAATGTGTATATTTTATCCGCATATTTATCTTATTTTATCTTTTAAATAATTGATATTGTGTATTTATAGCTGTGTTTTCAGATTGTTGACAAGAACCATGGTTTAGAGCATTTGATGAATAAAGCATGAAGAATTTACTGAAAAATAGTGAAGTTAAGATTACTAAAGCTTGAAGAGTTTAAAGCTTGAAGAACGGTTGCAAATAGAGTTCAATTGGGTAGATTTGACTCACTAAAGACTCATATTGTGTTCACATTGGCTCAATTGCAGACCATTTCACTCATGAAGCGTTCACATTAGCTCCTTTGCAAGGCTTCTCATTCATGCACTACATGCGTTCACACTGGCTCACTTACAAGGCCTCTTACTCTACAACCCCGTTCACACTAGCTTATGTGTTATTTGGGCTAATTCTTTAGTCCCACATTGTGGAATTTGCCAAGTAGCCTTTGTCATATCAGCTATAAATACACTTTATCTCAGTCATTGTAAAAAACACATTAGGTTTTATTCTGTAATTCTCTTCTTGGAATAAAATCATTCTCTCCCTTTCTTTTTACTTTTTGTTTATTTTATTTATGTTCATGTTATTTATTTTCTTTTTCTCTTCTTCTTTAGCTATGTCTAGATAATCCCCTTTGATTAGGGGGTGATGACGCTGATAGTATGATTAAATATGAATCACATAGCCAAAAGATGAGGACTGTATACATGTAGATCTGGATCTGAATTAAGGGTTAGATCTGAACCTTCATATTTTGTGTCGTTTAAGAGCTATGCTCCTTCACAGGATATATTCGTGTTCGATCTAACGTTTATCAGATCTAGATCTAATTTTAGGGTTTTAGAAATTAATTAGTGAATCTGTCCTGATAGTCTATGGTTGTAGAGCTGAGCTCCTGCATAGGCTATGCTTGTCGTTATTTACATATTTGTTTCTAGAAACCTAATTATAGTTGATTCATGTTTGTGACAGAAACATGAATTAGATATGTATTTATTCGATTGGCTATTGATGATTATGAATCTGATCTATGTCATTATCCCCTAATTGCTTTCACTTATTGTTAAAACTCTCTTTTATTTAACTTCTGCTATTTTCTTTGTTTTCAACCAATCAAAAGTTAGGGATAACTTGACTGGATTTATTAATAAAATAATTTGGTCCCAGAGTTCGACACCCTCTACAACAATCCTTGTTGTTTAGGAAAGCCGAACGGATTAAACAATTGTTTACAGTTGTTAATTTGTTCGCAAACAAATTTTGGCGCCATTGCCGGGGACCAAAATAATTTTTTTTTTAAATCCTTCGAGTTATAGTTTTCTTATTTGTTTTTTTTATTTATAAAAACAATTTCCTTTTGTTTTCTTGTATAAATAGAAAAAAAATCTTGTTGGTTGATTTGGTATTTGATCATTGATACTATAATCTTCCTACCAAGAGAAAAAAAATTGCAATTTTTGATTGATTTGTTTCCCATTTCATTGCCTTTTAATTTCTTTCCCACTACACTGTATTCCATTTCTTAATAATCTCTATTAAAAAAAAACTTGCCAAATTTTATTCATTTTCTTTCCATTTGTTTTGCTCGTTTTCAATCTTCCCTCTTTTCAGATTTCTTACCACTTTTCAATTAAAAAAAACAACAACAACAAAATCTCGGTTTCCTTCCATTCCTCACGCCTACAAATAAACCACCAAATCACCACCCAAAATTCCTCACCTTCTTTTCACTCCTACCTGACTTCTCCATAATATCACCATACTCCAAGGCATCCCCACAACTGCACCATTCAACGCCTCGAGCAACCAACCTCATCCCTAATTCAGATCCAAACCTGACCAAAAGCTGCAGCCATAACAAACTATCAGCACTCAGGCAAACACCAGTCATCAACCACATAACCGCTGTCACCACATCCATACAACTTCCTTTACAGACTCAAATCCTGACAGCCTCATGAACTACACCACAGTACCGCAGCCTCGTCTCCAAATCACGTTGCTCGTCCTCAAACCACCAAACTTTCACGGGATTGACATAGCAACATAGCTCATCAACCTCGTCTGCCGATTCTTACTCACAGCCTTCTTCCCTTTCACTGTTGCTCCATACAGTCCCTTGCCCCTCATCTTTCTTTTCACTTCCACCAGATTTCCCAAATTCGTATCACCAGAAACCAACCACCGGACTTCATCAACAGCAAACCCTAACCTCCACACAGACACAAATACAGTCACTTCACCACACCCGAAACCCCCAAATCAAACCGCAAATCCCCCTTACCTTACCAAAAAACTGATCACCATACTCCTCTGCGAACATCACTACCAAATCGGTCAACCCTTCACCTTGGACTTCGAACAACAACCCACCCTTGAATACCAAGTTCGAACACACCAAGAACCAATCGCGATATAAAAATTGATTCGAATTCCACCGAAAACCCTTCCTCTAACCCTAGACCCAATTCGAAATCGCATAGACTGGAATTTGTAAAAGATGTGTGTGTTATTCTTTTTTTTTTTTTTTTTTTTTTTGGGTCACTGCTGAGAAACAAAGAAGAAGCGGTGTGTGAAGCCTTAAAAAGTTGGGCGTGATTATTGTTTTGGTGACTCAGCTGTTTTGATTTTTCTAGGAGTTTAATTGTGTTGTTTTATATAAAAAATATTAAAAAAAAAGATGCCAAACCAAAGAAGGATTGTAAAGACCCGCAAATTCCCACCCCTTGAATCGACCATAAACCACACAGGTCTGACCCAAAAGGTGAAAATCTACGATTACTATAACTTTGGGCATACAACACATCAGAACAAAAACACAGACTTTTATAACATCAATAATAAATGTTACATCAGAGTACGAAATATATCAGAGTACATCGATAAATAATACAGCGGAAGAAACATTTAAATTAAATTAAATACATTGCAGCGGAACTAATCTCAGCGGAAGGCCATCAATATTCTGGACCCGGCTTCAGACTTCAATCCAGGATCCTGCTTAACTATATCTGCAAAAAGCTACTCGACTGCCCGTGTGGAAAGAGGGCACCCGAGTTTGCAAAGTGAAACAAACTACAGGTCAGTCGTGGGACTGGTGTGAGAATTCTTAAACTAATCTTAATTAATAATAAGGCTAATCACAGGACCACGCCGCTAACGCGGAACGGGTTTACTCCATTGGATTGCCAGTGCATAAATAAAGTAAATCGTCAAATAACGCAATGCCTTTTTAGAAAAATGAAACCATTATAAGATCCAAGTCCCATCACACAATGCAACGCAAACCGGAGGATAGGGTTTTACCTTATAATGATCAAAAGATGCTTGATACGATAAACACGGTAGTATATAATAATAGTGTGCAACCAATTTGAAATACATCAAAGTAAATGTATTAATCCTAGACGGCATGAGTGCCCCATCCCACTATGTCGCCATATATAGGTATACAATCAAAATCGCGTGATGTCGTATTGGAAATTTGGGTTTCCATCTGAGTCAAGGCTAGGGAGGAGATCCTTACCGATTCGAGACACTCTAGCAAATGCCCCAGGATTGGTACTCTGTCCAACCCTTGGATCCTGCAGGGCCGGTCCATACGTTAACGCTTAATGGATTGGCAATTCCTGAACACACGCTCCCCGGTCCTTTTGGACCTATAATACGGCCAGTGGCGACCGCATAAACCGAGGCCTCGAAAAATCCAACAACCACAATGAATAAATGCCAGCGCTGGTAGGTCCCTGGCACCACTCTAGCTAGAGAGAAACGTGTGCACTCCCTGCGTTCCCTTCTCCCGTTTTAGACTCTACCGGGCTGTGAGGCTCGCGAAGTCACGATATACACAAAGCTATGCCTAAATAGACTGTGCTTTGATCATCAACCACAAGGCCTACTTTTCAACAAAGCCTTGATCAATTGCATCTTAGCATGCCACATTGTCAGACTCTACCATATCATTGATCATCTACCAATATATATATAACCTCCAAGCTCATACGTCTTAGAGAAGGGTGTTAAGCACCAAACAGAAATATATAATTAGTAGCGTTCAACAAATACAGTAGAAAAGAATACAATGTCAGACACGCAATCCATTTACAAGTCCGCTCTGGGTCTAAGTGAAACATCGTGTCCGTCGATTTCCAAATGCGTTTGGACGATCATTACCAAATACCTTGCCTTGGAAGGCCAATTCCAATTCAAGATACCAGTCATCATCATCCCAACGATGTGAAAACCTTCGGTCTTCAATCATCGTCTTCGTCTTCGACTCTTGATCGTCGTGTTGATTATTCAGAATGGGTTAAACCCGGTCTTTCTGAATAACTTGCGTAATTTGGGATTAAAAACAAATATTGGAAAATCACACATTTCGTCACAATCCCAACTCAGAATATTCTTTTAATAAGATATTCATTTTAGAAGACTCTCATTAATTTTATCAAAGATAAATATTTAAAACAAAATCTATAAATCAATTTCTAAAAATATGGAATTCCACAGAAATCCAATCAATACATAATCGATATAAATTTCTGTATCAAACTAATAGTATAAATGGAATAACGGCAAAGCCTCTTAAATTCCATATATAATATTGGTCTTCTTTTACAGAAGCCCATCTCAATTATTACCAATAGAATTTCCACTTAATTCCTATTAAATATATTAGTTGAAAAACTTGATTTATAGAAAATGTCTTTTTAATTCTATAAAATAGATTTATAAGTTCCAAATAATAATTTCAATGCAAATTGGATTAAAGGATAGATGTCGTTTAAAACATCGTCCACGGTAAACCCACTTCACATCTCAATTTATTACATATCACAAAATATGATTGCAAATGCTAGTAATCTTTTAAAAACATATTTTAAAATAATCATAAAAATATTCTTTATATAAAAGATTCTAAATGAGAAGTATTCTTTATTTTACAAATCTTTATCTTCTACAAATATTCCTTGTTTTAACATATACTTAATTAAAAATCTATATTTTTTTAAAATATATATACTTTATATAAAAAGGATTTCTAATGTAAAAATAGTCTTATTTAAAAGAACACTTGAATCGAAATGCGACTCAAACATTTACCATATAATTGGGATTATATGGATTTCACACACATCATATATATGACAATAACAGTATAATCATCAAGTCATCCATTACATCCAAAGTGTAATTTCCACTGTGTAAGCGTTAAAATTAAATAATAATGTTCATCACAGCCTGTCGATCTAACGATCAACATACAACTAAATATTGGGATTAGTGTACGTAAATTTTCATCCCAACACCCGTGTGGGGTTTTCAACCAATCAAGCAATTGGTAAACTAATTTGTGCACTTGGGCGATGTGTGAAAATTATCGTCCCAATCACATACACAAGTCGGGTAACTTGTGAATGGCAGTGTAATACACAATATATATCACGACGATAAAAATGTCTCTTTTAATTATATTCCTTTTATTGCCTATAAACGGTCAATAAAAATGTGATCTTTATTTCTATACTTTTTATTGTAATTTACGTTTTTTAACAAAATGTCCTTTTTATTCTAACTTACATTTTGAATGTAATTTTTCTTTTTATTGTTTATTTACATCAAAATGTAAATGTTCCCTTTTTCATTTTTTATTATTAACAACAAAAGTCTCGTCTTCTATATTTATTATTTTCAATGAAAGCAATTTTACATAAAATTGTAATTCTTTAATTTTATGCTTTTTATTGTCTCTAGAAAGACAATAAAATGTAACACAAAAATATATTCTTTTTATCGCATCTAAAATGATGATAAAAATGTAACATTAACATTGCTATTTTTATCGCATCAAAAATGCCGATAAAAATGAACCACTAACATTGTCTATTTTTATCGCACCAAAAATGTCGATAAAATGAATCACTAACATTGTCTATTTTTATCGCACCAAAAATGTCGATAAAAATGAATCACTAACATTGTCTATTTTTATCGCACCAAAAATGTCGATAAAAATGACAACATTAACCATTTTATTTTCACCGCATTCAAAATGACGATAAACTATTCAACATTAACAATTCTATTTTTACCGCATTCAAAATGACGATAAAATATTCAACATTAACAATTCTATTTTTACCGCATTCAAAATGACGATAAAATAGTCAACATTAACAATTCTATTTTTACCGCATTCAAAATGACGATAAAATATTATCATAAGAAATGAAAGCAAAATGTTCTTTTTATTACTAAAAGGAAAAACAACAAAGATGCTTCTTTTGTAATGCTAAAAAGAAACATGACATAAAAATGTTCTTTTAATGTTAAAAAGAAGAAGCGACAAAATGACCCTTTTTATGTTAAAAAGAAAAGGTGACAAAATATGTTTTTAATTCTAAAAGAAAAAGCGACAAAAATTATCTGTTTATTCTAATGCAATATCTTTACAAAAGTGTTATTTTAATATCAATGCGAATTTTCAATTTTTTTACTACATATAAAAATGTAAACTTTATTTTACAATTATATATCCCATCATAAATTACATATAAAAATGTAAGTTTATTTTTTTATCGCAAATCCCCTTTCTAATTACATATAAAAATGTACTTTTTATTTTACATTGTAAATTGCATATAAAAAGTAGGTTCTATCCTTATGTTGTATTTGCATTATAAAATGCAAATGAAAAGGTAAGTTTTATTTTCAATGTTATATTCGTATTATAAAGTGCAAATAAAAGTGTAAATTTTATTTTCAAGTTCTATTTTCATTATAGTATGCAAATAATAAAAATAGCTTTATCATCAAGTTATATTCACATCATGAAATGTTAACAAAAATGTAAGTTTTGTATTCAAGTCTCATTTGCATTATAATATGCAAATAATAAAACAAGTTTTAGTTTTCAGGTCATATTTACATTATAAAATATAAATAAAAAGGTAAGTTTTATTTTCAAGTGATATTTACTTTATGAAATGTAAATAAATAAAATAAAAAATAAAAAGTAAGTTTCAAGTTCATTTGTGTCTTGAAAACACAAATAAAAATATAAATTTTAATGTAAATCTTTATTTCAATACTTTGTTCGCGTCAAGGGATGCAAACAAAATATAATCTTTTTATTCCTTCGTACATTTCTGTTTGAGAAATGCAAACAAAACACAATCTTTTTTTATCAACATTGAATTGATATTTCACATCAATTCAAATAAAAGGAAAATTTCCCTTTTTTCTTTTATTTTCTTTTTCTTTTTTTTTTCTTTTTTTTTTCCCAATGACAAAAGTATGGATTTTTGTTTCATCTTTATTCAATGACAAAAATATGAGTTCTTGTTTCATTTTTTCTTCGGTGACAAAAATATGAATTTTTGTTTGTTAACTTTTAATGCAACAAAATTAAGAATTTTTGTTTTCTTTTTATGCAACCAAAAATGAGAACTTTGTTAGTTAACCTTTACGGCGAACAAAAAGAAATATATTTTATTCGTTGTTCGTAGTCTATTGTAAACAAACAAATAAAAATAATATTCTATTTATCGTTCAAATTTCATTGTAACATCAACAAATAAAAATAAAGTTTTATTTGTCGTTCCATTTCTTTGTTCATTTCAGAAAAATGAAAAGGACATTATAATAAAATAAATTAGAACGTCTAGATCTGAATAAAATATGTTTTAAATCGAAATTTAGATTTAATTTTCCAACTGCAATTTAAACTCAATAACATATACAATTTAAAGACGGATTTAAGCATAACATGAACAATAAGCACACCACAAGCAACAATCGATAATTCATACACACACAACATTTCAGAACTAAATCATCATCATCATACTATTATTTTCATGTGGGAAAATAAATTAATAATTAATTAAATAATAAAGATGTGAACTCTCACTTCAAATTTTGGCTGAAAATCAACTGTCTCAGAATCAGGTGTGGTCTGCGCCATCGCGAAGCTCTTAATTTTGTGATTCCAACGCAATTTACGGTTTGTCAAACGGACCTCGTATGAGAGAGTTATGAATTTTTAAACATCGGATAATTTAAATATTTAAATTAATAAAATAATAAAAAAAAGGAAAAAGGACCTTCTTCTTCACGTCGTTCTGTACATGCCGAAACCCATGAAGCCGCCGTCTTGCTTCCGTGCGCACCCCCCTACGGCGCTCCGTTCGCCGATCCAACACCACCACCGCGACCGCCATGCCGAGAGCCGCCTACACCTCCAACCATGTCGAACTCGGCCTCCCCTAGGACCCGCAAATCACTGAAAACCGCAGTCCCTTCTCGGCCAAAATTCGCGAAATCCGTGCACCAAAATCCGATCTTAGCCGTATAGATTTGTAGCCCTCTGAATTCTCTTCGATTTGGTAGGTCATACGTCAATTTTCATCGAACGGATCAAAAGTTATTAGCATTTGAAGTTGGAGCAATTCTGGCCATCAATTTCTGGGCGGCGGCTGGCCATTAGAGAATTAGGGTTAGGGTTTTCGGATTTTTTTATATTATTTTAATATTAAATTCCGAATTTCGTGAAATAAAGTGGATTTTTGGACTTTCTCGGATTTGGGCCTGCTTACCGTCGATCTTAACGTTTTGAGGCCTTCTGAACGCGATGGGCTATGTCCCAATGTCCAATTCTGATGTCTACACGTTATTTTTTCGGTTTTTAATTGAAAATACAATATTAAATTAATTATTTAATTCCTACCGTACATTTAAATGTGCCGGGGTCACATACGACCTAAGAAAATTCTAAATAAAACATTTTTAGCTCTCTTATGATGATACAAATCCAACAAAATTATTTTCGTCGAATTCTGAGACTATTCGAAAAATGGCTATTTTTAAGGCGTTCAAATTTAACTGTAAATAGTCAAAACACATTTTATTTCGCCACGCTCACATATTAATTCGAAAAATTCTGAAAATTGAAACCTAGCAATAATTTGACATTCCGGTTCCAACAAAAGTGGTTTCGTCGAAAACGGTGGTCATTTGAAAAAATGACTATTTTTAAGGCCAATATATTTAATATTAAAAATACATTTTTAAACAAATAATTTTCGAAACTCAAAATATATAAGTGTTTACTGTTTTTCAATGCAGAAACGTCATTCCGAACTCAATGGAAGTGGTTTCGAGTTCAAATTCCTATATATGTGAAAAGTAGCCTTTCGGGCCCTATATATTCTACAACGACCTTTCTAAAAATTGAATTGGCCATAACTTTTGATTTCCGTTATGAAATTTCGATTTTTCAGATTCGTTAGAAAGATATTTTTAAATAGATTCTAATATTTTTGGTTTCACTAAAATTCATTAAATTTTGCATCCTGTACGGTCAGTCAAAGTTCAAGTTTGACTTTTCAAACTACCGCGTTATTTCTAACTCTTTTGTTAATTAAAATTAAATCATTCATTCTAACTTCGATTTAAATCAAATCTGTGATCATTATTATTTAAAATAGATTATTTAAATATCAAATTTACTAAAATCACTTAAAATAAATTTTAAATTGGCCCCAAAATTCCGGGTTGTTACAATCGCCCCCACTTAAAAACTTTTCATCCTCGAAAAGGAACGTAGCTAAAAATTGTAAAATTAACTATCTTAATTTTAAATTTTAATGGTTGATTATCTTTTCAAAATATACATAACTTTATATATATAAAAATCATATTTCAAAGAATAGATTATAAATATCAAAAATACGTTAATTATAAATTCGTAACTCTTAACTCGTTCTAGGGCATTACTAACCCCATCTCTAACGAGCTCACTCATTCTAGGATACTGCTGATCCTATCTCTAATGAGTATTCTTATTGGATATTACTAATCCAATCTCTGATGAGTCTTCCGTTCAGTTCTAACGAGTTGTACCCCAAAGATTTGAGCTAACCTAAGCTCTGATACCAACTGTAAAGACCCGCAAATTCCCACCCCTTGAATCGACCATAAACCACACAGGTCTGACCCAAAAGGTGAAAATCTACGAATACTTTAACTTTGGGCATACAACACATCAGAACAAAAGCACAGACTTTTATAACATCAATAATAAATGTTACATCAGAGTACGAAATATATCAGAGTACATCGATAAATAATACAGCGGAAGAAACATTTAAATTAAATTAAATACATTGCAGCGGAACTAATCTCAGCGGAAGGCCATCAATATTCTGGACCCGGCTTCAGACTTCAATCCAGGATCCTGCTTAACTATATCTGCAAAAAGCTACTCGACTGCCCGTGTGGAAAGAGGGCACCCGAGTTTGCAAAGTGAAACAAACTACAGGTAAGTCGTGGGACTGGTGTGAGAATTCTTAAACTAATCTTAATTAATAATAAGGCTAATCACAGGACCACGCCGCTAACGCGGAACGGGTTTACTCCATTGGATTGCCGGTGCATAAATAAAGTAAATCGTCAAATAACGCAATGCCTTTTTAGAAAAATGAAACCATTATAAGACCCAAGTCCCATCACACAATGCAACGCAAACCGAAGGATAGGGTTTTACCTTATAATGATCAAAAGATGCTTGATACGATAAACACGGTAGTATATAATAATAGTGTGTAACCAATTTGAAATACATCAAAGTAAATGTATTAATCCTAGACGGCATGAGTGCCCCATCCCACTATGTCGCCATATATAGGTATACAATCAAAATCGCGTGATGTCGTATTGGAAATTTGGGTTTCCATCTGAGTCAAGGCTAGGGAGGAGATCCTTACCGATTCGAGACACTCTAGCAAATGCCCCAGGATTGGTACTCTGTCCAACCCTTGGATCCTGCAGGGCCGGTCCATACGTTAACGCTTAATGGATTGGCAATTCCTGAACACACGCTCCCCGGTCCTTTTGGACCTATAATACGGCCAGTGGCGACCGCATAAACCGAGGCCTCGAAAAATCCAACAACCACAATGAATAAATGCCAGCGCTGGTAGGTCCCTGGCACCACTCTAGCTAGAGAGAAACGTGTGCACTCCCTGCGTTCCCTTCTCCCGTTTTAGACTCTACCGGGCTGTGAGGCTCGCGAAGTCACGATATACACAAAGCTATGCCTAAATAGACTGTGCTTTGATCATCAACCACAAGGCCTGCTTTTCAACAAAGCCTTGATCAATTGCATCTTAGCATGCCACATTGTCAGACTCTACCATATCATTGATCATCTACCAATATATATATAACCTCCAAGCTCATACGTCTTAGAGAAGGGTGTTAAACACCAAACAGAAATATATAATTAGTAGCGTTCAACAAATACAGTAGAAAAGAATACAATGTCAGACACGCAATCCATTTACAAGTCCGCTCTGGGTCTAAGTGAAACATCGTGTCCGTCGATTTCCAAATGCGTTTGGACGATCATTACCAAATACCTTGCCTTGGAAGGCCAATTCCAATTCAAGATACCAGTCATCATCATCCCAACGATGTGAAAACCTTCGGTCTTCAATCATCGTCTTCGTCTTCGACTCTTGATCGTCGTGTTGATTATTCAGAATGGGTTAAACCCGGTCTTTCTGAATAACTTGCGTAATTTGGGATTAAAAACAAAAATTGGAAAATCACACATTTCGTCACAATCCCAACTCAGAATATTCTTTTAATAAGATATTCATTTTAGAAGACTCCCATTAATTTTATCAAAGATAAATATTTAAAACAAAATCTATAAATCAATTTCTAAAAATATGGAATTCCACAGAAATCCAATCAATACATAATCGATATAAATTTCTGTATCAAACTAATAGTATAAATGGAATAACGGCAAAGCCTCTTAAATTCCATATATAATATCGGTCTTCTTTTACAGAAGCCCATCTCAATTATTACCAATAGAATTTCCACTTAATTCCTATTTAATATATTAGTTGAAAAACTTGATTTATAGAAAATGTCTTTTTAATTCTATAAAATAGATTTATAAGTTCCAAATAATAATTTCAATGCAAATTGGATTAAAGGATAGATTTCGTTTAAAACATCATCCACGGTAAACCCACTTCACATCTCAATTTATTACATATCACAAAATATGATTGCAAATGCTAGTAATCTTTTAAAAACATATTTTAAAATAATCATAAAAATATTCTTTATATAAAAGATTCTAAATGAGAAGTATTCTTTATTTTACAAATCTTTATCTTCTACAAATATTCCTTGTTTTAACATATACTTAATTAAAAATCTATATTTTTTAAAATATATATACTTTATATAAAAAGGATTTCTAATGTAAAAATAGTCTTATTTAAAAGAACACTTGAATCGAAATGCGACTCAAACATTTACCATATAATTGGGATTATATGGATTTCACACACATCATATATATGACAATAACAGTATAATCATCAAGTCATCCATTACATCCAAAGTGTAATTTCCACTGTGTAAGCGTTAAAATTAAATAATAATGCTCATCACAGCCTGTCGATCTAACGATCAACATACAACTAAATATTGGGATTAGTGTATGTAAATTTTCATCCCAACACCCGTGTGGGGTTTTCAACCAATCAAGCAATTGGTAAACTAATTTGTGCACTTGGGCGATGTGTGAAAATTATCGTCCCAATCACATACACAAGTCGGGTAACTTGTGAATGGCAGTGTAATACACAATATATATCACGACGATAAAAATGTCTCTTTTAATTATATTCCTTTTATTGCCTATAAACGGTCAATAAAAATGTGATCTTTATTTCTATACTTTTTATTGTAATTTACATTTTTTAACAAAATGTCCTTTTTATTCTAACTTACATTTTGAATGTAGTTTTTCTTTTTATTGTTTATTTACATCAAAATGTAAATGTTCCCTTTTCCATTTTTTATTATTAACAACAAAAGTCTCGTCTTCTATATTTGTTCTTTTCAATGAAAGCAATTTTACATAAAATTGTAATTCTTTAATTTTATGCTTTTTATTGTCTCTAGAAAGACAATAAAATGTAACACAAAAATATATTCTTTTTATCGCATCTAAAATGATGATAAAAATGTAACATTAACATTGCTATTTTTATCGCATCAAAAATGCCGATAAAAATGAACCACTAACATTGTCTATTTTTATCACACCAAAAATGTCGATAAAATGAATCACTAACATTGTCTATTTTTATCGCACCAAAAATGTCGATAAAAATGAATCACTAACATTGTCTATTTTTATCGCACCAAAAATGTCGATAAAAATGACAACATTAACCATTTTATTTTCACCGCATTCAAAATGACGATAAAATATTCAACATTAACAATTCTATTTTTACCGCATTCAAAATGACGATAAAATATTCAACATTAACAATTCTATTTTTACCGCATTCAAAATGACGATAAAATATTATCATAAGAAATGAAAGCAAAATGTTCTTTTTATTACTAAAAGGAAAAACAACAAAGATGCTTCTTTTGTAATGCTAAAAAGAAACATGACATAAAAATGTTCTTTTAATGTTAAAAAGAAGAAGCGACAAAATGACCCTTTTTATGTTAAAAAGAAAAGGTGACAAAATATGTTTTTAATTCTAAAAGAAAAAGCGACAAAAATTATCTGTTTATTCTAATGCAATATCTTTACAAAAGTGTTATTTTAATATCAATGCGAATTTTCAATTTTTTTACTACATATAAAATTGTAAACTTTATTTTACAATTATATATCCCATCATAAATTACATATAAAAATGTAAGTTTATTTTTTTATCGCAAATCCCCTTTCTAATTACATATAAAAATGTACTTTTTATTTTACATTGTAAATTGCATATAAAAAGTAGGTTCTATCCTTATGTTGTATTTGCATTATAAAATGCAAATGAAAAGGTAAGTTTTATTTTCAATGTTATATTCGTATTATAAAGTGCAAATAAAAGTGTAAATTTTATTTTCAAGTTCTATTTTCATTATAGTATGCAAATAATAAAAATAGCTTTATCATCAAGTTATATTCACATCATGAAATGTTAACAAAAATGTAAGTTTTGTATTCAAGTCTCATTTGCATTATAATATGCAAATAATAAAACAAGTTTTAGTTTTCAGGTCATATTTACATTATAAAATATAAATAAAAAGGTAAGTTTTATTTTCAAGTGATATTTACTTTATGAAATGTAAATAAATAAAATAAAAAATAAAAAGTAAGTTTCAAGTTCATTTGTGTCTTGAAAACACAAATAAAAATATAAATTTTAATGTAAATCTTTATTTCAATACTTTGTTCGCGTCAAGGGATGCAAACAAAATATAATCTTTTTATTCCTTCGTACATTTCTGTTTGAGAAATGCAAACAAAACACAATCTTTTTTTATCAACATTGAATTGATATTTCACATCAATTCAAATAAAAGGAAAATTTCCCTTTTTTCTTTTATTTTCTTTTTCTTTTTTTTTCTTTTTTTTTCCCAATGACAAAAGTATGGATTTTTGTTTCATCTTTATTCAATGACAAAAATATGAGTTCTTGTTTCATTTTTTCTTTGGTGACAAAAATATGAATTTTTGTTTGTTAACTTTTAATGCAACAAAATTAAGAATTTTTGTTTTCTTTTTATGCAACCAAAAATGAGAACTTTGTTAGTTAACCTTTACGGCGAACAAAAAGAAATATATTTTATTCGTTGTTCATAGTCTATTGTAAACAAACAAATAAAAATAATATTCTATTTATCGTTCAAATTTCATTGTAACATCAACAAATAAAAATAAAGTTTTATTTGTCGTTCCATTTCTTTGTTCATTTCAGAAAAATGAAAAGGACATTATAATAAAATAAATTAGAACGTCTAGATCTGAATAAAATATGTTTTAAATCGAAATTTAGATTTAATTTTCCAACTGCAATTTAAACTCAATAACATATACAATTTAAAGACGGATTTAAGCATAACATGAACAATAAGCACACCACAAGCAACAATCGATAATTCATACACACACAACATTTCAGAACTAAATCATCATCATCATACTATTATTTTCATATGGGAAAATAAATTAATAATTAATTAAATAATAAAGATTTGAACTCTCACCTCAAATTTTGGCTGAAAATCAACTGTCTCAGAATCAGGTGTGGTCTGCGCCATCGCGAAGCTCTTAATTTTGTGATTCCAACGCAATTTACGGTTTGTCAAACGGACCTCGTATGAGAGAGTTATGAATTTTTAAACATCGGATAATTTAAATATTTAAATTAATAAAATAATAAAAAAAGGAAAAAGGACCTTCTTCTTCACGTCGTTCTGTACATGCCGAAACCCATGAAGCCGCCGTCTTGCTTCCGTGCGCACCCCCCTACGGCGCTCCGTTCGCCGATCCAACACCACCACCGCGACCGCCATGCCGAGAGCCGCCTACACCTCCAACCATGTCGAACTCGGCCTCCCCTAGGACCCGCAAATCACTGAAAACCGCAGCCCCTTCTCGGCCAAAATTCGCGAAATCCGTGCACCAAAATCCGATCTTAGCCGTATAGATTTGTAGCCCTCTGAATTCTCTTCGATTTGGTAGGTCATACGTCAATTTTCGTCGAACGGATCAAAAGTTATTAGCATTTGAAGTTGGAGCAATTCTGGCCATCAATTTCTGGGCGGCGGCTGGCCAATAGAGAATTAGGGTTAGGGTTTTCGGATTTTTTTTATATTATTTTAATATTAAATTCCGAATTTCGTGAAATAAAGTGGATTTTTGGACTTTCTCGGATTTGGGCCTGCTTACTGTCGATCTTAACGTTTTGAGGCCTTCTGAACGCGATGGGCTATGTCCCAATGTCCAATTCTGATGTCTACACGTTTTTTTTTTCGGTTTTTAATTGAAAATACAATATTAAATTAATTATTTAATTCCTACCGTACATTTAAATGTGCCGGGGTCACATACGACCTAAGAAAATTCTAAAAAAAACATTTTTAGCTTTCTTATGACGATACAAATCCAACAAAATTATTTTCGTCGAATTCTGAGACTGTTCGAAAAATGGCTATTTTTAAGGCGTTCAAATTTAACTGTAAATAGTCAAAACACATTTTCTTTCGCCACGCTCACATATTAATTCGAAAAATTCTGAAAATTGAAACCTAGCAATAATTTGACATTCCGGTTCCAACAAAAGTGGTTTCGTCGAAAACGGTGGTCGTTTGAAAAAATGACTATTTTTAAGGCCAATATATTTAATATTAAAAATACATTTTTAAACAAATAATTTTCGAAACTCAAAATATATAAGTGTTTACTGTTTTTCAATGCAGAAACGTCATTCCGAACTCAATGGAAGTGGTTTCGAGTTCAAATTCCAATATATGTGAAAAGTAGCCTTTCGGGCCCTATATATTCTACAACGACCTTTCTAAAAATTGAATTGGCCATAACTTTTGATTTCCGTTATGAAATTTCGATTTTTCAGATTCGTTAGAAAGATATTTTTAAATAGATTCTAATATTTTTGGTTTCACTAAAATTCGTTAAATTTTGCATCCTGTACGGTCAGTCAAAGTTCAAGTTTGACTTTTCAAACTACCGCGTTATTTCTAACTCTTTTGTTAATTAAAATTAAATCATTCATTCTAACTTCGATTTAAATCAAATCTGTGATCATTATTATTTAAAATAGATTATTTAAATATCAAATTTACTAAAATCACTTAAAATAAATTTTAAATTGGCCCCAAAATTCCGGGTTGTTACAAGGATGCATGAGTTCTTGTATTCTGTTGGGGTCGACTATGGTTGGCCTTGTGATTCATGGCAATTGTTTTAAGTGTGGCTTGAATTTGTGCCTTTTGACTTGAGCCAATTTTTATTTTTAGTTTTGTCGATTTTGTTAAGCTTAGCATGTTCTGTTTTTATCCTTGTTTAGTGTTTCTTTTATTTTAGTTTAGAGTAGTCGGTTTTTGTATTATTTTCTTTAATTCTAACTCAGTTTAGCTTTCTTTTCGCTTGTTTATTTTATTTTACTTCTTTTTCTTCCCAAAAAAAAGTAAAATCTCCAAAAAAAAAAAAAAAAAAAAAAAAAACAGGTACAGTAGAAATTAGAAAAAGGTCCTAAAAATTGAGTGTTCGAATAGGAGGCGAAAACAACAAAAAGCAGCGGACTATTCAGTGTTCGAGCGGTTGCACACCAAGTGGGGTGTGAACACGCTAGCGCGACTCAACTGCACTGGGCGGACTGCAGATCAAGTTGAGTATTTTCTATCTCTACAGGGACCGCTGCTGCAAATAAAAAAAATATATAGAGAGTGCTTGTAAAAATCTTCTGCAGGAGATTGGCTTGCTTGTAAAAAAAAATTATTTCTGCAATTTCCTGTTCTGAGACTGTTCATTCTGTGATTGAATATTTTGCCTGTTGATGTGTGGTTTAAAATTTTAGAAACGAACATGGGATTAATTGAAAAGGTTATTTTTGAAATCGAACCGAGTATTCCCCAAAAGCTCATAGGACAAAATATTCGTTAAATTGACAATTAGGATTGATACTCTCTGAGGTGTCTAAGGAACGGTAGAGTCTCGAACTCAAACAGGTTCTTAAACCTTCAGTTGTGTTTCTACGGTGATTCGTGGCACACTGATAACCCCTGTCCGGACCTGGCCTAGACTTGTATTCATATAATCCGAAGTTGTTAATTTTAACATATTTTTTAAAAGAGCTTTTGTAACGACCCAGGGATTTTCGACTCCGAAAATCGACACAAAACCCAGCGTCGACTTGTTCAGACATCGAAAACACCGGACCATTAATAGAAAGAAGTTAGAGGATGAGATAGAAAAGATAGAACCAATAGAATAGAAGAAGGAGAAGAACACAGCTGAACATAATTAGAGTAAACACGAATCTCACAGCGGAACGAATAAAATATATTATATAACATAACTTTGAAATACAAAACTGTATTGTATATACATACCATTATCAGAGTACAATACATCATATCACAGCGGAAATAGTCTCTAAATACTAATGGTGAAGCCTTCTGCTTTTAGCTCCTCCAAGCATATCTGTAAAAGCCTGAAACACTTGACTGCCCGTACAAATTTGGGCACCCAAGAGTTTAGGGAAACAAACAAAATAAACTCTGGGTCAGTCATGGGACTGGTGTGAGTAAATTCCAACCATACGGTTTAACTTTGAAAATCCTTTTTGAAACAAAAAGGATAATAGTAAGACCAATCCGCACATAAACATGGACGGCTTTTACCTTACTATAACCCAAAATATTTTGATATCAAAATCCAGTGATATTATAATAATGTCTAATCAAATAATTAACCAAATAGTAGAACGCTTGCATCTCACGCTCTACATACATAGTATAAAATCAAAAACTCGCAGGGCGCTTATTGGAGATTGGATTCCAACTATGACAAGGTATGGGACCACCTTCCGATGATGTATCTCTAGAGGCGAATACACCTGGGTTCAACAAGAACGTCTTGCAACCCGGCCCACACATGACCGACCACTCATTTCGCTTGAGTGTATCGAATGTATATCACCAACGGTTGGACTCAAACCACCGTTCCCGAATGGGCAGAATCGATAGATTTAGAAACAAAAGGAATTTCTCTAGATAGGTGATTATACACCCTAATGGGAGCGACCCACATAGCCATGCTGCCTGCCCGATTTTTGTCATTTCCCGGCTGTGAAGCTTGAGGCTACGCCTACCGTTTAGAACATCTGGCCACCATACACTTTGAATGCCACATCGTCAAACCCGTCAAATCACTAGTTGGTCTTCCCAAACATATTACGGGTATAAAAGCTAAGAGAAACGAATTTCTCCGCCACCAGACGTAATACCTTGAAAAGAACGTCTTAGGTGATCTTCTAAGAATACGCTGTCAGACATTCATCCATACAAGTTGTCCTGGGTCTGGACAAACAGAAAGCACCATTCTGAACAGGACGACCCTTGCACTTCACTCCGTCTTCAATTGTCTTCAGCATAATCTAATTCGCAGCGCTTATGCCTATACGGAGTGGTTTCAGATAGTATATCCAACCGGTCTCCCCGTATAGACAACGATGGTCAAAACACTTCGATAGTCGGTTATTTAACTATCGAAGTAAAAACAACATCCATTCAGATGTATAGCTAAATATCATACAATCGCACTTAAGTTTGGTCAACAGCGCTAATTTATCGTTATAGTTCAAAAACTGGTCATACGCTGTAATACTCCCGTTTATAACTAATCTCGACACAATAGTCACGCTTAAGCCTAGTCAACAGCGTTATTTTATCGCTATAGTAGTACGCTACTATATTCCATTTTATATTTAATCTCAACACCTCTTTCCGTTACAAAAATCTTGACACCTCTTTCTGTTTCAAAAATCTTGACAACTCTTTCCGTTACAAAAATCTTGACACCTCTTTCTTGTTACAAACAAATACCATTCCTCGCTAATAGTGAAGCCATTCAAGTTGGGGTATTTTTATTTACCTCTCAGACCTTGAACAACGACATTCTTATCTTAGAATAAATATAAGTTCGTAACTCTAACCCCTTATACCTTAAAATCCGCCAACCGTACTTTTTGTTATATTTTAAATATGGTTTTATGACGCCATATCCTTATTTTGCAAACTCGGTTATTTACATTAGCTTCAACTTCCTTGTTCAAACCCATTTTAAACATTTTCCTCCGCTTCGTCTTCCTTAGACAAATCTCTTTTTAAACATTCCTCTTCACTTTGTCTTCCTTAGACAAATCCCCTTATACTTTAAAATCTTATTAAATCAACTATTCGTCAATTTTATTACATTAGATAAATCAACCCAATCTAACTTAATTAAATAACCAATTATTGATCAAAACAGTTTGCTTGCTAAATATTTAGCCATGCTTAACCCACTAATCAACTCTAACAAAGCTTTTCATTTTGAATAAATAACATTTATTTATTCAAATAATTTCACTTGTATCGATTACTATAGAAAAATAATTTGTTTCTAAATAATCTCATTTACTATTAAATAAACAAAAATCGATTTTAACAAATCTTACTATGGAATAAACCATAATCTATTCGTAAATATCTCATTTAATTTTTCTTAGACAATAAATCCTTGTTATTAATCATCAAGTAAATCTTCGCCTATTTACTTATTTATCTTATTAATATAAGAATCCACTTTACCAAATCATTTAGTGAGTATGGTGAAACACGTGCTTCGCACACGGTGGGTTCTTGGTAAAACAATAGCGGTTAAAACAAATGATACATTTACGGTTGGTTGTTGCCACTTCCTTAATTGATATCGTCTGTTGGTTAAATCAAAATAACGTTGAAATTTCCATTCAACGCTAATATCAACACAAGGTTTCAAAAGTCATTTGGGTTCAAACCGTGCATCTATATAAAACAAACAGTACATATAAATATTGAGGAATCCGGTTGGATTCCTCCAACCGGTTTCCTACATCCACTGATGTTAGTCAACAATTAAAACTGATTCCATACCAGGAAATATTATAATCAATGGAATCAGCCCAACCAATGATGTGTATATATGTAACGATGTATAATTCAACCAATTTAATTTCAATCTACCGAGGTGACCATCATACAACATTCAACCAAGATTATAATATTTAAAAATAGATCAAAGTCAGTGAATTTACTCACCTTGGCGCGTTAACCGTTAAATAACGATTTGCGTGAGTCGATTAAACCAGGCGTTCAATTCTGTCTTCTTCGGATGATTCAAATAGCGGTTTCCCTTGATTCCTAGTCTTCGAACACGTCTGTCTCCATTATTCCATCTTTTCTGATTCTTCTGAGCCAACTCCGCAACGTAGTGCCCTTCACTGCAATTTCAACAAATCATGTTCTATTATCCTCCTCCATCCAGTACTACACGCAAGTCACTAATCATATGTAGAAACTCCACTTGAAAACAAAGTACTTGCTCCCATCATCTAATTCAACAACATGTCCTTAGCCTCACTTCCACACCAACTGTAAATTAAAACAAACTCCACTTTCTCTTGTACTTTGAATTTGCCTGCAAACGTTTTACTCCATGTGTGGCCATTCATTTCTTTCCATACAAGACCCTTCCTTTACTCTAATGACCATAATTTCGCTCTTGAATACACGCACCGCCCTTAAAACTCCTGTCACCATTTGCTTTACCTTCATCGAACTCTTCTTCAACATTTTCTCATTACTAAACTTCAACACTGTGCCTCAACATGTAACGTCTCCGCCTACCATGCTTCATGTACACGCGCCTGAACCCACATATACAGGTAGCGCTGCGTCACTTTTTCACCCCATACACTTTGAGCCAAAAGGGACCAACGTTTACATTAGCAAGGACCCAACTGTTTTCCCCTGTACATAATGAACTGCCAGTATTTCCCTTCTCGTTTTCTCCCAGTATTTTAACTTGTCCCCAAGCCTTGTTTCCACGTCGGCCTTCTCCCATGACATTTCGAAACCCCAGGTACATCATGGCTCCTTAGTTTCTCCGCTGCGAGCCTACATGAGTGCAAACACATACCGGAACTTGCTCACGTGAAACCAGAGTACTGAACTTAGTTTATTTGAGTTCTGCCTTTTTTTTTATCAAACCCGCAAGTACCCTGTACTGTGCAGCATTCCTTCCCATCCTCAACCTCTCTTACTCCAATACAGTTCTCCAGAAATAGCCTTTTACTCCCCTTCGTTTACTGCTCCTATAAAAGGCAAACCCTTTTTATTATAGTGGAGTTTTTTTTTTTTTTGAATGTATAGACTTTATTTAAATTTTTCGCAAGCCATGAAAGCTCCGGAGTTGCTGAAACAAGGAAGAAACAATGGACTTGGTGGTTATTTATAGCTACACAATGCCTTGATGGCCAAGTAATAGTGATGTAGGTTTGCAGATTTAGGGTAGGCTACAGATTTTTGATTTAATTTCTTCTTACGAGGTAGCTGCGCAAAGCTTCAGCATGAAGTCATAGAACAATAGACATGTCCGTCCTTTTGAAGACATGGAGTTGGCATGTGCTTCTGTTAATACATATCTTTCTCTTCTGACTTCACTCTGATTGAAAAGAAAGGGGTACCACCGACCCTTGGCAGCCAAGGCAAAGATTTTTATATGAATTTTTCTATTGCCATTAAACTGTCGGCATCATGCATATAGGATGGTATAGGTTGGCTACATCATGTGTTGGTTCGATCATCTGATTTGAAGATTCATGTAGTCTATTTATTTTAGGGGATGGGCTAGGATCTGCAACTTTACTTAGCTTGTATGGCAACGAGAACATGGTGTTGTATGAACCGTACTCTATGAGGGAAGGTCGGCATCACTATTGGTTGAGTAGTAAAGAAACAGTTGTACAATTCCTTAGTTGCAAAGAAAACATTTTGTACGTACATTTTATTTGTTTGGTTAAAATGAACTTCCTTCCTTCCATGAACATACAATTGGTAGTTTGCTTGTCATCGAACGCATTAAGGAAAATAATATCATATATATGACCTAGCCATATCATTAATGTTAACAAAATCAACAGTATCAGTATTTAGTGGTCAATACCAAGCCTGATAGCTCCCTATTTGATTTGTTTGTGTACGAGCTGCTACGGACAGAAATAAAAATACAATCGTGTCCAGCGAGGTGTCACGATCCCAAAAATATAATAATATCGGTAGATTGACTCATATTTTGAAATCCCGAAATACCGATATAGGGTGCACAATACTCCAAATAAAAAGTTGCTTATTTAATTAATTAAAAATTACAGTAAAATTCTAAAAATTAAATCATCACTACGCCTCAAAAGAACTTTGTCTAAATTCGAAACCGATATCTAGTTATATCAAATAAACTGTTATGGTCGATAAACGGTTCTATAGCGACTTTTCGAATATTTGATTTGGACATATCTTGCAATGAATATGACCAAATCTCCATTTTCCACTTTCGTTGGAAAGATACAGTTCAACTGATTCCAACGCTTCTTGTTTCGAAGAAATCCGATTTAAAACGAGTTCTGTACACTCAGTTGAAGTTCAGAACGTTAAATTACGAACTGCAGCGTCGTTATGAGCTTGATTATATTGAATATATATTTTTATACGTTCAACTTCGTCTTAATTAATATTTAAATCTACTTATATTACGAATTCAATATTTAAACTGATTTAAATATTCAATTACGAACTGGTAAAAATGCGGGACATTACATTCCTTCCCCCTTAAAATAATTTCGTCCTCGAAATTGCTAAGATGGGGAAAAATACTACAATCTCTGCTATAAACAGGTTAAAAATCTTTTATTTAATTTCTTAAATTCAGTTTCAACAGAACTGATTAATTCCAATTAAATATTAATTCTCTTCTTTGTAACGAAAATTTTCAAAATTCTGAAAATTTTCTAACACTTTAATTTTCGGAGAATTTCGTCAGCCTCTCTGCTGCACGGTTCATTCGGTACTACTACCACACGCCACTCTGGCCCTTCTCCAATTCATCAGAAAATAACACAGCCACACGGTTTGCCAAAATTGCTCATAAATCTCTTATCGATATAATTTTAAACATGTATCTCTTTGTCGGCACTCAGCTCTTTCGCTGTCGTTTGCCATCAAACCAGCATATATTCAAGTATTTCCAACTTTGGTCTCCCCTCACTTTATCCTCAAATTTAATCATTCACTTGTCCCAACCAAAATCCATTTCAAATTCTAAATTCTTACCTGGTAATCCAATTTCACAACCAAGTTCGGTTCTATTCCAAATCTCAATTCACAATTTCAACCATTTGCCAAGTTGAATCCTGTTCCATTACGATTTCCACTTACTTGGCTTCAATTCAACTCCACTTTTATTTGACTTATTTAAATTCTCTGTTTATTTACTTCATATGTAAACTTTAAATTTCCGAATTCAAATTCCTGGGGTTTTTATTTCAAATCAGTTTGAAATCATATATTATTCAAAACATTTGAATTTCTGACAACTTGTTTCCTCATAATAATTCAAAACAAAATCTTTGGTAGTAATTCGCCACTTAGAACTCGAAAATGAACACCGATAATGGTCGACTTCATCATCGGAATTTATTTCCCAGCGATCAAAGTGAGTTCAATACTATATCACTTTCAAAACTCATATTCAAATACTTTTATTTGAAATTTACTTCAAAAATATCTTTTCGAAACTTGGATAATATTTCAAAATTTCCCCAAGATCTTAAAATTCCATATATTTAATTCAAATTTCATTTACAAACATTTTCATATTTCAAAATTTTTTATTCCAATTCTGGTTAAAATTTCAGATTCAGTTCATCTGATTTTACATATTATATCTATAAAATATTTCGATTGGTTATTTATATAACCAAATCAATTATAAATCTTATTCGATCATAAGTTCACCCAACACATTCAATATATATTAGATAATTCCAATATATATGTTTTCTTTATATCAAAATATATTTCGAGAAAAATTATCTCATTTACTTTCTTTCAAAACAATACTATGTCGAAATTCTCTATCCAAGCGTTTATAAATTCCTATCGACCTCGTCAGCTAAACGCGTCGATCTGGAATTCATATACCACTCATCAGATCAATCAACACAATATAAAACAGTTTTTATATTGATTTACAAATACGCGCTCATATGTATACACTCAAACTCAATCTAGGGTATTACTAACCCCATCTCTACTGAGTTACGCCACAGAGCCAAGGTAATCACTTAACCTTCAGCTCTGATACCAACTGTAACGACCCAGGGATTTTCGACTCCGAAAATCGACACAAAACCCAGCGTCGACTTGTTCAGACATCGAAAACACCGGACCATTAATAGAAAGAAGTTAGAGGATGAGATAGAAAAGATAGAACCAATAGAATAGAAGAAGGAGAAGAACACAGCTGAACATAATTAGAGTAAACAGGAATCTCACAGCGGAACGAATAAAATATATTATATAACATAACTTTGAAATACAAAACTGTATTGTATATACATACCATTATCAGAGTACAATACATCATATCACAGCGGAAATAGTCTCTAAATACTAATGGTTAAGCCTTCTGCTTTTAGCTCCTCCAAGCATATCTGTAAAAGCCTGAAACACTTGACTGCCCGTACAAATTTGGGCACCCAAGAGTTTAGGGAAACAAACAAAATAAACTCTGGGTCAGTCATGGGACTGGTGTGAGTAAATTCCAACCATACGGTTTAACTTTGAAAATCCTTTTTGAAACAAAAAGGATAATAGTAAGACCAATCCGCACATAAACATGGACAGCTTTTACCTTACTATAACCCAAAATATTTTGATATCAAAATCCAGTGATATTATAATAATGTCTAATCAAATAAATAACCAAATAGTAGAACGCTTGCATCTCACGCTCTACATACATAGTATAAAATCAAAAACTCGCAGGGCGCTTATTGGAGATTGGATTCCAACTATGACAAGGTATGGGACCACCTTCCGATGATGTATCTCTAGAGGCGAATACACCTGGGTTCAACAAGAACGTCTTGCAACCCGGCCCACACATGACCGACCACTCATTTCGCTTGAGTGTATCGAATGTATATCACCAACGGTTGGACTCAAACCACCGTTCCCGAATGGGCAGAATCGATAGATTTAGAAACAAAAGGAATTTCTCTAGATAGGTGATTATACACCCTAATGGGAGCGACCCACATAGCCATGCTGCCTGCCCGATTTTTGTCATTTCCCGGCTGTGAAGCTTGAGGCTACGCCTACCGTTTAGAACATCTGGCCACCATACACTTTGAATGCCACATCGTCAAACCCGTCAAATCACTAGTTGGTCTTCCCAAACATATTACGGGTATAAAAGCTAAGAGAAACGAATTTCTCCGCCACCAGACGTAATACCTTGAAAAGAACGTCTTAGGTGATCTTCTAAGAATACGCTGTCAGACATTCATCCATACAAGTTGTCCTGGGTCTGGACAAACAGAAAGCACCATTCTGAACAGGACGACCCTTGCACTTCACTCCGTCTTCAATTGTCTTCAGCATAATCTAATTCGCAGCGCTTATGCCTATACGGAGTGGTTTCAGATAGTATATCCAACCGGTCTCCCCGTATAGACAACGATGGTCAAAACACTTCGATAGTCGGTTATTTAACTATCGAAGTAAAAACAACATCCATTCAGATGTATAGCTAAATATCATACAATCGCACTTAAGTTTGGTCAACAGCGCTAATTTATCGTTATAGTTCAAAAACTGGTCATACGCTGTAATACTCCCGTTTATAACTAATCTCGACACAATAGTCACGCTTAAGCCTAGTCAACAGCGTTATTTTATCGCTATAGTAGTACGCTACTATATTCCATTTTATATTTAATCTCAACACCTCTTTCCGTTACAAAAATCTTGACACCTCTTTCTGTTTCAAAAATCTTGACAACTCTTTCCGTTACAAAAATCTTGACACCTCTTTCTTGTTACAAACAAATACCATTCCTCGCTAATAGTGAAGCCATTCAAGTTGGGGTATTTTTATTTACCTCTCAGACCTTGAACAACGACATTCTTATCTTAGAATAAATATAAGTTCGTAACTCTAACCCCTTATACCTTAAAATCCGCCAACCGTACTTTTTGTTATATTTTAAATATGGTTTTATGACGCCATATCCTTATTTTGCAAACTCGGTTATTTACATTAGCTTCAACTTCCTTGTTCAAACCCATTTTAAACATTTTCCTCCGCTTCGTCTTCCTTAGACAAATCTCTTTTTAAACATTCCTCTTCGCTTTGTCTTCCTTAGACAAATCCCCTTATACTTTAAAATCTTATTAAATCAACTATTCGTCAATTTTATTACATTAGATAAATCAACCCAATCTAACTTAATTAAATAACCAATTATTGATCAAAACAGTTTGCTTGGTAAATATTTAGCCATGCTTAACCCACTAATCAACTCTAACAAAGCTTTTCATTTTGAATAAATAACATTTATTTATTCAAATAATTTCACTTGTATCGATTACTATAGAAAAATAATTTGTTTCTAAATAATCTCATTTACTATTAAATAAACAAAAATCGATTTTAACAAATCTTACTATGGAATAAACCATAATCTATTCGTAAATATCTCATTTAATTTTTCTTAGACAATAAATCCTTGTTATTAATCATCAAGTAAATCTTCGCCTATTTACTTATTTATCTTATTAATATAAGAATCCACTTTACCAAATCATTTAGTGAGTATGGTGAAACACGTGCTTCGCACACGGTGGGTTCTTGGTAAAACAATAGCGGTTAAAACAAATGATACATTTACGGTTGGTTGTTGCCACTTCCTTAATTGATATCGTCTATTGGTTAAATCAAAATAACGTTGAAATTTCCATTCAACGCTAATATCAACACAAGGTTTCAAAAGTCATTTGGGTTCAAACCGTGCATCTATATAAAACAAACAGTACATATAAATATTGAGGAATCCGGTTGGATTCCTCCAACCGGTTTCCTACATCCACTGATGTTAGTCAACAATTAACACTGATTCCATACCAAGAAATATTATAATCAATGGAATCAGCCCAACCAATGATGTGTATATATGTAACGATGTATAATTCAACCAATTTAATTTCAATCTACCGAGGTGACCATCATACAACATTCAACCAAGATTATAATATTTAAAAATAGATCAAAGTCAGTGAATTTACTCACCTTGGCGCGTTAACCGTTAAATAACGATTTGCGTGAGTCGATTAAACCAGGCGTTCAATTCTGTCTTCTTCGGATGATTCAAATAGCGGTTTCCCTTGATTCCTAGTCTTCGAACACGTCTGTCTCCATTATTCCATCTTTTCTGATTCTTCTGAGCCAACTCCGCAACGTAGTGCCCTTCACTGCAATTTCAACAAATCATGTTCTATTATCCTCCTCCATCCAGTACTACACGCAAGTCACTAATCATATGTAGAAACTCCACTTGAAAACAAAGTACTTGCTCCCATCATCTAATTCAACAACATGTCCTTAGCCTCACTTCCACACCAACTGTAAATGAAAACAAACTCCACTTTCTCTTGTACTTTGAATTTGCCTGCAAACGTTTTACTCCATGTGTGGCCATTCATTTCTTTCCATACAAGACCCTTCCTTTACTCTAATGACCATAATTTCGCTCTTGAATACACGCACCGCCCTTAAAACTCCTGTCACCATTTGCTTTACCTTCATCGAACTCTTCTTCAACATTTTCTCATTACTAAACTTCAACACTGTGCCTCAACATGTAACGTCTCCGCCTACCATGCTTCATGTACACGCGCCTGAACCCACATATACAGGTAGCGCTGCGTCACTTTTTCACCCCATACACTTTGAGCCAAAAGGGACCAACGTTTACATTAGCAAGGACCCAACTGTTTTCCCCTGTACATAATGAACTGCCAGTATTTCCCTTCTCGTTTTCTCCCAGTATTTTAACTTGTCCCCAAGCCTTGTTTCCACGTCGGCCTTCTCCCATGACATTTCGAAACCCCAGGTACATCATGGCTCCTTAGTTTCTCTGCTGCGAGCCTACATGAGTGCAAACACATACCGGAACTTGCTCACGTGAAACCAGAGTACTGAACTTAGTTTATTTGAGTTCTGCCTTTTTTTTTATCAAACCCGCAAGTACCCTGTACTGTGCAGCATTCCTTCCCATCCTCAACCTCTCTTACTCCAATACAGTTCTCCAGAAATAGCCTTTTACTCCCCTTCGTTTACTGCTCCTATAAAAGGCAAACCCTTTTTATTATAGTGGAGTTTTTTTTTTTTTTTTTGAATGTATAGACTTTATTTAAATTTTTCGCAAGCCATGAAAGCTCCGGAGTTGCTGAAACAAGGAAGAAACAATGGACTTGGTGGTTATTTATAGCTACACAATGCCTTGATGGCCAAGTAATAGTGATGTAGGTTTGCAGATTTAGGGTAGGCTACAGATTTTTGATTTAATTTCTTCTTACGAGGTAGCTGCGCAAAGCTTCAGCATGAAGTCATAGAACAATAGACATGTCCGTCCTTTTGAAGACATGGAGTTGGCATATGCTTCTGTTAATACATATCTTTCTCTTCTGACTTCACTCTGATTGAAAAGAAAGGGGTACCACCGACCCTTGGCAGCCAAGGCAAAGATTTTTATATGAATTTTTCTATTGCCATTAAACTGTCGGCATCATGCATATAGGATGGTATAGGTTGGCTACATCATGTGTTGGTTCGATCATCTGATTTGAAGATTCATGTAGTCTATTTATTTTAGGGGATGGGCTAGGATCTGCAACTTTACTTAGCTTGTATGGCAACGAGAACATGGTGTTGTATGAACCGTACTCTATGAGGGAAGGTCGGCATCACTATTGGTTGAGTAGTAAAGAAACAGTTGTACAATTCCTTAGTTGCAAAGAAAACATTTTGTACGTACATTTTATTTGTTTGGTTAAAATGAACTTCCTTCCTTCCATGAACATACAATTGGTAGTTTGCTTGTCATCGAACGCATTAAGGAAAATAATATCATATATATGACCTAGCCATATCATTAATGTTAACAAAATCAACAGTATCAGTATTTAGTGGTCAATACCAAGCCTGATAGCTCCCTATTTGATTTGTTTGTGTACGAGCTGCTACGGACAGAAATAAAAATACAATCGTGTCCAGCGAGGTGTCACGATCCCAAAAATATAATAATATCGGTAGATTGACTCATATTTTGAAATCCCGAAATACCGATATAGGGTGCACAATACTCCAAATAAAAAGTTGCTTATTTAATTAATTAAAAATTACAGTAAAATTCTAAAAATTAAATCATCACTACGCCTCAAAAGAACTTTGTCTAAATTCGAAACCGATATCTAGTTATATCAAATAAACTGTTATGGTCGATAAACGGTTCTATAGCGACTTTTCGAATATTTGATTTGGACATATCTTGCAATGAATATGACCAAATCTCCATTTTCCACTTTCGTTGGAAAGATACAGTTCAACTGATTCCAACGCTTCTTGTTTCGAAGAAATCCGATTTAAAACGAGTTCTGTACACTCAGTTGAAGTTCAGAACGTTAAATTACGAACTGCAGCGTCGTTATGAGCTTGATTATATTGAATATATATTTTTATACGTTCAACTTCGTCTTAATTAATATTTAAATCTACTTATATTACGAATTCAATATTTAAACTGATTTAAATATTCAATTACGAACTGGTAAAAATGCGGGACATTACAGCTTTCTTGAAAATGTCTCAATTCCCTTATTCTTACGGATTTTATGATAGTTGTGAAAATCAATATAATCCATATACTTTTACACCAAATTCATATGGATATTTTAATAACAACTATTGTACAAGTAATTTGGACTGTACACCACCAACTTTTCAAAATTTTCAGGATAATCCCAATTGTACATCATCAAATTTTCGAAATGATGATCAACCCTCTATTCTTGAAACACATGTTGAATTTTTACTTGAAATGAGCATACAACAAAATGAAGAAATAAATGAATTGTGTAATTTATACATGTGCAACAATTCAAGTGAAAGCTTTCAAAATAATCAAAATTCGATTTCACCTCCTAATTCAAATGATTCTGATTATAACCCTTGTCAATTCAATTTTGAAGTCCAGAATGAATTTCAAATTCAAATGGAAATGTAAATCACTTTTCAAATGATTTTGGCAACGGGAATAATTTCAATTGTGGTGCTACTGAAAACTTTTGTTCTCAACAATTTCAAAGTGAAAATTCTCATGTAAACAATTATAAATTTGATTTTGTTGAGCAAACGAACGTACTTGACGATTACTTGAAGTTTCGTGAGAAACAAAATCGAATCCAAACTTGTGATGATTCAAATAAAAATCCACCTTTGCCCACAATCAACGATTTTCAAATAACAACTTTTGAAATCGATGAAAATCTCAATGAAGTTGTTGAAAGCTCTGTGATTGATTTGAATTTAAATTCTTTTGAAAACAAAGACGTCAATCTTCTATTCGATCTTCCTCTCTCAAATTATGAAAATTTAGCAACTTTAGATTATCAATATGACAAAAATGATAAAGTTGTTAATAACTGTTTATGTGAGGAGGATTTTGATGAGCGAAAACTTCTTAAACTGATTGACAACGATGTTGTTGGGTCTGAAATTGAAAATGAAACATTTGAAAACTTTGAAATTCTTGTGGTTGAAAACAATGGGACTGTTGAATGTGATCTCAAACATGATGACGATTTTTCTGAAATTGTTGAAACTCCTTGCGACCTGATCGTTTCAACTGAACCTCACTATGATCACTTGTTTTTGAATGATAAATTTCTGCAGTATATGAACTCTTTCTGGAATAACACTGTTTTTGAGAAAATACGATTTCGAAATTTACTGAAAATTCATTTGTTTGGTTTTGATTTTAGGTTTATGAATGAACCTTTAGTGAACAAAATTTCAAGTACTAAAGCAAAACTGAACAATATTTCTCAAAACTAGTGTGGGGGTGATAGTGATGTGCACGTCTCTCAATTTATACATCAACTGAACAAATCGAATTTTGTTTTTGAAACTTTTACTGAACCCCAGCTCACTGACTTCTGTAAGGACCCGTAACTTCCCCGTAAAGGAAAGCTTCGGATAGTTCGAGAACAAACCACAACAGAACGCATATAAAAGAACATTTCATTGTATATAACAACAATGCATCAGATTACAAGAATATACAGAGTATAAATGAATATTACACAGAAATATCAGAGATTTAAATTACATTTAAATACATAGCAGCGGAAAATAATACAATACACAACTAGAATGAGATATACGGATACAAAGCTTTCCGGATATCGTTCCAGCTGTAAACCAGGATCCTATGAATATAAATCTGCAAAACCAAAACTACTAGCTGCCCGTGTCGAAAATAAGGGCACCCAGAGTTTAGGTTAAAACAATAAACTCCAGGTCAGTCATGGGACTGGTGTGAGAACTAAAACAGTTAATCTTTATTCTTAAAGCTAGGGAAATCAAGGGACCACGCCGTATAACACGGAACGGGTTTCCTCCCAAGAATACCAGTGCATAAAACAAACAGCGCAATGCTAAATAAAGAAAAATGAAGCTGTTATAAGACCCATGTCCTATCACACAATGCAAACGCAAGCCGGGGGATAGGGTTTTCCCTTATAACAGCCAAAGAATGCTGGATACGTTTAAAACAAATCATTTGATACTATTATAAGTGCATAGTGTATAAAACAACTTCAAATCATAAGTATCAATCATAGGCGGCATGGGTACCATATATCATGTCGCCATATATAGGTTTACAAATAAAACCGCAAAGTCACGTATTTGGAAATTGGATTTCCTTCTATGAACCGAGGCAAAAGATAGTCCTCAACCGATTCGAGACTGTCTAGCCCGAGCCTCAGGACCCAGACTCAGGTGGGCCCTTGGATCCTCAGGGCCGGTCCACCGATGTGGATTAAAATGCCTGAACATGCGTCTCCCCACCCTATGGGGTGTAAGTCTGGTCCGTCAGCCGACCAGAATGCATTCGGCCGAAACCGATATAACCGAGGCGCCTCGCAACAGCAACAACCACATAAGTCAAACTCGTCAGGGCGTGTAAAACCACTGACGCCACTTCTAGCTAGAAAGAAACGCATGCCCTCCCTGACGTCCGTCTCCCGTTTTTGGTTCATACCTGGTGTGAAACACGCGAGGTAAACGTTACACAAAGCTACGCCACAAAGGTCGTGCTTTGATCATCACCACAAGACTTTGCTTTTCAACAGAAGCCTCGATCAATTGCCACTTAGGCATGCCACACAGGCAATTCACTCCATACGTTTGATATCCATCAATATATAACCCCTGAGCTCGTACGTCTCAGAGAAGGGCGTTAAGCAAGAGAATAAATTCTCCGCCGCCAAACAGATATATATTTAATAGAGATCAATCACACAGACTAAAATCCAGTGTCAGACACACAGTCCATTTACAAGTCCGTTCTTGGTCTGAACGAAACCGGAGGCACCTAGTACCCCGCATATCCATCGATCTCCAAGTACGTCTGGACGATCACCAACTGTTTCCATCTTCTTGGGTGTACAGCCCAATCAAGATCATCAGTTATCACCCAAACGACGTGAAGACCTCCGGTCTTCGACCATCGTCTTCATCTTCGACTTATCGTCGTATCAGTTATTCAGAATGGGATAAACCCGGTCTTTCCGAATAACTCGCGTATATTTTAAATAAGTGTTACACAAACACAACATACGCCTCATTCCAATTCATTAGTCACTAACCGTAAATTAATCAAGAGAATAATTCCCCAAATATTAACCCCGAAGGCCGAAACCAACATCAGATCAATATCCAGAAAACCCTTCTGCTTGGCTAACCGACAGTTAGTTTCTAAATTTCACATTCATAGGGAAAGGTTCCCATTAACTTTATCCAAGATAAATTCCTTGAATTTATTCTTAGATCTATTTTTGAATATCAATTCAAACTAGTCGGGATTAACGAAACTTACCGAAGTAATCACTTGTTTTAATTTCCCAATCCCAACCTATTCATCCCATGAAGTAAAACTGGTAATACTTCATATCTAACACCACAGTGTTATCGGTAAATTCAATTACCATTTCACGTTCAAATCTAATTAAAGATTTAACTATCGCCTGGAGCAAAACTGGTGATACTCCATTTTCGATCATTTCAATCTAATTAAAGATTCATTAAAACTCCACTTAGTTTTAATCGTTAACTGGGTTAAAGAATCAGTGTCATTTAAAACACGGTTCACGATAAACCCAAAATCACATTCATCAATTATCGGGTTAAAGAACAAGTGTTATTTAAAACACTGTTCACGATAAACCCAAAAATCAATATCAATTCAATTCCAATTAAATATTATTTAATTGGTGCTCTTCATTAAATCTAAATAAAAAGATTTAATCTTTTCTCAACAGGGTTCAAGAACAGTGTTAGTGAAGACACCATTCACGACAAACCCAAATCACATTCGATATTCAATACAAGGCTCTGAATAGAAAATATATCGGCTTATATTCAATATCGAATTCTACGACTAACAAATGTCGTATTGGAAATAACGATATAAATATATATCTTTCAAATTTCCATAACAACACCTGTATAATCACGAATTCCAACATCGAAATATTCCGAAGACAATTTCGATTCAAATCCACTCCAATGCAATCATTGGAAATTTTGGTTATTTTTAAAACCCTTTTCGAATTCAATTTATTTATTTAAAAATAAATAGAATTATAATTCTAGTTCAAAACTAGTTCATTTCGATAAAAATCTATTTTTATCTTTTCAAATATGGAGTTTTTCATCCCAAACTTTCACAAATCATTTCTTATGATTTTACACAAATTATTACTATTTTTAATAATTTTATCAAGGCCCGTACAGTCGATTTCCAACAACGGCCATCGAACTGCACTTACAGCGACCTTTTTCGAATTTGATTTGGACGTATCTCCAAATCCAACCGTTAGATTTCAAATTTCTAACATTCATTAGAAAGCTCTTTTCGATACGAACCCAACGGTTCCGGTTTTAGGAGAATCCGACGGTCGGATCTCCCGCAATGTCCGTTTGAAATAAATGGTCGAAATTCACGAACTGCCGCGGCGCGGCGCGTTCTATTCAGGCCATTATATTATATATATAATATATATAATATATACTTCGTCGATTTCTATTTAAAACGAATTATATAAATAGTTCTAAATTCGTTTCAAAAGCAATTTCAACCTCCTTTTCAATTCAAATCAAAATTGAATTCTTCTTTATAAATTCGTTTCAAAATTCATTTTTATTCAATTCAAATTTCAATTCAATTTGAATTCATTTCATTTCGTTTTCAATTCAATTCATTTCGAAATCGTTTTCAATTCAATTCATTTCGAAATCGTTTTCAATTCAATTCATTTCGAAATCGTTTTCAATTCAATTCATTTCGAAATCGTTTTCAATTCAATTCATTTCGAAATCGTTTTCAATTCAATTCATTTCGAAATCGTTTTCAATTCAATTCATTTCGAAATCGTTTTCAATTCAATTCATTTCGAAATCGTTTTCAATTCAATTCATTTCGAAATCGTTTTCAATTCCATTCAAAATATTCGATTTCGAAATCACTTTTCAATATTCATTTTTAAGATGAATAAAATCGATATAAATATCGTTCACGTCAAAATGGCGTCAATCTAATCAACACGGCTTCATAAATTTCTATTTTCAAATATTCTATTTCAAATATTTCTTTTTCAAAATAGTTGTTATTATCAAAATATTTCGTTCAACACATGACCAATCTCAATGAATGAGTACTGTCAACACATGAACTTTTATTTTATAATATTCTTTATTTTTCAAATTGGAATGAGGCCCAATCAATCACCATATAAAGTTAATTATATGGATTTTCATACAACACATGTATATAATAACATTGAAAATAATCAACCATCAACCAAAGTGCACTACACTGTAAAAGCATCAAATATAGATATTCAACGCTTATAACAGCCTGTCAATCAATCGATCGACATATTTAATCAATCAGGATGAGTGAACTGCAAATTTCATCCCAACACCCGTGTGGGGTTTCAAACAATCAAACAAATATTTTATTCGTGCAGTTGGGCGATGTGTAAAATTTATCGTCCCAATCAATGTCATTCAAATAGGTGTACATAAACAAACCGTCTAGTTTGTAAATGAATATTCTATTTTATTCACTTCACGTTAAAAATTATATTTTTAACGATAAAACATTTTATTCCAACATATGAATTTCTATTCAGTTCATTCTTTAAATAAAATGATATTTTTATTTTTCTAACACATTTTAGAAAATTTCGGCGGCATAACGGCACGATACTAGAAACGGGACGAGGCCTAGCCTTATCCCTGGTCTAGTGAAGGCCCACGCCATTCACACATCAATCAAATCACTTTCGTTATGCAAACCACTAAATTTGGAGTAAGAGTCTAACCTAGCCTTACTCCTTCGCCTTATAACGGCGCACGTCTAATCCTAACCAATTTATCGATTCGATTTTTCACACCACAAACCACATTCAAACCAATATCGCAATCAATCACCAAACAATCAAACAAACAAGTCCATGGTCTGTGGACGATTGTGTCGGGTGCTACTAAGCACCGTCTGCATCCTAGTATATATATATAACTAGAAAAATAAATTGAAAGGTGAGGAATTCTCACATATAGCTATCCTAGCTCCACGGCTCTTCTTTTGCAGAAGTCTTCGTCGTTTCGCCTTTTTGTCACCTTCGTTGCTGCTTTCACTACATACGTAAAAATCACATTTTTACTTCGCTATTCAATATATAAAAATCGAATTTTTACTTCGATGTTCAATATATAAAAATGCTATTTTTCTATCGAAGTTCAATATATAAAAATTCTATTTTTCTATCGAAGTTCAATATATAAAAATTCTATTTTTCTATCGAAGTTCAATATATAAAAATTCTATTTTTCTATCGAAGTTCAAAACATAAAAACTATATTTTTCCTTCGAAGTTCAAAAGATAAAAACTATATTTTTCCTTCGAAGTTCAAAAGATAAAAACTATATTTTTCCTTCGAAGTTCAAAAGATAAAAACTATATTTTTCCTTCGAAGTTCAAAAGATAAAAACTATATTTTTCCTTCGAAGTTCAAAAGATAAAAACTATATTTTTCCTTTCGAAGTTCAAAAGATAAAAACTATATTTTTCCTTCGAAGTTCAAAAGATAAAAACTATATTTTTCCTTCGAAGTTCAAAAGATAAAAACTATATTTTTCCTTTCGAAGTTCAAAATCAGTTTTAACTTCTTTTAAATCTTTTACTTTTTAAATCATTTATAAAATCAGTTTTCTAATCTTTTATAAAATCAGTTTTCTAATCTTTTATAAAATCAGTTTTCTAATCTTTATAAAATCAGTTTTACATTTCTTATAAAATCAGTTTTTTTTTCTATCGTTTAAAAATCGGTTTTCTGTTTTAAATAAAAATAAAAATAAAGTAAATAAATTAAAAACTTACATCGACTGTTGAAGGGGGGGTCTCGCGGTGGATCTGCGGCTAGGGTTCGACAAGGAGTCGCGGTGCTGGAGGGGTCGGAGGGGCTTGCGGCTGCTCCTCGTCGTGGGGTGGGCTAGCGGCTCGGGATTCGCTACTGGTGTGGGGAGAGGGAGGGGTTTGTGGCGCGCTGGCCATCAACGATCGGCGGTGCTGCTCAGGGCGTCGGGCTTGGGATTTAAATGGGTTTGGGACTGAGGTGCGCGGATTTCTGAATGGGGAAGGAGAAGAGGAGGGAGCGGAGGGACTAAACTCCGGCGATGGCGAACTCCAGGAAGTGCGCGGTGGTCTTCGGTGGAGGAGCGATGGCGATCTGCCATCGATTTGAGAGATCGATCCCCTTTTTTTTTAATTACAGATGGGAAAAGTAAGAGAGAGAAGAGGGAAAGAAATAAGGGGGGGGGGTTATATATAAATTATAATATTTAATTTCATTTATTTTCAAAAAAAGCAACTTTTTATTTTAAACTCCAAACGAAACCCACCGACTATCATCCCTAGCTAATTACCCCTATTCCGAACATAATGGGATATGTATCGCAAGCTGATTCGATTGTTACAATCAGTTTCCTTTTGAATTTTCATTTAAATCACTATATTGAATTTTAAACGTACATTTCAAATTACCGGGGCCACATACTAACTAGAAAAATTCCAGAAAAATATTTTCTAGCTTCGTATTGACGATACGGTCCTAACAAAACTAGTTTCGTCGAATCCTGAGATCGTTTGAAAAATGGCCAATTTCCAGTCGATTAAAATCAACTGAAATGGTCAAAACACGTTTTCCTTTGTCACGCTCACATATTGATTCGAAAAATTATGAAATTTGAAACCTAGCAATAACTTGACATCGCGGACCCAACAAAACTGGTTTCGTCGAAATCCGAGGTCGTTTGCAAAATGTCCATTTTTAAGGGCCTGAATTCCATAGCGACTATTCAGAATTTTCAACTGGACATATCTCATCATTTATAAAGTGAAATCTCAGTTTGTTAACTTCGTTACAAAGATATAGTTATACAGATTCAAATATTTCTTGTTTCGTTCAATTCTGACTTATATTGAATTCTGTATATTCATTTGAAATTAGAAATCGAATTTTCGAACTACCGCGCCATTTTCAATTCTATTTATAATTATATATAAATATTTATATTCTAACGACGACGTATATAAATATATACGTCGAATTCTATTCAAAATAAATTTCACGTCGATATTATTTAAAATAATCTATTTTAAATATTCAAAATTCGCTAAAATTGCCAAAATAAAAATTTTAAACTGGCCCAGAATTTGCGGGTTGTTACAACTTCTCTTTAGTTTGCTATAGAAATTCAATTCGATTTTCGGATCAATTGTAAGCTCAAAATTTTAAAATTAGCAACTCAAACTTTTGAAAAAACCAAATTTGTTTTTCCAAATCTGAATTGTAATATAAAATCCTTTATGATTTGGTTTTCTATGCTGAAGCTATGTCTCATAATCTTAATGAGGCTGATCCATTGGTCCATTGTGGACCGGTACATCTATTCGATGACTGCGTATTTTCTGCACACACATCCGGTAAGCCGTGCTGACCCTCTTATTTTTATTTCCCTTTCACTAAGATATGTCTGATTAATGACTGTGAGGACATAGTCACACTCAAGTGTGGGGGGAGTTTACATTACATCAGCAATCAAATTTTATGAAGTAGGTCATTCATTGAACAAGGATTAACTTAAATTCATAAATAACACCTTGGTTCTTGTTTGATAAGTTGAATTGTTGGGTGATGGGAATGAACATTATTTTTTCATTGAATCGTAATGTGTCTTTTTTTAAGATGCTAGCTTGAGACTGTGCAGACGTTAGTCGTGTTCTGGAGTAAGCATGTCAACCTTTGTTATACATGTTAGAGTATGCAAGTAAAAATAATCAAAAAAAAAAATCATGAAATAAAAGGATTTTGCACCTACATTTGTTGGATTTTCTGAGTTCGTTTTCATGCATAATATTTTATTTTCCACTCAAATTTTCAAAATCGTAAGTTCTAAAATCCACTTGGCCCAATTAAGGAGAAATGACTCATTGTAGCGTTCTTCTTCGATACCCCACATTATTCAAACCCAAGTTTTAGTCGATTTACATCCATGTGTCGACAAGTTTATCTTATATTGGTATACTCAAGAACCTTTGTTTAAAGGTCAAAAACGTCACTTTTTATACCAATATTACACCACCCACTCCGTACTTGTTTTAAGGTAGGATAACCGTATACCACATCTTATTTTATATGGGTTATCTATCTTACGAAACTTTGCTTATCATTCCTTTCAGCTTTTTGTATAACAACAATCCAGACTTGTGTGTTGAATTAAGGTTATAGAAGTAGAGTAACTAGGGCACAAAACTTTCCTTTCATGAAGTGTTGGTTTAGTAGAGGAGGAATCAAATGAAATAATGTACGGTATCATTCCATTCCATCTCCACTCATCATTCATCATGCAAAAGAAAAAAATGAAAAAAAAGGGAAAAGAAAAAAAAAAAGAAGAAAAAAAAAAGAAAAAAAACAAATGAAATAAAGAGAGAGTCACTCAGAATAAAATAGTCATTCATCATTCTTGACTATAAAGCATTCAGTTCCATTCCATCCACATCCATTATACCGTACTTGGAAGTGAGGATTGTAGTAGAGGAGATGAAAGGAAATAAAAATGTTCATATGTGCCTTAGTATTACTTTATCTTTTGTAGCTTGAAGTTCAACTAATACACTTGCCCTCTTATCTATAACATTTTTAGAACTTACAAAATTTTCCTTCATCTATGCATAACTCACATCCAATACATTACAGCTACATTGGTGCAAAATTATTCAAAAAAAAAAAGGGTCAAATAAATGATTGGGTGTACATTGTCGATGTGTAGAACTTTGGTTGACACCACGCTCTTAACCTTCAAGACAATTATAGTGTTATCAAGGAATTACGATTCAGCTTGAAAAATTTTGTTCATTTTTGCACTAATTATGGGATGGACAATTTGGGGCTAAACCGTTATTATTGAAGTTAGGTGAAATCCTTGGAATATGAAAGACCTTAAATATATTGTTTGATTTATCCGCGTACATAAGACGCTTTGGATTTTGTGGGTAGTATCCGCTGAAAACCCTCACGAGACAACACTCGTCCTACTGGGGACACCCAGAGGTTTAATGGCTTGTTGCATACGCTAAATGCAATCGTGTTTCCTACGAAAGTGTGACATATCTTAGTTTAGTTAAAAAGATAAGTGTGGGGGTATTTGATATACACGTAAATGTGTATATTTTATCCGCATATTTATCTTATTTTATCTTTTAAATAATTGATATTGTGTATTTATAGCTGTGTTTTCAGATTGTTGACAAGAACCATGGTTTAGAGCATTTGATGAATAAAGCATGAAGAATTTACTGAAAAAGAGTGAAGTTAAGATTACTAAAGCTTGAAGAGTTTAAAGCTTGAAGAACGGTTGCAAATAGAGTTCAGTTGGGTAGATTTGGCCCACTAAAGACTCATATTGTGTTCACATTGGTTCAATTGCAGACCATTTCACTCATGAAGCGTTCACATTAGCTCCTTTGCAAGGCTTCTCATTCATGCACTACATGCGTTCACACTGGCTCACTTACAAGGCCTCTTACTCTACAACCCCGTTCACACTAGCTTATGTGTTATTTGGGCTAATTCTTTAGTCCCACATTGTGGAATTTGCCAAGTAGCCTTTGTCATATCAGCTATAAATACACTTTATCTCAGTCATTGTAAAAAACACATTAGGTTTTATTCTGTAATTCTCTTCTTGGAATAAAATCATTCTCTCCCTTTCTTTTTACTTTTTGTTTATTTTATTTATGTTCATGTTATTTATTTTCTTTTTCTCTTCTTCTTTAGCTATGTCTAGCTAATCCCCTTTGATTAGGGGGTGATGACGCTGATAGTATGATTCAATATGAATCACATAGCCAAAAGATGAGGACTGTATACATGTAGATCTGGATCTGAATTAAGGGTTAGATCTGAACCTTCATATTTTGTGTCGTTTAAGAGCTATGCTCCTTCACAGGATATATTCGTGTTCGATCTAACGTTTATCAGATCTAGATCTAATTTTAGGGTTTTAGAAATTAATTAGTGAATCTGTCCTAATAGTCTATGGTTGTAGAGCTGAGCTCCTGCATAGGCTATGCTTGTCGTTATTTACATATTTGTTTCTAGAAACCTAATTATATTTGATTCATGTTTGTGACAGAAACATGAATTAGATCTGTATTTATTCGATTGGCTATTGATGATTATGAATCTGATCTATGTCATTATCCCCTAATTGCTTTCACTTATTGTTAAAACTCTCTTTTATTTAACTTCTGCTATTTTCTTTGTTTTCAACCAATCAAAAGTTAGGGATAAATTGACTGGATTTATTAATAAAATAATTTGGTCCCAGAGTTCGACACCCTCTACAACAATCCTTGTTGTTTAGGAAAGCCGAATGGATTAAACAATTGTTTACAGTTGTTAATTTGTTCGCAAACACTAGAGGGGACCAAGCTTAGGTGGATAGCTTGTGTCAAGTAATGGGGGCCCATTTCAACTTGTAACCCATAAGTATATTTTGTGGGCTCGACCCGAGTCGAGGACGGGACACGCATAATAGGCTTGACTGTAAGAGGCCAAACCGGGTTAGCGGTGGCAACGCAAGTCCAACGGGTTCATATGCATGTGTGGACCCAGGCTAGTAGGTAAGACTTTGTTGCATCGAGTAGGTATAAGTCGTGCATCATTGGTGGTATCGGGTTGCCACTTTGGGGATGATACACCCTACTGTGGGGCCAGCACGAGTATCTACGATTTAGGGAGCCGGTCGCTTAGGGGTAGTGGGTACACCTAGTGGAGATAGGGGCAGGCGGCACCTATGAAGGCAGCTAGGGGTGCACGAAATTACCATTATCATTATTTAAGTCTGTAGGCGGGATCAACCTTAGGGTGACTAGTGGTGGTGCAGTATAGCAATTATCTTATAGTGTTGGTGTAGTTTAGTAATTATCTTATAGTGGTTTAGGTGCGCTTTAACGATATCATTGTTCATCTTGTTTCCTTGTTTACTCTGCCATACTCAATGGTTCATGGTCATTTCCTGATTTTCCAACTTATGCCTTAGCCTAGTTACTTTGGGTAATTATATTGTTAAAGTTATCGCACTCGCCAGACTTTATGTCTGACCCCCTTTGTTTCCTCCTCTTTTCTTCCTTCCCCCACTCCCAGGTGCTCAGTTTGGAACTAGCACCAGTGGAGCTTGATTTGGACAACTGTGCTTCTTGTTTTTAGAAGATTGCTTGGATCGCTGAAGTAGAATTCAGCCTCTCTTTTATTTATGGCTATTTTGTATTGGGGATTATGTCTTTCAATTTATGTACTTTGATTTAGTCAAGATGGATATATGTACTTGGCTCTGTTTTTGATGATGTAATCAAACATATGTATTTTCCACTGCAATGAAATAAAGTTTTTAATTTTTCAAGTACTGTTTATATCTGTCTTGTTGTTAAGTTTATGTTCTATACTCACTTAAAACGCTCCATAGAAGTTAATGCATTCCCTTTGTGAGTGACATTAATGGACGTGGCGTGTTACACGTGGTATCAGACCTGGAGGTTACCAGAACAGATATGAATTTTGAAAAGTTGTTTTTCAAAAACAATTTTGATAAAGAAGTACCTTCAAAAGTATGTTTTAAGGAAAGTATTTTCAAGAGAAAAAGCTTATTTTAGAAAGCATAACCCCAAGGGCCATATATCTTTCCTTCGGTTCTTTTGTATTGAATCTTTCCTTTTTCGTTTCAGCATGTCTGAAGCATCTGAGATACCATTGGGTGTTCATGTACCCGGTTGGTTTCGTCAATATCTCGAGGCTAGGGGCGCCACCGCAGGTCAGCAAATGCTCCTCCTCCTCCTCGCGTCTATCCTTTTGCTAAGATATGTAAGGACTTTCGGGAAATGGGTGGAAAACCATTTCACGAGACGGAGACATTTGTTGAAGCTCGAAACTGACTAAAGGAGGTGGAAGAATTGTTTGGGATCTTTGAAGTGGATGATGGAAGAAAGGTCCAGTTAGCTGCCTGGCTAATGAAGGAGAGGCCTCGTTTTGGTGGGAGGTCACTAATGGAGAATGTCCAGGATACATGGCCAGATTTTAGGCATAGGTTTGAGGCGAAGTTTCTCTCATGGGCTGAAGAGAATCTATACATGGAAAGGTTTCTAGCATTAAAGCAAAGGTATCTATCGGTGAAAGAGTACGTCAACAAATTCAATCAGTTGGCAAGATTTGGCTTGGACTTGGTGAATACTCCAAAAAAGAAGGCCCTGAGATTTGTTAAGGGTTTAAATGAGCCGCTTCATGGGTTAGCTATGACCCACATCCCTATGGGGGCTACCTTTGAAAGACTAGTTGACATGGCGCTTATGCATGAAGAGGAGAAGGGCGCCAATGCTAATAAGGCACCCGAGAAGAAAGGGGATCAAAAGAAGCCGCAACAGCAACAACAGAACAAGAAAGGTGGAAAAGGCAGCAACACTAAGGGAAAGAAAAGATGCGTTAACTGTGGGACACCAGGCCATCTAAGCAAAGATTGTAGGAAAAAAAGACTGGTTGTTTCCACTATGGCGAGGCGGGACATCTTATTAAGGACTGCCTAAAGAAAGGGCAGAGGGCAGGGTCTACCTCGGGAGGACAGGTGTAGGCTCTTATGGCACCAGGGCAGGCAAGGGGACAAGTTCAGGCTCTCGTGGTCCCACCGCTGCAAGAACGAAGTAGAGAAATTTCCGTTGAATGTTTAGTTTTTCTGTTTGATCATCATGTCCGTACTTTATTCGATTCTGGCGCATCACATTCGTTTATCTCTACATCATTAGTTGAAACACTACACCTAGATACTAGTCTAGTTATGGATCCCTTAGTAGTCCCAAATCCTATTGGTGGTTCAGCTCATCTTTCTATGATTTGTCAGGATTTGAGAGTGTTTATCTTGGGCGTTGAGTTTGAATGCAACACCTTTGTTCTTGGCTTCATGGGCTACGGTTTAATTCTAGGTATGGATTGGCTAATTAGACATAGGGCCATCCTAAATTGTGAAAGAAGGGTAGTTAGATTATTGACTCGTTTTGGAAAGACCCTTGATATTTCTTGTGACCCTAGAGGTCCAGTAATGCTTAGCTACCTAGAGTCCCTTGACGCATCCGATGATGATTTACATTTTGTTCCCATAGTCCGTGAATATGCTGATGTCTTCGATGAGGTGAGGGGTTTACCCCCAAAACGTGAGATAGACTTTCGAATATATCAATAGATAATGCAAAGCAAGTTGCATTACCAGTGTTCCACATGGCTCCAAGAGAGAGAAGAGAACTCAGTAAGCAAGTGAAGGAATTGCTTGAGAAGGGGTTCATCAGTCATAGTATATCGGAGTGGGGTCCTCCAGTAGTATTTTCCACGAAGGCAAATGGGTCCCTTAGACTTTGTGTGGACTATAAAGAACTTAATAAGCTTACTAAGAAGAATAGACACCCACTGCCGAGGGTTGACGATCTCTTCGATTAATTCGTTGGCGCTTCAGTGTTTTCGCAGTTGGACTTAGCCATGGCTTTCCATCAGTTGAGAGTGGCTGAGGATAGCATTGACAAGACTGCCTTTAGGAATCCAGACGGTTTCTTCGAGTGGCTTGTGATGCCCTTCGGTTTGACAAATGCCCCCGCATACTTTGTTGACTTGATGAGTAGGGTGTTTAGGGAGTACCTTAATAAATTCGTGGTAGTCTTTGTGGACGACATCTTGATCTTTTCTAAGAACGAGGAAGAGCATGCCCTACATCTTAGGGAAGTATTGGGGATTCTTCGAGCGCATAGCCTTAAAGCTAATTTTTCTAAACGTCACTTTTGGAGGAAGGAAGTGCGATTCTTAGGGCACGTGGTTTCCAAAGAAGGGATAGCCGTGGATCCCGCAAAGGTGGTGGCCATCCAAGATTGGAAGGTCCCTAAAAATGCTACCGAGGTGAGGAGTTTCTTAGGGTTGGATGGCTACTATAGGAAGTTTATCAAAGACTTCGCAATAATATCAGCCCCATTAACACGCTTGACGAAGAAGAACCTAGTTTTCACATGGGACGTAGATTGTGATGATGCGTTCCAACGTTTAAAGAGAGCTTTGACCACAGCCCCAGTCTTAGTGTTGCCAGATGGGAGTAAGCCATTTACCATTTATACCGATGCCTGTGGGAGAGGACTAGGCGCAGCCTTAATGCAAAAGGGAAGGGTAATAGCCTATGGTTGAAGGCAGTTGAGAGTGCATGAGAGAAATTACCCTACACATGACCTAGAGTTGGCCGCTACTATTTTTGCGCTTAAGTCTTGGCACCATTACCTTCTTGGCGAGAAATTCGAATTATTCACTGACCACAAATCGCTAAAATACTTATTCTCTCAGAAGGACTTGAACTTAAGGCCACAAAGGTGGATGGAATTCTTAGCATCCTACGACTTCGAGATAGCATATACACCTGGCAAGGGTAACGTGGTGGCGGACGCCTTAAGTAGAAAAAGGTTGTCCTTGAGTCCGTTGTTTGTTGAGCGACGAAGCTTAGAGTTCATCTCTACATTTGACTTTAAACCTTCCGTTGACTTTGTAGCTGATTTGCTAGCATCCTTGGAGGTCAGACCTATGCTTTTAGGACAGATTGGTGAGGCACAATGAGATGACCCACAGTTGGTTGAGTTAGTAGAGAAGCTCAAAAGGGGGGAGTCATCGAGCCATCTCAGTAGGTATATTCTAGATGTTAAGGGTTGGTTACGTAGGGACGGTAGACTTTGTGTACCATGGGACGAGAATTTGAGGAAGACCATTCTTGATGATGCACATCGTTCGAAGATGACCATCCATCCCGGCGGGGACAAGATGTACATGGACATGAGACGAGTTTACTTTTGGACCGGCATGAAGAGGGATGTGGCTGAGTTTGTCGCGAGATGCTTAGTGTGCCAACAAGTAAAAGCAGAGCAAAAGAAGCCCGGTGGATTGCTTCACCCATTGGAGGTCCCACAATGGAAGGGGGAAAGTGTCTCGGTGGACTTTGTTGACGGGTTACCAAGATCGAGGAAGGGTAATACGGGGATTTGGGTTGTGGTAGACAGACTTACCAAGAGAGCCCATTTCATTCCCGTGAAGAGTAAGAGGACTGCTCCATGGTTAGCCTCCGTATACATTTGAGAGATAGTTCGTTTGCATAGTGTTCCTTCTAGCATAGTGAGCGACCGCGATCCTATCTTTACTAGCAAATTTTGGAAGAGCTTGCAAGAGGCGGTAGGGACTCGGTTATGTTTGAGCACCTCATATCATCCTTAGACGGACGGCCATACCGCGAGAGTGAATCGTATTCTAGAGGACCTATTAAGGTTATGTGTCTTAGATTTCGGAGGTACATGGGAGGAACATCTTCCATTGGTGCAGTTCGCATACAATAACAGCTTTTAGTCTAGAATTGGCATGGCACCGTTCGAGGCTCTTTATGGACGGTCGTGTCGTTCGCCTACATGTTGGTGGGAGTCTACAGATAAGATCTTACTTGGGCCCGATATGATTAGAGAGACTTCACAGAAGTTCGATCTGATTCGAAGAAGGATGAAGACGGCGCAAGATAGGCAGAAATCTTATGCGAACAAGAGAAGGTCAGATCTTGAGTTTGATATTGGGGACATGGTCTTTGTCAAGGCGTCTCCATTACGGAATGTCGTTCGCTTTGGGTCCGTTGGGAAGTTAGCACCAAGGTTCGTAGGGCCGTTTCCTATTAAGGAGAGGATTGGGCAGATGGCGTATAGAGTGGAGTTGCCCGAGAGACTTAGTGGAGTACACGATGTATTCCACATATCACATTTGAGGAAATGCTTGCATGAGACCGTGGAAGTGGTAGAGCCGAGCTTGCTTAGAGAGATGGAGATAGAGCATGATGCGACGATTCGACGAGCTCCTACGTGTATTCTTGGGTCGGAGATTAAGAAGTTGAGGAATCGAGAGGTCAAGCTAGTCAAAGTGCAATGGGGAGATGATGAGAGGAATGCTACTTGGAAGATGGAAGAGAAGATGCGTTCATTGTACCCTTTTCTTTTCGAGGGTATGTCTTTTAATTTCCCCTTTATCGCTTACCTTGTACTTATCTTATCTTTAGTATGTCCTCTCGCTAGTATCTTTGAACTTTAGATAGGGTAGTCCTATGGTAGAAACATGTGTTTGAGACATGTTATGTATGATGGAAGCATGTGGATGCAAGTGTTTGCTTGTGGTTGCTCGTGGATGCATACACACACTCTAGGCACTAGATCGGCTCAGTCACTTCATATTGCATGTTGCATATAAATGTGTGTGCATATTTAGGCTAATGGATGTATAAATGGTTGCGCTATCATATGGATGCGGCATTTTGGTGAATGGTTGTGCATGCATGTAGAAGTAATATGTATCAGTAGGATTCTTTCGCATACATAATGGACGCATGGCACTATCATGGTTTGCATTATGGAGGTCAACTGAATCAATAGACCGCCTGATTTCGCATTAGATAAGGAACATATACACACACTTCTTGCATATGTTCATACAGCATTAGGAATTTTATAAGGAAAATGGATACCTGTGTTTGATGGTTGAGTAGATGGTTGTTTAGATGTTAGGATGTGCATTCTCCTTAACTTGGCAATTTCGTGGGCGAAATCCTTTAAGGAGGGGAGAATGTAACACCCCGTATTTCTGTTAACACTAATGTTCATAAATTAAAGAATAACTAATCTCAGACGTGAGAACTAAGGGAAACGGGTTGCGCCATTGTGTTCATCTCGGAATTCTGGTTGACATAGAGTCCGAGTTTGCGTGAATTGGACTTCATATGAAGAAGTCATGGCCATCAGAAGTTTCAGAAAATTCAAAACAGATTTCAAAATTTGAAAATTCAGAGTCAGATGGGCTAGGCGGGAATTTTCTCGCCAGGGCCAGGTCGACCTAGGGGTCGACCTGCCCTGACTAGGTTGACCATAGGGTCGACCTGGGGGTCGACCTCCCCCCGGGCAGATTTGTTTTATGACCTGTTGATGACTATATGTTGACTCATTAGGGTTTCTGATATGCTCTGATTGGCTGGGATTAATTCTGGGTTGATCGGACAGTTTAAACTAATCCTAAACTCTATAAAAACACCTCTAGACTCAAACCCTAAAATCAAAACAAAATTAGATTCATGGCCTCCATGTAGCCGCCACCAATTAGAGAGGAAGAAAGCTAAACTAATTCAATTCTTTTCAACTTATTCAATGAATCTTCTTCAAGGGAAAGCATTACAACTTTAGAACTCAGAATTCAGAACTCAAGACCTCCTTTGAGTTGTGAGTTCGATAATTTTAATAAAATAATTAGCAAATTAATTGGATTGAGTTATGATGTGGATTATTTGGATATGATGTGAATTATTGACCGCATGTTATAATTATGTTGTAAAATTGTGATGAATTCTATGATGTTATGTTGTGATCATCTATATTGTAAAGTTATGTTGCTATCATCCATGTTGTAATTCTATGATTGGCTTATGTATCATCGAATCACCGTGTTGTTCATATGCTAGTTTGGGTATGATGATTCATATAATAAATCATAAGTATGTATGCAAGTTTAGATTTTTATCAAGACATGAATCATATGCAAGTTGAGGAAAATTATATTTAACCTTACATGCTTCATGACATCTATTTTAGATCTAAAGTTAGGCGATGACATGTGTGAGTTATATGCCAAATTCTACATGCTAGTTTACATGTTTACTTGTAAGTTTATACCATTGTTATATTGCATAAATCACATACGCAAGTTTATATGAATACATGTGTTTGAATATGAATCATGTTATGCAAGTTTGTGGTTATTACCTATGCCAGTTTACACCTTTAGATATAGATCTATGACATATATGGTTTATGAAAGTTTCTGACCATTATCTAAACAAGTTTACACCTTTAGATTTGGATCTATGACATATGATTTATGCAAGTTGTAACTTTGGCCTATGCAAGTTTTAGATGTAGAATATCATTCACACATGCAAGTTCACCCCTTATGTTTAGATCTAGTTTTAGTTATATGTATGTTACGATGTTTTCTCTTTATTCCATGAGTTAGACTATTCGAGTCTAACGTATATTTTACGTTAAACGAACAAATGTACAACGTGGGGTAAGGGGATAATATTAAAACATTTAATATTAAGAATTGGCATAAATGCCTTAAATGACATAAAATAAATTTGTGATGAAAATTGGTATGATTTTACATACCATAAATAGATGGACATAATTGAGTCAATTATGGTCATAGTTAAATTTGGAATTAATTGATAATTTGAATAGGGAAAGTAATTCAAATTGGGGAATGATTAATTAGGAGTAATTAATCGTCTAAGACACGAGGTTAGGCGCTTTAGTGGTGTAAGACTGCCCGGACCCGCCTGGCAAATCCAATTGCCATAAATGCTAGTCTAATATGGGAGGTCTTAGGCATAAATTAAATACGTAACAATGTAAAGACACGAGGTTAGGCTCTTTTGTGGTTTATGACTGCCCGGACCCGCCCGGCAAATCCAGCTGCCACAAATGCCAGTCTAATGTGAGAGGTTTTTATGAGGTTACGACTTAATGAATTAAGAAACACTTAACCAGATAAACATGTAGTGGGACGTGAGGGGGTAAATTGGGTTCCTTGGGTGGCATATGGAATCTAGTGGCTGCCTTGGGTGGCATTTGAAATACGATTAGAAATATTTAACCAAAATTTGAAACATGTAAGTGAACATGAATAAGAAGTGGGTTAAGTGGGATGTACTAGAGGGGACCAAGCTTAGGTGGATAGCTTGTGTCAAGTAATGGGGGCCCATTTCAACCAGTAACCCATAAGTATCTTTTGTGTTCTCGACCCAAGTCGAGGACTGGACACGCATACTTGGCTTGACTGTAAGAGGCCAAACCGGGTTAGCGGTGGCAATGCAAGTCCAACGGGTTCATATGCGTGTGTGGACCCGGGCTGGTAGGTAAGACGTTGTTGCATCGTGTAGGTATATGCTGTGCATCATTGGTGGTATCGGGTTGCCACTTTGGGAAGTGATACACCGCACTGTGGGGCCAGCACGGGTATCTACGGGTTAGGGAGCCAATCGGTTGGGGGTAGTGGGTACACCTAGTGGAGATAGGGGCCGGCGGCACCTATGAAGGCAGCTAGGGGTGCACGAAACTACCATTATCATTATTTAAGTCTATAGGCGGGATCAACCTTAGGGTGACTAGTGGTGGTGCAGTATGGCAATTATCTTATAGTGTTGGTATAGTTTAGTAATTATCTTATAGTGGTTTAGGTGCGCTTTAACGATATAGTTGTTCATCTTGTTTCCGTGTTTACTCTGCCATACTCAATGGTTCAGGGTCATTTCCTGATTTTTCAACTTATGCCTTAGCCTAGTTAGTTTGTGTAACGAACCGGGATTTTCGACTCCGAAAATCAACATCAAACTACCATGTTGACTATTCAGACATCGAACATTCCAGATCATTAATAGAAAGAAGTTATAGGGTGAGATAAGAAAGAAAGAAATATTAGAATAGAAGAAGAAGAAGAAACACCACACAGAGTCTCACATCGCAGCGGAACAAAATATAATACAGAAATAACTTTACTGAAAGCTTTTGAAATACTTACAATATCAGAGTACACATCTGGACAGTGATACTAATCTGTCCTCATATAACACACAGCGGAATAGTAGTAATATCATACGTCTGGACTTTTCCAACTTGTTTCTTCACAGCAGTCGATAACCTGAACCTGTACAACCCGGTCTAACCCGAGCATTTACAAAACACCGGGTCAGTCTGGTGAACCAGAGTGAGATAACTCGCACAGTAATAGGGGTGAATCATCCAATCATGATTTTAAAGTTCAAGCATCCTTTCAAAAGAAAAGGATAATCGTAAGACCAAATCCACACATAAACACGGACGGTTTTTACCTTACGATAACCCAAACCACTTTTGAAATCAATATCTTCTCTGATATTATAGTAATGTCTAAATACAAGTAAATAGAATCTAGTAGAACGCTTGCATCTCACGCTCCACATATATATAGTATACAATCAAAACCGCAGGCGCTTATTGGAGATTGGATTCCAACTTGATAAGGTATGGGACCACCTGCCGATAGTGTATCTCTAGAGACGAATACACTGGGTTCAACAAGAACTTCTTGCAACCCGGCCCTCACATGACCGACCACTCATTTCGCTTGAGTGTATCGAATGTGTATCACCGACGGTTGGGATCAGCAACCGTCTCCCGACAAGGGACAGCATCGAAACATAGATTTAAGAAGCAAATAGGATTTCCTCTAGATAGGTGATCATACACCCTAATGGGAGCGACCCACATAGCCATGCTGCCTGCCCGATTTTTGTCATTTCTCGGTTGATGAGGCTTGAGGTCAGAATAACTTCTGAACATCTGGTCGTCATTCATTTTGAATGCCACATCGTCAAATCCATCAGATATCACTAATTGACGTCCACAAAAATACTCTAGCTGAAAGCTAGAGAATGGCAATTCCCTGCCAACAACTATAGCACGTTTGAAGAAATCAACGTACGTGATCCTTTGGAAATACTCTGTCAGACATTCGTCCATATACGTCATCCAGGAACAGGATGAACCGAAGGCACTCTCCGACTGCATCCATATAGGAATCACCCCATGGATCAGTAGCGAGAAGTCCTTGCAACCCGTAGATTCCAACTACGACAGAATCACAGCTTTCCTCTGCTTGCCAGGCAGAGAATATTAGTGGTTCTTCCGTTTATGAAAATCCACAGTCTTCAATGCTTCATCTCGATCATCTTCTGAGATCTTCACGTATTTGTTGGTCGGAATGGTTCTCGAATATAAATTCGATTCCGGTCTTTCCATACCAACAATCGTATTGGCCAGATTTGATAGTCGGTGTTTTAACTATCAAAATATTCAGTGTTTCAAACATGACACTCCAATGAGTTCACTGGTTCAGTATTCAGCATCCCTTGGCCTTTAACAAACTAATTTCCTTTTTGTTAAATTGAAACTTCCAATTCTTTTAATATTCAAAAATACGATATTTGAATAACTCTAATTGATTAATTTACATTCATCTTAACTCCATTCGCTTGACTCTAGATCACAGCGATCACAATGGTTACGCCTGGTTCCCTCAGGAAACATCCGACCGCCGTAGGCTATCTGCAGCCCTGCGAATTTCTCTAGCAGTCGTACGAAATGGCAACTTAGCCAATAATTATGTTTGGCTAATTCTATCTCGAATAAATATATTCAATTTCCCATTTTGAAATTTCATTTTAAATTCTCCGTTTTACTAGATCTCGTTTTCAAACAACATTAATGTAAAATTAACGTCTTAACACTTTGAATCTCACTTAAAAACTCTGGTTTATAATAAACCTTTTTATCGTAATCTACTTTCACTTAATTCATATAATTGAGTACGTTTATTTCCTTTCACCATTCAATTGGCTTGCATCTCACATTCGGTAACTTTTTAAATGAATTCCCATTTAAAAATATATTCCTAAATTTATCATTAATTAAAATAATAACTTATTTCAAACATTAACTACTTTAGTAGTTAATCCCTTTTATCCTTATTTAAATTCAAACAATATTCATTTAACTATTTTAGTCAAAACACAATTCTTGGTAAACAATTCTAATTCTCAACGGTTGATTTAATTAACTCAAAACTTGATTACCTCATTAACCGATTTCAACAATCCTCGCTTTAAAATATAATTAATTTAGATAGATTCCAATTATTTGTTTTCTTTACAAAACAATTTCCCAAGGTTTAACCATTTAATTCATTTCTTATTCTTCCACTGGTAAATCTGATTATCATCAGCATTTGCTTTGCAAAATAAATTCATAACAAATCAAAGTCTTAAACAAATAAAATATTTATTTATTTATTTCTCTTAAATAACTTTTATTCAAATAATATAATTCAAATTTAACTCTGGTTATAAAATAAATTTTATAACCTCAACTCTATCGATTCACCTGATGGTGAATAAATATTTATAACTCGATTGGTTTTAAAGGCCATACTCTGCCAAACACTTAACCAATATCGCCCATTGGTTTAAACCAAACAGATGTTGAATATTCAGTCAATAATCAACCATCGAATCAATCACACAAACAGATCAGTTCATATATGATCATATGAAAATAAATAATACATTTGAAGGATCCGGTTGGGTCCCTCCAACCTGTTCTTCTCTGTATTCAAATGGTTATCACAAACCAGATCATTCAGTTTTGTTTAACTGATAAATTTAATAACGACCATTTAACATCAACCATAAGCAATTCAAACAATTCAACCATTTTAAAACACGTTTAAAAATAACCGTGACCAACCAAGGTGAGTCACCTTTATTGGGACCAATCGTTAAAATAACGATTTGGTATTTCACTGAAATTAAACACAGTTTAATTTCATCAGTTAAATCAACAGTTAGATAACTAGCAAAGCAGTCAACCATTGGCAAGCAGAGCACACAAAATAAAAACACCCAATTTATATAAAATATAAAAAGGGTAACTGAGTGAGTTTAACTCACCTTGGTTTCTGTCTGTCAGTAAAACGTTTTGTCCCCAACTACATTCAGTTCCCAGCTCCATACAATCGTGTTCTCTGATACGGTCTCCATGCCATTTGGTTTGGTCTATTCTTGCTACTGCAAGTTCCTTGGCTTTGTACCTATTCCAGGATTACTGTACATTCCAATTATAGGACGTTCAACCCCCTTTCATTTCGCACTGCTCTACCCAGCCACTTACCCAAAAAGCTACAATAGCTTATCATTTTTTTTTTCCTTCGAGTCGATGGGGACCAAAGCCCAACCTTTTTCTCAGCCCATCTGCATGCAACAGGACTCCATGTTGTTAAAAAGGATATAGCCGACTGTCTTCTTCTCCATTTGATCGTTTACCACGTCATGTCTTGTTGCTACTTCCCATGCAACACGTTCCTCCACTTCATCCACGCATCAACCCATTTCAGCTCCGACCCCGAGAACCGCGGCCACCATCTTCTGCTGAACGGATCCAGCCCCACCACCAGTGTTCCGTCCATCCCTACATACCACCACACCAGATCCCACTCTCGAACCCCTGGGTCATGCTTGCGCCAATCTACTCCCTCCTCGATCCGACAGCATCGAAAGCCCCGCTTCACGTCATTCTCCTCCATGCAGCGTACCCACAGCTAGCAGCTCGGCTCGCCACACTCCGCATGTAGCCGCTTCAGGTCACTAGCGTCTGCTCAGCCCATGTCGCGATCGAACTCATCACACCCGAGACAGCATATACCCTGACGTTGTTTGTGGATTTTGATTAAAAGAAAACATGGCTAGCGTTGTATTTGCTGGGAAGAAAAGGATATTCATGAGTATTACGGTTGAGAGGAAGAGTTGCTTCCCTAGAAAGAACAACTACATGATGCTATTTATAGGCAAAGATGGTTTGGGGATCACGAAAGAAACAGTACAAGGAGTAAATGTGGCCGTCACGTTTTATGGTAGGTTGCACGACAGTGTAGCTGTGGGCTTTGCATTTCTTAGCTTGTCATGTCTTCATTTCTTAGGTCTGTGGGATGACTTAGGTCTGCCGAGGTGAAAGCGAAATGAAGTATTACCGGAGAGGAGGAAATAGGTAGCTGCATGTGCGTGTCCTGCCTTGTACCATATGGTAGCTGTGCATGTCTATTGATGGGTAGATGGGTAGGGTATCGGCTGCTTTGACCAAAATATATGCATAGGTTAGAGAGTTTGAAAAGACGGATCAGGCATTGAGTTTTCAATTCGATGGAAGATGGAAGATTTATGGCAGTGCTTTCACTTCAATGATGTACAGAACAATTTATTTTTTTAGTTGAGAGAGTACGGTTTTTATTAACTAGTATTAGCCGATACTTCATCCCCAAGTAACGCGATAATATTACTATAAATGGTTTCTGTTTACTGATAAAAAAGCTAATCTTGGTGTAAAAAGGTATTCCGGTCCTAATGGGACAAGTTTCGTCGAAATCCGAGGTCGTATGAAAAAAATTCCTTTATAAAACCAGAAATGAACATACGTTAAATTTTTCCACGGTCACCAGATAAATCAAATCCACTTGAAACTGCGAACATTGATAATAACTTTTCGATACGAACCCAACGGCACTAGTTTCGTCACATTCTGAGACTGTTGCCCCGGTAGGCTGTTTTTACCGCGAACCGCCCTACCCTTTTTAACGCCAAATTTCTCGATCTCTAAAAACAACAAACTAAATACCTATCCTGACTATAATCGACGCTACGAACTCAACTGAACTGGTTTCATGGCTTAATTCGATCGTCTGTTCAAATTACACTTGAATATCCCTTTATTCAGTTGAATTAATTTAACTGCACTGAACGAGCGTTTACGGCTACCGTGGTCACATACAACATCGGTTTTTCACGCAATTCACCACCGTACAATAATTTAGCGATACGGTTCTAATGAAACTGATTTCGTCGAAATCTGAGTCCGTTTGTAAAACGGCCATTTTAAAGGCCTATAATTAAATAACGGTTTCCATAGCGACTATTTCAAAATTTGATTTGGCCATAACTATCAAACTATAACACGAAATCTAGATTTTTCTCTTTCATATGAAAGCTATCGCCAATACGGTCCCAACGTGTCTTGTTTCACAGAAATCCGACTTATATCGAATCCTGTATTCTCAGTTGAAGTTCAAAACTTCATTTCACGAACTGCACGCCATTTTCAAGCTCGATTTTATATTATATATAAATTATAACGTTCAACTTCGTTTAAAACGACGATTTAATTATTAAATCACATCGATATTCCAAATATAACATTTAAATTAAATAAATTAATTTACATATTCGAGTGCCAAAAACACGGGTCGTTACATTCTTTCCCCCTTAAAATAATTTCGTCCTCGAAATTGCTAAGGTAAGAAAGAACGTTATAGATCCATTAACTTTCAAATCCAATTTATCTTAAATCCAAAACCGATTTAATACCGTATATGGATATTTTCAAAAATATCGAAAATTTCCTAACACTTTAAATTTCCAAAAAAATTTCGCCAGCACCTCCTCTGTACGGCTTAATCGGTACAACTCCAACTCGCCTTTCTAGGCCTTCTCCAATCCAAAAGAAAATGAAACAGCCAAGTGGCTTGCCAAATAGGCTCATAAATCACCAAACCCATATAAAAATAAACGTGTACCTTTTTGTCGGCACAACATCATATCCTTTCTGTCTGCTACCCTGTCAACATATACAAATGCACTTCCAGACCAAATTCCAATTTCATCCTCAAAACCAAATCCTTCATGCATCCAAGCCGAATCTCATTCTTAACTCAATTTCCATCCATTATCAATTTCGACTTTTAACTCACCAGGCCATCACCATTTCAGATTCCTGTCTCCACAATTCTAATTCCACTTGATATAGTATATCCCGATTCAATTTCTAGTTAATCGGTTTCAATTCAATTCATATTCGCTTTCACAATTTCTATTTAATCTTGTTCTTGTTCAAACCCTTTCCCTGGGAGTTTTTAAACAGTTTAGCTTTTTCAAAAATCAAATATTCCCTTTCAGGGTTCAAAACAACTTGTCTTTCTCAAAGCAATTCAAAACAAAAGCTTTGGTAGTAATCCGTCACTTAGAACTCGGAAATGAACACTGATGATGCGGCCGTCATCATCAGAATTATTTTCCAGCGATCGAAGTGAGTTCAATACTATATAATTTCAAAACTCCAATTTTAAACACTTTCATTTTGAAATATCTCCAAATATAAATGCTTGGAAAATATTTTCAAATTCACCCAGGATCTTAAAATTCACATACATTTAATCCAAAATTACTTTTCACACTCTTTTAATTTTTCACAATTTCAATCTAAATTCTGGTTTAACTTCAAATTTAATTTATCTGATTCCATATATTATATCCATAGGAATTCTGATTGGTTACTTACATAACCATTCAATTATAACACATCCAATATACTATAATACTCCAAATATTAATCATTCTTTTATATCAAAATATAATTTGGGTAAAATTATTTCATTTACCCTCTTTCAAAAACATACTGTGTCGAATTATTCTGTTCAAGAGTTTAGAAACACTTATCGACACAGTTTGCATTACTGTATCGACCAGAATTCATAAACTACTCGACAAACCAATCAACACAATATAAACAATTTTTATATCAATTTACAAATACGCGCTCATATATATACACTCAAACTCAATCTAGGGTATTACTAACCCCATCTCTACTGAGTCACGCCACAGAGCCAAGGTACTTACTTAACCTTAAGCTCTGATACCACTGTAACGAACCGGGATTTTCGACTCCGAAAATCAACATCAAACTACCATGTTGACTATTCAGACATCGAACATTCCAGATCATTAATAGAAAGAAGTTAAAGGGTGAGATAAGAAAGAAAGAAATATTAGAATAGAAGAAGAAGAAGAAACACCACACAGAGTCTCACATCGCAGCGGAACAAAATATAATACAGAAATAACTTTACTGAAAGCTTTTGAAATACTTACAATATCAGAGTACACATCTGGACAGTGATACTAATCTGTCCTCATATAACACACAGCGGAATAGTAGTAATATCATACGTCTGGACTTTTCCAGCTTGTTTCTTCACAGCAGTCGATAACCTGAACCTGTACAACCCGGTCTAACCCGAGCATTTACAAAACACCGGGTCAGTCTGGTGAACCAGAGTGAGATAACTCGCACAGTAATAGGGGTGAATCATCCAATCATGATTTTAAAGTTCAAGCATCCTTTCAAAAGAAAAGGATAATCGTAAGACCAAATCCACACATAAACACGGACGGTTTTTACCTTACGATAACCCAAACCACTTTTGAAATCAATATCTTCTCTGATATTATAGTAATGTCTAAATACAAGTAAATAGAATCTAGTAGAACGCTTGCATCTCACGCTCCACATATATATAGTATACAATCAAAACCGCAGGCGCTTATTGGAGATTGGATTCCAACTTGACAAGGTATGGGACCACCTGCCGATAGTGTATCTCTAGAGACGAATACACTGGGTTCAACAAGAACTTCTTGCAACCCGGCCCTCACATGACCGACCACTCATTTCGCTTGAGTGTATCGAATGTGTATCACCGACGGTTGGGATCAGCAACCGTCTCCCGACAAGGGACAGCATCGAAACATAGATTTAAGAAGCAAATAGGATTTCGTCTAGATAGGTGATCATACACCCTAATGGGAGCGACCCACATAGCCATGCTGCCTGCCCGATTTTTGTCATTTCTCGGTTGATGAGGCTTGAGGTCAGAATAACTTCTGAACATCTGGTCGTCATTCACTTTGAATGCCACATCGTCAAATCCATCAGATATCACTAATTGACATCCACAAAAATACTCTAGCTGAAAGCTAGAGAATGGCAATTCCCTGCCAACAACTATAGCACGTTTGAAGAAATCAACGTACGTGATCCTTTGGAAATACTCTGTCATACATTCGTCCATATACGTCATCCAGGAACAGGATGAACCGAAGGCACTCTCCGACTGCATCCATATAGGAATCACCCCATGGATCAGTAGCGAGAAGTCCTTGCAACCCGTAGATTCCAACTACGATAGAATCACAGCTTTCCTCTGCTTGCCAAGCAGAGAATATTAGTGGTTCTTCCGTTTATGAAAATCCACAGTCTTCAATGCTTCATCTCGATCATCTTCTGAGATCTTCACGTATTTGTTGGTCGGAATGGTTCTCGAATATAAATTCGATTCCGGTCTTTCCATACCAACAATCGTATTGGCCAGATTTGATAGTCGGTGTTTTAACTATCAAAATATTCAGTGTTTCAAACATGACACTCCAATGAGTTCACTGGTTCAGTATTCAGCATCCCTTGGCCTTTAACAAACTAATTTCCTTTTTGTTAAATTGAAACTTCCAATTCTTTTAATATTCAAAAATACGATATTTGAATAACTCTAATTGATTAATTTACATTCATCTTAACTCCATTCGCTTGACTCTAGATCACAGCGATCACAATGGTTACGCCTGGTTCCCTCAGGAAACATCCGACCGCCGTAGGCTATCTGCAGTCCTGCGAATTTCGCTAGCAGTCGTACGAAATGGCAACTTAGCCAATAATTATGTTTGGCTAATTCTATCTCGAATAAATATATTCAATTTCCCATTTTGAAATTTCATTTAAAATTCTCCGTTTTACTAGATCTCGTTTTCAAACAACGTTAATGTAAAATTAACGTCTTAACACTTTGAATCTCACTTAAAAACTCTGGTTTATAATAAACCTTTTTATCGTAATCTTCTTTCACTTAATTCATATAATTGAGTACGTTTATTTCCTTTCACCATTAAATTGGCTTGCATCTCACATTCGGTAACTTTTTAAATGAATTCCCATTTAAAAATATATTCCTAAATTTATCATTAATTAAAATAATAACTTATTTCAAACATTAACTACTTTAGTAGTTAATCCCTTTTATCCTTATTTAAATTCAAACAATATTCATTTAACTATTTTAGTCAAAACACATTTCTTGGTAAACAATTCTAATTCCCAACGGTTGATTTAATTAACTCAAAACTTGATTACCTCATTAACCGATTTCAACAATCCTCGCTTTAAAATATAATTAATTTAGATAGATTCCAATTATTTGTTTTCTTTACAAAACAATTTCCCAAGGTTTAACCATTTAATTCATTTCTTATTCTTCCACTGGTAAATCTGATTATCATCAGCATTTGCTTTGCAAAATAAATTCATAACAAATCAAAGTCTTAAACAAATAAAATATTTATTTATTTATTTCTCTTAAATAACTTTTATTCAAATAATATAATTCAAATTTAACTCTGGTTATAAAATAAATTTTATAACCTCAACTCTATTGATTCACCTGATGGTGAATAAATATTTATAACTCGATTGGTTTTAAAGGCCATACTCTGCCAAACACTTAACCAATATCGCCCATTGGTTTAAACCAAACAGATGTTGAATATTCAGTCAATAATCAACCATCGAATCAATCACACAAACAGATCAGTTCATATATGATCATATGAAAATAAATAATACATTTGAAGGATCCGGTTGGGTCCCTCCAACCTGTTCTTCTCTGTATTCAAATGGTTATCACAAACCAGATCATTCAGTTTTGTTTAACTGATAAATTTAATAACGACCATTTAACATCAACCATAAGCAATTCAAACAATTCAACCATTTTAAAACACGTTTAAAAATAACCGTGACCAACCAAGGTGAGTCACCTTTATTGGGACCAATCGTTAAAATAACGATTTGGTATTTCACTGAAATTAAACACAGTTTAATTTCATCAGTTAAATCAACAGTTAGATAACTAGCAAAGCAGTCAACCATTGGCAAGCAGAGCACACAAAATAAAAACACCCAATTTATATAAAATATAAAAAGGGTAACTGAGTGAGTTTAACTCACCTTGGTTTCTGTCTGTCGGTAAAACGTTTTGTCTCCAACTACATTCAGTTCCCAGCTCCATACAATCGTGTTCTCTGATACGGTCTCCATGCCATTTGGTTTGTTCTATTCTTGCTACTGCAAGTTCCTTGGCTTTGTACCTATTCCAGGATTACTGTACATTCCAATTATAGGACGTTCAACCCCCTTTCATTTCGCACTGCTCTACCCAGCCACTTACCCAAAAAGCTAAAATAGCTTATCATTTTTTTTTTCCTTCGAGTCGATGGGGACCAAAGCCCAACCTTTTTCTCAGCCCATCTGCATGCAACAGGACTCCATGTTGTTAAAAAGGATATAGCCGATTGTCTTCTTCTCCATTTGATCGTTTACCACGTCATGTCTTGTTGCTACTTCCCATGCAACACGTTCCCCCACTTCATCCACGCATCAACCCATTTCAGCTCCGACCCCGAGAACCTCGGCCACCATCTTCTGCTGAACGGATCCAGCCCCACCACCAGTGTTCCGTCCATCCCTACATACCACCACACCAGATCCCACTCTCGAACCCCTGGGTCATGCTTGCGCCAATCTACTCCCTCCTCGATCCGACAGCATCGAAAGCCCCGCTTCACGTTATTCTCCTCCATGCAGCGTACCCACAGCTAGCAGCTCGGCTCGCCACACTCCGCATGTAGCCGCTTCAGGTCACTAGCGTCTGCTCAGCCCATGTCGCGATCGAACTCATCACACCCGAGACAGCATATACCCTGACGTTGTTTGTGGATTTTGATTAAAAGAAAACATGGCTAGCGTTGTATTTGCTGGGAAGAAAAGGATATTCATGAGTATTACGGTTGAGAGGAAGAGTTGCTTCCCTAGAAAGAACAACTACATGATGCTATTTATAGGCAAAGATGGTTTGGGGATCACGAAAGAAACAGTACAAGGAGTAAATGTGGCCGTCACGTTTTATGGTAGGTTGCACGACAGTGTAGCTGTGGGCTTTGCATTTCTTAGCTTGTCATGTCTTCATTTCTTAGGTCTGTGGGATGACTTAGGTCTGCCGAGGTGAAAGCGAAATGAAGTATTACCGGAGAGGAAGAAATAGGTAGCTGCATGTGCGTGTCCTGCCTTGTACCATATGGTAGCTGTGCATGTCTATTGATGGGTAGATGGGTAGGGTATCGGCTGCTTTGACCAGAATATATGCATAGGTTAGAGAGTTTGAAAAGACGGATCAGGCATTGAGTTTTCAATTCGATGGAAGATGGAAGATTTATGGCAGTGCTTTCACTTCAATGATGTACAGAACAATTTATTTTTTTAGTTGAGAGAGTACGGTTTTTATTAACTAGTATTAGCCGATACTTCATCCCCAAGTAACGCGATAATATTACTATAAATGGTTTCTGTTTACTGATAAAAAAGCTAATCTTGGTGTAAAAAGGTATTCCGGTCCTAATGGGACAAGTTTCGTCGAAATCCGAGGTCGTATGAAAAAAATTCCTTTATAAAACCAGAAATGAACATACGTTAAATTTTTCCACGGTCACCAGATAAATCAAATCCACTTGAAACTGCGAACATTGATAATAACTTTTCGATACGAACCCAACGGCACTAGTTTCGTCGCATTCTGAGACTGTTGCCCCGGTAGGCTGTTTTTACCGCGAACCGCCCTACCCTTTTTAACGCCAAATTTCTCGATCTCTAAAAACAACAAACTAAATACCTATCCTGACTATAATCGACGCTACGAACTCAACTGAACTGGTTTCATGGCTTAATTCGATCGTCTGTTCAAATTACACTTGAATATCCCTTTATTCAGTTGAATTAATTTAACTGCACTGAACGAGCGTTTACGGCTACCGTGGTCACATACAACATCGGTTTTTCACGCAATTCACCACCGTACAATAATTTAGCGATACGGTTCTAATGAAACTGATTTCGTCGAAATCTGAGTCCGTTTGTAAAACGGCCATTTTAAAGGCCTATAATTAAATAACGGTTTCCATAGCGACTATTTCAAAATTTGATTTGGCCATAACTATCAAACTATAACACGAAATCTAGATTTTTCTCTTTCATATGAAAGCTATCGCCAATACGGTCCCAACGTGTCTTGTTTCACAGAAATCCGACTTATATCGAATCCTGTATTCTCAGTTGAAGTTCAAAACTTCATTTCACGAACTGCACGCCATTTTCAAGCTCGATTTTATATTATATATAAATTATAACGTTCAACTTCGTTTAAAACGACGATTTAATTATTAAATCACATCGATATTCCAAATATAACATTTAAATTAAATAAATTAATTTACATATTCGAGTGCCAAAAACACGGGTCGTTACATTCTTTCCCCCTTAAAATAATTTCGTCCTCGAAATTGCTAAGGTAAGAAAGAACGTTATAGATCCATTAACTTTCAAATCCAATTTATCTTAAATCCAAAACCGATTTAATACCGTATATGGATATTTTCAAAAATATCGAAAATTTCCTAACACTTTAAATTTCCAAAAAAATTTCGCCAGCACCTCCTCTGTACGGCTTAATCGGTACAACTCCAACTCGCCTTTCTAGGCCTTCTCCAATCCAAAAGAAAATGAAACAGCCAAGTGGCTTGCCAAATAGGCTCATAAATCACCAAATCCATATAAAAATAAACGTGTACCTTTTTGTCGGCACAGCATCATATCCTTTCTGTCTGCTACCCTGTCAACATATACAAATGCACTTCCAGACCAAATTCCAATTTCATCCTCAAAACCAAATCCTTCATGCATCCAAGCCGAATCTCATTCTTAACTCAATTTCCATCCATTATCAATTTCGACTTTTAACTCACCAGGCCATCACCATTTCAGATTCCTGTCTCCACAATTCTAATTCCACTTGATATAGTATATCCCGATTCAATTTCTAGTTAATCGGTTTCAATTCAATTCATATTCGCTTTCACAATTTCTATTTAATCTTGTTCTTGTTCAAACCCTTTCCCTGGGAGTTTTTAAACAGTTTAGCTTTTTCAAAAATCAAATATTCCCTTTCAGGGTTCAAAACAACTTGTCTTTCTCAAAGCAATTCAAAACAAAAGCTTTGGTAGTAATCCGTCACTTAGAACTCGGAAATGAACACTGATGATGCGGCCGTCATCATCAGAATTATTTTCCAGCGATCGAAGTGAGTTCAATACTATATAATTTCAAAACTCCAATTTTAAACACTTTCATTTTGAAATATCTCCAAATATAAATGCTTGGAAAATATTTTCAAATTCACCCAGGATCTTAAAATTCACATACATTTAATCCAAAATTACTTTTCACACTCTTTTAATTTTTCACAATTTCAATCTAAATTCTGGTTTAACTTCAAATTTAATTTATCTGATTCCATATATTATATCCATAGGAATTCTGATTGGTTACTTACATAACCATTCAATTATAACACATCCAATATACTATAATACTCCAAATATTAATCATTCTTTTATATCAAAATATAATTTGGGTAAAATTATTTCATTTACCCTCTTTCAAAAACATACTGTGTCGAATTATTCTGTTCAAGAGTTTAGAAACACTTATCGACACAGTTTGCATTACTGTATCGACCAGAATTCATAAACTACTCGACAAACCAATCAACACAATATAAACAATTTTTATATCAATTTACAAATACGCGCTCATATATATACACTCAAACTCAATCTAGGGTATTACTAACCCCATCTCTACTGAGTCACGCCACAGAGCCAAGGTACTTACTTAACCTTAAGCTCTGATACCACTGTAACGAACCGGGATTTTCGACTCCGAAAATCAACATCAAACTACCATGTTGACTATTCAGACATCGAACATTCCAGATCATTAATAGAAAGAAGTTAAAGGGTGAGATAAGAAAGAAAGAAATATTAGAATAGAAGAAGAAGAAGAAACACCACACAGAGTCTCACATCGCAGCGGAACAAAATATAATACAGAAATAACTTTACTGAAAGCTTTTGAAATACTTACAATATCAGAGTACACATCTGGACAGTGATACTAATCTGTCCTCATATAACACACAGCGGAATAGTAGTAATATCATACGTCTGGACTTTTCCAGCTTGTTTCTTCACAGCAGTCGATAACCTGAACCTGTACAACCCGGTCTAACCCGAGCATTTACAAAACACCGGGTCAGTCTGGTGACCCAGAGTGAGATAACTCGCACAGTAATAGGGGTGAATCATCCAATCATGATTTTAAAGTTCAAGCATCCTTTCAAAAGAAAAGGATAATCGTAAGACCAAATCCACACATAAACACGGACGGTTTTTACCTTACGATAACCCAAACCACTTTTGAAATCAATATCTTCTCTGATATTATAGTAATGTCTAAATACAAGTAAATAGAATCTAGTAGAACGCTTGCATCTCACGCTCCACATATATATAGTATACAATCAAAACCGCAGGCGCTTATTGGAGATTGGATTCCAACTTGACAAGGTATGGGACCACCTGCCGATAGTGTATCTCTAGAGACGAATACACTGGGTTCAACAAGAACTTCTTGCAACCCGGCCCTCACATGACCGACCACTCATTTCGCTTGAGTGTATCGAATGTGTATCACCGACGGTTGGGATCAGCAACCGTCTCCCGACAAGGGACAGCATCGAAACATAGATTTAAGAAGCAAATAGGATTTCCTCTAGATAGGTGATCATACACCCTAATGGGAGCGACCCACATAGCCATGCTGCCTGCCCGATTTTTGTCATTTCTCGGTTGATGAGGCTTGAGGTCAGAATAACTTCTGAACATCTGGTCGTCATTCACTTTGAATGCCACATCGTCAAATCCATCAGATATCACTAATTGACATCCACAAAAATACTCTAGCTGAAAGCTAGAGAATGGCAATTCCCTGCCAACAACTATAGCACGTTTGAAGAAATCAACGTACGTGATCCTTTGGAAATACTCTGTCAGACATTCGTCCATATACGTCATCCAGGAACAGGATGAACCGAAGGCACTCTCCGACTGCATCCATATAGGAATCACCCCATGGATCAGTAGCGAGAAGTCCTTGCAACCCGTAGATTCCAACTACGATAGAATCACAGCTTTCCTCTGCTTGCCAGGCAGAGAATATTAGTGGTTCTTCCGTTTATGAAAATCCACAGTCTTCAATGCTTCATCTCGATCATCTTCTGAGATCTTCACGTATTTGTTGGTCGGAATGGTTCTCGAATATAAATTCGATTCCGGTCTTTCCATACCAACAATCGTATTGGCCAGATTTGATAGTCGGTGTTTTAACTATCAAAATATTCAGTGTTTCAAACATGACACTCCAATGAGTTCACTGGTTCAGTATTCAGCATCCCTTGGCCTTTAACAAACTAATTTCCTTTTTGTTAAATTGAAACTTCCAATTCTTTTAATATTCAAAAATACGATATTTGAATAACTCTAATTGATTAATTTACATTCATCTTAACTCCATTCGCTTGACTCTAGATCACAGCGATCACAATGGTTACGCCTGGTTCCCTCAGGAAACATCCGACCGCCGTAGGCTATCTGCAGTCCTGCGAATTTCGCTAGCAGTCGTACGAAATGGCAACTTAGCCAATAATTATGTTTGGCTAATTCTATCTCGAATAAATATATTCAATTTCCCATTTTGAAATTTCATTTAAAATTCTCCGTTTTACTAGATCTCGTTTTCAAACAACGTTAATGTAAAATTAACGTCTTAACACTTTGAATCTCACTTAAAAACTCTGGTTTATAATAAACCTTTTTATCGTAATCTTCTTTCACTTAATTCATATAATTGAGTACGTTTATTTCCTTTCACCATTAAATTGGCTTGCATCTCACATTCGGTAACTTTTTAAATGAATTCCCATTTAAAAATATATTCCTAAATTTATCATTAATTAAAATAATAACTTATTTCAAACATTAACTACTTTAGTAGTTAATCCCTTTTATCCTTATTTAAATTCAAACAATATTCATTTAACTATTTTAGTCAAAACACATTTCTTGGTAAACAATTCTAATTCCCAACGGTTGATTTAATTAACTCAAAACTTGATTACCTCATTAACCGATTTCAACAATCCTCGCTTTAAAATATAATTAATTTAGATAGATTCCAATTATTTGTTTTCTTTACAAAACAATTTCCCAAGGTTTAACCATTTAATTCATTTCTTATTCTTCCACTGGTAAATCTGATTATCATCAGCATTTGCTTTGCAAAATAAATTCATAACAAATCAAAGTCTTAAACAAATAAAATATTTATTTATTTATTTCTCTTAAATAACTTTTATTCAAATAATATAATTCAAATTTAACTCTGGTTATAAAATAAATTTTATAACCTCAACTCTATTGATTCACCTGATGGTGAATAAATATTTATAACTCGATTGGTTTTAAAGGCCATACTCTGCCAAACACTTAACCAATATCGCCCATTGGTTTAAACTAAACAGATGTTGAATATTCAGTCAATAATCAACCATCGAATCAATCACACAAACAGATCAGTTCATATATGATCATATGAAAATAAATAATACATTTGAAGGATCCGGTTGGGTCCCTCCAACCTGTTCTTCTCTGTATTCAAATGGTTATCACAAACCAGATCATTCAGTTTTGTTTAACTGATAAATTTAATAACGACCATTTAACATCAACCATAAGCAATTCAAACAATTCAACCATTTTAAAACACGTTTAAAAATAACCGTGACCAACCAAGGTGAGTCACCTTTATTGGGACCAATCGTTAAAATAACGATTTGGTATTTCACTGAAATTAAACACAGTTTAATTTCATCAGTTAAATCAACAGTTAGATAACTAGCAAAGCAGTCAACCATTGGCAAGCAGAGCACACAAAATAAAAACACCCAATTTATATAAAATATAAAAAGGGTAACTGAGTGAGTTTAACTCACCTTGGTTTCTGTCTGTCGGTAAAACGTTTTGTCTCCAACTACATTCAGTTCCCAGCTCCATACAATCGTGTTCTCTGATACGGTCTCCATGCCATTTGGTTTGTTCTATTCTTGCTACTGCAAGTTCCTTGGCTTTGTACCTATTCCAGGATTACTGTACATTCCAATTATAGGACGTTCAACCCCCTTTCATTTCGCACTGCTCTACCCAGCCACTTACCCAAAAAGCTAAAATAGCTTATCATTTTTTTTTTCCTTCGAGTCGATGGGGACCAAAGCCCAACCTTTTTCTCAGCCCATCTGCATGCAACAGGACTCCATGTTGTTAAAAAGGATATAGCCGACTGTCTTCTTCTCCATTTGATCGTTTACCACGTCATGTCTTGTTGCTACTTCCCATGCAACACGTTCCCCCACTTCATCCACGCATCAACCCATTTCAGCTCCGACCCCGAGAACCTCGGCCACCATCTTCTGCTGAACGGATCCAGCCCCACCACCAGTGTTCCGTCCATCCCTACATACCACCACACCAGATCCCACTCTCGAACCCCTGGGTCATGCTTGCGCCAATCTACTCCCTCCTCGATCCGACAGCATCGAAAGCCCCGCTTCACGTCATTCTCCTCCATGCAGCGTACCCACAGCTAGCAGCTCGGCTCGCCACACTCCGCATGTAGCCGCTTCAGGTCACTAGCGTCTGCTCAGCCCATGTCGCGATCGAACTCATCACACCCGAGACAGCATATACCCTGACGTTGTTTGTGGATTTTGATTAAAAGAAAACATGGCTAGCGTTGTATTTGCTGGGAAGAAAAGGATATTCATGAGTATTACGGTTGAGAGGAAGAGTTGCTTCCCTAGAAAGAACAACTACATGATGCTATTTATAGGCAAAGATGGTTTGGGGATCACGAAAGAAACAGTACAAGGAGTAAATGTGGCCGTCACGTTTTATGGTAGGTTGCACGACAGTGTAGCTGTGGGCTTTGCATTTCTTAGCTTGTCATGTCTTCATTTCTTAGGTCTGTGGGATGACTTAGGTCTGCCGAGGTGAAAGCGAAATGAAGTATTACCGGAGAGGAGGAAATAGGTAGCTGCATGTGCGTGTCCTGCCTTGTACCATATGGTAGCTGTGCATGTCTATTGATGGGTAGATGGGTAGGGTATCGGCTGCTTTGACCAAAATATATGCATAGGTTAGAGAGTTTGAAAAGACGGATCAGGCATTGAGTTTTCAATTCGATGGAAGATGGAAGATTTATGGCAGTGCTTTCACTTCAATGATGTACAGAACAATTTATTTTTTTAGTTGAGAGAGTACGGTTTTTATTAACTAGTATTAGCCGATACTTCATCCCCAAGTAACGCGATAATATTACTATAAATGGTTTCTGTTTACTGATAAAAAAGCTAATCTTGGTGTAAAAAGGTATTCCGGTCCTAATGGGACAAGTTTCGTCGAAATCCGAGGTCGTATGAAAAAAATTCCTTTATAAAACCAGAAATGAACATACGTTAAATTTTTCCACGGTCACCAGATAAATCAAATCCACTTGAAACTGCGAACATTGATAATAACTTTTCGATACGAACCCAACGGCACTAGTTTCGTCGCATTCTGAGACTGTTGCCCCGGTAGGCTGTTTTTACCGCGAACCGCCCTACCCTTTTTAACGCCAAATTTCTCGATCTCTAAAAACAACAAACTAAATACCTATCCTGACTATAATCGACGCTACGAACTCAACTGAACTGGTTTCATGGCTTAATTCGATCGTCTGTTCAAATTACACTTGAATATCCCTTTATTCAGTTGAATTAATTTAACTGCACTGAACGAGCGTTTACGGCTACCGTGGTCACATACAACATCGGTTTTTCACGCAATTCACCACCGTACAATAATTTAGCGATACGGTTCTAATGAAACTGATTTCGTCGAAATCTGAGTCCGTTTGTAAAACGGCCATTTTAAAGGCCTATAATTAAATAACGGTTTCCATAGCGACTATTTCAAAATTTGATTTGGCCATAACTATCAAACTATAACACGAAATCTAGATTTTTCTCTTTCATATGAAAGCTATCGCCAATACGGTCCCAACGTGTCTTGTTTCACAGAAATCCGACTTATATCGAATCCTGTATTCTCAGTTGAAGTTCAAAACTTCATTTCACGAACTGCACGCCATTTTCAAGCTCGATTTTATATTATATATAAATTATAACGTTCAACTTCGTTTAAAACGACGATTTAATTATTAAATCACATCGATATTCCAAATATAACATTTAAATTAAATAAATTAATTTACATATTCGAGTGCCAAAAACACGGGTCGTTACATTCTTTCCCCCTTAAAATAATTTCGTCCTCGAAATTGCTAAGGTAAGAAAGAACGTTATAGATCCATTAACTTTCAAATCCAATTTATCTTAAATCCAAAACCGATTTAATACCGTATATGGATATTTTCAAAAATATCGAAAATTTCCTAACACTTTAAATTTCCAAAAAAATTTCGCCAGCACCTCCTCTGTACGGCTTAATCGGTACAACTCCAACTCGCCTTTCTAGGCCTTCTCCAATCCAAAAGAAAATGAAACAGCCAAGTGGCTTGCCAAATAGGCTCATAAATCACCAAACCCATATAAAAATAAACGTGTACCTTTTTGTCGGCACAGCATCATATCCTTTCTGTCTGCTACCCTGTCAACATATACAAATGCACTTCCAGACCAAATTCCAATTTCATCCTCAAAACCAAATCCTTCATGCATCCAAGCCGAATCTCATTCTTAACTCAATTTCCATCCATTATCAATTTCGACTTTTAACTCACCAGGCCATCACCATTTCAGATTCCTGTCTCCACAATTCTAATTCCACTTGATATAGTATATCCCGATTCAATTTCTAGTTAATCGGTTTCAATTCAATTCATATTCGCTTTCACAATTTCTATTTAATCTTGTTCTTGTTCAAACCCTTTCCCTGGGAGTTTTTAAACAGTTTAGCTTTTTCAAAAATCAAATATTCCCTTTCAGGGTTCAAAACAACTTGTCTTTCTCAAAGCAATTCAAAACAAAAGCTTTGGTAGTAATCCGTCACTTAGAACTCGGAAATGAACACTGATGATGCGGCCGTCATCATCAGAATTATTTTCCAGCGATCGAAGTGAGTTCAATACTATATAATTTCAAAACTCCAATTTTAAACACTTTCATTTTGAAATATCTCCAAATATAAATGCTTGGAAAATATTTTCAAATTCACCCAGGATCTTAAAATTCACATACATTTAATCCAAAATTACTTTTCACACTCTTTTAATTTTTCACAATTTCAATCTAAATTCTGGTTTAACTTCAAATTTAATTTATCTGATTCCATATATTATATCCATAGGAATTCTGATTGGTTACTTACATAACCATTCAATTATAACACATCCAATATACTATAATACTCCAAATATTAATCATTCTTTTATATCAAAATATAATTTGGGTAAAATTATTTCATTTACCCTCTTTCAAAAACATACTGTGTCGAATTATTCTGTTCAAGAGTTTAGAAACACTTATCGACACAGTTTGCATTACTGTATCGACCAGAATTCATAAACTACTCGACAAACCAATCAACACAATATAAACAATTTTTATATCAATTTACAAATACGCGCTCATATATATACACTCAAACTCAATCTAGGGTATTACTAACCCCATCTCTACTGAGTCACGCCACAGAGCCAAGGTACTTACTTAACCTTAAGCTCTGATACCACTGTAACGAACCGGGATTTTCGACTCCGAAAATCAACATCAAACTACCATGTTGACTATTCAGACATCGAACATTCCAGATCATTAATAGAAAGAAGTTAAAGGGTGAGATAAGAAAGAAAGAAATATTAGAATAGAAGAAGAAGAAGAAACACCACACAGAGTCTCACATCGCAGCGGAACAAAATATAATACAGAAATAACTTTACTGAAAGCTTTTGAAATACTTACAATATCAGAGTACACATCTGGACAGTGATACTAATCTGTCCTCATATAACACACAGCGGAATAGTAGTAATATCATACGTCTGGACTTTTCCAGCTTGTTTCTTCACAGCAGTCGATAACCTGAACCTGTACAACCCGGTCTAACCCGAGCATTTACAAAACACCGGGTCAGTCTGGTGACCCAGAGTGAGATAACTCGCACAGTAATAGGGGTGAATCATCCAATCATGATTTTAAAGTTCAAGCATCCTTTCAAAAGAAAAGGATAATCGTAAGACCAAATCCACACATAAACACGGACGGTTTTTACCTTACGATAACCCAAACCACTTTTGAAATCAATATCTTCTCTGATATTATAGTAATGTCTAAATACAAGTAAATAGAATCTAGTAGAACGCTTGCATCTCACGCTCCACATATATATAGTATACAATCAAAACCGCAGGCGCTTATTGGAGATTGGATTCCAACTTGACAAGGTATGGGACCACCTGCCGATAGTGTATCTCTAGAGACGAATACACTGGGTTCAACAAGAACTTCTTGCAACCCGGCCCTCACATGACCGACCACTCATTTCGCTTGAGTGTATCGAATGTGTATCACCGACGGTTGGGATCAGCAACCGTCTCCCGACAAGGGACAGCATCGAAACATAGATTTAAGAAGCAAATAGGATTTCCTCTAGATAGGTGATCATACACCCTAATGGGAGCGACCCACATAGCCATGCTGCCTGCCCGATTTTTGTCATTTCTCGGTTGATGAGGCTTGAGGTCAGAATAACTTCTGAACATCTGGTCGTCATTCACTTTGAATGCCACATCGTCAAATCCATCAGATATCACTAATTGACATCCACAAAAATACTCTAGCTGAAAGCTAGAGAATGGCAATTCCCTGCCAACAACTATAGCACGTTTGAAGAAATCAACGTACGTGATCCTTTGGAAATACTCTGTCAGACATTCGTCCATATACGTCATCCAGGAACAGGATGAACCGAAGGCACTCTCCGACTGCATCCATATAGGAATCACCCCATGGATCAGTAGCGAGAAGTCCTTGCAACCCGTAGATTCCAACTACGATAGAATCACAGCTTTCCTCTGCTTGCCAGGCAGAGAATATTAGTGGTTCTTCCGTTTATGAAAATCCACAGTCTTCAATGCTTCATCTCGATCATCTTCTGAGATCTTCACGTATTTGTTGGTCGGAATGGTTCTCGAATATAAATTCGATTCCGGTCTTTCCATACCAACAATCGTATTGGCCAGATTTGATAGTCGGTGTTTTAACTATCAAAATATTCAGTGTTTCAAACATGACACTCCAATGAGTTCACTGGTTCAGTATTCAGCATCCCTTGGCCTTTAACAAACTAATTTCCTTTTTGTTAAATTGAAACTTCCAATTCTTTTAATATTCAAAAATACGATATTTGAATAACTCTAATTGATTAATTTACATTCATCTTAACTCCATTCGCTTGACTCTAGATCACAGCGATCACAATGGTTACGCCTGGTTCCCTCAGGAAACATCCGACCGCCGTAGGCTATCTGCAGTCCTGCGAATTTCGCTAGCAGTCGTACGAAATGGCAACTTAGCCAATAATTATGTTTGGCTAATTCTATCTCGAATAAATATATTCAATTTCCCATTTTGAAATTTCATTTAAAATTCTCCGTTTTACTAGATCTCGTTTTCAAACAACGTTAATGTAAAATTAACGTCTTAACACTTTGAATCTCACTTAAAAACTCTGGTTTATAATAAACCTTTTTATCGTAATCTTCTTTCACTTAATTCATATAATTGAGTACGTTTATTTCCTTTCACCATTAAATTGGCTTGCATCTCACATTCGGTAACTTTTTAAATGAATTCCCATTTAAAAATATATTCCTAAATTTATCATTAATTAAAATAATAACTTATTTCAAACATTAACTACTTTAGTAGTTAATCCCTTTTATCCTTATTTAAATTCAAACAATATTCATTTAACTATTTTAGTCAAAACACATTTCTTGGTAAACAATTCTAATTCCCAACGGTTGATTTAATTAACTCAAAACTTGATTACCTCATTAACCGATTTCAACAATCCTCGCTTTAAAATATAATTAATTTAGATAGATTCCAATTATTTGTTTTCTTTACAAAACAATTTCCCAAGGTTTAACCATTTAATTCATTTCTTATTCTTCCACTGGTAAATCTGATTATCATCAGCATTTGCTTTGCAAAATAAATTCATAACAAATCAAAGTCTTAAACAAATAAAATATTTATTTATTTATTTCTCTTAAATAACTTTTATTCAAATAATATAATTCAAATTTAACTCTGGTTATAAAATAAATTTTATAACCTCAACTCTATTGATTCACCTGATGGTGAATAAATATTTATAACTCGATTGGTTTTAAAGGCCATACTCTGCCAAACACTTAACCAATATCGCCCATTGGTTTAAACTAAACAGATGTTGAATATTCAGTCAATAATCAACCATCGAATCAATCACACAAACAGATCAGTTCATATATGATCATATGAAAATAAATAATACATTTGAAGGATCCGGTTGGGTCCCTCCAACCTGTTCTTCTCTGTATTCAAATGGTTATCACAAACCAGATCATTCAGTTTTGTTTAACTGATAAATTTAATAACGACCATTTAACATCAACCATAAGCAATTCAAACAATTCAACCATTTTAAAACACGTTTAAAAATAACCGTGACCAACCAAGGTGAGTCACCTTTATTGGGACCAATCGTTAAAATAACGATTTGGTATTTCACTGAAATTAAACACAGTTTAATTTCATCAGTTAAATCAACAGTTAGATAACTAGCAAAGCAGTCAACCATTGGCAAGCAGAGCACACAAAATAAAAACACCCAATTTATATAAAATATAAAAAGGGTAACTGAGTGAGTTTAACTCACCTTGGTTTCTGTCTGTCGGTAAAACGTTTTGTCTCCAACTACATTCAGTTCCCAGCTCCATACAATCGTGTTCTCTGATACGGTCTCCATGCCATTTGGTTTGTTCTATTCTTGCTACTGCAAGTTCCTTGGCTTTGTACCTATTCCAGGATTACTGTACATTCCAATTATAGGACGTTCAACCCCCTTTCATTTCGCACTGCTCTACCCAGCCACTTACCCAAAAAGCTAAAATAGCTTATCATTTTTTTTTTCCTTCGAGTCGATGGGGACCAAAGCCCAACCTTTTTCTCAGCCCATCTGCATGCAACAGGACTCCATGTTGTTAAAAAGGATATAGCCGACTGTCTTCTTCTCCATTTGATCGTTTACCACGTCATGTCTTGTTGCTACTTCCCATGCAACACGTTCCCCCACTTCATCCACGCATCAACCCATTTCAGCTCCGACCCCGAGAACCTCGGCCACCATCTTCTGCTGAACGGATCCAGCCCCACCACCAGTGTTCCGTCCATCCCTACATACCACCACACCAGATCCCACTCTCGAACCCCTGGGTCATGCTTGCGCCAATCTACTCCCTCCTCGATCCGACAGCATCGAAAGCCCCGCTTCACGTCATTCTCCTCCATGCAGCGTACCCACAGCTAGCAGCTCGGCTCGCCACACTCCGCATGTAGCCGCTTCAGGTCACTAGCGTCTGCTCAGCCCATGTCGCGATCGAACTCATCACACCCGAGACAGCATATACCCTGACGTTGTTTGTGGATTTTGATTAAAAGAAAACATGGCTAGCGTTGTATTTGCTGGGAAGAAAAGGATATTCATGAGTATTACGGTTGAGAGGAAGAGTTGCTTCCCTAGAAAGAACAACTACATGATGCTATTTATAGGCAAAGATGGTTTGGGGATCACGAAAGAAACAGTACAAGGAGTAAATGTGGCCGTCACGTTTTATGGTAGGTTGCACGACAGTGTAGCTGTGGGCTTTGCATTTCTTAGCTTGTCATGTCTTCATTTCTTAGGTCTGTGGGATGACTTAGGTCTGCCGAGGTGAAAGCGAAATGAAGTATTACCGGAGAGGAGGAAATAGGTAGCTGCATGTGCGTGTCCTGCCTTGTACCATATGGTAGCTGTGCATGTCTATTGATGGGTAGATGGGTAGGGTATCGGCTGCTTTGACCAAAATATATGCATAGGTTAGAGAGTTTGAAAAGACGGATCAGGCATTGAGTTTTCAATTCGATGGAAGATGGAAGATTTATGGCAGTGCTTTCACTTCAATGATGTACAGAACAATTTATTTTTTTAGTTGAGAGAGTACGGTTTTTATTAACTAGTATTAGCCGATACTTCATCCCCAAGTAACGCGATAATATTACTATAAATGGTTTCTGTTTACTGATAAAAAAGCTAATCTTGGTGTAAAAAGGTATTCCGGTCCTAATGGGACAAGTTTCGTCGAAATCCGAGGTCGTATGAAAAAAATTCCTTTATAAAACCAGAAATGAACATACGTTAAATTTTTCCACGGTCACCAGATAAATCAAATCCACTTGAAACTGCGAACATTGATAATAACTTTTCGATACGAACCCAACGGCACTAGTTTCGTCGCATTCTGAGACTGTTGCCCCGGTAGGCTGTTTTTACCGCGAACCGCCCTACCCTTTTTAACGCCAAATTTCTCGATCTCTAAAAACAACAAACTAAATACCTATCCTGACTATAATCGACGCTACGAACTCAACTGAACTGGTTTCATGGCTTAATTCGATCGTCTGTTCAAATTACACTTGAATATCCCTTTATTCAGTTGAATTAATTTAACTGCACTGAACGAGCGTTTACGGCTACCGTGGTCACATACAACATCGGTTTTTCACGCAATTCACCACCGTACAATAATTTAGCGATACGGTTCTAATGAAACTGATTTCGTCGAAATCTGAGTCCGTTTGTAAAACGGCCATTTTAAAGGCCTATAATTAAATAACGGTTTCCATAGCGACTATTTCAAAATTTGATTTGGCCATAACTATCAAACTATAACACGAAATCTAGATTTTTCTCTTTCATATGAAAGCTATCGCCAATACGGTCCCAACGTGTCTTGTTTCACAGAAATCCGACTTATATCGAATCCTGTATTCTCAGTTGAAGTTCAAAACTTCATTTCACGAACTGCACGCCATTTTCAAGCTCGATTTTATATTATATATAAATTATAACGTTCAACTTCGTTTAAAACGACGATTTAATTATTAAATCACATCGATATTCCAAATATAACATTTAAATTAAATAAATTAATTTACATATTCGAGTGCCAAAAACACGGGTCGTTACATTCTTTCCCCCTTAAAATAATTTCGTCCTCGAAATTGCTAAGGTAAGAAAGAACGTTATAGATCCATTAACTTTCAAATCCAATTTATCTTAAATCCAAAACCGATTTAATACCGTATATGGATATTTTCAAAAATATCGAAAATTTCCTAACACTTTAAATTTCCAAAAAAATTTCGCCAGCACCTCCTCTGTACGGCTTAATCGGTACAACTCCAACTCGCCTTTCTAGGCCTTCTCCAATCCAAAAGAAAATGAAACAGCCAAGTGGCTTGCCAAATAGGCTCATAAATCACCAAACCCATATAAAAATAAACGTGTACCTTTTTGTCGGCACAGCATCATATCCTTTCTGTCTGCTACCCTGTCAACATATACAAATGCACTTCCAGACCAAATTCCAATTTCATCCTCAAAACCAAATCCTTCATGCATCCAAGCCGAATCTCATTCTTAACTCAATTTCCATCCATTATCAATTTCGACTTTTAACTCACCAGGCCATCACCATTTCAGATTCCTGTCTCCACAATTCTAATTCCACTTGATATAGTATATCCCGATTCAATTTCTAGTTAATCGGTTTCAATTCAATTCATATTCGCTTTCACAATTTCTATTTAATCTTGTTCTTGTTCAAACCCTTTCCCTGGGAGTTTTTAAACAGTTTAGCTTTTTCAAAAATCAAATATTCCCTTTCAGGGTTCAAAACAACTTGTCTTTCTCAAAGCAATTCAAAACAAAAGCTTTGGTAGTAATCCGTCACTTAGAACTCGGAAATGAACACTGATGATGCGGCCGTCATCATCAGAATTATTTTCCAGCGATCGAAGTGAGTTCAATACTATATAATTTCAAAACTCCAATTTTAAACACTTTCATTTTGAAATATCTCCAAATATAAATGCTTGGAAAATATTTTCAAATTCACCCAGGATCTTAAAATTCACATACATTTAATCCAAAATTACTTTTCACACTCTTTTAATTTTTCACAATTTCAATCTAAATTCTGGTTTAACTTCAAATTTAATTTATCTGATTCCATATATTATATCCATAGGAATTCTGATTGGTTACTTACATAACCATTCAATTATAACACATCCAATATACTATAATACTCCAAATATTAATCATTCTTTTATATCAAAATATAATTTGGGTAAAATTATTTTATTTACCCTCTTTCAAAAACATACTGTGTCGAATTATTCTGTTCAAGAGTTTAGAAACACTTATCGACACAGTTTGCATTACTGTATCGACCAGAATTCATAAACTACTCGACAAACCAATCAACACAATATAAACAATTTTTATATCAATTTACAAATACGCGCTCATATATATACACTCAAACTCAATCTAGGGTATTACTAACCCCATCTCTACTGAGTCACGCCACAGAGCCAAGGTACTTACTTAACCTTAAGCTCTGATACCACTGTAACGAACCGGGATTTTCGACTCCGAAAATCAACATCAAACTACCATGTTGACTATTCAGACATCGAACATTCCAGATCATTAATAGAAAGAAGTTAAAGGGTGAGATAAGAAAGAAAGAAATATTAGAATAGAAGAAGAAGAAGAAACACCACACAGAGTCTCACATCGCAGCGGAACAAAATATAATACAGAAATAACTTTACTGAAAGCTTTTGAAATACTTACAATATCAGAGTACACATCTGGACAGTGATACTAATCTGTCCTCATATAACACACAGCGGAATAGTAGTAATATCATACGTCTGGACTTTTCCAGCTTGTTTCTTCACAACAGTCGATAACCTGAACCTGTACAACCCGGTCTAACCCGAGCATTTACAAAACACCGGGTCAGTCTGGTGAACCAGAGTGAGATAACTCGCACAGTAATAGGGGTGAATCATCCAATCATGATTTTAAAGTTCAAGCATCCTTTCAAAAGAAAAGGATAATCGTAAGACCAAATCCACACATAAACACGGACGGTTTTTACCTTACGATAACCCAAACCACTTTTGAAATCAATATCTTCTCTGATATTATAGTAATGTCTAAATACAAGTAAATAGAATCTAGTAGAACGCTTGCATCTCACGCTCCACATATATATAGTATACAATCAAAACCGCAGGCGCTTATTGGAGATTGGATTCCAACTTGACAAGGTATGGGACCACCTGCCGATAGTGTATCTCTAGAGACGAATACACTGGGTTCAACAAGAACTTCTTGCAACCCGGCCCTCACATGACCGACCACTCATTTCGCTTGAGTGTATCGAATGTGTATCACCGACGGTTGGGATCAGCAACCGTCTCCCGACAAGGGACAGCATCGAAACATAGATTTAAGAAGCAAATAGGATTTCGTCTAGATAGGTGATCATACACCCTAATGGGAGCGACCCACATAGCCATGCTGCCTGCCCGATTTTTGTCATTTCTCGGTTGATGAGGCTTGAGGTCAGAATAACTTCTGAACATCTGGTCGTCATTCACTTTGAATGCCACATCGTCAAATCCATCAGATATCACTAATTGACATCCACAAAAATACTCTAGCTGAAAGCTAGAGAATGGCAATTCCCTGCCAACAACTATAGCACGTTTGAAGAAATCAACGTACGTGATCCTTTGGAAATACTCTGTCAGACATTCGTCCATATACGTCATCCAGGAACAGGATGAACCGAAGGCACTCTCCGACTGCATCCATATAGGAATCACCCCATGGATCAGTAGCGAGAAGTCCTTGCAACCCGTAGATTCCAACTACGATAGAATCACAGCTTTCCTCTGCTTGCCAGGCAGAGAATATTAGTGGTTCTTCCGTTTATGAAAATCCACAGTCTTCAATGCTTCATCTTGATCATCTTCTGAGATCTTCACGTATTTGTTGGTCGAAATGGTTCTCGAATATAAATTCGATTCCGGTCTTTCCATACCAACAATCGTATTGGCCAGATTTGATAGTCGGTGTTTTAACTATCAAAATATTCAGTGTTTCAAACATGACACTCCAATGAGTTCACTGGTTCAGTATTCAGCATCCCTTGGCCTTTAACAAACTAATTTCCTTTTTGTTAAATTGAAACTTCCAATTCTTTTAATATTCAAAAATACGATATTTGAATAACTCTAATTGATTAATTTACATTCATCTTAACTCCATTCGCTTGACTCTAGATCACAGCGATCACAATGGTTACGCCTGGTTCCCTCAGGAAACATCCGACCGCCGTAGGCTATCTGCAGTCCTGCGAATTTCGCTAGCAGTCGTACGAAATGGCAACTTAGCCAATAATTATGTTTGGCTAATTCTATCTCGAATAAATATATTCAATTTCCCATTTTGAAATTTCATTTAAAATTCTCCGTTTTACTAGATCTCGTTTTCAAACAACGTTAATGTAAAATTAACGTCTTAACACTTTGAATCTCACTTAAAAACTCTGGTTTATAATAAACCTTTTTATCGTAATCTTCTTTCACTTAATTCATATAATTGAGTACGTTTATTTCCTTTCACCATTAAATTGGCTTGCATCTCACATTCGGTAACTTTTTAAATGAATTCCCATTTAAAAATATATTCCTAAATTTATCATTAATTAAAATAATAACTTATTTCAAACATTAACTACTTTAGTAGTTAATCCCTTTTATCCTTATTTAAATTCAAACAATATTCATTTAACTATTTTAGTCAAAACACATTTCTTGGTAAACAATTCTAATTCTCAACGGTTGATTTAATTAACTCAAAACTTGATTACCTCATTAACCGATTTCAACAATCCTCGCTTTAAAATATAATTAATTTAGATAGATTCCAATTATTTGTTTTCTTTACAAAACAATTTCCCAAGGTTTAACCATTTAATTCATTTCTTATTCTTCCACTGGTAAATCTGATTATCATCAGCATTTGCTTTGCAAAATAAATTCATAACAAATCAAAGTCTTAAACAAATAAAATATTTATTTATTTATTTCTCTTAAATAACTTTTATTCAAATAATATAATTCAAATTTAACTCTGGTTATAAAATAAATTTTATAACCTCAACTCTATTGATTCACCTGATGGTGAATAAATATTTATAACTCGATTGGTTTTAAAGGCCATACTCTGCCAAACACTTAACCAATATCGCCCATTGGTTTAAACCAAACAGATGTTGAATATTCAGTCAATAATCAACCATCGAATCAATCACACAAACAGATCAGTTCATATATGATCATATGAAAATAAATAATACATTTGAAGGATCCGGTTGGGTCCCTCCAACCTGTTCTTCTCTGTATTCAAATGGTTATCACAAACCAGATCATTCAGTTTTGTTTAACTGATAAATTTAATAACGACCATTTAACATCAACCATAAGCAATTCAAACAATTCAACCATTTTAAAACACGTTTAAAAATAACCGTGACCAACCAAGGTGAGTCACCTTTATTGGGACCAATCGTTAAAATAACGATTTGGTATTTCACTGAAATTAAACACAGTTTAATTTCATCAGTTAAATCAACAGTTAGATAACTAGCAAAGCAGTCAACCATTGGCAAGCAGAGCACACAAAATAAAAACACCCAATTTATATAAAATATAAAAAGGGTAACTGAGTGAGTTTAACTCACCTTGGTTTCTGTCTGTCGGTAAAACGTTTTGTCTCCAACTACATTCAGTTCCCAGCTCCATACAATCGTGTTCTCTGATACGGTCTCCATGCCATTTGGTTTGTTCTATTCTTGCTACTGCAAGTTCCTTGGCTTTGTACCTATTCCAGGATTACTGTACATTCCAATTATAGGACGTTCAACCCCCTTTCATTTCGCACTGCTCTACCCAGCCACTTACCCAAAAAGCTACAATAGCTTATCATTTTTTTTTCCTTCGAGTCGATGGGGACCAAAGCCCAACCTTTTTCTCAGCCCATCTGCATGCAACAGGACTCCATGTTGTTAAAAAGGATATAGCCGACTGTCTTCTTCTCCATTTGATCGTTTACCACGTCATGTCTTGTTGCTACTTCCCATGCAACACGTTCCCCCACTTCATCCACGCATCAACCCATTTCAGCTCCGACCCCGAGAACCTCGGCCACCATCTTCTGCTGAACGGATCCAGCCCCACCACCAGTGTTCCGTCCATCCCTACATACCACCACACCAGATCCCACTCTCGAACCCCTGGGTCATGCTTGCGCCAATCTACTCCCTCCTCGATCCAACAGCATCGAAAGCCCCGCTTCACGTCATTCTCCTCCATGCAGCGTACCCACAGCTAGCAGCTCGGCTCGCCACACTCCGCATGTAGCCGCTTCAGGTCACTAGCGTCTGCTCAGCCCATGTCGCGATCGAACTCATCACACCCGAGACAGCATATACCCTGACGTTGTTTGTGGATTTTGATTAAAAGAAAACATGGCTAGCGTTGTATTTGCTGGGAAGAAAAGGATATTCATGAGTATTACGGTTGAGAGGAAGAGTTGCTTCCCTAGAAAGAACAACTACATGATGCTATTTATAGGCAAAGATGGTTTGGGGATCACGAAAGAAACAGTACAAGGAGTAAATGTGGCCGTCACGTTTTATGGTAGGTTGCACGACAGTGTAGCTGTGGGCTTTGCATTTCTTAGCTTGTCATGTCTTCATTTCTTAGGTCTGTGGGATGACTTAGGTCTGCCGAGGTGAAAGCGAAATGAAGTATTACCGGAGAGGAGGAAATAGGTAGCTGCATGTGCGTGTCCTGCCTTGTACCATATGGTAGCTGTGCATGTCTATTGATGGGTAGATGGGTAGGGTATCGGCTGCTTTGACCAAAATATATGCATAGGTTAGAGAGTTTGAAAAGACGGATCAGGCATTGAGTTTTCAATTCGATGGAAGATGGAAGATTTATGGCAGTGCTTTCACTTCAATGATGTACAGAACAATTTATTTTTTTAGTTGAGAGAGTACGGTTTTTATTAACTAGTATTAGCCGATACTTCATCCCCAAGTAACGCGATAATATTACTATAAATGGTTTCTGTTTACTGATAAAAAAGCTAATCTTGGTGTAAAAAGGTATTCCGGTCCTAATGGGACAAGTTTCGTCGAAATCCGAGGTCGTATGAAAAAAAATTCCTTTATAAAACTAGAAATGAACATACGTTAAATTTTTCCACGGTCACCAGATAAATCAAATCCACTTGAAACTGCGAACATTGATAATAACTTTTCGATACGAACCCAACGGCACTAGTTTCGTCGCATTCTGAGACTGTTGCCCCGGTAGGCTGTTTTTACCGCGAACCGCCCTACCCTTTTTAACGCCAAATTTCTCGATCTCTAAAAACAACAAACTAAATACCTATCCTGACTATAATCGACGCTACGAACTCAACTGAACTGGTTTCATGGCTTAATTCGATCGTCTGTTCAAATTACACTTGAATATCCCTTTATTCAGTTGAATTAATTTAACTGCACTGAACGAGCATTTACGGCTACCGTGGTCACATACAACATCGGTTTTTCACGCAATTCACCACCGTACAATAATTTAGCGATACGGTTCTAATGAAACTGATTTCGTCGAAATCTGAGTCCGTTTGTAAAACGACCATTTTAAAGGCCTATAATTAAATAACGGTTTCCATAGCGACTATTTCAAAATTTGATTTGGCCATAACTATCAAACTATAACACGAAATCTAGATTTTTCTCTTTCATATGAAAGCTATCGCCAATACGGTCCCAACGTGTCTTGTTTCACAGAAATCCGACTTATATCGAATCCTGTATTCTCAGTTGAAGTTCAAAACTTCATTTCACGAACTGCACGCCATTTTCAAGCTCGATTTTATATTATATATAAATTATAACGTTCAACTTCGTTTAAAACGACGATTTAATTATTAAATCACATCGATATTCCAATATAACATTTAAATTAAATAAATTAATTTACATATTCGAGTGCCAAAAACACGGGTCGTTACAGTTTGGGTAATTATATTGTTAAAGTTATCGCACTCGCCAGACTTTATGTCTGACCCCCTTTGTTTTCTCCTCTTTTCTTTCTTCCCCCCTCCCCCCAGGTGCTTAGGTTGGAACTAGCACCAGTGGAGCTTGATTTGGACAACTGTGCTTCTTGCTTTTAGAAGATTGCTTGGATCGCTGAAGTAGAGTTCAGCCTCTCTTTTATTTATGGCTATTTTGTATTGGGGATTATGTCTTCCAATTTATGTACTTTGATTTAGTCAAGATGGATATATGTATTTGGCTCTGGTTTTGATGATGTAATCAAACATATGTATTTTCCGCTGCAATGAAATAAAGTTTTTAATTTTTCAAGTACTGTTTATATCTGTCTTGTTGTTAAGTTCCTGTTCTATACTCACTTAAAATGCTCCATAGAAGTTAATGCATTCCCTTTGTGAGTGACATTAATGGACGTGGGGTGTTACAATAATCCAACTTGATTATTATAATAATCGAATCAATATAATCTCATTTATAAATCGTTACATTAATTCTTGTCACTTGCTTATCCATCTCGGCTTTATAAATCATTTAATAATGATGAAGCACATGCTTCGCGCACGATAAATTTTGGTATCAAGATTGTTAATTGGTGGTTAAGGTAATTAATTGTATATAAAGTTGGTTTATTTCCGTTTTAAAAATCTATATTCGGTTATACATAAATGTCATAACTGCATTTTTATCGATTTACACGACGGTAAATTCATCTTTAAAATAGTTTGTATATTTGGCCATCTGCTATACAATCTTTAACCAATACCCTACATTGGTTAATAACCAAACAAATGTTGAATTTGGGTTTAACAATCAATAACCAATTCAATAATCCAAGCATATGGGTTCAACTGTTCATATAATGATCATATGAAAATAAATAGTAAATTTGACTGATAATAGTCAACTAATAACACCCATTCAAACATCCAATTCACTTCAATATGTTTATATATTATAAACGTAAACAACAAGGTAAGTTACCTTGCTTGGAAATCATCGTTAAAAATAACAATGCCATTTTACTTAAATTAAACAACGTTTAATTTAAATAATCGGTATAACAATATTTAACAACCATCCAAACAATCATCAAGTCAACCAACATTCAGCGAACATAGCAAATAAATATTAAACCCGGCTTATAATAAATATAAGTGGGGAACTGAGTGAGTTTAACTCACCTTGGTTTTATTCGTCGATCAAAACGCTTGTTTTAATTAAATTGAACTAACGTTTAATTTAATTAAAAATCCTCGTTGCTCCTAATGATGATCAGACCAGTTCCATCTCGTAGTGCATGTCTATAGGGTTCCAACGCCTCGTAGTATGTTCAATTCTGCTAATGAAATAAGAAGTTATTAACACTATAACTTAATCCGGTTTTAAGTTAATATAATTAACTCTTAAATGATAATTTAATTTATCTAATTATGATTATTAATGTAATATAAGCCTAATTCAAAACTCCTTTCCCGGTACATTGTAGCCACTGAAGCATACAGTATATATTTGGCAGTAGATATAATAACAATTAAATAGTGCATGTCAATACCTTTCATTTCCACCTACGATACTGTATATATAAATTTAGTTTAAAGAAAACAAATTTCCATTAAACTAGGGACTTACGTATATTTTAATCGGTCCAGTTTAAAAGTACTTTCTCATTCATTTGAATTTTCCTTTCCCTAAAGTTCTGAAATGCTCCTGTATCATCTCCTTCGCCATACACTCAAAAATGAACCCCTCTCCATACCTGGAAACAGCACTTCGCAGCACTCCTCCCCATGAAGTTTCCTTTCGTCCCCTTTTAAACTAACTTGCCACCTTGCCGATTATTGTTTCAGGCAAACATCCTTTCTACATTTTTTTCCTTTTTCATCCTATAAAGGCCGAGGCCCAACCCCTCATCGGCCTAATATCTCCCTTCCAGCCTACCTCTGCACTTTATGCACATGAACCCGGCTGCCTTGTACACTCTTCTTCCCCAATTAAAGTTGTGCTGCCTTCCTCCATTTCAGTGCACACGATCCATATATGATACTCCATTTTAATCCACAACCCTTAAATAAACTCTACCGATCAACTCCTCAACCCTACGCCAGACTCGACAACGCCTTAAGCCCCCCTCCGGTGACCTGCACCACCGATTGACGTCGGGTAACCCCCCTCCAAGGTCCGACGTTTAAAATTGCCAGAATTCACCAAAATATTCCTACATATGCGCAACTCTTAGGTGATCTCGTCTCCATCCATGAATCCGTGAGTCAATCCATAAATCTCAAGTAAACCCCATCCCTACTTTGTGATACTTGCATTCAAATATGGCCATTCGGAAATCGGAGACCGCGGACTTGTAGTATTCGATTTTTGGAGCTTAACGTGGTTTGTTTCATGATATTAGAATATGTATGTGATTTTTAATTTTTAAAAATCACAGAATATTTCGCATTTTTTTCTTCACTGGTGATGCTTGCGGAATGAACACAAGCTTCATATTTATACTGTGAAGAAGCCGTAGGACGCAAGGATTAGGTTTATAGGATAGGAGGGTAGCTGCAATGTCCTTTCTTTTCAAATATATGGTCTGCGCATTCTTTTATTTCCAATGTCTTCAGGACGTTTTGAAGAGAGACTTCATATTGGTTAAAGAGGCATAGGCATGCAGAGGAGAAACGTAGGTTAACAGTGGAATTTTATTTGTTGCTTAGAGATAAAGAAGTAAGATATGTCTCATATTTTGGAGTCTATCTTCATTTTGGTACAGTACTCTAAGAAGACGTGTTACATTGAGTGCTCCATGTTGATTTCTCTTCACACATAGGGTGAAATGCACGTTACATTTCGTAGCTGTATTGGTAAGAGCTATAGGGTAGGGGAAGAAAAATATGCAGTCCGTATTATATAGGGAAATAGTCTTTGGGTTTTACTTGCCTCGCATGCAATTGTTTCTTCAATGAAAGAAATAAAAGATGGTGCAAGAGGAAAAGATGGGGTAGTTGTTCCCTTCATGTGTAGCTATTGTGTTTTGTTATTTCAGTATCTAGGTGATGTTTAGACTTACTGAGATAGTTTTGTATGTACCATATATATGTTGCATATTTCATAGATTAGACCAGCGTGATGTCAATTCACGAGTTTACTGTGTGTTTTCATTTCCAATACTGTGATTTTCTTTGATTTTGATTGAGATTTGTTCGGCAGTCTTTTTTCAAAAGCATTGCTGATGGGAAAACTCAAAGAGAGGAGTAGGCGCATGTTATGTATCTTAGGGCTGTGTGTGTCCTTTTTGTAAAGACAGTCCTCTCATTTAGTCATTTCATTTAGTATATGGGTAGTTGTAGGAATGTGAGATAAGTTCTAGTTTTCTTTTCAATAGATTTCCTATAGCATATATGTGCACTTGTTTTGGTTTTTATTACGGTACCTCGGTGCATAGAATTTCGTCCACATACAGACGGCCATGGACAAAAATAAAAATATGATCGTGTCGAGCGATGCGCCATGATCCAAAAAATGAAATAATATCGGTAGGTTAACTCACACTGTGAAACCCCAAAATATTGATATAGGGTGCAAAATACTTCAAATAAAAAGTTGCTTATTTTACGAAATAAAAATTATAGTAAAATTCTAAAAATTAAATTACACTTACGTCTCAAAAGAAACTTGTCTAAATTCGAAACCCATATTTAATTATATTTACATTATCGTTATGGCTTATAAACGATTTCACAGCGACTATTTTAAATTTTAATTTGGACATAACTTACAGTATAAAAGCTGAAATCTAGATTTTTATCATCCATTAAAAAAGTTATAATCAAATCAATCCTAATGTTTCTTGTTTCACAGAATTCTGACTTATAACGGATTCTATATACTCATTTGAAGTTCAAATCGAAATTTACGAACTACCGCGCCGTTTCGAGTTCATTTTAAATTAAATATAACTTATATATTCAAACTTCGAAATAAATCCATTATAATTCTAATTCGATATTTTATAAATAAAATATATTAATTACCATACCACTAGAAATAAGGGACGTTACATTCCTTCCCCCTTAAAAGAATTTCGTCCCCGAAATTGATAAGTTAAGAAGAATGCTCCAGATCCAATTTATTTCCAAAATAAACATTATCAAAAATAATTTCTTAGTTTAAATTTTCAGATAAAAAAATTGCCATCACCTCCTCTGTACTGTTCGATCCAATCACTACAACTTGCCACTCCGGATCTCACATCGATCAAAAGAAAATAAAAGCCAAACGGCTACCCATCTCAGGGGTATAAAATCAAATGCCCAAATCAATAATTAAGGTTTACCTATTTGTCGGGCAACACAAACTCTAATCACGAAGCAACCCTACTAACAGCTCTTCCTCTTTCCAACCTGTACTTAGCTCGATATCCAATGCCAATAACAGATATAGGGTTAAATTTTTTTAGTCTCATATTTGATTTTATTTGAATTCATTATACTGGAGTTATTTCTCTTAGTTTCCAATTTATTCCATTTTTTGATGAATTTTACATTCAACCAATCCAATAATCAAACAGGCAACAATCAATACAAGCAAATCATCCATATTTAACTTAAGTTAAATTCTGATTTATCTGTTTTCTTATATAAATTCTTATCTACTAATTTTGCTATTTATATTGATCCTTTTCAAATTCAAAATCAAGATTTAATTCCCATTCTGGTTAAATTAAACCACTCAAATTTTACAATCCAATTTGAATTCCCATTCAAACAAATCAAACACACCAATATCAACAATTTGGTAAAATTGTTTTCTTTCTATATATAAATATAATTTGGCAAGACTATTACATTTACCCATTTTACAAAACAATATTGTATCAATTTGTCAATTCAACTCGAACCGATCAAATAATACAATAAAAAACAGTTGTATATAAAATTTACAAGTACGTTCTCTCATATATGTACACTCAATCTCGATCTAGGGTATTACTAACCCAATCTCTATCAAGATACGCCACAGAGCCAAGTTTATTCCTAAACCTCGCTCTGATACCAACTATAGCGACCCGGGAATTTCGACACTCGAATCTTGACACAAATACAACTCGTGTCCAAAACTCAAGTACCAAAACCCCCAGAAAGCTAGGAGAAAGAAGTTAGAGGGTGGGATAAGAAAGAAAGAACATTAGAATAGAAGAATAAGAAGAACTAACACAACACAGAGTCTCACGTCGCAGCGGAACAAAATATAATATATAATTAACTTTATAGAGAGCTTTGAAATAAAAACTTATAATCATCAAAGTACATCAATACACCGGGACTGTTATAATAATCTGTCCTCATATACATCACATAGCGGAATAATACTAGATAATATCATACGTCTGAACACCTTCAGCTCATCTTTGGACTTCACAGCATCCGATAATCTGAACCTGTACACCCGGTCTGACCCGAGCATTTACAAACACCAGGTCAGTCTTGTGAACCAGAGTGAGTAAAACTCACTAAGTTTAAAGGCTCATTCAACTTGATTTTAAAGTTCAAAATCCTTTCGAAAGAAAAGGATAATCATAAGACCAAATCCACACATAAATACGACGGTTTTTACCTTACGATAACCCAAAACGTTTTGAAATCAATATATTATTTTGATATTATAATAATGTCTAAATACAAATAAATAGAATCTAGCAGAACGCTTGCATCTCACGCTCTACATATATAGTATACAAACAAAACCGCGGGCGCTTATTTGAGATTGGATTCCGACTATGACAAGGTATGGGACCACCTGCCGATAGTGTATCTCTAGAGGCGAATACACTGGGTTCAACAAGAACGTCTTGCAACCTGGCCCACACATGACCGACCACTCATTTCGCTTGAGTGTATCGAATGTATATCACCAATGGTTGGGCTCAAACCACTGTTTCCCGAAAAGGGACAGCATCGAAATAGAATAAAGAAGTAAATGGAATTTCTCTAGATAGGTGATTATACACCCTAATGGGAGCGACCCACATAGTCATGTTGCCTGCCCGATTTTTGTCATTTCCTGGTTGATGAGGCTTGAGGCTATAATCGACTTTTAGGACATCTGGCCATCGTTCACATCATCCATACATGTCATCCAGGAACAGGATGAACCGAAGGCACCCTCCTACCGCATCCTAGGAATCACCCTATAGATCAGTAGCGAGTAGTCCTTACAGAATCATTGTCAAAATATCCCTACGGATCAGCTAGAAAAATCCAACAATAGTCCTTCCATTCATGGAGATTTACGGTCTTCAACTGCTCCATCTCGATCAGCATCAGATATCTTCTTCGTTTACGTATTTGTTGGTCGGAATGGTTTTCGAATATGAATTCGATCCCAGTCTTTCCGTACCACAACGCATTGGGTATGATTTTGATAGTCATTTATTTAACTATCAAAATAAACAAACATATCAATAAAATGAATCCATTGATTTATACAGCATCACTTGGCCTTTAAAATAAGATATTAGTTTTAATATGGTAATATCCTCAAATCATTTCCTTTATATACTTGGAAAAAATATATCTTAAAATCATATCTTAAATGTCGTTCAAACATCTGCTACATATTATCTATCATTGGAATATCGATTCAACTTATCATCGTGAACCATCATTACAGTATCTCTCTTGGTTTCCTTATTTAAATACCATAATCGTCACTTCCCTTTTGGAATAAACTCAACCTAAACCTTTTCTTCTTATTTTCAAAATATCATTATATTTTCGCAGACCTCTTTTATTTCTTTATTATGAAAATACCATTTCATATTTCAATTTCCGTCTTTACTCCCTTTTATTTTGGAATCCTTATATATATATCCTAACTCTTTAAATAACTTCACATTATCATTTCTCAACATAAATTACTTTTAATATCACCACTATTACAACTGATATCATCCTTCGATAATCCTGATGTCGTTCAAGTTGGGGTATTTTAATTACCTCTCAAACCTTGATCAACAACGTTCTTACCTTAAAATAGATATCAATCGTAATACCCAAAAACTGATATTCATTTCCAATATCCAACGAAATCCCATTTTAGTTCTATCTTGATGAAACATCATCTTTTATTTAAAATCATGTATCTATATTTCATGTTTATACTCTAATCTTTTAACTATTATAATTCAAACTTGGGTTTTCGTTTGATTTCCATTTCAAAAATCCATTTCTAATAACTCCTTTCCATAACATTAACTAAACTCGGGTTTGTAACTTCGTCCAGATCTTGGATTTCATAAATCCAGTTAAATCGAATCTCAAATAAAAATTCGCTTTAAACTAAAATTTGTAACTCATATTATCATTCAATATGATTTCCTTTTAAACCAGCCTTCTTGTTTCATAAACCCAAACTAATACCCTTTATAAATCCCATGATTTTCTCCTTCGATTATTATTATATAAATATCAACACTTATAAAATGTTTTACTTAACTATTAAATAAATTAATTAATTTAATAAATCCATTCAGTTACTATAGTTGACTTAGTCAACTTTAAACATGATTAACTCATTAATCAGATCTTAACTCATCTTCCCATATAAATTAATTACAAATTAAATTAATTAAGTAAATAATCCCATTTGATTATTATAATAATCAAATCAGTATAATCTCATTTATAAATCGTTACATTAATTCTTGTCACTTGCTAATCCACCTCGGCTTTATAAATCATTTAATAATGATGAAGCACGTGCTTCGCGCACGATAGATTTTGGTATCAAAATTGTTAATTGGTGGTTAAAGTTATTAATGTATTCAAAGTTGGTTTATTTCCTTTTTAAAAATCTATATTCAGTTATACATAAATGTCATAACTGCATTTTTATCGATTTACACGACGGTAAATTCATCTTTAAAATAGTTTGTATATTTGGCCATCTGCTATACAATCTCTAACCAATACCCCACATTGGTTAATAACCAAACAAATGTTGAATTTGGGTTTAACAACCAATAACCAATTCAATAATCCAAGCATATGGGTTCAACGGTTCATATAATGATCATATGAAAATAGACAGTAAATTTGACTGATAACAGTCAACTAATAACACCCATTCAAACATCCAATTCACTTCAATACGTTTATATATTATAAACATAACCAACAAGATAAGTTACCTTGCTTGGAAATCATGGTTAAAAATAACAATGTCGTTTTACTTAAATTAAACAACGTTTAATTTAGATAATCAATATAAAAATATTTAACAACCATCCAAGCAATCATCAAGTCAACCAATATTCAGCGAACATAGCAAGTAAATATTAAACCCGGCTTATAATAAATATAAGTGGGGAACTGAGTGAGTTTAACTCGCCTTGGTTTTATTCGTCGATCAAAACGCTCGTTTTTAATTAAATTAAAATAACATTTAATTCAATTAAAAATCCTCGTTGCTCCCAATGATGATCAGACCAGTTCCATCTCGTAGCGCACGTCCATAGGGTTCCAACGCCTCGTAGTATGTTCAATTCGGCTAACGAAATAAGAAGTTATTAACACTATAAGTTAATCCGGTTTTAAGTTAATATAATTAACTCTTAAATGATAATTTAATTTATCTAATTATGATTATTAATGTAATATAAGCCTAATTCAAAACTCCTTTCCCGGTACGTTGTAGCCACTGAAGCATACAGTATATATTTGATAGTAGATATAATAACAATTAAATGGTGCATGTCAATACCTTTCATTTCCACCTACGATACCGTGAAAACAAATTTCCATTAAACTAGGGACTTACTTATATTTTAATCATTCCAGTTTAAAAGTACTTTCTTGTTCATTTGAATTTTCCTTTCCCTAAAGTTCTGAACTGCTCCTGTATCATCTCCTCCGCCATGCACTCAAAAATGAACCCCTCTCCATACCTGGAAACAACACTTCGCAGCACTCCTTCCCATGAAGTTTCCTTTCGTCCCCTTTTAAACTAACTTGCCTCCATGCCGATTATTGTTTCAGGCAAACTTCCTTTCTACATTTTTGCCCCTTTTTCATCCTGTAAAGGCCGAGGCCCAACCCCCCATCAGCCCAATAACTCCTTTCCAACCTACCTCTCCACTTTATACACATGAACGCGGCAACTTGTACACTCTTCTTCCCCAAATAAAGTTGCGCTGCCTTCCTCCGTTTCAGTGCGCACGATCCATATATGATACTCCATTTTAATCCTCAGCCCTTAAATAAACTCTACCGATCAACTCCTCAACCCTACGCCAGACTCGACAATGCCTTAAGCCCCTCTCCGGTGACCCCTCCTAGGTCTGACGTTAAAAATTGCCAGAATTCACCAAAATATTCCCACACGTGCGCAACTCTTCGGTGATCTCTTCTCCACCCATGAATCCGTGAGCCAATCTATATATCTTAAGTAAACCCCATCCTTAGTTTGCGATTTTTGCATTCAAATATGGCCATTCAGAAATCGGTGACTGCAGACTTGTAGTATTCGATTTTTGGAGCTTAACGTGGGTTTTTCATGATTTTAGAATATGTAGGTGATTTTTATTTTTGAAAAATCACAGAAGATTTCGCATTTTGTTTTCTTCACTGGTGATGCTGGCGGAATGAACATAGGCTTCATATTTATACTGTGAAGAAGCCTTGGGACGCAAGGATTTGGTTTATAGGATAGGAGGGTAGCTGCAATGTCCCTTCTTTTCAAATATATGGTCTGCGCATTCTTTTATTTCCAATGTCTTCAGGACGTATTGAAGCGAGACTTCATCTCGGTTAAAGAGGCATAGGCATGCAGAGGAGAAACGTAGGTTAGCAGTGAAATTTTATTTGTTGGTTAGAGATAAAGAAATAAGATATGTCTCATATTTGAGAGGCAATCTTCATTTTGGTACAGTACTCTAATAAGACGTGTTGCATTGAGTGGTCCATGTTGATTTCTCTTCACACACAGGGTGAAGTGCACGTTAAATTCCGTAGCTGTATTGGTAAGAGCTATAGGGTAGAGGAAGAAAAATATACAATCCGTATTATATAGGGAAGTAATCTGTGGGATTTACTTGCCTCACATGCAATTGTTTCTTCAATGAAAGAAAGAAAAGATGGCGCAAGAGGGAAAGATGGGGGTAGCTGTTCCCTTCATGTGTAGCTGTGTGTTTTGTTATTTCAGTATCTAGGTGATGTTTAGACTTACTGAGATAGTTTTGTATGTACCATATATATGCTGCATATTTCATAGATTAGACCCATGTGATGTCATTTCATGAGTCTACTGTGTGTTTTCATTTACAATACTGTGATTTTTCTTTGATTTTGATTGAGATTTGTTTGGCAGTCTTTTTTCAAAAGAATTGCTGATGGGAAAACTCAAAGAGAGGAGTAGGCGCATGCTATGTATCTTAGGGTTGTGTGTGTCCCTTTTGTATAGACAGTCCTCTCATTTAGTCATTTCATTTAGTATATAGGTGGTTGTAGGAATGTGAGATAAGTTTTAGTTTTCTTTTCAATAGATTTCCTACAGCATATACGTGCACTAGTTTTGGTTTTTATTACGGTACCCCGATACATAGAATTTCGTCCACATACAGACGGCCATGGACAAAAATAAAATACGATCGTGTCGAGCGATGCGCCATAACCCCAAAAATGTAATAATATCTGTAACACCCCGCGAATTCTATAACTGTGAAATTCACAAATTAAAGTATAATTAATTTCAAATCAAAGAACTAAGGGAAACGGGATACGCCATTTCGTTCGTCTCGGAAAAATACGCGAAATAGAGTCCGAGTTTTCGAAAAACGGAGTCCGTATGAAGAAGATATGGCCTTCGGAAGTTTCTGAATTAATTTTAAAATTCAAACAGAATAAAACAGTTTAAAATTCCAAAATCGGGCCCAATGGGCCAGGGCGGAAAAACACCCGCCTAACGCACCCAGGTCGACTGGGCTGTCGACCTGGTCTAACCAGGTCGACAGGGCTGTCGACAGGGCTGTCGACCTGGTCCAGAGCCAGGTCGAACCCAGCCCAACCTGGCTGGCCTATTCTATGTTGGTCGATTTTCTGTAGTCTGCTTTGTCATTAGGGCTAGGTGGCAGGCTCTAATTGGTCTCTCTTTAGGATGAATGGCTACGATCAAACCAAGCAACATCAATGGTCCTAATCAGTTCATAACCCCTATAAAAATGACCCTAGACTCAACCCTAATCTATTCATTCAAAAATAAGAACAAAGCCGCCATGTTGCTGAGGAACGACTAAGGGTAGCCACCAATTGGAGAGAAGATTAGGAGGCAAATTCTAAGGCATAAAGCAACTCAATCAAATCAAACCGCATCTTCAAATCCCTAAATTTGAGAATTCGCCTCACCATTGTAAGTAGAGTATTATTTTGGTATGAACAAATAACTGTGTTGGTTTGTATACTTGATTGTGGTGATAAATAATTCATAATTTGTGCGTTACTATGATTCTTATCGATTTGGAATATTGTATACGTTTGGATATTCTCGAATTATGTTATTCAGTTATGAAAAACTACATGCGGTAGTTTTATGCAAGTATACGTTTGGAATATTCGCAAATTATGTAATTCATGTGGAAGCTACATGTATGTAGTTGATTAATTGAAATTCATGCAAGTTTGGGGTTTTGCTACTATGCCATCATCACGTGTATTTTTATACAAACATCATTTTTGTGAAGTAATTGGAATAAGTTTGGGTTATCATAGTCCATATGAAATTATGTTGAAAATTTGGCATCATGATCTATGTATTAAGTCATGCTTTTGTACTAGAAAACCTATTTGCAAACTTATGAATATGACTAGGTTATGATTGATATTTTGCATAATTAAGTCTATATTGTTTACAAGAATTATATGATGATATATGTGGTACATAGCTAGGTTAGATTCAAAATCCCTTTTTGCAAGTTTGCATGACTAAAGTAAAAATCATGATTTCATGTTAGAAATATTTATGCCATGGTTATGTGAACAAATTTAACTATACTTTTGTATTAGTCACAAAAGTAGGCACCTTTGTAAACCTGTAGTAGTCTTATGAACATGATTTGCTTATGTTTGACATTATGCCTGAATAAAAATATAGGTTTATGTTGTAGTTAAGCCTATGTGTCGATAGTGATATTCTTAACTTAACTACAAGTTTACATGGTTTGATTCATGTCACTTATGCTTTATGACCAAAGTATATGTCACTACTATGCAAGTACACCAGTTTCTATTTTGTATTTCCAACGTCATATTGCAAGTTCATGCGTTCACATTCCCCTTTTTGTGTATGTAATCACGCTTTAAGCCTCCCCTTTTCGCATGGCTAAGTTGGGCTTTAAAAGGTTAAGCCCAATAAACGGACGTGTTAAACGGGGGAAAATAACGTTGGGTTAAAATTACTAATGAATGAAAATATAAAATAGAAGGGCCCAAATTCAAGTATGGGTTGGGCCCATGATTGGTGTAACCTTTACACCATTAACTTAATAATGGGCCGCAAATATTTACATATAAGAAAATAAAGAAGAAAGACAAAATATGTAAATGTAGAACATACGATGTGTTTAACCCGAGGTTGGATTGAGTTGTGATGTAAACCTGCCCGGAACCGCCCGGCTGTCCAGTAGTCACAACAATACCTATCCAATGTGGGAGGTTAAACATGGAGCCCAATAAGGACCCGAGGTTAGACTGAGTTGTGGCGTAAGACTGCCCGGAACCAACCGGCAACAGGCAGCCACAACAATACCTGTCTAATGTGAGAGGTCAGGGCCTTAATAAGACAATTAAGGCTGAGTCAGGATTGTTAGGATTAAGTGAACTAAAGACTTAATCAAAATGGAACATGCTAAACTAAACGGACTGGTGGGGGTTAGGTTAGAAAACACTTAACCAACTTAGCATGTTGGCTAGAGATAGAAAACCTAGTAACGGGGGACCCTTTTCAGCAGTAACCCTAGAAGGTGTATCAGGATACCCTAAAACTAGGCAGGGTAGGGCACGATTACTGGGCTGATTGTAAGAGGTCAAATCGACGGCGGTGGTGTAGCAGTGTAGGTTCTAACGGGGTGCGGGCGTGCACACACTCCGGCGCAGAAAAATAAGGCACTGGACACCAGTAGCATACCTGTGCATTCTAGGATTGTGTCGGGCCGCCACCATGGGACTTGATACACCCCATGGTGGGACCAGCATAGGTAACTACAACATCGGGGGCCGTAAGACACATGTAACTATGCGAGTAGGAGCCGATCATCATAGAATGGATCACATCACCCTGATTAGGGGGTGCCAGTTGGGAACTAGTTTATATGGGTTCAGAGATTACCATGGGGTACGATAGTATATCCGACCCTAGACAACTTAACCAAGTTATAGTGCTTTCACACTTCTTGTTTATACTTATCATACCTAGTTCTTTATTCATAGACAGAATAGTACTAGACTTACTCAGGCTTTATGTCTGACTCTACTTTTCTTTCGTCTTCTTTTCTTCCGTTCCCCCCCCCAGGTCCACAGGGAGGGAACACAGCAGCTTGACCAGCCTTAACATCCAGCTTGAAGAAGAGAAATGTATTGCTTGGTCCTTTTCGTCTTGAACTATGGCTTTGGACAACCACTATGGGGCCTTTGCAGTTTATCTATGTTTTATTTATGCTTCTTTAAATAATGTAATCAAGGCAGATTATGAAAGTGTTATGTTATGTTTTTGGAAAGGATGTAAGACAATTATGGTGATGTTGTTGTAAAACGTATTTGCTTTTATGAAATAAAAGTTCTTGTTTTTCCGCTGTTTACAAATATGTGTTCTTATATCTGTCTTGTATATCTGTGACTTATACTTATAAACCTCCACCAAAATTAGGGCATTCCCTTTGAGAGTGACCCTAACGGAGGTGGGGTGTTTCACTTGGTATCAGAGCATAGGTTTACCATATAAGATAAAAAGTTTTGAAAAATTATTTTCAAAAAGGAAATTTAAAGAAGCATTTTTAAAAGGAAAATATTATTTTAAAAAGGCAAATTCCCCACAAAGCCATAGGTACTATCTCTTATCCTTCATTTTGAATCTATCCTTTTTGTTTCAGCATGTCCCAAGAACTTAACTTGCCGGAAGGGGTGCCAATACCTGGTTGGTTTAGACGGTTCTTAGAAGCAAGGGCCACTCAGCCAGGTCCTACCGTTCCTCCTCCCCCAGCTGAAGGAAATCATCCAGCTGCAGCAGCACCTTTTCCTCCACCTCCTCCACGGGGAAACACATTTGCTAAGATATGTAAAGATTTTAAAGCTATGGGAGGAAAGGATTTCCATGGAACTGAGTCCTTCGTAGCAGCTAGGAATTGGCTGAAAGAAACTGAGGACCTATTCATCATCTTTGAGGTAGAGGATAGACAAAATGTAAAATTGGCAGTGTGGCTATTGAAGGGCGAGGCTTCCTACTGGTGGGAAGTCACTAATGCTGAAAGACCAGTGGAGACATGGGAGGACTTTAGGGCAAGGTTTGAGACTAACTTTCTCTCAGATGCGGAAAGAAGTTTGCAGTTGGAAAAATTCTTTTTTCTTAAGCAAGGGGACAAGACAGTTAGAGAGTATGTGAATCAGTTCGATGAGCTGGCTAGGTTTGGGCTTGACCTAGTCAACACCCCGCACAAGAAGGCTCTCCGTTTCGTCAAAGTGTTGAATGAGCCATTACACAGTTTGGCCATGACCCATATACCCATGGGAGCCACGTATGAAAGATTGGTGCAAATGGCATTGCTGAATGAAGAGGATAAGGGCAAGAAGGAGACAAAGGCAGAAAGCTCTCAAGGGAAGAAAGAAGGTTTGCAGCCTAAGAAGACAGACTTTAAGAAAGGCGGGAAAGGCAACAAAGGGAAGAGGAAGTGCAATTTCTGTGGCAAAGTGGGGCACTTAGTTAAGGACTGCCGAAAAAAGAAGGCCAAGGAGAATGGTGGGTGCTTTTCTTGCGGTGAGACAGGCCACAGGGCTAAGGACTGCCCAAAGAAACGAGGACAGGGGCAGAGGGCTGGATCCACCCCAGGGGCACAGGTTCATGTGCTGGAAGCGCCACCTCTGCAACAACGAGGTATAAATACTTCTGTAGAAAGTGTAGTTTATCTTTATGATCACCCCGTTCACACTTTATTTGATTCTGGCGCATCACACTCCTTTATCTCGTCTGCTTTAGTAGAATCTCTGCACCTAAAAACTAGTATGGTAGAGGACCCCTTAATTGTTTCAAACCCAATTGGGGGCCCAGCTCATTTGTCTATGATATGTTTGGGATTGAAAATTTCTATTCTAAGTGTAGAATTTCAATGTAGTGCCTTTGTTTTGGGCTTTTCTGGGTATGGTTTGATTTTGGGTATGGATTGGCTATCCAGTAATGGGGCCATCCTTGATTGTGAGAAAAGGGTTGTTAGGCTCCTAACCCAGCTTGGTAATACTTTGGAAATTTCTTGTAATCCCTCGTATGCGGTTATGCTTAGTTATCTTGAATCGCTAGATGCCTCTGTGGAAAATTTGCAATCAGTTAGAGTGGTCCGGGAATATCCGGATGTCTTCGAAGAGGTGAAGGGCTTGCCTCCGAAGCGAGAAATAGACTTCCGCATATATCTTGTAGATAATGTAAAGCCCGTTGCATTGCCCGTTAGACACATGGCTCCACGGGAAAGGAAAGAGCTCAGTAAACAGATTAAAGAGCTTCTAGAAAAGGGGTTCATTAGGAGAAGCATTTCAGAATGGGGCGCTCCAGTGGTGTTCGCTACAAAGGCGGATGGTTCACTCCGTCTATGTGTTGACTATAGGGAGCTCAACAAGCTAACGAAAAAGAATAGGCACCCTCTCCCTAGAATTGACGATTTGTTTGACCAGCTTGTAGGAGCGTCTGTTTTCACCCAACTCGATTTAGCAACCGGTTTTCATCAGCTAAGGGTGGCTGAAGATAGCATCGATAAAACGGCGTTCAGAACCCCAGACGGCTTCTTTGAATGGCTTGTCATGCCTTTCGGCTTGACAAATGCACCTGCTTACTTCGTGGACCTGATGAGTAGGGTATTTAGAGACTTCCTCAACAAATTCGTAGTGGTCTTCGTAGATGATATCCTTATCTTCTCAAAGAGTGAAGAGGAACATGCTCAGCACTTAAGGGCAATCATGGAAACTTTGCGAGTCCATCAACTAAAAGCCAAATTCTCCAAATGCCACTTTTGGAGAGAAGAGGTGAGGTTCCTTGGGCACATAGTATCCAAACAAGGGTTAGCAGTGGACCCTGCTAAGGTAGTGGCGGTACAGGATTGGAAGACACCAAGGAATGCAACTGAGGTCCGAAGCTTTCTAGGACTAGCAGGTTTCTATCGAAAGTTTATAAGGGATTTTGCGAAAATCTCAGCTCCGCTCACAAAATTGACTAAGAAGAATCTAGTGTTCAATTGGGATTTGGATTGCGAGCTTGCTTTCCAACGACTGAAAAGGGCTCTTACAACAGCCCCAGTTTTGAAGCTGCCAGATGGGAGCAAGATGTTCACTGTTTATACGGATGCATGTGGGACAGGGCTAGGCGCCGTCTTAATGCAAGAAGGAAGGGTAGTAGCTTATGGCGGGAGGCAGTTGAAAGTGCACGAAAAGAACTACCCAACCCACGATCTTGAGTTAGCCGCCATCGTCTTTGCACTCAAGTCTTGGCGACACTATCTCCTAGGTGAGAAGTTCGAACTTTACACTGACCATAAATCATTGAAATATCTTTTCTCGCAGAAGGATCTTAACTTGAGGCAACAGAGATGGATGGAGTTCCTTGCCTCGTACGATTTTGAAATTTCCTACACTCCGGGCAAAGGCAACGTAGTGGCAGACGCGTTGAGCCGAAAGAAATTGACCCTAAGCCCGTTGTTTGTTGAAAGACAAAGCCTAGAGTTTATAGCCAGCTTCGACTTTAGGCCTTCCTCCGATTTCGTACCAGGCTTGCTAACATCTCTCGAAGTGCGCCCAACTTTAGTGGATTCAGTAGGGATAGCACAACGCGAAGACCCTCAGCTTGTGGAAACAATTGATAGGCTAATTAGGGGTGAGACTTCAAGTCACCTCAACAGATACTCCATCGACGATAAGGGTTTGCTAAGGCGAGACGGGAGACTATGCGTCCCACAGACAAAAGATTTAATAAAGAAGGTTCTCGAGGAAGCACATCACTCCAAGATGACGATACACCCAGGCGGAGATAAAATGTACAAAGACATAAAAAGGACTTTCTTCTGGAACGGCATGAAAAAGGACGTGGCAGAATTCGTTTCTAAGTGCATGGTGTGCCAACAGGTTAAGGCGGAACAGAAAAAGCCTGGAGGACTGCTACATCCTCTGGAGGTCCCGCAGTGGAAGTGGGATAGCATCTCAATGGACTTTATCGATGGGCTGCCTAGGTCTAGGAGAGGCAACACTAGCATTTGGGTAATAGTGGATAGGCTTACTAAAAGCGCCCACTTTTTACCGGTCAAAAGTAAAAGAACTGCCTCATCCCTAGCATCACTTTACCTCAAGGAAATCGTTTGACTCCATGGAATACCATCTAGCATTGTTAGTGACCGAGACCCCGTCTTCACCAGTGAGTTTTGGCGGAGTCTGCAAGAAGCAGTAGGAACGCAGTTATGCATGAGCACGGCCTATCATCCCCAAACCAACGGCCAAACAGAGAGAGTGAACAGAATTTTGGAAGACCTCTTAAGGCTATGCGTCCTTGACTTCGGAGGGACATGGGAAGACCACCTTCCTTTGGTGGAGTTTGCCTACAACAACAGCTATCAAGCAACCATCGGAATGGCGCCCTTCGAAGCTTTATATGGAAGACCGTGCCGATCGCCCACTTGTTGGTGGGAGTCTACTGATAAGCTCATACTTGGACCAGATATGATCCGAGAGACTTCAGAGAAAGTAGACTTAATACGAAGAAGGATGAAGACGGCCCAAGACAGACAAAAGTCCTACGCCGACAAGAGAAGAACCGACCTTGAATTTGAGGTTGGAGACAGTTTTTCTCAAGGTATCACCGCTAAGAAACGTTGTTCGTTTTGGAACCACAGGAAAACTGGCACCAAGGTTCGTAGGGCCATTCCCTATCATCGAGAAAATTGGGAAAATGGCCTATAGATTAGAGCTACCCGAGAAGTTAGCTGGAGTCCACAACGTTTTTCACGTTTCACATCTCCGAAAATGCCTACATGAATCTGCTGAGGTGGTAGAGCCAAATATCCTCGAAGAGGCCGAAGTGGAACGCGAAGCAACCATAAGAAAAGTTCCAACCCGCATATTAGGAATGGAAGTGAAGAAACTACGCAACCGCGAAGTCAAGCTCGTCAAAGTTCAGTGGAGCGACGCCGAGGGAGACGCGACTTGGGAAACTGAAGCTAGAATACGCACTGCCTACCCTTTTCTGTTCGAGGGTACATCCTTGATCTTTCCTTTTCCTTAAGTTGCGCTTTTATCTATCTTTTTAGGTATATTTCCTCAACCTTATCTTTTAGGTAAAAACCCTTTGGATGGAAACATGTAATTGAAACATGTTATGGATGATGGTTGCAAGTGGTTGCAAGTGATTTGCTAGTGGTTGCTCGTGGTTGCATATACACACACAATCTAGGGTTTAGATCGGCTCAGTCACTTCATATCGCATATGCATATATGTTTGCCTTCGTATATGATTGAACTCTACTGTGTTGTCATATGGATGTTGCATTTGTATTGAATGATTGTGCACTCATGTAGAATCATGAATAGGAAAATTTGCATACATAATGGATTCATGGCACTTACATAATTCGCATTAAGGAGGTCAACTGAATCAGTAGACCGCCTGATTTTGCATTAGATAAGTACATGTACACACACACTTTGCATATGATCATGAAGCATTAGAAGTCTCTTAAGGACAATGGATGCTCGTGTTTGATGGATGAGTAGATGGATGATTGGATGTAAGGATATACATTTTCCTAAACTTGAAGATTTCGGGGACGAAATCCTTTTAAGTGGGGGAGAATGTAACACCCCGCGAATTCTATAACTGTGAAATTCACAAATTAAAGTATAATTAATTTCAAATCAAATAACTAAGGGAAACGGGATACGCCATTGCGTTCGTCTCGGAAAAATACGCGAAATAGAGTCCGAGTTTTCGAAAAACGGAGTCCGTATGAAGAAGATATGGCCTTCGGAAGTTTCTGAATTAAGTTTAAAATTCAAACAGAATAAAACAGTTTAAAATTCCAAAATCGGGCCCAATGGGCCAGGGCGGAAAAACACCCGCCTAACGCACCCAGCTCGACTGGGCTGTCGACCTGGTCTAACCAGGTCGACAGGGCTATCGACAGGGCTGTCGACCTGGTCCAGAGCCAGGTCGAACCCAACCTAACCTGGCTGGCCTATTCTATGTTGGTCGATTTTCTGTAGTCTGCTTTGTCATTAGGGCTAGGTGACAGGCTCTAATTGGTCTCTCTTTAGGATGAATGGCTACGATCAAACCAAGCAACATCAATGGTCCTAATCAGTTCATAACCCCTATAAAAATGACCCTAGACTCAACCCTAATCTATTCATTCAAAAATAAGAACAAAGCCGCCATGTTGCTGAGGAACGACTAAGGGTAGCCACCAATTGGAGAGAAGATTAGGAGGCAAATTCTAAGGCATAAAGCAACTCAATCAAATCAAACCGCATCTTCAAATCCCTAAATTTGAGAATTCGCCTCACCATTGTAAGTAGAGTATTATTTTGGTATGAACAAATAACTGTGTTGCTTTGTATACTTGATTGTGGTGATAAATAATTCATAATTTGTGCGTTACTATGATTCTTATCGATTTGGAATATTGTATACGTTTGGATATTCTCGAATTATGTTATTCAGTTATGAAAAACTACATGCGGTAGTTTTATGCAAGTATACGTTTGGAATATTCGCAAATTATGTAATTCATGTGGAAGCTACATGTATGTAGTTGATTAATTGAAATTCATGCAAGTTTGGGGTTTTGCTACTATGCCATCATAACGTGTATTTTTATACAAACATCATTTTTGTGAAGTAATTGGAATAAGTTTGGGTTATCATAGTCCATATGAAATTATGTTGAAAATTTGGCATCATGATCTATGTATTAATTCATGCTTTTGTACTAGAAAACCTATTTGCAAACTTATGAATATGACTAGGCTATGATTGATATTTTGCATAATTAAGTCTATATTGTTTACAAGAATTATATGATGACATATGTGGTACATAGCTAGGTTAGATTCAAAATCCCTTTTTGCAAGTTTGCATGACTAAAGTAAAAATCATGATTTCATGTTAGAAATATTTATGCCATGGTTATGTGAACAAATTTAACTATACTTTTGTATTAGTCACAAAAGTAGGCACCTTTGTAAACCTGTAGTAGTCTTATGAACATGATTTGCTTATGTTTGACATTATGCCTGAATAAAAATATAGGTTTATGTTGTAGTTAAGCCTATGTGTCGATAGTGATATTCTTAACTTAACTACAAGTTTACATGGTTTGATTCATGTCACTTATGCTTTATGACCAAAGTATATGTCACTACTATGCAAGTACACCAGTTTCTATTTTGTATTTCCAACGTCATATTGCAAGTTCATGCGTTCACATTCCCCTTTTTGTGTATGTAATCACGCTTTAAGCCTCCCCTTTTCGCATGGCTAAGTTGGGCTTTAAAAGGTTAAGCCCAATAAACGGACGTGTTAAACGGGGGAAAATAACGTTGGGTTAAAATTACTAATGAATGAAAATATAAAATAGAAGGGCCCAAATTCAAGTATGGGTTGGGCCCATGATTGGTGTAACCTTTACACCATTAACTTAATAATGGGCCGCAAATATTTACATATAAGAAAATAAAGAAGAAAGACAAAATATGTAAATGTAGAACATACGATGTGTTTAACCCGAGGTTGGATTGAGTTGTGATGTAAACCTGCCCGGAACCGCCCGGCTGTCCAGTAGTCACAACAATACCTATCCAATGTGGGAGGTTAAACATGGAGCCCAATAAGGACCCGAGGTTAGACTGAGTTGTGGCGTAAGACTGCCCGGAACCAACCGGCAACAGGCAGCCACAACAATACCTGTCTAATGTGAGAGGTCAGGGCCTTAATAAGACAATTAAGGCTGAGTCAGGATTGTTAGGATTAAGTGAACTAAAGACTTAATCAAAATGGAACATGCTAAACTAAACGGACTGGTGGGGGTTAGGTTAGAAAACACTTAACCAACTTAGCATGTTGGCTAGAGATAGAAAACCTAGTAACGGGGGACCCTTTTCAGCAGTAACCCTAGAAGGTGTATCAGGATACCCTGAAACTAGGCAGGGTGGGGCACGATTACTGGGCTGATTGTAAGAGGTCAAATCGACGGCGGTGGTGTAGCAGTGTAAGTTCTAACGGGGTGCGGGCGTGCACACACTCCGGCGTAGAAAAATAAGGCACTGGACACTAGTAGCATACCTGTGCATTCTAGGATTGTGTCGGGCCGCCACCATGGGACTTGATACACCCCATGGTGGGACCAGCATAGGTAACTAATACATCGGGGGCCGTAAGACACATGTAACTATGCGAGTAGGAGCCGATCATCATAGAATGGATCACATCACCCTGATTAGGGGGTGCCAGTTGGGAACTAGTTTATATGGGTTCAGAGATTACCATGGGGTACGATAGTATATCCGACCCTAGACAACTTAACCAAGTTATAGTGCTTTCACACTTCTTGTTTATACTTATCATACCCAGTTCTTTATTCATAGACAGAATAGTACTAGACTTACTCAGGCTTTATGTCTGACTCTACTTTTCTTTCGTCTTCTTTTCTTCCGTTTCCCCTCCCCCCCGGTCCACAGGGAGGGAACACAGCAGCTTGACCAGCCTTAACATCCAGCTTGAAGAAGAGAAATGTATTGCTTGGTCCTTTTCGTCTTGAACTATGGCTTTGGACAACCACTATGGGGCCTTTGCAGTTTATCTATGTTTTATTTATGCTTCTTTAAATAATGTAATCAAGACAGATTATGAAAGTGTTATGTTATGTTTTTGGAAAGGATGTAAGACAATTATGGTGATGTTGTTGTAACACGTATTTGCTTTTATGAAATAAAAGTTCTTGTTTTTCCGCTGTTTACAAATATGTGTTCTTATATCTGTCTTGTATATCTGTGACTTATACTTATAAACCTCCACCAAAATTAGGGCATTCCCTTTGAGAGTGACCCTAACGGAGGTGGGGTGTTTCAATATCGGTAGGTTAAATCATATTGTGAAACCCCAAAATATTGATATAGAGTGCAAAATACTCCAAATAAAAAGTTTCTTATTTTAGAAATAAAAATTACAGTAAAACTCTAAAAATTAAATTATACTTACGTCTCAATAGAAACTTGTCTAAATTCGAAACCAATATTTAATTATATTTACATTATTGTTATGGCTTATAAACGATTTCATAGCGGCTATTTTAAATTTTAATTTGGACATAACTTACAGTATAAAAGCTGAAATCTAGATTTTTCTCTTCCATTAAAAAAATTATAATCAAATCAATCCTAACGTTTCTTGTTTCGCAGAATTTCGACTTATAACGGATTATGCATACTCGTTTGAAGTTCAAATCGAAATTTACGAACTACCGCGCCGTTTTGAGTTCGTTTTAAATTAAATATAACTTATATATTCAAACTTCGAAATAAACCCATTATAATTCGATATTTTATATAATAAAATATATTAAATACCATACCACTAAAATAAGGGACGTTACATTCTCATACCATCGCCGTCCCTCAAGCTTCCACCTCGCACCAGCTCGTCCCTTCTAGTGATCGACAACTCCTCCTCCCTCACAAAAACAAAACCGCAACCACAAACAAATAAACACAGAACAACGCCCTCCTTCAAAAAGCTCCACCGTCATCCTCAGATCATCAGACAACCTCGGCCCAACTCCTTAATGACCACCACCCTTCAGACTTCCTCTCCGACCAAGCTTGACCTCCTCCGGTAGCCAACAGCACTCCCACCGTCCCCAAAACCGCAAGTAACCCAAAAGTACAAACACTGAAAATTCCCCAAACTATAATCACATCTCTCAAGTTTTACACCAATTTGAAGCCTTACTATGCAGCATTCCCATTGTATTTTACTTTGAATTTATAGGATTTTAGAGGAATTGTTTTAGAATTTAGAAGTGGGAGTATTAGTGGAAATTTGGTCTGAACCAAGATGAAAAGGAATGGAGAATTGATATGGGAATTAGGGTGTCACGGTGGGTTTAATTTATAGGAGAAAAATATTATATTTTATTATTTTATTTTTTGATTTGACTGACGATATTTATCTGACGTGATTGACAATTTTTATTCGTACCTATCGCAATTTTCGATCACTGTTTATTGATTAGCGTGATCATACATGAACTCTAATCATAACAGAAATGGACTGCATAATATAATTCGACGTTGTGGTCCTAATGAATCTTGTTTCTTCGAATTCTGAGTCCATTTGTGCAAATGCCGCTCGTTCGAGTCAAAATGGTAGATTTATTCGCATTTTATTTTGCCACGCTCACAGAATAACTCTGTTTTTCGTGTAACTTGAAATATAAAAATAATTTGATGTTACGGTCTCAATACAATTTGTTTCGTTGAAAACGAAGACTTTTTGAATAAACTCCCTTTTAAAAGGCCCAATTTGAATTAAAATAAATCAATTTTAAAATACCTTAATATAATAATATAAAAATGTTACAATTGGACATACCAAAGTAGAATCTCATATATTTTCAAAATAAAATAACCCAGGCTGAATTCTGAGCCAAAACGATATTAAATAAATCAAAAACCATATACTTCTATATAATAAATCGCTATAATAAATAAACTAATTCCAAAGCGACTATTTGAAAATTTGATTTGGCCATAAAACAAAATCTATAAGGCGAAAACTCGATTTTTCTGCTTCATTAGAAAGATAATATCAAACAGATTCGGACGTTCCTTGTTTCGAAGGAATCGGACTTAAATTGGGTCCTGTACGACCAATTGAAGTTTAAAACGTTATATTACGAACTACTGCGCCGCTACAGCTTGTTATATAATTAAAATTATAATTTAAACTTTCAAAAAGCTTTAATTAAACGAAATCGTAAATAAAATTAAATCTAAATTTAAATAAATCCCTTTATATTATCAAATCGAACAACTTTGCAAATTCAGCCAATTTCAAATATTTCAAAATTAAATTACTATTTTTATTATTTAAACAAATAAAATATTAAAATTTGTAAAATTTGAACCATTTAAATATCCAAATCAACATTTAAAACAAATTTAAATATTAAATTAAATGGTTAAAAACCTGGGTCGTTACATTCCTTCCCCCTTAAAATAATTTCGTCCTCGAAATTGCAAAGGTAAGAAGTATGCTACAAACCCATTATATTTCATAATTCATTTTAATTAAAATATTCACTTTCTAAATTTCTAATCAAAACTAATACAAATAATTTTAATCGAAAACAAATTTATACTTATCAACGAAAATGTTCAAAATTTTCTAACACCTTAAATTTTTGGAAAATTTTTGGCAGAGTCTCCCTTGTACGGAGGACATCTGCAATATTGCAAGTACCACAAATATATATACCTCGACCACACGGTCAGAAAAAGAAAAATCCAATTCAAAAACCCAAATCAAAGACCAAAAATTCATATTTCACGTAAGCGTACCTTTTTGCGAATGTTATTACGTGATAAGCGATAAGCAATAAGCGAGCCTGCTCAATTACAATGCAGCCCCGATCAGATTGGATTCAGTTAACTGCAGAATCTCCTTGGTCATGTTTCAAAGATAAATTAACTCTTCTACACCTGTTCTCAACTCTAATGAACTTCATTAGTTTCAAACAATGCCAAATAAATTCAAATATCTATACCATCCTGGATTTATCTCAATAGACCAATTCTATTCAAGACTAGTTTCAATCAAGTTCATCCAACATTAAATCCATATCTATGCAATTAGTCTCAACCATATAATCCCAAAACATTATATTTGGATATTTCTATTTCTCAACTTAAGTCAAATTAGTGTTGACTCAAGTTATATTTTAGTTCAATATTCAAGTTCAAATTTAATTTATATGATTATTCAATCCAACATGAGTTAAATTTCCACATTTCAAATTTGAGATGTACTTTGGTTGATCCAACCCAAATTCATAATTGAACACATTCAAACCAATCAATCAAGGCAATACAAGTTTCAAACAACCAGTCAACAATTTAAGATATTTATTCCTTTTAATTTATACAAAATATAATTTAGGAAAAATAGTTTTATATTCAAAATACAAGTACGTACACTCATATATATACACTCAACCTCAATCTAGGGTATTACTAACCCCATCTCTATTGAGTTACGCCACAGAGCCAAGGTTATCACTAAACCAATAGCTCTGATACCAAGTTGTAACGTCCTACTTTTCAGTATAATTTAGGCCGACATTTAACTACCACAGTCAACCCAAATTACACAGAAAAGCAGAATGTTAAGAGAAAGAAATTAGAGGATGAAAGAGAAAGAGAGAAATATTAGAATAGAAGAAAGAAGAAGAACATCAGTAGCTCATAGCGGAACGAACAAAATATATAATATAACAACATATCTTTATACAAATGAAAATCTAGTAAACATACAAATCATCAGATTACAACATGAATCAGATACAGCGGAATAACTTTAATAACTAACGATGAAGCCTCCTGCTTCTAGCTTCTAAAACTCCAAGAAAAAACTATCCTATCAAATATGTTTAGTCTGACCCGAGCACATTTTGAAGCAAAGCAAAAACACGTGGGTCAGTCTGGAATAATTTCAATGCTAAATTCACATCAACAATCGGTTTAACTTTAGAAATCCTTCTTGAAACAAAAGGATAATAGTAAACCAGTCCACACATAAACACGGACGATTTTCACCTTACTATAACCCAAACCATTTTTGAAGTACAATATTTTTCTGATATTATAATAATGTCTATCAACCACAAATAAATAGTCATCTAGTGGAACGCTTGCATCTCACGCTCCACACATACATTATACAATCAAAACCGCGGGCGCTTATTGGAGATTGGATTCCGACTATGACAAGGTATGGGACCACCTGCTGATAGTGTATCTCTCGAGGCGAATACACTGGGTCCAACAAGAACGTCTTGCAACCCGGCCCACACATGACCGACCACTCATTTATCTTGAGTGTATCGAATGTATATCACCAACGGTTGGGATCAGCAACCATTTCTCGAAAAGGGACAACATCGAATATACATTAAAGAAACAAATGGAATTTCTCTAGATAGGTGATTATATACCCTAATGAGAGCGACCCACATAGCCATGCTGCCTGCCCGATTTCTGCCATTTCCCCGTTGATGAGGCTTGAGGCTAGAATTTAACTTTTAAACATTTGGTCATCATTCACTTTGAATGTCACATCGTCAGATCCGCCAGATATCGCTAATTGACGTCCATAAAAAATACTCTTAGTTGATAAGCTAAGAGAAAGGCCTTTCTCCGCCACCAACTATGCTACGTTTGAAGAAATCAACGTACGTGATCCCTTTGGAAATACTTTGTCAGACATTCGTCCATACAAGTCATCCAGGAACAGGATGAACCAAAAGGTACTCTCCTACTTCATCCAATATAGGAATCACCTCATGGATCAGTAGCGAGAAGTCCTTGCACTCCGTAGATTCTAACCACGACAGAACCACAGTACATCTTTGGCTGCAGACTTAAGGTTATTAGTTGTTCCTCCGTCTATGAAAATCTAAGGTCTTCAATGCTCCTTCTTGATCCCTCGTAAGTTAGCTTCGTACGTAATGTTGATTCGAAGTCGTTTTGGGTCTAGTTCCCATTCCGGTCTCTTTGAAACAACATGTCAAAAGGTCGAACAAAAATATTTCTTTGATAGTTTGGTGTTTTAACTATCAACGTCAAACCAGTATGGTCAAGTATATTGGCAGCTCATGTTCTCTTTTTTAAAACTGTTCAATAAACTCTTATTGAAATATTTAAAATCATTTCCTCGACTTAAAGTCGATTCCATTAAATATCTTGCTAACTCATCTTTGGTTTCGCCATTTGACAACAGCACTTCTCGTATATTCTCACTTCGCTTTATTCTCTTTTAATTCTGAAAATATTGCTTTAATTTCATCAGCCATTTATTTCCTTAATTCTGAAAAATATCCATATATTAATATATCGTTAATCCACGAATATAATTCCATTGTTAGTTCTTATGTGGTAAAAACCTTGTTAAACGACCCATGCTTTCTTATTTAAACTCAATGGCTTTATTTACTTAAATCCAAATATTTATTTATGTTTCGATATCAATATAACCCTTCCAAAATTATTTATTTATTTTAAATAAATATACTTTACACAAATTATTACTATTTTCTAGAAAATAGTATTATAAAAATAACATATAGGTGTAATTAAACTATATGTCTCCACTCGGACAAGACAACATTAATGTACATTGTTTAATTTAAAACTCATTGTATTTAATTTCATTTCAAACCTTGCAAATGAGTTCGCAAATGTTTTACGAAAATAATAACTCCTTTCCAAACCCCTTTACCGTTACAAACTAATAACATTCCTCGATAATAGTGAAATCGGTCAAGTTGGGGTATTTTATTTACCTCTCAAACCTTAAAAAGATAACGTTCTTATCTCAGAGTGATTAGAAGTTCGTAACTTAAAAACCATACTCTTATACTGTCGATCAAGTCTTACTTCCTAAATTTCGTTTAAACTATGATTTTATGAACCATATCTTTCCCATTGAATTTCTCGATCAACCATTACCATTTTACTTGATATATTATTAAGTAAATCATTTACTCGAATATTAACCTCTTGCTTCCAACTTCTGTATAGTATAACTTGGATTATATTACACTAATCCATTTGCTCACTTCTTTTTCAAAAACATTTCCACTATATAATCTAATCTTAGATTTATAATCATAAATCCCTTTTTCAATTCCTTTTATTCAAAAACAATAATTGTCCTTTTCACTCTTGAAATTCCTCTTCGATTACAATATTTAATTAATTCGAATTTTGAGTAAATTATTTATTTGAAGGTCCTTGCCTTAACTTCAAACTCCCTTTTCCTTATAAACTAAGATTTGTTCACTAATACTTTATCCAACTCCTTTACCATTGTTATAAAAACTAATAGTTAGTTTTCATAACCAAAACCCCTTTTATTTACCTTATTACTTAAGTAAATAAATATTTCCATTTTAATATGGTTTTACAAATCATCTCTTACATTTGAAAATCCCTTTTTCAATCATATCTACTTCCACTTAATCTTTTATGATTAAGTAAACTCCTTTTCTGATCGCAAAACTTATCACTTAAAAATTCCTTATTTAGTCAAGTCTTATATAATTCAATTCTAATTCTCAAGCCCTTAATCATCTCTTAAGTACATGTATGTTAACTCATTTTTAACTAACCAAGGTTAGTAAATATTATAAAAATAATAATAATTTATTCAATAATCTTCTCAATAAGATTTATTAACTCTTATAAACAAATTGTTAAAATAAAAACCCCATTTAATTTTTCCCTTGGAAACCATTATTCTATATTATTCCCCTTCGGTTAATATACAACTTCTATATGAAAAAAAACCATATAAATTATTTCACATTCCTTTTATAACCAAAGTCATAAATATTGTCTTATTAAAAAACTATTGATTTAAATAACTAAATTAAAAATTAGATTTTGATTCAGTTAAAGATTAAACTTTAACTTTAAAATACATCAATTTGCCTACGTCGAATAAATGTCTCAATACGATGGATTTTAGACCATCAGCTACCAATTCCCCAATCAATACTGCTAAAACATGACAATTGTTGAATTTAGATTCAACAATCAATTTTTATTCAATCATTGAGATCTAAACAGGATATAATATAAATTGGGGTAAACAAATAATATGTGACTTGTTTGAGGAATCCGGTTGGATTCCTCCAACTTGTTCTTCCCTGCACAATAGTTTATAATATCGTATAACATTAACATATGAAATATCATACATTTGAATGGTCAATTTATAAACACAAACAACCAATAAAAATCATCCATAGCAACCATAGCATCCATTCAGCCAATTAATGATAAATATAAATGATATGGATTTAACACATCATGGTATTTCAGAAGTGTGAGAATTAACTCACTTTTATTTTGTTTCTGACGAGGTTGCGTCGTTCTATATAGTTTCAAACTAGTGTTTGGAACTACATGAAATTCCCATGGCCTCAGAACCACTCTGTTCCAGCTCGTACACGTCGGCAAAGCCGATACGAACCCGTCGGCTCCAGTTTCGTCCAATTCTGTTGACGAACGTGAAAGTTATACAATTTTCAATATTTTATTTGACTTGAATTTATTAATAAACGAAATACCATCATTAATATTATTAATTAATAATTACGGTTGATTAACTGCATGTTAATTACCTTAAAAATTGTAATCCACGTCCTTAGTCGACCAGGTCAACCCGTTCTTCTTCAACAAATAAAACACGGTGCCCATTCCTTTTTCCCACTTTAAAACCGATATCATCCCCTTCTCACCGAACATTCCATCACCATCGGTGAACTCCAGGCAGCTACGCCCTCCTCCTCCAGCGCCCCACTGACACAACCACTACCTGAGACCGTCACCACCAATTCCGGTGGCCAGACCGTTCATTCACTGCCCCAAAACAGAACTCAAATTCAAAAAATTTCACAGAAACTACCCTCCATTCACATCCTCACCACCGACCAATCCAGACGCCGGACCTTCTCAGACCAACGCCGTGACCATCGCCGTCCCTCAAGCTTCCGCCTCACACCAGCCCCGTCCCTTCTAGTGATCGACAACTCCTCCTCCCTTACAAAAACCCAACCGCAACCTCAAACAAATAAACGCAGGACAATGCCCTCCTTCAAAAAGCTCCACCGTCGTCCTCAGATCATCGGACAACCTCAGCCCAACTCCTCGACGACCATCACCCTTCAGACTTCCTCTCCAACCAAGCTTGACCTCCTCCGGTAGCCTACAGCACTCCCACCGTCCCCAAAACCGCAAGTAACCCAAAAATACAAACATTGAAAACTCCCCAAACTATGATCGCATCTCTCAAGTTTTACACCAATTTGAAGCCTTACTATGTAGGATTCCCATTGTATTTTACTTTGAATTTATAGGATTTTGGAGGAATTGTTTTAGAATTTAGAAGTGGGAATATTAGTGGAAATTTGGTCTGAAGCAAGAAGAAAAGGAACGGAGAATTGATTTAGGAATTAGGGTGTCACGGTGGGTTTAATTTATAAGAGAAAAATATTATATTTTATTAGATTATTTTAATTATTTTTATTATTTTATTTTCCGATTTGACTGACGATATTTATCTGACGTGACTGACGATTTTTATTCGTACCTATCACAATTTCCGATCACTGTTTATTGATTACGGTGATCACACACGAACTCTAATCGTAACAAAAATGGACTGCATAATATAATTCGACGTTACGGTCCTAATGAATCTTCTTTCGTCGAATTCTGAGTCTGTTTGTGCGAATGGCGCTCGTTCGAGTCAAAACGGTCGATTTATTCACATTTTATTTTGCCACGCTCACAGAATAACTCTGTTTTGCGTGTAACTTGAAATACAACAATAATTTAATGTTATGGTCTCAATACAATTTGTTTCGTTGAAAACGTAGTCTATTTGAATGAACTCCCTTTTCAAAAGCCCAATTTGAATTAAAATAAATCAATTTTAAAATATCTCAATATAATAATATAAAAATGTTACAATTGGACATACCAGAGCAGAATCTCATATATTTTCAAAATAAAATAACACAGGTTGAATTGTGAGCCAAAACGATATTAAATAAATTAAAAACCATATATTTCTATATAATAAATCGCTACAATAAATAAACAAATTCCATAGCGACTATTTGAAAATTTGATTTGGCCATAAATCAAAATCTACAAGGCGAAAACTCAATTTTTCAGCTTCATTAGAAAGATATTATCAAACTGATTCGGACGTTTCTTGTTTCGAAGGAATCCAACTTAAATTGGGTCATGTACGACCAATTGAAGTTTAAAACGTTATATTACGAACTACCACGCCGCTGCAGCTCGTTATATAATTAAAATTATAATTTAAACTTTCAAACAGCGTTAAATTAACGAAATCATAAATAAAATTAAATCTAAATTTAAATAAATCCCTTTATATTATCAAATCAAATAACTTTGCAAATTCGGCCAATTTCGAATATTTCGAAATTAAATTATTATTTTTATTATTTAAACAAATAAAATATTTTAATTTGTAAAATCCGAACCATTTAAATATCCAAATCAACATTTAAACCAAATTTAAATATTAAATTAAATGGTTAAAAACCTGGGTCGTTACATTCCTTCCTCCTTAAAATAATTTCGCCCTCGAAATTGCTAAGGTAAGAAGTATGCTACAAACCCACTATATTTCAAAATTCATTTTAATTAAAATCTTAACTTTCTAAATTTCTAATCAAAACTAATCCAAATAATTTTAATCGAAAACAAATTTATACTTATCAACGAAAATCGTCGAAAATTTCTAACACCTTAAATTTTTGGAAAATTTTTGGCAGAGTCTCCCTTATACGGAGGACATCTGCAATATTGCAGGTACCACAAATATATATACCTCGACCACATGGTCGGAAAAAGAAAAATCCTATTCAAAAACCCAAATCAATGACCAAAAATTCATATTTCGCGTAAGCGTACCTTTTTGCGAGTGTTATTACGCGATAAGCGATAAACAATAAGCGAACCAGCTCAATTACTATGCAGCCCCGATCAGACTGGATTCAGTTAACTACAGAATCTTCTTGGTCATGTTTCAAAGATAAATTAACTCTTCTGCACCTATTCTCAACTCTAATGAACTTCATTAGTTTCAAACATTGCCAAATAAATTCAAATATCTATACCATCCTGGATTTATCTCAATAGACCAATTCTATTCAAGACTGGTTTCAATCAAGTTCATCCAACATTAAATCCATATCTATGCAATCAGTCTCAACCATATAATCCCAAAACATTATATTTGGATATTTCTATTTCTCAACTTAAGTCAAATTAGTGTTGACTCAAGTTATATTTTAGTTCAATATTCAAGTTTAAATTTAATTTATATGATTATTCAATCCAACATGAGTTAAATTTCCATATTTCAAATTTGAGATGTACTTTGGTTGATCCAACCCAAACTCATAATTAAACACATTCAAACCAGTCAATCAAGGCAATACAAGTTTCAAACAGCCAGTCAACAATTTAAGATAATTATTCCTTTTAATTTATACAAAAAATAATTTGGGAAAAATAATTTTATATTCAAAATACAAGTACGTGCACTCATATATATACACTCAAACCCAACCTAGAGTATTACTAACCCCATCTTTACTGAGTTACGCCACAGAGCCAAGGTTATCACTAAACCAATAGCTCTGATACCAAGTTGTAACGTCCCACTTTTCAGTATAATTTAGGCCAACATTTAACTACCACAGTCAACCCAAATTACACAGAAAAGCAGAATGTTAAGAGAAAGAAATTAGAGGATGAGAGAGAAAGAGAGAAATACTAGAATAGAAGCAATAAGAAGAACATCTGAAGCTCACAGCGGAACGAACAAAATATATAATATAACAACATTTCTTTACACAAATGAAAATCTTGTAAATATACCAGTCATTAGAGTATAACATGAATCAGATACAGCGGAATAACTTTAATAACTAACAGTGAAGCCTCCTGCTTCCAGCTTCTGAAACTCCAAGAAAAAACTATCCTGTCAAATATATTCGGTCTGACACGAGCACATTTTGAAGCAGAGCAAAAACATACGGGTCAATCTGGAATACTTTCAGTGCTAAATTCACATCAACAATTGATTTAACTTTAGAAATCCTTTTTGAAACAAAATGATAATAGTAAGACCAGTCCACACATAAACACGGACGGTTTTCACCTTACTATAACCCAAACCATTTTTGAAGTACAATATTTTTCTGATATTATAATAATGTCTATCAACCAAAAATAAATAGTAATCTAGTGGAATGCTTGCATCTCACGCTCCACATATATATTATACAATCAAAACCACGGGCGCTTATTGGAGATTGGATTCCGACTATGACAAGGTATGGGACCATTTGCTGATAGTGTATCTCTAGAGGCGAATACACTGGGTCTAACAAGATCGTCTTACAACCCGGCCCACACATGACCGACCACTCATTTCGCTTGAGTGTATTGAATGTATATCACCAACGGTTGGGATCAGCAACCATTTCTCGAAAAGGGACAACATCGAATATAGATTAAAGAAACAAATGGAATTTCTCTAGATAGGTGATTATACACCCTAATGGGAGCGACCCAAATAGCCATGCTGCCTGCCCGATTTCTGCCATTTCCCCGTCGATGAGGCTTAAGGCCAGAATTTAACTTTTAAACATTCGGTCATCATTCACTTTGAATGTCACATCGTCAGATCCGCCAAATATCGCTAATTGACGTCCACAAAAAAATACTCTTAGTTGATAAGCTAAGAGAAAGGCCTTTCTCCGCCACCAACTATGGTACGTTTGAAGAAATCAACGTACGTGATCCCTTTGGAAATACTTTGTCAGACATTCGTCCATACAAGTCATCCAGGAACAGGATGAGCAGAAGGTACTCTCCTACTGCATCCAATATAGGGGTGAGAGTAGCAAGAAGTCCTTGCACTCCATAGATTCCAACCACGACAGAACCACAGTACATCTTTGGCTGCAGACCGAAGGTTATTAGCAGTTCCTCCATTTATGAAAATCTAAGGTCTTCAATGCTCCATCTCGATCCCTCGTAAGTTAGCTTCGTACGTAACGTTGATTCGAAGTGGTTTCATGTCTAGTTACCATCCCGGTCTCTTCGAAATAACACGTCAAAAGGTCCAATAAAAATATTCCGTTGATAGTTTGGTGTTTTAACTATCAACGTCAAACCAGTATGGTCAAGTATATTGGTAGCTCGTGTTCTCATTTTTAAAACCGTTCATTAAACTCTTATTGAAATATTAAAAATCATTTCCTCGACTTAAAGTTGATTCCATTAAATATCTTGCCAACTCATCTTTAGTTTCGCCATTTGACAACAACATCTTTCGTATATTCTCACTTCTCTTTATTCTCTTTTAATTCTGAAAATATTGCTATAATTTCATCAATAATTTATTTCCTTAATTCTAAAAAATATCCATATATTAATATATCGTTAATCCACGAATATAATTCCATTGTTAATTCTTATGTGGTAAAAACCTTGTTAAACGACCCATGTTTTCTTATTTAAACTCAATGTCTTTATTTACTTAAATCCAAATATTTATTTCTGTTTCAATATCAATATAACCCTTCCAAAATTATTTATTTATTTTACGTAAATATACTTTACACAAGTTATTACCATTTTCTAGAAAATAGTATTATAAAAATAACATATAGGTATAATTAAACTATATGTCTCCACTCGGACTAGACAACGTTAATGTACATTGTTTAATTTAAAACTCATTGTATTTCATTTCATTTCAAACCTTGCAAATGAATTCACAAATGTTTTATGAAAATAATAACTCCTTTCCAAACCCCTTTACCGTTAGAAGCTAATACCATTCCTCGATAATAGTGAAGTCGGTCAAGTTGGGGTATTTTATTTACCTCTCAAACCTTAATCGACAGCGTTCTTATCTCAGAGTGAATAGAAGTTCGTAACTTAAAACCCATGCTCTTATACTATCGATCAAATCTTACTTCCTATATTTCATTTAAACTATGGTTTTATGAACCATGTCTTTCCCTTTGAATTTCTCAATCGACCATTACCATTTTACTTAATATATTATTAAGTAAATCATTTACTCGAATATTAACCTCTTGCTTCCAACTTCTGTATAGTATAACTTGGATTATATTACACTAATCCATTTGCTCACTTCTTTTCCAAAAACCTTTCCACTATATAATCTAATTTTGGATTTATAACCATAAATCCCTTTTTCAATTCCTTTTATTCAAAAACAATAACTCTCCTTTTCACTCTTGAAATTCATCTTCGATTACGATATTTAATTAATTCAATTCTTAAGTAAATTATTTATTTAAAGGTCCTTGCCTTAATTTCAAACTCCCTTTTCCTTATAAACTAAGATTTGTTCACTAATACTTTATCCAACTCCTTTACCATCGTTATAAAAACTAACGGTTAGATTTCATAACCAAAACCCTTTTTATTTACCTTATTACTTAAGTAAATAAATATTTACATTTTAATATGGTTTTACAAATCATCTCTTACATTTGAAAATCCCTTTTTCAATCATATCTACTTCCACTTAATCTTTTACGATTAAGTAAACTCCTTTTCTGATCGCAAAACTTATCACTTAAAAATTCCTTATTTAGTCAAGTCCTATATAATTCAATTCTAATTCTCAAGCCCTTAATCATCTCTTAAGTACATGTATGTTAACTCATTTTTAACTAACCAAGGTTAGTAAATATTATAAAAATAATAATAATTTATTCAATAATCTTCTCAAATACCATTACATAAGATTTATTAAGTCTTATAAACAAATTGTTAAAATAAAAACCCCATTTAATTTTTCCCTTGGAAACCATTATTCTATATTATTCCCCTTCGGATAATATACAACTTCTATATGAAATAAAACCATATAAATTATTTCACATTCCTTTTATAACCAAAGTCATAAATATTGTCTTATTTAAAAACTATTGATTTAGACAACTAAATTAAAAATTAGATTTCGTTTCAGTTAAGGATTAAACTTTTAACTTTAAAATACATCAATTTGCCTACGGCGAATAAATGTCCCAATACGATGGATTTTAGACCATCAGCTACCAATTCCCCAATCAATACTGCGTATTGATTTAAAACATGACAATTGTTGAATTTAGATTCAACAATCAATTTTTATTCAATCATTGAGATCTAAACTGTATATAATATAAATTGGGGTAAACAAATAATATGTGACTTGTTTGAGGAATCCGGTTGGATTCCTCCAACCTGTTCTTCCCTGCACAACAGTTTATAATACGTCTAACACTAACATATGAAATAACATACATTTGAACGGTCAATTTATAAACACAAATAACCAATGAACTGATAAAAATCATCCATAGCAGCCATAGCATCCATTCAGCCAATTAATGATAAATATAAATGATATGACTTTAACACATCATGGTATTTCATAAGTGTGAGAATTAACTCACTTTTATTTTGTTTCTAACGAGGTTGCGTCATTCTATATAGTTTCAAACTAGTGTTTGGAACTACATGAAAGTCCCATGGCCTTAGAACCACTCCGTTTCAGCTCGTACACGTCGGCACCGCCGATACGAACCCGTCGGCTCCAGTTTCGTCCAATTATGTTCACGAACGTGAAAGTTATACGATTTTCAATATTTAATTTGACGTGAATTTATTAATAAACTAAATACCATCATTAATATTATTAATTAATAATTACGGTTTATTAACTGCCTGTTAATTACCTTAAAAATTGTAGTCCACATCCTTAGTCAACCAGGTCAACCCGTTCTTCTTCAACAAAGAAAACACGGTGCCCATTCCTTTTTCCCACTTTAAAACCGATATCATCCCCTTCTCACCGAACATTCCATCACCATCGGTGAACTCCATGGCAGCTACACCCTTCTCCTCCAGCGCCCCACTGACACAGCCAGCACCTGAGACCGTCACCATCAATTCCGGTGGCCCGACCGTTCATTCACTGCCCCAAAACCGAACTCAAATCCGAAAAATTTCGCAGAAACTACCCTCCGTTCACATCCTCACCACCGACCAATCCCAACGCCGGACCTTCTCAGACCAACGTTGTGACTATCGCCGTCCCTCAAGCTTCCACCTCGCACTAGCCTCGTCCCTTCTAATGATCGACAACTCCTCTCCCTCACAAAAACCCAACCGCAACCTCAAACAAATAAGTACAAAACAACGCCCTCGTTCAAAAGCTCCACTGTCGTCCTCAGATCATCGGACAACCTCAGCCCAACTCCTCGACGACCATCACCCTTCAGACTTCCTCTTCGACCAAGCTTGACCTTCTTCGGTAGCCTACAACACTCCCACCGTCCCCAAAACCGCAAGTAACCCAAAAATACAAACACTGAAAACTCCCCAAATTATGAATGCATCTCTCAAGCTTTACACCAATTTGAAGCCTTACTATGCAGGATTCCCATTGTATTTTACATTGAACTTATAGGATTTTAGTGGATTTTTTTAGAATTTAAAGTTGGAGTTTTAGTAGAAATTTGTTCTGAAGCAAGAAGAAAAGGAACGGAGAATTGATTTGGGAATTAGGGTGTCATAGTGGGTTTAATTTATAGGAGAAAAATATTATTTTTTATTATATTATATTAATTATTTTTATTATTTTATTTTCTGATTTGACTGACGATATTTATCTGACGTGACTGACGATTTTTATTCGTACCTATTGCAATTTCCGATCACTGTTTATTGATTACCATGATCACACATGAACTCTAATCGTAACGGAAATGGACTGCATAATATAATTCGACGTTACGGTCCTAATGAATCTTGTTTCGTCGAATTCTGAGTCCGTTTGTGCGAATGGCGCTCGTTCGAGTCAAAATGGTCAATTTATTCTCATTTTATTTTGCTTCGCTCACAGAATAACTCTGTTTTGCGTGTAACTTGAAATATAACAATAATTTGATGTTACGGTCTCAATATAATTTGTTTCGTTGAAAACGAAGACTATTTGAATAAACTCCCTTTTAAAAAGCCCAATTTGAATTAAAATAAATCAATTTTAAAATACCTCAATATAATAATATAAAAATGTTACAATTGGACATACCAGAGAGAATCTCGTATATTTTCAAAATAAAATAACCCAGGTTGAATTCTGAGCCAAAACGATATTAAATAAATTAAAAACCATATATTTCTATATAATAAATCGCTACAATAAATAAACGAATTCCATAGCGACTATTTGAAAATTTGATTTGGCCATAAAACAAAATCTACAAGGCAAAAACTCGATTTTTCTGCTTCATTAGAAAGATATTATCAAACAGATTCGGAAATTTCTTGTTTCGAAGGAATCTGACTTAAATTGGGTCCTGTACGACCAATTGAAGTTCAAAACGTTATATTACGAACTACCGCGCCGCTGCAGCTCGTTATATAATTAAAATTATAATTTAAACTTTCAAACAGCGTTAAATAAACGAAATCGTAAGTAAAATTAAATCTAAATTTAAATAAATCCCTTTATATTATCAAATCGAACAACTTTGCAAATTCGGCCAATTTCGACTATTTCGATATTAAATTATTATTTTTATTATTTAAACAAATAAAATATTCAAATTTATAAAATCAAAACCATTTAAATATCCAAATCAACATTTAAACTAGATTTAAATATTAAATTAAATGGTTAAAAACCTGGGTCGTTACAGATAGCTCCTAGAGGAAGTGGACATCCGAGTAACTACCATACTCCGCTATCGCCATAACTAAACCACTTAAGAAAAGGAGGATCCATAGACCACTTTGAATCTAATAAGGGAGGGTCCCATGGCTTTGGCCCAAATCAAGGAATAAACTGTAACAACCCGAATTTTCAGAACCAATTTAAACTTTTTATTTTAGCAATTTTAATGGGATTTGAGAATTTAAAATGATTTATTTTAAATAATAACGATTAAAATTTATTTTAATTGAAGTTAGAACTAATAAATTTATTTTAATTATAAAAGGAGTTTGAAATAGCGTGGTAGTTTCAAAATTCGATTACCAACTTTAAATTAATGTACATAATTCATTATAAATCGGATTTCAGTAAAATAAGAAATATTTGAATCTATTTAATAATATCTTTCTATTGAATGTGAAAAATCTAGATTTCATAATATAAATTGAAAGTTATGTCAAGTTTAAATTTAAAATAGTCACTATGGAATTTATATATATAATATGGCCCTTAAAAATAGCCATTTTGGCAAACGACCTCCATTTTCAATAAAACCACTTTTGTTGGATCTGAATGTCAAATTATTGCTTGATTCCAATTTTCGTAATTTTTGGAATTAATATGTGAGCATGGTGAATTAAAACATGTTTGGCACTTTTAGTTTGAATTTAATCGACTGAAAAATGACCGTTTTTCAAACGGTCTCCAAATTTGACGAATATAGTTTGTTAGGACTATATCGTCAAAACATAGCTAGATTTAATTTTCGGGGATTTTGGAGTCAGTACGTGGCCCTAGTAAATTAAAATGTACGTTAAAATTTAATATAAAGGATTTTATATTTTAATTTTGACAAAAAATGATTAAAACAGTCAAACTAGCTTTTTGGACATATTCCATTATGGCCGGAATGGGGGTAATTAGCTAGGGACGATGGTCGTTGGGTTTGATTTGGAGTTCGTATGCAAAATCAAAAATTTTGAATTAAAATAATATGTATATATATATATATATTAAATGGGTCAAAACCCTAACTTTCTCCACAACGTTTCAGCCACCATATGCCAAATCAATGGCAGCAAGCATTCCAAATTAAATCCTCCTTTATCTCTCGATCCTTCACTAATCCGACTAACTACTAAAGCAAATATTCTAGAGGGATTCACGAGCTCTCCATCCATACGGTTGTGATCTGAAACCACGTGTTGTAGTAGCCAGATTTCTCTCTCAAAGCCGCCAAGTTTGATCGATATTTCCATGGTTATGGGGCAACTGAGTAGTTTTCGAGGTAGGGGTAGAGCGAAGCAAGGCAGTCGGAGTGGGACACTGTGATCAAGTTCCGGCCATGTGTAGGTGATGGGGCATGGGCAAGATGAAGTCGACTTTGGGTTTGGCGGTTTCTTCTAGGAATGAACGAAAGAGAAGACTTTTAAAATATATAATTATTTTATAAAATAAAATTAGCATTGTTTATAAAATAAAATTAGCATTGTTTATAAAAAAAATTAGCACTGTTTATAAAAATAAAAATATATTAGTTTATAAAAAAGTAGATTAGTTTATAAAATAAAATTGACATTGTTTTTAAACTAGAGATAACATTACTCTTAAATTATAAAATAGCATTGTTTTTTTTAATTATAAAATAAGTATTGTTTTTGAAATAAAAACATGGTTTTTATTATAAATGGCTTAGAATAAAAATATGATATATACATATATAACATAAATAAAAATACGATTTTTAATGTGTATAACATTGTATAAAAATGTGATATATATGTATATCATAATAAAATATGATTTTAAAAATATAATTTTATTATATATAACATAGTATAAAAATATGATTTTTATATAGCTAACGTTGTAATAAAAATTGGGTTTTTATATGTACAACTTTGAAATAAAATAAAAATTTTGCGCATATGTCATTAAAATAAAATTATGATTTTTATTATACGAAGAACATTATAAAGATCGGATTTTTATATATAATAGAATAACAATAAAAATGCAATTTTTATCTATATAGCGTTAAAATAAAAATGTGATTTCTAATTATATATAGCATCGTATTAAAAATATGATTTTTAATATATAAAACTGCGTGAAACGAATTGCGATGGAACCGTCTGGAAGCAAATCCAAATCCAAACCATCCAGAGAACAATGGTGGAGTTGAAACCAAAAGTGAGAACTCCCCACTAATAACTCTGCACAGTTATTTATTTATTTTCATAACTGAAAAATATATAGAATTGCCAGTGTAGTTTTATGAGTTAAATAATTATAAATTGTACATGGTACCTATTAGATCACCTTCCCCGTCCATAAACCATGGACGATTTAAATTGACTGCATTGTGTGTTGTTTGTGATGTTGAAATGTTTAAAATTTTAAAAACATTGTTAATATTAATGTGATAGTGAAATTAAATTATAAATATTTATTTATAATTTAAACAGTGAAAATTGGCTAACTAGAAAAATAAATTCAAATCGAATTAGAATTGATTAAATTTGTTAACCAATAATTTATTAAAATTCACTGTTGTTGTTTAAAAACCCTACACGAGTATTGGGATGATATTTGACATACACTATTCCCAATATTTAGTTATATGTCAGTTGATGGATTGACAAGCTGTGAAGAGCGTTATTTGTTTAATTTAATGCTTACACAGTTGTAAATTTCACTCCTGATGTGAATGGACTGTTTGATGATTATTATCACTATTGTTGAATACATGCGATGTATGAAATCCATATAACGGAAATTATATGGTAATTGGTTGAGTCGCATTCCAATTTAAAAATAAAGAATGTTTTAAAATAAAGAATGTTTTAAAATTAGGCTATTGTGTATGTAGGGATGATTAAAAATGATCATAGTTTGAAATAAAAAGAATCATATGTCAAAAATATATTTTGTTTGATAAAAATATTGTTAATAACATGTTAGCGTTGTTAATATAAAGAGAATCATATGTCAAAAATATATTTTGTTAGATTAAAATATTGTCATTAACATGTTAGTGATGTTAGAAAAATATTATCATTTATAATGAATATCGAAAAGAAGTGATTTCAAAATTTAATATTTTGAAAATATTATCATTTTAATATGATAAAGATATAGAATATTCAAATTTGATTTAAAATTGAAAATGAAGTTAAAATCATTTTAAAACGAATATATAAACAATTTATAAAATACATTTTAAATGGAAATAGATGAAATATATAATATATATTATATATATTTAATGGCCTGAATATAACGCGTCGCGTAGCGACTGTTCGTGATTTTCGACCATTAACTTTAAATTGATGTAACTGGAGATCCCACCATCGGATTCTCCTAAAACCAGAATCGTTGGGTTCGTATCGAAAAGTTCTTTCCAATTAATATAAGAGATTTAAAACCTAACGGTTGGATTTGGAATTATGTTCGAATCAAATTTGAAAAAGGTCGCTATGGATGTAGTTCGACGGCCGTTATTGGAAACCAACTTTACGACCCTTGATAAAATTATTAAAAATATGGAAAAATTTATATAAAATCATAATAAATGATATGAAAAAAATTTGGATGAAAAATTCCAATTTTTTAAAGATAAAAATATATTTTTATCAAAATGAACTAGTTATTAACTAGAATAATAATCCAATGTTTCTAAATAAATAAATAAATTAAATTTGTAAATGATTTTAACATAACCAGAATTTTCCAAAGTATGAACTAGAATGGAAATTATCTTCGGAATATTTCAATATTAGATTTCGTGATTATATAGATATTGTTGAGGAATTTGGAAGATATATATATATATATATCGTTATTCCCAATACGATATTTGTTGGTTTTCAGAACTTGATATTGAATATAAGTCGATATAATTTCTATTCAAAACCTTGTATTTAATATCAAATTGGATTTTGGGTTTGTCATGAATGGTGTCTGAAATAAAACTATTCTTAAACCCAGTGTGAAAAGAATAAATCTTTTAATTAAGATTGTTAGAGTTTCCAGTAATATTTAGTAATTGGAATAAAATGAAATGTGAATTGGGTTTACTGTGAACTGTGTTTTTAACGACATTCGTTCTTTAACCCGATTAATAGTGAAATATAATTTGGAATTTATAAATCTTTTATTTAGATTTATATGGAAATTTTCCAAAGTAAAGTTTTCCAAAGTAAATTTCACCGGCAACGGCGCCAAAAACTTGATCGTCGCTAATCTATGAATTAGAAAAGCGCGATATTTGTAATAAAATTCTGCAAGCGCACATGTGTGTAGCATACAGGTCGAACACAGGGAGGTAAATTAAAATCAAATTATTTATCTAATCTCTTGGGCGAGTTAGATGAAGCCTGGAGATTTTGTTGAAATAAAAACAAACTGAAATTGCGAACTTAGGATTATCGTTGAATCTAATCAACGAATAATCACTAAAGAAAGTAAATTGCAAAACAAGAACTACAATGCAGAAAATAAAAGTGCAGAATAAGAAGAACAACAAAAATAAAATTAGGATTGTCGTTGAAACTAATCAAATGACTAATCACTAATGAAACAAATGTAAAATACAATTGGTGCTCTTCCAAAACTAATTGTGAAGACAACACCTATTGCTAAGAAAGAAAAATGCAGAAATAGTAAAAAGAAAGAACTTTTATTAATGAAGAAGAAGAGAAAATATGGTTCAGAATAGGATAGGATATCTGTTACAATGGGTATACAAGTGCTTTTATAGGTGAATTGGAAACCTTAATCCTCTACTGGGTATATGGGCCTCTTTTCCAAGAATTGTTTTCATATCACATGCCTTTCTTGACTAAGCTTGTTTGGAAATAATCTCTAAGAATATCTGTGCATATCATGGTGAACACCTTCCATATCTTCCAAATTATCCATGTGGCTAATTGATTGATTTGCATGCGATTAATGGACTCATGTTAGACTCCAAAAGTATATAAGAAAATTCTTCAAATCTTCCATATCTTCCATGTGGCCAATGTGAACACAAACATCTTCCAGTGACATCTTTTGAGATCTTTTCTACCAATCTTCTTCTAATGTGACCAATGTGAACACATCTATTCTCCAATGAAAGCTCTTTTGCAATTCTTCAAGTAAATGACATCTATTCTTCACTTTTAAGGCTGAATGAGGTCTGGTCAACATATCCATAAAACAACAAGAAAATACCCAGCGTAATATTTATTTATACACAAAAAGATAAGATATAGGTGCATAAATTAACATATTTCTATGTTGATCAAATACCCCCACACTTATCTTTTACTCGTCCTCGAGTAAAACAAGAAATGAAAGACTAAATTAGATAGGTCACACTTTCGTAGGAAACACGATTGCATTGAGCGTATGCAATAAGCCGTTAAACCTCTAGGTGTCCCTAGTAGGACGAGTGGTGTCTCGTGAGGGTTTTCAGCGGATACTACCCATGAAATCCAAATGTAGTATGCTATGATTCTAATGAAACTACAGGAATGCAATGGACATATGCAAAATAAAAACAAATATGAAAACAAGACTTGTTTCTGAAGTGGTACAACAAATTAAGTTAACAGTTTCTGATCAGTTGATTGTACTTTAAATACCTCGACTTGTCACAAATTTTCAATATAAATCAAGTTTTCAAATGTTAAATTCCAGTTTGGCCAGTTAGTTCAGTCGATAACATAGTGCAGCCATGAAATAGATTCTTATTTTGCTTGGCACAGTTTGCAAAGTGGTAATATTATTTTCTCATGTATGGCTAGTCAAATCAATAAGGTCAAGAAGTGTTTGGGCATCATCGCTTATTCTTTATTCTATAAAATTTTAGAATTTATGATTAAGTACATACACCTAACTAAAAAGACCAAGGTTTACCATCCATGCATTGCCTCGCGGACTAACGGAGAGTAGGTAAAGAGCTTGGCGGATTGTGCAGGCCGACTTTGACTTTGTCAACAACGTGTCGATAATCCTTAGGTGTCCAATCTCATAAAATGAGACCAAGATATTCCAACGCTGACTTTGTCAACAACGTGTCGGATAGAGCTTGGCGGGTTTGCACACCAACGCTAGATATACAAGCAATGTTGGATACCCTTGGATTACTATTATTACTATTGAATTTATAAGCACAAAAGAGAGTTACGCGAATTCAGCTTAACACAACTTAGTTTTAAGGATTCGAAAAGCCAATATAAGTATTTTAAGTCCTCCACTTATTTAAACAAAGTTTACAATATAGAATAGATTTCATGGCCATCACCTAAGAATCTCCCTATGTACCGGTTACACTATTATCCCTCAAAATTAAACTTTTCATTATATTTCTTATTCGATCTAAGTTGAGAAAAAAAAATACTATCAACTGACTAAAAATTGTAAACTTATTTAGTTGTATCAATTGAAAATGAGTCGTATTTTCCAAAAAAAAAAATTATGGTATGTTACTACGATATAAAATGTATGATGGTCCTACATGAAAAGAAAGAAAGAAAAAATTAAAGAAAAATCAAAAGAATGCAATGCAGACTCCCCCCCCCCCCACACTTGAATTAAACAGTGTCCGCACTGTGAACGTTTCCTAAATTTGAAAGATCGTACCCAAAAGTGAATGAGATGCAAAATGATTTAAAGAATGAAATGCAGTCTAGCTATATGTAAGAATGGATCGTATTTACAATGATAAATGTGTTTGCGATGCATGCGATGCAAAGAATTCCACCATCTTTTCCCCCCACACTTGGTTCTAGCCCGATGAGTCCCATTACCACTATGTCTAGGCATGTTCTCTAACAAGGAAAAGTTTTTGAAAACCATCTCATCTTTATACCTAGATTTATAGTCCAGTAAATGAATGTTCAAGGTCGTCCTAACATGAAGTTTTTCAATCAAACTAGCATTCCAAAGATAATTCATGTGTTCAACAAATTTATCAGTGTAATTGTCCAAAAATTTGTGATCGTATATAAATTCAGTGAAATTTGAATTCTGAGTGTTGTTCAAGAGTATGTGATCACATTTCTCATCATTATTTGACAACGTATTTTCGACACTGACAATTTCAAGTTCGTTTGAAATCTCAAAATTTTCAAACTTGGATTCGTGGCCTAATTCTTTTTCATCCTCATTTGGCAACTCCTCTTCATACAATCCAAAAAATTCCTGCTCGTTAAAATCCTTTTCCAATTTTGAGTTGAAAAATTCAACATTTTTATTCTGTTCAATTTCTAGAATTTCAAGTTTCTCACAGTCTGAAAGAGGAAGATCAAAATCCAAGCTTAAATCTTTTTTCTGAAAAGAGTTGTAGTCCAAATCATTTGTTGAATTTTGAAAAACTTCATCAAGATGATTATTCTCAATTTCAAAAGTTGTTATTTGAAAATTTTCAATTCCAGTAGAAATTGGATTATTTTCGGATTCAAGGCTTGTTTGAATTTGATTTTCTTGCTCTCGTTGTTCTTTATAAGACGCCATTAAAAAAAAGTTCATCCATCTTTTTATTTAGCCTTTCCACCCTCTCATCAAAATTACATTCTTCAGAGTCGTTGATTTGTGAGCTCTCGCTTTGGATTTCTTGATTTTCAAAATAGTTTGAATTTTCAGAAAATTGAAATTGAGATTGGAAATCATTTTGATTTTGGAAATTAGGTTCGTAACCAAAATTGTTAAAATTGGTGGGAAAATTCCAATTTTGGTCATTCTCAAGATGTGGATATGGGTTGTAGTTTTGAAAATTCTGATCGATTTGAAAATTATTTTCGAATTGGTTTCCAACCCCATATTGATGTTGATCAAAGGTACGTTGCGATTCAAAACCGTTTTGATGTGAATGTGGCCCATAATCGAAATTATTGAAATTTGAATTGAATTCGTCATTTCGATTATATCTATGATTTTGAAAATATTGGTCAGTTGGAAAATTTTGAAATTTTTTGACATTGGACTCACGAAAAATGGGAAATTTTTGCTTCATGAGTTGTAATTCACACTCTTCCAAGGGACGTCTACTCCGATTATTATCCCATAATTCTCTCAAAGATTTTTTTGAATTAGACATTTGAATGAAGTCAGGGTAAGACATAAATTATTCTCACTTCAAAATAATATAAAATTTCGAGTAGTGCTCTATTAATTAACTGACTCAATTAGAAGGGGGAAGAGGGTCTTATGGCCGTTCACGTATAGTATTAAACTAAGGGATACGACCAATGTTTTACGGGTAGTATGCAACCTCTTTTGCTAATAGTTCAAAAAATTGAACTAATATATATTCGCGATCCAATTATACGAGACAGTCAACTTCACAAAACACCACTTTTCAATTATATTATTTTGAAATATCTAATCAGATTTTATTGTTGAGAAACGATGAGAATGATGACAGTAGTTATGGAAATTTCAACTCACAGACAGAATCAGAAATTTCAGTAGCAGAGCAGTCAAACAGTATTAATTGCAGAAATTAAAAAATTGTACAAGCAAGTCGTTGCCCCTACAGAAGATTTTTACAAGCAATTTCTATATTTTCAAAGCAACTTTAGCATCTGTAGAGTTTAGAAAAATATTACCGTGGGGTATGGCTGTCCTTCCAGAAAATTTGAGTGGTGCTTACGCTTCAAACTTCACTATTTTCTTTGCTCGGATTCGACTTCTTTGATTTGTTTGCTTGAATTCCTTCTTCACTTTTGTCTTTGTTTGAATGATTGAATTTTCAAAAAAAAATAGACCCAACTAGTTAAACAGAAACGACTGACGAAAAGATAAAAAAAATAAAACAAACAAGCTACTTAAACAAATTGAAATTCTACACCAAAAATAAAAGGTAACAAACCCGTATACCATAATGTACTCAATCAAACTTGAAAACGGGCAAGTCAATCACAATATTCTTCAGCACCCAACATTTCAGATTCTACCCAAAATGACAATCAAGCACTAGTCCACGGTCCTCTTTTTTTTTATTTATAGAAACCCGAATTGCCAATTCACAAGTGGAAAGAAAATAGGGTATTCTCCTTTTATCACCGAATCAAATCGGTTTTCTAAATTGGGTTTCGGCGATCGGATTTAGGTTGAGGAAGGATTGTGGTGCTGTGTTTTTGACTTTGGGTTGCGAAAGGATGGATTGACAGTGGTAATTGGTGAGTGGTTTGTGGTTGTAAACACGGGGCGATCAAAGTTTGATGACAGAACTTGGTGTTCGCACTGTTGGGTTCCAGTTTTTTTTTTTTTTTTTTTTTTGTTGTTGCGATTTTGGATGGTTCTTCGAATCAAGTACTGGTTGCATAACGAATTCGAATCTGGGGATTTAGATCTTGAATCATTGTGAACTATAGAGGGTAGTGGAGCACTGTGAATCGGATTGATTCGATTTTGTTTTAAAGTGTTCAAAGTTTGTTCGTTTTTTTTGAATTTGACTGGGTTTGAATTGGCTTGAATTTGATGGCTTCTGTCTGCGGATGGTTCTAAGATCGACTGTGGTTAGTTGCAGGGTAGTACGTGGGTTGAAGGTGGGTAGGTGATGAAGTCTGTTTGGAGTTTGGAACCTGTGAATTGGGTGGCGGCTATCAGGACTGTATGGTGCAGACTGAGTTTCGGTAGAGGGGTGGACTGTTGGACGTGGGGATGTATAGGATAGGTTTGTGTTTGGCGTGAGGGGTGCGATTGCCTGGGTTAGTTGCTGAAATCGGTGAAGTTGCAAGGGGCTGTAGCTTTGTTTGATGAGGCGGTGGGTTAGGTGGTGATGAAAAATTGAACAGAGGGAGATGGCGTGGTTAGGTGAGCTACGTGGTGGTGTACTGGGAAGGATGCAGGGGAATTGGAAGGTATTGATGTTGATGTGGGGTTTTGGTGATTATTGTAGCAGTTTGTAGAAGATGGTTATTTAGTTTTTGGGTGAACGTTGAAGATGAGGGGCTGATGGCTTCAACTGTTTTGGTTTTGCCGTGAGATGTAGCAAGGTGTTGTGGTCTATGATCAAGGTGAATGGAAGTGATGAGGTGGAAATTGCGTAAGGTTGATGATACTTGACGGTGAAAAGGACTTGCTGTGTTAGAGGGGTTATGCAATTTTTTGGCAAGGGGATTGGGTGGCGCGTGATTACAAGGAAGATCTTATTGGAAAGAAAAGGAAAGAAATATTTTCCTGGTTGAGAAAAGGAAAATTGCAAAAAGAAAATATGTTTTTGATTTTTTTTTTAAATGTAAATGGTGTAAAAGAAGAAAGAAAAGATTATGTGCTGAAAAAAAGCGAGGAAGGTTAAGAAAAACGAAATCAAAGGGAAAATGCAAGTTTTTTTTAATACATAAGTTGAAAAGAAGGAAGATTTTGTGAAAAAAACAACAAACTGAGAGAAAGAAAGAAATCAACTAAAATCGGGCAAGAACAAATTTGTATTTTTTTTTTTAATTGAAAGATTGTAGTACCAATGTTTTAATACACAACAACCAATCAATATTTTTTTCTATATATACAAAATAATAAAAGGAGAAAAATTAAAAACTAACACGAATCTGAAATTAAATAAATAATAAAATTCAATTGTTGCCTCCCCGTCAACGGCGCCAAAAACTTGATCGTCGCTAATCTATGAATTAGAAAAGCGCGATATTTGTAATAAAATTCTGCAAGCGCATAGGTGTGTAGCATACAGGTCGAACACAGGGAGGTAAATTAAAATCAAATTATTTATCTAATCTCTTGGGCGAGTTAGACGAAGCCTGGAGATTTTGTTGAAATAAAAACAAACTGAAATTGCGAACTTAGGATTATCGTTGAATCTAATCAATGATTAATCACTAAAGAAAGTAAATTGCAAAACAAGAACAACAATTCAGAAAATAAAAGTGCAGAATAAGAAGAACAACAAAAATAAAATTAGGATTGTCGTTGAAACTAATCAAATGACTAATCACTAATGAAACAAATGTAAAATACAATTGGTGCTCTTCCAAAACTAATTGTGAAGACAACACCTATTGCTAAGAAAGAAAAATGCAGAAATAGTAAAAAGGAAGAACTTTTATTAATGAAGAAGAAGAGAAAATATGGTTCAGAATAAGATAGGATATCTGTTACAATGGGTATACAAGTGCTTTTATAGGTGAATTGGAAACCTTAATCCTCTAATGGGTATATGGGCCTCTTTTCCAAGAATTGTTTTCATATCACATGCCTTTCTTGACTAAGCTTGTTTGGAAATAATCTCTAAGAATATCTGTGCATATCATGGTGAACAACTTCCATATCTTCCAAATTATCCATGTGGCTAATTTATTGACAAAAGATTTGCATGCGATTAATGGACTCATGTTAGACTCCAAAAGTATATAAGAAAATTCTTCAAATCTTCCATATCTTCCATGTGGCCAATGTGAACACAAACATCTTCCAATGACATCTTTTGAGATCTTTTCTACCAATCTTCTTCTAATGTGACCAATGTGAACACATCTATTCTCCAATGAAAGCTCTTTTGCAATTCTTCAAGTAAATGACATCTATTCTTCACTTTTAAGGCTGAATGAGGTCTGGTCAACATATCCATAAAAACAACAAGAAAATACCCAGCATAATATTTATTTATATACAAAAAGATAAAATAGAGGTGCATAAATTAACATATTTCTATGCTGATCATATATTAAATTGGAATTTAATGGAATTCGATTTGGTAATTATCAAGATGAGCTTTTATAAAAGAAGATCGTTACTATATATGGAATTTAAAAGGTCTTGCCGCTATTCCATTTATATTATTAGTCTGATATGGGAATTTATATCGATTATACACTATTGTGATGTCCTTATAGATTCCATATTTAATGGAATATGATTTTGGGTTTATCGTGAATTTTGTTTAAATGACATTGGTTCTTTAACCTAGTTAAAGATAAGATTAATTTCTTAAATTTGAATAATCATTAAAAAAATGATTTTTGACATTAAAAATAAACTAGAGTTTTAAAGAATCTTTAATTAGATTAAAATGCGAAAGAGATAATTAAATTTATCGAATTCTTGAAATGATTGAAAATGGAGTATTGCTAGTTTTACTCTAGGAGGTAGTTAATTCTTTAATTAGATTTAAACGAGAAATGGTAATTAAATTTACCGACAATGCAGTGGGTGTAAGATATGGAGTACTACCAGTTTTGCTCCATGGGATGAATAGGTTGGGATGGGAAAATAATAAATGATTACTTCGATAAGGCACGATAATCCCAACGAGTTAATAAACTCTTTTGAAAATAATATCCAAAGGAAGATTAAAGAACAAATTTAAAAGAATATATCTTTTATAAAATTAATGGGAACCTTTCCCTAAAAATGTGAATATTGGAATAAAAGAATATTCTGAATTGGAATGAGGCGTATGATGTGTTTTTATAGCACTTGATTATGGATTATAAAATATGTGAGTTATTAGGAAAGACCGGCTTAACCCATTCTGAATAATGAATACAACGACTAAAAGCTGACGATGAAGACGTTGGTTGAAGACCGGAGTTCTTCACATCGTTTGGATGATTACTGATGTCTTAATTGGGCTGTACACCCAAGACAAGTTAAAAGTGGTGACCGTTCAGACGTACTTGGAGATCGACGGATATGCGAGGACCTCTCTCCTGTATTGGATATATGGGGCGAGGAATGAGGTGCCTCCGGCTTCGTTCAGACCCAGAACAGACTTGTAAATGGATGTGTGTCTAACATTGGATTTCATTCTATGCTAGTTGATTTCTATTAAATATATATCTAGTTGGTAGCAGAGAATTTATTCTCTTTCTTAACACCCTTCTCTGAGAAGTACGAGCTTATAGGTTATATATTGATAGAAATTAGTGGTATGGCGTGAATTGTTAGTGTGGCATGCTAAGATGCAAATGATCAAGGCTTTTGTTGAAAAGCAGAGTCTTGTGGTTGATGATCAAAGCACAACTTTAATTAGCATAGCTTTGTGTATAACGTTACTTCGCGAGCCTCACACCCCGGTATGAACCAGAAACGGGAGAGGGACCCCAAGGAGGACATGCGTTTCTCTCTAGCTAGAAGTGGGGTCATGGTATGGAGCCTAGACATTTTTACTTATGTGGATGATGGGAAGAAAGGTACCTCGGATATTGAGTCCCTAGTGGCTCAGATTTTATGCCCCATAACGCAGGGAAAGTATTGTTCAGGCATAACTAATCAACTAAAGTATTTGGACCGGCTCTGGCGCTCCGAGGTGCAGTTGCGGCTTTATCCTTAGACATGGTAGGCTAGATTGTTTTGAATTTGGTAAGGACAATCCTTGCCTTGGATCATAGATGGAAATCCAACTTCCAATATGACATCATGCGGTTTTGATTGTAGAACTAATATGGTGACACAGTAGGATGAGGGCTATGCCGTATATGATTGATACATTTATATTTGAAATTGTTTTTGACGCTATCACTTATAATAGTAATATCAAAATAATTTGTTTTAAACGTAACAAACATGTTTTACTATTATAAGGAAAAACTTTATCCTCCGACTTGCGTTGCATTGTGTGATGGGACCTGAGTCTTATAATAGCTTCATTTTCCAAAAAGCATTGCATTGTTTTTAATTTAAACTAAGACTCATGTGGAGTAAACCCATTCCGTGTTTTACAGCGTGGTCCCATGATATCCTAACTTTTAAAGTAAATATTAAATAACTATTTTAGTTCTCACACCAGTCACATGACTGACCTGTAGTTTATTGTTTTAACCTAAACTGTGGGTGCCCCTACTTTCCACACGGGCAGCTAGTAGTTTTAGTTTTGCAGATTTTTCTTTTCTAGGATCCTGGATTTACAGCTGGAGCTATATTCCGAACCCTCTGTATCCATGTATTCCTTACAGGTGTGATTATGTATTATTTTTCCGCTGCTATGTAATGTATTTTAATCTCTGATATTTTTCTAGTGTATATTATTTATTCATACTCTGTTATATTCTTGTACTCTAATGTAAATTGTTGTAATAGCAATGAAATGTTCTTCTTGTTTGTGTTCTGATGCGTCGTGTTCTTAACTCAGTCCGGGCTTTCCCGAAAGGGGAAGTTTGGGTCGTTTCTGTTTGGTATCAGAGCTTTGGTTATAGAGCTTGAGAACAAGACACATTAGAACCGAATGAAAGAATTCATCAAGGATTGGATTAGTAATATCCAATGAGAATGACTTGTTAGAGATGGGATAAGTAGTATCCTAGAACGGGTTTTAAAGATTGATAATTTTAAAATAAAAATGAAAACAAATTTTGTTTTGAAAATTAAACCTTATTATATGTATTTGAATAATTTATTTTATATTAATTTTGGACAATCGAGTATATAGAGATTTGCATATACGTCTAGCTAGTGTGTATTTCGAAACCTCAAATATACTAGATAGATATAGATTCATACTCTAGTCGCCCGGGAATAATTCTAATGATTGACGCTCATCATCAGCATTTATCTTCGAGTTTCGAAAGTGGGATATCTATATATTTCCAATTGACTGGTATGAGAGCAAAAACTTAGTTAGAGTTTATTTCTGTGATTTGCACTAAAAATATGATTTTTGACTATATGAAAAAGTTATATATATTTGAAAAGTTAATCAACTAATTGATTGCTGGCTGTGATGTTTGATAATTGGTTTAACTAATTAAAATATTGGAATGATAATTAATTTAACCAGTATGTGAATGAATGAGAAATTAAGCCAAAACAAATAAAATATTGAACTGAATTGAAAATTGATTGGAATTGCATATATATATATATATATATACATATGTACATAATGAACTGGTCATAGCATGAGAGCTAAGAAGAGGAATAAAATTGTACGCCTGACAAATTGGTATATATTTACCATTTTGTTTAGGTTTGATGGTTTTATGAGTCCACTAACTAGCCGCTTGGCCTTCTCGTTTTTATTTGGATTGATGAGGGTTGTGGAAGGCAAGTTGCGGTTTTAAATAACAACTCATACAAAGGAGGTTATGGCGAAATTTTCAAAAAATTAGCGTATTAGCCAAATTTTTGAAAAATTAGAAATTCTTAGAAATTAGAAAGGTTGAAGAACGAAAGCTAGAATGAAAGTTGAGTTGGTTGGTTAAACAACTTTCAGCTCCATTCCTTTTCGAGGACGAAAAGATTTTAAGTGGGGGAGATTGTAATAACCTGGATTTTCAGAGCCAAATTAAAATTTTCATTTTAGTAATTTTAATGGAATCTAAGAAATTAAAATGATTTATTTTCAATACTAACAATTAAAAATTTATTTGAAATGAAATTAGAACGAATAAATTTATTTTAATTATAAAAGGAGTTTGAAATGGCGTGGTAGTTTGAAAGTTCGATTTCTAACTTTAAATTAACGCACATAATTCATTATAAATCGGATTTTAGTAAAACAAGAAATATTTGAATATATATAATAATATCTTTCTAACGAATGTGAAAAATCTAGATTTCATAATATAAATTGAAAGTTATGTCCAGTTTAAAATTTAAAATAGTTGATATGGAATTTATATATATAATGTGGTCCTAAAAAATAGCCATTTTGGCAAACGACCTCCGTTTTCGACGAAACCACTTTTGTTGGATTCGGAATGTCAAATTATTGCTAGATTCCAATTTTCATAATTTTTGGAATTAATATGTGAGCGTGGTGAATGAAAACATGTTTGAGACTTTTAGTTTGAATTTAATCAACTGAAAAATGCCCGTTTTTCAAACGGTCTCCAAATTTGACGAAATTATTTTTATTAGGACCGTATCATCAAATTGTAGGTAGATTTATTTTTCGGGGATTTTTGGAGTCAGTATGTGGTCCCGGTAAATTAAAATGTACGTTAAAATTTAATATATAAGGATTTATATTTTAGTTTTGACAAAAACTGATTAAAACAGTCGAACTGGCTTACTGGGCATATTCCATTGTATCCGGAATGGGGGTAATTAGCTAGCGACAATGGTCGTTGGGTTTGATTTGGAGTTTGTATGCAAAATCACAAATTTTGAATTAAAATTATATATATATATATATATATATATATATATATATATATATATATATATATATATGTATGAAATGGGTCAAAACCCTAACTTTCTCAATAATGTTTCAGCCGCCATATGCCAAATCAATGGCAGCGAGCATTCCAAATTAAATCCTCCTTTATCTCTCGATCCCTTCACTAATCCGACTAACTAAAGCAAATATTCTAGAGGGATTCACGAGCTCTCCATCCATATGGTTGTGATCTGAAACCACGTGTTGTAATGGCCAGATTTCTCTCTGAAAGCCGCCAAGTTCGATCGCTATTTCCGTGGTTTTGGGGCAACCGAGTTGTATTGTTTTCGAGGAAGGGGTAGAGTGGAGCAAGGTGGTCGGAGGGGGATGCTCTGATCAAATTCCGGTCGTGTGTAGGTGATGGGGCGTAGGCGAGATGAAGTCGACTTTGGGTTCGGCGGTTTCTTCCAGGAATGAACGAAAGAGATGAGTCTTAACTCTTAATTACCTGATTAGGTTGAGATAATTATATATAATTATTTTATAAAATAAAACTAGCATTGTTTATAAAACTAAAAATAGATTAGTTTATAAAATAAAATTGACATAGTTTTATAAAATTAAAATGACATTGTTTTTAAACTATAAAATAGCATTACTTTTAAATTATAAAATAGCATTGTTTTTTTTTAATTATAAAATAAGCATTGTTTTTGAAATAAAAATAAGTTTTTTATTATAAATGGCTTAGAATAAAAATATGATATATATATATAGCATAAATAAAAATGCGATTTTTAATGTGTATAACATTGTATAAAAATGCGATACATACATACATACATACATACATATATATATATATATATATATCGTAATAAAAATATGATTTTAAAAATATATTTTTTATTCTAGCTAAAGAATCGAATTTTTTATTCAAGCTAAAGACCATATTTTTATTATTATGCATACATAAAAATCATATTTTGATTCTCTATAAATCTAAATAAAAATCGTTCCTTTATCTCGCTAGTACACATATAAAAATTGAATTTTTATTCTATAAATTGATAAATAATAAAACTTACATGCGGATGAAGGGGTCGGTGGAGTTGCTGACGATCGGTGGCGGACTGGTTTCTCGAGTGGGGGGTGTTTGGGGCTGTTTTGAGAAGGAGGAGGAAAGAGAGAAGAGCGAGGTGGCGGTCAGTGGCGTCTCAGGTGGTGGGGAAGGCGCGTATGGACGTGGCGAGGCAGTGGTGCTCGAGGTGGCTCGTTTTGGGGTTATGGGCGCGAAGGTTTCTCGCGTTGGGGCTGGAGATGGACGGAGAGGGGGTAGCGGAGGACGGCGCCCGAGCCAGGGTGGCGACTCGAGGTCACGGTTGGCGGCTGCGAATGCTTGGAGGAGGCGGCGCTCCAAATCGAGGGAGCGATTTTGGGGATACGGGGCTGAAGGGTTTCTTTTTGAAAGAGGGGGGGCACGATTTGGTTTTAAGAGGGAATCAGGGTTAGAGGAATTATATATATATATATATATATATAATTTTATATTATTTTATTATTCACTTAAAGTTGACTTTTCTTTCGAGTCCCAAATCGAACCCAACGACTATCTCCCCTAGCACATTACCCCCATTCTGAACAAAGTGGGATGGGTTTCGTAAGCCAATACGGCTGTTTCATTCAGTATTCGCTGAAATTAAAATATAAATCTATATATATTTAATTTAAACGTACATTTCAACTTACTGGGGCCACATACAAACTCTAAAAATTCCATAAAAATTATTTCTAGCTTCATATTGACGATACGGTCCTAACAAAACTAATTTCGTCAATTTTTAAGGCCGTTTGAAAAATGGCCATTTTCTGGTCGATCCAATTTGACTAAAACTATCAAAACACGTTTTCCCTCGCCACGCTCACATATTGATTCAGAAAATTATGAATTTTGGAATCTGGTAATAATTTGGCATCCCAGATCCAACAAAAATGGTTTCGTCGAAAACGAAGGTCGTTTGCAAAATTTCGATTTTTAAGGGCCATATTTTCCATAGCGACTATTCTGAATTTTCAACTGGGCATAACTTTTTATCCCCGCTATGAAATTTTGATTTTTCAGATTCATTGGAAAGATATTTTCAAATAGATTCTAATATTTTTGGTTTCACTAAAATCCGATTTGTTTTGAATCCTGTACATTGATTTGAAATTTGAAATCCAATTTTCAAACTACTGCGCCATTTTCAATTCCTTTTATAATTATAAATAAATATTTATATTCAAACGACGATCTATATAAATATATATATATATTCTAATTCTATTCAAAACAAATTTCTTGTCATTATTATTTAAAATAATTCATTTTAAATATTGAAATTTCATCAAAATTGCCAAAATAAAAAATTTAAATTGGTTCGGATTTTCGGGTTGTTACAATCTCCCCCACTTAAAACTTTTCGTCCCTGAAAAGGAACGAAGCTGAAAGTTGTTTAACTAATCAACTCAACTTTCATTATTTTCATTATGGCTTATGTTCTTCAACTTTTCAGTTTCTAGGAACTTTTCAAATTTTTCAAAAATTTGGCTAACACCCTAAATTTTCAAAAAATTTCGCCATAACCTCCCCTGCACGGGAGCACCGGGAAAATCCCGAAATTGCCATACAGGCCTCTCCAATCCAGAAATAAAATGAAATAGCCAAGCGGCTAGCTAATCGGCTCATAAAATCATCAAAACCCCCAAGAAATACATTAAACATGTACATATTTGTCGGGCATACAATTTTATTCCTCCTCTCTAGCCTCCTTGCTATGACCTGTTCCATGTATATACATGTATATGCATGCAATTTCAAACAATTTTCAATATAGTTCAATATTTGATACAATTTGGCTAAATGGTTCAAATTTTAATTAATCAACCAATAATCAAACAACAAAATCAGGAGTCAATTAATTGATTAACGTTTCAAATTCATAACTTTGATACATAGTCCAAAAATCAGATTTTTGATGCCAAATCACAACAATAAGCCCTATCTAGCTTTGGTTCTCACACCAGTCAATTGGAAATACATAGATATCCCACTTTCGAAACTCGAACATGAATGCTGATGACGACTAGTCAATCATCAGATTCATCTTCGGGCGGCTAGAGTGTGATTCTATATATATCCAGTACATTAAAACTTCAAATACAAGCGGAGCAGACATATACGCAAAATCTTTATAAACTTGATTGTCCAAATCAATATAAAAATAATATTCAAATACAACTAATTGATTAAAACTTTTAAAACAAAACTTGTTTTCATTTTTAATTTTCAAAACACTACTCTTCCCACTCGTTCTAGGATACTACTGATCCTATCTCTAACGAGTCATTCCTATTGGATATTACTAATCCAATCTCTGATGAATTCTTTCGTTTGGTTCTAACGTGTCTTGTTCTCCGAGCTTTGTAAACCAAAGCTCTGATACCACTTATGACGACCCGAACTTCCCCGTGAAGGAAAGCCCGGATTAAGTTGAGGACAAGACGAATCAGAACACAAACAGAAGAACATTTCGTTGTATATTACAACAATTTCATCATAATACAAGAATATATAGAGTATGAATAAAGATTATACATTCGAACAATATCAGAGATTTAAATACATTACTGCAGCGGAAAAATAATACAATACACAACTGAAGGAGATATACGGATACAGAGCTTTCCGAATATCATTCCAGTTGTAAACCACGTTCCTGTGAATATAAATCTGCAAAACCAAAACTACTAGCTGCCCGTGTGGAAAATAGGGGCATCCAGAGTTTAGGTTAAAACAATAAACTCCAGGTCAGTCATGTGACTGGTGTGAGAACTAAAACAGTTATTTAAAACTTTACTTTAAATCAGATATATCAAGGGACCACGCCGTATAACACGGAACAGGTTTCCTCCCAAGAATACTAGTGCATATAACAAACAACGCAATGCTTTTTGGAAAAATGAAGCTATTATAAGACCCAGGTCCCATCACACAGTGCAACGCAAGCCGGAGGATATGATTTTCCCTTATAATACCCAAACACGCTTGGTACGTTAAAACAAATCATTTGATACTATTATAAGTGTATAGTGTATAAAACAACTTCAAATATAAACGTATCAATCCTAGGCAGCATGGGTACCATATATCATGTCGCCAATACTAGGCTCTACAGTCAAAACCGCAAAGTCATGTATTGGAAGTTGGATTTCCATCTGTGAACCAAGGCAAGGGATCGTCCTTACCGCTTCGAGACTCTCTAGCCCGAGCCTCAGGCAAGTGCTCAGTCAAGCCTTGGATCGTCAGGGCCGGTCCACTCGATGTGGATTAAAATGCCTGAACACTAAGTTTCCCCGCCCTATGAAGTGTAAATGAGCCAAATGACTCCATTGGACCCGGATCATCCGATCTAACCGAGGCGCCTCGCAATCCATCATCCACATAAGTAAAATGTCCGGTCGTATAAAACCCAAAACACCACTCCTAGATAGAAGGAAACGCATTCCCTCCCTGATGCCCTCTCCCGTTTCTGGTTCACCCTGGGGTGTGAGGCTCGCGAATTAACGCTATATAAAGCTACGTTGTATTAAATCCGTGCTTTGATCATCAACCACAAGAGTCTGCTTTTCAACAGAAGCCTTGATCATTTGCATCTCAGCATGCCCGCAGGAAATTCATGCCATGCGAATGATATCATTCGATATATAATCTCTGAGCTCATACGTCTAAGAGAAGGGCGTTAAGCAAGAGAATAAATTATCCACCGCCAAACAGATATATATTTAACAGAAATCAATCAACACAGAATAAAAGTCAATGTTAGACACACATCCATTTACAAGTCCGTTCTAGGTCTAAAATAACCAAAGGAAACTTATTCCTCGCATATCCATCGATCTCCAAGTACGCCTGGACGATCATCAACTGATTCCCTCCTCTTGGGTGTGCAGCACAATCAAGATCAACAATAATTAACTAAAAGATGTAAAGACCTCCGGTCTTCAACCACCGTCTTCATCATCGACTTCTCGTCGATTCAGTTATTCATAATGGGATAAACCTGGTCTTTCCGAAGAACTCACGTATATAATGAACAAGTGTAATAAAAACACAACATACGCCTTATTCCAATCCAGAATATTCCTTTATTCAAATATTCTTTTACTTTGGGAAAGGTTCCCATTAATTTTATCAAAGATAAATTCTTTAAATTTATTCTTTAATCTTCCTTTGAATATCAATTCAAACCATATTATGGTTTATCCAAACTAGTCGGGATTAACGAACCTTACGAAAGTAATCATTAGTTTTAATTTCCCAATCCCATCCAATTCATCCCATGAAGTAAAACTGGTAATACTTCATATCTAACACCACGGTGTTATCGATAAATTCAATTACCATTTCAAGCTCAAATCTAATTAAAGATTTAACTATCGCCTGGAGCAAAACTGGTGATACTCCATTCTCAATCTTCTCAATCTAATTAAAGATTCATCAAAACTCCACTTGGTTTTAATCATCCAAAAAATCAATATTAATGATTGTTTAACTTGGGAAATCATATCCTGTCTTTAACTGGGTTGAAGAACCAATGTCATTTAAAACACGGTTCACGATAAACCCAAAATCACATTCAGTTCCATCAGCCTTTAATCGTAAATTAGCAAGTGAATAATTCCCTAAGTGTTAACCCCGAAGGCCGAAACCAACATTAGATCAATACCCTAGAAACTATCCAACTTAACTAATTTCTAGTTAGTTTCTGATTTTCTTAACTCCGTCGGGTCTAAGAACAATATCATTAAAGATACCATTCACGACAACCCAAAATCACATTCCATTAACCATGGAATCTTCATGGAAAACAAATCGATATATATATAATCGATATAAACTTCCATATCCAACAAACAATATAAATGGAATAACAGCAAAGCCTTTTAAATTCCGTATATATTAGCAGTCCTCATCCACAGAAATTCCCTTCGATTATTACCAAATTGAATTCCATTCCATTCCAATTTATTTTATTTAAATTGGAAAACTTTACTTTGGAAAATCTCCTTTAAATCTTAACAAAAGATTTATAAATTCCAAATCACATTTCACTGTAAATCGGGTTAAAGAACGAATGTCGTTAAAACACAGTTCACAACAAACCCAATTCACATTCCATTAATTATCAGGTTAAAGAACGAGTGTCATTTAAAACACCATTCACGATAAACCCAAAAATCAATTCCAATTCAATCCCAATTAAATATCATTTAATTGGTACATTTCATTAAATCTAAATAAAAAGATTTAGTATTTTCTCAATTGGGTTTAAGAATAGTGTAAATGAAGACACCATTCACGACAGACCCAAATCTCATTTGATATTAAATACAAGGCTCTGAATAGAAAATATATCGGCTTATACTCAATATCAAATTCTACGACCAAAAAATATCGTATTGGAAATAGCGATATAAATATATCTTTCAAATTTCCATAACAATATCTGTATAATCACAAAATCCAACATCGAAATATTCCAAAGACAATTTCGATTCAAATCCATTTCCTATTTATATATTGGAAATTCTGGTTATTTTTAAAACCATTTCAAATCCAATTTATTTATTTTAAAAATAAATGGATTACAATTCTAGTTAAAATCTAGTTCATTTCGATAAAAATCTATTTTTATCTTTTCAAATATGGGATTTTTCATCCCATATCTTTCCAAATCATATCTTATGATTTCACACTAATTATTGATATTTTTAATAATTTTATCAAGGCCTATCTATCGATTTCCATCAACGGCCATCGAACTGCACTTGCACCGACCTTTTCCAAATTTGATTTGGACATAATTCCAAATACAACCATTAGATTTCAAATCTATACTATTCATTAGAAAGATCTTTTCGATACGAACCTAGTGGTTCTGGTTTCAGGAGAATCCGATGGACGGATCTCCCGTAATATCCATTCGAAGTCAATGGTCGAAATTCACGAACTGCCGCAACGAGGCGCGTTCTATTCAGGCCATTATATATATATAATATATTATATATATTTCGTCGATTTCCTTTTAAAACGTATTTTATAAATCATTTTAAATTCATTTTCAAAACGATTTCAACTTCATAATCAATTTCAAATCAAAATTGAATATTCCATATCATGGATATATAAATGATAATATTTTCAAAATATTAGATTTTGAAATCAAGCCTTTTCGATATTCATTATAAAAATGAATCAAATCGATATAAATATCGTTCACGTCAAAATGGCTTCAATCTAATCGACACGACTTTACATATTTAAATATATTTGTGTCCATCCCAAATCATACATCAAAATCAGATTTTGATTCTTTTTTGAATATTATTTGAAAATATTCGTTATTTTAAAATAATCGTTATTTTAAAATCTTCATTCTTTCTGAACTGGAATCAGACACAGCCAATTACCATATAATTTGATTATATGGATTTCACACAACAAATGTGTATAACAACAATGAAAACAACAATCCATCATCAAGAGTGCATTCTACACTGTGTAAGCATCAAATATAAATATTTATTGCTTACAACAGCTTGTCAATCAATCGATCGACATACAGCTAATTATTGGGATTAGTATACGTCCAATTTCATCCCAATGCCCATGTAGGGTTTCAAACAATCAAACATAGGTTTATTTGTGCAGTTGGGCGATGTGTAAAATTTATCGTCCCAATCAGTATCAGTCAAATCAGTGTACATAAGCAAATCGTACGATTTTTTTATAAATATTTATTTTACATACCCGTTAAAAATTATATTTTTAACTATAAAATATTTTTAACGATAAAATATTTTATTCCATTCCACATCACACAATTAAATTTCACAACACATCAATCAAACAAACAAGTCATCCATGGTCTGCGGACGACGGGTGTCGGGTGCTGCTAAGCACCGTCTGCATCCTATTATATATTTCAACTAGAAAATAAATTAAAAGTGAGAAGTTCTCACCGAGGGTTCGACTCCTCCATTCTTTATCTCTGAACGGTCTGGATTTGTCCGTACTTCCAACGTAGTCTTCTCCACGTTGTTCATACTAAAATCACATTTTTATCGCTTCATTCCAATAAACAAAAATCATATTTTTATTCCTACTTCATATTTTTTATTTATACTATGAAAAAATCAAATCTTTTATACCTCTAAAATATTTTCATTTGTACGATGAAAATCCCATTTCTTCTCTGCTAACAAAAGGCTATTCCTTTTATTTTTATATAACCAAAATCATAGTTTCTCATAGCTTAAAAATCTCTTCTTTCTTTATATAAAAATATCGCCTTTCTTTATATAAAAATATCGCCTTTCTTTATATAAAAAAATCGAACCTTTCATTTATATAAAAATTGAACTTTTTATTCTAGCTAAAGACCATATTTTTATTAGTCTAATACATAAAAATCATATTTTGATTCTCTATAAATCTAAATAAAAATCGTTCCTTTATCTCGCTAGTACACATATAAAAATTGAATTTTTATTCTATAAATAGATAAATAATAAAACTTACATACGGATGAAGGGGTCGGTGGAGTTGCTGACGATCGATGGCGGGCTGTGGAGGCGGGCAGCGCGCTGATTTCTCGAGTGGGAGGTGTTTGGGGCTGTTTTGAGAAGAAGGAGGAAAGAGGGAGGAGGGGGGTGGCGGTCAGTGGCGTCTCAGGTGGTGGGGAAGGCGCGGATGGCCGCGGCGAGGCAGTAGTGGTCGAGGAGGCTCTTTTTGGAGTTATAGGGCGAAGGTTTCTCGTGTTTGGCTAGAGATGGACGGAAGGGGGGTAGCGGAGGACGGCGCCCGAGCCAGGGTGGCGAAGCGAGGTCACGGTCGGCAGCTGCGAACACTTGGAGGAGGCGGAGCTCAAAATCGAGGGACCGATTTAGGGGATATGGGGCTGACGGGTTTCTTTTTGAAGGAGGGGGCGGCACGATTTGGTTTTAAGAGGGAATTAGGGTTAGAGGAATTATATATATATATATTATTATTATTATTTTATTATTCACTTAAAGTTGACTTTTCTTTCGAGTCCCAAATCGAACCCAACGACTATCGCCCCTAGCACATTACCCCCATTCCGAACACAATGGGAGAGTTTTTGTAAGCCAGTTCGGTTGTTTTGTTCAATTTTCGCTGAAATTAAAATATAAATCTATATATATTTAATTTAAACGTACATTTCAATTTACTGGGGCCACATACGAACTCTAAAAATTCCAGAAAAATTATTTCTAGCTTCATATTGACAATACGGTCCTAACGAAACTAATTTCGTCAATTTTGAAGACCGTTTGAAAAATGGCCATTTTCCGGTCGATCAAATTTGACTAAAACTGCCAAAACACGTTTTCCCTCGCCACGCTCGCATATTGATTCAGAAAATTATGAATTTTGGAATCTGGCCATAATTTGACATTCTGGATCCAACAAAAGTGGTTTCGTCGAAAACGAAGGTCATTTGCAAAATTTCCATTTTCAAGGGCCATATTTTCAATAGCGACTATTCTGAATTTTCAACTGGGCATAACTTTTTATCCCCGCTATGAAATTTTGATTTTTCAGATTTGTTGGAAAGATATTTTCAAATAGATTCTAATATTTATGGTTTCGCTAAATTACGGTTTGTTATGAATCCTGTAAATTCATTTGAAATTTGAAATCGAATTTTCAAACTACCGCGCCATTTTCAATTCCTTTTATAATTATAAATAAATATTTATATTCTAGCGACGATCTATATATATATATATATATATTCTAATTCTATTCAAAATAAATTTCTTGTCATTATTATTTAAAATAATTCATTTTAAATATTGAAATTTCATCAAAATTGCCAAAATAAAAAATTTTAAATTGGTTCAGATTTTCGGGTTGTTACAATCTCCCCCACTTAAAACATTTCATCCCCGAAAAGGAACGAAGCTGAAAGTTGTTTAAATAATCAACTCAACTTTCATTATTTTCATTATGGCTTATGTTCTTCAACTTTTCAGTTTCTAAGAACTTTTCAAATTTTTCAAGAACTTTTCAAATTTTTCAAAAATTTGGCTAACACCCTAAATTTTCGAAAAATTTCGCCATAACCTCACCTGCACGGGAGCACTGGGAAAATTCTGAAATTGCCATACAGGCCTCTCTAATCCAAAAAGAAAAAGAAACAGCCAAGCGGCTAGCCAATCGGCTCATAAAATCAACAAAAACTCCAAGAAATAAAATAAACGTGTACTATTTGTTGGGCAAACAATTTTATTCCTCCTCCCCAGCCTCATTGCTATGACCTGTTCCATGTATATACATGTATATGCATGCAATTTCATACAAGTTTCAATATAGTTCAGTATTTGATAATGTGGCTAAATGGTTCAGATTTTAATTAATTAACCAATAATCAAACAACAAAATCAGCAATCAATTAGTTGATTAACGTTTCAAATTCATAACTTTGATACATAGTCCAAAAATCAGATTTTTGATGCCAAATCACAACAATAAGCCCTATCTAGTTTTGGTTCTCACACCAGTCAATTGGAAATATATAGATGTCCCACTTTCGAAACTCGAACATGAATGCTGATGACAACTAGTCTATCATCAGAATCATCTTCGGGCGACTAGAGTGTGATTCTATATCTGTCCAGTATATTAAAACTTCAAATACACGCGGAGCAGACATATACGCAAAATCTTTATATACTTGATTGTCCAAATCAATATAAAAATAATATTCAAATACGAATAATTGATTTAAACTTTCAAAACAAAACTTGTTTTCATTTTTAATTTTCAAAACACAACTCTTCCGACTCGTTCTAGGATACTACTGATCCTATCTCTAACGAGTCATTCCTATTGGATATTACTAATTCAATCTCTGATGAATTCTTTCATTTGGTTCTAACGTGTCTTGTTCTCTGAGCTTTGTAAACCAAAGCTCTGATACCACCTATGACGACCCGAACTTCCCCGTGAAGGTAGCCCGGATTGAGTTGAGGACAAGACGAATCAGAACACAAACAGAAGAACATTTCGTTGTATATTACAACAATTTCATCAGAATACAAGAATATATAGAGTACGAATAAAGATTATACATTCGAACAATATCAGAGATTTAAATACATTACTACAGCGGATAAATAATACGAAACACAACTGAAGAAGATATACGGATATAGAGCTTTCCAAATATCATTCCAGTTGTAAACCCGGCTCCTGTGAATATAAATCTACTAAACCAAAACTACGAGCTGCCCGTGTGGAAAATAGGGGCACCCAGAGTTTAGGTTAAAACAATAAACTCCAGGTCAGTCATGTGACTGGTGTGAGAACTAAAACAGTTATTTAAAACTTTAATTTAAATCAGATATATCAAGGGACCATGCCGTATATAACGGAACGGGTTTCCTCCCAAGAATATCGGTGCATATAACAAAACAGCGCAATGCTTTTTGGAAAAATGAAGCTATTATAAGACCTAGGTCCCATCACACAATGCAACACAAGCCAGAGGATACAGTTTCCCTTATAATAGCCAAACATGCTTGGTACGTTAAAACAAATCGTTTGATAATATTATAAGTGCATAGTGTATAAAACAACTTCAAATATAAATGATCAATCCTAGGCGGCATGGGTACCATATATCATGTCGCTAATACTAGGCTCTACAATCAAAACCTCAAAGTCACGTATTGGAAGTTGGATTTCCATATGTGAACCAAGGCAAGGGATCGTCTTTACCGCTTCGAGACTCTCTAGCCCGAGCCTCAAGCAAGTGCTCAGTCAAGCCTTGGATCGTCAGGGCCGGTCCACTCGATGTGGATTAAAATGCCTGAACACTACGTTTCCCCGCCCTATGGGGTGTAAATGAGCCAAATGACTCCATCGGACTTGGATCGTCTGATCCAACCGAGGCGCCTCGCAATCCATCATCCACATAAGTAAAATGTCCGGGCGTGTAAAACCCAAAACACCACTCCTAGCTAGAAGGAAACGCATGCCCTCCCTGATGTCATCTCCCATTTCTGGTTCACCCCAGGGTGTGAGGCTCGCGAATTAACGCCACACAAAGCTACGCTGTATTAAAGTCGTGCTTTGATCATTAACTACAAGACTCTGCTTTTCAACAGAAGCCTTGATCATTTGCATCTCAGCATGCCACACTGGCAATTCATGCCATGCGACTGATATCTATCGATATATAACCTCTGAGCTCGTACGTCTCAGAGAAAGGCGTTAAGCAAGAGAATAAATTCTCCGCTGCCAAACAGATATATATTTAATAGAAATCAATCAACACAGAATAAAATCCAATGTTAGACACACATCCATTTACAAGTCCGTTCTGGGTCTGAATGAAACCAGAGGAACCTTATTCCTCGCATATCCATCGATCTCCAAGTATGTCTGGACAATCACCAACTGATTCCCTCCTCTTGGGTGTACAGCCCAATCAAGATCATCAGTAATTATCCAAACGATGTGAAGACCTCCGGTCTTCAACCACCGTCTTCATCGTCGACTTCTCGTCGATTCAGTTATTCAAAATGGGATAAACCCGGTCTCTTTGAATAGCTCGCGTATATAATAAACAAGTGTTATAAAAACACAACATACACCTTATTCCAATCCAGGATATTCCTTTATTCAAATATTCTTTTACTTTGGGAAAGGTTTCCATTAATTTTATCAAAGATAAATTCTTTAAATTTATTCTTTGATCTTCCTTTGAATATCAGTTCAAACCATATTATGGTTTATCCAAACTAGTCGGGATTAACGAACCTTTCCGAAGTAATCATTTCTTTTAATTTCCCAATCCCAACCTATTCATCCCATGAAGTAAAACAGGTAATAATTCATATCAAACACCACGGTGTTATCGATAAATTCAATTACCATTTCACGTTCAAATCTAATTAAATATTTAACTATTGCTTGGAGCAAAACTAGTGACACTCCATTCTCGATCTTTTCAATCTAATTAAAGATTCATTAAAACTCCACTTGGTTTTAATCTTCCCAAAAATCAATATTAATGATTGTTTAACTTGGAAATTATATCATGTCTTTTACTGGGTTAAAGGACGAATGTCATTTAAAACACGGTTCACGATAAACCCAAAAATACATTCTGTTCCATCAGCCTTTAACCGTAAATTAGCAAGTGAATAATTCCCTAAGTGTTAACCCCGAAGGCCGAAACCAACATCAAATCAATACCTAAGAAACTATCCAACTTAACTAATCTCCAGTTAGTTTCTGATTTTCTTAACTCCGTTGGGTCTAAGAACAGTATCATTAAAGATACCATTCACGACAACCCAAAATCACATTCCATTAACCATGGAATCTTCATGGAAAAAAATCGATATATATATATATATAATCGATATAAACTTCCATATCCGACTAACAATATAAATGGAATAATGGCAAAGCCTTTTAAATTCCATATATATTAGCAGTCCTCATCCACAGAAATTCACTTCGATTATTACCATATCGAATTCCATTCCATTCCAATTTATTTTATTTAAATTGGAAAACTTTCATTTGGAAAATCTCCTTTAAATCTTAACAAAAGATCTATAAATTCCAAATCACATTTCATTGTAAATCGGGCTAAAGAACGAATGTCATTAAAACACAGTTCATAACAAACCCAATTCACATTCCATTTATTACCAGGTTAAAGAACGAGTGTTATTTAAAACACCATTCATGATAAACCTAAAAATCAATTCCAATTCGATCCCAATTAAATATCATTTAATTGGTACATTTCATTAAATCTAAATAAAAATATTTAATCTTTTTCTCAACTGGGTTTAAGAACAGTGTAAATGAAGACACCATTCACGACAAACCCAAATCTCATTTGATATTAAATACAAGGCTCTGAATAGAAAATATATCAAGCTTATACTCAATATCAAATTCTACGACCAACAAATATCATATTGGAAATAACGATATAAATATATCTTTCAAATTTCCATAACAATATCTATATAATCACGAAATCCAACATCGAAATATTCCAAAGACAATTTCAATTCAAATCCATTTCCAATTTATATATTGGAAATTCTGGTTATTTTTAAAACCATTTCAAATCCAATTTATATTATTTAAAAATTAAATGGATTATAATTCTAGTTCAAATCTAGTTCATTTCGATAAAAATCTATTTTTACCTTTCAAATATGGGATTTTTCATCCCAATTCTTTCCAAGTCATTTCTTATGATTTCACACTAATTATTGATATCTTTAATAATTTTATCAAGGCCCGTACAGTCAATTTCCATCGACGGCCATCGAACTGCACTTACAACGACCTTTTCCAAATTTGATTTGGACATAATTCCAAATCCAACCGTTAGATTTCAAATCTCTAATATTCGTTAGAAAGCTCTTTTCGATACAAACCCAAGGTTCAGGTTTTAGGAGAATCCGACGGTCGGATCTCCCGTAATGTCCATTCGAAGTCAATGGTCGAAATTCGTGAATTACCGCAGCGTGGCGCGTTCTATTCAAGTCATTATATATAAAATATATATATTATATATATATTTCATCGATTTCCTTTTAAAACGTATTTTATGAATCTTTTTAAATTCGTTTTCAAAACGATTTCAACTTCATATTCAATTTCAAATCAAAATTGAATATTCCATATCATCGATATATAAGTGATAATATTTTCAAAATATTAGATTTTGAAATCAATGCCTTTTCGATATTCATTATAAAAATGAATCAAATCGATATAAATATCGTTCACATCAAAATGGCGTCAATCTAATCGACACAGCTTTATATATTTAAATATATTTGTGTCCATCCCAAATCGGACATCAAAATCAGATTTTGATTCTTTTCTGAATATTATTTGAAAATATTCGTTATTTTAAAATAATCGTTATTTTAAAATCTTCATTCTTTCTGAACTGGAATCAGACACAGTCAATTACCATATAATTTGATTATATGGATTTCACACAACAAATGTGTACAACAACAATGAAAACAACAATCCATTATCCAAAGTGCATTCTACACTGTGTAAGCATCAAATATAAATATTTAACGCTTACAATAGCTTGTCAATCAATCGATCGACATACAGTTAATTATTGGGATTAATGTATGTCCAATTTCATCACAATACCTGTATGGGGTTTTAAACAATCAAACACAGGTTTATTTGTGCAGTTGGGGTGATGTGTAAAATTTATCGTCCCAATCAGTATCAGTCAAATCAGTGTCCATAAGCAAATCGTCCGATTTGTTTATAAATATTTATTTTACATACCCGTTAAAAATTATATTTTTAACTATAAAATTTTTAATGATAAAATATTTTATTCCATTCCACATCACATAATCAAATTTCACAACACATCAATCAAACAAACAAGTCATCCATGGTCTGTGGACGATGGGTGTCGGGTGCTGCTAAGCACCGTCTGCATCCTAGCATATATTTCAACTAGAAAATAAATTAAAAGTGAGAAGTTCTCACTGAGGGTTCCACTCCTCCATTCTTTATCTCTAAATGGTCTAGATTTGTCTGTGCTTCCAACGTAGTCATCTCCACGCTGTTCATATTAAAATCACATTTTTATCGCTTCATTCCGATAAATAAAAATTATATTTTTATTCCTACTTCATATTTTTTTTATACTATGAAAAAATCAAATCTTTTATACCTCTAAAATATTTTCATATAAACGATGAAAATCCCATTTCTTCTCTACTAACAAAAGGCTATTCCTCTTATTTTTATATAACCAAAATCATAGATTCTCATAACATAAAAATCTCTACTTTCTTTATATAAAAATATCGCTTTTCTTTATACAAAAATATCGCCTTTCTTTATATAAAAAATCGAACCTTTCATTTATATAAAATTCGAACCTTTCATTTATATAAAAATCGAACCTTCCATTTATATAAAAATTGAACCTTTCATTTATATAAAAATTGAATTTTTTATTCTAGCTAAAGACCATATTTTTATTATTATACATACATAAAAATCATATTTTGATTCTCTATAAATCTAAATAAAAATCATTCCTTTATCTCGCTAGTACAAATATAAAAATTTAATTTTTATTTTATAGATAGATAAATAATAAAACATACATACGGAAGAAGAGGTCGGTGGAGTTGCAGACGATCGGTGGCGGGCTGTGGAGGCGGGCGGCGCGCTGGTTTCTCGAGTGGGAGGTGTTTGGGGATGTTTTGAGAAGGAGGAGGAAAGAGAGAGGAGGGGGTGGCAGTCAGTGGCGTCTCAGGTGGTGGGGAAGGCGCGGATGGCCGCGGCGAGGCAATGGTGGTCGAGGCATCTCATTTTGGGGTTGTGGGGCGAAGGTTTCTCGTGTTGGGCTGGAGATGGACAGAGGGGGGGTAGCGGAGGACGACGCCCGAGCCAGGGTGGCGACGCGAGGTCACGGTCGGCGGCTGTGAACGCTTGGAGGAGGCGGCGCTCCAAATCGAGGGAGCGATTTTGGGGATACGGGGCTGACGGGTTTCTTTTTGAAAGAGGGGGGCCACGATTTGGTTTTAAGAGGGAATTAGGGTTAGAGGAATTATATATATATTATTTATATTATTTTATTATTCACTTGAAGTTGACTTTTATTTCGAGCCCCAAATCGAACCCAACGAATTTCGCCCCTAGCACGTTACCTCCATTCCGAACACAATGGGAGAGGTTTTGAAAGCCAGTTCGGCTGTTTCGTTCAGTTTTCGCTGAAATTAAAATATAAATCTATATATATTTAATTTAAACGTATATTTCAATTTACTGGGGCCACATACGGACTCAAAAAATTCCAGAAAAATTATTTCTAGCTTCGTTTTGACGATATGGTCCTAACAAAACTAATTTCATCAATTTTGATGACCGTTTGAAAAATGGCCATTTTATGGTCAATCCAATTTGACTAAAACTATCAAAACACGTTTTCCCTCGCCACGCTCACATATTGATTCAGAAAATTATGAATTTTGGAATCTGGAAGTAATTTGACATCCTGGACCCAACAAAAGTGGTTTCGTCGAAAACGAAGGTCGTTTGAAAATTTCCATTTTTAAGGGCCATATTTTCCATAGTGACTATTCTGAATTTTCAGTTGGGCATAACTTTTTATCCCCGCTATGAAATTTTGATTTTTCGGATTCGTTGAAAGATATTTTCAAATATATTCTAATATTTTTGGTTTCACTAAAATCCGGTTTGTTTTGAATCCTGTATATTCATTTGAAATTTGAAATTTGAAATCGAATTTTCAAACTACCGCGCCATTTTCAATTCCTTTTATAATTATAAACAAATATTTATATTCTAACACTGATCTACATAAATATATATATATTCTAATTCTATTCAAAATAAATTTCTCATCATTATCATTTAAAGTAATTCATTTTAAATATTGAAAATTCATCAAAATTGCCAAAATAAAAATTTTAAATTAGTTCGGATTTTCGGGTTATTACAATAAAGATTGGATTTTTATATATAATAAAATAACAATAAAAATGTAATTTTTATTATATAGCGTTAAAATAAAAATGTGATTTCTAATTATATATAGCATCGTATTAAAAATATGAATTTTAATATATAAAACTACGTGAAACAAATTGCGATGGAACCGATTGGAAGCAAATCCAAATCCAAACCATCCACAGAACAATGGCGGAGTGGAAACCAAAGGTGAGATCACTAATAACTCTGCACAGTTATTTATTTATTTTCATAACTGAAAAATATATAGAATTGCCAATGTAGATTTTATCAGTTAAATCATTATAAATTGTACATGGTACCTGTTAGATCACCTTCCTCGTCCACAAACCATGGACGATTTAAGTTGACTGTATTGTGTGTTGTTTGAGATGTTGAAATGTTTAACATATTAAAAATAATGCTAATACTAATGTGATAGTGAAATTAAATTATATAAATTTATTTATAATTTAAACATTGAAAATTGGCTAATTAGAAAAATAAATTCAAACGAATCAGAATTGGTTAAATTTGTTAACCAATAATTTATTTAAATTCGGTGTTGTTGTATGAAAACCACACACAGGTATTAGGATGATATTCGACATACACTATTCCCAATATTTAGTTATATGTCAATCGATGGATTGACAGGCTGTGATTAGCGTTATTTATATATTTTAATGCTTACATAGTTGTAAATTTCGCTTTGGATGTGAATGGACTGTTTGATGATTGTTTATCACTATTGTTGAATACATGCGATGCATGAAATCCACATAACGAAAATTATATGGTAATTGGTTGAGTCGCATTCCAATTCAAAAATAAAGAATGTTTTAAAATAAAGAATGTTTTAAAATAAGGAATGTTTTAAAATTAGGCTATTGTATATGTAGGGATGATTAAATATGATCATAGTTTGAAATAAAAAGAATCATATATTAAAAATAATTTGGTTTGATTAAAATATTGTTATTAATATGTTAGAGTTGATAATATAAAAAGAATCATATGTCAAAAATATATTTTGTTAGATTAAAATATTGTCATTAACATGTTGGCAATGTTAGAAAAATAATATCACTTATAATGAATATCGAAAAGAAGTTATTTCAAATTTTTTTATTTTGAAAATATTATCTATTTAATATGATAAAGATACAGAATATTCAACTTTGATTTAAAATTGAAAATTTTGTTAAAATCATTTTAAAATGAATATATAAATGATTTATAAAATACGTTTTAAATGGAAATCGATGATCATTCGCGAGTTTCGACCATTAACTTCAAATTGATGTAACGGGAGATCCGACCGTCGGATTCTCCTTAAACCCAAACCGTTGGGTTTGAATCGAAAAGTGCTTCCCAATGAATATAAGAGATTTGAAATTTAATGGTTGGATTAGGAATTACGTCGAAATAAAATTTGAAAAAGGTCACTATGGATGCCGTTCGGTGGCCGTTATTGGAAACCGACTGTACAGCCCTTGATCGAATTATTAAAAATATGGAAAAATTATGTAAAATCATAATAAATGATTTAAAAAGAATTTGGATGAAAAAATCCAGTTTTGTAAAGATAAAAATTATATTTTTATCAAAATGAACTAGTTATTAACTAGAATAATAATCCATGTTTCTAAATAAATAAATAAATTGGATTTGTAAATGGTTTTAACATAACCAGAATTTTCCAAAGTATGAATTAGAATGGAAATTATCTTCGGAATATTTCGATTTTGGATTCCGTGATTATACGGATATTATTGAGGAATTTGGAAGATATATATATATATATTATTATTATTCCCAATACGATATTTATTGGTTTTTCAGAATTTGATATTGAATATAAGCCGATATAATTTCTATTCAGAACCTTGTATTAAATATCGAATTGGATTTTGGTTTTATCATGAACGGTGTCTTAAATAACACTGTTCTTAAACCCAGTGTGAAAAGAAAAAAATCTTTTAATTAAGATTATTAGAGTTTCCAGTTATATTTAGTAATTTGAATAAAACGAAATGTGAATTGGGTTTATTGTGAACTGTGTTTTCAACGACATTCATTCTTTAAGCTGAGTAACAGTGAAAATATAATTTGGAGTTTATAAATCTTTTACTAAGACTTAAATGGAAATTTTCCAAAGTAAAGTTTTCCAATTTAATATATTAAATTGGAATTCAATTTGGTAATAATCGAGATGAGCGTCTGTAAAAGAAGTCCGTTACTATATATGGAATTTAAAAGGCCTTGCCGCTATTCCATTTATATTATTAGTCTGATACGGGAATTTATATCGATTATGCACTGTTGTGATGTCCATGTAGATTCCATATTTAATGGAAGATGATTTTGGGTTTATCGTGAACTGTGTTTAATGACATTGGTTCTTTAACCCAGTTAAAGACAAGATTAATTTATTAAGTTTGAATAATCATTAAAAAATGATATTTTAACATTAAAACTAAACTAGAGTTTTAAATAATCTTTAATTAGATTAAAATGCGAAAAAGATAATTAAATTTATCAAATTCTTGAAATGATCGAAAATGGAGTAGCTCCAATTTCACTCCAGGCGGTAGTTAAATCTTTAATTAGATTTAAACGAGAAATGGTAATTAAATTTACCGACAATGCAGTGGGTGTTAGATATGGAGTACTACCAGTTTTGCTCCATGGGATGAGTAGGTTGGGATAGGAAAATAGTAAATGATTACTTCGGTAAGGCATGATAATCCCGACTAGTTAATAAAATCTTATGAAATTGACGTCCAAAGAAAGATTAAAGAATAAATTTAAAAAAAATTATCATTTATAAAATTAATGGGAACCTTTCCCTAAAAATGTGAATATTGGAATAAAAGAATATTCTGAACCGGAATGAGGCGTATGATGTGTTTTTATAGCACTTGATTATTGATTATAAAATACGCGAGTTATTCGGAAAGACAGGGTTTAACCCATTCTGAATAATGAATACGACGACTAAAAGTTGACGATGAAGACGGTGGTTGGAGACCGGAGTTCTTCACATCATTTGGATGACTACTGATGTCTTGATTGGGATGTACACCCAAGACAAGGTAATAAGTGGTGATCGTTCAGACGTACTTGGAGATCAACGGATATTGGAGGATCTCTCTCCTGTATTGGACATATAGGACGAGGAATAAGGTGCCTCCGGTTTTGTTTAGACCCAGAACGGACTTGTAAATGGATGTGTGTCTGACATTGGATTTCATTCTGTGCTAATTTATTTCTATTAAATATATATCTGTTTGGTGGCGGAGAATTTATTCTCTTGCTTAACACCCATCTCTGAGACGTACAAGCTTAGAGGTTATATATTGATAGACATCAGTGGTGTGGCGTGAATTGTCAGTGTGGCATGCTAAGATGCAAATGATCAAGGCTATTTTTGAAAAGAAGAGACTTGTGGTTGATGATCAAGGCATAGCTTTAATTAGCATAGCTTTGTGTATAGCATTACTTCGCGAGCCTCACACCCAGATATGAACCAGAAAAGGGAGAAGTAACGCAGGGAGGACATGCATTTATCTCTAGCTAGAAGTGGTGTCATGGTATGGAGCCCAGATATTTTTACTTATATAGATGATGGAAAGCTAGAAAAGGGAGAAGTAACGCAAAGAAGAGACTCTAGGTTCCCCTATTTTTCACACGGGCAGCTAGTAGTTTTGGTTTTGCAGATTTGTCTTTTCCAGGATCCTAGATTTACAGCTGGAGCTATATTCGGAATGCTCTGTATCCGTGTATTCCTTACAGTTGTGATTATGTATTATTTTTCCGCTGCTATGTAATGTATTTTAATATCTGATATTTTTCTAATGTATATTGTTTATTCATACTCTGTTTATATTCTTGTACTCTAATGTAAATTGTTGTACTAGCAATGAAATGTTCTTCTTGTTTGTGTTCTAATGCATCTTGTCCTCAACTCAATCCGGGCTTTCCCAAAAGGGGAAGTTCGGATCCTTTCATAAACCTTTGGAATGGGCCTAGTCCTAACCACCTAAGACCCAAACTAGATAAGAAGAAAGTCAGCCATTTAAGACCTTCTCAACACGGGTAGTAAGCCTACCTATACACATATATAATAGGTAAATATGTATATACACTGGACCTCTCACATTAAACCAACTATGTAACAACCCGGAATTTCAGAACCAATTTAAATTTTTTATTTTAGCTATTTTAATGGATTTTGAATATTTAAAATGATTTATTACAAATAATAAAGACTAAAAATTTATTTAAATCAGAATTAGAACGTATAAATTTATTTTAATTATTAAATGAACTGGAAATGGCGTGGTAGTTTGAAAATCCGATTTTTAATTTCAATTGAATGTATAGAATTCATTTTAATTAGATTTGGATGAAACAAGAAATATTTGAATCTATATAACAATATCTTTCTAACGGATGTGAAGAAAATAAATATCATTTTATAAATTGAAAGTTAACCATTTTAAAATTTAAAATAGTCGCTATGGAATTTATATATTTTAATATTATATAAAGCCCTTAAAAATAGCCATTTTGCAAACGATCTCCATTTTCGACGAAACCACTTTTTTGGATCCGGAATGTCAAATTATTTCTAGATTCCAATTTTCATAATTTGTGGAATTAGTATGTGAGCATGGCAATCAAATTCAATCAAATTGGATCGACCCGAAAATGGCCATTGTTCAAACGGTCTCCAAATTCGATGAAATTAATTTTGTTAGGACCGTATCGACAAAACATAGCTAGATATAATTTTTCTAAAATTCAGTATGTGATCCCGGTAAATTAAAAATGTGCGTTTGAATTCAATATATATTGATTTATATTTTAATTTAAAGAAAAACTAGTCTAAACAGTCAAATTGTACGAAAGATATTCCATTGTGTCCAAAATGGGGGTATTTAGCCAGGGGTGATAGTCAATGGGTTCGATTTGGAGTTCGTGACATAAAGCAAGTAAATTACAAATTAAATATTAATTTATATTATAATATATAAATATATATTCTAATTGAAACCCTAAACCCATAAGTTTTCTGAGCCGCCAACCCTAGGAAAGAATGGTTGTCGTCCTCCCTTCTTCAATCCTGAATCCTCCTCATTCGATCATCAAAAGGACAAACGTATTAATGCAAAGTTGTAGAGCTCATCAAGCTCTCCCAAAACAATGGCCATGATCATTGATGAAGTGTTGTGGTGGCTGGAAGACGAGCTAGAAGGTCCACCGTTAAAAGAAAAAATTAGAGGGGAGGAGGCGAACGGATTCGCCACGGCTGCTGGCGATAGGACGAGGCGGAGGCGGGGTTTTTGCGGCGGCATCAGATCAAGTCCGCTGGCTCCTTGGCTCGCGTGTAGGTGGTTTGAAGATTGGAGCATAGGTTCGTTTCAAACCTAGAAGAAGAACAAAGTGGCGGCCCCTGATTTGTTTAATAGAGTAATTAACTTAATGAAGACAAATTAAAAAATTAAATTATAAATTAAATTGTATTATCTTTAAACCATTGTATATTATTCAAATCTTATCACAATCAGGCGATTTCAGATCCGTTGGGATCGTGATGAAAATATCTGCGCAATGAAACTGACCAGAAAAGAGACGGAGCTAATTAGGATTTTTGACTAAACTGAACTGAACACACGATTTAATTCAGTTAAAACAATCGTTAATTAACGATTTCAAAACCAGTCAAGGTGAGAACTCCTTCTCACTAAATTATAATTTATCATGTTATTGTATTCATGTATAAAATATATAAAATTGCCAATGTAGATTTTTATCAGTTTAATCATTATAAATTGTACATAGTACCTGTTGGATCACCTTCCTCGTCCATAGACCTTGGACAATTTAAATTTAATGTATTGTGTGTTGTTTGTGATGTTGAAATGTTTAACATATTAAAAATCATTTTAATATTAATGTGATAGTGAAACTAAATATTCATTTATAATTTGAACAGTGAAAATTGGTTAAATAGAAAATAATTCAAACCGAATTAGAATTGGTTAAATTTATTAACCAATGATTAATTTAAATAAACTATTTGAAAACCCCACATGGGTATTAGGATGATATTTGACATACACTAGTCCCAATATTTAGTTGTATGTCAATTGACGGATTGATAGGTTGTGATGAGCATTATTTATTTATTTATTTTAATGCTCACACAGTTATAAATTTCACTCTGGATGTGAATGGACTATTTGATGATTATTTATCATTATTGTTGCATACATGCGATGTATGAAATCCATATAACTGAAATTATATGGTAATTGATTGAGTCGCATTCCGATTCAGAAATAAAGAGCATTTTAACATAAAGGACATTTTAATATAGAACATCTTAAAATAAAGAATATTTTAAAATAAAGAATCTTTTAAAATAAAGAATCTTTTAAAATAATGAATATTTTAAAAAAAAATTCAGTGAAGAATAAAATTATGATTTTGATGTCGGATTTTGGATAGACACAAAAATATAAAAATATGAAGCCGGGTTAAGTATAGAAATGCCATTTTAACCCGAACGGGCATATCAAATGATTTTATTCATTTTATAATGAATATCGAAAAGAAGTGATTTCAAAGTTTAATATTTTGAAAATATTACCATTTTAATATGATAAAGATGTAGTATATTCAATTTTGATTTAAAATTGAAAATGAAATTGGAATCCTTTTAAAACGAATACATAAACAAATTTATTAAATACATTTTAAATGGAAATCGATGACATATATATATATATATATATATATTATATATAATGGCCTGAATAGAACGCGCCATGCAGTGACCGTTCGCGAATTTCGACCATTAACTTCAAATGGACGTAACTGGAGATCCGATCGTCGGACTCTCCTAAAACTAGAACCGTTGGGTTTGTATCGAAAAGAGATTTCCAATGAATATAGTAGATTTAAATTTGAACGGTTCGCTTTTAAAATATGTCCAAATGATTTTAGAAAAGGTCGCTATGGATGCATTTCGGTGGCCGCTAGTGGAAACCGACTATAAGTGCCTTAATAAAATTATTAAAAATATGGAAAAATTATGTAAAATCATAATTAATAATTTGGAAAGATTTCGGATGAAAAATTCCAAGTTTGAAAAGATCAAAATATTTTTTTTCAAAATGAACTTGTATTAACTAGAATAATAATCCAATGTTTTTAAATAAATAAAGTGGGGTTTTAAATGGCTTTAACATAACCAGAATTTTCCAAAGTATGAATTGGAATGGAAATTATCTTCGGATATTTTCGATATTGGATTATGTGATTATATAGATATTGTTGAGGAATTTGGAAGATATAAATATCGTTATTCCCAATATGATATTTGTTGATTTCAGAATTTTATATTGGATATAAGTTGATATAAATTTCTACTCAGAGCCTTTTATTTAATGTCAAACTGGATTTTGGGTTTGTTGTGAACAGTGTCTTAAATAACACTGTTCTTAAACCCAGTTGAGAAAAGAATAAATCTTTTAATTTAGATTTAGTTAAGTTTTCCAATTAATTAATATTTAATTGGAATTGAATAAAAGAATTGGATTTTGGGTTTGTCGTGAATGATGTCTTAAATAACACTATTCCTAAACCTGTGTGAAAAGAATAAATCTTTTAATTAAGATTATTAGTGTTTCCAATTATATTTAGTAACTGGAATAAAATGAAATGTGAATTGGGTTTATTGTGAACTGTGTTTTTAACGATACTCGTTCTTTAAATTGATTAACAATGAAAATATAATTTGGAATTTATAAATCTTTTATTAAGATTTAAATGGAAAATTTCCAAAGTAAATTTTTCAAATTTATAAAAGAAACTAAAATTGAATGTAATTCGATTTAATAATAATCGAGATGAGTTTCAGTGAATGAAGACCGTTACTATAAATAGAATTTAAAAAGGCTTTGCCATTATTCTGTTTCTATTATTAGTCTAATATGGAAATTTATATCGATTATATATTGATCTGTAACGACCCGGATTTCACCCGACCCGATCGAATGTTAGATCGACCAAGACCGTTCAAACCCAAATACGTTAACTTTGGAAATACAACACATCAGAACAAATAACAACAGACTTTTATAAACATTATAATAATGTTACATCAAAGTACAGAATATATCAGAGTACATTGAATATAATAATACAGTGGAAGGTTAATTTATAATAAATGTAATACATTGCAGCAGATCAAATATACTAATCACAGCGGAAGGCTATCATGCTCTGGACACAGCTCTAAGCATCGATCCAGAATCCTGCTCAATATATCTGCAAAATAAACTACTCAACTGCCTATGTGGAAAAAAGGGCACCCGAGTTTGCAAATTGAAACAAACTATGGGTCAGTCATGGGGCTGGTGTGAGAAATCTTTATTTAACTTAACTAATAAGGAGGCTAATCACAAGACCACGCCGCTATCATGGAATGGGTTTACTCCATTGGATTGCCAGTGCATAAATAAAGTAAATCGTTAAAAACAACGCAATGCTTTTTAGAAAAATGAAACCATTATAAGACTCAGGTCCCATCACATAATGCAGCGCAAGCCGGAGGATAGAGTTTTACCTTATAATGGTCAAAAATACTTGATACGATAAAAATAGATTTGATATTATTATTAGGGTATATATGTTTTTAAAAACCCTTTCAATCATAATGTATTAATCATAGACGGCATAGCTACCATATATTATTTCGCCATACTAGTTCTACAAGCAAAACCGCAGGATGTCATATTTCGCCATATATTATTTCGCCAAACTAGGAACGATCTCCTTACCGATTCGAGACACTCTAGTAATGTCTCAGGATTCGAACGATGGCGAACCCTTGGATCCTGCAGGGCGATCCCTCAATAGTGCAATGGGTTGGATTAGTTATGCCTGAAGACACGCTTCCCGATCCTATTGGACCTATATATTGGCCATTGCGGCCAATAAAAATCCGAGGTGCCTCAAAATCCATCAACCACATAAGTAAAATGTCGGGCCGTGTTAAACCAAAACACCACTTCAAGCTAGAAAGAAACTTGTGCAGTCCCTGCGTTCCCTTGCTCCGTTTCTGACTCATACCAGGGTGTAAGGCTCACGAGGTAACGAAATACACAAAGTTATGCCTAGATAGGCTATGCTTTGATCATCATCCACAAGGCTCTGCTTTTCAACAAAAGCCTCGATTAATTGCATCTTGGCATGCCACATTGACAGTCCATACCATGCGATTGATAACTACTAATATATAACCTCTGAGCTTGGGCGTCTCAGAGAAGGGTGTTAAGCAAGAGAATAAATTCTCCGCCACCAACAGATATATATTAAATAGAAACCAATTTACATGGAATGAAATCCAATGTCAGACACACATCCACTTACAAGTCCGTTCTGGGTCTGAACGAAACCGGTGCCACCTAGGTGCTCGCGTATCCGGACAATCAACACGTACGTCCGGACGAAGTACCACTTTTAACCCTTTTCTGGGAGCGAACCAGTGCCAAGCATCAGTAGTCATCCATTCGATGTGAAGATCGCCGGTCTTCATCCACCGTCTTCAAAATCTTCGACCTTTAATCGTCGTAGTAATTATTCAGAATGGGATAAACTCGGTCTTTCCGAATAACTCGCGTATTTTTATAATTAAATATCAAGTGTTATAAGGATACATCCAACGCCTCTTTCCAATTCAGAATATTCTTTAAAATATAATATTCATATTATTAGGGAAAGGTTCCCATTAATTTTATCAAAGAAAAACCTTTCAAATTTATTCTTAAATCTTATTTTCAAAGATTTATTAATATTCCAATTAAGTTTTAATATCAAAAATCATTACTTTACTATTATTCCAATTTTAAGAAATAAATCTTATTTTTAACTGGGTTAAGAATCAATGTCATTTGAAACATTGTTCACAATAAACCCAAAATCATTTTCCAATAAATAAATATAAATTGAAATACCAATAATCTTAGTTGAAAGATTTATTCTTTATTTACAAGAAATTCTTTGTTTTAAAAAATATTCTTTATATGAAGGATACTCTGAATCGGAAAGCGACTCAATCATTTACCATATAACTTTAGTTATATGGATTTCATACATTATATGAAAATAACAATAATAATAAATAATCATCAAACCATCCATTCAACATCCAAAGTGGAGTTCTCCACTGTGTGAACATTAAAATGAAATAATAACGCTCATCGCAGCCTGTCAATCTATCGATTGACATACGAATAAATATTGGGACTAGTGTATATCAATTATCATCCCAATACCTATGTGGGGTTTTCAGCCAATAATAGTACATATAAATAAATAATTGGTTAGTGAATTTGACCAATTTTGATACTACCAACATGTTGATAATGATGGACAAAAATGATATTTTATTCCTAATGTCGAAATAAAATATAGTTGACTCGCATAATTTCTTTACACATTTGTAATATTTAATAGAATGTAATTTATTTATATGACATTATTGTGGATGACAAATAAAAAATAATTTTTATTGTACTTTACCTGGAAGTAATTATTCTTAGTTTTTAACACATAAAAGAAATAATCTCATTTATATAAGTTTTTCAATGTATTACCTAACACCTAAAAATGTTTATTTAAATTGCATACAAAGTCTGATGTATGTATTGACATATAATGATGTCACTTAAACGCACTTATACATTCTAATGTATGTTTGACCAGTAATATGATTCTTATAATTGGATAAAAGCTCCAGTGTAAGTTTGCAAAATAAAAAAATGATTTTTTTATTCGCATATAAATTCTATTTTATGTTATGCAAATAAAAATGATTATTTTATTTGCATATAAATTTTATCTCAACAAAATGTACAAGAAGAGTGATACATTCACTTGCCAACAATTCTATTTTATCAAAATGTTATTTGTGTTTAATTCTTATTTAACAAAAAATGTCCTTTTTGGTTTCAACCAATATAATTCAACAAAATGAATGTTTTATTCAACTAATATAAATTGACAAAAGTGAATAATTTTGTTTCAACCAATATAAATTGACGGAAGTGATTATTTTATTTCAACTAACGTAAATTGACAGAAGTATATATTTTGACAAAAATTATGGTTTTCTTTAACTAACCAATTATGACTAAAAGGCATATTTTGACTTAACTACTCTATTTCAACAAAACAACAAAGATGATGGCTTTGTTTTTGTTGACAAATCTAATTCAACAAACAAATATAAGTGATAAGTTTTTTTTTCGACAAAATGATAATGTTTTGTTTTAGCTATTACAGTTTGATAAAAGTGACAAAGTGTATTTCAACTATTGTAAATTGATAATGGTTAATGTTTTTGCTTCATTCTTTTAAGTAACACGAAAATGAATAATTTGCCTCATCCCTATAAAATGACAAAAGTGGATACATTTGTGTAACACCCCGAATTTTGAATAATTGAATTAACTAAAGTTCAGAATACTTAATTTTTAAAAGAGGAATAAAGGGAAACGGGTTGCACCATTACGTTCGTCTCGGAATTCTGCATGGAATAGAGTCCAAGTTTTCGAAAAACGGAGTCCGGACGAAGGAGATATGGCCCTCGGAAGATAAGAGAAATATTGTAACAACTCGGAAAATGTGAGCCAATTAAAAAATTTTAAATTGGTTATTTCAAAGAAATTTAAACAATTGAAATAGAATATTTAAATAAAATAATGAATTAGAAATAGTGCGGCAGTTTGAAAATTTGAATTCAAACTTTGACTTATTGTACCGGGTGCAAAATGAAACAGATTTTAGTGAAAACGAAAATATTTAAATCTGTTTATGAATATCTTTCTAATGAACCTGAAAAATCGAAGTTTCATAGCGGGAATCAAAAGATATCGCCAAATGAATTTTCAGAAAGGTCGCTATAGAGAATATATAGCCCTTGAAAATAGACATTTTGCAAACGACCTCGGAATTCGACGGAACCACTTTTGTTGGATCCGGGATGTTAAATTATTGCTAGGTTTCAAATTTGTAATTTTTGAAGCTAGCATGTGAGCGTGGGCAAAAGAAAATGTGATTGGTTAATTTCTGTTAAATTGGATCGACCACAAAATGGCCATTTTTCAAACAATCTCAGAATTCGACGAAACTAGTTTTGTAGGGACCATAGCATCAAACCATAGCTAGATTTATTTTTCTGGAATTTTTCGAATCAGTTTGTAGCCCTGGCAAATTGAAATGTGCGTTCAAATTGAATATTGAATGTTTTATATTTTAATTTGAAGAATAACTGACTGTAACAATCGAATTGGCCTACGAAACATATCCCATTGTGTTCGGGATGGGGTTATTTAGCTAGGGGCGACAGTCATTGGGTTTGAATCGGTGTTCATTTGAAGAAACACTGCTTTAAAATTTAATAAAACCATGGACCAATAGGATTTTTCCATTCATAATTAAAATAAAAATATATCTTAAACCCTACCTCCCCACACCCCCCCCCCCACGCCGGTAACCCTCGCGCTCGACGGCGGAAACCACACCCAACTTCCCGACCAAATTACGACCTCCACAGCCAACGTTAGCCCCCGACACCACCCGATCTTGGAAGCGCTCCTCCTCCTCTTCAAATCAATACCCACCACGCCCTTCCTTGTCGACCGTAGCGCCCGAATCAACTCCCCGAAATCAGCGACTTCACAGCGCCGCCCTGCCTTATTCCGACCATCTAGCCCCCCTCCGACCATCGACAGGCACGCCCCTCTCCCCTCTTTCACGTGGTGCAGTCAGATTTCGTTATCGTTGCACAGATTTCACAAATTTGGAAAACCTAGTTTGGAACTAAACTGAAAGGTATCGGCTTTGGCCATTTTAAACTGATTTAAACACTTTTAAGTGTTGCAAACTTTGAAAAATCTTATCTTTATCGTGTGTTAACGAAATTCAATGAAACATGAAACATCATGACCGCAAGGACGCTCTCTACAATCTAAAAGAGACTGCGGATTTTTCTAAGCTAGCAACGATTTTCAGCACCTTGAAAACCAATGTGAGAAATCTAAATTGAAATGTGAATGAAATCGTGTTGTATAAGTTATATAAGCGAAGTGTAAATTATATACGCATTGTATACCTCATGTACATGTGTTGTATAAGTTATATGAGCGATGTATAAACTATACAAGCTTCGTATGAAACATATATGCTTTGAATTGTGTTGAAATGGAAGTGAAATATATTTATATACGAATATATATGTATATATATATATATACTCCCCTCGTCCACAAACCATGGACGATATTTATTGCTTGTGATTGGTGCGAAAATATGTGGTATGACGAATGGTTGAAAATAATTGTTTGTGGTTGATATTATTGGATTGTGGTTGAAAAATACCTTTGTGGTTGAAAAATACCCTCTTGTGGTTGAAACAAATTAGAATAGGATTGTGGAAATGAAAAAAAAAACATGCCGACTGCGTGCGAACTAGATGCATGAAATCCCCATTGTCAAAAACCGCGAGGTTTTTAGGTAGTGCGAGGAGCCGTACATCAGGACGGTGCCGGTTTTAACTTACCCTGCCGTTATGCTGTCGAAATTTTCTGAAATATTCATGTGTTAGAATTATTTTCATGTGTTGAAACAACATTCATGTGTTGAATAGAAATTCATTCATTGAATAGAAATTCATGTGTTGAATGGTATTCGTGTTTTAAATAAATTGCTTTAACAATAAAAATCACATTTTTATTATATATATGAACTATAGAGAACATTCATGTGTTGAATAGAAATTCATTCATTGAATAGAAATTTATGTGTTGAATGGTATTCGTGTTTTAAATAAATTGCTTTAAATCACATTTTTATTATATATATGAACTATAGAGAACATTCATGTGTTGAATAGAAATTCATTCGTTGAATAGAAATTCATGTGCTGAATGGTATTCGTGTTTTAAATAAATTGCTTTAACAATAAAAATCACATTTTTATTATATATATGAACTATAGAGAACATTCATGTGTTGAATAGAAATTCATTCGTTGAATAGAAATTCATGTGTTGAATGAATGGTATTCGTGTTTTAAATAAATTGCTTTAAATCACATTTTTATTATATATATGAACTATACAGAACATTTATGTGTTGAATAGAAATTCATTCGTTGAATAGAAATTCATGTGTTGAATGGTATTCATGTTTTAATTAAATTGCTTTAACAATAAAAATCATATTTTTATTATATATATGAACTATAGAGAAAAATCATGTGTTGAATAGAAATTCATTCGTTGAATAGAAATTCATTTGTTGAATGGTATTTGTGTTTTAAATAAATTGCTTTAACAATAAAAATCACATTTTTATTATATATATGAACTATAGAAAACATTCATGTGCTGAATAAATATCTCTGATGATAAAAATGTTATTTTTATCATGTATACGCCTCGCTAAAAATACACACGTGTTGAAATAAATGTTCGGGGCTTATAAATATTATTTTTAACCTGTTTAGGATCTAAATAAACTAGTCAAGAGTTGAAATATATTTTTGTTCGTCAAAAATATCATTTTATCCTATGTATGAAGTGTTAAAAATAACGATGTGTTGAAATAAATATTTGTTTGCTAGAAATATTATTATTAGCTTTGTTCTGCATATATATATATATATATATATATATATATATGTGTGTGTGTGTGTGTATGTGTGTGTGTGTGTGTCTGTTCAAAAAAAAATATGTGTGTGTGTGTTGAACAGAGAAAATGGATTAGCTGTGGAGTAAAGAATTTATTTGCGTGCCCGACAAATAGGTAAGCCTTAATGAGTTGGTTGCGAAATTTTATTTTTATACCAACTCCAGTGAATGACATTGGATGCGGAGTGCTGGTTATTCTATGTGTAATAATAAACATCGCCATAGGATAGTAACAATTAATTTTGAACTACACTATATGGCATACTTCTTGACGATAGGCATACTTCATCATATACCACATAAGCATTTGGAGCTTAGGTGATGAGGTTGAAGATTTACCATACGAGCGAGAGGCTTGTATGGCGATGACTATATATTAGAGGTTGAACTGATGACTGATCTGGACTATATAAATTGTAATGGTAAATTGCCAGATTAATAAAAAAAACCCACACAGGTCTGGAGATGACAATAAACACGTCTCTCTGGTCATTAAGGCACAAAAACCATTTATAGGGTGACGAGAATTTATTCTCTGGAGTTATGACCTATACACACTCCCATGTGGACAATGGAATATATCACTATAAATATGTGTATGCTTATTAGGATTTATTGGGTACCTAATACGGCCCAATAAATTTCCAAACCCCTTCCCGTACAAAGGAGGTTATGGCGAAATTTTTCAGAATATAATGGCATTAGTGAAATATTTGAAGTGAAAACGATATTGAAATCGTCTTTACATATATATATATATATACATATATATATATATATTAAATAAAACGAATCGAGGCCGTGCAGTTCGCGTTTTGAAATCGTAACTTCAAACGCCTATACCGAAAGATCCAACCGTCGGATTTTCACGAAACTGGAACCGTTGGGTTCGCTTTGGGAATATTTTCCCAGTGATATAAACTTTGTAGAAATCTAACAGTTAGATTTCTCGATAAGTGTAAAAAAAATTGGGGAAAAACAGTGCCACGACACGACCTGAAACGTCGTTTAATTAAATATGGCCATTTTTAAATAAATAAAAATGGCGAAAAATCGTTATAAAATATTATAAGCGATATGGAATGGAAATAAACCAATTTTACTTGGTTTGCTTGATATTTGATGGTTGGATGTGTTTGACATGAAAATTATACTAAAGAACTGAAATGTGAATGTCGAATAATTTAACCATGGAAAGAATTGGTTTGAATTCTAAATATACATGAATTATTTGAATATGCCGAGGTAATCCTCATTCCAAATAATTGATCGAACGATTCGAAGTTGAAAATACTTAGGTTTGGATGGGCGCTACTGAGGTTCTTGATTGGAGTAGCTACCTTGAAGGGACTGGAGTAGTAATCGTCTGGACGTATGTGTTGATTGTACGGATATGCGAGGAATATGGTGCCTCCGGTTTCATTCAGACCCAAAACGGACTTGTTAATGGACTGTGTGTCTGACATTGGATTTTGTTCTGTGCTGATTGATCTCTGTTAAATATTTATCTGTTTGGCAGCAGAGAATTTATTCTCTTGCTTAACGCCCTTCTCTAAAACGTATGAGCTCAGAGGTTATATATCGATAGAAATCAGTCGTATGGAGTGGATTGTCTGCATGGCATGCCAAGATGCAGTGATCAAGGCTTCTGTTGCAAAGCAAAGTCTTGTGGTCGATGATTAAAGTACGGCCTACGTGGCCTAGCTTTGTGTATACCATGGATTCGCGAGCCTCACACCTCGGTATGAGTTAAAAACGGGATAAGGACTGCAGGGAGAGCACGACGTTTCTTTCTAGCTAACGGTAGTGTCAGTGCTTAAACTGGCTGAACTTTATATTATTTTTACCTATGTGGTTGTTGGAATGAGGCGTCGATTTTAGATCTGTTAGGACCGGGAAACATGTGTTCAGGAATAATTAATCCTCAAAAGTAAGAGAGGACCGGCCCTGAAGCATCCAAGGGTTACCCAGAGTGTGTAGTCCTGAGGCATTTGCTAGAGTGTCTCGAAGCGGAGAGGATCTTGCCCCTTGCCTCGACTCATGATGGAAATCCAAATTTCCAATACGAAATAACGGATTTGATTGTAGAACTAGTATGGCGACATAGTGGTATGGGGCACTTATGCCGTCTATGACTGATATTTATGATTGTATCTAAAATTAGAAACTAACTAGAAACGAGCTAAGACAGATGGTTTCCTGGGTATTATTCTAATGTTGGTTTCGGCCTTCGGGGTTAATACTTAGGGAATCGTTCTCTTACTAGTTTACGATTGGAGTCTGATTAAGAATTAACGATAAAATTTACATTTTAAGTGATTTTACTTTACGTGTATTAAGCATATCTTGGTCGATATAAGATAAAACTCTATCCTCCGGTTTGTGTTGTATTGTGTGCTGGGACTTGAGTCCTATATCGGCTTCATTCTTTATTAAAAGCATTGCGTTGTTTAAAGAATTTACCTTGTTTTTAATGCACTAGCAATCACTGGAATAAACCCATTCCGCGAAAGTGGCGTGGTCCTACGATTTGCCTTATTATTGTTGTTTAACCAGTTAAGTAGATTTCTCATACAAGTCCCATGACTGACTCATTGTTTGTTTCACTTTGCAAACTCGTGTGCTCTTATTTTCACACGGGCAGCCTAGTTGACAGATGACAGGATATTTTGGCTTAGCACTGCAGCACGGAGTGTGTTTTTGGCTTGATGGCGAGGATTAGATTTACTTATATTTTGGATATTGACTTTCCGCCATTCTTATCTTATGTATATGATTCCTCCTATGGCGATGTAGACTGATTTACTTCCAGCATGTATTACCTTATGTATATGTACCGCCTCAGGCGATGTAGACTGATTTCTTTATTATGTCTCACGGTAAGTATATATTCCGCTTATGGCGATGTTGGCTGATCATTCCCTTTTTACGCACTAAGTTATATCCTACGCTGTGCTACTCTGATGTTTTTACAGGTTATGATTCCGCTGTCATATTCATGTAAAATTATTCTATTTGTTGTTTATGTTATTATTTGTACTCTGCTAATGATGATTAATGTGTTATATTCCAATGATTATCCTTAACACCGTAGCACGGGTTTTGAGATCGTCAAATATATATATATATATATTGAGCAGGCCGACCAGGGAGGTCGACCTCCCAAGGGGGGAGGTCGACTATAGTGTCGACCTGGGTACTCCCAGGTCGACTTGGGGTCGACCTCCCCCTTAGGGGGTCGAACCTGGTTCGGCCAGGTTGCTGGAAGGTGCGATTTTTTGGCCTGAGACGATTTTTGATGGTCCAGATCAGTTCTAGGGTTAATCCTAAGGCCTAAATAACTTCCTACACCTATATACACCCTAAGATCTAACCCTAATTCATAAATATTATCTATGACACCATTATGCTGACAAACTCTCCGTCTTAAACCCTAGCCGCCGCCTCTAAATCAAATCTCAAGTATTAAACTTCAACTCAAATCTTAACAACAACGAATTTGTCTTCTTCAAAGGAGAGCTAAATCAATTTCAGAACTCAGAATTCAGAACTCAAGACCTTCTTTTTGTGAGTTCGATTTCTTTAATAAGATAATTAACAATTTAATTGGGTTGAGATATGATTTGGGTTATATGGTTATGTTGTGAATCATTGACCGTTATGTTATTATCTATGTTGTAAATCTATGATGTTATTATCTATGTTGCAAAGCTGTAATGTTATTATATATGTTGTAAATCTATGTTAATTGTTTGCTTATGTACAATCAATTCATAATGATGCTTTATATGCTAGTTTGGTTATATTGTGGAACTAATTCATATGTTAAATCATATGTATGTATGCAAGTTTAGATGTTAAATTAGACATGAATCATATGCAAGTTAGTGAGAATCATATACAACCTTACATGTTTCATGACATCTATTTTATGTGTAAATTGGATCTAAAGTTAGGCTATGACATGTGTGAGTTAGATGCAAGTTTACACCATAGTTTATGTTGCATAAGTCACATATGCAAGTATATTTATGTTGGAGTATGAACCATGTAAAGTTTGTAACTATTGCCTATGCATGTTTACACCTTATGATTAAATCTATGACATCCATAGTTTATGCAAGTTTGTGACTTTGGCCCACGCAAGTTTTGGATGAAAAACCTTATTCACACATGATAGTTCACCCCTTATGTTTAGATCTAGTTTTATTCTATGCATGTTGTGATGTTTTTTCTTTATTCCCTAAGTTTGGCTATTCGAGTCTAACGTATATTTCACGTTAAACGAGCGAACGTACAACGTGGGGCAATGAGATAATATTAAAAGATTTAATATTGGGAATTGGCATAAATGCCGTAAAAAGGCATATAATTAATTTATTTTAATTTAAGACATTAATTGGAAAAATGGCATTTATGGACATAATTGAGTAAATTATGGACATAAGTATATTTGGAATTGATTGGCAATTTGAATAGGGATATTAATTCAAATTGGGGATAATTAATTATGTATAATTAATCGCCTAAGACACGAGGTTAGACTTGTTTGTGGTGTAAGACTGCCCGGACCCGCCCGGCAAATCCAGCTGCCACAAATGCCAGTCTAATGTGGGAGGTCTTAGAGATAAATTAAATGCATAACAATTGTAAAGACACGAGGCTAGGCTCATTTGTGGTGTAAGACTGCCCGGACCCTCTCGGCAAATCCAGCTGCCACAAATGCCAGTCTAATGTGGGAGATCTTTATAAGGTTACGGTCGTAATGAATTAATAAACACTTAACCAGATAAACATGTAGTGGGACATGAGGCGGTTAAGTGGGTGCCTTGGGTGGCATGTGGAATTTTGTGGGTGCCTTGGGTGGCATTTGAAATACGATTAGATGTACTTAACCAAGATTAAGACATGTAAGAAGACATGAATAATAATGGGGTTAAGTGGGGAAAAACCTTAGAGGGGACCAAGCATAGGTGGAAAGCTTGTGTCATGCGTGGGGGCCCTTTTCAAACCAGTAACCCATTAAGTATCTTTGTGGGCTTGACCCAAGTCGAGGACGGGACACGCGTACTGGATTTGATTGTAAGAGGTCAAAACGGGTTAGCGGTGGCAACGCAAGTCCAACGGGTTCATATGCGTGTGTGGGCCCGGGCTGGTAGGTAAGACGTTGTTGCATCGTGTAGATATAAGCCGTGCATTTTTGGTTGTATCGGGTTGCCACTCTGGGGAGTGATACACCCCACTGTGGGGCCAGCACGGGTATCTACGAGTTAGGGAGCCGATCGAATGGGGGTAGTGGGTACACCTAGTGGAGATAGGGGCAGACGGCACCTATGGAGGTAACTAGGGGTACACTAAACTACCATTAGTAGTATTAAGTTCTGTAGGCGGGATCAACTTTTAGAGTGACTAGTGGTGGTGCAGTATAGTAAGTATCTTATAGTGGTTTAGGTGCGCCTTTAACGTTATCATTGTTCATCTTATTTCCTTGTTTGCTCTGTCATACCCAATTGTTCATAGTCATTTCCTTATTTTCCAACTTATGCCTTATCCTGGTTATTTTAATAATTATATTGTTAAAGTTACCGCACTCGCTAGACTTTATATCTGACCCCCTTTTCTTTCCACCTCTTTTCTTCCTCCCCCCTCCCCCCCCCCCCCAGGTTTGCAAGCAGGGAATACTATAGCCTAGTGTCAATTTCTTCCAGTTGCTTGAAGAGAGTAGATGTACCGCTTTGGACTCTTTCATCTTTATGGCTTTGCTTATGCCCGGTGGGGACTTATGCATTTATGTTATTTAAGTATTTGCTTTTTTATGTACTTTGAAGTTTTTGGAAAAGACTAGTGATCCTGTTGTAATGGTTTTGGAGACTACTTATGTAAACTCATTTTGAGTTATGATGCTATAAAATAAGTTTTAACTTCCGCTGTGTTGTTTTATTTATTTATTCTTGTAATTTATCTGTTATATACAACAATAACGCTTCATGGACATTGATGCATTCCCTTTGTGAGTGACATTAATGGACATGGGGTGTTACACGTGGTATTAGAGCTATGGTTACAAGAACAGATAAAAAATTTTGAAAAGTGTTTTCAAAAGTATTATCTTCCTAGAAAGTATTTGCAAAAACTTGTTTTAAAGAAGCTATTTTTAAGGAAAGTTTACTTTAAAGAGCATAATCCCCGCAAGCCATACATCTCTCTTTCGCTTCCCTTGTTTTGAAACTCTTTCTTTTTCTTTTCAGCATGTCTAGAGCATCTGAGATACCAGAGGGTGTTCATGTACCCGGTTGATTTTGTCAATGTCTCGAGGCTAGGGCCGCTACCGCGGGTCCGGCCGACGTTCCTCCTCCTCCTCCTCCTCCTCCAGCTCTAGTCATTCCTCCGCGTGGAGATACTTTCTCTAAGATATGTAAAGACTTTCATTCGATGGGTGGAAAATTTTTAGTGGGACTGAAATGTTCATTGAAGCTAGAAATTGGTTGAAAGAAGTGGAGGATCTGTTTGGCATTTTCGATTTGGACGATTGTAAGAAGGTCCAATTGGCTGCTTGGTTGATGAAGGACGAAGCTTCGTTTTGGTGGGAAGTCACTAATGGAGAGCGTCTGGTTGATACATGGCCAGAATTCAAGCGTAGGTTTAAGGCAAAGTTTCTCTCACGGGCTGAAGAAAATTTATATATGGAAAGATTTTTGGCGTTGAAGCAAGGGAATCTATCAGTGAAAGAATACATCAACAGGTTCAATCAGTTGACGATATTTGGCTTGGACTTGGTGAATACACCCGAAAAGAAGGCCCTGAGATATGTTTAAGGGTTTGAACGAGCCATTACATGGTTAGCTATGACCCACATCCCTATGGGGGCCACCTTTGAGAGACTAGTTGATATGGCGCTTATGCATGAAGAGGAAAAGGGCGCCAATGCTAATAAGGCACCTGAGATGAAAAGGGATCAAAAGAAACCGCAGCAGCAACAACAAAACAAGAAAGGTGGTAAAGGAAATAATGGCAAAGGACAGAAGAAGTGCTTTAATTATGGGACACTAGGCCATCTGAGTAAAGACTGTAGGAAAAAGAAGAAGACTGGCTGTTTCCACTGTGGAGAGGCAGGTCATCTAGTTAAGGACTGCCCAAGGAAACAGGGACAAGGGCAAAGAACTTCTGGAGGGCAGCTTCAGGCTCTCATGGCACCGGGGCAGGCAAGGGAGCAGGTCCAGGCTCTCGCGGTCCCACCGCTGCAAGAACGAGGTAGAAACATTTCTGTTGAGAGTTTTGTTTTTCTGTTTGATCATCCTGTCCGTACTTTATTCAATTCCGGTGCATCACATTCGTTTATCTCTACATCATTAGTTAAAACACTACACCTAAATACTAGTCTTGTTGAGGATCCCATTGTAGTCTCAAATCCTATTGGTGGGTCGGCTCATTTATCCATGGTTTGTAGGGATTTGAGATTGTTTATCTTAGGCATTGGTTTTGAATGTAATGCTTTTGTGCTTGGTTTCATGGGCTATGGGTTGATTCTAGGGATGGATTGGCTAGCCAGATATGGTGCCATCCAAGGTTACGAACGAAGGGTAGTAAAATTGTTGACTCGTAGTGGAAAGACCCTTGATATTTCTTATGACCCTAGAGGATCGGTGATGCTTAGTTATCTTGAGTCACTTGACACATCCAATGATGACTTACATTATATTCATATAGTCTGTGAATATGTTGATGTCTTCGATGAGGTAAGGGGTCTACCCCCAAAACATGAGATAGACTTTCGTATTTACCTTGTAGACAATGCGAAACCAGTATCTCTGCCAGTACGCCATATGGCTCCTCGTGAGAGGAGGGAGCTCAACAAGAAAGTAGGGGAGTTGCTTGAGAAGGGGTACATAAGACGTAGTATATCAGAGTGGGGTGCTCCAGCAGTATCTACCACGAAGGCGGATGGGTCCTTTAGACTTTGTGTGGACTATATAGAACTTAATAAACTTACTAAAAAGAATAGGCACCCATTGCCGAGGATTGACGATCTCTTCGATCACCAAGTTGGCGCCTCAGTGTTTTCGCAGTTGGACCTAGCCACTAGTTTCCATCAGTTGAGAGTGGCTGAGGATAGCATAGACAAGACTGCCTTTAGGACTCCAGACAGTTTCTATGAGTGGCTTGTAATGCCCTTCGGTTTGACAAACACCCCCGCATACTTTGTTGACTTGATGAGTAGGGTGTTTAGGGAGTACCTTAGTAAATTTGTGGTGGTCTTTGTGGATGACATCTTGATCTTTTCTAAGAGCGAGGAAGAGCACGCCCTACATCATAGGGAAGTATTGGAAACCCTTCGAGCGCATAACCTTAAGGCTATATTTTCTAAATGTCACTTTTGGAGGAAGGAAGTGCGATTTTTAGGGCACGTGGTTTCCAAAGAAGGGATAGTTGTGGATCCCGCGAAGGTGGTGGCCATCCAAGATTGGAAGGTCCCTAAAAATGCTACCGAGGTGAGAAGTTTCTTGGGTTTGGCAGGCTACTATAGGAAGTTTATCAAGGACTTCGCAAAGATATCAGCCCCCTTAACACGCTTGACGAAGAAGAACCTAGTTTTCACTTGGGACGTAGATTGTGATGATGCGTTCCAACGTTTAAAGAGAGCTTTCACCACAGCCCAAGTCTTAGTGTTGCCAGATGGGAGTAAGCCATTTACCGTTTATACCGATGCTTGTGGGACAGGACTAGGCGCAGTCTTAATGCAAGAGTGGAGGGTAATAGCCTATGTAGGATGGCAGTTGAGAGTGTATGAGATAAATTACCCTACACATGACCTAGAATTGGCCGCTATTGTTTTCGCGCTTAAGTCTTGGCGCCATTATCTTCTTGGCGAGAAATTTGAATTGTTCACAGACCACAAATCGCTGAAATACTTGTTCTAGCGTCCTACGATTTCGAGATAGCATATACCCCTAACAAGGGTAACGTGGTGGCAGACGCCTTAAGTAGGAAAAGGTTGTCCTTCAGTCCGTTGTTTGTTGAGCGGCAAAGCTTAGAGTTCTTCTCTACGTTTGACTTTAGACCTTCCATTGATTTTGTACCCGGTTTGCTAGCATCCTTAGAGGTCAGACCTACGCTTTTGGGACGGATTGGTGAGGCACAGCGAGATGACCCACAGTTGGTTGAGTTAATAGAGAACCTCATAAGGGGGAGTCATCGAGCCATCTCAGTAGGTATACACTAGATGATAAGGGTTGGTTACGTAGGGATGGTAGACTTTTTGTACCTGGAGAAGAGAACTTGAGGAAGACCATTCTTGATGATGCACATCGTTCGAAGATGACCATTCATCCCGGCAGGGACAAGATGTACATGGACATGAGACGAGTTTACTTTTGGGCCAGTATGAAAAGGGATATGGCCAAGTTTGTTGCTAGATGCTTGGTGTGCCAACAAGTAAAAGCAGAGCAAAAGAAGCCCGGTGGGTTGCTTCACCCACTGGAGGTCCCGCAATGGAAGTGGGAGAGTGTCTCGATGGACTTTGTTGACGGGTTACCGAGATCGAGGAAGGGTAATACGAGGATTTGGGTCATGGTAGACAGACTTACCAAAAGCGCCCATTTCATTCCCATGAAGAGTAAGAGGACTGCTCCATGGTTAGCCTCCATATACATTCGAGAGATAGTTCGTTTGCACGGTGTTCCTTCTTGCATAGTGAGCGATCACGATCCTATCTTTACTAGCGAGTTTTGGAAGGGCTTGTAAGAGGCGGTAGGGACTCAGTTATGTTTGAGCACGGCATATCATCCTCATACGGACGGCCAAACTGAGAGGGTAAATCGTATTCTAGAGGACTTTTTAAGGCCATGTGTTTTAGACTTCGGAGGTACATGGGAGGAGCTACTTCCTTTGGTGGAGTTCGCATATAATAATAGCTTTCAGTCTAGCAATGGCATGGCACCTTTCGAGGCTCTCTATGGAAGGCCTTGTCGTTCACCTACATGTTGGTGGGAATCTACGGATAAGATCTTACTTGGCCCGATATGATTAGAGAGACTTCGAAAAAGATCGATTTGATTTGAAGGAGGATGAAGATGGCACAGGATAGGCAGAAATCGTATGCGGACAAGAGGGCGACAGATTTTGAATTTGATATTGGGGATATGGTCTTTATCAAGGTGTCTCCATTACGGAACGTTGTTCGCTCTGGGTCCGTTGGGAAGTTAGCACCAAGGTTCGTAGGGCCGTTTCCTATTAAGGAGAGGATTGGACAAATGGCGTATAGAGTGGAGTTGCCCGAGAGACTTAGTGGTGTACACGACGTATTCCATGTATCACATTTGAGAAAATGCTCGCATGAGACCGCGGAAGTGGTAGAGACGAGCTTGCTTAGAGAGGTGGAGATAGAGCGTGATGCGACGATTCGACGAGCTCCTACATGCATTCTTGGGTCGGAGATTAAGAAGTTGAGGAATTGAGAGGTCAAGCTAGTCAAAGTGTAATGGAGAGATGATGAGAGCAACGCTACTTGGGAGACGGAAGAGAAGATGCATTCATTGTACCCTTTTCTTTTCAAGGGTGTGTCTTTTAATTTCTCCTTATCGCTTAGCTTGTACTTATTCTATCTTTAGTATGTACTCTCGCTAGTATCTTTGACCTTTAGATAGGGTATTCCTATGGTTTAAACATGTGTTTGAGACATGTTATGTATGGTGGATGCATGTGGATGCAAGTGTTTGCTAGTGGTTGCTCGTGGATGCATATACACACACTTTAGGCACTAGATCGGCTCAGTCACTTTCATATTGCATACTGCATATAAATGGATGTATTTAGTATAATGAATGTACATTAAATGTGTGTATCATATGGATGTTTCATTTGGATGAATGGCTATGCACACATGTAGTAATGATATGTATAATGTTCCTTGTCATTATTTGCATTAAGGAGGTCAACTGAATCAGTAGACCTCCTGATTTTGTATTAGTATACGGACATATACACACACTATGCATATGTACATGAAAAGCATTAGAAATCTTGTAAGGACCATAGTTGCTAGTGGTTGATGGTTGAGTAGATGGATGACTTGATGGTAGGACACGTTCTTCTTGACTTAGAGATTTCGAGGACAAAATCCTTCAAGTAGGGGAGAATGTAACACCCCGAATTTTTAATAATTGAATTAACTAAAGTTAAGAACACTTAATTTTTAATGAGGAATGAAGGGAAATGGGTTGCACAATTGCGTTCGTCTCGGAATTCTACATGGAATAGAGTCCAAGTTTTCGAAAAACGGAGTCCGGACAAAGGAGATATGGCCCTCGGAAGATAAGAGAAAAAAAATTGAGCAGGCCGACCAGGGAGGTCGGCCTCCCAAGGGGGGAGGTCGACCTCCCCCTTGGGGGTCGAACCTGGTTCGGCCAGGTTGCTGGATGGTGCGACTTTTGGCCTGAGACGATTTTTGATGGTCCAGGTCAGTTTTAAGGTTAATCCTAAGGCCTAAATAACTTCCTACACCTATATATACACCCTAAGACCTAACCCTAATTCATAAATATTATCTATGACACCATTATGCTGACAAGCTCTCTCTCTTAAACCCTAGCCGCCGCCTCTAAATCAAATCTCAAGTATTCAACTTCAACTCAAATCTAAACAACAATGAATGTTCTTCAAAGGAGAGCTAAATCAATTTCTGAACTCAGAATTCAGAACTCAAGACCTTCTTTTTGTGAGTTCGATTTCTTTAATAAGATAATTAACAATTTAATTGGGTTGAGATATGATTTGGGTTATATGGTTATGTTATGAATCATTGACCATTATGTTATTATCTATGCTGTAAATATATGATGTTATTATCTATGTTGTAAAGCTGTGATGTTGTTATCTATGTTGTAGATCTATGTTAATTGTTGGCTTATATACAATTCATAATGATGCTTCATATGCTAGTTTGGTTATGTTATTGGGACTAACTCATATATTAAATCATATGTATGTATTCAAGTTTAGATGTTAATTTAGATATGAATCATATGCAACTTAGTGGGAATCATATACAACCTTACATGTTTCATGACATCTATTTTATGTGTAAATTGGATCTAAAGTTAGGCTGTGATATGTGTGAGTTAGATGCAAGTTTACACCATAGTTTATGTTGCATAAATCACATATGCAAGTATATATATGTTGGAGTATGAATCATGTAAAGTTTGTAACTATTGCCTACGCAAGTTTACACCTTATGATTAGATATATGACATCCATAGTTTATGCAAGTTTGTGACTTTGGCCTATGCAAGTTTTGGATGAAAAACCTTATTCACACACGCAAGTTCATCCCTTATGTTTAGATCTAGTTTTATTCTATGCATGTTGTGATGTTTTTTCTTTATTCCATAAGTTAGACTATTCGATTCTAACGTATATTTCGTTAAACGAGCGAACATACAACGTGGGGCAATGGGATAATATTAAAAGATTTAATATTGGGAATTGGCATAAATTCCTTAAAAAGGCATATAATTAATTTATTTTAATTTAAGACATTAATTGGAAAAATGGCATTTATGGACATAATTGAGTCAATTATGGACATAAGTATATTTGGAATTGATTGGCAATTTGAATAGGGATATTAATTCAAATTGGGGATAATTAATTATGTGCAATTAATCGCCTAAGACACGAGGTTAGACTCGTTTGTGGTGTAAGGCTGCCCGGACCCGCCCGGCAAATCCAGCAGCCACAAATGCCAATCTAATGTGGGAGGTCTTAGGCATAAATTAAATGCGTAACAATTGTAAAGACACGAGTTAGGCTAGTTTGTGGTGTAAGACTGCCCGGACCCTCCCGGCAAATCCAGCTGCCACAAATGCCAGTCTAATGTGGGAGGTCTTTATAAGGTTACGGTCTTAATGAATTAATAAACACTTAACCAGATAAACATGTAGTGGGACATGAGGCGGTTAAGTGGGTGCCTTGGGTGGCATGTGGAATTTAGTGGGTGCCTTGGGTGGCATTTAAAATACGATTAGATGCACTTAACCAAGATTAAAACATGTAAGAAGACATGAATAATAATGGGGTTAAGTGGGCAAAAACCTTAACGGGGATCAAGCATAGGTCGAAAGCTTGTGTCATGCGTGGGGGCCCTTTTCAAACCAGTAACCCATTAAGTATCTTCGTGGGCTCGACCCAAGTCGAGGATGGGACACGCGTACTGGATTTGATTGTAAAATGTCAAAACGGGTTAGCTGTGGCAACGCAAGTCCAACAGGTTCATATGCGTGTGTGGGCCCGGGCTGATAGGCAAGACGTTGTTGCATCGTGTAGATATAAGCCGTGCATTTTTGGTTGCATCGGGTTGCTACTTCAGGGTGTGATACACCCCACTGTGGGGCCAGCACGGGTATGTACGAGTTAGAGAGCTGATCGAATGGGGGTAGTGGGTACACCAAGTGGAGATAGGGGCAAACGGCACCTATGGAGGTAGCTAGGGGTACACTAAACTACCATTAATAGTATTAAGTTCTGTAGGCGGGATCAACTTTTAGAGTGACTAGTGGTGGTGCAGTATAGTAATTATCTTATAGTAGTTTAGGTGCGCCTTTAGCGTTATCTTTATTCATCTTATTTCCTTGTTTGCTCTGCCATACCCAATTGTTCACCGTCATTTCCTTACTTTCTAGCTTATGCCTTATCCTAGTTATTTCGATAATTATATTGTTAAAGTTATCGCACTCGCTAGACTTTATGTCTGACCCCCTTTTCATTCCACCTCTTTTCTTCCTTTTCCCTCCCCCCCCCCTCAGGTTTGCAAGGAGGGAATACTACAGCCTAGTGCCGATTTCTTCCAGTTGCTTGAAGAAAGTAGATGTACCGCTTTGGACTCTTTCATCTTTATGGCTTTGCTTATGCTCAGTGGGGATTTATGCATTTATGTTATTTAAGTATTTGCTTCTTTATGTACTTTGAAGTTTTTGGAAAAAACTAGTGATCCTGTTGTAATGGTTTTGGAGACTACTTATGTAAACTCTTTTTGAGTTATGATGCTATAAAATAAGTTTTTAACTTTCGCTGTGTTGTTTTATTTATTTATTCTTGTGATTTATCTGTTCTATACAACAATAACGCTTCATGGACATTGATGCATTCCCTTTGTGAGTGACATTAATGGACATGGGCTGTTACAATTTGTTTTAACCTTTTTAAATTACAAAATTAAATAATTTTTGTCTCATTCTATTTAAACGATAAAAATGTATCTTTATATATTGCAACAAAAGGACAAGCAAACCTTATCTATTTATTTACCCTTTTTACTGAAGCTAAGATGACACTAAAAATATATCTTTTTAATTCTAGTCTTTTTATTATAACCTATGAAGAAAATAATAACATTTTATTAAATTTAACAAAATTTCAACAAAGATGAACTCATTTTATCATAATCTTTTTATTTACTCTAGTATTAAAGTAAAAATGATATTTTTAATCCTATTCTTTTATTTATATCTAAAATGTAATAAATGTGTAACTTCTTAAACTATGCTTTTTATTTGCATCTAAAAATGCAAATAAAAGGTAGTATTTTAATTTGTGATTTACTTGCATCAAAGAATGCAAATAAAAATACAACTTTAAATTTCGTGTTTTATTTGCATCAAAGAATGCAAATAAAAATACAACTTCTAATTCAATGTTTTATTTGCATCTAAATTCGCAAATAAAAATGCAACTTCTAATCCAATATTTTATTTGCATCAAGGAATGCAAATAAATATGTAATTTCTATTTCAATATTTTATTTGCATCAAGGGATGCAAATAAATATGCAACTTTTAAATTTCATAGTTTATTTGCACCAAAGAATGCAAATACAAATTCAACTTTTAATACGGTAGTATATTTACATCAAAGAATGCAAATGAAAATACGGTGTTTATTTGCATCAAAGAATGCAAATGAAAATTCGACTTTTAAATACGGTGTTTATTTGCACCAAAGAATGCAAATAAAAATATAATTTTTTACCTACGATGTTTATTTGCATCTAAATATGCAAATAAAATATAATCTCTATTAAATGTTGTTTATTTGCATCTAAATATGCAAATAAAATATAGTCTTTATTAAATGTTGTTTATTTGCATCTAAATATGCAAATAAAATATAATCTTTATTAAATGTTGTGCTTGCAACTTAATTACCAACAAAAATGTAACCTTTTAAATCATATTTTTATTTCTATCCAATATACAAAATAAAAATGTAATATTCATTCTAGTGTTTTTGTTTGCATTTAAAATGCAAGCAAAATGCAATTTTAATTCTAATGTTTTGTTTGCATCTGAAATTGCAAAAAAAAAAAAAGTATATATATATATGGTTTTAATTCTAATGGTTTGTTTGCATCTGAAATTGCAAAGAAAAAATATGGTTTTAATTCTTATGGTTTGCGTCTACAATTGCAAATAAAAATATAGTTTTACTTCTAATGTTTTATTTGCATCTAAAATATCAAACAAAAATTTATTGTTGCTTCCAATGTTTTGTTTGCATCTAAAATAGCAAACAAAAATATAGTTTTACTTATTTCAATGCATATTTGCGTTAGAGAAAGCAAATAAAAGAATATTTTATATTTCAAAATATATTTGCATAAAAGAATGCAAATAAAAGGACATATTCTATAGCTATGTATATTTGCATAAAAGAATGTAAATAAAAGTACATTTACATTTTCTATGTATATTTTCATAAAAGGATGAAAATAAAAGAACCATCTTTATTTTTCAATATATATATTTATGTTTCTATCTCAATTCAATGACATGTTCACAATTGTATTGATCATTCTATTAAACCTAATAAAATGACAAAATAATATTTTACATTAAGTTTACAATTCTATTTCAATTAAATAAAAATGGTGAAATAATGTCTTATGTGGAATTGATAATTCTATTTTAATTAAAACAAAAATGATAAAGTAATGTTTTACATTAAATTGGCAATCCTATTTCAATTCAATAAAATAATCCAAATAATGTTTTTATATTGAATTGACAATCTAATTCAATTAAATAAATTGATCAAAATAATGTTTCTATGTTGAATGGCCAATCTAATGCAATTCAACAAAAATGTTCAAAATAATGTTTCAATGTTGAATTGACAATCTAAACCAATTCAACAAAAATAATCAAAATAATGTCTCAATGTTGAATTGACAATATAATCCAATTCAACAAAAATAATGTTTTTAATGTTGAATTGACAATCTAATTCAATTCAACAAAAATAATCCAAATAATTTATTTATTTATTTTTATTAAAGGGAAATTTTAATCCAAACAAATAAATAAACAATATGGATATTTTTATTGAACACATACAAATCTGTGTTTATACATCACCCACAAAAAGGCAAATCATCCACAATATCATCACACAACAGATCGAAATCATACACATTCAATCGTCACATAACAAATAAATTAGATAATTAATTAATAAAAATAAAAAGAAGAAACCTCACATCGATTGGTTTTCAGAAATCGTTCGTGTTCAAATTTGGCTGAATTTTCAAAGTGCTCTGTTCTGTTCGTGGACAGTTCCATCGCATAGATCTCGGAAAGATGATTCTAATGCTTCAGAAATCATCCGATTCTGAAGAGAACTGATTTAGTTATGGCACCTCAAACATTAACCAATTAAATAGGATAATTAGTATTTTAAAATTAATTAGTTTTACACCTTAATTCCCCTTCCTCTTCCATCTGTTCTCAGGCTGATGGGTTCCCGCATTTGTTCAAATCTAGGGTTCGGTTTTGCAGGAGATTGGAAGCACGAGGGGCCGATCAGAGAGTGTCACGAGGAGGGGCTCGGGGAGGCGCACCCATGCCAGTGAAGTGGTGGAGCTCAGTGCAGGTACAGCGGCGTGGCAAGGCTCGAGGTGGCGTGGGTTTGAGGGCTCGGTTCGGGTTGGATGCTACACGCAGGGTGCTGAGATCCGTATGGATCTGAAGAGATCGATCTTCTCATTAAAATTTCCTTTAGGAGTGGATGGTTTTAACGTATAGATTAGAAGAGATTAATGGGAAAAGAATCGAACAAATCTGGCCATGAAATAGATAGGAGCGGCGGCCTGGAAAATTGACATTAGGGTTTACAGTATACCGTATTTATACGTGTATTTATATATTATTTAATTATTAATTCAAAGAAAACCCATTAATCCCTATACGAACCCCAAATCAGTCCAACGAAAGTTGTCCCTAGGCAATTTCCCCCGTCTTGGACACAATGGAACATGTTTCGTAACCCAACTCGGCTGTTACTATATGTTTTTCTTTAAATTTAATTATAAATCATTTATTTATTTAATTTGATTGTACGTTTAAATTAACCGAGGCCATATACGGACTCTAAAAATTAGAGAAAAATTATTTCTAGTTATGTTTTGAAGATACAGTTCTAACATGACTAATTTCGTTGAATTCTGAGACCGTTTGAAAAACGGTTATTTTCTGCTCGATCAGATTTGACTAAAACTGACAAAACACATTTTCTTTTGCCACGCTCACATATTAATTCTAAAAATTATGAAAATTGAAACCTAGCAATAATTTGACATTCCGGTTCCAACAAAAGTGGTTTCGTTGAAAATGAAGGTCGTTTGACAAATAGCCATTTTTAATATTAAAAAATATATATATTCTACAGCGCCTATTCTGAATTTTAAACTGGGCATAACTTTTGATTTTCGAAATGAAATTTCAATTTTTCGGATTCATTGGGAAGATATTTTTAAATAGATTCTAACATTCTTGGTTTCATTAAAATCCGTTAAATTTTTAATCTGGTATAGTTAGTCAAAGTTCAAGTTTGACTTTTCAAACTACCGCGCTATTTCTAACTCCTTTTATAATTAAAATAAAATTATTCATTATAACTTTGACTAAAATAAATTTTCCTTGTTATTATTTAAAATAAATTATTTTTACTATTAAAATTTATAAAATAAAAATTTTAAATTGGTTCAGAATTTGCGGGTTGTTACAATCTCCCCCACTTAAAATCTTTTCGTCCTCGAAAAGGAACGATGCTAGAAGTCATTTAATTAACCAACTCAACCTTTAATTTTAATCAATTTTCAGTTTAGTTCAATATTAAATTTGATTTAGTTAAATGTTTCATTCTTTTATATATTGTTTAAATTAATTATCATTCCAATATTTTAATTAGTTAAACTAATTATCAAACATCACAACCAGCAATCAATTAGGTGATTAACTTTTCAAATATATATAACATTTATATATAGTCAAAAATCATATTTTAGTACAAATCGCAGCAATAGAATCTATCTAGTTTTGGTTCTCACACCAGTCAATGGAAATATATAGATATACCACTTTCAAAACTCGAATATAAATTCTGATGATGTTTCGAATCACCATCAGAACATCTCCGGGTGACTTAAAGTGTGATTCTATATCTACCCAGTATATTTGAGGTTTCGAATACACGTGGATCAGACATATATTAAAATCTATATATACTTGATTGTCCAATATAAAATAAGATAATATATTCAAATACATAAAATGAGAATTTAAATTTTCAAAACTAAATTTGTTTTCATTTTTAATTTTAAAAAAATACTCTTCACACTCGTTCTAGGATACTATTGATCCCATCTCTAACGAGTTATTCTTATTGGATACTACTAATCCAATCTCTGATGAGTTTTTTGTTTAGTTCTAACGAGTTGTACCCCAAAGATTTGAGCTAACCAGAGCTTTGATACCAAATGTAACGACATGGATTTCACCCGACCCGATCGACCGTTAGATCGACCAAGACCGTTCAAACCCGAATACGTTAACTTTGGAAATACAACACATCTGACCAAATAACAACAGACTTTAATAAACATTATAATAATGTTACATCAGAGTATAGAATATTTCATAGTACATTGAATATAATAATACAGCGGAAGGTTAAATTATAATAAATGTAATACATTGCAGCGGATCAAATACACTAATAACAGCGGAAGGCTATCATGGTCTGGACACAGCTCTATGCTTCGATCCAGAATCCTGCTCAATATATCTGCAAAATAAGCTACTAGACTGTCCGTGTGGAAAAAAGGGCACCCGAGTTTGCAAAGTGAAACAAATTACGGGTTAGTCATGGAACTGGTGTAACAACCCGAAAATCTGGGCCAGTTTAAAATTTTTATTTTGGCAATTTTAGCGAATTTTGATTATTTAAAATAGATGATTTTAAATAATATCGACGATAAATTAATTTATTTTGAATATAATTCGAACGTATATATTTATACGCGTCGTCGTTGGAATAAAAATATTTATTTTATAATTATAAATAGAATTGAAAATGGCGCGGTAGTTCGATAATTCGATTTCAAACTTCAATTGAATGTACCGGGTGCAAAACAATCCGGATTTTAACGAAACCAAAAATAATAGGATCTAATTGATAATATCTTTCCAACGAATCTGACAAATCAAAATTTCATAGCGGGAATCAAAAGATATGTCCAGTTGAAAATTCTGAATAGTCGCTATGGAATTCAGGCCCTTAAAAAAATAGACATTTTGCAAACAACCTCGGATTTCGATGAAACAACTTTTGCTGGGTCTGTGATGTCAAACTATGGCTAAATTCCAAATTTCATAATTTTCGAATCAATATGTGAGCGTGGCAAAGGAAAACGCGTTTGACCAGTTTTAGTTGATTTTAATCGACTGGAAAATGGCCATTTTTCCAACGGCCTCAGAATTCGACGAAACTAGTTTTGTTAGGACTGTATCGTCAATACGAAGCTAGAAAATATTTTTCTGGAATTTTTAAAGTTCGTATGTGACCCCGGTAAATTGAAATGCGCGTTCAAATTCAATATATAGAGTTATATGTTGATTTTAACGGAAACTGATCGAAACGGTCGAATCAGCTTGCGAAGCATATCCCGTTGAGTTCGGAATGGGGGTAATTAGCTATGGACGACAGGCGGTGGGCCTCGTTTAGAGGTCGTATGTAAAAGTCAACTTTTAGAAATTAAATAATATAAAAAAAATCTCTCTCCCTCCCCTTAATTCCCTCTGGCCCCCTTTGTTCATAATCGATCAAAGAAATTAAAAAAAAAGAATGAAGCGGAGAGGAGCGCCGCCCCCCCCCTCCCAATCGACCATCGCGCCGCCGAGCGAGGCACCCCCCTAATCCTCTGCTGCGCCACCCTCCTTCTTCCTCCTCCACCCCCGCTGACCTCGCCGCACCCCTCCAGTCTCCTCCCCCATCGCCTGTCCCTCCCCTCCTCCGTTCGAAGACCGCCGACCCCCCTCTTGTGTCCCGTCCCCTTCTCTCCCCTCCACCGTTCAAACCCCCAAGCTCCCACCTCGATCAGAAGCCGCTCGGTCCACGTCATCGAATCTCGGATCCGTTGAGCCATCGTCCCAAACGTGGGCCCTCATAGATCGCTAGAGGAGCCGCTGTCGATGCTCCGCCGACCCTAGTACACCCGCTGCCTCTCTTTCCTCCAACTCCTGCGTTCATCAACAGTGAGTACACTGATTTTTTTTACTTTACTTTGTTTTATTATATATCTGTGTTAAATAAAAAAAAGTATGTTTTTTTTTATAATCCCATTGAACTAAAATCGGATTATATATATATAACCTACCAAAAAAAAAAGAAGAGAAAGATAGGATTTTTTTATTTTTATTTCTAGTGAATAAAAATATGTTTTTTAAAATATATAAAGCTATAATTTTTTAAATATAAAAAGCTATGATTTTGAATTATGAAATCAATGATTTTTAAATATATAATAGAAAGTTTGAATCTTTATATCTAAAAAGGCGAAATCTTTATATTTAAAAAGGCGAAATCTTTATATGAAGAATAGCGTGATAAAAACAGAATTTTTATCTATATAGCATCGGAGTAAAAATAGAATTTTTCTCTATGCTATAGCAGTAAAAATATGATTTTTATATATTGAATAACAAAGTAAAAATTCGATTTTTATATATATTGAATAGCGAAGTAAAAATTCGATTTCTACATATGTAGAGAATACGGGCAACGAAGGTGATAAAAAGGCGAGAAAGATGAAGATTTCTATCAATGAAGAGTCGTGGTATTGGATAGCTATTGGTGAGAATTTCTCACCTTTCAATTTCATTTTCTAGTTATATATATATACTAGGATGCAGACGGTGTTTAGTAGGTCCCGACACAATCGTCTACAGACCATGGACTTGTTTGTTTGGTTGTGTAGTTGGTTAGATTATTTGGTTTGAATTAAATTGTTTGGTGAAATGGAATGGATTTGATTGATGTGTGAATGGCGTGGGCCTTCACTAGACCGGGGATAAGGCTATGCCTCGTCCCGTTTCTAGTATCGTGCCGTTATGCCGCCGAAATTTTCTAAAATAAGTTAGAAAAATAAAGATATCATTCTATTTAATAAAGGAACTGAATAGAATATTTTCATAGGTTGAATAAAATGTTTTATCGTTAAAAATATAATTTTTAACGTGAAAGTGAATAATTATAAATATTTATAAACAAAACGGCCGATTTGTTTATGTACACAGATTTGACTGATATTGATTGGGTCGATAAATTTTACACATCGCCCAACTGCACAAATAAAATCTGTGTTTGATTGTTTGAAACCCCACACGGGTATTGAGATAAAATACGACATACACTAATCCCAATAATTAGTTGTTTGTCGATCGATTGATTGACAGGCTGTTATAAACGTTAGATATCTATATGTGATGCTTATACAATGTAGTGCACTTTGGATGATGGTTGATTGTTTATCGTTGCTACTATATACATGTGTTGTATGGAATCCATATAATTAACTTTATATGGTAATAGATTGGGCCTCATTCCAATTTAGAAGGTAAAGAATATTATAAAATAAAGGTTCATGTGTTGACCGTACTCATCCGTTGAGATTAGTCATGTGTTGAACGAAATATTTTAATAATAAAATTTACATCTTTATCAATATAAAATAAAGGTTCATGTGTTGACAGTACTCATCCGTTGAGATTTGTCATGTGTTGAACGAAATTTTTTAATAATAGAATATTTGAAAATAGAAATATATGAAGCCGTGTAGATTAGATTGACGCCATTTTGACGTGAACGATATTTATATCTATTTTATTCATTTTAAAATGAATATTGAAAAGTGATTTCGAAATCGAATATTGTGAAATGAAATTTGAATTAAATTGAATAGAAAACGAATATAATTTGATTTGAGTTGACTATATAATGAATGAATTCAAATTGAATAGAAAATGAATTGAATTCAAATTGAATAGAAAACGAAATGAATTCAAATTGAATAGAAAAAGAAATGAATTTAAATTGAATAGAAAATGAATTGAATTCAAATTGAATAGAAAACGAAATGAATTTGAATTGAATAGAAAACGAATTGAATTCAAATTGAATAGAAAACGAAATGAATTCAAATTGAATAAAAATGAATTGAATTCAAATTGAATAGAAAACGAAATGAATTTAAATTGAATAGAAAACGAATTGAATTCAAACTGAATAGAAAACTAAATGAATTCAAATTGAATAGAAAATGAATTGAATTCAAAACTGAATAGAAAACGAAATGAATTCAAATTGAATAGAAAATGAATTGAATTCAAATTGAATAGAAAACGAAATGAATTTAAATTGAATAGAAAATGAATTGAATTCAAATTGAATAGAAAACGAAATGAATTCGAATTGAATAGAAAACGAATTGAATTTAAATGGAATGGAAAACGAATTCGAATCGAATTGAATTGAAAGGAAAATGAATTCGAATCAAATTAAAATCGAGTTGAATTGAAATCATATAGAAATGAAAGTAAAAGGGATTTATAATAGAAAATTCATTTTTTATTTCAATTTGAAATAAAGGTTGAAATTGTTTTTGAAACGAATTCAAAACAATTTATAAAATTCGTTTTAAATAGTAATCGACGAAATATATATTATATATATTATATATATATAATATAATGGCCTGAATAGAACGCGCCGCGCCGCGGCAGTTCGTGAATTTCGACCATTGATTTCGAACGGACATTACGGGAGATCCGACCGTCGGATTCTCCTAAAACCGGAACCGTTGGGTTCGTATCGAAAAGAGCTTTCTAACGAATATTAGAAATTTGAAATCTAACGGTTGGATTTGGAGATACGTCCAAATCAAATTTGGAAAAGGTCGTTGTAAGTGCAGTTCGATGGCCGTTGATGGAAATCGACTGTACGGGCCTTGATAAAATTATTAGAAATAGTAATAATTTGCGTAAAATCATAAGAAATGATTTGGGAAAAATTAGGATGAAAAACTCCATATTTGAAAAGATAAAAATAGATTTTTATCGAAATGAACTAGTTTAGAACTAAAATAAAAACCCATTTATTTTAAATAAATAAATTAGATTTGTAATGGGTTTTAAATAGAATTGATTAGTAGGTTTATCGTGAAGGGTGTTTTAAATGACACTTGTTCTTTAACCCGATAAATAAATAGAAAGTGATTTGGGTTTGTCGTGAACTGTGTTTTAAAAAGACATTAGTTCTTTAACCCAGTAAAAGGGAGTTTTAATGAATCGGTAAATAGATTGAAATGTGAATTGATAATCTAAAGTATCAAATTTAGAAAACGAGCGAGAATGGAGTATCACCAGTTTTGCTCCAAAGCGATAGTTAAATCTTTAATTAGATTTGAACGTGGAATGGTAATTAATTTTACCGACAACACTGTGGTGTTAGATATGGGGTATTACCAGTTTTGCTTCATGGGATGAATAGGTTGGGATTGGGAAATAAAATAAATAATTACTTTGATGTGGTTCGCTAATCTCGACTAGTTTGGAAAACCATAATTTGGTTTGAAATGACATCCAAAGGAAGATTAAAGAATAAATTTTAAAGAATTTATCTTGGATAAAATTAATGGGAACCTTTCCCTAAGAATGTGGAATTTAGAAACTCGTTGTAGGTTAGTTAAGAAGAATGGTTTCCTGGGTATTGATCTGATGTTGGTTTCGGCCTTCGGGGTTAATATTTGGGGAATTGCTCTCTTACTGATTTACGGTTTGTGACTAATGAATTGGAATGAGGCGTATGTTGTGTTTGTGTAACATTCGTTTTAATATACGCGGGTTGTTCGGAAAGGCCGGGTTTACACCCATTCTGAATAACCGATTCGACGATAAGTCGAAGATGAAGATGGTGGTCGAAGATCGAAAGTCTTCACATCATTTGGATAATTACTGACGATCCTGATTGGGCTGTACACCCAAGAGGATGGAAATAGTTGGTGGTCGTCCAGACGTACTTGGAGATCGATGGATATGCGAGGAAAGTGCCTCCGGTTTCGTTCAGACCTAGAACGAACTTGTAAATGGATTGTGTGTCTGACATTGGATTTTATTCTGTGTTGATTGATTTCTGTTAAATATATATCTGTTTGGCGGCGGAGAATTTATCCTCTTGCTTAACGCCCTTCTCTGAGACGCACGAGCTTAGAGGTTATATATCGATAGATATCAATCGCATGGCATGAATTGCCTGTGTGGCATGCTGAGTTGCATGGATCAAGGCTTCTGTTGAAAAGCAAAGTCTTGTGGTTGATGATCAAAGTACGGCCTACGTGGCAGCTTTGTGTATAGCATGGATTCGCGAGCCTCACACCCCGGTATGAGTTAAAAACGGGATACGGACTACAGGGAGAGCATGACGTTTCTTTCTAGCTATGGTGGTGTCAGTGACTTACCAGCCCTGACATTTATTTACTTTTCACCTTTGTGGTTGTTGGATGAGGCGCCTCGATTTTAGGTCTGTAAGGATCGGGAAACGTGTGTTTAGGAATTGCCAATCCTCTAACGTAAGTGAGGACCGGCCCTGAAGATCCAAGGCTGCCCAGAGTGCTTAGCCCTGAGACATTTGCTAGAGTGTCTCAAAAGCGAAGAGGAGCTTGCCCTTTGCCTCGACTCATGACGGAAATCCAATTTCCAATACGAGTATTGCGGTTTTATTTGTAGAGCCTAGTATGGCGACATGATAGATGGTACCCATGCCGCCTATGATTGATATTTATGATTGAAATTGTTTTGACACTATACACTTATTATAGTATCAAATGATTTGTTTTAAACGTACCAAGCATTTTTGGCTATTATAAGGGAAAACCCAATCCTCCGGCTTGCGTTGCATTGTGTGATGGGACCTGGGTCTTATAATAGCTTGATTTTTCGAAAAAGTATTACGCTGTTTATTCTATGCACTGGTATTCTTGGGAGGAAACCCGTTCCGTGTTATACGGCGTGGTCCCTTGAATTACTCTCTTTTAAAGTAAAGCTTTAAATAACTGTTTTAGTTCTCACACCAGTCACATGACTGACATGTAGTTTATTGTTTTAACCTAAACTCTGGGTGCCCTCATTTTCCGCACGGGCAGCTAGTAGTTTTGGTTTTGCAGATTTATATTCACAGGATCCTGGTTTGCAGCTGGAATGATGCTCGGAAAGCTCTGTATTCGTGTATTACTTTCAGTTGTGTTTTATATTGTTTTTCCGCTGCAATGTAATTCATTGTAATCTCTGATATTCATCGAATGTATTTTATTCATTTATACTCTGTATATTCTTGTATCTGATGGAATTGTTGTAATAACAATGAAATGTTCTTCTGTCTGCGTTCTGATTTGTCCTGTTCTCAAACGATCAGGGGTTTCGAACGGTCTAGATCGGTTTAACGATTGATTCGGATCGAGCAAAATTCCTTGCCGTAACATTTGGTATCAGAGCTTTGGTTTACAGAGCTCGAGAACAAGACACATTAGAACCATACGAAAGAATTCATCAGATATTGGATTAGTAATATCCAAATAGAATGACTTGTTAGAGATAGGATCAGTAGTATCCTAGAACGAGTGTGAAGAGTATATTTTCCAATTGAAAACAATTTTGTTTTGAAAATTTAAACTATTTTATACGTATTTGAATATTTATTTATATTGAATTTGGACAATCTAGTATATTAAGGTTTTGCATATACGCGTCGTGAACGTATATTCGAAGTTTTAATATACTGGATAGATATAGAATCACATTCTAGTCGCCCGGGGATGATGTTGATAATGACCTTGGCATCATCAATATTTATGTTCGTGTTACGAAGGTGTGATATCTATATATTTCCATTAGACTGGTGTGAGATCCAAAACTTATATAGTTAGAACACATTGTTGTGAATTGGCATCAAAAACATGATTTTCTGTATATATATCAAAATTATGAATTTGAAACTCTAATTCACTAATTGATTGATGTTTGTGTTGTTTGTTTATTTGTTTGATAATTTTGAACCATTATGCCTAATAGAATCAAATATTGAATTGTATTGAAAATTAGACGCATTTGCTTGCATATACATATACTTACATTGAACAGGTCATAGCAAGGAGGCTAGAGCAGAGAATAAAATTTGTTTGCCCGACAAATAGGTACATGTTTACTATATAATTTACTGTTTTGTTTGGGTGATGATGATTTTATGAGCCTATTGGCTAGCCGCTTGGCTTTTTCTTTTTCTTTTTGAGATCAGAAGGCCTATATGGCAATTTCGGGATTTTCCCGTGGCTCCCGGTGCAGGGGAGGTTATGGCGAAATTTTTCGAAAATTTAGGGTGTTAGCCAAATTTTTGAAAATTTGCAAATTCTAAAAAACTGAAAAGTTGGAGAATGAAAGCCCGATCGAACGTAGAGTTGATTAATCAAACCACTTTCGACTTTGTTCCTTTTCGGGGACGAAAAGTTTTAAGTGGGTGAGATTGTAACAACCCGAAAAGCTGGGCCAGTTTAAATTTTTTATTTTGGCAATTTTAGCGAATTTTGATTATTTAAAATAGATGATTTTAAATAATATCGACGATAAATTAATTTATTTTGAATATAATTCGAACGTATATATTTATACGCGTCGTCCTTGGAATATAAATATTTATTTTATAATTATAAATAGAATTGAAAATGGCGCGGTAGTTCGATAATTCGATTTCAAACTTCAATTAAATGTACCGTCCGGATTTTAACGAAACCAAAAATAATAGGATCTAATTGATAATATCTTTCCAACGAATCCGACAAATCAAGATTTCATAGCGGGAATCAAAAGATATGTCCAGTTGAAAATTCTGAATAGTCGCTATGGAATTCAGGCCCTTAAAAAAATAGACATTTTGCAAACGACCTCGGATTTCGACGAACCCACTTTTGTTGGGTCCGTGATGTCAAACTATTGCTAGATTCCAAATTACATAATTTTTCGAATCAATATGTGAGCGTGGCAATGGAAAACGCGTTTGACCAGTTTTAGTTGATTTTAATCGATTGGAAAATGGCCATTTTTCCAGCGGCCTCAGAATTCGACGAAACTAGTTTTGGTAGGACCTTATCGTCAATACGAAGCTAGAAAATACTTTTCTGGAATTTTTAAAGTTCGTATGTGACCCCGGTAAATTGAAATGCGCGTTCAAATTCAATATATAGAGTTATATGTTGATTTTAACAGAAACTGATTGAAACGGTCGAATCAGCTTGCGAAGCATATCCCGTTGAGTTCGGAATGGGGGTAATTAGCTATGGACGACAGGCGGTGGGCCTCGTTTAGAGGTCGTATGTAAAAGTCAACTTTTAGAAATTAAATAATATAAAATAAAAAAATTCTCTCTCCCTCCCCTTAATTCCCTCTGGCCCCCTTTGTTCATAATCGATCAAAGAAGTAAAAAAAAAGAACGAAGCGAAGAGGAGCGCCCCCCCCCCCCCCAATCGACCATCGCACCGCCGCGCGAGGCACCCCCCCTAATCCTCTGCTGCGCCGCCCTCCTTCTTCCTCTTCCACCCCCGCTGACCTCGCCGCACCCCTCCAGTCTCCTCCCCCATCGCCTGTCCCTCCCCTCCTCCGTTCGAAGACCGCCGACCCCCCCTCCTGTGTCCCGTCCCCTTCTCTCCCCTCCACCGTTCAAACCCCCAAACTCCCACCTCGATTAGAAGCCGCTCGGTCCACGTCATCGAATCTCGGATCCGTTGAGCCATCGTTCCACATGTGGGCCCTCACAGATCGCCAGAGGAGCCGCTGTCGATGCTCCGCTGACCCTAGTACACCCGCTGCCTCTCTTTCCTCCAACTCCTGCGTTCATCAACAGTGAGTACACTGATTCTTTTTACTTTACTTTGTTTTATTATATGTCTGTGTTAAATAAAAAAAAGTATGTTTTTTGGATAATCCCATTGAATTAAAATCGGATTATATATATATATATAACCTGCCAAAAAAAAGAAGAGAAAGATAGGATTTTTTTATTTTTATTTCTAGTGAATAAAAATATGTTTTTTAAAATATATAAAGCTATAATTTTTGAAATATAAAAAGCTATGATTTTGAACTATGAAATCAATGATTTTTAAATATATAATAGAAAGTTTAAATCTTTATATTTAAAAAGGCGAAATCTTTATATTTAAAAAGGCGAAATCTTTATATGTAAAAGGGCGAAATCTTTATATGAAGAATAGCGTGATAAAAACAGAATTTTTATTTATATAGCATCGGAGTAAAAATAGAATTCTTCTCTATGCTATGCAGTAAAAATATGATTTTTATATATTGAATAATAAAGTAAAAATTCGATTTTTATATATATTGAATAGCGAAGTAAAAATTTGATTTTTACATATGTAGAGAATACGGGCATTGAAGGTGATAAAAAGGCGAGAACGATGAAGATTTCTATCAATGAAGAGTCGTGGTATTGGATAGCTATTGGTGAGAATTTCTCACCTTTCAATTTCATTTTCTAGTTATATATATATACTAGGATGCAGACGGTGTTTAGTAGCACCCGACACAATCGTCCACGGACCATGGACTTGTTTGTTTGGTTGTGTAGTTGGTTAGATTATTCGGTTTGAATTGAATTGTTTGGTGAAATGGAATGGATTTGATTGATGTGTGAATGGCGTGGGCCTTCACTAGACCGGGGATAAGGCTAGGCCTCGTCCCATTTCTAGTATCGTGCCGTTATATCGCCGAAATTTTCTAAAATAAGTTAGAAAAATAAAGATATCATTCTATTTAATAAAGGAACTGAATAGAATATTATCATAGGTTGAATAAAATGTTTTATCGTTAAAAATATAATTTTTAATGTGAAAGTGAATAATTATAAATATTTATAAACAAATCGGCCGATTTGTTTATACACTGATTTGACTGATATTGATTGGGTCAATAAATTTTACACATCGCCCAACTGCACAAATATAATCTGTGTTTGATTGTTTGAAACCCCACACGGGTATTGAGATAAAATACGACATACACTAATCCCAATAATTAGTTGTTTGTCGATCGATTGATTGACAGGCTGTTATAAACGTTAGATATCTATATTTGATGCTTATACAGTGTAGTGGACTTTGGATGATGGTTGATTGTTTATCGTTGCTACTATATACATGTGTTGTATGGAATCCATATAATTAACTTTATATGGTAATAGATTGGGCCTCATTCCAATTTAGAAGGTAAAGAATATTATAAAATAAAGGTTCATGTGTTGACCGTACTCATCCGTTGAGATTAGTCATGTGTTGAACGAAATATTTTAATAATAAAATTTACATCTTTATCAATATAAAATAAAGGTTCATGTGTTGACAGTACTCATCCGTTGAGATTAGTCATGTGTTGAACGAAATATTTTAATAATAGAATATTTGAAAATAGAAATATATGAAGCCGTGTTGATTAGATTGACGCCATTTTGACGTGAATGATATTTATATCGATTTTATTCATTTTAAAATGAATATTGAAAAGTGATTCCGAAATCGAATATTGTGAAATGAAATTTGAATTAAATTGAATATAAAACGAATATAATTTGATTTGAATTGACTATATAATGAATGAATTCAAATTGAATAGAAAATGAATTGAATTCAAATTGAATAAAAAACGAAATGAATTCAAATTGAATAGAAAAAGAAATGAATTTAAATTGAATAGAAAATGAATTGAATTCAAATTGAATAGAAAACAAAATGAATTCGAATTGAATAGAAAACGAATTGAATTCAAATTGAATAGAAAACGAAATGAATTCTAATTGAATAGAAAATGAATTGAATTCAAGGAAATGAATTCAAATTGAATAGAAAACGAAATGAATTCAAATTGAATAGAAAATGAATTGAATTCAAATTGAATAGAAAACAAAATGAATTTAAATTGAATAGAAAATGAATTGAATTCAAATTAAATAGAAAATGAAATGAATTCGAATTGAATAGAAAACGAATTGAATTTAAATGGAATGGAAAACAAATTCGAATCGAATTGAATTGAAAGGAAAATGAATTCGAATCAAATTAAAATCGAATTGAGTTGAAATCATATAGAAATGAAAGTAAAAAGGATTTATAATAGAAAATTCATTTTTGATTTGAATTTGAAATAAAGGTTGAAATTGTTTTTGAAACGAATTCAAAACTATTTATAAAACTCGTTTTAAATAGTAATCGACGAAATATATATTATATATTATATATATATATATAATATAATGGCCTGAATAGAACGCGCCGCGCCGCGGTAGTTCGTGAATTTTGACCGTTGATTTCGAACGGACATTACGGGAGATCCGACCGTCGGATTCTCCTAAAACCAGAACCGTTGGGTTCTTATCGAAAAGAGCTTTCTAAAGAATATTAGAAATTTGAAATCTAACAGTTGGATTTGGAGATACGTCCAAATCAAATTTGGAAAAGGTCGTTGTAAGTGCAGTTCGAAGGCCATTGATGGAAATCGACTGTATGGGCCTTGATAAAATTATTAAAAATAGTAATAATTTGCGTAAAATCATAAGAAATGATTTGGGAAAAATTAGGATGAAAAACTCCATATTTGAAAAGATAAAAATAGATTTTTATCGAAATGAACTAGTTTAGAACTAAAATAAAAACCCATTTATTTTAAATAAATAAATTGGATTTGAAATGGGTTTTAAATAGAATTGATTAGTAGGTTTATCGTGAAGGGTTTTTTAAATGACACTTGTTCTTTAACCCGATAAATAAATAGAAAGTGATTTGGGTTTGTCGTGAACTGTGTTTTAAAAAGACATTAGTTCTTTAACCCAGTAAAAGGGAGTTTTAATGAATCGGTAAATAGATTGAAATGTGAATTGATAATCTAAAGTATCAAATTTAGAAAACGAGCGAGAATGGAGTATCACCAGTTTTGCTCCAAAGCGATAGTTAAATCTTTAATTAGATTTGAATGTGGAATGGTAATTAATTTTACCGACAACGCTGTGGTGTTAGGTATGGAGTATTACCAGTTTTGCTTCATGGGATGAATAGGTTGGGATTGGGAAATAAAATAAATAATTACTTCGATGTGGTTCGCTAATCTCGACTAGTTTGGAAAACCATAATTTGGTTTGAAATGACATCCAAAGGAAGATTAAAGAATGAATTTTAAAGAATTTATCTTGGATAAAATTAATGGGAACCTTTCCCTAAGAATGTGGAATTTAGAAACTCGCTGTAGGTTAGTTAAGAAGAATGGTTTCCTGGGTATTGATCTGATGTTGGTTTCGGCCTTCGGGGTTAATATTTGGGGAATTGCTCTCTTACTGATTTACGGTTTGTGACTAATGAATTGGAATGAGGCGTATGTTGTGTTTGTGTAACATTCGTTTTAATATACGCGGGTTGTTCAGAAAGGCCGGGTTTACACCCATTCTGAATAACCGATTCGACGATAAGTCGAAGATGAAGACGGTGGTCAAAGACCGGAAGTCTTCACATCGTTTGGATAATTACTGACGATCCTGATTGGGCTGTACACCCAAGAGGATGGAAATAGTTGGTGGTCGTCCAGACGTACTTGGAGATCGATGGATATGCGAGGAAAGTACCTCCGGTTTCGTTCAGACCCAGAACGAACTTGTAAATGGATTGTGTGTCTGACATTGGATTTTATTCTGTGTTGATTGATTTCTGTTAAATATATATCTGTTTGGCGGCGGAGAATTTATTCTCTTGCTTAACGCCCTTCTCTGAGACGCACGAGCTTAGAGGTTATATATCGATAGATATCAATCGCATGGCATGAATTGCCTGTGTGGCATGCTGAGTTGCATGGATCAAGGCTTCTGTTGAAAAGCAAAGTCTTGTGGTTGATGATCAAAGCATGGCCTATGTGGCAGCTTTGTGTATAGCGTGGATTCGCGAGCCTCACACCCCGGCATGAGTTAAAAACGGGATACGGACTGCAGGGAGAGCATGACGTTTCTTTCAAGCTATGGTGATGTCAGTGACTTACCAGCCCTGACATTTATATACTTTTCACCTTTGTGCTTGTTGGATGAGGCGCCTCGATTTTAGGTCTGTAAGGACCGGGAAACGTGTGTTCAGGAATTGCCAATCCTCTAACGTAAGTGAGGACCGGCCCTGAAGATCCAGGGCTGCCCAGAGTGCGTAGCCCTGAGAAATTTGCTAGAGTGTCTAGAAAGCAGAGAGGAGCTTGCCCCTTGCCTCGACTCATGACGGAAATCCAATTTCCAATACGAGTATTGCGGTTTTATTTGTAGATCCTAGTATGGCGACATGATAGATGGTACCCATGCTGCCTATGATTGATATTTATGATTGAAATTGTTTTGACACTATACACTTATTATAGTATCAAATGATTTGTTTTAAACGTACCAAGCATGTTTGGCTATTATAAGGGAAAACCCTATCCTTCGGCTTGCATTGCATTTTGTGATGGGACCTGGGTCTTATAATAGCTTCATTTTTCGAAAAAGCATTGTGTTGTTTATTCTATGCACTGGTATTCTTGGTAGGAAACCCGTTCCGTGTTATACGGCGTGGTCCCTTGAATTACTCTCTTTTAAAGTAAAGCTTTAAATAACTGTTTTAGTTCTCACACTAGTCACATGACTGACCTGGAGTTTATTGTTTTAACCTAAACTCTGGGTGCCCTCATTTTCCGCACGGGCAGCTAGTAGTTTTGGTTTTGCAGATTTATATTCACAGGATCCTGGTTTGCAGCTGGAATGATGCTCGGAAAGCTCTCTATCCGTGTATTACTTTCAGTTGTGTTTTATATTGTTTTTCCGCTGCAATGTAATTCATTGTAATCTCTGATATTCATCGAATGTATTTTATTCATTTATACTCTGTATATTCTTGTATCTTATGGAATTGTTGTAATAACAATGAAATGTTCTTCTGTCTGCGTTCTGATTTGTCCTGTTCTCAAACGATCAGGGGTTTCGAACGGTCTAGATTGGTTTAATGATTGATTCGGATCGAGCGAAATTCCTTGCCGTCACAACTGGTGTGAGAAATCTTTATTTAACATAAACTAATAAGGAGGCTAATCACAGGACCACGCCGCTATCGCGGAACGGGTTTACTCCATTGGATTGCCAGTACATGAATAAAGTAAATCATTAAAAACAACGCAATGCTTTTTAAAAAAAATGAAACCATTATAAGACTCAAGTCCCATCACACAATGCAACGCAAGTCGGAGGATAGAGTTTTACCTTATAATGGTCAAAAATGCTTGATACGATAAAAATGGATTTGATATAATTATTAGTGTATATATGTTTTTAAAATACCTTTCAATCATAATGTATTAATCATAGACGCATAGCTACCATATACTATGTCGCTATACTAGTTCTACAATCAAAATCGCAGGATATCATATTGGAGGTAGGATTTCCATCAAGAGTCAAGGCTAGGAACGATCTCCTTACCAATTCGAGACACTCTAACAATATCTCAGGACTCAGACGCTGGCGAACCCTTGGATCCTGCAGGGCCGGTCCCCCAATAGTGCAATGGGTTGGATTAGTTATGCCTAAACACACGCTTCCCGATCCTATTGGACCTGTGAATTGGCCATTGTGGCCAATAAAAATCAGAGGCGCCTCAAAATCCATCAACCACATAAGTAAAATGTTGGACCATGTTAAACCCAAACACCACTTCTAGCTAGAAAGAAACGTGTGCACTCCCTGCATTCCCTTGCTCCATTTCTGACTCATACTGGGGTGTGAGGCTCGCGAGGTAACGAAATACACAAAGCTATGCCTAGATAGGCTATGCTTTGATCATCATACACAAGGCTCTGCTTTTCAACAAAAGCCTCGATCAATTGCATCTTGACATGCCACATTGACAATCCATACCATGCGATTGATAACTACTAATATATAACCTTTGAGCTCATGCGTCTCAGAGAAGGATGTTAAGCAAGAGAATAAATTCTCCGCCACCAACAGATATATATTAAATAGAAACCAATTTACATGGAATGAAATCCAATGTCAGACACACATCCATTTACAAGTCTGCTCTGGGTCTGAACGAAACCGGAGTCACCTAGGTGCTCGCGTATCCGGACATTCAACACGCACGTCCGGACAAAGTACCACTTTTAACCCTATTCTGGGAGCGGCCCAGTGCCAGGCACCAGTAGTCGTCCATTCGATGTGAAGATCGCCAATCTTCATCCACCGTCTTCAAAATCTTCGACTTTTAATCGTCGTAGCAATTATTCAGAATGGGTTAAACCCGGTCTTTCCGAATAACTCGCGTATTTTTATTATTAAAAAACAAGTGTTATAAGGATACATCCAACGCCTCATTTCAATTCAGAATATTCTTTAAAATATACTATTCATATTATTAGGGAAAGGTTCCCATTAATTTTATCAAAGATAAACCTTTCAAATTTATTCTTAAATCTTATTTTCAAAGATTTATTAATATTCCAATTCAGTTTTAATATCAAAAATCATTACTTCACGATTATTCCAATTTTAAGAAATAAATCTTATTTTTAACTGGGTTAAGAATCAATGTCATTTGAAACATTGTTCACGATAAACCCGAAATCATTTTCCAATAAATAAATATAAATTGAAATACCAATAATCTTAGTTGAAAGATTTATTCTTTATTTACAAGAAATTCTTTGTTTAAAAAAATATTCTTTATATGAAGGATACTCTAAATCGGAAAGAGACTCAATCATTTACCATATAACTTTGGTTATATGGATTTCATACATTGTATGAAAATAACAATAATAATAAATAATCATCAAACCATCCATTCAACATCCAAAGTGGAGTTCTCAACTGTGTGAGCATTAAAATGAAATATTAACGCTCATCGCAGCCTGTCAATCTATTGATTGACATACGAATAAATATTGGGACTAGTGTATATCAATTATCATCTCAATACCCGTGTGGAGTTTTCAGCTAACAACAGTACATATAAATAAATAATTGGTTAATGAATTTAACCAATTTTGATACTACCAACATGTTGATAATGATGGACAAAAATGATATTTTATTCCTAATGTCGAAATAAAATATAGTTGACTCGCATAATTTCTTTATACATTTCTAATATTTAATAGAATGTAATTTATTTATATGACATTATTGCGGGTGAAAAATAAAAGATAATTTTCATTGTACTTTACTTGTAAGTAATTATTCTTAATTTTTAACACAAAAAAGAAATAATTTCATTTGTATAGGTTTTTCAATGTATAACCTAACACCTAAAAATGTTTATTTATATTACATACAAAGTCTGATGTATGTATTAACATATAATGATGTCACTTAAACATACTTATACATTCTAATGTATATCTGACGAGTAGTATGATTCTTATAATTGGATATAAGCTCCAGTGTAAGTTTGCAAAATAAAAAATGATTTTTATATTCGCATATAAATTCTATTTTATGTTATGCAAATAAAAATGATTATTGTATTTGCATATAAATTCTATCTCAACAAAATGTATAAGAAGAGTGATACATTCATTTGCCAACAATTCTATTTTATCAAAATGCTATTTTTGTTTAATTCTTATTTGATAAAATTGTCCTTTTTGGTTTCAACCAATATAAATTGACAAAATGAATGTTTTATTTAACTAATATAAATTGACAAAAGTGAATAATTTTGTTTCAACCAATATAAATTGACGAAAGTGATTATTTTAATTCAACTAATGTAAATTGACAAAAGTATATAGTTTGACAAAAAATATGGTTTTCTTTAGCTAACCTATTATGACTAAAATGCATATTTTGACTTAACTACTCTATTTCAACAAAACAACAAAGATGATGGCTTTGTTTTTGTTGACAAATCTAATTCAACAAACAAATATAAGTGATGAGTTTGTTTTTTTCGACAAAATGATAATGTTTTGTTTTAGCCATTACAGTTTGAGAAAAGTGACAAAATGTATTTCAATTATTGTAAATTGATAATGGTGAATGTTTCTGCTTCATTCTTTTAAGTAACATAAAAATGAATAATTTGCCTCATCCTTCTAAAATGACAAAAGTGGATACATTTGTTTTAACCTTTTTAAATGACAAAATTAAATAATTTTTGTCTCATTCTATTTAAATGATAAAAATGTATCTTTTTGTTTTGCCATAAAAGGACGAATAAACCTTATCTATTTATTTACCCTTTTTATTGAAGCTAAGATGACACTAAAAATATATCTTTTTAATTCTAATCTTTTTATTATAACCTATAATGAAAATAATAACATTTTAATAAATTTAACAAAATTTTAACAAAGATGTATTCATTTTATCATAATCCTTTTATTTACTCTAGTTTTAAAGTAAAAATGATATTTTTAATCTTATTCTTTTATTTATATCTAAAATGTAATAAAAGTGTAACTTCTAAAACTATGCTTTTTATCTGCATCTAAAAATGCAAATAAAAGGTAATATTTTAATTTTTGATTTATTTGCATCAAAGAATGCAAATAAAAATACAACTTTTAACTTCATGTTTTATTTGCATCAAAGAATGCAAATAAAAATACAACTTCTAATTCAAGGTTTTATTTGCATCTAAATTTGCAAATAAAAATGCAGCTTTTAATCAAATATTTTATTTGCATCAAGGAATGCAAATAAATATGTAATTTCTAATTCAGTATTTTATTTGTATCAAGAGATGCAAATAAATATGCAACTTTTAAATTTCATAGTTTATTTGAACCAAAGAATGCAAATACAAATTCAACTTTTAATACGGTAGTTTATTTGCATCAAAGAATGCAAATGAAAATTCGACTTTTAAATACGGTGTTTATTTACATCAAAGAATGCAAATGAAAATTCGACTTTTAAATACGGTGTTTATTTGCATCAAAGAATACAAATAAAAATATAATCTTTTACCTACGATGTTTATTTGCATCTAAATATGCAAATAAAATATAATCTTTATTAAATGTTGTTTATTTGCATCTAAATATGCAAATAAAATATAATCTTTATTAAATTGTTTATTTGCATCTAAATATGCAAATAAAATATAATCCTTATTAAATGTTGTGTTGGCAACTTAATTACCAACAAAAATGTAACCTTTTAAATCATATTTTTATTTCTATCCAATATACAAAATAAAAATGTAATATTTGTAACACCCCGAATTTTTGAATAATCAGATTAACTAAATTTAAGAATACTTAATTTCAAATGTGGGAATTAAGGGAAAGGGTCGTTCCATTGCGTTCGTCTTGGAATTCTGCTTAAGATAGCGTCCGAGTTTGCGTAAAACGGATAACGTATGAAGAAGATATGGACAAACGAAGTTTTGAAAAAAATGCAGTGGCGCACTTGGGAAGTGCGCCAGTACAAATTTGCATTGGCACACTTCCCAAGTGCGCCCAAGCCGAGGGAAAACCTGCACAGCCTTCTGGTTCGAACGGTGAGTCAGTGCTAAATCATTTCTGACTAGTTAATGAGTCACTAGGGTTTCTGGATAGTTCAAATCTGGACTGAGTGGTTTTAATTAACCCTAAGATCATCTGACGGCTATAATTAAATTGATATTCTATATAAACATGTGTAGACCGAAACCTTAGAATAAAATCAATTAGATCAGTAGTCGTCATGTTGTCACTCCAAACCCTAGAATAGCCGCCACAAACTAGAAGAAAAGTAAAGCAACTCAATACAAATCAAATCAAGCCTAAAACTACAACAACGTAATTGTCTACAACAAGGGAAAGCTAATCAATTACATAACTCAGAACCTAGAACTCAAGACCCCTAATTCGGTGAGTTCTAGTCACTTTTAGGTTTAAATAAATAAAAGTGAATTGTGGTAGACTATGATTTGGGTATATGTTGTTTGTAGTTATGCAAGTTTATTATTGTTGTGAATCATGATATGATGCAAGTTTATTATTGTTGTGAATCATGATATGATGCAAGTTTACTATTGTTGTGAATCATGATATGATGCAAGTTATTAATTTGGGAAACTATGAATCTATCCAAGTCGTTATGATGAATCTATGCAAGTCGTTATCATGAATCTATGCAAGTGGTTATTATGAATCTATGCAAGTTGTTATCATGAATCTATGCAAGTCGTTATTATGCAAGTTGTTATCATGAATCTATGCCAATTTATTATGATATCATGCAAGTTACCTATGCAAGTTATTGTGTGATGAATTCATGAACCTATGCTAGTTGTTATGTTGTGGATCATGAACCTATGTAAGTCACCTATGTAAGAAGTTATGTTATGAATCATGAACGTCGTTATATTGTGAATCTTGAACCTATATAAGTTTTTGACTATGATGAGAATCATGAACCTATGTTAGTTGTTAATTCATGAACCTATGCAAGTTGTTATGAATCTATGCAAGTTGTTAATTATGTGGTGAATCATAATTATATGCGAAGTTATCATGTCATTTTCCCTAGTTGTCATGCTTATGCCAAAAATTGTACTGAAAACGATCACCTTGTCATTCCCTTTATTTTATTGTTATGGCGAGACTATTTAGTAGCCTCGATGATGTCAAAACGCAAACGGTTACGCTTGTTAAGAAAAGGGAAATTTGTAATAGGCATAATTTACATAGTGATCATGTAAATTGGACACATGATTCTAGTAGGAAAACACATAGATAATTACCTATTATGGCATAGGTAAAATTAGGTAAAAATGGTACAATTTGAATATGACCATTTATGGAAAGGAAATTCAAATTGTTAATAAGATAGGTATTGACACCTATAAAAAGAAGAAAGGATTAATTAATTTAATTAATCAAAAGAGGAATTTTCAAGCAATTAAAGTCTGAAGATTTAAAAAGATTTAACTGGCATAAATGCCTTAAAAGGCATAAAATATAATTGTGGTGAAAATTGGTATGATTTTACAAACCATAAATGGATGGACATAATTGAGTCAATTATGGACATCGTTAAATTTGGAGTTGATTGATAATTTGAATAGGGAAAGAAATTCAAATTGGGGAAAGATTAATTAGGAGTAATTAATCGTCTAAGACACGAGGTTAGGCTCTTTTGTGGTGTAAGACTGCCCGGACCCGCCCGGAAAATCCAGCTGCCAAAATGCCAATCTAATGTGGGAGGTCTTAGGCATAAATTAAATACGTGACAGTTGTAAAGACACGAGGTTAGACTCTTTTGTGGTGTAAGACTGCCCGGACCCGCCCGGCAAATCCAGCTGCCAAAAATGCCAGTCTAATGTGAGAGGTCTTTATAAGGTTACGACCTTAATGAATTAAGAAACACTTGACTAGATAAGCATGTAGAGGGACATGAGGGGGTTAAGTGGGTTCCTTGGGTGGCATGTGGAATTAAGTGGGTGCCTAGGGTGGCATGTGAAATACGATTAGATATTTCAATAATTAACTAATGCAAATCTGAGATAAATATGATATCTAAAACGTGTTGGGTGGATAGGGTTAAACCAATTGGACTGATGAATTTTACAAACCCATTTCGTGAATCTGTAGGCCCAATACAAAGTTAGAAAATCTGTAAGTTTGTTAAATCTGTACATTTGATCCGTTAGTCTGAAAACTTGTTAACTTGATTGTCTGATCTGTGAACTAGTAAATCTGAACTCAGTATGTTTGAAACTTGTAAACAAGTTAATCTGAAATCTGTTAGTCTGGGGAAAAGGGGGAATTTATAATAGGCATAATTTACATAGTGATCATGTAAATTGGACACATGATTCTAGTAGGAAAACACATAGATAATTACCTATTATGACATAGTTAAAAATGGGTAAAAATGGTACAATTTGAATATGACCATTTATGGAAAGTAAATTCAAATTGTTAATAAGATAGGTATTGACACCTATAAAAAGAGGAAAGCATTAATTAATTTAATTAATCAAAAGAGGAATGTTCAAGCAATTAAAGTCTGAAGATTTAAAAAGATTTAATTGGCATAAATGCCTTAAAAGGCATAAAATATAATTATGGTGAAAATTGGTATGATTTTACATACCATAAATGGATGGACATAATTGAGTCAATTATGGGCATCATTAAATTTTGAATCGATTGATAATTTGAATAGGGAAAGAGATTCAAATTGGGGAAAGATTAATTAGGAGTAATTAATCGTCTAAGACACGAGGTTAGGCTCTTTTAAGGTGTAAGACTGCCCGGACCCGCCCGGCAAATCCAGCTGCCACAAATGCTAGTCTAATATGGGAGGTCTTAGGCATAAATTAAATACGTGACATTTGTAAAGACACGAGGTTAGACTCTTTTGTGGTGTAAGACTGTCCGGACCCGCCCCGCAAATCCAGCTGCCACAAATGCCAGTCTAATGTGAGAGGTCTTTATAAGGTTATGGCCTTAATGAATTAGGAAATACTTGACTAGATAAGCATGTAGAGGGACATGAGGGGGTTAAGTGGGTTCCTTGGGTGGCATGTGGAATTAAGTTGGTTCCTAGGGTGGCATGTGAAATACGATTAGATATTTCAATAATTAACTAATGCAAATCTGAGATAAATATGATGTCTAAAACGTGTTGGGTGGATAGGGTTAAACCAATTGGACTGATGAATTTTACAAACCCGTTTCGTGAATCTGTAGGCCCAATACAAAGTTAGACAATCTGTAAGTCTGTTAAATCTGTACATGTGATCTGTTAGTCTGAAAACTTGTTAACTTGATTGTCTGATCTGTGAACTAGTAAATCTGAACTCTGTATGTCTGAAACTTGTAAACAAGTTAATCTGAAATCTGAAATCTGTTAGTCTGGGGACCCAAGGTTAGGATGGGTAATTACTTGTGTCAACTGTTGTGTGGGACCCATATTAGTCAGTAACATTTTCTGGTATCAAAACTATGACCCAACAGTAGGTAGGGTCCGGACACGCTTACTGAACTAATTATAAACGGTTCATTCTGATAATGGCGAGGTGTGTTGATGGTGCGTTCCAACCGGGTCATGTGCGTGCATGGATCCCGGTCTGCCTCTAAGGATGTAAGACGTCGTGACATCTATAAATAGGTCTGTGTAATTCAAAGGTTGCCACTTTAGGGAATGATACACCCTTTTGTGGGGCTGGCACAGGGTATTTATGTATTAGGGAACCGATCGCGTGGGGTAGGATTTAGGGTACACTTAGTTCTGTCTGTTCTGTGGGGTAACGTTTGTTTCTGTGGGGTGGTAACACCTGTTAGTTTCTGCGTGGTACCGTCTGTTGGGGTGGTAAAGGACCATTTACTAGTGTACACCTAATTCTAACATTCTGTTTCCGTAGGGATTCTTCTGTTTCCGTTTCTGTCTCTATTAGGGTGGTAAAGCCCATTATTCTGTTTCTGTTTCTGTTTAGACATTAGGGTAACACCTAATCTGCCATCTGTTTTTGTTTCTGTTTCTGTTTAGGCCCATTATTCTGTTAGGGTGGTAAAGGCCCATTATTCTGTTTCTGTTTCTACATTAGGGTAACACCTAATCTGCCATCTGTTTCTGTTTCTGTTTAGGCCCATTATTCTGTTAGGGTGGTAAAGGCCCATTATTATGTTTCTCTGTTTAGACATTAGGGTAACACCTAATCCTGTTATACTAGTAATAGTGCAGAGTAGTTTGTAGTGAAGCATACATCTTACCTTATTTGTCCTGTCATACCTTCCATCTGTACCATGAATCCACTTATCCACTTTGTATACCTGCCATGTTTACCTTTATTTATTTACTGGCTAAAAGTTACTGGACTCACCAGACGTATGTCTGACCTAGTTTGTTTCGCCTCTTTTCTTCCGTTCCCCCCCCCCAAGGTTATCCAAGGAGGGAATACTTTAGCTTGATCCGGATTCCTTTTGCTTGAAGTACTTGAAGCATGTCTTGGCTCTTTATAGCTTCTGTTCTGTGGGGATTATGATTTTAAAGTTTTGTACTCTGATGATTTTCTGAACAAGACTGATATTTATCTACTCGAGTTTTTGGTAAAGATGTAACCATATTGGTTTCTGTTTTCCGCTATAATAAAGTTATAATATTTCAAGTATTGTTTATTTGTCTTGATATTTTCTGTTCTGTTTACTAAAACGCTCCACCAAAGTTAAGGCGTTCCCTTTGTGAGTGACCTTAACGGGGGTGGGGTCTTACACTTGGTATCAGAGCTGAAGGTTACCAGATTTGATAAAAAGTTTTGAAAACTATTTTCAAAAAGGTTTTAAAAAGGAATTATTTTCAAAACTAAAGCTTATTTTTGAAAAACATAATCCCCAAAAGCCATATATCTATCTTTTGATCCTCTGTTTGAATATTTGTTTCCTTCTTTCTCTGGGGCTCCCGGCTTTCTGGGAGGTAACCTCACAGCGACATGGTTCTGTAGGCTTGATAAGACTACAACACCTATCAAAGGGCAAATAAGCGTCCGACTTCCATTTGTAGCCGCAGTAGTCTCACCTACGACTAATTTTCTTTCGAGCTTTGTGGGATTTTCCGTGCGATGGAGGCCGCTTTCGAGGGACTTGTCAACATGTTATACACGGATAGTAAAGATGAGAATGAGGGAGTTTGGCTAAGGAGCACAACCCAAGGATGAGAAACTCATGGATATGGACTTGGTTAACAAAGGAGGCAAAAAGGAAACACAAAAGAAGGAAGAAAAGTCTGAAGATAAAGGAGGAGAAAAGTGCTTTACTCATGGAAGCTTGAATCATCTGAACAAGGATTGCCGAAAGAGGAAGGACACTCACTTCAACTATGGCGAGATGGATCACTTCACTAGGGACTGCCTAAAGAAACGGGGGCAAGGAAAGAGGACATGACCTACTTCGGGAAGATAGGCGAATGCTCTCATAGTTGGTGGATACGATAGAAGTAGGAAAATTTCCGTAGAGAGTTTAGTTTCCTTATCTGATTATTGAGTTAGAACTCTTTCCGATTATGGCGTTCTGATTCTGTAGTCGAGTCTCTGCACTTTAGTACTAGTCTTGTTTCTGATCTGGTTACAGTCTCAAACCCCATAGGGGTTACGAATCATCTGTTGGTGATAGGTTGGGGTTTGAGGGTATCTGTGTTAGGCGTTAAGTCGATTGTAATGCATACATTCTGGGTTTTTGAGGGATTTGGTGGGATTTTCCCATGCTTAGTTTTCTAAGAATCATTCGATAATCTGATCTGTACTAGTAGTCTGTAAGCATCTGGATATTTCTGAAAAGGTTAAGATATCCAGTTTTGACATTGTCTAAGGAGGGTAATCCTCTGGGTGTCAATCTGATGTTGATTTCGGTCTACGGGGTTGATACTTAGGGGAGTTTGTCTCTCAACCAAGGTCTAATGGAAACCAAGTTTTTGTTTATCTGCACTCGCTCCCATCACTCGACTGTACCCTATCGATCGAGTCTTCGACCTATAGATAGGAATCCTACGGATGTAAACATGTGTTTGAGACATGTTATGTTTATGGTTGCTCGTGGATGCATATACACACACTAAGCACTATATTAGCTCAAAAACACTCTCATACTACATATGTATGTGTGTGCATTTTTCAATTTTTGTGGATGTAGAATGATTGACTCCTCACATGGATGTTGCATTTGGATGAATGGTTATGGACTCATATAGAAATGATGTGTATCAAATAGGATTTCATGCATACATATTTGGACTCATGGCACTAACATGATTCGCATTAAGGAGGTCAACTGGATCAGTAGACCGCCTGATTTTGCATTAGATATGGAACATATACACACACTTTTGCATATGTTCATACAACATTAGAAGTTTTCTAAGGACAATGGATGCTTGTGGATGATGGTTGAGTAGATGGGTGATTGGATGGTAGGACACATTCTTCTTAACTTGAAGATTTCGGGGATGAAATCCATTTAGTAGGGGGGAATGTAACACCCCGAAATTTTGAATAATCAGATTAACTAAATTTAAGAATACTTAATTTCAAATGTGGGAATTAAGGGAAACGGGTCGTTCCACTGCGTTCGTCTCGGAATTCTGCTTGAGATAGAGCCCGAGTTTGCGTAAAACGGATACCGTATGAAGAAGATATGGACGAACGAAGTTTTAAAAAAATGCACTGGCGCACTTGGGAAGTGCGCCAGTACAAATTTGCATTGGCGCACTTCCCAAGTGCGCCCAGGCCGAGGGAAAACCTGCACAGCCTTCTGGTTCGAACGGTGAGTCAGTGCTGAGTCATTTCTGAATAGTTAATGAGTCATTAGGGTTTCTGGATAGTTCTAATCTGGACTGAGTGGTTTTGATTAACCCTAAGATCATCCGACGGCTATAATTAAATTGAAATTCTATATAAACATGTGTAGACCCAAACCCTAGAATCAAATCAAAAATTAGATCAGTAGCCGTCATGTTGTCACTCCAAACCCTAGAATAGCCGCCACAAACTAGAAGCAAAGTAAAGCAACTCAATAAAAATCAAATCAAGCCTAAAACTACAACAACGTAATTGTCTACAACAAGGGAACGAAAATCTATTACAGAATTCATTATCCAGAACTCAAGACCCCTTATTCGGTGAGTTCTAGTCACTTTTAGGTTTAAATAAATAAAAGTGAACTGTGGTAGACTATGATTTGGGTATATGTTGTTTGTAGTTATGCAAGTTTATTATTGTTGTGAATCATGATGTGATGCAAGTTTATTATTGTTGTGAATCATGATATGATGCAAGTTATTATGTTGGGAAACTATGAATCTATGCAAGTCGTTATGATGAATTTATGCAAGTCGTTATCTTGAATTTATGCAAGTCGTTATTATGAATCTATGCAAGTTGTTATCATGAATCTATGCAAGTCGTTATTATGCAAGTTGTTATCCAGAATCTATGCCAATTTATTGTGAGATCATGCAAGTTACCTATGCAAGTTACTGTGTGATGAATTCACGAACCTATGCTAGTTGTTATGTTATGGATCATGAACCTATGTAAGTCACCTATGTAAGAAGTTATGTTATGAATCATGCAAGTCGTTATATTGTGAATCTTGAACCAATATAAATTTTTGACTATGATGAGAATCATGAACCTATGTTAGTTGTTAATTCATGAACCTATGCAAGTTTTTATGAATCTATGCAAGTTGTTAATTATGTGGTGAATCATAATTATATGCGAAGTTATCATGTCATTTTCCCTAGTTGTCATGCTTATGCCAAAAATTGTACTGAAAACGATCACCTTGTCATTCCCTTTATTTTATTGTGACTATTTAGTAGCCTCGATGACGCCAAAACACAAACGGTTACGCTTGTTAAGAAAAGGGAAATTATTAATAGGCATAATTTACATAGTGATCATGTAAATTGGACACATGATTCTAGTTGAAAAACACATAGATAATTACCTATTATGGCATAGGTAAAATTAGGTAAAAATGGTACAATTTGAATATGACCATTTATGGAAAGGAAATTCAAATTGTTAATAAGATAGGTATTGACACCTATAAAAAGAAGAAAGGATTAATTAATTTAATTAATCAAAAGAGGAATTTTCAAGCAATTAAAGTCTGAAGATTTAAAAAGATTTAACTGGCATAAATGCCTTAAAAGGCATAAAATATAATTGTGGTGAAAATTGGTATGATTTTACATACCATAAATGGATGGACATAATTGAGTCAATTATGGACATCGTTAAATTTGGAATTGATTGATAATTTGAATAGGGAAAGAAATTCAAATTGGGGAAAGATTAATTAGGAGTAATTAATCGTCTAAGACACGAGGTTAGACTCTTTTGTGGTGTAAGACTGCCCGGACCCGCCCGGAAAATCCAGCTGCCAAAATGCCAATCTAATGTGGGAGGTCTTAGGCATAAATTAAATACGTGACAGTTGTAAAGACACGAGGTTAGACTCTTTTGTGGTGTAAGACTGCCCGGACCCGCCTGGCAAATCCAGCTGCCAAAAATGCCAGTCTAATGTGAGAGGTCTTTATAAGGTTACGACCTTAATGAATTAAGAAACACTTGACTAGATAAGCATGTAGAGGGACATGAGGGGGTTAAGTGGGTTCCTTGGGTGGCATGTGGAATTAAGTGGGTGCCTAGGGTGGCATGTGAAATACGATTAGATATTTCAATAATTAACTAATGCAAATCTGAGATAAATATGATGTCTAAAACGTGTTGGGTGGATAGGGTTAAACCAATTGGACTGATGAATTTTACAAACCCATTTCGTGAATCTGTAGGCCCAATACAAAGTTAGAAAATCTGTAAGTTTGTTAAATCTGTACATTTGATCCGTTAGTCTGAAAACTTGTTAACTAGATTGTCTGATCTGTGAACTAGTAAATCTGAACTCAGTATGTTTGAAACTTGTAAACAAGTTAATCTGAAATCTGTTAGTCTGGGGACATAAGGTTAGGATGGGTAATTACTTATGTCATCTGTTGTGTGGGACCCATATTAGTCAGTAACCCTTTCTGGTATCAAAACTATGACCCAACAGTAGGTAGGGTCCGGGCACGCTTACTGAACTAATTATAAGCGGTTCATTCTGATAATGGAGAGTGGTGTTGATGGTGCGTTCCAACCGGGTCATGTGCATGCATGGATCCTGGTCTGCCTCTGAGGATGTAAGACGTCGTGACATCTATAAATAGGTCTGTGTCATTCAAAGGTTGCCACTTTAGGCAACGATACACCCATTTGTGGGGCTGGCACAGGGTATTTATGTATTAGGGAGCCAATCGCGTGGGGTAGGATTTAGGGTGCACTTAGTTCTGTCTGTTCTGTGGGGTACTGTCTGTTTCTGTTGGGTGGTAACACCTGTTAGTTTCTGCGTGGTACCGTCTGTTGGGGTGGTAAAGGCCCATTTACTAGTGTACACCTAATTCTAACATTCTGTTTCCATAGGGATTATTCTGTTTCCGTTTCTGTCTCTATTAGGGTGGTAAAGCCCATTATTTTGTTTCTGTTTCTGTTTAGACATTAGGGTAACACCTAATCTGCCATCTGTTTCGGTTTCTGTTTCTGTTTCTGTTTAGGCCCATTATTCTGTTAGGGTGGTAAAGGCCCATTATTCTGTTTCTATTTCTACATTAGGGTAACACCTAATATGCCATCTGTTTCTGTTTTTGTTTCTGTTTAGGCCCATTATTCTGTTAGGGTGGTAAAGGCCCATTATTATGTTTCTGTTTCTGTTTAGACATTAGGGTAACACCAAATCCTGTTATACTAGTAATAGTGCAGAGTAGTTTGTAGTGAATCATACATCTTACCTTATTTGTCCTGTCATACCTACCATATGTACCATGAATCCACTTATCCACTTTGTATACCTGCCATGTTTACCTTTATTTATTTACTGGCTAAAAGTTACTGGACTCACCAGACGTATGTCTGACCTAGTTTGTTTCACCTCTTTTCTTCCGTTTCCCCCCAAGGTTATCCAAGGAGGGAATACTTTAGCTTGATCTGGATTCCTTCTGTTTGAAGTACTTGAAGTATGGCTTGGCTCTTTATAGCTTCTGTTCTGTGGGGATTATGATTTTAAAGTTTTGTACTCTTATGATTTTCTGAACAAGACTGATATTTATGTACTCGAATTTTTGGTAAAGATGTAACCATATTGGTTTCTGTTTTCCGCTGTAATAAAGTTATAATATTTCAAGTATTATTTATCCATCTTGAAATTTTCTGTTCTGTTTACTAAAACGCTCCACCAAAGTTAAGTCATTCCCTTTGTGAGTGACCTTAACGGAGGAGGGGTGTTACACTTGGTATCAGAGCTGAAGGTTACCAGATTTGATAAAAAGTTTTGAAAACTATATTCAAAAAGGTTTTAAAAAGGAAGTATTTTCAAAACTAAAGCTTATTTTTGAAAAACATAATCCCCAAAAGCCATGTATCTATCTTTTGATCCTCTGTTTGAATCTTTGTTTCCTTCTTTCTCTGGGGCTCCTGGCTTTCTGGGAGGTAACCTCATCGCGACATGGTTCTGTAGGCTTGATAAGACTACAACACCTGTCAAAGGGCAAATAAGCGTCCGACTTCCATTTGTAGCCGCGGTAGTCTCACCTACGACTAATTTTCTTTCAAGCTTTGTGGGATTTTCCGTGCGATGGAGGCCGCTTTCGAGGGACTTGTCAACGTGTTACACATGGATAGTAAAGATGAGAGTGAGGGAGTTTGGCTAAGGAGCACAACCCAAGGATGAGAAACTCATGGATATGGACTTGGTTCACAAAGGAGGCAAAAAGGAAACACAAAAGAACGAAGAAAAGTCTGAAGATAAAGGAGGAGAAAAGATCTTTACTTATGGAAGCTTGACTCATCTGAACAAGGATTGCCGAAAGAGGAAGGACACTCACTTCAACTATGGCGAGATGGGACACTTCACTAGGGACTGCCCGAAGAAACGGAGGCAAGGAAAGAGGACATGACCTACTTCGGGAAGGCAGGCGAATGCTCTCATAGTTGGTGGATAGGATAGAAGTAGGAAAATTTCCGTAGAGAGTTCAGTTTCCTTATCTGATTATTGAGTTAGAACTCTTTCCGATTATGGCATTCTGATTATGTAGTCGAGTCTCTGCACTTTAATACTAGTCTTGTTTCTGATCTGGTTATAGTCTCAAACCCCATAGGGGTTACGAATCATCTGTTGGTGATAGGTTAGGGTTTGAGGGTATCTGTGTTAGGCGTCAAGTCGATTGTAATGCATACATTCTGGGTTTTTGAGGGATATGATGGGATTTTCCCATGCTTAGTTTTCTAAGAATCATTCGATAATCTGATCTGTACTAGTAGTCTGTAAGCATTTGGATATTTCTGAAAAGGTTAAGATTTCCATTTTTGACATTGTCTAAGGAGGGTAATCGTCTAGGTGTCAATTTTATGTTGATTTCGGTCTACGGGGTTGATACTTAGGGGAGTTTGTCTCTCAACCAAGGTCTAATGGAAACCAAGTTTTTGTTTATCTACACTCGCTCCCATCACTCGACTGTACCCTATCGATCGAGTCTTCGACCTATAGATAGGAATCCTATGGATGTAAACATGTGTTTGAGACATGTTATGTTTGATGGTTGCTCGTGGATGCATATACACACACTAAGCGCTAGAACGGCTCAAAAACACTCTTATACTACATATGGATGTGTGTGCATTTTTCAATTTTTGTGGATGCAGAATGATTGACTCCTTACATGGATGTTGCATTTGGATGAATGGTTATGCACTCATATAGAAATGATGTGTATCAAATAGGATTTCTTGCATACATATTTGGACTCATGGCACTAACATGATTCGCATTAAGGAGGTCAACTGGATCAGTAGACCGTCTAATTTTGCATTAGATAAGGAACATATACACACACTTTTGCATAGGTTCATACAACATTAGAATTTTTCTAAGGATAATGGATGCTTGTGGATGATGGTTGAGTAGATGGGTGATTGGATGGTAGGACACATTCTTCTTAACTTGAAGATTTTGGGGACGAAATCCTTTAAGTAGGGGAGAGTGTAACACCCCGAATTTTTGAATAATTAGATTAACTAAATTTAAGAATACTTAATTTCAAATGTGGGAATTAAGGGAAACGGGTCGTTCCATTGGGTTCGTCTCGGAATTCTGCTTGAGATAGAGTCCGAGTTTGCGTAAAACGAATACCGTATGAAGAAGATATGGACGAACGAAGTTTTGAAAAAAAATGCACTGGCACTCTTGGGAAGCGCGCCAGTACAAATTTGCATTGGCGCACTTCCCAAGTGCGCCCAGGCCGAGGGAAAACCTGCACAGCCTTCTGGTTCGAACGGTGAGTCAGTGCTGAGTCATTTCTGACTAGTTAATGAGTCATTAGGGTTTCTGGATAGTTCTAATCTGGACTGAGTGGTTTTGATTAACCCTAAGATCATCCGACGGCTATAATTAAATTGAAATTCTATATAAACATGTGTAGACCCAAACCCTAGAATCAAATCAAAAATTAGATCAGTAGCCGTCATGTTGTCACTCCAAATCCTAGAATAGCCGCCACAAACTAGAAGCAAAGTAAAGTAAAGCAACTCAATACAAATCAAATCAAGCCTAAAACTACAACAACGTAATTGTCCACAATAAGGGAACGCTAATTAATTACAGAATTCAGAACCCAGAACTCAAGACCCCTTATTCGGTGAGTTCTAGTCACTTTTAGGTTTAAATAAATAAAAGTGAATTGTGGTAGACTATGATTTGGGTATTTGTTGTTTGTAGTTATGCAAGTTTATTATTGTTGTGAATCATAATATGTGATGCAAGTTTATTATTGTTGTGAATCATGATATGATGCAAGTTTATTATTGTTGTGAATCATGATATGATGCAAGTTATTATGTTGGGAAACTCTGAATCTAAGCAAGTCGTTATGACGAATCTATGCAAGTCGTTATCATGAATCTATGCAAGTGGTTATTAAGAATCTATGCAAGTTGTTATCATGAATCTATGCAAATCGTTATTATGCAAGTTGTTATCATGAATCTATGCCAATTTATTATGAGATCATGCAAGTTACCTATGCAAGTTACTGTGTGATGAATTCATGAACCTATGCTAGTTGTTATGTTGTGGATCATGAACCTATGTAAGTCACATATGTAAGAAGTTATGTTATGAATCATGCAAGTCGTTATATTGTGAATCTTGAACCTATATAAGTTTTTGACTATGATGAGAATCATGAACCTATGTTAGTTGTTAATTCATGAACCTATGCAAGTTTTTATGAATCTATGCAAGTTGTTAATTATGTGGTGAGTCATAATTATATGCGAAGTTATTATGTCATTTTCCCTAGTTGTCATGCTTATGCCAAAAATTGTACTGAAAACGATCACCTTGTCATTCCCTTTATTTTATTGTTATGGCGAGGCTATTTAGTAGCCTCGATGACGCCAAAACGCAAACGGTTACGCTAGTTAAGAAACGGGAAAAAAGGGGAATTTGTAATAGGCATAATTTACATAGTGATCATGTAAATTGGACACATGATTCTAGTAGGAAAACACATAGATAATTACCTATTATGACATAGGTAAAATTGGGTAAAAATGGTACAATTTGAATATGACCATTTATGGAAAGGAAATTCAAATTGTTAATAAGATAGGTATTGACACCTATAAAAAGAGGAAAGGATTAATTAATTTAATTAAACAAAAGAGAAAAGTTCAAGCAATTAAAGTCTGAAGATTTAAAAAGATTTAATTGGCATAAATGCCTTAAAAGGCATAAAATATAATTGTGGTGAAAATTGGTATGATTTTACATACTATAAATGGATGGACATAACTGAGTCAATTATGGACATCGTTTAATTTGGAATTGATTGATAATTTGAATAAGGAAAGAAATTCAAATTGGGGAAAGATTAATTAGGAGTAATTAATCGTCTAAGACACGAGGTTAGGCTCTTTTGTGGTATAAGACTGCCCGGACCCGCCCGGCAAATCCAGCTGCCACAAATGCCAGTCTAATGTGGGAGGTCTTAGGCATAAATTAAATTCGTGATAGTTGTAAAGACACGAGGTTAGACTCTTTTGTGGTGTAAGACTGCCCGGACCTGCCTGGCAAATCCAGCTGCCACAAATGCCAGTCTAATGTGAGAGGTCTTTATAAGGTTACGGCCTTAATGAATTAAGAAACACTTGACCAGATAAGCATGTAGAGGGACATGAGCGGGTTAAGTGGGTTCCTTGGGTGGCATGTGGAATTAAGTGGGTACCTAGGGCGGCATGTGAAATACGATTAGATATTTCAATAATTAACTAATGCAAATCTGAGATAAATATGATATCTAAAACGTGTTGGGTGGGACCCATATTAGTCAGTAACCCTTTCTGGTATCAAAACTATAACCCAACAGTAGGTAGGGTCCGGGCACGCTTACTGAACTAATTATAAGCGGTTCATTCTGATAATGGCGAGGGGTGTTGATGGTGCGTTACAACCGGGTCATGTGCGTGCATGGATCCCGGTCTGCCTCTGAGGATGTAAGACGCCGTGACATCTATAAATAGGTTTGTGTCATTCAAAGGTTGACACTTTTGGGCATGATACACCCTTTTGTGGGGCTGGCATAGGGTATTTATGTATTAGGGAGCTGACCGCATGGGGTAGGATTTAGGGTGCACTTAGTTCTGTCTTTTCTGTAGGGTACCGTCTGTTTCTGTTGGTTGGTAACACCTGTTAGTTTCTACGTGGTACCGTCTGTTGGGGTGGTAAAGGCCCATTTACTAGTGTACACCTAATTCTAACATTCTGTTTCCGTAGGGATTATTCTGTTTCCGTTTCTGTCTCTATTAGGGTGGTAAAGCCCATTATTCTGTTTCTGTTTCTGTTTAGACATTAGAGTATCACCTAATCTGCCATCTGTTTCTGTTTCTATTTAGGCCCATTATTTTGTTAGGGTGGTAAAGGCCCATTATTCTGTTTCTGTTTCTACATTTGGGTAACACCTAATCTTCCATTTGTTTCTGTTTAGGCCCATTATTCTGTTAGGGTGGTAAAGGCCCATTATTCTGTTTTTGTTTCTGTTTAGACATTAGGGTAACACCTAATCCTGTTATACTAGTAATAGTGCAGAGTAGTTTGTAGTGAAGCATACATCTTACCTTATTTGTCCTGTCATACCTGCCATCTGTACCATGAATCCACTTATCCACTTTGTATACCTGCCATGTTTACCTTTATTTATTTACTGGCTAAAAGTTACTGGACTCACCAGACGTATGTTTGACCTAGTTTGTTTCGCCTCTTTTCTTCCGTTCCTCCCCCCCAAGGTTATCCAAGGAGGGAATACTTTAGCTTGATCCGGATTCCTTCTGCTTGAAGTACTTGAAGTATGGCTTGGCTCTTTATAGCTTCTGTTCTATGGGGATTATGATTTTAAAATTTTGTACTTTGTTGATTTTTTGAACAAGACTGATATTTATGTACTCGAGTTTTTGGTAAAGATGTAACCATATTGGTTTCTGTTTTCTGCTATAATAAAGTTATAATATTTCAAGTATTGTTTATCCATCTTGAAATTTTCTGTTTTGTTTACTAAAACGCTCCACCAAAGTTAAGGCATTCCCTTTGTGAGTGACCTTAACGGAGGTGGGGTGTTACAATATTCATTCTAGCGTTTTTGTTTGCATTTAAAATGCAAGCAAAATGTAATTTTAATTCTAATGTTTTGTTTGCATCTGAAATTGCAAACAAAAAAAATATGGTTTTAATTCTAATGGTTTGTTTGCATCTAAAATTGCAAACAAAAAATATGGTTTTAATTCTAATGGTTTGTTTGCGTCTAAAATTGCAAATAAAAATATAGTTTTACTTCTAATGTTTTGTTTACATCTAAAGTAGCAAACAAAAATATATTTTTGCTTCCAATGTTTTGTTTGCATCTAAAATAGAAAACAAAAATATAGTTTTACTTATTTCAATGCATATTTGCATTAGAGAAAGCAAATAAAAGAATATTTAGTATTTTAAAATATATTTGCATAAAAGAATGCAAATAAAAGAACATTTTCTATTTCTATGTATATTTGCATAAAAGAATGTAAATAAAAGTACATTTACATTTCTATGTATATTTTCATAAAAGGATGCAAATAAAAGAACCATCTTTATTTTTCAATGTATATATTTATATTTCTATCTCAATTCAATAACATGTTCACAATTGTATTGATCATTCTATTAAACCTAATAAAATGACAAAATAATATTTTACATTAAGTTTACAATTCTATTTCAATTAAATAAAATGGTGAAATAATGTCTTATGTGAAATTGACAATTCTATTTTAATTAAAATAAAAATGATAAATAATGTTTTACATTAAATTGGCAATCCTATTTCAATTCAATAAAATAATCCAAATAATGTTTTTATATTGAATTGACAATCTAATTCAATTCAATAAATTGATCAAAATAATGTTTTTATGTTGAATGGCCAATCTAATGCAATTCAACAAAAATGTTCAAAATAATGTTTCAATGTTGAATTGACAATCTAAACCAATTCAACAAAAAATAATCAAAATAATGTTTCAATGTTGAATTGACAATATAATCCAATTCAACAAAAATAATGTTTTTAATGTTGAATTGACGATCTAATTCAATTCAACAAAAATAATCCAAATAAATATTTATTTTTTTATTAAAGGGAAATTTAATCCAAACCTATAAATAAACAATATGGTTATTTTTATTGAACACATACAAATCTGTGTTTATACATCACCCATAAACAGATAAATCATCCATAATATCATCACATAATAGATCAGAAACATACACATTCAATTGTCACATAACAAATAAACTAGATAATTAATTAATAAAATAAAAAGCAGAAATCTCACATCGGTCGGTTTTCAGAAATCGTTTATGTTCAAATTTGGCTGAATTTTCAAAGTGCTCTGTTCTGGTCATGGACAGTTCCACCGCGTAGATCTCGGAAAGACGGTTCCAATGCTTCAGAAATCATCTGATTCTGACGAGAATTGATTTAGTTATGACACCTCAAACATTAACCAATTAAATAGGATAATTAGTATTCTAAAATTAATTAGTTTTACACCTTAATCCCCCTTCCTCTTCCATCTGTTCTCAGGCCGATGGGTTCCCGCATTTGTTTAAATCTAGGGTTCGGTTTTGCAGGAGATTGGAAGCACGAGGGGCTGATCAGTGAGTGTCACGAGGAGGGGCTAGGGGAGGCGCACCCACGCCGGTGAAGTAGTGGAGCTCGGTGCAGGTATGGCGGCGCAGCAGGGCTCGAGGCGGTGCGGGTTTGTGGGCTCTGTTTGGGTTGGACGCTACACGTAGTGTGCTGAGATTCATATGGATTTGAAGAGCTCGATCTTCTCTTTAAAATTTCCTTCAGAAGTGGATGGTTTTAATGTATAGACTATAAGAGATTAATAGGAAAAGAATCGAACAAATCTGGTTATGAAATAGATAGGAGCGGCGGCCTGGGAAAATAGACATTAGGGTTTACCGTATACCGTATTTAAACGTGTATTTATGTATTATTTAATTATTAATTCAAAGAAAAACCCGTTAATCCCTATACAAACCCCAAATCCTGTCCAACGAAAGTTGTCACCAGGAAATTACCCCCATCCCAGACACAATGGAGCATGTTTCGTAACCCAACTCAGCTGTTACGACATGTTTTTCTTTAAATTTAATTATAAATCATTTATTTATTTAATTTGATTGTACATTTTAATTTACCGGGGCCACATACGGAATCTAAAAATTAGAGAAAAATTATTCCTAGTTATGTTTTGACGATATGGTTCTAACATGACTAATTTCGTTGAATTCTGAGACAGTTTGAAAAATGGCTATTTTCTGGTCGATCAAATTTGACTGAAACAGATAAAACACATTTTCTTTTTCCACGCTCACATATTAGTTCTAAAGATTATTAAAATTGAAACCTAGCAATAATTTGACATTCCGGTTCCAACAAAAGTGGTTTCGTCGAAAGCGAAGGTCGTTTGAAAAATGGCTATTTTTAATATTAAAATATATATATATATATATATATTCTACAACGACTATTCTGAATTTTAAACTGGGCATACCTTTTGATTTCCGCTATGAAATTCCAATTTTTCAGATTCGTTGGAAAGATATTTTTAAATAGATTCTAATATTTTTGGTTTCACTAAAATCCGTTAAATTTTAATCCGGTACAGTCAGTCAAAGTTCAAGTTTGACTTTTCAAACTACCGCGCTATTTCTAACTCCTTTTATAATTAAAATAAAATTATTCATTCTAACTTTGACTAAAATAAATTTTCCTCGTTATTATTTAAAATAATTTATTTTTACTATTAAAATTTCTAAAATAAAATTTTTAAATTGGTTCAGAATTTGTGGGTTGTTATAGATCTGTTTTCCGTGAAGATTCCATAGTTAATGGAAGATGATTTAGGTTTATAGTGAACTGTGTTTTAAATGACATTGGTTCTTTAACCCAGTTAGAGATAAGATTAATTTCTTAAATTTGAATAATCATTAAGTAATAATTTTGAGATTAAAACTGAACTAGAGTTTTAATGAATCTTTAATTAGATTAAGATGTGAATGAAGGAATTGAATTTATCGAATTCTTAAAATGATCAAGAATGGAGTACCACCAGTTATACTCTAGGCAAAAGTTAAGTTCTTTAATTAGATTTGAACGTGAAATGGTAATTAAATTTATCGATTACACCATGGGTGTTAGATATGGAGTGCTACTAGTTTTCCTCCATGAGATGAATAGGTTGGGATTGGGATAATAAATGATTACTTCGGTAAGTTTCGCTAATCTCGACTAGTTGATAAACCTTATTTTGGTTTAGAATTGATAAAGGATAAATTAAAATCTTTTGAAAAGAGATCCAAAGGAAGATTAAAGAATAAATTTAAAAGGATTATATTTGATAAAATCGATGGGAACCTTTCCCTAATAATGTGAATATTTTATTAAAAGAATATTCTGAATTGGAATGAGGCATATGATCTGTTTTTACAGCACTTGATTATTGATTATTAAGTACGCGAGTTATTCAGAAAGACCAGGTTTAACCCATTCTTAATAATTAATACGACGACTAAAAGTCAAAGATGAAGACGGTGGTTGAAGACTGGAGTTTGTTACGTTGTTTGTGTGATTACCAATGTCTTGATAAGGCTGTACACCCAAGACAAGGTAAAAATTGGTGATCGTTCAGACGTACTTAGAGATTGCCAGATATGCGAGGACATCTCTCTTGTATTGGACATATGGTACGAGGAATAAGGTGCCTCCGATTTCGTTCAGACCGAGAACGGACTTGTAAATAGATGTGTGTCTGACATTGGATTTCATTTTGTATTGATTGATTTCGATTAAATATATATCTATTTGGTGGTGGAGAATTTATTCTCTTGCTTAACACCCTTCTCTGAGACATATGAGCTTCGAGTTTATATATCGATAGAAATCAGTCGTATGGTATGAATTGTCAGTGTGGCATGCCAAGATGCAAATGATCAAGACTTTTATTGAAAATCAGAGCCTTGTGGTTGATGATCAAAGCACAGCTTTAATTAGCACAGCTTTGTGTATAGCGTTACTTCGCGAGCCTCACACCTCGGTATGAGTCAGAAATGGGATTGTGATTATAGGGATGCATGCGTTTCTTTCTAGCTAGGAGTGGTGTCATGATATGGAGCCCATACATTTTTACTAATGTGGATGATGGAATGAGGCGCCTCGGATATTGGTCGCTAATGGCCAAGTGATAGGTCTGATAGGACCAAGAAACATATTGTTCAGGAATAACCAATCCAGTAAAGTATGTGTGGACCGGCCCTGAAGATCCAAGGGTTCACTACGGGGGATCCTAGGGCATTTGCTAGAGTGTCTCGAATCGGAGAGGAGCCATCCCTTGCCTCGACTCATAAATGGAAACCTAATTCCCAAAATGACATTTTTCAGTTTTAGTTGTAAAACTAGTATGGCGGCATAGTAGGATGGGTACTATGCCGTCTATGATCGATGCATTTATATTTGAAGTTGTTTTAACACTATGCACTTATAATAGTATCAAAATGATTTGTTTTAAAATGTACCAAGCATGTTTGGCTATTATAAGGTAAAACTCTATCCTCCGGCTTGCATTGCATTGTGTGATGGGACCTGAGTCTTATAATGGCTTCATTTTTCCAAAAAGCATTACGTTGTTTTTATTTTAAACCAAGATTCATGTGAAGTAAACCCATTTCGTGTTATACTGTGTGGTCCCATGATTTCCCGACTTTTAAATTAAAGATTAATAACTGTTTTAGTTCTCACACCAATCCCGTGACTGACGTGGAGTTTATTTTTTTTTAACCTAAAATCTGGGTGCCCTTATTTTCCACACAGGAAGCTAGTAGTTTTGGTTTTGTAGATATTTCTTTTCCAGGATCCGGAATTTACAGCTGAAGCTATATTCGGAAAACTTTGTATCCGTATATTTCTTTAAGTTGTGTTATGTATTATTTTTCTGCTGCATTGTAATTTAAATCTCTGACGTTGTATTTCCAATATGTAATATTTATTCGTACTCTAATATATACTTGTACTCTGATGTAATTGTTGTAATAGTAATGAAATATTCTATTGTTTTTGTTCTGATGCGTCGTGTTCTCAACTCAATCCAGGCTTTCCAAAAGGGGAAGTATGTGTCATTTCCGCGTAGTATCAGAGCTTTGGTTTACAGAGCTCAAGAACAAGACACATTAGAACCAGACGAAAGAATTCATCATAGATTAGATTAGTAATACCCAACGAGAATGACTCGTTAGTGATGGGATCAGTAGTATCCAAGAATGAGTGTAAAGAGTGTTGTTTTTAAAAAATGAAAATGAAAACAAATTTTATTTTGGAATTTAAATCTTATAATACATATTTGTTTAATTTATTTTAAATTGATTTTGACAATCGAGCATATAAAGATTTTGTATATACACGTCATTAACTTATATACGAAGTCTCAAATATACTGGATAGACATAGAATCACACTCTAGTTGCCCGGGGATAATTCTGATGGTGACAGCTGCATCATCAGCATTTATGTTCGAGTTTCGAAAGTGGGATATCTATATATTTCCAATTGACTGGTGTGAGAACCAAAACTTAGTTAGAGTTTATTGTTGTGATTTGCACTAAAAATTTGATTTTTGATTATATATAGAAAGTTATATGGTTGAAAATTTAATTAACTAATTGATTGCTAGTTGTGTTGTGTGATCTTTAGTTTAACTAATAAAAATATTGGAATGATAATTAATTTAACTAATATGAAAATGAAAGGTAAAATTAGCCAAATCAAAGCAAATATCGAACTGAATTGAAAATTGTTTGGAATTGCATATATGTACGTGTGTATATAATGAACAAGTCATAGCATGGAAGCTAAGAAGAGGAATAAAATTGTTTGCCCGACAAATAAGTACATGTTTACTGTATTTCTTGGGTTTTGATGATTTTATGAGCCGATTGGCAAGCCACTTGGTTTTTCCTTTTCTTTTTGGATGATGAGGGCCCTGTGAGGCAAGTTATGGTTTTAAATATCAATCGGTACAAAGGAGGTTATGACGAAATTTTTCGAAAATTTAGGATGTTAGCCAAACTTTTGAGAAATTAGAAAATTCTTAGAAACTGAAAAGTTGAAGAATGAAAGTTGAGTTGGTTAATTAAATAACTTTCATCTCCATTCCTTTTAGAGGATGAAAAGACTTTAAGTGGGGGAGAATGTAACAACTCTGTATTTCAGAACCAATTTAAAATTTTTATTTTAGCTATTTTAATGGATTTTGAATATTTAAAATGATTTATTATAAATAATAAAGACTAAAAATTTATTTAAATCAGAACTAGAACATATAAATTTATTTTAATTATAAAACGAACTGGAAATGGCGTGGTAGTTTGAAAATTCGATTTTAAATTTCAATTGAATGTATAAAATTCATTTTAAATCAGAATTGGACGAAACAAGACATATTTGAATCTGTTTAACAATATCTTTCAAACGGATGTGAAGAAAATAAATTTCATTTTACAAATTGAATGATATGTCCAGTTTAAAATTTAAAATAGTCGCTATGGAATTTATATATATTTTAATATAATATAAAGCCCTTAAAAATAGCCATTTTGCAAATGACCTCCATTTTCGACAAAACCAATTTTGTTGGATCTGGAGTGTCAAATTATTGTTAGATTCCAATTTTCATAATTTTTGGAATTAGTATGTGAACGTGGCAAAAGAAAACGTGTTTTGTCAAATTGGATCGACCCAAAAACGGCCATTTTTCAAACGATCTCCAAATTCGACGAGATTAGTTTTGTTAGGATCGTATCGTCAAAACAAAGCAAGATATATTTTTTTTGTAATTTTTAGAGTTAGTATGTGGCGCCGGTAAATTAAAAATTTGAATTTGAATTCAAGTTATGTTGATTTATATTTTAATTTAAAGAAAAGCTAATCCAAACAGTCGAATTAGCTTGCGAAACATATTCCATTGTGTCCAGAATGGGGGTATTTAGCTAGGGGTGACAGTCGTTGGGTTCGATTTGGAGTACGTGACATAAAGCAAGTAAATTACAAATTAAATATTAATTTATATTATAATACATGTGTGTGTGTGTGTGTATATATATATATATATATTATAATTGAAACCCTAAGCCCACAAATTTTCCAAGCCGCCAACCATAGGAACGAATGGCGGTCATCCTCCCTTCTTCATTCCCTAAATCCTCCTCATCTGATCATCAAAAGGACAAACGTATTACTGCAAAGTGTTAGAGCTCATCAAGCTCTCCCAAACCAACGGCCATGATCATTGATGAAGTATTGTGGTGGCCAGAAGACGAGCTAGAAGGTCCACCGTTCGAATACAAAATTAGAGGGAAGGAGGCGATCAGATTCGCCATGGCTGCTAGCGATAGGAGGAGTCGGAGACGGGGTTCTTGCGGCGATGTCAGATCAAGTCTGGTGGCTCCTTGGCTCGCGCGTAGGTGGTTTGAAGATTGGAGCATGGGTTCGTTTCGAACCTGGAAGTAGAACAAAGCGATGACCCCTGATTTGTTTAATAGAGTAATTAACTTAATGATTAAGAAATTAAATTAAAAATTAAATTGTATTGTCTTTAAACCATTGTATATTATTCAAATCTTATCAAAATCAGGCGATTTCAGATCCGTTGGGATTGTGATGAAAATATCTACACAATGAAACTGAACAGAACAAAAACGGAGCTAATTGGAATTTTTGACTGAACTAAACACATGATTTAATTCAGTTAAAACAATCGTTAATTAACGATTTCAAAAGCAGTCAAGGTGAGAACTCCTTCTCACTAAATTATATTTTATCATATTATTGTATTCATGTATAAAAATATATAGAATTGACAGTGTAGATTTATATTAGTTTAATCATTATAAATTGCACATGGTACCTGTTAGATCACCTTCCTCATTCACAGACCATGGACAATTTAAATTGATTGTATTGCATGTTGTTTGTGATGTTAAAATGTTCAACATATTAAAAATAATGTTAATATTAATGTGATAGTGAAATTAAATTATAAATATTCATTTATAATTTGAATAGTGAAAATTGGTTAAATTGAAAATAATCAAACCGAATTAGAATTGGTTACATTTATTAACCAGTGATTTATTTAAATAAACTGTTGTTGTTTGAAAACCCGACAAGGGTATTGGGATGATATTTGACATACACTAGTCCCAGTATTTAGTTGTATGTCAATCGATGGATTGATAGTCTGTGATGAGCGTTATTTATTTAATTTAATGCTCACACAGTTGTAAATTTCACTGGACAGGAATGGACTGTTTGATGATTATTTATCATTATTCTTGCATACATGCGATGTATGAAATCTATATAACTGAAATTATATGGTAATTGATTGAGTCGCATTCCGATTCAGAAATAAAGAGCATTTTAAAATAAAGGACACTTTAAAATAAAGAACATTTTAAAATAAAGAATATTTTAAAATAAAGAATCTTCTAAAATAAAGAATATTTTAAACTAATGAATATTTTAAAACAATATTCAGTGAAGAATAAAATTATGATTTGATGTCCGATTTTGGATGGACACAAAAATATAAAAATATGAAGCCGGGTTAAGTATAGAAACGCCATTTTAACGCGAACGGGTTTATCAATCTATTTTATTCATTTTATAATGAATATCAAAAAGTAGTGATTTCAAAATTGAATATTTTGAAAATATTACCATTTTAATATGATAAAGATGTAGAATATTCAATTTTGATTTGAAATTGAAAATGAAATTGGAATCGTTGTAAAACGAATATATAAACAAATTTATAAAATTTGTTTTAAATGGAAATCAACGATATATATATTATATATATAATGGCCTGAATAGTACGCGTCGCGCAGCGACTGTTTGCAATTTTCGACCTTTAAATTCAAATGGATGTAATGGGAGTTCCACTCATCGGATTCTCCTAAAACCAAAACCGTTGGGTTCGTATCGAAAAGAGCTTTCCAATGAATATAAGAGATTTAAATTTGAACGTCTGGATTTTAAAATATATCCAAATCAATTTCAGAAAAGGTCGCTATGGATGAAGTTTGATGGCCGTTAGTGGAAACCGACTGTAAGGGCCTTAATAAAATTATTTAAAATATGAAAAAATTATGTAAAATCATAATTAATAATTTGGAAAGATTTTGGATGAAAAATTGCAAGTTTGAAAAGATTAAAATATATTTTTTCTCGAAATGAACTAGTACTAACTAGAATAATAATCCAAAATTTTTAAATAAATAAACCGGGGTTGTAAATGGTTTTAACATAACCAGAATTTTCCAAAGTATGAATTGGAATGGAAATTATCTTCAGATATTTTCGATATAGATTTCGTGGTTATATAGACATTGTTGAGGAATTTGGAAGATTTAAATATCGTTATTCCCAATACGATATTTGTTGATTTCAGAATTTTATATTGAATATATGTCGATATAATTTCTATTCAGAGCCTTTTATTTAATGTCAAATTGGATTTTTGGTTTGTCGTGAACGGTGTCTTAAATAACACTGTTCTTAAATCTGGTTGAGAAAAGAATAAATCTTTTAATTAAGATTTAGTGAAGTTTTTCAATTAATTAATATTTAATTGGAATTGAATAAAAGAATTGGATTTTGGGTTTGTCGTGAACGGTGTCTTAAATAACACTGCTCTTAAACCCATGTGAAAAGAATAAATCTTTTAATTAAGAGTATTAGTGTTTCCAATTATATTTAGTAATTGGAATAAAATGAAATGTGAATTGGATTTATTGTGAACTGTGTTTTTAACGACATTCGTTCTTTAACCCGATTAACAGTGAAAATATAATCTGAAATTTATAAATCTTTTATTAAAATTTAAATGGAAATTTTCCAAAGTAAAGTTTTCCAATTCAATAAAAGAAATTGGAATTGAATGGAATTTGATTTAATAATAATCGAGATGAGCTTCTATGAATGAAGATCGTTACTTTAAATGGAATTAAAAAAGGCTTTGTCATTATTCCATTTATATTATTAGTCTGATACGTAAATTTATATCGATTATATATTGATTCGTTTTCCGTGAAGATTCCATAGTTAATGGAAGATGATTTGTGTGACGACACAAACTTCCCCGTAAAGGAAAGCCGGATTGCTTTGAGAACAACACACATCAGAACACAAAACAGAAGAACATTTTATTGTTGTTACAATAATTACATCAGAGTACAAGAATTTTCCAGAGTATGAATAATAATATACATTGGAAATATAATAATATCAGAGTTTAAATTACATTTAGCAGCGGAAAAACAATACAAAACACAAATGAAAGAAATACACGGATACAGAGCCTTCCGAATATCGCTTCAGCTGTAGACCAGGATCCTGTGAATATAATATCTACAAAACCAAAACTACTAGCTGCTCGTGTGGAAAATATGGGCACCCAGAGTTTAGGTTAAAACAATATACTCCAGGTCAGTCATGCGACTGGTATGAGAACTCAAAAACAGTTTTTAACTTTATTTTAAAGTTGGGTAAGTCAAGGGACCACGCCGCTATCGCGGAACGGGTTTCCTCCCAAGAATACCAGTGCATAAAAATAACGCAATGCTTCTAGAAAATGAAACCATTATAAGACTCAAGGCCCTTGCAACGAAAGCTGAAGGATATAGTTTACCTTATAATGGTCAAAAATGCCTAATACGCGAAATTCATCTTTTACTATAAGTGCACAGTGTAGAAATCAATTTTTGAAAATAAATGTATCAATCTTAGGTGGCATAATATACTATGTAAGCGGCATAATATATTATGTCACCATATAAGTGTACAACTGAAACTGTAATTCTCGTATTAGAAAATTGAATTTCCATCATGATGGCTGCTGATTCGAAAGACAAATCGCGAATGTATCTCCACGGCTTACGACTCGGCAAGAGAAAACACCATAATACATATACTACACACTTTGGATGAGCAGTAATCTGATCTATCCTCATGAGATTCGGCTGAAATGACCTATCCCACTTCTAGAGTGGAGGGACCACCCTAGCCCCATCGGCCGAACCCAAATCCGTATAAAGTATATTGGTCAAACCGAGCATTATCAAACAAATCGTTCACCATCATGCCGTGGTGTGTGAGGCCCGCAAAGTCACGTTGTATCCAAAGCGGCGCTATATAAAAGCTATGCTTTGGTCTTCATCCACAAGGCTCTGCTTTTCAATAAAAGCCTTGATCATATGCATCTTAGCATGCCACATTATCAGACCATACCATATCATTGATTCATCTATCGATATATAACAAGGTGTTAAGCAAGAGAATAAATTCTCCGCCACCAAACAGCTATATATTAAATAGAGATCAACGAATACGATATAAAGGAATACAATGTCAGACACACAATCCATTTATCAGTCCGTTCTGGGTCTGAACGAAACCATATCCGGTAGATCTCCAAATACATCTGAATGATCACCAATTTTCCCCTCATTTTGGGTGTACGGTCCAATCAATATATCAATAATCATCCATTCTATATGTAAATTTCCCGGTCTTCAATAACCGTCTTCATCATCGATCTTCAATCGTCGTATGAATTATTCAGAATGGGTTAAACCCGGTCTTTCTGAATAATTTGCGTAATTTAAAATCCTGCGCTTTAAAACACAACCAACGCCTCATTCCCGTCAAGAATATTCTTTGATTTTAATTTAAACCAAATTAAGGTTTATTCAACTAGTCGGGATTAACACCTTACCGAAGTAATCATTTATTAATATCCCATTCCCAACCTACACAACCCATGGAGTAAACTGGTGGTACTCCATATCTAACACCCATTGTGTTACGGTAAACTTAATTACCGTTTTATCAATCAAATCTAATTAAAGAATTAACTACCGCTTGGAGTAAAACTAGTGGTACTCCATTATCGTTCATTTCTTGAATTAAGTAAATTTAATTACTTTTATCCTCATTCAATCCAATTCAAAGCTTTATTAAAACTATATTTAGTTTTAATCTTCAAGAATCATTATTTAATGATTATTTAACTTTTAAGAAATAATCTTGCCTTTAACTGGGTGTAATAACCCGAAAATCTGGGCTAGTTTAAATTTTTTATTTTGGCAATTTTAGCGAATTTTGATTATTTAAAATGAATTATTTTAAATAAAAACGATGAGAAATTTATTTAGAATTGAATTCGACGTATATATTTATATACGTCGTCGTTAGAATATAAATAATTATATATATAATTATAAATAGAATTGAAAATGGCGCGGTAGTTCGATAATTCGATTTCAAACTTCAATTGAATGTACCGGGTGCAAGACAATCCGGATTTTAGTGAAACCAAAAACATTAGGATCTAATTGATAATATCTTTCCAACGAATCTGAAAAATCGGAATTTCATAGCGGGAATCAAAAGATATGTCCAGTTGAAAATTCTGAATAGTCGCTATGGAATTCAGGCCCTTAAAAATGGAAATTTTGCAAACGACCTCGGATTTCGACGAAACCACTTTTGTTGGGTCAGTGATGTCAAATTATTGCTAGATTCCAAATTTCATAATTTTTCGAATCAATATGTGGGCGTGGCAAAAGAAAACGCGTTTGACCAGTTTAAGTTGATTTTAATCGACTGGAAAATGACCATTTTTCCAACGGTCTCAGAATTCGACGAAACTAGTTTTGTTTGGACCGTATCATTAATACGAAGCTAGAAAATATTTTTCTGGAATTTTTCGAGTTAGTATGTGACCCCGGTAATTTGAAATGTACGTTTAAAATTAAATATATTGATTTAAATGTAAATTCAACGGAAACTGATCGTAACCGTCGAATCAGGTTACGATACAGATCCCATTGTGTTCGGAATGAGGGTAAAACGCTATAGACGATAGGCGGTGGGCCTCGTTTAGAGGTCGTATGTAAAAGTCGACCTTTTGAATTAAATAATAAATTAAATAATATAAATTTTATAAACCCCCCCCCCCTCTCCATTCGATTTTTCCAAATTCAGAAGATAGAAAAAAAGAAAAAGGAAAAGCGACTGCGAAAACCCGCCTCCACCCTCGGAGGACCGCCGCCGCCTCGAGAAGACCCCCCCCCCTCGTCGGATCGAGAGCCCCCCTCTGAAGCCCGACGAACCCTTCTCCCTGTCCGATCGTGCACCCTCCCTGAACCCGAAACCCACCACCGCCCCTCCAGAAGCTCCACCCCCTAGCCTCCACCGCCTGCTCCTCTTCTCTCCCCTCCTCTAGCTGAATCGAATGCCGCCAGCACCCCAAGACCCACCAGACCCCCCACCCCCCCTTAGCGATGCAGTGTAAGTTTTCTTTTCTGATTGTTTGTTATAATTGATTTTAAATATTTAGTTTAGTTTAATCAGTTTAAAAATCTGATTTCTTTTGAGTGAATAAGAGTGTACATTGTTTTTCGAAATTGAAAAAAGCTTAGATTTTTAATTTGATAAAACTTGGATTTGTATGATAGAAAGATCTGAATTTTAAAAATAGAAAGGAGATGTTTTTAAAATAGAAGATACGATTTTTAGAATTGTAAAGATATGGAATAATTTTTAAAGGAATAAAAATATGATTTTTATATTTTTAAAGTATTAAAAATATAGTCTTTACTATATAGAAGAAATAAAAATATGATTTTTATATTTTTAAAGTATTAAAAATATAGTTTTTACTATCTAGATGATATAAAAATATGATTTTTGTTTAGGTAGAGAATAAAAAATATAATTTTTACATGATAGGAATATTAAAAATATCATCTTTATATAGGTAGCATAATAAAAATGTGATTTTTATAGTGATGAAATAGAAAGGACGACATTTTGAGATGAGTAGTGAAGTAAAAATATGATTTTTACTTCGGGAACAATATAGATTTTTGCAACAAGGAAGTTATAATTTTTATTATCCATAACGAGTTATAAAGATTTGATTTTGAAGGGAAAAAGAAGAATCGCAAAATCTATATTTTTAAAATGGAATTTTTATCTATATGATAGCAAAGTAAAAATTCGATTTTTATATATTGAACAACGAAGTAAAAATTCGATTTTTATATATTGAACAACGAAGTAAAAAATTCGATTTTTATATATTGAACAACGAAGTAAAAATTCGATTTTTATATATTGAATAGCGAAGTAAAAAATGTGATTTTTTACATATGTAGTGGCTACGGGCAACGAAGATGACGAAGATGCGATAACGATGAAGATTTCTATCAAGAAGAGTCAAGATGATTAGATAGCTATCTGTGAGATCTTCTCACCTTTCAATTTCTTTTTCTAGTTATATATATATACTAGGATGTAGACGGTGTTTAGTAGCACCCGACACAATCGTCCACAGACCATGGACTTGTTTGTTTGATTGCAAAAATTAGTCAGATTATTTGATTGAAATTTGAATTTTTTGGTGAAATGAATGGATTTGATTGATGTGTGAATGGCGTGGGCCTTCACTAGACCGAGGATAAGGCTAGGCCTCGTCCCGTTTCTAGTATCGTGCCGTTATGCCGCCGAATTTTTCTAAAATAAATTAGAAAAATAAAAATATCATTTTATTTAAAGAATGAACTGAATAGAAATTCATGTGTTAAAATAAAATGTTTTGTCGTTAAAAATATAATTTTTAACGTGAATATGAATAAATGAATATTTATAAACAAATCGGCCGATTTGTTTATATACACCTATTTGAATGACATTGATTGGGACGATAAATTTTACACATCGCCCAACTGCACAAATAAAAATAAATGTTTGTTGATTTGAAACCCCACACGGGTGTTGGGATGAAATTTGAAGTTCACTCATCCTGATTGATTAAAAATGTCGATCGATTGATTGACAGGCTATTATAAGCATTAGATATCTATATTTGATGCTTATACAGTGTAGTGCACTTTGGTTGATGGTTGATTGTTTTTCAATGCTATTATACATGTGTTGTATGAAAATCCATATAATTAACTTTATATGGTAATTGATTGGGCCTCATTCCAATTTGAAATATAAAGAATATTATAAAATAAAGTTTCATGTGTTGACTGTACTCATCCGTTGAGATTAGTCATGTGTTGAACGAAATATTTAATAATAAAATTTACATCCTTATCAATATAAAATAAAGGTTCATGTGTTGACTGTACTCATCCATTGAGATTAGTCATGTGTTGAACGAAATAAATTAACAAAAATAGTCACACGTGGACAGTACTCATTCGTTAAGATTAGTAGAGTGTTGACAAAAATAAATATTCATTTGTTGAATAGAATAAAGAAATATATGAAGCCGTGTTGATTAGATTGACGCCATTTTGACATGAACGATATTTATATCGATTTTAAAACGATTTCGAAATGAATTGAACTGAAAACGATTTCGAAACGAATTGAATTGAAAACGATTTCGAAATGAATTGAATTGAAAACGATTTCGAAATGAATTGAATTGAAAACAATTTCGAAATGAATTGAATTGAAAACGAATTCAAATTGAATTGAAAGCGAATTGAAATGAATTAAAATTGAATTGAAATTTGAATTGAATAGAAATGAATTTTAAAACGAATTTATAAAGAAGAATTCAATTTTGATTTGAATTGAAATGGAAGTTGAAATTGCTTTTGAAACGAATTTTAAAACTATTTGTATAATTCGTTTTAAATAGAAATCGACGAAATATATATTATATATATAATATAATGGCCTGAATAGAACGCGTCGCGCCGCGGCAGTTCGTAAATTTCGACCATTTATTTCAAACGGACATTACGGGAGATCCGACCGTCGGATTCTCCTAAAACTGGAACCGTTGGGTTCGTATCGAAAAGAGATTTCTAACGAATATTAGAAATTCAAAATCTAACGGTTGGATTTGGAGATACGTCCAAATCAAATTCGAAAAAGGTCGCTGTAAGTGCCGTTCGATGGCCATTGTTGGAAATCGACTGTACGGGCCTTGATAAAATTATTAAAAATAGTAATAATTTGTGTAAAATCATAAGAAATGATTTAGAAAGAATTGGGATGAAAAACTCCATATTTGAAAAGATAAAAATAGATTTTTTATCGAAATGAACTAGTTTTGAACTAGAATTATAATTCTATTTATTTTTAAATAAACAAATTGAATTAGAAAAGGGTTTTAAAAATAACCAGAATTTCCAATGATTGCATTGGAGTGGATTTGAATCGAAATTGTCTTCGGAATATTTCGATGTTGGAATTCGGGATTATACAGATGTTGTTATGGGAATTTGAAAGATATATATATATCGTTATTTCCAATACGATATTTGTTAGTCGTAGAATTTGATATTGAATATAAGCCGGTATATTTTCTATTCAGAGCCTTGTATTTAATATCAATTGTGATTTGGGTTTGTCGTGAATGGTGTCTTCACTAACAATGTTCTTGAACCCAGTTGAGAAAAGATTAAATCTTTTTATTTAGATTTAATGAAGTGTACCAATTAAATAATATTTAATTGGAATTGAATTGATATTGATTTTTGGGTTTATCGTGGACAGTGTTTTAAATAACACTCGTTCTTTAACCCAATAACTAATGGAAGGTGATTTTGGGTTTATCGTGAACCGTGTTTTAAATGACACTGATTCTTTAACCCAGTTAACGATTAAAACTAAGTGGAGTTTTAATGAATCTTTAATTAGATTGAAAAGATCGAGAATGGAGTATCCCCAGTTTTGCTCCAGGCGATAGTTAAATCTTTAATTAGATTTGAACGTGAAATGGTAATTGAATTTACCGATAACACCGTGGTGTTAGATATGAAGTATTACCTGTTTTACTTCATGGGATGAATAGGTTGGGATTGGGAAATTAAAACCAATGATTACTACGGTAAGGTTCGCTAATTCCGACTAGTTGAATCGAAATTCAAAGGAAGATTAGAGAATAAATTCAGGAATTTATCTTGGATAAAATTAATGGGAACCTTTCCCTATGAATGTGAAATCAGAAACTAACTGTCGGTTAGCTAAGCAGAATGGTTTTCTGGATATTGATCTGATGTTGGTTTCGGCCTTCGGGGTTAATATTTGGGGAATTATTCTCTTGATTAATTTACGGTTAGTGACTGATGAATTGAAATGAGGCGTATGTTGTGTTTGTGTAACACTTATTTAAAATATACGTGAGTTATTCAGAAAGACCGGGTTTATCTCATTCTGAATAACTGTTACGACGATAAGTCGAAGATGAAGACGATGGTCGAAGACCGGAGGTCTTCACGTCGTTTGGGTGATTACTGATGATCTTGATTGGGCTGTACACCCAAGAAGATGGAAACAGTTGGTGATCGTCCAGACGTGCTTGGAGATCGATGGATATGCGGGGTACTAGGTGCCTCCGGTTTCGTTCAGACCCAGAACGGACTTGTAAATGGACTGTATGTCTGACATTGGATTTTAGTCCGTGTGATTGATCTCTATTAAATATATATCTGTTTGGCGGCGGAGAATTTATTCTATTGCTTAACGCCCTTCTCTGAGACGTACGAGCTCAGGGGTTATATATTGATGGATATCAAACGCATGGAGTGAATTGCCTGTGTGGCATGCTTAAGTGGCAATTGATCGAGGCTTCTGTTGAAAAGCAAAGTCTTGTGGTTGATGATCGAAGCATGGCCTTTGTGGCATAGCTTTGTGTAACGTTTGCTTCGCGAGTTTCACACCCGGTATGAACCAAAAACGGGAGAAGGACCTCAGGGAGGGCCTACGTTTCCTCCTAGCTAAAAGTGGCGTCAGTGGTTTTACACGCCCTGACGAGTTTGACTTATGTAGTTGTTGCTGTTGCGAGGCGCCTCGGTTAGATCGGACGATCCGGGTCCGATGGAGTCATTCGTTGGCTCGCTTACGCCCCAAAGGGCGGCGAAACGTAGTGCTCAGGCATTTTTAATCCAATCCGTGTGGACCGGCCCTGTCGCTCCAAGGGTCGATGCGTTCTGATCCTGAGACTCGGGCTAGGCAGTCTCGAATCGGTTGAGGACTATCTTTTGCCTCGGTTCATAGACGGAAATCCAATTTCCAAATACGTGACATTTGCGGTTTTATTTGTAAACCTATATATGGCGACATGATATATGGTACCCATGCCGCTTATGATTGATACTTATGATTTGAAGTTGTTTTATACACTATGCACTTATAATAGTATCAAATGATTTGTTTTAAACGTATCAAGCATTCTTTGGCTGTTATAAGGGAAAACCCTATCCCCCGGCTTGCGTTGCATTGTGTGATAGGACCTGGGTCTTATAACAGCTTCATTTTTCTTTATTTAGCATTGCGCTGTTTGTTTTATGCACTGGTATTCTTGGGAGGAAACCCGTTCCGTGTTATACGGCGTGGTCCCTTGATTTGCCTAACTTTAAAAATAAAGATTAATAACTGTTTTAGTTCTCACACCAGTCACATGACTGACTTGGAGTTTATTGTTTTGACCTAAACTCTAGGTGCCCCTAATTTGACACGGGCAGCTAGTAGTTTTGGTTTTGCAGATTTATATTCATAGGATCCTGGTTTACAGCTGGAACGATATCCGGAAAGCTTTGTATCCGTATATCTCATTCTAGTTGTGTATTGTATTATTTTTCCGCTGCGACGTATTTAAATGTAATTTAAATCTCTGATATTTCTGTGTAATATTCATTTATACTCTGTATATTCTTGTATTCTGGTGCATTGTTGTAATATATACTGAAATGTTCTTTTGTATGCGTTCTGTTGTGGCTTGTTCTCGAACTATCCGACACTTTCCTTTACGGGGAAGTTGCGGGTTTTTACAGTTGGTATCGGAGCTTTGGTTTACAAAGCTCAGAGGACAAGGCACATTAGAACCATACGTAAGAATTCATCAGATATTGGATTAGTAATATCCAACTAGAATAACTCGTTAGAGATGGGATCAGTAGTATCCTAGAACGAGTGTGAAGAGTATATTTTTCAAATGAAAACAATTTTTGTTTAGAAAATTTAAACCATTTTATACGTATTTGAATATTTATTTATTTTGAATATGGACAATCGAGTATATATAAATTTTGCATATACGCGTCATGAACGTATATTCGAAGTTTTAATATATTGGATAGATATAGAATCACATTCTAGTCGCCCGGAGATGATGTTGATAATGACCATGGCATCATCAATATTTATTTTCGTGTTTCGAAGGTGTGATTTTCTATATATTTCCATTAGACTGGTGTGAGAACCAAAACTTAGATAGATAAACACATTGTTGTGAACTGGCATCAAAAACTAGATTTTCAGTATATATATCAAAATTATGAATTTGAAACTCTAATTCACTAATTGATTGATGTTTGTGTTGTTTGTTTATTTGTTTGATAATTTTGAACCATTATGCCTAATTAAACCAAATATTGAATTGTATTGAAAATTGGTCGCATTTGCTTGCATATACATATACTTACATTGAACAGGTCATAGCAAGGAGGCTAGAGCCGAAGAATAAAATTTGTTTGCCCGACAAATAGGTACATGTTTACTACATAATTTACTGTTTTGATTGGGTGATGATGATTTTATGAGCCTATTTGGCTAGCCGCTTGGCTTTTTCTTTTTCTTTTTGAGATTAGAAGGACCGGGGAAGCTATTTGAAATTCCCCGATGCTCTCGGTGCAGGGGAGGTTATGGCGAAATTTTTCGAAAATTTAGGGTGTTAGCCAAATTTTTGAAAATTTGAAAATTCTCAGAAACTGAAAATTTGGAGAATGGAAGCTAGATCGAACGTAGAGCTAATTAATCAAACCACTTTCGACTTTGTTCCTTTTCGGGGACGAAAAGTTTTAAGTGGGGGAGATTGTAATAACCCGAAAATCTGGGCCAGTTTAAAATTTTTATATTGGCAATTTTAGCGAATTTTGATTATTTAAAATGAATTATTTTAAAAAAAAACGATGAGAAATTTATTTAGAATTGAATTCGATGTATATATTTATATACGTCGTCGTTAGAATATAAATAATTATATATATAATTATAAATAGAATTGAAAATGGCGCGGTAGTTCGATAATTCGATTTCAAACTTCAATTGAATGTACCGGGTGCAAAACAATCCGGATTTTAGTGAAACCAAAAACAATAGGATCTAATTGATAATATCTTTCCAACGAATCCGAAAAATCGGAATTTCATAGCGGGAATCAAAAGATATGTCCAGTTGAAAATTCTGAATAGTCGCTATGGAATTCAGGCCCTTAAAAATGGAAATTTTGCAAACGACCTCGGATTTCGACGAAACCACTTTTGTTGGGTCCGTGATGTCAAATTATTGCTAGATTCCAAATTTCATAATTTTTCGAATCAATATGTGGGCGTGGCAAAAGAAAACGCGTTTGACCAGTTTCAGTTGATTTTAATCGACTGGAAAATGACCATTTTTCCAACGGTCTCAGAATTCGACGAAACTAGTTTTATTAGGACCGTATCATTAATACGAAGCTAGAAAATATTTTTCTGGAATTTTTCGAGTTAGTATGTAACCCCGGTAATTTGAAATGTACGTTTAAAATTCAATATAATGATTTAAATGTAAATTCAACGGAAACTGATCGTAACCGTCGAATCAGCTTACGATACATATCCCATTGTGTTCGGAATGAGGGTAAAACGTTATAGACGACAGGCGGTGGGCCTCGTTTAGAGGTCGTATGTAAAAGTCGACCTTTTGAATTAAATAATAAATTAAATAATATAAATTTTATAAACCCCCCCTCTCCATTCGATTTTTCTAAATTCAGAAGATAAAAAAAAAGAAAAAGGAAAAGCGACTGCGAAAACCTGCCGCCACCCTCGGAGGACCACCGCCGCCTCGAGAAGACCCCCCCCCCTCGTCGGATCGAGAGCCCCCCCTCTGAAGCCCGACGAACCCTCCTCCCTGTCCGATCGTGCACCCCCCCGAACCCGAAACCCACCACCGCCTCTCCAGAAGCTCCACCCCCTAGCCTCCACCTCCTGCCCCTCTTCTCTCCCCTCCTCTAGCTGAATCGAATGCCGCCAGCAACCCAAGACCCACCAGACCCCCCCCCCCCTTAGCGATGCAGTGTAAGTTTTCTTTTCTGATTGTTTGTTATAATTGATTTTAAATATTTAGTTTAGTTTAATCAGTTTAAAAATCTGATTTCTTTTGAGTGAATAAGAGTGTACATTGTTTTTCAAAATTGAAAAAAGCTTAGATTTTTAATTTGATAAAACTTGGATTTGTATGATAGAAAGATCTGAATTTTAAAAATAGAAAGGAGATGTTTTTAAAATAGAAGATACGATTTTTAGAATTGTAAAGATATGGAATAATTTTTAAAGGAATAAAAATATGATTTTATATTTTTAAAGTATTAAAAATATAATCTTTACTATATAGAAGAAATAAAAATATGATTTTTATATTTTTAAAGTATTAAAAATATAGTTTTTACTATCTAGATGATATAAAAATATGATTTTTGTTTAGGTAGAGAATAAAAAATATAATTTTTACATGATAGGAATATTAAAAATATCATCTTTATATAGGTAGCATAATAAAAATGTGATTTTTATAGTGATGAAATAGAAAGGACGATATTTTGAGATGAGTAGTGAAGCAAAAATATGATTTTTACTTCGGGAAAAATATAGATTTTTGCAACAAGGAAGTTATAATTTTTATTATCCATAACGAGTTATAAAGATTTGATTTTGAAGGGAAAAAGAAGAAAGGCGAAATCTATATTTTTAAAATGGAATTTTTATCTATATGATAGCAAAGTAAAAATTCGATTTTTATATATTGAACAACGAAGTAAAAAATTCGATTTTTATATATTGAACAACGAAGTAAAAAATTCGATTTTTATATATTGAACAACGAAGTAAAAATTCGATTTTTATATATTGAATAGCGAAGTAAAAATGTGATTTTTTACATATGTAGTGGCTACGGGCAACGAAGATGACGAAGATGCGATAACGATGAAGATTTCTATCAAGAAGAGTCAAGATGATTGGATAGCTATCTGTGAGAACTTCTCACCTTTCAATTTCTTTTTCTAGTTATATATATATACTAGGATGTAGACGGTGTTTAGTAGCACCCGACACAATCGTCCACAGACCATGGACTTGTTTGTTTGATTGCAAAAATTAGTCAGATTATTTGATTGAAATTTGAATTGTTTGGTGAAATGAATGGATTTGATTGATGTGTGAATGGCGTGGTCCTTCACTAGACCGGGGACAAGGCTAGGCCTCGTCCCGTTTCTAGTATCGTGCCGTTATGCCGCCGAATTTTTCTAAAATAAATTAGAAAAATAAAAATATCATTTTATTTAAAGAATGAACTGAATAGAAATTCATGTGTTAAAATAAAATGTTTTGTCGTTAAAAATATAATTTTTAACGTGAATATGAATAAATGAATATTTATAAACAAATCGGTCGATTTGTTTATATACACCTATTTGAATGACATTGATTGGGACGATAAATTTTACACATCGCCCAACTGCACAAATAAAAATAAATGTTTGTTGATTTGAAACCCCACACGGGTGTTGGGATGAAATTTGAAGTTCACTCATCCTGATTGATTAAAAATGTCGATCGATTGATTGTCAGGCTGTTATAAGCGTTAGATATCTATATTTGATGCTTATACAGTGTAGTGCACTTTGGTTGATGGTTGATTATTTTTCAATGCTATTATACATGTGTTGTATGAAAATCCATATAATTAACTTTATATGGTAATTGATTGGGCCTCATTCCAATTTGAAAAATAAAGAATATTATAAAATAAAGGTTCATGTGTTGACTGTACTCATCTGTTGAGATTAGTCATGTGTTGAACGAAATATTTAATAATAAAATTTACATCCTTATCAATATAAAATAAAGGTTCATGTGCTGACTGTACTCATCCGTTGAGATTAGTCATGTGTTGAACGAAATAAATTAACAAAAATAGTCACACGTGGACAGTACTCATTCGTTGAGATTAGTCGGGTGTTGACAAAAATAAATATTCATTTGTTGAATAGAATAAAGAAATATATGAAGCCATGTTGATTAGATTGACGCCATTTTGACGTGAACGATATTTATATCGATTTTAAAACGATTTCGAAATGAATTGAACTGAAAACGATTTCGAAACGAATTGAATTGAAAACGATTTTGAAATGAATTGAATTGAAAACGATTCCGAAATGAATTGAATTGAAAACAATTTCGAATTGAATTGAATTGAAAACGAATTCAAATTGAATTGAAAGTGAATTGAAATGAATTCAAATTGAATTGAAATTTGAATTGAATAGAAATGAATTTTAAAACGAATTTATAAAGAAGAATTCAATTTTGATTTGAATTGAAATGGAAGTTGAAATTGCTTTTGAAATGAATTTTAAAACTATTTATATAATTCGTTTTAAATATAAATCGATGAAATATATATTATATATATAATATAATGGCCTGAATAGAACGCGCCGCGCCGCGGCAGTTCGTAAATTTCGACCATTTATTTCAAACGGACATTACGGGAGATCCTACCATCGGATTCTCCTAAAACCGGAACCGTTGGGTTCGTATCGAAAAGAGCTTTCTAACGAATATTAGAAATTCAAAATCTAACGGTTGGATTTGGAGATACGTCCAAATCAAATTCGAAAAAGGTCGCTGTAAGTGCAGTTCGATGGCCATTGTTGGAAATCGACTGTACGGGCCTTGATAAAATTATTAAAAATAGTAATAATTTGTGTAAAATCATAAGAAATGATTTAGAAAGAATTGGGATGAAAAACTCCATTTTTGAAAAGATAAAAATAGATTTTTTATCGAAATGAACTAGTTTTGAACTAGAATTATAATTCTATTTATTTTTAAATAAACAAATTGAACTAGAAAAGGGTTTTAAAAATAACCAGAATTTCCAATGATTGCATTGGAGTGGATTTGAATCGAAATTGTCTTCGGAATATTTCGATGTTGGAATTCGTGATTATATAGATGTTGTTATGGGAATTTGAAAGATATATATATCGTTATTTCTAATACGATATTTGTTAGTCGTAGAATTTGATATTGAATATAAGCCGGTATATTTTCTATTCAGAGCCTTGTATTTAATATCAAATGTGATTTGGGTTTGTCGTGAATGGTGTCTTCACTAACATTGTTCTTGAACCCAGTTGAGAAAAGATTAAATCTTTTTATTTAGATTTAATGAAGTGTACCAATTAAATAATATTTAATTGGAATTGAATTGATATTGATTTTTGGGTTTATCGTGGACAGTGTTTTAAATAACACTCGTTCTTTAACCCGATAACTAATGGAAGGTGATTTTGGGTTCATCGTGAACCGTGTTTTAAATGACACTGATTCTTTAACCCAGTTAACGATTAAAACTAAGTGGAGTTTTAATGAATCTTTAATTAGATTGAAAAGATCGAGAATGGAGTATCCCCAGTTTTGCTCTAGGCGATAGTTAAATCTTTAATTAGATTTGAACGTGAAATGGTAATTGAATTTACCGATAACACCGTGGTGTTAGATATGAAGTATTACCAGTTTTACTTCATGGGATGAATAGGTTGGGATTGGGAAATTAAAACCAATGATTACTACGGTAAGGTTCGCTAATTCCGACTAGTTGAATCGAAATTCAAAGGAAGATTAGAGAATAAATTCAGGAATTTATCTTGGATAAAATTAATGGGAACCTTTCCCTATGAATGTGAAATCAGAAACGAACTGTCGGTTAGCTAAGCAGAATGGTTTTCTGGATATTGATCTGATGTTGGTTTCGGCCTTCGGGGTTAATATTTGGGGAATTATTCTCTTGATTAATTTACGGTTAGTGACTGATGAATTGAAATGAGGCGTATGTTGTGTTTGTGTAACACTTATTTAAAATATACGTGAGTTATTCAGAAAGACCGGGTTTATCTCATTCTGAATAACTGATACGACGATAATTCGAAGATGAAGACAAGACAATGGTCGAAGACCGGAGGTCTTCACGTCGTTTGGGTCATTACTGATGATCTTGATTGGGCTGTACACCCAAGAAGATGGAAACAGTTGGTGATCGTCCAGACGTGCTTGGAGATCGATGGATATGCGGGGTACTAGGTGCCTCCGGTTTCGTTCAGACCCAGAACGGACTTGTTAATGGACTGTATGTCTGACATTGGATTTTAGTCCGTGTGATTGATCTCTATTAAATATATATCTGTTCGGCGGCGGAGAATTTATTCTCTTGCTTAACGCCCTTCTCTGAGACGTACGAGCTCAGGGGTTATATATTGATGGATATCAAACGCATGGAGTGAATTACCTGTGTGGCATGCTTAAGTGGCAATTGATCGAGGCTTCTGTTGAAAAGCAAAGTCTTGTGGTTGATGATCGAAGCATGGCCTTTGTGGCATAGCTTTGTGTAACGTTTGCTTCGCGAGTTTCACACCCGGTATGAACCAAAAACGGGAGAAGGACCTCAGGAAGGGCCTACGTTTCCTCCTAGCTAAAAGTGGCGTCAGTGGTTTTACACGCCCTGACGAGTTTAACTTATGTGGTTGTTGCTGTTGCGAGGCGCCTCGGTTAGATCGGACGATCCGGGTCCGATGGAGTCATTCGTTGGCTCGCTTACGCCCCAAAGGGCGGCGAAACGTAGTGCTCAGGCATTTTTAATCCACTCTGTGTGGACCGGCCCTGTCGCTCCAAGGGTCGATGCGTTCTGATCCTGAGACTCGGGCTAGGCAGTCTCAAATCGGTTGAGGACTATCTTTTGCCTCGGTTCATAGACGGAAATCCAATTTCCAAATACGTGACATTTGCGGTTTTATTTGTAAACCTATATATGGCGACATGATATATGGTACCCATGCCGCCTATGATTGATACTTATGATTTGAAGTTGTTTTATACACTATGCACTTATAATAGTATCAAATGATTTGTTTTAAACGTATCAAGCATTCTTTGGCTGTTATAAGGGAAAACCCTATCCCCCGGCTTGCGTTGCATTGTGTGATAGGACCTGGGTCTTATAACAGCTTCATTTTTCTTTATTTAGCATTGCGCTGTTTGTTTTATGCACTGGTATTCTTGGGAGGAAACTCGTTCCATGTTATACGGCGTGGTCCCTTGATTTGCCTAACTTTAAAAATAAAGATTAATAACTGTTTTAGTTCTCACACCAGTCACATGACTGACCTGGAGTTTATTGTTTTGACCTAAACTCTGGGTGCCCCTATTTTGACACGGGTAGCTAGTAGTTTTGGTTTTGCAGATTTATATTCACAGGATCCTGGTTTACAGCTGGAACGATATCCGGAAAGCTTTGTATCCGTATATATCATTCTAGTTGTGTATTGTATTATTTTTCCGCTGCGATGTATTTAAATGTAATTTAAATCTCTGATATTTCTGTGTAATATTCATTTATACTCTGTATATTCTTGTATTCTGGTGCATTGTTGTAATATATACTGAAATGTTCTTTTGTATGCGTTCTGTTGTGGCTTGTTCTCGAACTATTCGACACTTTCCTTTATGGGGAAGTTGCGGGTTTTTACAGTTGGTATCGGAGCTTTGGTTTACAAAGCTCAGAGGACAAGGCACATTAGAACCATACGTAAGAATTCATCAGATATTGGATTAGTAATATCCAATTAGAATAACTCGTTAGAGATGGGATCAGTAGTATCCTAGAACGAGTGTGAAGAGTATATTTTTCAAATGAAAACAATTTTTGTTTAGAAAATTTAAACCATTTTATACGTATTTGAATATTTATTTATTTTGAATATGGACAATCGAGTATATATAAATTTTGCATATACGCGTCATGAACGTATATTCGAAGTTTTAATATATTGGATAGATATAGAATCACATTCTAGTCGCCCGGAGATGATGTTGATAATGACCATGGCATCATCAATATTTATTTTCGTGTTTCGAAGGTGTGATTTTCTATATATTTCCATTAGACTGGTGTGAGGACCAAAACTTAGATAGATAAACACATTGTTGTGAACTGGCATCAAAAACTATATTTTCAGTATATATATCAAAATTATGAATTTGAAACTCTAATTCACTAATTGATTGATGTTTGTGTTGTTTGTTTATTTGTTTGATAATTTTGAACCATTATGCCTAATTAAATTAAATATTGAATTGTATTGAAAATTGGTCGCATTTGCTTGCATATACATATACTTACATTGAACAGGTCATAGCAAGGAGGCTAGAGCCGAAGAATAAAATTTGTTTGCCCGACAAATAGGTACATGTTTACTACATAATTTACTGTTTTGTTTGGGTGATGATGATTTTATGAGCCTATTTGGCTAGCCGCTTGGCTTTTTCTTTTTCTTTTTGAGATTAGAAGGACCGAGGAAGCTATTTGAAATTCCCCGATGCTCTCGGTGCAGGGGAGGTTATGGCGAAATTTTTCGAAAATTTAGGGTGTTAGCCAAATTTTTGAAATTTTGAAAATTCTCAGAAACTGAAAATTTGGAGAATGGAAGCTAGATCGAACGTAGAGCTAATTAATCAAACCACTTTCGACTTTGTTCCTTTTCGGGGACGAAAAGTTTTAAGTGGGGGAGATTGTAATAACCCGAAAATCTGGGCCAGTTTAAAATTTTTATATTGGCAATTTTAGCGAATTTTGATTATTTAAAATGAATTATTTTAAATAAAAACGACGAGAAATTTATTTAGAATTGAATTCGATGTATATATTTATATACGTCGTCGTTAGAATATAAATAATTATATATAGAATTATAAATAGAATTGAAAATGGCGCGGTAGTTCGATAATTCGATTTCAAACTTCAATTGAATGTACCGGGTGCAAAACAATCCGGATTTTAGTGAAACCAAAAACATTAGGATCTAATTGATAATATCTTTCCAACGAATCCGAAAAATCGGAATTTCATAGCGGGAATCAAAAGATATGTCCAGTTGAAAATTCTGAATAGTCGCTATGGAATTCAGGCCCTTAAAAATGGAAATTTTGCAAACGACCTCGGATTTCAACGAAACCACTTTTGTTGGGTCCATGATGTCAAATTATTGCTAGATTCCAAATTTCATAATTTTTCGAATCAATATGTGGGCGTGGCAAAAGAAAACGCGTTTGACCAGTTTTAGTTGATTTTAATCGACTGGAAAATGACCATTTTTCCAACGGTCTCAGAATTCGACGAAACTAGTTTTGTTAGGACCGTATCATTAATACGAAGCTAGAAAATATTTTTCTGGAATTTTTCGAGTTAGTATGTGACCCCGGTAATTTGAAATGTACGTTTAAAATTCAATATAATGATTTAAATGTAAATTCAATGGAAACTGATCGTAACCGTCGAATCAGCTTACGATACATATCCCATTGTGTTCGGAATGAGGGTAAAACGCTATAGACGACAGGCGGTGGGCCTCGTTTAGAGGTCGTATGTAAAAGTCGACTTTTTGAATTAAATAATAACTTAAATAATATAAATTTTATAAACCCCCCCTCTTTATTCGATTTTTCCAAATTCAGAAGATAAAAAAAAGAAAAAGGAAAAGCGACTGCGAAAACCCGCCGCCACCCTCGGAGGACCACCGCCGCCTCGAGAAGACCCCCCCTCCCCCCTCGTCGAATCGAGAGCCCCCCCTCTGAAGCCCGACGAACCCTCCTCCCTGTCCGATCGTGCACCCCCCCCCCCGAACCCGAAACCCACCACCGCCCCTCCAGAAGCTCCACCCCCTAGCCTCCACCGCCTGCTCCTCTTCTCTCCCCTCCTCTAGCTGAATCGAATGCCGCCAGCAACCCAAGACCCACCAGACCCCCCCTCCTTAGCGATGCAGTGTAAGTTTTCTTTTCTGATTGTTTGTTATAATTGATTTTAAATATTTAGTTTAGTTTAATCAGTTTAAAAATCTGATTTCTTTTGAGTGAATAAGAGTGTACATTGTTTTTAAAAATTGAAAAAAGCTTAGATTTTTAATTTGATAAAACTTGGATTTGTATGATAGAAAGATCTGAATTTTAAAAATAGAAAGGAGATGTTTTTAAAATAGAAGATACGATTTTTAGAATTGTAAAGATAGGGAATAATTTTTAAAGGAATAAAAATATTATTTTATATTTTTAAAGTATTAAAAATATAATCTTTACTATATAGAAGAAATAAAAATATGATTTTATATTTTTAAAGTATTAAAAATATAGTTTTTACTATCTAGATGATATAAAAATATGATTTTTGTTTAGGTAGAGAATAAAAAATATAATTTTTACATGATAGGAATATTAAAAATATCATCTTTATATAGGTAGCATAATAAAAATGTGATTTTTATAGTGATGAAATAGAAAGGACGATATTTTGAGATGAGTAGTGAAGTAAAAATATGATTTTTACTTCGGGAGAAATATAGATTTTTGCAACAAGGAAGTTATAATTTTTATTATCCATAACGAGTTATAAAGATTTGATTTTGAAGGGAAAAAGAAGAAAGGCGAAATCTATATTTTTAAAACGGAATTTTTATCAATATGATAGCAAAGTAAAAATTCGATTTTTATATATTGAACAACAAAGTAAAAAATTCGATTTTTATATATTGAACAACGAAGTAAAAAATTCGATTTTTATATATTGAACAACGAAGTAAAAATTCGATTTTTATATATTGAATAGCGATGTAAAAATGTGATTTTTTACATATGTAGTGGCTACGGGCAACGAAGATGACGAAGATGCGATAACGATGAAGATTTCTATCAAGAAGAGTCAAGATGATTGGATAGCTATCTGTGAGAACTTCTCAACTTTCAATTTCTTTTTCTAGTTATATATATATACTAGGATGTAGACGTTGTTTAGTAGCACCCGACACAATCGTCCACAGACCATGGACTTGTTTGTTTGATTGCAAAAATTAGTTAGATTATTTGATTGAAATTTGAATTGTTTGGTGAAATGAATGGATTTGATTGATGTGTGAATGGCGTGGGCCTTCACTAGACCGGAGATAAGGCTAGGCCTCGTCCCGTTTCTAGTATCGTGCCGTTATGCCGCCGAATTTTTCTAAAATAAATTAGAAAAATAAAAATATCATTTTATTTAAAGAATGAACTGAATAGAAATTCATGTGTTAAAATAAAATGTTTTGTCGTTAAAAATATAATTTTTAACGTGAATATGAATAAATGAATATTTATAAACAAATCGGCCGATTTGTTTATATACACCTATTTGAATGACATTGATTGGGACGATAAATTTTACACATCGCCCAACTGCACAAATAAAAATAAATGTTTGTTGATTTGAAACCCCACACGGGTGTTGGGATGAAATTTGAAGTTCACTCATCCTGATTGATTAAAAATGTCGATCGATTGATTGACAGGCTGTTATAAGCGTTAGATATCAATTTTTGATGCTTATACAGTGTAGTGCACTTTGGTTGATGGTTGATTATTTTTCAATGCTATTATACATGTGTTGTATGAAAATCCATATAATTAACTTTATATGGTAATTGATTGGGCCTCATTCCAATTTGAAAAATAAAGAATATTATAAAATAAAGGTTCATGTGTTGACTGTACTCATCTGTTGAGATTAGTCATGTGTTGAACGAAATATTTAATAATAAAATTTACATCCTTATCAATATAAAATAAAGGTTCATGTGCTGACTGTACTCATCCGTTGAGATTAGTCATGTGTTGAACGAAATAAATTAACAAAAATAGTCATACGTGGACAGTACTCATTCGTTGAGATTAGTCGAGTGTTGACAAAAATAAATATTCATTTGTTGAATAGAATAAAGAAATATATGAAGCCATGTTGATTAGATTGACGCCATTTTGACGTGAACGATATTTATATCGATTTTAAAACGATTTCGAAACGAATTGAACTGAAAAAGATTTCGAAACGAATTGAATTGAAAACGATTTCGAAATGAATTGAATTGAAAACGATTCCGAAATGAATTGAATTGAAAACAATTTCGAAATGAATTGAATTGAAAACGAATTCAAATTGAATTGAAAGCGAATTGAAATGAATTCAAATTGAATTGAAATTTGAATTGAATAGAAATGAATTTTAAAACGAATTTATAAAGAAGAATTCAATTTTGATTTGAACTGAAATGGAAGTTGAAATTGCTTTTGAAACGAATTTTAAAACTATTTATATAATTCGTTTTAAATAAAAATCGATGAAATATATATTATATATATAATATAATGGCCTGAATAGAACGCGCCGCGCCGCGGCAGTTCGTAAATTTCGACCATTTATTTCAAACGGACATTACGGGAGATCCTACCATCGGATTCTCCTAAAACCGGAACCGTTGGGTTCGTATCGAAAAGAGCTTTCTAACGAATATTAGAAATTCAAAATTTAACGGTTGGATTTGGAGATACGTCCAAATCAAATTCGAAAAAGGTCGATGTAAGTGCAGTTCGATGGCCATTGTTGGAAATCGACTGTACGGGCCTTGATAAAATTATTAAAAATAGTAATAATTTGTGTAAAATCATAAGAAATGATTTAGAAAGAATTGGGATGAAAAACTCCATTTTTGAAAAGATAAAAATAGATTTTTTATCGAAATGAACTAGTTTTGAACTAGAATTATAATTCTATTTATTTTTAAATAAACAAATTGAATTAGAAAAGGGTTTTAAAAATAACCAGAATTTCCAATGATTGCATTGGAGTGGATTTGAATCGAAATTTTCTTCGGAATATTTCGATGTTGGAATTCGTGATTATACAGATGTTGTTATGGGAATTTGAAAGATATATATATATATATCGTTATTTCCAATACGATATTTGTTGGTCGTAGAATTTGATATTGAATATAAGCCGGTATATTTTCTATTCAGAGCCTTGTATTTAATATCAAATGTGATTTGGGTTTGTCGTGAATGGTGTCTTCACTAACATTGTTCTTGAACCCAGTTGAGAAAAGATTAAATCTTTTTATTTAGATTTAATGAAGTGTACCAATTAAATAATATTTAATTGGAATTGAATTGATATTGATTTTTGGGTTTATCGTGGACAGTGTTTTAAATAACACTCGTTCTTTAACCCGATAACTAATGGAAGGTGATTTTGGGTTTATCGTGAACCGTGTTTTAAATGACACTGATTCTTTAACCCAGTTAACGATTAAAACTAAGTGGAGTTTTAATGAATCTTTAATTAGATTGAAAAGATCGAGAATGGAGTATCCCCAGTTTTGCTCCAGGCGATAGTTAAATCTTTAATTAGATTTGAACGTGAAATGTAATTGAATTTACCGATAACACCGTGGTGTTAGATATGAAGTATTACCAGTTTTACTTCATGGGATGAATAGGTTGGGATTGGGAAATTAAAACCAACGATTACTACGGTAAGGTTCGCTAATTCCGACTAGTTGAATCGAAATTCAAAGGAAGATTAGAGAATAAATTCAGGAATTTATCTTGGATAAAATTAATGGGAACCTTTTCCTATGAATGTGAAATCAGAAACTAACTGTCGGTTAGCTAAGCAGAATGGTTTTCTGGATATTGATCTGATGTTGGTTTCGGCCTTCGGGGTTGGGGAATTATTCTCTTTATTAATTTACGGTTAGTGACTGATGAATTGAAATGAGGCGTATGTTGTGTTTGTGTAACACTTATTTAAAATATACGTGAGTTATTCAGAAAGACCGGGTTTATCTCATTCTGAATAACTGATACGACGATAAGTCGAAGATGAAGACGATGGTCGAAGACCGGAGGTCTTCACGTCGTTTGGGTGATTACTGATGATCTTGATTGAGCTGTACACCGAAGAAGATGGAAACAGTTGGTGATCGTCCAGACGTGCTTGGAGATCGATGGATATGCGGGGTACTAGGTGCCTCAGGTTTCGTTCAGACCTAGAACGGAATTGTAAATGGACTGTATGTCTGACATTGGATTTTAGTCCGTGTGATTGATCTCTATTAAGTATATATCTGTTTGGCGGCGGAGAATTTATTCTCTTGCTTAACGCCCTTCTCTGAGACGTACGAGCTCAGGGGTTATATATTGATGGATATCAAACGCATGGAGTGAATTGCCCCTGTGGCATGCTTAAGTGGTAATTGATCGAGGCTTCTGTTGAAAAGCAAAGTCTTGTGGTTGATGATCGAAGCATGGCCTTTGTGGCATAGCTTTGTGTAACGTTTGCTTCGCGAGTTTCACACCCGGTATGAACCAAAAACGGGAGAAGGACCTCAGGGAGGGCCTACATTTCCTCCTAGCTAAAAGTGGCGTCAGTGGTTTTACACGCCATGACGAGTTTGACTTATGTGGTTGTTGCTGTTGCGAGGCGCCTCGGTTAGATCGGACGATCCGGGTCCGATGGAGTCATTCGTTGGCTCGCTTACGCCCCAAAGGGCGGCGAAACGTAGTGCTCAGGCATTTTTAATCCACTCCGTGTGGACCGGCCCTATCGCTCCAAGGGTCGATGCGTTCTGATCCTGAGACTCGGGCTAGGCAGTCTCGAATCCGTTGAGGACTATCTTTTGCCTCGGTTCACAGACGGAAATCCAATTTCCAAATACGTGACATTTGCGGTTTTATTTGTAAACCTATATATGGCGACATGATATATGGTACCCATGCCGCCTATGATTGATACTTATGATTTGAAGTTGTTTTATACACTATGCACTTATAATAGTATCAAATGATTTGTTTTAAACGTATCAAGCATTCTTTGGCTGTTATAAGGGAAAACCCTATCCCCCGGCTTGCGTTGCATTGTGTGATAGGACCTGGGTCTTATAACAGCTTCATTTTTCTTTATTTAGCACTGCGCTGTTTGTTTTATGCACTGGTATTCTTGGGAGGAAACCCGTTCCGTGTTATACGGCGTGGTCCCTTGATTTGCCTAACTTTAAAAATAAAGATTAATAACTGTTTTAGTTCTCACACCAGTCACATGACTGACCTGGAGTTTATTGTTTTGACCTAAACTCTGGATGCCCCTATTTTGACACGGCCAGCTAGTAGTTTTGGTTTTGCAGATTTATATTCACAGGATCCTGGTTTACAGCTGGAACGATATCCGGAAAGCTTTGTATCCGTATATCTCATTCTAGTTGTGTATTGTATTATTTTTCCGCTGCGATGTATTTAAATGTAATTTAAATCTCTGATATTTCTATGTAATATTCATTTATACTCTGTATATTCTTGTATTCTGGTGCATTGTTGTAATATATAGTGAAATGTTCTTTTGTATGTGTTCTGTTGTAGCTTGTTCTCGAACTATCCGACACTTTCCTTTACGGGGAAGTTGCGGGTTTTTACACTGGGTTAAAGAACAAATGTCGCTTAAAAACATCGTTCACAATAAACCCAAAATCGTATTTCAATTTAATATGTTAAATTGAAACTTTTCTTTAGAATATTTCACTAAATCTTAATTAAAAGATTTATGAATTACCAATCTAAATTTCACTGTCAATCGGGTTTAAAGAACTAATGTCATTTAAAAACATTGTTCGCAATCAACCCAAAAGTTAGTTTCACTTAATTTCAATCATGTTTAATAATTGGAAATTTTATTTAAATCTTAGTTAAAAGATTTATTCTTTCCCAAATGGGTTTAAGAACAGTGTTATTTAAGGCACTATTCACGACAAACCCAAATTTTAATTTGATATTAAATATCATGCTTTGAATAGAAATTATATCGATTTATGTTCAATATCAAATTCTGAAAATTAATGTATATCAAATTGGGAATAATGATGTTAATATCTTCCAAATTCCCACAATAATATCCGTATAATCACAAAATCCAATACTGAAATAATCCAAAGATTATTTCCATTCAAATCCATTTCAATATATGTATTGGAAAATCTTGGTTTTATTAAAACCACTTTAATCCATTTATTTATTTTAATTAATTTATTAAAATAAATAAATCACCTATTCTTTTACATTGAAATGTATATTTACATTAAAATGAATCTTTTTCATTCTTTTGAAACAAATTAACTATAAAGAAGGTATTCTTTCTAATGTAATCAATCTTAAATAAAATTGAAATCTTTTTAATGTAATCTTTTTAGTTCAACCTTTATTACATTGAAAAATGTAATATTTTCATTTCAATCTTTATTACATTGGAAAATGTAATATTTTCATTTCAAACTTTAATTTCAATTCAATCTTTATTCTAAAATGTTTATAAATTCGTTTATAAAACGATTCCAACTTTTATTTCAATTTTAAATCCAAATTGAATATTCTATCTATTATCATATTAAAATAATATTATTTTCAAAATATTTATTTTGGAATTAGCTCTTTAAAACATATTAAAAAGCCCAATTCATTATCTTATTCATTTATATTTTATACTGGGCCAGACCTCCCACATTAAGCCTGCGACTTGTGGATGCTGGATATGCCGGTTGGTTCCAGTCAGACTTATCCCACAAGTTGGGCTTAACCTCGTGTCATGCCACGTTTCGTATTTGCGCACTTGGACCCCTCACATTAGGCCCAACATTTTCTAACAACCCGAAAATCTGGGCCAGTTTAAATTTTTTTATTTTGGCAATTTTGGCGAGTTTTGAAAATTTAAAATGGATTATTTTAAATAATATCGACGAGAAATTTATTTTGAATATAAATCGAATGTATATATTATATACGCCGTCGTTAGAATATAAATAAATATTTATATATAATTATAAATAGAATTGAAAATGGCGCGGTAGTTCGATAATTCGATTTCAAACTTTAATTGAATGTACCAGGTGCAAAACAATCCGGATTTTAGTGAAACCAGAAACAATAGGATCTAATTGATAATATCTTTCCAACGAATCCAAAAAATCAAAATTTCATAGCGGGAATCAAAAGATATGTCCAGTTGAAAATTCTGAATAGTCGCTATGGAATTCAAGCCCTTAAAAATGGAGATTTTGCAAACGATCTCGGATTTCGACGAAACCAGTTTTTTGGGTCCGTAATGTAAAGTTATTGCTAGGTTCCAAATTTCATAATTTTTCGAATCAATATGTGGGCGTGGCAAAGGAAAACGCGTTTGACCAGTTTCAGTTGATTTTAATCGACTGGAAAATGGCCATTTTTCCAACGGTCTCAGAATTCGACGAAACTAGTTTTGTTAAGACTGTATCGCCAATACGAAGCTAGAAAATATTTTTCTGGAATTTTTAAAGTTAGTATGTGACCCCGGTAATTTGAAATGTACGTTTAAAATTCAATATGGTGATTTAAATGTAAATTCAATGGAAACTGATTCAAACGATCGAATCAGCTTACGATACATATCCCATTGTGTTCGGAATGGGGGTAAAACGCTATGGACGGCAGGCGGTGGGCCTCGTTTAGAGGTCGTATGTAAAAGTCAACTTTTTGGGATTAATAAATAAATAAATAAATAAATAAAACTACCTCCCTCCCCTTAAATCCTCCTGCCCCCCCCCCCTCTTCGAAATTTAATCAGAAGCAAGAAAAAGAAAAAAAAAACGATGCCGTCGCTCAGCCCTAGAAGGCGCCGCACCCCTCCACACGCCGCCACCCCCAACCAGCACCGCATCCTCCTTCTCCTCCTCCTCCCTCACCCGCTTCCCTCTCCCCTTCTTCCAATCGAACCCCGCACCCCCTTGGCCGACGCTCTTCCTCCACCGCGCCTGCAGCCGACCCTCCGACCCCCTGCGCCCCCTCAGGCCATCCACTGCCACCATGAACCCCCCCCCCTCTTCTTCGCACAAAAAAAAACACTGTAAGTTTTATAATGTAGATTTTATTAGTTTAAATCTGATTTTATCTATTATATAAATCAGAATCTACTTGTTTTATGAATCTAAAATTTATAGATTTTTAGAAAAGAATAGATTTGGTTTTTAGAAACAAAAAGCTAGGATCTTTAACGCTATGAAGTTAGGATTTTTAACAACAAAAAGCTAGGATCTTTAACGCTATGACGTTAGGATTTTTAGCAACAAAAAGCTAGGATCTTTAACGCTATGAAGTTAGGATTTTTAACAACAAAAAGCTAGGATCTTTAACGCTATGAAGTTAGGATTTTTAACAACAAAAAGCTAGGATCTTTAACGCTATGAAGCTATGATTTTTAATTTTTATATTAGTGGTAGCGCTATAAAAATATAATTTTGATATAGTGTAGATAGTAAAGATTCGATTTTTATATATTGAATAGCATAGTAAAAATATGATTTTTAAATTGAAAGTGAATAAATAAAAATGTGATTTTTATTTTAAAGACATCAAAATATAAAAATGTGTGATTTTTATATGTGTAGTGGCTACGGGCAACGAAGAGGGCGAAGATGCGATAACGACGAAGATTTAGATTTAATGAAGTGTCGTGAAGTTGGATAGCTATCGGTGAGAATTTCTCACCTTTCAATTTCATTTTCTAGTTATATATATATACTAGGATGCAGACGGTGCTTAGTAGCACCCGACACAATCGTCCACAGACCATGGACTTGTTTGTTTGGTTGCATAAATTGGTTAGATGATTTGATTTGAATTTGGTTGTTTGGTGAATTTGATTGTTGTGTGAATGGCGTGGTCCTTCACTAGACCGGGGATAAGGCTAGGCCTCGACCCGTTTCTAGTATTGTGTCATTATGCCGCCGAAATTTCCTAAAAATATGTTAGAAAAATAAAAATATCATTTTATTTAAAGAATGAACTGAATAGAAATTCATATGTTGGAATAAAATGTTTTTATCGTTAAAAATATAATTTTTAACGTGAATGTGAATGAATAAATATTCATTTACAAACCAGACGGTTTGTTTATGTACACCTATTTGAAGGACATTGATTGGGACGATAAATTTTACACACCGCCCAACTGCACAAATAAAATCTGTGTTTGATTGTTTGAAACCCCACACGGGTGTTGGGATGAAATATGAAGTTCAATCATCCTGATTGATTAAATATGTCGATCGATTGATTGACAGGATGTTATAAGCGTTAGATATCTATATTTGATGCTTATACAGTGTAGTTCACTTGGGTGATGGTTGATTATTTTTCAATGCTATTATATACATGTGTTGTATGAAAATCCATATAATTAATTTTATATGGTGATTGATTGGGCCTCATTCCAATTTAGAGAATAAAGAATATTATAAAGTAAAGGTTCATGTGTTGACTGTACTCATTCGTGAGATTAGTCATGTGTTGAACGTAATATTTTAACAATAAATTTTATATCTTTATCACTATTAAATAAAGGTTCATGTGTTGACTGTACTCATCCGTTGAGATTAGTCATGCTTTGAACGAAATAATTTAACAAAAATAGTCACACGCGGACAGTACTCATTCGTTGAGATTAGTCGTGTGTTGACAAAAATATTCATTTGTTGAATAGAATAAAGGAATATATGAAGCCGTGTTGATTAGATTGACGCCATTTTTGATGTGAACGATATCTATATCGATTTTATTCATTTTATAATGAATATCGAAAGTGATTTCAAAATCTGATATTTTGAAAAGAATTGAAATTCAAATTGAAATTGAATTGAAATCGAATTGAAATTGAATAGAAGTGAATTCAAATTGAAATTGAATAAAACGAATTCGAATTGAAATTTAATATAAATGAATTCGAATTGAAATTTAATATAATCGAAATTCAAATTGAAATTGAATTGAATTGAAAACGAACTGAAATTGAATTAGAAATCAATTTGAATTGGAATCGATTTGAAATGAATTTAAAACGAATTTATATTGGGATATTCAATTTTGATTTGAAATTGAATATGAAGTTTAAACCGTTTTGAAAACGAATTTAAAGCGATTTATAAAATTCATTTCGGAAGGAAATCGACGAAGTATATATTATATATATGTATATTATATGTATAATATAATGGCCTGAATAGAACGCGCCGCGCCGTGGCAGTTCGTGAATTTCGACCATTTATTTCAAACGGACATTTCGGAAGATCCGACTGTCGGATTCTCCTAAAACCAGAACCGTTGGGTTCGTATCGAAAAGAGCTTTCTAACGAATATTAGAAATTAGAAATCTAACGGTTGGATTTGGAATTATGTCCAAATCAAATTTGAAAAAGGTCGCTGTAAGTGCAGTTCGATGGCCATTGATGGAAATCGACTATACGGACCTTGATAAAATCATTAAAAATATCAATAATTTGTGTAAAATCATAAGAAATGATTTAGAAAGAATTGGGATGGAAAACTCCATATTTGAAAAGATAAAAATAGATTTTTATCGAAATGAACTAGTTTTGAACTAGAATTATAATTCTATTTATTTTAAAATAAATAAATTGAATTTGAAATGGTTTTGAAAATAACCAGATTTTCCAGTGATTGCATTGGAATGGGTTTGAATCGAAATTGTCTTCGGAATATTTCGATGTTGGATTTCATGATTATACAGATGTTATTATGGAAATTTGAAAGATATAGATATATATATCGTTATTTCCAATACGATATCTGTTGGTCGTAGAATTTGATATTGAATATAAGCCGATATATTTTCTATTCAGAGCCTTGTATTTAATATCAAATGTGATTTGGGTTTGTCGTGAATGGTGTCTTCATTAACATTGTACTTGAACCCAGTTGAGAAAAGATTAAATCTTTTTATTTAGATTTAATGAAGTGTACCAATTAAATAATATTTAATTGGGATTGAATTGATATTGATTTTTGGGTTTATCGTGGACAGTGTTTTAAATAACACTCGTTCTTTAACCCGATAATTAATGGAATGTGATTTTGGGTTTATCGTGAACTGTGTTTTAAATGACACTGATTCTTTAACCCAGTTAAAGATTAAAACTAAGTGGAGTTTTAATGAATCTTTAATTAGATTGAAATGATCGAGAATGGAGTATCACCAGTTTTGCTCCAGGCGATAGTTAAATCTTTAATTAGATTTGAACGTGAAATGGCAATTGAATTTACCGATAACACTGTGGTGTTAGATATGAAGTATTACCAGTTTTACTTCATGGGATGAATAGGTTGGGATTGGGAAACTAAAATAAATGATTACTTCGGTAAGGTTCGTTAATCCCGACTAGTTGAATCGAAATTCAAAAGGATAGATTAAAGAATAAATATAAAGAATTTATCTTTGATAAAATTAATGGGAACCTTTCCCTATGAATGTGAAATTTAGAAACTAACTATCGGTTAGCCAAGTAGAATGGTTTTCTGGATATTGATCTGATGTTGGTTTCGGCCTTCGGGGTTAATATTTGGGGAATTATTCTCTTGATTAATTTACGGTTAGTGACTGATGAATTGGAATGAGGCGTATGTTGTGTTTGTGAAACACTTATTTAAAATATACGCGAGTTATTCGGAAACACCGGGTTTATCCCATTCTGAATAACTGATACGACGATAAGTCGAAGATGAAGACGGTGGTCGAAGACCGGAAGTCTTCACGTCGTTTGGGTAATTACTGAAGTTCTTGATTGGGCTGTACACCCAAGAAGATGGAAACAGTTAGTGATCGTCCAGACGTACTTGGAGATTGATGGATATGCGGGGTACTAGGTGCCTCCGGTTTCGTTCAGACCCAGAACGGACTTGTAAATGGACTGTGTGTCTAACATTGGATTTTAGTCTGTGTGGTTGATTTCTATTAAATATATATCTGTTTGGCGGCGGAGAATTTATTCTCTTGCTTAACGCCCCTCTCTGAGACGTACGAGCTCAGGGGTTATATACTGATGGATATCAAACGCATAGAGTGAATTGCCTGTGTGGCATGCCTAAGTGACGAATGATCAAGGCTTCTATTGAAAAGCAAAGTCTTGTGGTTGATGATCGAAGCATGGCCTTTGTGGCGTAGCTTTGTGTAAAGTTTCTTCGCGAGTTTCACACCCGGTATGAACCAAAAACGAGAGACGGGCCTCAGGGAGGACATGCGTTTCTTTCTAGTTAGAAGTGGCGTCAGTGGTTTTACACGCCCTAACGAGTTTGACTTATGTGGTTGTTGCTGTTGCGAGGCGCCTCGGTTATATCGGTTTCGGCCGATGCATTCCGGTCGGCAGATGGACCAGACTAACGCCCCATAGGGCGGGGAGACGTATTGTTCAGGCATAATAATCCACTCCGTGTGGACCGGCCCTGACGATCCAAGGGGCAGTTGCGGCTGTTCCTGAGGCTCGGGCTAGACAGTCTCGAATCGGTTGAGGACTATCTTTTGCCTCGGTTCATAGATGGAAATCCAATTTCCAAATACATGACTTTGCGATTTTGATTGTATAACCTATATATGGCGACATAGTGGTATGGGGCATTCATGCCGCCTATGATTGATACTTATGATTTGAAGTTGTTTTAAACACTATACACTTATAATAGTATCAAATGATTTCTTTTAAACGTATCAAGCATTCTTGGCTATTATAAGGTAAAAACCCTATCCCCCGGCTTGCGTTGCATTGTGTGATAGGACCTGGGTCTTATAATAGCTTCATTTTTCTTTATTTAGCATTGCGCTGTTGTTTTATGCACTGGTATTCTTGGGAGGAAACCCGTTCCGTGTTATACGGCGTGGTCCCTTGATTTACCTATCTTTAAAATAAAGATTATTAACTGTTTTAGTTCTCATACCAGTCACATGACTGACCTGGAGTTTATTGCTTTAACCTAAACTCTGGGTGCCCTTATTTTGACACGGGCAGCTAGTAGTTTTGGTTTTGCAGATTTATATTCACAGGATCCTGGTTTACAGCTGGAACGATATCCGGAAAGCTTTGTACCCGTATATCTCTTCTAGTTGTGTATTGTATTATTTTCCGCTGCTATGTATTTAAATGTAACTTAAATCTCTGATATTTCTGTGTAATATTCATTTATACTCTGTATATTCTTGTGATCTGATGCATTGTTGTAATATACAATGAAATGTTCTTCCGTCTGCATTCTATTTTGTCTTGTACTCAATTCTATCCGTACTTTCCTTCACGGGGAAGTTCGGGTCGTCTCAGTTTGGTATCAGAGCTTTGGTTTACAGAGCTCGAGAACAAGACACATTAGAACCATACGAAAGAATTCATCAGATATTGGATTAGTGATATCGAATTAGAATGACTCGTTAGAGATAAGATCAGTAGTATCCTAGAACGAGTGTGAAGAGTATATTTTTCAAATGAAAACAATTTTGTTTTAAAATTTAAATCGCTTTATACGTATTTGATTATTTATTTATTTTGAATATGGACAATCCAATATATAAAGATTTCGCGTATACGTGTCATGAACGTATAGTCGAAGTTTTAATATACTAGATAGATATAGGGTCACATTCTAGTCGCCCGGGGATAATTCTGGTGATGTGGCCACATCATCAGTATTTATTTTCGTGTTTCGAAGGTGTGATTTCTATATATTTCCATTAGACTGGTGTGAGAACCAAAATATAGCTAGAATACATTGTTGTGAATTGGCATCAAAAACATGATTTTTTGTATATGCATCAAAATTATGAATTTGAAACTCTAATTCACTAATTGATTAATGTTTGTGTTGTTTGTTTATTTGATTGATAATTTTTAACCATTTATGCCTAATTGAATCAAATATTGAATTGTATTGAAAATTTAGTCGCATTTGCTTGCATATATATGTACTTACATTGAACAGGTCATAGAAAGGAGGCTAGAGCAGAGAATAAAATTTGTTTGCCCGACAAATAGGTACATGTTTACTACATAATTTCCTGTTTTGTTTGGGTGATGGTGATTTTATGAGCCTATTGGCTAGCCGCTTGGCTTTTTCTTTTTCTTTTTTTGAGATCTGATGGACCGGGGAAGCTATTTGAGATTTCCCGATGCTCCCATTGCAGGGGAGGTTATGGCGAAATTTTTCAAAAATTTAGGGTGTTAGCCAAATTTTTGAAGAATTTGAAAATTCTCAGAAACTGAAAAGTTGGAGAATGGAAGCCAGATCGAACGTAGAGTTGATTGATCAAACCACTTTCGACTTTGTTCCTTTTCGGGGATGAAAAGTTTTAAGTGGGGGAGATTGTAACAACCCGAAAATCTGGGCCAGTTTAAAATTTTTATTTTGGCAATTTTGGCGAGTTTTGAACATTTAAAATGGATTATTTTAAATAATATCGACGAGAAATTTATTTTGAATATAAATCGAACGTATATATTATATACGTCGTCGTTAGAATATAAATAAATATTTATATATAATTATAAATATAATTGAAAATAGCGCGGTAGTTCGATAATTCGATTTCAAACTTCAATTGAATGTACCGGGTGCAAAACAATCCGGATTTTAGTGAAACCAGAAACAATAGGATCTAATTGATAATATCTTTCCAACGAATCCGAAAAATCAAAATTTCATAGCGGGAATCAAAAGATATGTCCAGTTGAAAATTCTGAATAGTCGCTATGGAATTCAGGCCTTAAAAATGGAGATTTTGCAAACGATCTCGGATTTCGACGAAACCAGTTTTGTTGGGTCCGTGATGTAAAGTTATTGCTAGGTTCCAAATTTCATAATTTTTCGAATCAATATGTGGGCGTGGCAAAGGAAAACGCGTTTGACCAGTTTCAGTTGATTTTAATCGACTGGAAAATGGCCATTTTTCCAACGGTCTCAGAATTCGACGAAACTAGTTTTGTTAAGACCGTATCGCCAATACGAAGCTAGAAAATATTTTTCTGGAATTTTTAAAGTTAGTATGTGACCCCGGTAATTTGAAATGTACGTTTAAAATTCAATATGGTGATTTAAATGTAAATTCAACGGAAACTGATTCAAACGATCGAATCAGCTTACGATACATATCCCATTGTGTTCGGAATAGGGGTAAAACGCTATGGACGGTAGGCGGTGGGCCTCGTTTAGAGGTCGTATGTAAAAGTCAACTTTTTGGGATTAAAAAAAATTTAAATAAATAAATAAATAAATAAAACTACCTCCATCCCCTTAAATTCTCCTGCCCCCCCTCTTCGAAATTTAATCAGAAGCAAGAAAAAAAAACGATGCCGTCGCTTAGCCCCAGAAGGCGCCGCACCCCTCCGCACGCCGCCACCCCCAACCAGCACCGCATCCTCCTTCTCCTCCTCCTCCCTCACCCGCTTCCCTCTCCCCTTCTTCCAATCGAACCCCGCACCCCCTTGGCCGGCGCTCTTCCTCCACCGTGCCTGCAGCCGACCCTCCGACCCCCTACGCCCCCTCAGGCCATCCACTGCCACCATGAACCCCCCCCCCCCCGCCTCTTCTTCGCACAAAAAAAAAGAAAAAAGAAAAACACTGTAAGTTTTATAATGTAGATTTTATTAGTTTAAATCTGATTTTATTTATTATATAAATCAGAATCTACTTGTTTTATGAATCTAAAATTTATAGATTTTTAGAAAAGAATAGATTTGGTTTTTAGAAACAAAAAGCTAGGATCTTTAATGCTACGAAGTTAGGATTTTTAACAACAAAAAGCTAGGATCTATAACGCTATGAAGTTAGGATTTTTAACAACAAAAAGCTAGGATCTTTAACGCTATGAAGTTAGCATTTTTAACAACAAAAAGCTAGGATCTTTAACGCTATGAAGTTAGGATTTTTAGCAACAAAAAGCTAGGATCTTTAACGCTATGAAGTTAGGATTTTTAACAACAAAAAGCTAGGATCTTTAACGCTATGAAGCTATGATTTTTATATTAGTGGTAGCACTATAAAAATATAATTTTGATATAGTGTAGATAGTAAAGATTCAATTTTTATATATTGAATAGCATAGTAAAAATATGATTTTTAAATTGAAAGTGAATAAATAAAAATGTGATTTTTATTTTAAAGACATCAAAATATAAAAATGTGTGATTTTTATATGTGTAGTGGCTACGGGCAACGAAGATGGCGAAGATGCGATAACGACGAAGATTTAGATTTAATGAAGTGTCGTGAAGTTGGATAGCTATCGGTGAGAATTTCTCACCTTTCAATTTCATTTTCTAGTTATATATATATACTAGGATGCAGACGGTGCTTAGTAGCACCCGACACAATCGTCCACAGACCATGGACTTGTTTGTTTTGTTGCATAAATTGGTTAGATGATTTGATTTGAATTTGGTTGTTTGGTGAATTTGATTGTTGTGTGAATGGCGTTGGCCTTCACTAGACCGGGGATAAGGCCAGGCCTCGTCCCGTTTCTAGTATTGTGGCGTTATGCCGCCGAAATTTCCTAAAAATATGTTAGGCAAATAAAAATATCATTTTATTTAAAGAATGAACTGAATAGAAATTCATATGTTGGAATAAAATGTTTTTATCGTTAAAAATATAATTTTTAACGTGAATGTGAATGAATAAATATTCATTTACAAACCAGACGGTTTGTTTATGTACACCTATTTGAAGGACATTGATTGGGACGATAAATTTTACACATCGCCCAACTGCACAAATAAAATCTGTGTTTGATTGTTTGAAACCCCACACGGGTGTTGGGATGAAATATGAAGTTCACTCATCCTGATTGATTAAATATGTCGATCGATTGATTGACAGGCTGTTATAAGCGTTAGATATCTATATTTGATGCTTATACAGTGTAGTGCACTCTGGGTGATGGTTGATTATTTTTCAATGCTATTATATACATGTGTTGTATGAAAATCCATATAATTAATTTTATATGGTGATTGATTGGGCCTCATTCCAATTTAGAGAATAAAGAATATTATAAAGTAAAGGTTCATGTGTTGACTGTACTCATTCGTGAGATTAGTCATGTGTTGAACGTAATATTTTAACAATAAATTTTATATCTTTATCACTATTAAATAAAGGTTCATGTGTTGACTGTACTCATCCGTTGAGATTAGTCATGCTTTGAATGAAATAATTTAACAAAAATAGTCACACGTGGACAGTACTCATTCGCTGAGAATAGTCGTGTGTTGACAAAAATATTCATTTGTTGAATAGAATAAAGGAATATATGAAGCCGTGTTGATTATATTGACGCCATTTTTGACGTGAACGATATCTATATCGATTTTATTCATTTTATAATGAATATCGAAAGTGATTTCAAAATCTGATATTTTGAAAAGAATTGAAATTCAAATTGAAATTGAATTGAAATCGAATTGAAATTGAATAGAAGTGAATTCAAATTGAAATTGAATAAAACGAATTCAAATTGAAATTTAATATAAATGAATTCGAATTGAAATTTAATATAATCGAAATTCAAATTGAAATTGAATTGAATTGAAAACGAACTGAAATTGAATTAGAAATCAATTTGAATTGGAATCGATTTGAAATGAATTTAAAACGAATTTATATTGGGATATTCAATTTTGATTTGAAATTGAATATGAAGTTTAAACCGTTTTGAAAACGAATTTCAAACGATTTATAAAATTCATTTCGGAAGGAAATCGACGAAGTATATATTATATATATGTATATTATATATATAATATAATGGCCTGAATAGAACGCGCTGCGCCGCGGCAGTTCGTGAATTTCAACCATTTATTTCAAACGGACATTTCGGGAGATCCGACCGTCGGATTCTCCTAAAACCGGAACCGTTGGGTTCGTATCGAAAAGAGCTTTCTAACGAATATTAGAAATTAGAAATCTAACGGTTGGATTTGGAATTATGTCCAAATCAAATTTGAAAAAGGTCGATGTAAGTGCAGTTCGATGGCCATTGATGGAAATCGACTGTACGGGCCTTGATAAAATCATTAAAAATATCAATAATTTGTGTAAAATCATAAGAAATGATTTAGAAATAATTGGGATTAAAAACTCCATATTTGAAAAGATAAAAATAGATTTTTATCGAAATGAACTAGTTTTGAACTAGAATTATAATTCTATTTATTTTAAAATAAATAAATTGGATTTGAAATGGTTTTGAAAATAACCAGATTTTCTAGCGATTGCATTGGAATGGGTTTGAATCGAAATTGTCTTCGGAATATTTCGATGTTCGATTTCGTGATTATACAGATGTTGTTATGGAAATTTGAAAGATATATATATATATATATATATATATATCGTTATTTCCAATACGATATCTGTTGGTCGTAGAATTTGATATTGAATATAAGCCGATATATTTTCTATTCAGAGCCTTGTATTTAATATCAAATGTGATTTGGGTTTGTCGTGAATGGTGTCTTCATTAACATTGTTCTTGAACCCAGTTGAGAAAAGATTAAATCTTTTTATTTAGATTTAATGAAGTGTACCAATTAAATAATATTTAATTGGAATTGAATTGATATTGATTTTTGGGTTTATCGTGGACAGTGTTTTAAATAACACTCGTTCTTTAACCCGATAATTAATGGAATGTGATCTTGGGTTTATCGTGAACTGTGTTTTAAATGACACTGATTCTTTAACCTAGTTAAAGATTAAAACTAAGTGGAGTTTTAATGAATCTTTAATTAGATTGAAATGATCGAGAATGGAGTATCACCAGTTTTGCTCCAGGCGATAGTTAAATCTTTAATTAGATTTGAACGTGAAATGATAATTGAATTTACCGATAACACCGTGGTGTTAGATATGAAGTATTACCAGTTTTACTTCATGGGATGAATAGGTTGGGATTGGGAAACTAAAATAAATGATTACTTCGGTAAGGTTCGTTAATCCCGACTAGTTGAATCGAAATTCAAAAGGATAGATTAAAGAATAAATATAAAGAATTTATCTTTGATAAAATTAATGGGAACCTTTCCCTATGAATGTGAAATTTAGAAACTAACTGTCGGTTAGCCAAGCAGAATGGTTTTCTGGATATTGATCTGATGTTGGTTTCGGCCTTCGGGGTTAATATTTAGGGAATTATTCTCTTGATTAATTTACGGTTAGTGACTGATGAATTGGAATGAGGCGTATGTTGTGTTTGTGTAACACTTATTTAAAATATACGCGAGTTATTCGGAAAGACCGGGTTTATCCCATTCTGAATAACTGATACGACGATAAGTCGAAGATGAAGACGGTGGTCGAAGACCAGAAGTCTTCACGTCGTTTGGGTAATTACTGATGATCTTTATTGGGCTGTACACCCAAGAAGATGGAAACAGTTAGTGATCGTCCAGACGTACTTGGAGATTGATGGATATGCGGGGTACTAGGTGCCTCCGGTTTCGTTCAGACCCAGAACGGACTTGTAAATGGACTGTGTGTCTGACATTGGGTTTTACTCTGTGTGGTTGATTTCTATTAAATATATATCTGTTTGGCGGCGGAGAATTTATTCTCTTGCTTAATGCCCTTCTCTGAGACGTACGAGCTCAGGGGTTATATACTGATGGATATCAAATGCATAGAGTGAATTGCCTGTGTGGCATGCCTAAGTGGCGAATGATCAAGGCTTCTGTTGAAAAGCAAAGTCTTGTGGTTGATGATCGAAGCATGGCCTTTGTGGCGTAGCTTTGTGTAACGTTTCTTCGCGAGTTTCACACCCGGTATGAACCAAAAACGGGAGACGGACCTCAGGGAGGACATGCGTTTCTTTCTAGTTAGAAGTGGCGTCAGTGGTTTTACACGCCCTGACGAGTTTGACTTATGTGGTTGTTGCTGTTGCGAGGCGCCTCGGTTATATCGGTTTCGGCCGATGCATTCTGATCGGCAGACGGACCAGACTTACGCCCCATAGGGCGGGGAGACGTATTGTTCAGGCATAATAATCCACTCCGTGTGGACCGGCCCTGATGATCCAAGGGGCAGTTGCGGCTGTTCCTGAGGCTCGGGCTAGACAGTCTCGAATCGGTTGAGGACTAACTTTTGCCTCGGTTCATAGATGGAAATCCAATTTCCAAATACGTGACTTTGCGATTTTGATTGTATAACCTATATATGGCGACATAGTGGTATGGGGCATTCATGCCGCCTATGATTGATACTTATGATTTGAAGTTGTTTTAAACACTATACACTTATAATAGTATCGAATGATTTCTTTTAAACGTATGAAGCATTCTTGGCTATTATAAGGTAAAAACCCTATCCCCCGGCTTGCGTTGCATTGTGTGATAGGACCTGGGTCTTATAATAGCTTCATTTTTCTTTATTTAGCATTGCGCTGTTGTTTTATGCACTGGTATTCTGGGAGGAAACCCGTTCCGTGTTATACGGCGTGGTCCCTTGATTTACCTATCTTTAAAATAAAGATTATTAACTGTTTTAGTTCTCACACCAGTCACATGACTGACCTGGAGTTTATTGTTTTAACCTAAACTCTGGGTGCCCTTATTTTGACAAGGGCAGCTAGTAGTTTTGGTTCTGCAGATTTATATTCACAGGATCCTGGTTTACAACTGGAACGATATCCGGAAAGCTTTGTATCCTTATATCTCTTCTAGTTGTGTATTGTATTATTTTCCGCTGCTATGTATTTAATTGTAATTTAAATCTCTGATATTTCTGTGTAATATTCATTTATACTCTGTATATTCTTGTGATCTGATGCATTGTTGTGATATACAATGAAATGTTCTTCCATCTGCATTCTATTTTGTCTTGTACTCAATTCTATCCGTACTTTCCTTCACGGGGAAGTTCGGGTCGTCTCACATTTGTGGTTGCTGGATATGCCGGTTGGGTCCGGGCAGATTTCCACCACAAATGTAGCCTAACCTCGTGTCTAAGTATAATTATAATTCCTGATTATAATTAATTTACGGAAAATGTTATTTTAAAATATTCTTTATATTAAAATAACTTAATTTTGAAACACCCTTTATTTCAAAATATACTTTATATTAAAATGTTTCCCTATTAAAAATGATCTTTATTTTACATCGTCGTTTCTTTTATAAAATCTTTTGTTTTCAAATATTCTAACTTACCATTCAATTATTAATAAAAATTGAACTTTTAATATTATTATAATAATATAATAATAATAACCTTTTCAAAGCGTTTCATCTTGAAATCAAATCTTCTAATTTCAACACATTGACAATTGCTAGACCAAAAATTGGTACTAACACCCAAATGCAGATCACAGAATGCAGAGAAAAGTAAATAAAGGGAGACACACAAGGTTTTTATAGTGGTTCGGCTGTAGATGTAGCCTACGTCCACTTTATAATCTTATTGTTATACTGACAGATTATAGGAATCAATTACATGTAGACACACAATCTGTGTGTTAATTGTATTGAAAAGAGAAGAATTTGAGTGTATGAAGGTGCAAAGTCCTTGCACTTCAGCAATGGTGGAAGCTATGAAGAGTTAGCACCAAAAGTCCTTGAAAAATCCTCCAAATGGTGTATTTATAGCTGTTTACAGCAAGCGGATCGCGGGACACGTGGCATGCATCCCAAAAATCTCAAAAAGAGGTGGAAAACGTCCAGAAATCATCTCCAAATCGTCATCTGACATGTGTAATAAGATCCATGCAAGTTGGAGTAAAAATAACCATCAGAATAGGTCAAAACAGTGCAGAACTGCAGGCGGTTCGTGGTCGCCATGCACTCCATGATCGGATCGTGACCTAGGAGTGCGACCCCTTGGAACGGATCATGACCTAGGAGTGCGACTCCTAGGATCAGATCGTGACCTAGGGGTGCGACCCCTAGGATCGGATCACGACCTAGGGGTGTGACTCCTAGGATCGGATCGTGACCTAGGGGTGCGACTCCTAAGATCAGATCGCGACCTAGGGGGCGACTCCTAAGGTGGCGAAACAATCCAGAAGGGTGAGAAATGACACAAACTCCATGCTAGCAATGCTCCGCCACTTCATCCAAGTGATTGCCAATCTACATCCAAGTCCTGAGTCATTTCAGATGATAGAAATTCGTGTTGAGACGATCTTTGCCAAAAGATAGTGTAACAAGTGTCCCCCCAGAACATATCTTGCTGATTGAAGGAAGATATGTTCTGGATAATCTGAGAAATCCAAATTCAGAATGCGACGATCACGCCAGATCGTATTAAGGCCAGAAAACCGACGATCACACGGGATCGTATTAAGGCCAGAGAACCGACGATCACACAGGATCGTATTAAGGCCAGAAAACCGACGATCACACGGGATCGTATTAAGGCCAGAGAAGTCCAAGAAGACCAGGGGTTTGTACCTGCATGAAGGTAAGACAAACATTGCAAGAATATTTCCCAGATGGTCTTACCGGAGTAAACCATCCGAGGAGATGTTAAAAGGGTTCCAAGACGGCCTTACCGAAGTAAGACGACCGAGGAAAAGCAATGAAGCTTCCAAGGCGGCCTCACCGGAGTAAGACGACCAAGGAAAAGCGCAGGAGGTTCCAAGACGGCCTTACCGGAGTAAGAAGACCAAGGAAAAGCACATGAGGATTTTTTTATACTGGACGGATCCAGTTGGGAGCCGGAGCTCATGTTTGTACTGGACGGATCCAGTTAGGAGCCGGAGCTCAATGTTTATACTAGATGGATCCAGTTAGGAGCCGGAGCTCAATGCTTATACTGGATGGATCCAGTTAGGACCTGGAGCTCAATATTTATACTGGACGGATCCAGTTAGGAACCAGAGCTCAATGCTTATTGCTAATTCATGAAAATCCAGCAGTCGTTTGCCTTCAAAAAACTGTTGTAAGTTGCCAAGATCAGAGCTGGTGCCCCCAGCTTTGAGTGCAGGAGAGAATGGAAGCTGTTGGTGAGCTGCTGGGAAAGGATCACGGGTCGCGGATCGTGGACCAAGAGGGGCGATACGACCCTTTTGTGAGTCAGGGAAGTCAGCTCGCGAGGTAGGTTCGTGGAGCAGGGGGGCGATCCGACTGGGATCGTCTCTTGAGCCTGATGGCGCGCCACGATCCGAATCGCGGTCCAGAGGTGTATCACGAGATGGTTGGTGCTGTTGAGTAGCAGGAGCTCGCAATTCGGTGTTCATCTGGTCTGGAGCTGAAGTAGATCGTAGTGCATTTCCAATGGGGAGGAGGTTGCCCCCAAGCACTGGTGCTGGAGGGTCGCGGGGCGCTGGGATCAACCCGATCTGATCGTGGTGGCCTGTGCGAGCCACTTCAGTGGCTCCATCTCCAATGGCTTGGGCGTTGCTCGGCCTTCCATCCATCCGAGCGAAGAATTGGTTGATCATTTCCTGTTGTTTCTGGAGGAGATCGTCTTGCCGTGCCATCTGATCTCTCAGTTCAGCGAGAACTCCATCCATCTCGTCTCTGGTCAAGTATGCAGAAGGATCTCCATGAAAGGAAGCTTCCTGGCTTGCCTCGTTCCTTGTGCCTTAAGCATCAGCATCATCAGCATGAGTGGAAGTTCCAGTCTTCTTCCTTTTGATTGCCATTGAGTCTCCTTTCAAGCAGAAAGTTGAAGTTTTTATGTGTCCCCTTCCTAGCGCGCCAAAATGTTAGACCAAAAATTGGCACTAACACCCAAATGCAGATCACAGATCACAGAATGCAGAGAAAAGTAAATAAAGGGAGACACACAAGGTTTTTATAGTGGTTTGGCTGTAGATGTAGCCTACGTCTACTTTATAATCTTATTATTATACTAACAGATTATAGGAATCAGTTACATGCAGACACACAATCCGTGTGTTAATTGTATTGAAAAGAGAAGAATTTGAGTGTATGAAGGTGCAAAGTCCTTGCACTTCAGCAATGGTGGAAGCTATGAAGAGTTAGCACCAAAAGTCCTTGAAAAATCCTCCAAATGGTGTATTTATAGTTGTTTACAGCAGGCGGATCGCGGGACACGTGGCACGCATCCCAAAAATCTCGAAAAGAGGTGGAAAACGTCCAGAAATCATCTCCAAATCGTCATATGACATGTGTACTAAGATCCATGCAAGTTGGAGTAAAAATAGCCATCAGAATAGGTCAAAGCAGTGCGGAACTATAGGCGGTTCATTGTCGCCATGCGCTCCATGATCGGATCGTGACCTAGGAGTGCGACCCCTTGGAACAGATCGTAACCTAGGAGTGCGACTCCTAGGATCGGATCGTAACCTAGGGGTGTGAACCCTAGGATCGGATCGCGACCTAGGGGCGTGACTCCTAGGATCGGATCGCGACCTAGGGGTGCGACTCCTAGGATCAGATCGCGACCTAGGGGGGCGACTCCTAGGGTGGCGAAACAATTCAGAAGGGTGAGAAATGACACAAACTCCATGCTCGCAATGCTCCCCACTTCATCCAAGTGATTGCCAATCTACATCCAAGTCCTGAGTCGTTTCAGATGATAGAAATTCGCGTTGAGACGATCTTTGCCAAAAGATAGTGTAACAACAATAAAGTGTGATCTCTTTTAAATCTAATTCTTTATTGTCTTTTTAACAATAAAAGTATATTCTCTTCAATTCAAACTTTTGATTGTAACTTTTTGACAATACAACAATAATCTTTTTAATTTAAAACATCAAAACCATAATTTAATTCTTTTAACGAAACATTGTATTAAAATATTCTTTTAATTCTAAAATTGGAATGAGACCAAACCATCACCATATAATTTTAATTATATGGATTTCAAACATCGCATTAATTCCATAATAACGATAAAACATTCAACAACAGCCAGAGTGCAATTTAAACTAATCACAAGGGCGATGTGTAGTCAAAATATCAACCCAAGGCCCGTGTGGGGTTTCAACCAACACAAATTCAAATAATATATCATTAATTGTGCTCTTGGACGATGTGTGAAAAATTATCATCCAATCAACATAAACAAGTCAGGCAACTTGTTAATGGCAGTGTAAACATATTTCTAAATATCATAAATGACATAACATTATTTAACATGTTCACATATTTCAAATTTTCAAACAATTCACACAATCATCCCAATCAACATTTATCCAACAAACAACAATTCCAATATAGTTAATTAACTTACTTTTGAATATAAAAATAAATAACTATTCAAAAATTTAGTGAGAAAGAGTTCTCACCTTTGTCAGACTTTAATTGACGGTTCGGGCCAAATTTTGGTCCAAAATCCAGTGTGCTCTAAAGTTGACAAAATTGATGTCTACGCGAGGCTCTCGATGCCATGATCGCAGCAAATCCTGTCTCATGCGATTTCGAGTTCGTATCAAAAAGATATGAATTTTCGAAATTTGTAAAAATTAAATAATTAATTAAAATTACCGAAAATACCCAAAAATTCAACTACTCAGAATTGAACATAGTTAGTTTCATTGCGAAGATCTCGTGGCCACGATCTCAGCGGATCTGAAATCGTCAGATTCTGAATTCGTATGAGAGAGATATGCAATTTCAAAGTTTGAATTACAAAGTTACCCCAAATCTCGGTCAAACAGCACCTCGCAACCTTTGACCGCACTTTTCTCCCTCCTCTGACCTCTGATTGACCTGAAACCACCTCCATCCTCTTCGTCTTCAAGAGACGCACCCATGCTCCAAGCCGCCACCGCCGTTGATGCTATGATCGCCGGAATTTCGCCAGAAAGCGAAATTCGTCTCGTGGGCCCCACAGGCCGCCACCCTCCACCAAAAAATCTGAAAAAAATACAATAGCTAGATCTCGCGAAGACGAAGAACTTTTGCTTAGGTGCCATCACCTGATTCTTCCCCGATCGATGGAAAAAAAATCGTTTTGTTTTATGTTCTCAGTTTTTTGCTGTTTTGCTTCAGTTTGGTTTTTCTCGATTTCCGTGCCCTTCCTTCGACTTTCAGATGAAATGAACAAAGGAAAAGTTGTTCGTTTATGTCTTGACTACATTTTCTCCAACTGGGCCATCGCCTAATTCTCGACGGTTTGTGAGTTATACCCCGAAACCCGAAATCAGTTTTCTGTCTTTCAAGCTAGATCCCGGCGAATCCGTGCGACCATAGGTCTTGAATTTTTTGTGGAAGATAGAGGATAAGAATATGAACAAAATACAGAAAGGGTTTGGTTTAATTCTGTTCTGATTTGGAGATATAAATTGTTGAAGATTCAGAGTGTTTTGTGTAGAGAAAGTTTAGTGGAGAAAGGAGCCGCCATTGAAGAAATGAAGATGAAGGATTAGGATTAGGTTTAGAAAAGCGTTATGGGCTGCTAATGATATATTATATAGGCATAGGTAAATTTTAATTAAGTCCTTGTTTAATTTAACCCCTTTTTATTAATAACCTTTGTGTTATTAATGTCTTCAAATTTTAGTCCGTTATAATGTTTTAAAGACCATACGAATGCATACATTATCCAAATTTGCTGAAAATTGGAACATAACTATTTCTCAACGATACGAATCCAAAGAAACTGGTTTCATTAAATTCCGAGTCCGTATGAATTATTCATGAATTCTTAAAGTTTGAAAACTGATCGTTTTCACTAAAAAAACTAATAACGCCCACATACTAACTCCAAAAATTACAGAAAAATTATTTCTAGTTTTGTTTTGATGATATGGTCCCAACAAAACTAATTCCGTCGAATTTGAAGACAGTTTGAAAAATGGCTATTTTTAAGGCGTAAATAAATTATATTAAAAATACATATATTAATAAATAAATTCTGAATCTCGAAATATATCAGTGTTTATACTTTTTCAATGCAGAAACATCATTTAGAACTCAATGGAAGTGGTTTCGAGTCCAAATTCATTCGTATGTAAAAAGTTGTGTTTTGGGTCCTATATATATAAATTTTCCTGTACTTTTTCTGATATCTTGATTTAGGCATAACTTTTGATTCCCGCTAAGAAATTTCAATTTTTTGGATTCATTGGAAAGATATTTTTAAATAGATTCTAATATTTTTGGTTTCGCTAAAATCCGATTTATTTCGCATCCTGTACAGTCAGTCAAAGTTAAAATTCAAATTTTAAAACTGCCGCGCTATTTCTAAATCCTTTTATAATTTAAATAAAATTTATTCGTTTTAACTTCGATTAAAATAAATTTATAGTCGTTATTATATAAAATAAATTATTTTAAATATTAAAAACCCTTTAAAATAATTAAAATAAAAATTTTAAATTCGGCCCAAAATTCTGGGTCGTTACAATTTGGGTTTATCGTGAACTGTGTTTTAAATGACATTGGTTCTTTAACCCAGTTAAAGATAAGATTAATTTCTTAAATTTGAATAATAATTAAGTAATGATTTTTGAGATTGAAACTGAACTAGAGTTTTAATGAGTCTTTAATTAGATTAAAATGTGAATGAGGGAATTGAATTTATTGAATTCTTGAAGTGATCGAGAATGGAGTACCATAAGTTTTACTCCAGGTGATAGTTAAATTCTTTAATTAGATTTGTACGTGAAATGGTAATTAAATTTACCGATTATACCGTGGGTGTTAGATATGGAGTGCTACTAGTTTGCTCCATGGGATGAATAGGTTGGGATTGGGATAATAAATAATAAATGATTACTTTGGTAAGGTTCGCTAATCTCGACTAGTTGATAAACCTTAATTTGTCTTAGAATTGATAGAGGATAAAATAAAATCTTTTGAAATGAGATCCAAAGGAAGATTAAAGAATAAATTTAAAAGGATTATCTTTGATAAAATTAATGGGAACCTTTCCCTAATAATGTGAATACTTTATTAAAAGAACATTCTGAATTGGAATGAGGCATATGTTCTTTTTTATAGCACTTGATTATTGATTATAAAATACGTGAGTTACTCGGAAAGACCGGGTTTAACCCATTCATAATAATTAATACGCTGACTAAAAGTCGAAGATGAAGACGGTGGTTAAAGACCGGAGTTTGTCACATCGTTTGGATGATTATCGATGTCTTGATTGGGATGTACACCCAAGACAAGGTAATAAGTGGTGATCATTCAGACGTACTTGGAGATCGTCGGAAATGTGAGGACCTCTCTCCTGTATTGGACATATGGGACGAGGAATAACGTGCCACTGATTTCGTTTAGACCCAGAACGGACTTATAAATGGATGTGTGTCTGACATTGGATTTCATTCTGTATTGATTAATTTCTATTTAATATATATATAAATATATATATATATATATATTTGGTGGTAGAGAATTTATTCTCTTGCTTAACACCCTACTTTGAGACGCACAAGCTTAGAGGTTATACATCAATAGACATCAGTCGTATGGCGTGAATTGTCGGTGTGGCATGCCAAGATGCAAATGATCAAGGCTTTTGTTGAAAAGCATACCCTTATGATTGATGATTAAAGCACGGATTTAATTAGCATAGCTTTGTGTATAACATTAATTCGCGAGCCACACAACCCGGTATGAGTCAATAACGGGATCGTGACTGCAGGGAGTGCATGTGTTTCTTTCTAGCTAGGAGTGGTGTCATGGTATGGAGCCCGGACATTTTTACTTATGTGGATGATGGAATGAGGCGCCTTGGATATTGGTCGCTACTACCCAAGTGATAGGTCTGATAGGACAGGGAAACGTATTGTTCAGGAATAAGTAATCCACTAAAATATGTATGGACCGGCCCTGAAGATCCAAGGGTTCTCTACCGGGGATCTTGAGGCATTTGCTAGAGTGTCTTGAATCGGAGATGAGCCATGACTTGCCTCGACTCATAGATGAAAACCCAGTTCCCAATACGACATTTTTCAGTTTTAGTTGTAAAGCTAGTATGGCGGTATAGTAGGATGGGGTATTATGCCGTTTGTGATTGATACATTTATATTTGAAGTTATTTTAACACTATGAACTTAACCTCATGTCATAGTGTACTACAAGTGGGCTTAACCTCGTATCATAGTGTACTAAATTTAATGGCCCATGACACCCAAACCTCTCACATTAGCTAGACTCACTTGCGGTTGCTGGATTTGTCGGTTGGTTCCGAGCAGACTTCTACCACAAATGACGACTAACCTCGTGTATGTGTGTCATTATTTAATATATATAAGCCACTTACATGCACACAAACAAGAAAAAAAATTCTATGGGGACATTTAAAATTCTAATCTAATCCTAACATATTTATTGCACAATTATTATGTTTATTTACGCTGATTACGCTATATAAATATATGATTTAATAATCTCTATAAATGCTAATTAACGTTTGAGTTATAAAATATTCTAACAGTGAATTTGTCAATCCTATTCACATATAAGGTATACAAGCCCAATTCCCATAATAAACTACTAAGTTCATGGCATATTTAATAACAAGTAGCAAATGAGAAAATATCAACAATTATTTTCAAACTTGTTTCTTAGGCTCAGAATCCTATAAACAATGAAAGAGAAACAAGGCGTTATGTATATATATTCAATATGTGTGTGTGTGTGTGTAGATAGATAGATAAACCTCTGTTTGAATCAAACTTGCCCTTTTGTGTATTTGCACATAAAACGTTAATATTTAATTATTATAGATCTTGAATACGTTCAAATGCTCCATTAGAATAGAGATTTAAGTCTATTCCAATTCTGTAATCAAGTAAAATCTTAACCTTTTTATACCATAAACAATTTATGTTTAGTTTACATTAAAATGGACAAATCCAGCCAAACAAAGGAATTACCACCAAATAATTTCTTAAACATTAATTAAACAATTACAAGCCCAAAAATATCAATTGAAATTTTTCAAACCAAACAAGGATAGGATATTTGGGGGATTTTATTATTATATTATTGTGAAAACCCAAATCCTCTAGGCATATCGATTCATATAAAATCTACAAAATATAACAAATAGTCTAAACAAATTTTGTTTCCGCTCACAGCGATTAGACGTATGGAATTGACACAAATCTGATGATGTTTTCCTTTTAGATCTGAAATCTGAACACGAACATGAACTCCAATTCTGTATTAATATATGTGTGTGTATATATATATATATATATATATATAGAAGAATTAAAGAGCCAGAATTATTATATATAAATCTAGAATTCCAAATTCAAATCTATACTAAATCCTAAAAGAAAAGAGAATAGAAAAGCATAGATTAGAAGGTTTGTAGAAGAAAACCTAATATAATTCTTCTGGAATTCAATGGCTGAATGCAGGCTATGGGATGGAGACGATTAGGTTTAGGTGAGGTGGAATGGAGTGCTATTTATCTGTGTTTGTATGTGTGCAAATAATAGCCGTAAGATTATTTTGATTTAATCTCGATTGTTAATTATATAATAAACACTCCAAAACTTAGCCCAAACCCACCCTTACCATGCCCTGGCTGTGTCAAGCGGTCGAATACTCAATAGGAAGCGGTCGACTCCTTGGTGTCTGAAACGGACAGTGAATTTGTTTAACTGATGGGTGGACTAATTTAATTAAATGTTCCCTTATTACATTGGTTATCTTGATTGATTTCTTTCCTTGTTTTCAAATCCTTGTCCCCTCTTGCATATAATATATGCATACAACTTCAAACTTCATGGAATATTCTTTTTAGTTAATTAGTATATTTCCACATTCCATATATTTATTTATTCTATTTGAATTTCATGCTTTGTGCGCAAACTACTTCACGTACAATTTAATTAATGTTTCTTTATTAATTCTTTGTCCTCCACCACTAATCCATACGTTTGAATTTGAAATTCCCAAGGAGAATATTCTTTCATTCCAATTCATTTGTTATTTTCCCCTAGATATTTATTTTATTTATTCAAATGTTTGTATGTATATATTTGTCGTACGTTTTAATTTAATTATAATTTTTTCACACGATCTCCGTTTTCAACATATTATATATGAAAATGTATCAGAATTTTATCATGAAAAAAATATAATATTTTCGTGGATAAATTCTAAATTGCCCAAAATTCCACTTTTTGTTGTTGTTTTATATTTATCATTTATTTAACTTATTATTATTACTTAATTATCTAGTCTACTATGTAGCAGAGTTACATTTCTAGTCCCCTTAAAATAGATTTCGTCTCGAAATCTATCTAAAGGGGCGGAAAACATGACTCGCTCTAAGAAACCATGTTATACATGTTACTTTAATTACATCCATAAAACACCCATGACTCATAGTGATTATGCACTATGGACTTATTAAAGTGAGCTCAATCCTAACGTGTATGTGTAATAAGTGATACAACATATATGTAAAACAACTTAACATGCATATAATTTCTATATGATTGCTCGGTGCATTTAGTTGCAATTATCTCCTACCATCCAATCTAGCAACCATGATGCAACTAGAAGTCCTAAATTTTCGAGGGAGACCACAATATATTAATATTTTCATGCCTTCTCTTGAATTTTCTCCTTACTGTACTCGAACCAATCTAACTGAATAATGAGGAGTCTCAACATCTCGTTCTCCAAAATATCTATGATGACACAAGATTCCTAAGGTTCCGTTTTTCTTTTCCGTTTCTTATTTAGGCCCTACCAAAATTCATTGTATTGTGAAGGTATCTTATCAAACACAAAACTTTTATGGGCTCCCATAATTCGTAATATAATATATCTCCCTATCTTTAGGGAAGTGCAAAATATAATATCGACTCTTTATCCTTCACAATTTGCCTAATCAAATTATACTTTTTCTAAAGTTTAACCACTAATTTGGTTCGAGTAGAAATTTGTCAATGGTTATTCCATCAACACTATGGTATTTTATGTGGCCTTCTTGTAATTCTTTAGAAGGGCCCACTAATTACTAAAGAAAAAGATAATTGCACTACTCCTAAACAGATAAATATTACTCTTATCCTCTAAGAGATCCAAGATACAACTCTTCTTCTTATTCCCAAAGCTCAGGTCATCTCATGTTTATCCTGCGGTCTTCGAATGAGATGTAACTCAAAAATTTCCTAACTCAAATCCCTAAATCTATCTAATTAATGTCTAGTCTAATTAGTTATTGATATATTTTCCTATGCTCCAATTTACTGGAAATTAAATCCCGGTAACGTCCTTTGTTATAGTTCTTGTAAATTTGCCCAAACGTGACATATTTAAAATTATAAGGAATGAGTATTGTTTTATTTTGAATGGATAGTGTAATTTATGTGCAGATACACAAAATTACGTATCACATCCTTTGTATTTTAAGCATATTCATTATAATTTCAAATATAGTCCTTTTGGTGAAAACAATAAAAGGGATTATTTATAAAATTAAACAAATATCCTTAAAAAAACTAAAACACTGTCATATTCAAACTAAAAAGGCAAATACAAACTCAATTAACTAAGCCTTTTCCTTAATCTCGTACTTTTTGGAGGTGGCATTTTATAGGGCTAAATTTCTTAATACTCATATAATCATAAGACCAATACATTTCCTCCTTCTAGGTTGCCAATCCAATTCTGTTATTAACTTCCAAATCATGTTTATGATAAATCGCTAAGTTAAGTATCCCCATGAAGTTCTCTCTCTTACTCATTCATCTTTAAATTTAATAAGGGATTTTAATCCCAACATCGTAATCATCAACAGGGATTAGTTTCTCATATCATTTTGTACCATTATCTAATCAATGCAGGGGGAACCACTAGCGACCACAAAGTAAAAGTATTCTTTTGGAAGTTTTCCCTTACAATCAAATAGTTTTAAAATGTTGAGGTCTTATTATCCTTTTCTTGATCTCTTCAAATGCCAAACGTTTTCTTAAAATCTTCCACTTTCGTTTTTCTCATAAACGTGGTTCATTTTAAAATTTGGACCCTTCCACAAATACTTGCTTATTTCCTTTAAGCTCCTTCAGGCTTGAAAATATATCCATTTTCTCCAAATCCATTTATCCTTTAAATCAGTCCATAAAATTATCTTTTTATTTTATTAATTCAAATTTATTGCCTACTAAATTTGTAGTTAATATCCACGAGTCTTATTTCTAAATCACGAACTACAGTAAGTCATGTTATATTATATATGTTTATTTATATATACACATATACACTAACGCTAGTTAGGATTTAACGCACTAATTTTCTAGACTAAACTCTCTAGGGCAACCTAGTTCACAAACAACTCTTAATTCTGGAAATACTATACTTTTCCATCTTTTCAAATATAAACTTCTTGGATTGATACTAGGAGTTCCAGATTAAGTTGTTTAATTACCCTTACTTAGCCCTATAGCCAAATTCTAACTTATATGACTGTTTACCACTATTTATTTCAAATCTATTTCCTTATTATTCTTAAACATAAAAATTTCAAAAATAGGTGTTTAAAGCATTGTTAAAACCCGAGGCGTTAATATTTTTACGAAGTGTTTAATGCTTACTGTACCCTATATCATTACATGTTTTGATTTAATAAAACATCCTTTATTTTAAGATGTTACAATTAAAATTTAGATGCCATCTTTTTAAAAAATTCTTACTAAATATTAAAAAATATAAGAGTGGGATAACACTTATCTTTAATAAAATTTTGAATGCCAGTCATTACAATATTTAAAACGGCAATTAAAGTCTTTTAAAAACAAGTGCTCATTCTATATGTCCTTAAATAATTCCCAAAATTAAATTAGGCGGCAATTATGCCTGATAAATTGCCTAATGACATTTATTGCTAATTACTTCATAAAATATGATTTAGAAACAATACTCATGGTTTATGTATCTTTTAATAATAAATTTTAATATCCCTTTTCGATAACAAATTTTTAATAGCTTCTTTATTTCTAGCAAATCATTTCAATCAACTACGAAATTATAATGTCTTACAAATATTTATTACATGTTCATGAATTCTTCAACCAAGAGCAAAATATCCTCCCTAATTCTAGTGCCCATCTTTTATTAGCCTTTTGGATGTTGGTCTTTAACGTATTCCAAAACAACAATTGTTTTTGAAATAATTATTTGCTACTATTTGGAAAATGAGACTTTAATCTTCTTAACACTGGAGAAACTAGCAATTAAATATATTACTTTCAAATATATTTAAAAACATTAGGCTACATTCATTTTAGCATTAAAGTTAAAACTTTTACTGCCATGCTTGCATATTCTCATAAAATTTCCCATATACATATATATATATATATATATACACACACACACACATATTTGAATTTTGAAAGTCCTCAATGAACATAACTATTCATTACCCTTTTATTTACGTTGTGGGAGGCCTTCCGAAAATTAATTTAATGGTCACAAATAAATTTCGATTAAAATAAATTCCTTGGTGTAGTCTTGTATCCTTTATTCTAGTCCAATATTACTACTTTCTCATATACTTCTTATTATACGAGTATCTTATTATTTCAATTATATACAGTTTTAGTAAATGAATTTACCATCTAATCTCTTTTAATTGAGTAAATCAATGACGTTTATCTTACCAAGCTTATGTGTTTTGTCTTCTTTCTCCTTTTAATTTAAATGTCAATTTATTTCATAATCTGTACAAGAATTTTTTTGAGGCTTATAACTAAAAACGTTTACCATTATTCTTTAATAAAGGAATTCATCTTCTGTTTTACTTAAAGTCTAAAATTATAAATTAGTTAATAGAAGAAACAATAAACCCTTTTTTCAATTCCTTAAATCATTTATTTTCTCAGAAACCATATTTCAAATTTTCCTTCATGAATGGAATTATTATGCAACTTGAGTCTATAATTGAAATGTCAAAACTCCCTTTTTTTCAAAATAATTTAATAGTTTGTCGAAAAACCACTTTATAGTTTTCTTAATATTTTTGATTTTCTTTTCTCATCTAAATCTTCTGACACACTACTCTACGGAAGTCTATTACTTTTATTACATCCTTTATTCCATGTTCTTAAATTTCTGGTTCTTGAAATTCCTAATTTCTTCCACTATAAATGTCCTTCATGCCATTTTATCCATTAAACAACACTCATTCTTATGGACACTCAAAAATATTGGATATTTATACCTTTGCACAAATGATCTTAATTACTACCGTAATACTTTTAGATTCTGATATCCTTTTTCTTATCGATTGTTTAGTGCTCTTTCGACAAACTTCCATTAATTATTGATAGAGAAGTTTTATCCCAATTAATAAAAGGTATTCTTCCTCTTTTTCCTGAAACCGTCACATCTTTAGGCAATGAACATTAATTTGTCCTAATTCAAATTTTTACTACTTAGTTTTCCCTTATCCCTTCCATGAATGATAATTAAATCACCAATTTATTCTCATTGACTACTTATTAAATTAGGGAGTTTCTTTCCATATTCCAACTTTTTGGTTCTTACATCCCTTAGGTTCTTATAGGCTTCCAAATAGATAAGGGAACTACTGAATCACCAGATGACTTCTAGGAATTTTCTAGAAATTAAGGTTAATCCTTGCCTAGAAGGACCTACAGATAATATTTTCTAAATATATGCATACTTTAAATGTATATATATACAATCACACTTATATATATTAAAACTTTTGAAAATCCTTTTTCAAAGTAACAAGTATGTCTCTCATACCTATATATTTCCTCGTAATCGGGTAACTTATGCTCTGATACAAACTGTAATAATACAGCTTGGAATGGGCCTAAATTTCAACCCAAAAAGTCCAATCGAAACTTAAAGTCATTCTAAATGGACCGTCGATTCCTATAAGTAAATGGTATATCAAATATAACTGAGCATACTAAAGCGAAATCAGAATCTCACACAGCGGAAGGGATAAAATATAATATCTTAAAATAGATGTACCTTTAATTTAAAACCATCATAAATATCAGTTACAAGTCTCATACAATAATAGATACATTAACATTAATTATCCCAATATAATAATACTGCCATAATGCCTAATAGCTATGGATCCTCCATTGTTAGGCTCCATCTCCAAATTATCATTGATCCAAGCGTCCCTACCTACTGTCATGTTTATATATTAATAGGAGGGAGGTCATAACATAAAGTTCTGACAACATGTGTTTGAAGTCTATAATCTATATTTAGCCGGGTAAATACTTCAAAGTATGCATACGTAAACACACAAGCATACACAAACAAAGGGTATATTTTAATAGATGAGCTGGACATCCGAATTAGTTAAGGGTAGATCAACGATCACATAAGACCCAACGAGGTTGACATTCTCGGTCACTTAAGGCCCATTCTAGCATGTTTATTAAGGGTGGATTCCTATGATCTCTTATGACCCTAAGGCAGATCCTGGCCACTTAACACCCCGTCCTATCACGTCAACGTTATATATATAATAATCTCAAAAGTAATATGAGAAGTAATATCTCTCCACTTAGTATCAGGTTAGGGTAGGTTCATATATAGCCATTTAAGACCCCTCCGGCAGACGCCTCATGTTACTACTTAACTGATACTGTGGTAGTAGACATATGCCACTTAAGACTTCTCTTAGACAGTGGTTAACAGTTGCATGAAATGTCCAACGTATACCAAACTCATCCCTAGGTTGACCCTTACATAGCTCCTAAAGGAAGTGGACATTCCAGTAAACTTGTAATGACCCAATGGTTTTCGGCCCCGAAAATCGACATAAATACCTTTACCGAAACTCTTGCCGACCCTCCAAGCACCAAAAACACTGGATAGTTATTAAAAAGAAATTAGAGGGTGAGATAAGAAAGAAATATTAGAATAGAAGAAGAAGAAAAGACAACATAACAAAGAGTCTCACATTGCATCGGAATAAAATATAATACAGAAATAAATCTTTATTGAGAGCTTTAAAAATACTTACAATATCAGAGTACATCACACAACGGAACAGTTATAATACCCTGTTCCCATACACAACACACAGTGGAATAGTAGCTATATAATATCATACGTCTGGATTCTTCCAGCTCGTCTCTTCACAGCATTCGATAACTTGAGCTTGTACACCCCGGGCTAACCTGAGCATTTACAAAACATCGGATCAGTCTGGTGAACCAGAGTGAGATAAACTCGCACAGTATAAAGAGTAAATCATCCAAATCATGATTTTAAAGTTCAAAATCTTTCAAAAGAAAAGGATAATCATAAGACCAAATCTACACATAAACACGGACGGTTTTTACCTTACGATAATCCAAAACAGTTTTGAAACCAAAATCTTTTCTGATATTATAATAAGGTCTAAGTACAAGTAAATAACAATCTAGTGGAATGCTTGCATCTCACGCTCCAAATATATAGTATACAATCAAAACCGCGGGTGCTTATTGGAGATTGGATTCAGACTATGACAAGGTATGGGACCACCTGCAGATAGTGCATCTCTAGAGGCGAAAACACTGGGTTCAACAAGAACTTCTTGTAACCCGGCCCGCACATGACCGACCACTCATTTCGCTTGAGTGTACCGAATGTATATCACCGACGGTTGGGATCAGAAACCGTCTCCCGAAAAGGGACAACATCGAAATATAGATTTAAGAACAAATAGGAGTTTCTCTAGATAGGTGATTATACACCCTAATGGGAGCGACCCACATAGCCATGTTGCCTGCCCGATTTTTGTCATTTCCCAGTCGGTGAGGCTTGAGGTTCAGATTAACTTTTAACACATGGTTACCATTCATTTTGAATGCCACATCGTCAGATCCGTCAAATATCACTAATTGACGTCCACAAAAATACTCTAGTTAGAAGCTAAGAGAACGGCAATTCCCCGCCAACAACTATTGCACGTTTGAAGAAATCAATGTACGTGACCCTTTGGAAATACTCTGTCAGACACTTGTCCATACTAGTCATCCAGGAACAGGATGAACTAATGGTACTCTCCTATTGCATCCAATATAGGAATCACCCCATGGATCAGTAGCGAGAAGTCCTTGTAACCCATAGAATCCAACCATGACAGAATCACAGCTTATCTCTACTTGCCAGCCAGAGAATATTAGTGGTTCTTCCGTTTACGAAAATTCACGTTCTTCAATGCTCCATCTCGATCATCTTTTGATATCTTCACGTATTTGTTAGTCCGAATGGTTTTCGAATATAAATTCAATCCCGGTCTTTCCATACCAACAATCGTATTGGGCAAATTTGATAGTCGGTGATTTAACTATCAAAACATACAGTGTTTCAACCATGACACACCAATGTGTTCACTGGTTCAGTATTCAGCATCACTTGGCCTTTTAATTAAAACAAATTGATTCACTTTTTGTTTAATTAAAACTTCTAACTCTTTTAATATTAAAAAAAATACGATATTTGGATCTTATATACAAATGTTCTCAAAACCATTCTATTATAATACTCAGTAAAATAACCATACTAAATTTCCACTCACTTCTCCATTCAAAAACATTTATTACCTCATTCCTTATTATTTAACTTAGAAAAATCCATTTAACATATTATTCGTAAACAGCATTACGACATATCTTGTATTCCATTCTTGAAACACTAACTAATATTTATTAGAATAAAATAAAACTCAACTTTACATTTCTCTTACATCGGATCTCTCGTTATACCTTTTCCAAATTCTCACTAAACGTTGCATTATTCCACTAATGGAAATAATGAACTATCACTAACATCTTTTATGATTACCAACTAATATCATCTTCAGATAATTTTGATGTTGTTCAAGTTGGGGTATTTTAATTACCTCTCAGACCATGATCAACAACGTTCATATCCTCAGATAAATATAAGTTGTAATCAAAGACCAATATTCCATTCCAGTCCCAAAACAAATTCCATTTTAACTCGGATTTGGTTATACCACCCCATGAACTAGTTCTTTAAAACAAATTCACTTTTATCAATCTCATTTCAAATCTATTTAACCATTTCCCACTTTGGAAATCTTATTTCAATTTTCCCCTTGTTACTTGATCTCATTTCAGATAATGTTAATTCAATGTTAACGCTTTTACACTTTGAATCTCATTTATACACTCTGGTTTATCTTAAACCCTTTTATCGTAATTTACTTTCACTTAATTCATATATTTAAGTAACCTTTATTTCCTTTCACCATTCAATTGGATTACATCTCACATTCGGTCACTTTTTAAATGAATTCCCATTTAAAAAGTAAATTTCCAAATTATCATTATTTACAATAATAACTTATTTCAATCATTAACTACTCCAGTAGTTAATTCCTTTATTAACTAAAATAAATAGTAGATCCCTTTAAAAAAACATATTTAAATATAATAATATTAATTTAACTATTCTAATCAAAACACATTAATTTGATAATCAAACCCAATTCAAAACGGTCGATTTAATTAACTCAAATAAGGTTATCTCATTAACCGATCCTAATTCAGTTTTTTTTACTTTAAATTAATTATCAATATAATTAATTTAACTAAATTCCATTTAATTGTTTTTACAAACAATTATCCAATTTTAATCATCTGGTTAGTTTCTATTTCCTTGTATATAAACCTGATTAATATCAGAATTAACTTTATAAGATTAATTAGAAATTAATTATAAATTTAAATAAGAATAATAAATATTTATTTCCTTTGTATCAAACTTTTATCCAAAATATAATATAAATCTATCTCCAATTATAAAAATAAATTTTTATAACTTCAATACTATCGATCCACTGACGGTAAATCAATATAACAAACCAATTTACTCTTAGGCCATTGACTGTCAATTACCCAACCAATATTGCTCATTGGTCAAAACAAAGCACATGTCAAATTTTCAGTCACTGACCACAAATCAACTCAATTCCGCAAATAGGACAGTTCATACATGATAATATGAAAATAAATAATATAATTGAGGAATCCGGTTGGATCCCTCCAACCTGTTATTCCCTGTATTCAAAATGGTTATCACAAACCAGATCATTTATTTTCATTTAACTGAAATAAATAATGACAATTTAACATCAACCAATTCACAAGCAATTCGACAATTCAAACAATTTAAAACACGTTTATTTTATAAACGTCACCAACCAAGGTGAGTTACCTTTATTGGAACTAATCGTTAAAAATAACGATTTGGTATTTCACTTAAATTAAATGATTGTTTAATTTCACAATTTTTTAATCAACAAATAAATGTATAACTAGCAAATAAGCAACCATTAGCAAGCATAGCACACAAAATAAAAACCCAGTTTATATAAAATATAAATGGGAAAAATACTGAGTGAGTTTAACTCGCTTTGAGTTGATTTGCTGTTTAAATAGATAATCTTTGTTAAATTAAACAAGTGTTTAATTTAACAGAAAATTCAGTTGATTCCAAATCATTCCGTTTCTGCTCCAGAGTGTAGTGCTCGTCACTGCGAACTCGTTGTCTCTGATTTGGCCCAATTTTGATTTAACATAATAGTATTAGTCAAAAAAATTATAATATAATTGACTAATTTATCCTTAAATCCTTTAACTAATTAAACAATAAACTTAACTATGTTTGACTTAACCAAATCGCGGCCGATACCATGTGCATCTCTTTGTCTCAGTTCTTCACAAATTTCGTTTGAAAGCCACGCACCAAACTTTAATTAGTTTTATAAATATAGCTTATATAAACTCTAACTACTTTACTTAAATTTCTGTTAACAGCCGATTATCCAAAATCAAAGGTCCAAATATACCGTCCCCATAACTTTCTTACCCTTCTCGTTCATAATTCCATTTGTACTCCATTCTTTGTCACGTTAAAACAAATAGCTCCAATCCTTGTCAGTTTTCTCACGCATCAGACAAAGAATTATCTTCCTGTAAGTCGGTTCCAAGTTCTCACTGTTTGTTTTGGAACTTAGGCTTAACTGAGGCCTTCATTAATTCACTCTGCCATCCCCCCCACGCACGACAACAAAACCCACAACCGCACCTGAACAGTTCAACAATCCCTGATCCAAAACCCTTTTGTTCTTATTTACTTCAAAATTGTTCCCAACATTAAACCAATCTGTGCAAAATGAAGGCTCCTCTATCCTTATGGTCTTCGGCTTCCTGATGATAACCCCTCCCGCTCGATCAAACTTGAACGTAGTTGCACTGATCTCCGCCAACAGGGTCATCATCGGCAGTTACCAAAGAACATGCCCCAACACCAGCGTCCCCGCCACCAAACATCATACCACTCGACAGCTTCGATGGCTCCCAAATCAAGCACACCCGACGCGTCTTCTTACCAACATCCTAGCCATCTCGGTCCTCCAATACTGATCAGAACCGTCCAGTTAGGAGATCTCAACGAGGCAAAGAATTTCGTAGTTGCTAATTTTCTAATTGGAGGGATGGATCGAAATAAACTGAGGAAGAAAAATCTAAGACTATAAGACGTTCGTAATATGTGTGGCGGCGGAAATACTTTGCAATGTTGACCACTGACCAGCACAAATGAGGGTTTCAGTTTTTATATAGGCCGTTGGGATGGATTTTAATAATATTATATTTTCAACGAAACTTCGCCGTAAAATAGTTGATTAAAACCCCTATAAATGATCTTTGTTTACTGATAAAAATGCTGATCATAGTTTAAAAAGGTATTCCGGACCCAATGGGACAAGTTTTGTCGAAATCCGAGGTCGTATGAAAAAATTTCCTTTATAAAATCAGAAAAAAACACGCGTTTAATTTTTTCACGATCACCAGATGAACCAGATCAACTTGAAACTTTGAAATCCTACAATAATTTGTTGATACGAACCCAAAGGCACCAGTTTCGTCACATTTTGAGACTGTTTCCCCGGTAGGCTATTTTTATCGCGCACCGCAATGCCATTTTGGACACCAAATTTGCCGGTCTCTAAAAATAGCAAAATATATACCTATCCTGACTCTAATCGACGATACGAACTCAACGGGACTGGTTTCATGGCCTAATTCGATCGTCTGTTCAAGTTATACTCAAATATCCCTTTATTGTATTAGTTACGCGCTATAGAAAATGAACGGGCGTTTACGCTACTATGGTCGCATACGACATTGGTTTTCCATGCTATTTAGCACCATGCAATAATCTAACGTTATGGTCTTAATGAAACTGATTTCGTCGAAAACAGTGTCCGTTTGCAAAACGACTATTTTAAAGGCCTATAATTTAATAATGATTTCCACAGCGATTATTTCAAATTTTGATTTGGCCATAACGATCAAATTATAATACGAAATCTGAATTTTTCTTATGAAAATTATCATTAATACGGTTCCAACGCTTCTTGTTTCACAGAAATCCGACTTATATTGGATCCTGTATTCTCAGTTGAAGTTCAAAACCAAATATTATGAATTGCCTCGCGATTTCGAGCTCATTTTATATCATATAAATTATATAACGTTCAAACTTCATTTTATTAACGAATTAAATATTAAAATCCAATTATATTCCCAAATATAACATTTAAAATAAATAAATTTAATTAAATATTTGACGGCCAAAAATACGGGACGTTACATTCTTCCCCCCTTAAAATAATTTCGTCCTCAAAATTGCTAAGGTAAGAAAGAACGCTACAAACCAGTGAATTTCCAAATCTTATTTATATTAAATCAAAAATCAATTCAATATTGTAAATAAATATTTTCAAAAATATCGAAAATTTTCTAATGCCTTAAATCCCTGAAAAATTTCGCCAGCACCTCCTTTGTATGGCTCAATCGGTACAACTACCACTCGCCTTTGTAGGCCTTCTCCAATCCAAAAGAAATTAAAACAGCCAAGCGGCTTGCCAAATAGGCTCATAAATCACCAAACCCATATAAAATAAACGTGTACCTTTTTGTCGGGCATATCATTATATCCTTTCCGTCTGCTACCCTGTCAGCATATACAAATGCATTCCCAAATGAAATTCAAATTTTATCCTCAGAACCATATCTTTCACGCGCCCAAGCCAAATCTCATTCTTAACTCAATTTCCATCCATCATCAATTCCAACTCTTAACTTACTAGTTCAACACCATTCCATATTCCTGTTTCACAATTCAAAATCTGATTCTACTTGCTATATTATATCCAGATTCAATTTCCAGTCAATTTGTTTCAATTCAATTCATATTTGCTTTCACAAATTTCTATTTAATTTTGTCTTTGTTCAAACAATTTCCCTAGGAGTTTTTAAACAGTTCAGCTCTTTCAAAAAACAAATATTCCCTTTCAGGATTCAAAACAACTTGTTTTTCTCAAAGCAATTCAAAACAAGATTTCTGGTAGTAATCTATCACTTAGAACTCGGAAATGAACATTGATGATGTGGCCAGCAACATCAGAGTTACTTCCCAGCTATCGAAGTGAATTCAATACTATATCACTTATCAAAACCATATTTAAACATTTTCATTTTGAAATCTATTTCAAAATATTAAACATAATGCTCGTAAAACAATTTAAAATCTCCCAGGATTTTAAAATTCTCATAAATACAATCCAAGTTCATTTGCAAATTCCTTTCCCACTAATCGGAATTTTAATTCCAATTCTGATTTTAATTACAGATTTAATAAATCTGTTTTTATATTATACGAATTCTAATTGGTTATTTATATAACCATTTCAATTATAATCAACCAACACATCCAATATACTATAATACTTCAAATATTAATCATTCTTTTATATTAAAATATAATTTGGGTAAAATTATTTCACTTACCCTCTTCCAAAACATACTGCGTTGGTTGATCGTACTTGAGTGTTTAGAAACCCCTATCGATACAGTGGATCAAACTGATCGACCAGAACTCATAAACAACTCAAACAAATAAATCTCCATAATATAAAACAATTTTTATAAAATCCACAAATACGTTCACTCGTATATATATATATATATATATATATATATATATATACTCAACTCAATCTTGGGTATTACAAATTCCATCTCTACTAAGTCACGCCACAGAGCCAATGTAATCACTTAACCTTCAGCATTGATACCACTGTAACGACCCACCGGATTTCGGCCCCGAAAATTGACATAAATACCTTTACCGTAACTCATGATGACCCTCCAAGCACCGAAAACACTGGATAGTCATTAGAAAGAAATTAGAGGGTGCGATAAGAAAGAAAGAAATATTAGAATAGAAGAAGAAGAAAAAACAACATAACACAAAGTCTCACATTGCAGCAGAACAAAATATAATACAGAAATAAATCTTTATTGAGAGCTTTAAAAATACTTACAATATCAGAGCACATCAAACAACGAGATGGTTATAATATCATGTTCCCATATACAACACACAGTGGAATAGTAGCTATATAATATCATACATCTGGACTCTTCCAGCTCGTCTCTTCACAACATTCGATAACCTGAGCCTGTACACCCCGGGCTAACCGAAGCATTTACAAAACACCGGGTCAGTCTTGTGAACCAGAGTGAGATAAACTCGCACAGTATAAAGGGTAAATCATCCAAATCATGATTTTAAAGTCCAAAATCTTTCAAAAGAAAAGGATAATCGTAAGACCAAATCCACACATAAACACGGATGGTTTTTACCTTACGATAATCCAAAACAGTTTTGAAACCAATATCTTTTCTGATATTATAATAATGTCTAAGTACAAGTAAATAACAATCTAGTGGAACGCTTGCATCTCACGCTCCACATATATAGTATACAATCAAAACCGCGGGCGCTTATTGGAGATTGGATTCCAACTATGACAAGGTATGGGACCACTTGCCGATAGTGTATCTCTAGAGGCGAATACACTGGGTTTAACAAGAACTTCTTGCAACCCGGCCCACACATGACTGACCATTCATTTCGCTTGAGTGTATCGAATGTATATCACCGACGGTTGAGATCAGTAATCGACTCCCGAAAAGGGACAGCATCGAAATATAGATTTAAGAACAAATAGGAATTTCTCTAGATAGGTAACTATACACCCTAATGGGAGCAACCCACATAGCCATGCTGCCTGCCCGATTTTTGTCATTTCCCGGTTGGTGAGGCTTGAGGTTTAGATTAACTTTTAACACATGGTCACCATTCATTTTGAATGCCACATCGTCAGATCCGTCAGATATCACTAATTGACGTCCACAAAAATACTCTAGTTAGAAGCTAAGAGAATGGCAATTCCCCGCCAACAACTATTGCACGTTTGAAATAATCAATGTACGTGACCCTTTGGAAATACTCTGTCAGACACTCGTCCATACAAGTCATCCAGGAACAGGATGGACCGAAGGTAATCTCCAATTGCATCTAATATAGGAATCACCCCATGGATCAGTAGCGAGAAGTCCTTGCAACCCGTAGAATCCAACCACGACAGAATCACAGCTTATCTCTACTTGCCAGGCAGAGAATATTAGTGGTTCTTTCGTTTATGAAAATCCACGGTCTTCAATGCTCCATCTCGATCATCTTTTGATATCTTCATATATTTGTTGGTCAGAATGGTTTTCGAATATAAATTCAATCCCGGTCTTTTCATACCAACAATCGTATTGGACAGATTTGATAGTCGGTGATTTAACTGTCAAAACATATGGTGTTTCAACCATGACACTCCAATGAGTTCACTGGTTCAGTAATCATCATCACTTGGACTTTTAATTAAAACAAATTGATTCACTTTTTGTTTAATTAGAACTTATAACTCTTTTAATACTAAAAAAATATGATATTTGGATCTTATATACAAATGTTCTCAAAACCATTCTATTATAATACTCAGTAAAATAACCATCCTAAATTTCCACTTACTTCTCCTTTCAAAAACATTTATTACCTCATTCCTTATTATTTAACTTAGAAAAATCCATTTAACATATTATTCTTAAACAGGGTTGCGACATATCTTGTATTCCATTCTTGAAACACTAACTAATATTTATTAGTATAAAATAAAACTCAACTTTACATTTCTCTTACTTCGGATCTCTCGTTATACCTTTTCCAAATTCTCACTAAACATTGCATTATTCCACCAATGGAAATAATGAACTATCATTAACATCTTTTACGATTACCAACTAATATCATATTCAGATAATCCTGATGTTTTTCAAGTTGGGGTATTTTAATTACCATTCAGACCTTGATCAACAACGTTCATATCCTCAAATAAATATACGTTGTAATCAAAGATCAATATTCTATTCCAGTCCCAAAACAAATTCCATTTTAACTCGGATTTGGTTATACCACCCCATGAACTAGTTCTTTAACTCAAATTCGCTTTTATCAATCTCCTTTCAAATCTGTTTAACCATTTCCCACTTTGGAAATCTTATTTCAATTTTCCCCTTGTTACTTAATCTCATTTCAAATAACGTTAATTCAATGTTAACGATTTTACACTTTGAATCTCATTTATAAAATCTATTTATCTTAAACCCTTCTATCGTAATCTCCTTTCACTTAATTCATGTAATTAAGTAACCTTTATTTCCTTTCACCATTTAATTGGATTACATCTCACATTCGGTCACTTTTTAAATGAATTCCCATTTAAAAAGTAATTTCCAAATTATAATTAATTACAATATTAACTTATTTCAATCATTAACTACTCCAATAGTTAATTCCTTTATTAACTAAAATAAATAGTAGATCCTTTTAAAAAACACATATTTAAATTTAACAATATTCATTTAACTATTTTAATTAAAACGCATTAATTTGATAATCAAACCCAATTCAAAACGGTCGATTTAATTAACTCAAATAAGGTTATCTTATTAACCGATCCTAATTCGTTTTTTTTCTTTTAAATTAATTATCAATATAATTTATTTAACTAAATTCTATTTAATTGTTTTAACAAACAATTATCCAATTTTAATCGTCTGGTTAGTTTCTATTTCCTTGTATATAAACCTGATTAATCTCAGAATTAACTCTATAAGATTAATTAGAAATTAATTATAAATTCAAATAAGAAATAATAAATATTTATTTCCTTTGTATCAAACTTTTATCCAAAATATAATGTATTTTAAAATCTATCTCCAGTTATAAAAATAAATTTTTATAACTTCAATATTATCTATCCACCTGACGGTAAATCCATATAACAAACCAATTTATTCTTAGGCCATTGACTGCTGATTACCCAACCAATATTGCTCATTGCTCAAAACAACGCACATGTCAAATTTTCAGTCACTAACCACAAATCAACTTAATTCCCCAAATAGGACAATTCATATATGATAATATGAAAATAAATAATATAATTGAGGAATCCGGTTGGATCCCTCCAACCTGTTCTTCCCTATATACAAAATGGTTATCACAAACCAGATCATTCAGTTTCATTTAACTGAAATAAATAATGACCATTTAACGTCAACCAATTCACAAGTAATTCAACAATTCAAACAATTTAAAACACGTTTGTTTTATAAACGTGACCAACCAAGGTGAGTTACCTTTATTGGAACCAATCGTTAAAAATAACGATTTGGTATTTCACTGAAATTAAACAATAGTTTAATTTCATCAGTTTTTAATCAACAACTAAATGTATAACTAGCAAATAGGCAACCATCAGCAAGCAGAGCACACAAAATAAAAACCTAAATTATATAAAATATAAATGGGAAAAATACTAAGTGAGTTTAACTCACTTTGAGTTTATTTGTTGTTTAAACAGCTGATCTTTGTTAAATTAAACAAGTGTTTAATTTAACAGAAAATTCAGTTGATTCCAAATATGTCCGTTTCTGCTCCAGAGTGTAGTGCTCGTCACTGCGAACTCGTTATCTCTAATTTGGCTCAATTCTGATTTAACATAATAGTATTAGTTAAAAAAATTATAATATAATTGACTAATTTATCCTTAAATCCTTTGACTAATTAAACAATAAACTTAACTATGTTTGACTTAACTAAATCGCGGCTGATACCATGTGCTTCTCTTTGTCTCGGTTCCTTCACAAATTTCAGTTCATTCTGAATGCCACGCACCAAACTTTAATTAGTTTTGTAAATATAGCTTATATAAATTCTAACTACTTTACTTAAATTTCTGTTAACCGCCGATTATCCAAAATCAAAGGTCCAAATATACCGTCCCCATACCTTTCTTATCCTTCTCGTTCATAATTCCATTTTACTCCATTCTTTGTCACGTTAAAACAAATGGCTCTAATCCTTGTCAGTTTGCTCACGCATCAGACAAAGCATTGTCTTCCTGTAAGTCGGTTCCAAGTGCTCACAGTTTGTTTTGGAAATTAGGCTTAACTGAGGCCTTCGTTGATTCACTCAGCCATCCCCCCCAAGCATGATAACAATACCCACGACCGCACCTGAACAGTTCAACAATCTCTAATCCGAAACCCCTTCGTTCTTCTTTACTTCAAAATTGTTCCCAACTTAAACTAATCAGTGGAAAATGAAGGCTCCTCTATCCTTATAGTCTTCGTCTTCCTGATGATAACCCCTCCCGCTCGATCAAACTTGAACGCAGTTGCACCAATCTCTGCCAACAGGGTCATCATTGGCGGTCACCACAGAACATGCCCTAACACCAGCGTCCCCGACACCAAACATCGTACCACTCGACAGCTTCGATGGCTCCCAAATCAAGCACACCGACGCGTCTTCTTACCAACATCCTGGCTATCTCAATCCTCCAATACTGATCAGAACCGTCTAGTTAGGAGATCTCAACGAGGCAAAGAATTTTGTAGTTGCTAATTTTCTAATTGGAGGGATGGATCGAAATAAACTGAGTAAGAAAATTATGAGATTATAAGCCATTCTAAATATGTGTGCCAGCGGAAATACTTTGCAATGCTGACCACTGACCAGCGCAAATGAGGGTTTCAGTGTTTATATAGGGCATTGAGATGGATTTTAATAATATTATATTTTCAACGAAACTTCGCCGTAAAGTAGTTGATTAAAACCCTATAAATGATATCTGTTTACTGATATAAATGCTAATCTTAGTGTAAAAAGGTATTCTGGACCCAATAGGACAAGTTTCATCGAAATCCGAGGTCATATGAAAAAATTTCCTTTATAAAACTAGAAATAAACACGCGTTTAATTTTTTCACAATCACCAGATAAACCAGATCAACTTGAAACTTTGAAATCCTACAATAATTTGTTGATACGAACCCAACGGCACTAGTTTTGTCGCATTCTGAGACTGTTTCCTCGGTAGGCTATTTTTATCACGCACCACAATGCCATTTTGGACACCAAATTTGCTGGTCTCTAAAAATAACAAACTATATCCCTAACCTGACTCTAATCAACGACACGAACTCAACGGGACTAGTTTCGTGGCCTAATTCGATCGTCTGTTCAAGTTATACAAAAATATCCCTTTATTGAATTAATTACGTGCTATAGAAAATGAACTGGCATTTACGGCTACCGTGGTCGCATACGACATCGGTTTTCCACGCCATTTAGCACCGTGTAATAATCTAACGTTAAGGTCTCAATGAAACTGATTTTGTCGAAAACGGTGTCCGTTTGCAAAATGGCTATTTTAAAGGCTTATAATTTAATAATGATTTCCACAGCAATTATTTCAAATTTGATTTGGCCATAACGATCAGATTATAATACGAAATCTAAATTTTTCTCTTTCATATGAAAATTATCGTCAATACGGTTCCACATTTCTTAATTCATAGAAATCTGACTTATATCGGATCCTGTATTCTCAGTTGAAGTTCAAAACCAAATATTATGAACTGCCGCGCGTTTCGAGCTCGTTTTATACTATATAAATTATATAACGTTCAAACTTTGTTTTAATAACGAATTAAATATTAAAATCCAATTATATTCCCAAATATAATTTTTAAAATAAATAAATTTAATTAAATATTTGATGGCCAAAAATACGGGACGTTATAAAACTACCCTACTCTGCTATCGCTATGACTAAACCACTTTAGAGAAGGAGGACCTATAGGCCACTTTGAATCTAATAAAGGAAGGTCCCCCTGATTTTGTCCCAAACAAAGGAATAAACCTTCGGACATGCCTATTCCTAACCACTTAAGACCCAAACTAGATAAAAAGATAGTCAGCCACTTAAGACATTCTTAAGGCAGGCAGTAAGCTTAGCAATACGCCCACATAATAGATTTATATATGTACACTCGACCTCTCACGTTAAACCTACTACTTGTAGATGTTGGATTTGTCGGGCAGTCTCGGGCATACTTCTACTAAAAGGGAGATTAACCTTGTGTCATAGTGCACTAAATTTAATGTCCCATGACACCCAGACCTCTCACATTAGCTAGACTCACTTGCGATTGCAGGATTTTCTGGTTGGTTCTGGGCAAACTTCTACCACAAATGACGACTAACCTCGTGTCTATGTGTCATTCTTTAGTATATGTATAAGCCATTTATACACACACATAAGCAAACAGTCCCTATGGGGACATTTAAAATTCTAATCTAATCCTAACATATTCATTACGCAATTATTGCGTTTATTTACGCTGATTACTCTATGTAAATATATGATTTAATAATCGCTATAAACGTTAATTAATGTTCGAATTATTAATGTTCTAATGGTGAATTTTGTCAACCATATTTACATATAAGGTATACAAGCCCAATTCCCATAATAAACTACTCAATTCAGTACATATTTAATGATAAGCAACAAATGGGAAAATATCAACAATAATCATTCAAACTTGTGTCTTAGGCTTAGAATTCTTTAAACAATGAAATAGAAAGAAGGCGCTACATGTGTGTGTGTATATATATATATATTCAAAATATATATTCATACATATATAGATAAACCTCTGTTTGAATCAAACTTTCCCTTTTGTGTATTTGCACATAAAAAAGCTAATATTTAACTATTATAGATTTTGAATATGTTAAAATGCTCCATTAAAATAGAGATCTAAACCTATTCCAATTATGTAATCGAACCAAATCTTAACCTTTCTATACCACAAACAATTTATATTTAGTTTACATTGAAATGGACAAATCCAACCAAATAAAAGAATAACCACCAAATCATGTCCAAAACATTACTTAAACAACTACAAGCCCAAAAATGTTGATTGAAAATTTTCACAATAAAATAAAGATAGGAGATTGGGGGGGTTATTGTGATATTATCGTGAAAACCCAAATCTCATAGGCATGCAGATTCATATAAAATCTACAAAATATAGGGAACAATCTAAACAAATCTTATTTCCACTCGCACTGATCAACCATACGGAATTGACACAAATCTGGTGATGTTTCCCTTTTAGATCTGAAACCTGAAAACAAACTCAAATTATGTATTAACTTATATATAAGAATTAAATAATTAGAACTCTTATATAAATCTAGAATTCTAGATTTAAATCTATACTAGATCCTACAATAGAAGAGATTAGAAAAGAATATATATTAGAAGGTTTGTATAGAAAACCTAATGTAACACTTCTGGAAGTCAATGGCAGAATGAAGGCAATGGGATGAAGAAGATTAATTTTAAGGGATTTGGAGTGGAGTGCTATTTATAGGTGTGTGCAAATAATAGCCGCAGGATTAATTTGATATAATCTTAGTCGTTAATTATATAATAAACACTCCAAAACATAGCCCAAACCCGCACTCACCATGCCTTGGATGCGCCAAGCGGTCGACCACTCTAAGGGAAGTGGTCAACCCCTTAAAGTCTAAAATGGGCAGTGAATTTATTTAATTGATTGGTGGATTTATTTAATTAAATGTAGTAACACCCCGGAATTTTAACGACACTAAAGATGATAAATAAAAGAATAATTAGTGTGAAATATGTTATTAATAATGAATTAAGGAAAAATTAATTTAATATTCAGAATTAAGTAAAACGGACTATGCCATTGCGTCCGTCTCGAAATTCTAGTCAAAATAGACACCTGATTTGCGTAAATCGGACACCGTATGAAGAAGTTATTAAGGTTTGAAGTTTGTATATGCATAGGAAGAATAAATATATATATATACATATAACAGGCTCAGAAATTCAAATGGGTCCAAGAATTCGAAATTCGATTCAAAATTCGAAATTTGGGATGGTGGAAGATTTCCTGTCCAGGTGGGTCAACCCACTCAAAGGGGGGTCGACCCATAGGTCGACTTACCCAAAGGGGGGTTGACCTACAGGTCGACCCACTCAAAGGGGGGGGGTCGACCCAACCCTGACAGATCTGGGTGAAATACTTCGTTTTGTATCTGGACACCTTTCTGAGCAAGATTCATTGGACCCTAGGCTATATAAAGGACCCTAGACCTAGGTTTTATTCATCTAAAAATAATTCTGACGGCGAAGCTCTGCTACAACGAAAATTAAAATGGCCTTTCTTCTTCTAAATCAATTCAAAGAAGATTATCCATATCCAAAGATTGCTACAAGAAATTCAGCGATGGCTACAACAACTTATTCAACATGTTCTTCGTAGTAATTTGGATCCATTTCCTTAGATCTATTGACTGTGAGTTCATGTTATTTTTAGATCTAAATATTTAAATAGTAATCTTGATATGTATGTACAAATTGGATCTTGAATCAGTGCTTAATTAGTTCTATTATGACATAACTATCAGATCTGCTTTTATATATTCATACCGCCGCCTTGTTAAATATTGTCATCATATGCCTATTCGGTTTATGCCTATTTCTATCAGTTTATTTTTGATTCGTTATTATGCCTATTCTTGATTCTCTTCTCTCCCTCTTTTTCCCTTTTTATTTTTATATAGCCAGGCTACCTTCGAGCCTAGGCCTAATGCTGAAAAATGCAAACATGCGAAATTGGGAATCATTGGGAAAGACATAATTTGGAGCATAATTGATATTGGAAAATATGGATCTAAATTTGGGCATAAAATTTGGAAATATACGAATTTGAATTTGGGGGCGTATATTGTGTTGGATAATATGAATATGAATTTAGGCATACATTGGAAAATATAATTTGAGCATAATTTGGGACATTTCTAAGCACTGATTTAGGACATAAATTGGGACGTATGTGAATATGAATTTTAGGCATACATTGGAAAATATGTGAATATGGATTCGAGTATAACTTGTATTGAAATGGGCGAATATGGACTAGGGACATAAATTTGGAAAATAAGTAGATTTGGGTTTGTGCATAACACACACACACACATACATACATAGATATATATATATATATGCCTTGACTTATAACATGGGAAAAAGAGCATATGGTGCATAATTAAAAGGTGAATTAAAAAACGGTGTAAAAGTCTATGATTTAAATAGTGAATTAGGCATATAATTAAATGTGGGGAAAAAGAGAAATAATCACATAAAATGACGTAGATATATTTGGATAAAAATGGAATATCTAATAATTACAATTAGGAATTTTAATTGCACTTATGACACGAGGTTAGGTTGCATTAGTGGTGGAAGTCTGCCCGGACCCGACCGACATATCCAGCAGCCACTAATGTTGAACCTAATGTGAGAGGTCTAAGTGTGCAAATACGAATCGGGCTAAGATACGTGATTAGACCCAACTGTGGAATAAGACTGCCCAGACACGACCGACATATCTAGCATCCACACGTTGTAGGCCTAATGTGGGAGGTCTAGCCCATTATAACCATAATTGGACATGGTAATGAATTGGACTACTTAACCTAATTTACTCCATAAGGATTGTATGATTATGAACTTAAGTTAGGGTTAAGTAAAATTGGATGGGTAGTGGGTGGGTTAAGAAAAATAGAGGGGGTGAGTGATATTTACATATAGGCCCACAAACTTAACCCAATAAAGTTATGTAATTAAAGACACCTAGTGGTATACATAACCGGTGGAAAATATAATAAAGTTATGTAATTAAAGACACCCTTGTAGGGTAAGCATAACTCGTAGAAATGATAGAATTAGATATGTGTAACAATCTGTTAAGTAAACTACGAGGTAAGTTGTAGTGACGGTGTAAATTGAATTTATGATTAAATGAGGAAGAATGAGGAAAACTTGTAAAATAAATAAGTTATAATTAATCATAGATGGTAAGTGACATGTTAATTAGGAAACATGTGAATTGAGATATACTTAAAAACGTATGAAGAAGAACATGTTATTGTAATGATGTAACCAAGCAAGAATATAAAATAGATTGTGGATTACAGACCTTGGGCCACAATCTAGGGAATAACATGTTGTGGGCTTATTAATAAACTTAAATGGATTAAGTTATATGATTGAAATTAATAAGCAAGAGAAACTTGGTAAATTGGAATAAGAATTCAATATGAACGGGAATAACCAAGTAAATGGGAACCTGGTGAGGTAAGGCAAGCGTGTAAAAGAACGTTTAGACATAGGGTCTAAAAACATATTAAAGGAAGGCGCTTGGACCAGTCTGTACGTTTGAGCGTGAATAATCCAATGGGGTAGATCATCGAGGTATTATACGACACAAGGGGAGCGCACATTCATCTGATTGCTATGACGGCTACAAAGAACTGAAAGGGGAAGCAGGCGGCTTCCTGAAGTACGTAAGGTGCTCCTATTAGTCCTCTGTGCAGTGACATATGTTTTAGGCTGTTTAGATTAGTTGTATTAGGGGCGGTCGCTTAGGTCTTATAGTCATTACTGGCTGAGGGAGGGGCCGACGAGGGGCCATAGCCACCATGGAAAACAGATGCAAGGAATATATGTATTTGGAGGAACTTAAAGGCGACCTGTACAGTTATGGAGAAGCTCCGACCGAGTTCCGTGTTTCTTGTTTATCCCTGCCACGGAACTCGGTGCACATTAGAGGATGTGTGATTGAGGCATCGATCTACAATTGCAGTACATATGTGGGACAGCCTAGATACATGCCTATCTGCTCTGGATGGTGTATCATAGACTAGAGGGCGTTATTCCGATATGGAATTTGATTCGATCAATGGTGGCAGTCCGTACGCTTGCATAGCATAGTAATGACAGATATATGCAAAATGTAACATCGGTATATAAAGATCCGTATGTCACTCCGGCATAGGATGGGTACGATGTGCGTATAAGTCTTGAGTGCTATTAACCCAAGTAACCTAATAATCAAGAAAATGTAATGGTACGGTATTAGTAGGGATCATTTTATTTCTGATATACTAGCATCTGCGCGGTGCATAGAAATGTATTTAAGAAGCACAATATATCATGTTCATCTTATCATTGCTCAGTTCACACTTGTTATTGTTACTGTTATCTTGTTCTTCCAATTTTATATACCTACCATGATACTTTTATTTATTTATATTTAAATTAACTGGACTCGCCAGACTTTATGTCTGGCCCTCTTTGTTTCCTCTTCTCTCTCTTCTGTTTCCCCCTTGGTTCTCAGGGTGGAAGCGCTTAGAGTTGATTTGGATTCTTTCAGCTTAGCTTGGATTTTGGATATAGATGTACTGCTTTGACTTCTTGTCAACTCTCTTATGACTTTGCAAGGGAAATATGGTTTTATGCTTTTGTACTCTGATATTTTTAGCAAGACAGATTATTAATGTAATTAGTTACTTATGATGTAAGCTCAGTATCTGAAACCCTGATGTTTTGATTTAAATAAAGTTTTTAATTCCGTTGCTATTTTACATGTCTGTCTTGTGCTATTATGTTCTTGTTTACCTATAACGCTTCATGAAACTTAATGCATTCCCTTAGTGAGTGACATTAATGGACGTGGGGTGTCACATTTGGTATCAGAGCATATGTTTATAAGACCGGATAAAGTATTTTGAAAATGGTTTTCAAAAAGGTCTCCAAAACAAAGTATTTTAAAATAAAAATTCTGCTTTCGAAAAGCATATTTCCCAAAGCTATAAATATCTCTCGATTCTCCGCTTGATTCCTTTTCCTTTTTTTTTCAGGGAACCGTTTCTTCCCGAAACGGTATCCCTATTTTGGCATGGTTCCGTAGGCATGTTAAAATTACAGTACATGTTGAAGGGCAAAGAAGTGCCCAACCTCCATCTTTAGCAGCAGTGGTTTCACCGGCGTCTTATTTTCTCTCAAGCCTCGTAATGATTTCCGTGTGATGGAGGCAGCTTTCAAGAGACTTGTTAGCATGTTGCACAAGGATTGTAAAAAGGAGAATAAGGGAGTTGGGGCTAAGGAGCACAGCCCAAAGAAGAAAAGAGGAAATACCATAATTATGGAATAGTGGGTCATCCGGAAAAGGATTGCAGAAAGAGAAAAGGCGTTTGTTACCACTTTGGTAAGGCGAGACGCCTTATTAAGGAGTGTCCAAAGAGACAAGGACAAGGCTAGAGGGCGGGAACCTCTAGGGGGCAATCTAATGTTCTCATAGCTGGTGTACATGATAGGGGTTGGAAAGTTTCCATTGAAGGACTGATTTCTATTTCTGATCATCCTATCTGGATTCTTTTCCTGGCGCTTCACATTCTTTTATATCTGCTCCTTTAGTTAAGTCTCTGCACCTAGATACTAGTATGGTTTTGGATCCCGTTAGTGTCTCAAAACCATTAGAGGTACGGCTCTTTTATCGAGGAATTGTCGGGGGTTTGAGAATCTCTATGTTAGGCGTCGAGTTTGATTGCGATGCATATGTTCTTAATTTCATAAGATACGGTTTGATTCTAGGATGGATGGGTTAACCATATATGGAGCCATTCTAGATTTTGAGAGGAGAGTCATTAGACTTTTTACTTGCCATAGAAAGACTCTTGAGATTTTTACGACCCCAAAAGGGTCTATCGTGCTTAGTCTCCTAGAACCTCTTGATATATCTATCGGTGATTTGCTATCTGTACCAATAGTTGCGGGTATCCTGATGTTTTGATTCCGAGACATGAGATTGGTTTCGCATACACTTGGTAGACAATGCAAAGCCAGTTTCATTGCATGTGCAACATATGACTCCTAAAAGAAAAAAGGGAACTTTGTAAGAAAGTAAGGGAGCTACTTGAGAAGAGGTTTGATAGGTGAATTATATCGGGATAGGAAGCCTACTGAAGACAGTCCTTGAGGAAGCCCATCATTCTAAGATGACTGTTCATTCAAGAGGCGATAAATTGTATAGAGTTCGAGGTAGTGGAGCCAAACTTGCAAGAGGAAACGAAAGTGGAGAAGGAAGCAATGATAGGAAGAGTTTCGACTTGCATACTTGGATCGGAGGTTAAGAAATTGTGCAACAAAGAATTGAAGCTAGTAAGAGTGCAATAGGAAAAGGGCCACGAGGACGCTACTTGGGAGGCTGAAGACAAGATTCACACTTCATATCCTGTCCTTTTCGAGAATATGTTCTTAACTTCTTTTCCAAGCTTCGAATTAATACCTGTATCTATCGTTTGAATATCTCCTATCGATCGAGTCTTTAGGTAGAAAACTAACGATGTTTGAGACATGTTATGTTTGATGGATGCAAGTGGTTGCTAGAGATTGCTCGTGGATGCATATACACACACAATAGGCACTAGATCGGCTCAATCACTTACATATTGCATATTGATGTGTGTACATTTTAAACTTTTATGGATTATCGTTACATTGATATTGCATGTGGATGGATGATTGTGCATACATATAGAACTTACATGGATTAGGATGATTTGCATACATTTTGGTTGCATGGCACAAACATACATTGCATTAAGGAGGTCAACTGAATCAGTAGACCGCCTAATCTTTTGCATTAGTTTACGGACATATACACACACCATTGCGTATGTTCTTAAAAGCATTAAAAACTTTTTAAGGACAATGGATGCCTATGATTGCTAGATGGATGTACGATTGTTGGATGTTAGGATATACATTCTTAACTTAGAGATTTCAGGGACGAGATCCTTTGAGTAGGGGAGAATGTAACACCCCGAAATTTTAATGATACTGAAGATGATGAATTAAAGAATAATTAGTGTGAAATACACTATTAATAATGAATTAAGTAAAACTTAATTTAATATTTAAAATTAAGTAAAACGGACTGCGCCATTGCGTCCGTCTCGAAATTTTGGTCAAAATAGACACCAGGTTTGCGTAAATCGGACACCACACGAAGAAGTTATTAAGGTTTGAAATTTGTACACGCATAAGAAGAACATATATATATATTATAGGTTCAGAAATTTGAAATTTGGGAAGGCAGCAGTTTCCTGCCCAAGTGGGTTTACCCACTCAAAGGGGGTCGACTTATAGGTCGACCTACCCCTGACAGATCTAGGTGAAATACTTCGTTTTGTATCTGGACACCTTTCTGAGAAATATTCATTGAACCCTAGGCTATATAAAGGACCCTAGATGTAACACCCCATAATTTTATAACATTAAAATTCACAAATTAATGTATACTTAATTTTTAGAAAAGAATTAAGTGAAATGGGTTGCGCAGATAAATATATATATATATATTGGTATATATAAATTAAAAATTAAATAAATAAATATGCGAAAAAGTTCAAAACAGCGAATTGGGAGGGGGAATAACTGAGCCAGCCTATTTTTGAGGTCGACTCGAGCTCCGCTGGGTCGACTAGGGGTTAATCCAGGGTGTTTGGCTGTCAACCCGTGGGCCGATTCGCTCAAATGCAGATTTTGCATTTGATTGGTTCTCATGGTTCAGGGTTAATCTAATGCTCCTAAATAACTTCCTACACCTATAAATACATCCTAATGCTAACCCTAAAACTAATTAAAATTGGAACCAAAGCTGTTATGCCGTCGCCATGGAACTCGGTGTAGTCGCCGCCAACTAAAGAGGAAGATAACTAATCAATTCAAGCTTAGAGCTTCAACAACGAATCAACTAACGTTGCTACAACAATTTTGCATCAAGTTTGATCAATTGTTCATAATTCTTCAACCACGAAAGGCAAGTTCGATTTCTCTAATCAAGATAATTATTAAATTAAGTAAGATTAGATATAATTGTGGATTATATGGATATGATGTGAATTATTGACCATATGATATGATTATGTTATTAAATTGTGATGTTATCATACATGTTGTAAATTCTATGATTTTATGTTGTTATCTATGTTGTAAAGTTATGATCTATGTTGTAATTCTACGATTGGCTTACGTGTAATCAAATCATCATGTTGTTTAAATGCTAGTTTGGTTATGTTGATTCATATGATAGATCATACGTATGTATGCAAGATTAGATGTTGATTTAGACAAAAATCACATGCAAGTTAGTAAATATTATGACATCTATTTTAGATCAAAAGTTAGGCTATGATATGCATAAGTTACATGCCAAATTTGTACATGCTAGTTTGTATATTTAGAGGTAAATTTACACCATTGTTATGTTGCATAAATCACATATGCAAGTTTATATAAAAATATGAGTTTGGAATATGAATCATGTTATGCAAGTTTTTGGTTATTGCCTATGTAGATTTTGTGATGAAAATCTTGTTCATAACATGTAGGTTCATACTTTTAGGCCTATGTTTAGATCGATGATTTTATGCAGGTTATGTGGTAAATTCTCATATGCAATTTAGGCCTATTTGGTATGTTATGTGAATATGTGGTGTTTTTTCCTTTTCCATGTGTTAGATATTTCTTAGTCTATCATATATTCTATGCGAATGGACGCCACGGGGGTTATGGGGAAAAATACTGATTATGTTAATAAATGTGAATTGGCATGTAATGGCCTTAAAAGAGGCATATATATAAATTGAAATATTAATTGGTAAAGTGATATATGGACATAATTAATGTGAATTATGGTCATAAAGATAATTGGAATTTTATTAACATATTTGATTAGGAATAATTAATCCAAATATGGGATGAAAATATTATATTAATAAATGTTAATTGGAATGTAAATGAGTCATATATGTAAATTAATTTGAATTTGAGTAGGGATACTAAATAGTGAGAAAAAAGGCCTTTAATGGCATATAATAAATTTGTGACGAAATTGGTATAATTTTGCATACCATAAATGGATGGACATAATTGATTCAATTATGGACATCGTTAAATTTGGAATTAATTGATAATTTGAATAGGGAAAATAATTAAAATTGAGGTAAAGGATTATAAGTGATAATCAATGCTTAGGACACGAGGTTGGACTCATTTGTGACGTAAAACTGCCCGGACCCGCCCGGCAAATCCAGTAGTCACAAATGGTAGCCCAATGTGAGAGGTCCTAGGCCCAAATTAAAAGCGTAACAGTTGTAAAGACATGAGGTTAGGCTCTTTTATGGTGTAAGACTGCCCGGACCCGCCCTGCAAATCCAGCTGCCATAAATGTCAGTCTAATGTGAGAGGTCTTTATAAGGTTACGGCCTTAATGAATTAAGAAATACTTAACCAGATAAGCATGTAGTGGGACATGAGGGCGTTAAGTGGGTGCCTTGGGTGGCATGAGGAATCTAGTGGGTGACATGTGGATGTCATGAGAAATACGATTAGAAAAATGGAGTAATTTGAATATAAACAATTATGACATGTAATTCAAATTATTGGATAAAATAGGTATTGACACCTATGAAGGGAAAGGTTTTAATTAATTGATTAATTAATTAAAAATGGACATGGTAAATGAAATGGACTACTTAACCAAATCTGATCCCTAGGGATTGTAAGAACTTAAGTTTAAGTTGGGGGTTAAGTAAACTGGGTTATACGGAATGAGTGGGTTAAGTAAATCTTGGGTAGGTGGGTAATATTAGTACATATAGGCCCACAAACTTAACCGTAAATTAAATATGTCTGAACCAGTGAGAGGGTTAAGTAAATCTTGGGTAGGTGGGTAATATTTGTGTATATAGGCCCATAGACTTAACCAATACAACCTGTTAATTAAACAAAAGGGTGAGACTAGGTTAAATTAGAAAACACTTAACCAAATTTATACATGTAAGTGGACATGGGGTTATGTGGGATGTATTAGAGGGGACCAAGCCTAGGTGGGAAGCTTGGTGGGGGGCCTTTTCAATCCAGTAGCCCATTAAGTATCTTTGTGAGCTCGACCCAAGTCGAGGACGGGACACGCCTACAGGGCCTGATTGTTAGAGGCCAAAATGGGTTAGCGGTGGCAACGTAAGTCCAACGGGGTCATGTGCATGCGTGGGCCTGGGCTGGTAGGTAAGACGTTGTTGCATCGTGTAGGTATAAGCCGTGCATCCTTAAGTTGTATTGGGTTGCCACTTTAGGGGAGTGATACACCCCACTGTGGGACCAGCACGGGTATCTACGAGTTAGGGAGCCGATCGAATGGGGTAGGGTAGTGGGTACATCTAGTGGAGATAGGAGCAGACGGCACCTATGTATTCAGCTAGGGGTGCACGAAGCTACCATTATTAATTAATCATTAAAGGGGTACACCTAGTGGAGATAGGAGCAGGCGGCACCTATGACGTCAGCTAGGAGTACATGGAATTACCATTGAAGGGGTACATCTAGTGGGGATAGTGGGTACATCTAGTAGTACACGAAGCAATCATCATTCTATTTAGTCAAGAGGGATCAAGTTTCTATAGTGACTAATATTGGTGCAGTTAGTGTTAGTACAGTACGGTACAGTACGGTAGAGTATAGTAATTACCCTATATTGATTAGGAAGCGCCTTTAACGTTATCTTCGCTCATCCTATTATTTTTAGTTGCTTGGTCTTGCCATTAATTCACAATCATTTCCTTATTTACCAAGCTTATGTCTTATCCTAGTTACTTTGATAATTATATTGTTGGAGTTATCGGACTTGCCAGGCTTTATGTCTGACCCCCTTTGTTTCCACCTCTTTTCTTCCTTCCCCCCCCCCCCCCCCCCAGGTTCTTAGGGTGGGAAGCTTGATTTGGATCTCTTTGGGAGCACTTGGATTTGGATTGCTGAAGTAAAGCTCAACTTATCTCTTTCATGGCTATTTATGGGATTATGCTTTTTATATTATGTACTCTGATTTTGTCAAGATGGATATTATGTACTTGACTTTAGTCTTTGGGTTTTGGTGATGTAACCAAACATATTTACCTTCCGTTGCAATAAATAAAGTTTTAAATTTTCAAGTACTATTTCATATCTGTCTTGTTGTGATTTTCTGTTCTATATTCACTTAAAACGCTCCATAAAAGTTAATGCATTCCCTTTGTGGGTGACATTAATGGACATGGGGTGTTACACGTGGTATCAGAGCTGAAGGTTACCAGAACAGATAAGATATTTTGAGAAACTATTTTTCAAAAGCATTTTTATAAAGAATACTTTTAAAAATATCTTTGTAGAAGAGTATTTTTGAAAGAAAGGTTTGTTTTAAAAATATAATCCCCAAGAGCCATATATCTTTCCTTCGATTCTCCATTTTGAATCTCTTCCTCTTTCTCTTTTTGAATTTCCCCCTCAGCGTATAGATGCTTTTTCTAAGATAAATAGGGACTTTCATACGAAGGACGAAAAACCACTTCAAGGGACTTAGACGTTTGTCAGGCTAGAAGTTAGTTCGAGGAAGTGGAGGGCTTGTTGATACCTTTAAGGTAGACGATGGGAGGAAGGTTCAAATAGCTGTTGGTTAATGAAGGACGAAACCTCATCTTGGTGGAAGGTCACGAATGGGGAATGTGAACAAGAAGGCTAGTAGTTATCCTTTTCAAGAAATAGGACACCTTATTAGGATTGTCCAAAGAGGCAAGGGCAAAGTACAGGATCTTCTGGAGGGTAGTTATATTCCCTTACGGTTGGTATACCTGATAGGGGTAGGACCGTCCAGGTAGAAATTTGGTTTCCTTTATCATCTTGTTCGAACTTTGTTTGATTCTGTCGCTTCATACTTGTTAGTATCTGCTTCATTAGTTGAAAACACTGCACCTAAATACTAGTCTAGTTAAGGATCCCATCCTAGTCTCAAATCTTTTTGGTGGTTCGGCTCATCCTTCAATGGTTTGTCGGGATTTGAGAGTGTCTATCTTGGACGTTGGATTTGAATGCAACGCCTTCGTCCTTGGTTTCATAGGCTATAGTTTGATTCTAGGGGTGGATTGGCTACCCAGGCGGGGTGACATCCTAGGTTATGAAAGGAGGGTAGTTAGACTATTGATTCATTATGGTAAGACCCTCATATTTCTTGTGACCCTAGGGGTTCAGTGACGTTTAGCTGTCTAGAATCTCTTGATGTATCCAACGGTGATTTGGAATCTTTTCGTGTGGTCCGTGAGTATAGTGACGTCTTCGATGAAGTGCGGGGTTTATCTAGAGGCACGAGGTATTCGTGTGTGCCTAGGGGATAATGCAAAGTCAGTTAGGTGATTAGTGATGGTTTTGATGCAAGACTGGTGAGGACAACCAGAGTCGGTTAAGTGCCCAATTAGTTGTTTTTCTAGTATCATCTCACGTAGACTATCTGAAATCGGAGGAGGTATTCGTTGGGTGCTTGTCTGATATTGGTTTAGGCCTTTGGGGCTTGTGCTTGGGGGATATCGAGTTCGAATAGGACGGCTTGCGTGGGAGATGGATAGTTGCGATGAGTTCACATGGATAGAATCTCGATAGATTTTGTTGATGGATTACCAAGATTGAGGAAGAGTAATACGGGGATTTGGGTTATAGTAGATAGACTTACTAAGAGCGCCCATTTTATTCCCGTGAAGAGTAAGAGGACTGCTCCATGGTTAGCTTCTGTATACGTCCGAGAGATAGTTCGTTTACATGGTGTTCCTTCTAGCATAGTAAGCGACCGCGATCCTATCTTCACTAGCAAATTTTGGAGGAGCTTACAAGAAGCGGTAGGGACTCAGTTTTGTTTGAGCACTGCATATCATCCTCAGACGGACGGCCAAACCAAGAGGGTGAATCGTATTCTAGAGGACCTTTGGAGGCTATGTATCCTAGACTTTGGGGGTACATGGGAAGAGCATCTTCCATTGGTGGAGTTCACATATAATAATAGCTTTCAGTCTAGCATTGGCATGGCACCTTTCGAAGCTCTTTATGGACGACCTTGTCGTTCACCTACACGTTGGTGGGAATCTACGGATAAGATCTTACTTGGTCCCGATATGATTAGAGAGACTTCGGAGAAGATTGATTTGATTCGAAGAAGGATGAAAGCAGCGCAAGATAGGCAGAAATCTTATGCGGATAAGAGGACGACAGATCTTGAGTTTGAGGTTGGGGACATGGTCTTTATCAAAGTGTCTCCATTACGGAATGTTGTTCTCTTTGGGTCCATTGGGAAATTAGCACCAAGGTTCATAGGGCCGTTTCCTATAAAGGAGAAGATTGGTCAGATGGCGTATAGAGGGGAGTTGCCTAAGAGACTTAGTGGTGTACACGACGTATTCCATGTATCACATTTGAGGAAGTGCTTACATGAGACCGCAGAGGTAGTGGAGCCGAGCTTGCTTAGAGAGGTGGAAATAGAGCGTGATGCGACGATTCGACGAGCTCCTACACGCATTCTTGGGTCGGAGATCAAGAAGTTGAGAAATCGAGAGGTCAGACTAGTCAAAGTACAATGGGGAGACGAAGAGAGTAACACTACTTGGGAGATGGAAGAGAAGATGCATTCATTGTACCCTTTTCTTTTCGAGGGTATGTCTTTTAATTTCTCCTTTATCGCTTAGCTTGTGCTTATCTTATCTTTAGTATGTCCTCTCGCTAGTATCTTTGACCTTTAGTTAGGGAAATCCTATGGTTGAAACATGTGTTTGAGACATGTTATGTATGATGGATGCAAAGTGGATGCAAGTGTTCACTAGTGGTTGCTCATGGATGCATATACACACACTATTAGGCACCAGATCGGCTCAGTCACTTCATATTGCATATTGCATATATATGGATGTATTTAGTAAAATGGATGTATAATGGTTGTATTATCATATGGTTGCTGCATTCGGGTGGATGGTTGTGCACGCATATAGAATTAATATGTATCATTAGGAATCTTTTGCATACATATTGGACGCATGGCACTATCATGAATTGCACTAAGGAGGTCGACTGAATCAGTAGACCGCCTAATTTTGCATTAGATATGGACATATACACACACTGTGCATATAAATATTAAAGCATTAGAAGTCTTTTAAGGACAATGGATGCTGGTGTTTGATGGTTGAGTAGATGGACGATTAGATGGTAGGATATACATTCCTCTTGACTTGGAGATTTCGGGGATGAAATCCTTTAAGGAGGGGAGAATGTAACACCCCGTAATTTTATAACATTAAAATTCACAAATTAAAGTATATTTAATTTTTAGAAAAGAATTAAGTGAAATGGGTTGCGCAGAGAAATATATATATATATATATTGATATATATATATATAAATTAAAAATTAAATAAATAAATATGCGAAAAAGTTCAAAACAGCGAATTGGGAGGGGGAATAACCAAACCGGCCCATTTTTGAGGTCGGCCCGAGCTCCGCTGGGTCGACTAGGGGTTAATCTAGGGTGTTTGGCTATCAACCCGTGGGCCGATTCGCTCAAATGCATATTTTGCATTTGATTGGTTCTCATGGTTCAGGGTTAATCTAATGGTCCTTAATAACTTCCTACACCTATAAATACATCCTAATGCTAACCATAAACCAAATTAAAATTCGAACCAAAGCCGTTATGCCGTCGCCATGGAACTCAGTGTAGTCGCTGCCAACTAAAGAGGAAGATAGCTAATCAATTCAAGCTTAGAGCTTCAACAACGAATCAACTAACGCCGCAACAACAATTCTGCATCAAGTTTGATCAATTGTTCATAATTCTTTAACCACGAAAGGCAAGTTCGATTTCTCTAATCAAGATAATTATTAAATTAAGTAAGGTTAGATATAATTGTGGATTATATGGATATGATGTGAATTATTGACCATATGATATGATTATGTTGTTAAATTGTGATGTTATCATACATGTTGTAAATTCTATGATTTTATGTTGTCATCTATGTTGTAAAGTTATGATCTATGTTGAAATTCTACGATTGGCTTACGTGTAATCAAATCATCGTGTTGTTTAAATGCTAGTTTGGTTATGTTGATTCATATGATAGATCATATGTATATATGCAAGATTAGATGTTGATTTAGACATAAATCACATGCAAGTTAGTAAATATTATGACATCTATTTTAGATCAAAAGTTAGGCTATGATATGCATAAGTTACATGCCAAATCTGTGCATGCTAGTTTGTATATTTAGAGGTAAATTTACACCATTGTTATGTTGCATAAATCATATATGCAAGTTTATATAAAAATATGAGTTTGGAATATGAATCATGTTATGCAAGTTTTTGGTTATTGCCTATGTAGGTTTTGTGATGAAAATCTTGTTCATAACATGTAGGTTCATACTTTTAGGCCTATGTTTAGATCGATGATTTTATGCAGGTTATGTGGTAAATTCTCATATGCAAGTTAGGCCTATTTTGTATATTATGTGAATATGTGGTGTTTTTTCCTTTTCCATGTGTTAGACTATTTCTTAGTCTATCATATATTCTTTGCGAATGGACGCCGCGGGGGTTATGGGGAAAAATATTGATTATGTTAATAAATGTGAATTGGCATGTAATGGCCTTAAAAGAGGCATATATGTAAATTGAAATATTAATTGGTAAAGTGATATATGGACATAATTAATGTGAATTATGGTCATAAAGATAATTGGAATTTTATTAACATATTTGATTAGGAATAATTAATCCAAATATGGGATGAAAATATTATGTTAATAAATGTGAATTGGAATGTAAATGAGTCATATATGTAAATTAATTTGAATTTGAATAGGGATATTAAATAGTGAGTTAAAAGGCCTTTAAAGGCATATAATAAATTTGTGACGAAATTGGTATAATTTTACATACCATAAATGGATGGACATAATTGAGTCAATTATGGACATCGTTAAATTTGGAATTAATTGATAATTTGAATAGGGAAAATAATTCAAATTGAGGTAAAGGATTATAAGTGATAATCAATGCTTAGGACACGAGGTTGGACTCATTTGTGACGTAAAACTGCCCGGACCCGCCCGGCAAATCCAGTAGTCACAAATGGTAGCCCAATGTGAGAGGTCTTAGGCCCAAATTAAAAGCGTAATAGTTGTAAAGACACGAGGTTAGGCTCTTTTATGGTGTAAGACTGCCCGGACCCGCCCGGCAAATCCAGCTGCCATAAATGTCAGTCTAATGTGAGAGGTCTTTATAAGGTTACGGCCTTAATGAATTAATAAATACTGAACCAGATAAGCATGTAGTGGGACATAAGGGGGTTAAGTGGGCGCCTTGGGTGGCATGAGGAATCTAGTGGGTGACATGTGGATGTCATGAGAAATACGATTAGAAAAATGGAGTAATTTGAATATAAACAATTATGACATGTAATTCAAATTATTGGATAAAATAGGTATTGACACCTATGAAGGGAAAGGTTTTAATTAATTGATTAATTAATTAAAAATGGACATGGTAAATGAAATGGACTACTTAACCAAATCTGATCCCTAGGGATTGTAAGAACTTAAGTTTAAGTTGGGGGGTTAAGTAAACTGGGTTATACGGAATGAGTGGGTTAAGTAAATCTTGGGTAGGTAGGTAATATTAGTACATATAGGGCCACAAACTTAACCGTAAATTAAATATGTCTGAACCAGTGAGAGGATTAAGTAAATCTTGGGTAGGTGGGTAATATTTGTGTATATAGGCCCACAGACTTAACCAATACAACCTGTTAATTAAACAAAAGGGTGAGACTAGGTTAAATTAGAAAACACTTAACCAAATTTATACATGTAAGTGGACATGGGGTTAAGTGGGATGTATTAGAGGGAACCAAGCCTAGGTAGGAAGCTTGGTGGGGGCCCTTTTCAGTCCAGTAGCCCATTAAGTATCTTTATGTGCTCGACCCAAGTCGAGGATGGGACACGCCTACTGGGCCTGATTGTTAGAGGCCAAAATGGGTTAGCGGTGGCAACGCAAGTCCAACGGGGTCATGTGCGTGCGTGGGCCCGGGCTGGTAGGTAAGACGTTGTTGCATCGTGTAGGTATAAGCCGTGCATCCTTAAGTTGTATTGGGTTGCCACTTTAGGGGAGTGATACACCCCACTGTGGGACCAGCACGGGTATCTACGAGTTAGGGAGCCGATCGAATAGGGCAGGGTAGTGGGTACATCTAGTGGAGATAGGAGCAGACGGCGCCTATGTAGTCAGCTAGGGGTACACGAAGCTACCATTATTAATTAATCATTAATTGGGTACACCTAGTGGAGATAGGAGCAGGCGGCACCTATGACGTCAGCTAGGAGTACATGGAATTACCATTGAAGGGGTACATCTAGTGGGGATAGTGGGTACATCTAGTAGTACACGAAGCTATCATCATTCTATTTAGTCAAGAGGGATCAAGTTTCTAGAGTGCTAATATGGGTGCAGTTAGTGTTAGTATAGTATAGTACAGTACGGTACAGTACGGTAGAGTATAGTAATTACGCTATATTGATTAGGAAGCGCCTTTAACGTTATCTTTGCTCATCCTATTATTTTTGGTTGCTTGGTCTTGCCATTAATTCACAGTCATTTCCTTATTTACCAAGCTTATGTCTTATCCTAGTTACTTTGATAATTATATTGTTGGAGTTATCGAACTTGCCAGACTTTTTGTCTGACCCCCTTTGTTTCCACCTCTTTTCTTCCTTCCCCCCCCCCCCCTAGGTTCTTTGGGTGGGAAGCTTGATTTGGATCTCTTTGGGAGCACTTGGATTTGGATTGCTAAAGTAAAGCTCAGCCTATCTCTTTTATGGCTATTTATGGGATTATGCTTTTTATATTATGTACTCTGATTTTGTCAAGATGGATATTATGTACTTGACTTTAGTCTTTGGGTTTTGGTGATGTAACCAAACATATTTACCTTCAGTTGCAATAAATAAAGTTTTAAATTTTCAAGTACTATTTCATATCTGTCTTGTTGTAATTTTCTGTTCTATATTCGCTTAAAACGCTCCATAAAAGTTAATGCATTCTCTTTGTGAGTGACATTAATGGACATGGGGTGTTACACTAGACCTAGGTTTTATTCATCTAAAAATAATGCTGACGGCGAAGCTCTGCTGCAGCGAAAATTAATATGGCCTTTCTTCTTCTAAATCAATTCAAAGAAATTATACATATTCGAAGATTGCTACAACAAATTCAGTGATGGCTACAACAACTTATTCAACTTGTTCTTCGCAGTAATTTGGATCCATTTCCTTAGATCTATTCACTTTGAATTCATGTTATTTTTAGATCTAAATATTAAAATAGTAATCTTGACATGTATGTACAAATTGGATCTTGAATCGGTGCCTAATTGGTTCTATTATGACATAACTATCAGGTCTGGTTTTATATGTTCAAACCGCCGCCATGTTAAATCTTGTGATAATATGCCTATTCAATTTATGCCTATTTCTATTAGTTTATTTTTGATTCATTATTATGCCTATTCTGATTCTCTTCTCTCCTTTTTTTCCCTTTTTATTTTTATGTAGTCAGGTTACCTTTGAGCCTAGGCCTAAAGCTGGAAAATGCGAACATGCGAAATTGGGAACGATTGGGAAAGATATAATTTGGGGCATAATTTATATTGGAAAACATAGATTAAATTTGGGCATAAAATTTGGAAATATACGAATATGAATTTTTAGGGCATAAATTGTGTTGCATAATACGAATAAGAATTTAGGCATACGTTGGAAAATATAATTTGAGCATAAATTGGGACATGTGTAAGCGCTGATTTGGGACGTAAATTGGGACGTTTGTGAATATGAATTTTGGGCATACTTTGGAAAATATGTGAATATGAATTTGAGTATAACTTATATTGAAATGGGTAAATATGGACTAAGGACATCAATTGGAAAATATGTAGATTTGGGTTTGTGCATAGCATATATATATATATATATATATATATATATATATATATATATGGGTGTGTATGTATGTATGTATGCATATGTCTTGACTTATAACTTGGGAAAAAGAACATATGGTGCATAATTAAAAGGTGAATCAAAAAGGGGTGTAAAAGACTATGATTTGAATAGTGAATTGGGCATATAGTTAAATATGGGGAAAAAGATAAATAATCACCTATAATGACATAGATAGATTTGGATAAAAATGAATGTCTAGTAATTACAATGCACTTATAACACGAGGTTAGGTTGCATTAGTGGTGGAAGTCTGCCCGAACCCGACCGGCATATCCAGCAGCCACTAACGTTGAACCTAATGTGAGAGGTCTAAGTGTGCAAATACAAATCGGGCTAAGACACAAGGTTAGACCCAACTGTGGAATAAGGCTGCCCAGACCCGACCTGCATATCCAGCATCCACATGTTGTAGGACTAATGTGGGAGGTCTAGCCCATTATAACCATAATTGGACATGGTAATGAATTGGACTACTTAACCTAATTTAATCAATAAGGATTATATGATTATGAACTTAAGTTAGGGTTAAGTAAAACTGGATGGGTAGTTGGTGGGTTAAGTAAAATAGATGAGGTGGGTCATATTTACATATAGACCCACGAACTTAACCCAATAAGGTTATGTAATTAAAGACACCTAGTGGTATACATAACCGATGGAAAATATAATAAAGTTATGTAATTAAAGACAGCCTTGTATGGTAAGTATAACTTGTAGAAATGATAGAATTAGATATGTGTAATAATATGCTAAGTAAACAATGATAAGTCATAGTGACGGTGTAAATTGAATTTATGATTAAATGAGGAAGAACGAGGAAAATTTGTAAAATAAGTAATTTAATCATATATTATAAGTGATATGTTAATTAGGAAACATGTGAACTGAGATATACTTAATAACGTATTAAGGAGAACATGTTATTGTAATGATGTAACCAAACAAGAATGTAAAATAGATTATGGATTACAAATCTTGGGCCACAATCTAGAGAATAACATGTTGTTGGCTTATTAATAAACTTAAATGGATTAAGTTATATGATTGAAATTAATAAGCAAGTGAAACTTGGTAAATTGGAATAAGAATTCAATATGAATGGGAATAACCAAGCAAATGGGAACCTGGTGAGGTAAGCCAAGCGCGTAAAAGAACGTTTAGACATACGGTCTAACAATATATTAAATAAAGGCGCTTGGACCAGTCCGTACGTTTGAGCATGAATAACCAAATGTGGTAGATCATCGAGGTGTTATAAGACACAAGGGGAGAGCACATTCATCTGATTGCTATGACATCTCCAAAGGACTGAAAGGGGAAGCACGCGGCTTCCTGAGGTACGTAAGGCGCTCCTAGCAGTCCTCTATTCAGTGACAGATGTTTTAGGTTATTCTCGCAGAGGTTGGGTCTAAGCGTAACTACTAGGTGGCTGGGCCTTGACTGCAGATGTAGCTATGTAGTCAGAATGCTGTGACGAGGTGACACCAGGGTGATTCGACGGTTGCCTCATGAGGAGGTAGGGAGGGTCACGACCAACAAGGATAGTAGACCGTCGGATATCCGTCATCGACAGCCAGCGGGATGTGAAAAGATTAGAGATAAACCCAAGATATCATTTCACCTTTCACTGTCGAGGTATGGGGTTGAGGGTGGACGCCACATGGATGTTTAGATTGGTTGTATTAGGGGCGGTTTCTTAGCTCTTGTAGTCTTTACTAGTCGAGGGAGGGGCCGAGGTGGGGCCATACCCACCACGGAAAACAAACCCGAGGAATGTCTGTATTTGGAGGCACTTAAAGGCAGCCTGTACAGGTATGGAAAAGCTCCCGGCTGAGTTCTGTGTTTCTTGTTAGCCCTGCCACGGAACTCGGTGCACATTAGAGGACGTGCGATTGAGGCATTGAGCCATAATTACAGTACATATGTGGGATAGTCTAAATACATGCATATCTGCTCTGGATGGTGTATCGTAGACTAAAAGGCATTATTCCAATATGGAATCTGATTCGATCGATGGTGGCAGTCCATACGCTTGCATAGCATAGTAATGGTAGATATATGTGGAACATAACATCGGTATATAGAGATCCGTACGCCACTCCGACATAGGATGCGTACGAAGCACCTATAATTCTTAAGTGCTTTTAACCCAGGTAACCTAATAATCAAGAAAATGTAATGGAACGGTATTAGTAGGGATCATTCTATTTTTGATATACTTATATCTGCGCGGCGCAGAGAAATGTATTTAAGAAGCACAATATATCATGTTCATCTTATCGTTGCTCAGTTCACACTTTTTATTGTTAATGTTATCTTGTTCTTCTAATTTTATATACCTTCCATGATACTTTTATTTATTTATATCTAAAAGTAACTGGACTGGCCAGATTTTATGTCTAACCCTCTTTGTTTACTCTTCTCTCTCTTCCGTTTCCTCCCAGGTTCTCAGGGTGGAAGTGGTTAAAGTTGATTTGGATTCTTTCAGCTTAGCTTGGATTTTGGATATATGTACTGCTTTGATTTCTTGTCAACTGTCTTATGGCTTTGCAAGGGAAATATGGTTTTCTGCTTTTGTACTCTGATATTTTTGGCAAGACATATTATTAATGTAATTAGTTACTTATGATGTAAACTCAGTATTTGGGACCCTGATGTTTTGATTTAAATAAAGTTTTTAATTCCGCTGCTATTTTATATGTCTGTCTTGCGCTATTATCTTCTTATTTACCTATAACGCTTCACCAAACTTAATGCATTCCCTTAGTGAGTGACATTAACGAACGTGGGGTGTCACAAATGTTCTCGTATTACATTGATTACCTTGATTGATTTGATTGATTTCTTTCCTTATTTTCAAATCCTTGTTCCCTCTTACAAATAAATATATGCACACAAATTAAAACTACATGGAATATTCTTTTTAGCTAATTAATATACATTCACTTTCCATATATTTATTTATTCTATGCTTTGTGCACAAACTATTTTGTGTACAACTTAATTAATGTTTCTTTATTAATTCTTTGTCCCCCACTACTAATCTATATGTTTGAATTTCGAATTCCCTAGGGGAATATATTTTTATTCCAATTCATTTGTTATTGTCCCCTATATTTTTTTATTTATTCAAATGTTTGTGTGTATATTTTTAACGTATGATTTAATTTAATCATAATTTCTTCATACGGACTCCTTTCTAAACATAATATATATGAAAACGTATCAGAATTTTGTCACAAACACAAATATAATATTTTCATGCCTAAATTCTAAACTATCCAAAATTCCATTTTTCTGTTGTTTTATGTTTATCGTTCGTTTAACTTATTATTATTAAGTAATTATCTAGTCTACTGATCATAAGGAAAGTTGCTTATCTTCAGATCATTTTTAATGGATTCAAATCCATTTATTTTCACAAATACAGTTTTCTAAACCTTTAATAAAACATTAAAGTTAAATATCATTCATAAATTACATTCCAAAGTATTAGTTATAAGGCATAATTTTTTTATAAAACAATTTTATAATTTAAAATGCTTATTTATATTTAACTAATGAGGGAGTTAAGCTATAAGAAAAACCTGACAACAATTTTAGATTGAAGGATACAAATTTTAAATTTTATTCCAAAGGACAAAAAATGATATATTAATATAGCATTAGGTATAATTTATAATGTTATATTCACATAGCATTATAAACGTAATTTTGTATTCAATAATCATATTTCACTTGTAAAATCATTGTACCCTTTGGTTTATCTGATGCCTTTGTTTAATTATCAAAAGTAAGTGCCAAAGAAAAAAATTTGTCATGCATAGGACAAGATGGCGACGTCAGTGAGAGATCAAAATAGAGCATAAGTGAGAAGAAAAGTCTCAAAGCCATGCTCAAACTTGGAATGAAACCAATTACCAGTCCAGTGTATGGTATATTTTCAAATTTTTTGGGCATTAGGTTTGCTTTTAAAGGAGGAAAGGAAGAAAGAATGAAGCAGGGATTAGTCCTACGTTGTGAATGTTGAAATTTTTTCAAAGAATTTAAATGGTTTTGTCACAGGGGTGTTGGGACCTTGGGGCTCCCAAATGTATGCTTTGTTGTGAAGAGGGAAGCCAAGCATCAAGCACCACATACGAGCGTGCCGCCGCCGTTGTAAATCTGACTGAATCAAGCCGGGTATGAGTTTCAGGTTTCAGATCCAGTAAGCATATTTTTGAATTAAATTATAATAACGGTAACAGATTGGGCCTATTACAAACCCGAAATGAATTTGAATCAAGGTGGGTGGGATTTGAAAAGTTTTCTGAATGTTTGAATTAAAGAGGCACGATAGTTCAAATTTGAAAAGGTGTGAAAGAAAAAAATTGCAACACTTTCAGAACTTTGCAAATGAATGGACACAACATTTGATTTTGAAGCGGATGCGACCATTCCAAACGGTTGTAACGACTGGACAATAGTTACTTCCCTCTGCCTCTATAAATACCCATGCTTGGAAATTGTTCCAGATTCATTCCGAAAATTGATTCATCTTCCTCCTCAAAGAAATCAGCAACATCAGAAAAGTGTTCCAAAAAATTGCATTGTTGTAACGCCTCCGGGGTGTTACGATTTCAAAAGGAGTTACTGATTTATTTTCTTCTTCACTCTATTCTCTACTTGCATCATCAAAAATCTAATTTTAGAGTGTTCTTGGTCGGATCAAAGCCATGTAAACTTCTAATCCAATTATTCTGTTCCAAAGCTTAACTGAATCCTGAAAGTCGATAGTTTGATAACCCGTTTGTACCAGGTGGGTTGAACAATTGTTTGAAAGAATCTATTCTATAAATCTTTAAGGCCTGAAGTATGACAATATCTACCTCCTTGTTGTCTCAAACCACAAAATCCCCGACAAATTTTCAGACAACATACTTCAACCATGGAAGGTTTGAGCGCGCTAAAGGTTATAAATCAGCATTTAACTTGATCGTAGCAGTTTAATAGAGATAATTTTACTCGTTGGCAAGAGACAATGAAATTCTTTCTAATCACCTTCAAATTGTTCTACATTTTGGAAGATGGTTTGGAAGTTATACCAGAGGAAACCGACAAGGATGATGTCGCATTAAAGGCGAAACGTGCAAAGCGCAAAGAGGATGATTTTCTATGCAGATGGAACATTCTAAATGCATTGTCTACTCTAGTCTACAACGCTCATAGGACCTTGGAAACTACAAAGGCACTCTGGACTACATTAGAAAGCAAGTATCGTATATCCAAGGTAAGTAATAATAAATTTCTTGTTTGTAATTTTATGGATTTCAATGGTCACCAAGAAGTCAATAGTTGGACAAGTAAGTGAAATCTTACTGCTGATGAATGAACTTAAAGATGTTAATACAGATCTCCTTAAAAAAAATCGTTGTTGGAGTTATTATTTCAAGACTCCCACATTCTTGGAATGATTATAAGAAAAATATTCAAATATGCAAAAACAGATTATGGTTTAGACGGTTTACAGAGTCATGTTCATATTAAACAAGATTCTCGTAAACGCGAACTAGTCGATAATTCATAAACTAACTCTCATTCTAAGGCAAATAATGTTGAAATTACTAAAAGGTTAAAGCCTAAGAATGAGACACAATTTAAGAAGAAAAATAATTCCAAGAACAGTAAAAAGAAATGCGTCTGTTACTATTGTAACAAACATGGCAACTATTCCTGAGATTGTCGTATATGAAAGAAACAACAAAAAATGAACGTGGTTGAAGAATCACTTGTGGCTGTAATACAAGAGGTGAACTCTGTTAGTGGCATTGATAATAATTGATGGCTTGATACTGGAGCAACCGTTCACATATGCAAAGACCGTAATCTGTGCAAGACCTATGAAGAGAATAACGGAGAAACTAGCGAAGTTACTAGCACAAACAAAGTTACAAGCAAAGTTATAGGAAAAGGCACAATAGAACTTATATTCACATCTGGAAAATTTCTTACATTAGTCAATGTATTTTATATACTTGATATGTGTAAGAGTTTGGGTTTTGGAAATTTTCTTAACAAAGGAGGATGCAAGATGTTTTATGAGACAGATAAGTTAGTGTTGTCCAAGAGTAGTAATTTTTTTGGACAAGGATATTCTTGTAACGACATGATTAAGTTGAATCTACTAAATAAATCTTCTATTTTTATTGTTGATTATATTAGTTTATGGCATGATAGATTATGACTTGTTAAATATAAACCTCTTAAAAACATGCATAAATTAGGATCAATTTCTGATTGTGATTTCGATATTATCTTTAAATGTGAAACATGAGTTCAAGAAAAAATATGCTGGAAGTCCTTTTAATCTGTAGAAAGGAAAATAAACTTGCTTGATTTGGTATATAGTGATGTGGGTGACTTAAAAAGTCATATCATCTATGGTGGTAACCAATACTATATAACATTTATTGATGATTATACTATATACGCATATCTAATGAAAATTAAAGATGAGGCTTTTGATGAATTCAGAATTTACAAAGCAGAGGTCAAAACATAATTATTACTTAAAATCAAAGTGTTACATTCAGATCGTGGTGGTGAATTTTTCCAAATGAATTCATCTTGTTTTGTAAACAACATGGTATAGTTCACCAATGTACCTCCCCATATACACCACAACAAAATGGTGTTGCTGAGAGGAAAAATAGAACTTTATTAGAAATGGTTAATGTCGTTCTCATAAGTTCAAATTTACCTTATAATTTATGGGGGTGATGCTATGTTATTTGCATGTTACATTTTAAATAGAGTACAACTTAAAAAGAATAATATTTCACATTTTGAATTATGGTTTAATAGAAAACCTAACCTTACTTGACTTAAAGTTTGCGGTTGCTTAGCATATGTTGGAAAGCCAGACCCTAAACGACCAAAGTTAGGGAATAGGGCATTTAAATGTGTTTTCATAGGGTATTCACCTAATAATATAACTCATAGGTTCCTTATTCTTGACACTTTAGTAGTTATAGAATTCGTTGATGTAGACTTCTTTGAAAATCAGACTATAGAGATTTCATTGAGATCATCTAGTCCAGTACCTAATATGAGTAATGATATCAATGATAATGAATATGCTCCTGCTTAAAACAGCAAGGAAGTATCAATACCAGATAATAGTACGGAACATAAGAGAAGCAAAAGAGTGAGAGTAGAGAAGGACAATGGTCCTAATTTCATAACATATCTTGTAGAAGGCAGCAAGGACAAAGTCCTTAATATGACAATGTATGTAATGAGCATCGATGATGATCCCAAAATTTAAGGCTATGAGTTCCAAAGATTTTATTTTCTGGAAAGAAGCTACCAATGATGAAATAAATTCCATAATGTTAAAACAAAATTAGGTTTTAACTGATTTACCTCCTAATACTAAACCTATAGGACGTAAATGAATACTCAATAAATAGTTGAATACAAATGGATCCATTGATAAGTTTAAAGCCGGATTAGTTGTTAAGGGATATAAGCAAAGACATGAAGTAGATTATTTTGATACATATGCTCCACTTGCTCCCATATCGTCTATACAATGTTTAATAGCACTTGCATTAATTCATAGTTTGGTCATACATAAAATGGATGTAAAGGCAACTTTTATAAATGGAGTTTTAGAAGAAGAGATGTATATGGAACAGCCTGAAGGTTTCAAAACCCAGGCCAAGAAAAGAAAGCTTGCAAATTAATAAAATCTTTTGTGGCCTGAAGCAAACTCCCATGCAATAACATGAGAAATTTGATAAACTTGCACTGTCATATGGATTCATCATTGATGATGCTGATAAATGTATTTATACCAAAATGGATAACAATGGTTATTATATAATATGTCCATACATTGTTGGACATGCTGATATTAAGTTCTAATATATCTTGTGTGAATGAAACTAAGAAGTTTCTATCTTATAAATTTGATATAAAAAGTTTAGGAGATGCTGATGTAATTCTGAGAATTAAAATTATTAGGAAAGAGGGGGAGTTATTTGTAACAACCCACATAATTTATGATTATTTAACTAAGGGATTTATTTAAATATAGTGTCTCAAGTTTGGTTTAAAACCCAAAATTTTGACTTTTTGCATACAGATGAATTTGGAGTCGAGACCACTTCCATTGAGTTCAAAATGTCGTTTATGATATTTAAAACTGTAAACCTCGATATGTTTGGAGTTAGTGAAATTCAGGACTTCTGGTAGGGCTTAGGCTTGTAAACATAACCCATTAACCCCTTTATCCTTTTAACCCCCTAACCTCCCTTATCTTCCTCACTCATTCCCAGCACTTAAATAAAATAGAAATGGGAGGGGAATAGGAAATTAAAATGCCTAAACCTTAAATTGATCTTGGGAATCCTATTCGTGTAGGAATCAAAAGCAAATCCAAATGGAAGTTTAGGTAAGCTCAATCTCCATCTTCTTCAACTCAATTCCTCTTTAATTTGTGTATTTTCCTATAATCTAACTCTTAGGAATTCTGTTAATATGGTCATATATTGGAGATTCAAGAGTTTCGGTTGAAGAGAGTTTGAACTTGCTTAGTTTTAGAGACTCTCTTTGCTTGTTATGTTCAAAGGCGAGTTCTTTTGAACTCACATCTATAACTCAACCTTATATGCTTGTTTATATGCCCTTGGCACTTATATTTTGTATATGCATTATGCGATTTGGATTATTTGTGTGTGAACTTTTAGATTTATGAGTGTTTGAATTTGTTAATATGAATTCTAGTGTAAATCTTGGTGTATATATGAGTTTTGTGTTATAAGTTGTTTCAGCGAGTCTTAGAAGCTTCATTTTCACATAGGAAATATTATAAACCATCACCATTAGTCCGGGCTCGTCGAAGGCAATTGGGCGTTCATAGCCTAGCAAAAAATTGCCCAGGCTTCAGCTCAGACATTTGAGCATAACCCTTAGACGTTTGTCCATAGGCTGGGGAAAAATAGAAAACTATCAGGCTTCAGCTTAGATGTCTGAGCTTAGTCTTCAGACGTTGACCTGAGTTTTCTGGGGTTGACCGATGGAGACAACGTTCAACAGTTTAGATTGATTCAGGCTTCTTCCAGGCCAACTTTTGGCTCGTTTGCTCTTTTCCTGTGTTTCCTTAGTCGCTCTAATTCGTGAATTTCAGCAGCTTAATTTTATGCACTTTCGATCTATTCGTTGTAAAGGAATTTATTATCATTATTTATGAGATTTGATTTACATTATTAAAACATGAAATTTTGAGATCGAATGTTATTACGATCGGTATTTTACGAGATTTGCCACTTCAAACTATAAAGGGTTTATATTACTAGTAGATATCAAATCATATATTCAAATGGTTTCTAATGCTATTTTTCAAACAAAGTCTTTCTATAAATAGGCTTCCAGTCTACTAGTATAAATTTATGTAAACCTTTTCCTCACTCGTAAGACAAATCCAATTAAACATCTCAGTAAAACGAGTGGTATGAAAGGCTTGCATTTTCTTCGACAGTTAATTCTTGAACTCATTCGATTGAAATTATGGCAATGATCCAAGTGTTTTTTTTAGTGGAATATACAACTTGTTCGTAAATATTCTTGTAGAGCGAGTGGTTTTGGGACATGTAGCTTAACTCTTATACTTACTAGCTTGGAGTAATTTACACTACTTTGGATCAGTTGTGATCTTTTTGTGATTTTGTAGATTTGTGCTTTCTTCAATCTTTAGAACCGGCGGGTTCACAACTCGTGGTCTTCAGACTACCTCATGGAGCTATGACATAAACTACAGCTACCTAGAGATCGCGTCTCATCTTCTAATACACGTGTTAGTGAGTCTTTGGGCACCTATCTTGTGATAGGCCTCTTTCCCCTTTTTGTGACATTATGGATTTCTAGTTATTGATTTCTGGAATATGTGTTGATTTTTAAAGTGGTATCATTTCTTGTGAATGTGTTTTGATATGTGATATCAATTTGTGTTTTGATAATATGTTATCAATTTTGTGTTAATTTTATAGGTGATATCATTTCTTGTGAATAACTATATAGTTTAGAATGTGATATTCTTTTATAACACTAAAATTTCTTTGAGATATTATGTGGACATTTTTAGGGCTTCTAATCTACATGTGAACATTGTTGTTATCGCATATATGTCATTATCTGTTGTATCTCTCATTCTATCTCAGTTTATTAGACAAGTATAGTTAGACTGGTCCGTTTATTGTTTATCTTTGCGTAAATAATACTCGGATCAGACCGAGGTATTTCAGGTAATTTTTCTTGACTCCAGCATGGACTATGCTCCACTTTTGGGCTAGCTACTGTGAAGTCGTACAATTTGGGTTTGCGTAAATGGGATAAGGATTCATTAGATGTACGTATTATTTTATGTATCCCTTGTACCTATTCTTTTGTAGATATTGAATTGAGTATGAGCACCATCTTTGTATACACAGATATGTGTTATATTCATAACTATTTCCGCCATAGTATGTGAATATTTGTGTCTAATTCTAATTATATTGTTGTATTATTTTATATATTAATTTTTGAATTATGAACAACCACTATGTAGTGGGTTTGAACTTGAATTAGATGTGTCGGATTTTCTCTTGATAAGCAAAAAGTAAGACCACATTATCTGACATGTTTACTACTCGTTCAAAGCTATTATACAGATGGTCGCTCCTCAGTGAACTTATTCTTCTGGTTAGTTGACAACATTATTTGTAATGTCCTTGGCTAACGCAAGTATAGAGGTTGGGCGTTACGTCTTTGCTAAATCAATCTCATTACATTGAGAAGTTCCTAAAGAAGTATGGTCATCATAATGACAAACCGGCACTGACTCCTTTATATCCTAGTTTTAAATTAGAAAAGAACACCGAAAGTACAATTTCCCAACTAGAATATTCCAGTGTTATTGGGAGTCTTATGTATGCTATGCATCGCACAAGACTAGACATCGCACATGTTATAAGCGTATGGTGTCGATTTACCTGTAGTCCAGGTTTCAAACTTTAGAAAGTTATTTCCGGAGTTTTAGCTTATTTGAAAGGAATCATTACCTATGGTCCGTCTTATAAAGGATATCCTGCTGTAATAAAAGGATACAGTGATGCAACCTAGAACAATGTTGAATCCAAATCCAAGTCTACGACTGGATGGATGTTTACATTAGATGATGTTGTTGTGTCTTGGGCTTCTAAGAAGAAGACCCATATATCTCACTCAACAATGTTGTCAGAAATGACTGCATTAGCAGATGCATGTAAAGAAGTAGAACGGCATTGGAATTTGTTAATGGAAGTCTCATTATGGAAGAAGCCATCTCCAATGGTCCTAATTAACTGTGACAATCAAGCGACGATATATAATGTCTCTAATAAGACATGCAATGGAAAGTCTGGACATGTGAATCTAAGACGTCTACCAGTAACATAGTCACTCAAAAGTGGAGTAATAACTGATGACTACATGGAAATAAAGAAAAACTTAACTAAACCACTCACATAAGGTCTTCCAAAGGCAATAGTTTCTATAAAGTCAAAAGAAATGGGACTAATATCTATGAATGAAGATTGATCATCCTTAACAGAAACTCAATTTATGTCTTGTAAAGGATAGAAAAAGTTCAATGGATACCAATAAGTTAAGAGAATGTTTATGGAACACTAAATCAATAGTCTCATAATATTTGGTGTTGGATTCTGCAAGAACAAAGGATGGATAAATGTCCATAATAGGTCTAGAAACCTTAAAAGGTGTATCGTAGAAATACCTTAAGAGACTTACCTATATGAATATGGAAATCATGTTGTTTCCAAGGAAAATAAGACCGCTTTCTAAAGTAGACTCGTGAACCAGGATTAAAAGCACATGACCATTAACATGCTGAGCAATATAGAACATTTTACCTAAGGAAAACAACATGTATGATTATTCAAGTTTTATTATTAAGGGATACTTGGTTCAATATTCGTTCACCATAGAATCTCGATAAAACTTTGAATGGTTTACACTAAGTAAAAGTTCAGATCCAAAAGATACCTCTTATTCATGTGTTGTTTAGAAGATGCAAAACTTGATCATAGAACTACATTGGCTTGATCCCACTTGGGTATGTAGGAAGTAACTCTAGTGATTCATCCGTCCACTTCATTTATTTTTCTTATTTCGAAAATGGGAGGATATTGTTAAATATTTTCAAAATTATTTGGGTATTAGGTTTGTTTTTGAAGGAGGAAAGGAAGTAGGGATTAGTCCACATTATGAAAATAGATATTTTTTCTAAGTATATAAACGGCTTTATCATAAGGGTGTTGGGGCCTTGGGGCTCTTAAATGTATGCCTAGTTGTGAGGAGGATAAACATGCGTCATGCACCTCACACGAGGGCACTGCCCATCGTTCGATTGAAATGGGCTAGGATGGGTATGTGTTACGAATCCAATAAGCATATTTTTGGATCGATTTATGAGAGAGGGTTGGGCTTGTTACAGAGCCGTAACGAATTTTAACTAAGGCGGGTCGGATTTGAAACATTTTCTGAACACTGGAAATAAAGAGGCGTGACAGTTCAAATTTGAACAGGCATGGAAGTGGAAAATAGCAATGCTTTCAGGATGTTGCAAACGATGGACACGACCATTCCAATCGGTTGCGACGTATGGCCAATAGATACTTCCCTCCGCATCCATAAATACCCACCATGGAAAATGTTTCAGACTCATACCAAAAATTAATTCATCTTCTTCCTCAAAGAAATCTATAACATCAGAAAAGTGTTCTAAAAGACTGCTCCGTTGTAATGCCTCCAGGGGTTACATATTCAAAAAGTGTTGCAGATTTGTTTTCTTCTTCTTTTTCATTCTATTCTCTGCTTGTGTCATCAAAAATATAATTTTAGAGTGTTCTCGATCAGATCAAAGTCCTACAAACTCTGAATTCGATTACATTATTTCAAGGCTTCATTAAATCCTGAAAGTCGATGGTTCAATGACCCGTTTGTACCTGGTGGGTTAAACTGTGACGGCGGCCCCGCACCAGCAGACATTTCCCTTGAAATGTGCTACGCTTGTGCCCGACTGGCACAAGACGATCATCAAAAGAAAAGGGTTTAAAACGATGAACTACCAAAAACCTATAGTATATCTCACAGCGCATAGAATAAAATATAATAATAACATAACTTAATATAAAATAGGCGAGACAGTGCATTAGCTGAAAACTAAACCATATTCATTAGAGTAGCGGAATCCAAAATACAACTTATGATCCAAACCATTATTACAGCTTCAAAATATTGTCTCTAAAAGGAAATGAGTGGTACACTACTAATGCCCAAAGCAATGACTAGCAACAACACAGGGAGAATATATGTACATAGTACGTGGAAGCCTCCTACTCGTCTTCAGACAGCTACTCGTGCATAACCACCTAACCTGTCTCTAATCTGTTCATTTAGGAGCACCCAAAGTAATAAGAAGAGACATTAAACTTTGGGTCAGACGAAAGTATGGTGTAAGCAATAGCAAATCTATGAAGCTAAATAAAGCCATAATACGTATAAGAAATCATACCTGAGCTGGACCTGCAACCAAAGAGTTAGCACAACAAGATGCACAATACTCTAAGGTAACACTAACATAGAGTGTAAAGTAGAAGTGTGCATGTCATGGTGATAGCAAAACATCAAACATAGAAATCATCCTCACATCTCTCACTCAGTGCATAAAGCATACAATATCCACCACTTTGATCACCAGAACCATTTGGGGCCGTGACAGAGTCTAACTCCATACAACTATCACTACGACTACTTTTCCCTTTAGAGCCCTGATGGAGTACAACTTCATACAACCTATGACCCCACTGCACTGGTCCGTAATCAATACCCCCTCTCTCAATAGTGAACCAAAGTTGTAGATATTGATAACCCCTGTGCACACGTCCCGCAGCAAAGCCTAACTCTAGAAGTTAACTCGTTGGCTTCCATCTGGATCCTGAGTAATAACTTCCCATTTGTACTTCCTTTGCATCTCGGGTTTTAGTCGAATTGGAATTGGCCTTCAGAAGAGTACACGATAGTCACTGTGTAGGAACAGCACTAACTCATTCTCACCGATTTCAGTTCGGCTCGGTCTCCTTTTCCTGGGCTCGGTTCAGTCTATGGTGTTCAAACACTCCAGTTCGGTTCGGTGCTTCCTCCTCGATTCGGTTCGGGTTCCTCAGCTCAGCTCGCCATCTTCCGTTTGGTTTGGTGCTTCCTCCTCGATTCGGTTCAGATATGTCGAATTGATCCCATCCTCTAATATTTCCTATGCCAGCTCGATCTAGCTCCAACTCAACTCACACTGGCCTTCCTTGTTGCCATGTTGCTGAAGATACTATCACTCCGATTCGGCTCATACATTCCCTTCTGGTTCGAGACATACACCCTGATCCGACCCGCTCGCCCTATCTGATCCGGATCTCTATAGCATTTCCAACAAGCTTGTATCGTTCATTCTCGCCATACGACGGCGTTTTCAACCATTCTAGCTTTACTAAACAATCGTAAAGCATCACAAACAGTAGTAATAGTATGTGTAATCAATTAAAAACATTAAAACATCAATCACATGTGTTATTTAGGATTAAACATACCCAAATCCATGGTTTTCCCCTTAATCCCCTAAATTCTGGGATTAGCAAACTCAATCCAAATTAATTTTTTATCAATGATATAAAATAATATTTTAGAATTTATGCATATTTTTTCATATTTTTTCGTGTCATAATTTAGCTAATTATCACTAATCACCCCTAATTAGCCATAATTAGTGAATAAACATGCTAATCACTCACCTTAGCCACAAACAAATTATAGATCTAAAACCTCCATTGATTTGGCATGGATTCTTATGTGTAACAGCAGCTATATCTCTGATTTGATGCTATTTGACTTGATTTGACGTAGTTTTGCTTAATTAGGGATAAAAAGGTGATTAGGGATAGATTAAGAAGATGGAGGCCATTACTAAGGTTCAAGGAATGTTTGTGGAAGCTAGAAAAATGAAAGGGAATGTTTCTCCAAACCCTGTCAGCCCTCCCATAACCCTAATCCTGAAATGGGCTATGGTCCTAACTGCTAATCACTCTATTAAGCCAGATTAAGCTATTTTCCATCTTCCAAACATGATTTCAACCATATCTTCCAAACGGTAAGTCCTTTTGATTAATGTGACCACTCATTAGAAGGTAAACCATCATATGGATTCAATGGAAGTGGTTTCAGGTCAAAAATCCTTTCCAATCAAAACTTATAGGAGAAACAAGATTTGCTAGGGGAAAACGGTCATTTAAAATTCAGCAAAAATCGTGAACGTGGGAAATGACCCCAATAATCGTTTCCAAAAGTTACATGACCATATGACTTTGTATGAAAATAAAATAAATATTCTATGATCCTCCGATACATAGAATGTGGGTCGTTACACTCCCCTCCCCCCCCCCCCCCCCCCGGTCTTTAAGAAATTTCACCCCTGAAATTCCTTAACCAAGAAAACATACAATAGTGCCCCGCATGCTTATCAGCCATCTGCAAACAATCAAACATGCATAATAACACAACAAGCCTATCCTAGCATGCGGTTTACTAACAAGGGAGTAACTATATCACGATTAAAATCTTACCAGGTAAAGATCTATGGATATGACTTCCTTATGTTCTCCTTGGTTTCCCAAGTACAGTCATTCTCATTATCACCCCCACCGGACCTTGACTAGTTTCACCGTCTTCCTTCGAAGTTGCTTCATATCGTGTCCGACAATACAAACTGGTCTGCGGTTTTCAACTGCCTCGGGTTCTATCTCGACATCATCCAACTGATCTGGTGAAATATTCATATCAGAATCGTGCACGAACTTCCTTAACTGAGAAACATGAAATACGTTGTGCGCTTCCGCCATCTTGTCAGGTAATCCAACTTTATACGCCAAATTCCCAACTTGTTCGAGAACTGGAAATGGACCAACAAACCTTGGTGCTAATTTACCTCTCCTACCAAACAGAATCATGCTCTTCAATGAAAAAATCTTGATGAATACCAAGTCGTCAACGAAGAATTTCAATTCTCTTCGTCTTTTATCAGCATAACTCTTCTTCCTATCTTGGTCAGCCTTCATTCGTTGTTGAATAACCTTGATCTTATATGAATTTTCTCTTATTACATCCGGCCCAAGCACAAATTTCTCACTGGTTTCCACCCAACATGATGGTGAGTTGCACGGTCTTCCATACAAAGCTTCAAACGGAGCCATATTAATACTGGACTGATAGCTATTATTATATGCGAACTCAACCAGATGCAAATGGTCATCCCATGATCCTCTAAAATCCAATATACAAGCTCTCAAGAGATCCTCTAATACATGATTCACTTTCTCTGTCTCACCGTCGGTTTGAGAACGGTACGCGGTACTGAGATGTAATTCTTACCCTAAAGCCTCTTGTAAGCTCTTCCAAAACCGACTAGTAAATAATGGATTTCGGTCACTCGCAATACCTTTAGGTACTTCATGAAATCTCACTTACCCACTTCATATACCGTTCTGCTAACTTAGCTGCCGTTCTATTCGACTTGACCGGTATAAACCTTGCACTTTTGGTCAAACGATCCACAATCACCCAAATACAATCGTGAGCCGATCTAGTCCTTGGTAAACCATTGACGATATCCATTGAGACTTGTTCCCACTTCCATTCGGGGATTTCCAATGGTTGTAACAAACCACTGGGCTTCTTTTGCTTGGCTTTAATTAACTGGCAGTTCATGCACTTGGATATAAACTTCCCAACGTCTCTCTTCATCCCTTCCCAGTAGTATGTCTACTTCATGTCTCGATACATTTTGTTACCACTGGGATGTATAGTCAGCTTCGAGTGATGACACTCTCTAAGCACTTCATCTCTCAATCCATTTACGTTGGTTACAACCAGCCTCTCATTCTTTCGAAGCCATCCTTCTCGATCAAGTCCATACTTGTTCATTCTCTCGTCGTCGATACCCATCTCTACCTTGGAGATGATTTCCAATAGATCAGGATCGTCCCTCTGACTGGAACCAATCCGCTCAATCAAAGTCGGTTTGGTCGTCAAACTTGTTAACGTCTCATGAACAAATTCACACTTAGGTTTGAAATCATATCCCACAATGTACTCCAGCTGCTTCCTTTGTAGAAACATAGACCCCAAACTGGCATGTCTCCTACTCAATGCATTAGCTACCACATTTCCCATCCCGGGTGTGTATGCGATATTGAAATCATATGAAGCCAAGAATTCTAACCACCTCCGCTGACGAAGATTTAAATCCTTTTGAGACAAAAGATACTTTAAAGACTTATGATCGGTAAACAACTCGAATCTTTCTCACAAGAGATAATGTCTCCACATCTTTAACGCGAACACTATCACTGCCAATTCCAAATCATGGGTAGGATATCTTTCCTCATGCAGTTTGAGTTGCTGACTAGCATAAGCTACAACCCTACCTCCTTACATCAGTACAACACCTAGTCTGGTACCACAGCTATCTGTGTATACCATCATTTCTTCGTTCCCCTTAGGAATAACTAACAATGGTGCACATGTCAACTTTTCCTTTAAAATCTTAAATGCGTATTCGCATCTTCCGTCCCAGATGAAAGTTTTATTCTTCTTGGTTAACTGAGTTAATGGTGCTACTATCCTGGAGAAGTCTTGTATAAACTTACGATAATATCCAGCTAACCCCAAGAAACTTCTCACGTCCGTTGCATTCTTGGGCTTAGACCAATCTTGCACTATAGCCACCTTCGCAGGATCCACGGCAATGCCGTTCTCTGAAACAACATGGCCCAAGAATCACACTTTCCTTCCAAGAAGTGACACTTAGAAAATTTTGCTTTCAATTGGTGTTTCCTTAACACTTCCATTACTATCCTCAAATGTTCCTTATGTTCTTCCTTCGTCCTCGAGTAAACCAAGATATCATCCACGAACACAAGAACAAATTTATTTAATTGATCTCTGAAAACCATATTTATAAGACCCACAAAATATGCAGGTTCATTGGTCAACCCAAATGGCATGACCAACCACTCATAAAATCCAGACGGCATCCGAAATTCTGTTTTAGGTATACTCTCAGCTGCTACTCGGAGCTGATGAAAACTTATCGTGAGATCCACCTGGGAAAACACTCTTGATCCATTCAGTTGATCAAACAACTCACTATCTATGGAAGAGGATACTTATTCTTCCTAATCACCTTATTCAACTCGCGGTGGTAGTCCACACATAAGCGAAGGGAACCTTCGGTCTTGGTAGCAAATGCAATTGGTGCTCCCGACTCGGAAACACTTCTTTGGATAAATCCCTTCTTTAAAAGATTGCCTACTTGAACTTCAAGCTCTTGTTGCTCCCTTGGTACTATACGACGAAGAGGCATCACTATAGGTCTGGCACCTCTCAGTGTGGTGGAAGTCCAGTCACTTCCCCGAAGATGTCTGAATACTCGCCAGCAATAGGCACATCTGATAAACCAACATGCAGGATGTCGAGGGAATTTAGAAAACTACCTGTCACCCCATCACTAGGTTGGCTACCGAACACCACCCTCAGCCCATCATCTACTCTACTGGTCATCGAAGACCTCTCACAGTCTGCCACTACCCCATACCTTTGGAGCCAATCGACTCCCAAAATAATGCCAAACCAAATAAAGCCCAAAACAAAGCAATCACAAACAAACACACATCCATGACTCGATAAGACCAAATTATTGTAATAACCCGGAAATTCTGAGCCAATTTAAAATTTTTATTTTGGCAATTTTAGTGAACTTGCAATATTTAAAAAGAATTATTTTAAATAATAGCACGAGAAATTTATTTTGAATAGAATTAGAACCTATATATTCATTTGAATTGTCGTTGGAATATAAATATTTATTTTAAATTATATAAAGAATTGAAAATGGTGCGGTAGTTCGAAAATTCAATTTCAAAGTTCAAATGAATGTACCGAGTGCAAAATAAACCGGATTTTAACGAAACCAAAAATATTAGAATCTAATTGAGAATATCTTTCCAATGAATCCGAGAAATCAAAATTTCATAGCGGGAATCAAAAGCTACGTCCAGTTGAAAATTCAGAATAATCGCTATGGAATTCTAGCCCTTAAAAATGGAAATTTTGCAAACGACCTCGGTTTTCGACGAAACCACTTTTGTTGGATCCATGATGTCAAGTTATTGCTAGATTCCAAAATTCGTAATTTTTCGAATCAATATGTGAGCGTGGAAAAGGAAAACACGTTTGACTAGTTTCAGTTGATTTTAATCAACTGGAAAATGGTCATTTTTCAGACGGTCTCAGAATTTGACGAAAATAGTTTTGTTAGGACCATATCGTCAATACGAAGCTAGAAAATATTTTTTGGGAATTTTTCTAGTTAGTATGTGGCCCCGGTAAATTGAAATGTGTGTTCAAATTCAATATATATAGTTATATTTTGATTTTGACGGAAACTGATCAAAACGATCGAATCAGCTTACGATACATATCCCATTGTGTTCGAATGGGGTAATTAGCCAGGGAAGAAAGGCGGTGGGTTCGATTTTGAGTTCGAAATAAAAAAGGTACCTTTTGAAATTAAATAAAATAAAATAAAATAAAATAAAACCCTCTCTCTCTTGCTCTATACTCTCAGGCCCGCCGGTTCATTTTGAAAATCAAAATAAAAAAAAGAAAAGGGAAACGCGTCTCCCCCCTTCTAGGTGTCACCGCCGTCGAGCACCCCCCTCCACCCACCTTCGATCATCGCGCCTTCCTCCCCTTCCTCCCTCTCTCTTCCTCCACGCGAGACCATGAGCCCCTTTCACGAACCCAACCCCACCCCCCTCAACCCTAGAACGCTACCCCCCCCCCCTTCACCACAGCATTACCGCACCTTCCTCAGGCCCCCACCATCGCATCGACGACCCCCTCCGGACACCTGAGCGAAAACCGCACCCCCTCCTTTTGATATATCACAGTGAGTTTTAATTTTTATTTACATTTCTTTATTATCATTATTTTTCAGTTTTAATTATAAAAGCGGGTTAAAAACTAGATTTTTTATGTGTTTAGATTAGAAAGAAAAATCTAATTTTTATGTGGTTAATTTAGAAATGAAAAGATTAGGTTTTTAGAAATAAAAAGAAATGATCTTTAATACGATAAAAATATAATTTTTATTGTATGTAGAGTATGAAAATATAATTTTCATTGTATAGAAAGAATAAAAATATGATTTTTATATCATAGGAAGAATAAAAATATGATTTTTATATCATAGGAGGAATAAAAATATGAATTTTATTTATGCAGAGTAATAAAAATAGAATTTTTATCATACAGTAGCGGTAATAAAAATAGAATTTTATCTATATAGTACCGGTATAAAATGTGATTTTTATCCATATAGAGTGATTATAAAAATGTGACTTTTATATATGTAGTGGCTACGGGCAATGAAATTGACAAAAGGAGAGCACGAAGAAGATTTCTACATATGAAGAGTCATGGTATTGGATTAGCTAGTCGGTGAGAACTTCTCACTTTAAATCTTGTTTACTAGTTAAAAATATATACTAGAATGCAGACGGAGCTTAGCAGCACCCGACACCCGTCATCCATAGACCATGGACGACTTGTATGCTTGTTTGATGTGTTGTGAAGTTAGTTTGTGATGTTGATGTGAAATGGAATATATATATATATATATATATATATATATTCATGTGTTAAATAGGAAATATATTCATGTGTTGAATAGGAAAAATTATTCATGTGTTGAATAGGAAATATATTCATGTGTTGAATAGGATAAATATTCATGTGTTGAAATGAATTGTTTATCGTTAAAAATATAATTTTTAACGTGAATGTAAATAAATAAATATTCATTTACAAACCGGAGGGTATGTTTATGTACAGCTATTTGAAGGGTATTGATTCGGACGATAAATTTTACACATCGCCCAACTGCACAAATAATATTTAGTGTTTGTGGATTGAAACCCCACACGGGTGCTGGGATGACATTTGACGTACACTAATCCCAATTGTTTAGTGGTATGTCGATCGTTTGATTGACAGACTGTATGAGCGTTAATTAGTTATATTTAATGCTTATGCAGTTGTGTGGTGCACTTTGGATGATGGTTGATTATTTATCGTTGCTATTATATACATTTGTTGTATGGAATCCATATGATTAACATTATATGGTAATTGATTGGGCCTCATTCCAATTGGGAAAATAAAATATACATTCATGTGTTGAATAAAATAAATAAATATTCATGTGTTGAATAAAATATGTATTCTTGTGTTGAAAATATTCATGTTTTGAATAAAATATATATTCATGTGTTGAGTAAAATATTTTAAACAATAAAATTTACGTCTTTAGAATAATTTTATAAAATATATTAAATAACAAAAATAGTCATGTGTTGACGATACTCATGCGTTGAGAATATTCATGTGTTGAAATGATTCATGTATTGAACGAAATATTTTATACAATAGAATACACATTTTTATTGTAAGTGAGAATAAATAAATATTCATGTGTTGAATAAAGTATATATTCATGTGTTGAAGAAAATATTCATCTATTGAATAGAATAACGAAGTTATTGAAATATATAAAGCCGTGTTGATTAGATATGCGCCATTTTGACGTGGACGATATTTATATCGATTATATTCGTTTTTGTAATGAATATAGAAAATAAAGTAATTTCAAAATATAACGTTTTGAAAATATTGTCATTTGTATATCGATGATGTGGAATATTCAATTTTGATTCGAAATTGAATATGAAGTTGAAATCGTTTCGAAAACAAATTTTAAAATGATTTATAAAATACATGTTGAATTGAAATCGTCAAAATATATATAATATATATATTATATATATTAAATGGCCTGAATAGAATGCGCCACGCTGCGGCAGTTTGCGAATTTCGACCATTGACTTCGAATTGACGTTGCGGGAGATCCGACCATCGGATTCTCCTAAAATCGGAATAGTTGGGTTCGTATCGAAAAGAGCTTTCGAATGAATATTAGAAATTTGAAATATAATGGTTGGATTTGGAATTATGTCCAAATCAAATTTGGAAAAGGTCGATGTAAGTGCAGTTCGGTGGCAGTTATTGAAAACCGACTGTACGGGATCTGATAAAATTATTAAAAATATTAATAATTTGTGTAAAATCATAATATATGAATTGGAAAGAACTGGGATGAAAAATTCCACATTTGTAAAGATAAAAATAGTTTTTATCGAAATGAACTAGTTTTGAACTAGAATTATAATCCATTATTTTCGAATAAATTGGATTTGAAGTGGTTTTAAAAATAATCAGAAATTCCAATACGTGAATTGGAGTGGATTTGAATCGAAATTATCTTTAGAATATTTTGATATTGGATTTCGTGATTATACAGAGATGGTTTTGGAAATTTGAAAGATATATTTATATCGTTATTTCCAATACGATATTTGTTGGTCGTAGAATTTGATATTGAATATAAGTCGATATATTTTCTATTCAGAGCCTTGTATTTAATATCAAACGTGATTTGGGTTTGTCGTGAATGGTGTCTTCATTAACACTGTTCTTAAGCCCAGTTGAGAAAAAGAGTAAATTTTTCTATTTAGATTTAATGAAGTATACCAATTAAATAATATTAATTGGATTGAATTTAAATTGGTTTGGGTTTATCGTGAGCGGTGTTTTGAATAACACCCGTTCTTTAACCTGATTAAAAATGGAATGTAATTTTGGGTTTATCGTGAACTGTGTGTTTAGATGACGTTGGTTCTTTAACCCAGTTAAAGAAAGGATATTGATTTTTGGGGAGATTAAAACTAAGCGTAGTTTTAATGAATTTTTAATTAGATTAAAGTGATCGAGGATGGAGTATCACCAGTTTTGCTCTAAAGCGATAGTTAACTCTTTAATTAGATTTGAACATGAAATGGTAATTAATATTTACCGATAACACTGTGGTGTTAGATATGGAGTATTACCAGTTTTGCTCCATGAGATGAATAGGTGGGGATTGGGAAATAAAATAAATAATTACTTCGGTGTGGTTCGCTAATCCCGACTAGTTTGGAAAACCATAATATGGTTTGAAGTGATATCCAAAGGAAGATTAAAGAATAAATTAAGAAGAACGTATCTTTGATAAAATTAATGGGAACATTTCTGTAACAACCCGGAATTTTGGGGCCAATTTATAATTTTTATTTTTAGAAATTTTAATAAATTTAGAATATTTAAAATAATTTATTTTAAATAATAATGACGAAATTTTTTATTTTAATTGAAGTTAAAACGAATATATTTATTTTAATTTTAAAAGGAGTTGGAAATAGCGCGGTAGTTTGAAAATTCTGAAATTGTAAGTTTGATTTAGGATTTGAACGTAGAGATTTATACTTGAATTTCTAGTTTGTTTAATTTAATTTGTTCTTGAAAGATTGAATTAAATTTTAAAAATAAAATGATTAAATTTATATTTTAAGTTTGATTTTGAGATTACATTTATTGATGGAAAACTTAAATCCTAAGATTTAAATGTTGATGGACATAATTCATGTAGGCGCTTATTTAATGCACATTCTAAATATACAAAGAGGAAAAAAAATATAACTTTAAAATATTTCCTCAATTAAATGTTATTAGCAAGAATGTTATCCTTGTATTAAAAATCTTTGACTACATGCCAAGGGAAAAAAAATATGCCTTAGGAACTTTAATAAAATCTATTAATTTATATTGATTGAAAATAATATGTAGTTTCTAAAAGAAATAAATTCTGACAATATATATATATGTATATATGTATGTGTATATATATATATATATATCTTTGGCTATTCTCTTTAATACTTTCCCCTATCTATTCTAATTGTATCATTCATTAATTAATAAATTCGCAAATGTGAATTGTTCCCTTGCTTTTTGAAAAGAAAAAAGAAAAAAAATTATCTAATCAGCGCACCATATATGCGCATTAAATAAAGAATGACACACAACAATAAATTTCATGCATTGTGCACATTTAAAACTTGCCACAATATGTTATATCTTCGTATGCATGCAATTTAATTCTATGCACATTAATTTTTTTCCTTCTTTTCATTAAATTGTCATGTTGGAGACATGCATGCATTTCTTAAAACATGTGGTCATGCTCTCTATATTCCTTAATTATTTTCAATGTATGTAAACGCTCCCTTATTTTGAATTCTTCGTATACTAAAAATAAAAAGAACCATGCAATGTTTGCCCCTTTATTATCCATAGTGTTCATATATATAAAAAAGAAAAGACAAGGAAACGTTAAATCTTACACTTACATTCCTTTCCATTGTTATTGTTCATATTTATTTCTTTTTGTTCACCAATCCTCACTATTATAAAATAACATAACTCTCCAGTCTTCTTCCCTTACATCCTCTCTCCTTCAATCCAATTTGTTCTACGCTTAAATCAAAAGAAAAAAAAAATGGCTTCTTTCCTCAGATCTATTTCTCCACCGCCTCCATCTCAACGAGCGGACATCATCGTTCGAAAATATTTCTCCAAATTCCTCATAATTCGTTCCAAATTAAAACATGATTTATAAGAGAAAATTAAAAAGCAATCTCCAATCTCCAAAATGGTACGTCCTTATTGGCGTGGAAAGAGGTGGTGGGAACAATTTCGATCGTGATCCAAGGCTTATCGGCTGAAGGAAGAAAGGGACCAAATGGTTAATTAATTGTTTAATTATATTAATTATTTTACGTTAATCCGATATTGTAATTAAAGTTTAAAATGTGATAACTTTCTCATACGAGGTCCGTTTTTCGAACTGTCAGTTGCGTTGGACTCGTCTTTCCGAGATCTTCGCGATGGCGCAGACCAGACCTAAAAAGGAGACTTTTGAAATTTCAGAAAATTTTGAATGCGAACGGAGTTTCAGAATCAAACCAATGTGAGAATCTCTGATTTATTTAATTAATTATTTTATTGATATTGAATGATTACTTGTATGTTATCTATTCAGATCTATGTTGTAATTGTTGTTCGGATGAGTGGTTTGTATTGTATTGTATTGTATTGTTTAGATCCGTTCTTGTAACTATAGATCTGTATAAATTCAACCAAGATCAACGATATTGGTGAATTAGATTAGGATTTTTAATCTAAATTAAATTATCATGTAGTTTATTTTTATTTTATGAATATAAAATTGTATATCATATTGAACATAGTGTTGTATGAAATCAAGTTGTCAAATAAAGACAAGAACAGTTAAACATATTATTATTTGTAAATAAAAAGTTAAGATTTGTAAATACATTTTTATTTGCGATTTTATTTGTGAATCAAAAGTCAAGATTAGGAAATATACTTTTATTTGCATTTTATTTGCGAATAAAAGAACAAAATGGTTATACATATTTTTATTTTCATTTCTATTGTAAATAAAAGAACAAATTTAGAAACATATTTTTGTTTACATTTTATTTGTAAATAAAAAGGCTTATTTAGAATTTTCGTTGTTATTTACATCTTATTTGTAAATAAAAAGGAATAACTGGAAAGCACATTTTGTTTACACTTTATTTGTACACTAAAACCCATATTGGTAAAAACACATTTTTATTTACAATTTATTGTTAAATAAAAGGTATATTTGGAAAACGCATTTTTTTAATTTACATTTCACTTGTAAATAAAAAGACATATATGAGAATTTCATTTTTTATTTACATTTTGTATGTAAATAGAAATACATATTAAAGAATTAAACTTTTATTTACATTTTATATGTATGTAAAGGTACCCGTTTGAAAATTACATTGTTTTTTTTTTCATTTGATATAAAAAAAAAAGAAATTCATTTCTAGAAATTACATTTTTAATTGCATTTTATATGTAAATAAAAATCCAAATCGAAGAGTTAAATTTTTATTTGCATTTTGTATGTAAATAAAAATCCATATGTAGTAGTTACGGTTTTTATTCACATTTTTATATGTATAAAAAACCCATTTTTTGTGTTATTTTCTTTTTAAATAAAAAGATCAAATTTTTATTGTAAATTTAGTACGATAAAAGGAATGGTATGAAATGTTCATATTTTTATTATAATCTATTACAATAAAAAGAATAGACATGTAAGACGGCAATTTTGATTTTATTTTTGTTTAAATAAAAAGATTTTACATCAAAGGTAAGGATTTTATGAAATATTGTTTTTCAAGTAGAAGATTATGATAAAGGAATATATTTTGTTGTAACTTTGTTGAATTAAACAATATGTTTTTATTGTCATTATAAATTACCATAAAAAGGGTTAAATATTTTTAATGTCAAATTTAATAAAGGGATTTTCTTTTATTGTCAAAAGTTAAAATTAAAAGGTTGGATTATAAGGATTATCCTTTAGTGCCAAATGGATACGATGACAAGTCTTGATTCAACTAATTATATTTTATTGTGAAATGGTTACAATAAAAAGGATTTAACATTTTTATTGTTAAATTATTCAATAAAGGACTAGGCATGAAGATTACATTTTTTTTAATACCATTGTTGTTAAAAAGATTTTGTTTATATTTTTATTTTGAAACATTAGCGAAATAGAAGCATAGGATTACATATATGTTGAAATTTCCCTTGATTTAAAAGATTAGATATAAAGGACGACAATAAAAAGTATAACATTGGAAATTATGTTTATTTTCCAATTTACTGCAATATAAAGAATAGATTTTAAATTCACCTTTTTATTATCGTTTTATGTTCTATAAAAAATGTAGATTTAAAAAGTAATATTTTTATTGTAAAATTAGTTTACAATAAAAAGGATATATTAAAATATAACATTTTTATTGTCATTACGTATACAATGAAAGTGTAAGTAAAAAGGTATCGTCTTTATTGTTATTTTCTATGCAATTTTAAGAATGGATTTTAAGATAATATTTTTATTGTAAAATTAGTTTACGATATAAAGAATAGGTTAAAGAATAGCATTTTTATTGCCATTTTATATACAATAAAAGTGTGGAAAATTAAAAGAATTATTTTTATTGATATTTATATGAATGAAAATAGAAAGTTTAGAGATATCACTTTTATTGACATTATATATGTAATGATAGTAGAAGAGTTAAACTATCACTTTGATCCATTTTGTTAAATTAGAACGTTCACAATATGAATCGCTGTTTGCTATTTATTTTGTTAAACTGGAATTAATGACAAAATGAAATTACTACCTTTATCATTTTGTTGAAATAGAATTGTTAAAAAAAATGAGTATATCACTTTTACACATCTTTGTTGAAACAACATTTATGTGCAAATATAAGAATCACTTTTATTTGCATAATATACAGCAGAATTTATATGCAAATATAAAATCCAATTTTTATTTGCAAACTTGCATTAGAGTTTATATTCTAATATACAAATTGTATTGTTGGTCAGAATATACACTGAAATGTATTGTTAAGAAATTTCATACAAATAAAATATAATGAAATTTATATTTTATTTGTCATCCGCACTAAAGCTGTATAAATAAAATTACTTTTTGTGTAACTTTTGGAATATATAGAGAAATCATACGAGTAAAATACATTTTTACTCGATATAAGTGGAATTTTTGATTTATTCCATCAACCTGTCAGTGAAATTGAAATTGGTTAAATTTATTAACTAATTATTTATTTATTTATTAATATGAACTGATGTTGGCTGAAAACCCCACACGGGTATTGGGACGATGCTTGACTGACACAAATCCCAATCTTTAATTGTATGTCTATCGATTGATCGACAGGCTGCGATGAGCGTTATTGTTTCATTTTAATGCTCACAAAGTCGAAATTGTCACTCTAGATGTTAATGGGTGGTTCGATGATTATTTCCTGTTTATTATCCTATACATAAAATGTGTGAAATCCATATGACCCAAATTATATGGTACATGGTTGAGTCGCACTCCAATTCAGAATTTCTTCCCAAATAAAGAATTTTTGTATGGTAAAGAATATTTATCAAATATAGAATTTTTTTTATATAAAGGATATTTTATATTAAAAATATTTTACAAATAGATTTAAGGAAGTTTTCAATTAATTATTATTTAATTGGAATTTAGTTCAAGCATCGGATTTTTGGGTTGTCGTGGACGGTGTCTTAAATAACATTGTCCTTAAACCCCGTTGAAAGAGTTCACCTTTTTATTAAGATTATTTACAATTATATTTTTGAAATTAATTGATATGTGAATTGGATTTATCGTGAACGGTGTTTTTAAATGACATTTGTTCTTTAATCCAATTTACATTGAAATTATTATTTGGAATTTATAAATCTATTTTATAGATTTAAAAGAAGATTTTCTAAAAATCAGGTTTATCCAATTTAATATATTAAATTGGAATTAAGGGGAAATCCGATTGGTAATAATTGAGATGGGCTTCTATAAAAGAAGGCCGATATTATATATGGAATTTAAGAGGCTTTGTCGTTATTCCATTTATATTATTAGTCCGATACAGAAATTTATATCGGTTATATATTGATTTAATTTCTGTGGAAATTCCATATTTTTGGAAATTGATTTCTGGTTTATCGTGAACTGTGTTTTAGATGACACTAGTTCTTTAACCCAATTTAAGTCAGGATTTACTTATTAAATTAATAATCTTGTAATAATGATTTTTGATAAAACAAATCAAAATTAGAGTTATTAAATCTTTTTAGAAAAGATTTAAGATTTAATTTATTGATTTTATCTTTGATAAAATTAATAGGAACCTTTTAATATAAATATTTTGTTAAAAGAACATTCAGAGTTGGAATGTGGCATATGGTTGATTTTAATTACAAATACGCGAGTTATTTAGAAAGACTGGGTTTATCCCATTCTAAATAATCATCACGACGATCAAGGGTCGAAGATGAAGACGGTGGTTGAAGACCGGAGAGCTTCACATCATTTGGTTGATGATGACTGATATCTTGAATTGGGACTGATCCCCCCAAGGCAAGGTAATAAGTGATGATCGTCCAGACGTACTGGAGATCGACGGATACGTTGTTTCGTTCAGACCCAGAACGGACTTGTAAATGGATTGTGTGTCCGACATTGTATTCCTTTTATACTGTATTTATTGAACGCTACTAATTATATATTTCTGTTGGTGGCGAAGGATTTATTCTTTGCTTAACACCCTTCTCTAAGACGTACGATCTTAGAGGTTATATATTGGTAAGAATCAATGGTATGTTACGGATTGACAATGTGGCATGCCAAGATATAATGATCAAGGCTTTTGTGAAAAGAAGGCCTTGTGGTTGATGATCAAAGCATAGCCTGTTTAGGCACAGCTTTGAGTATAGCGTGACCTCGCGAGCCTCACACCCCGGTATGAGTCAAAAACGGGATATGGACCGTAGGGAGTGCACACGTTTCTTTCTAGCTAGGGGTAGTGTCAGTGCTTAAACTGGCTGACATTTTACTTATGTGGATGATGGATTGAGGTACCTCGGGTTTTATAGGCCGGAAGTGGTCATACTATAGGTCCAAAGGGACCGGGAAACGTGTGTTCAGGCATAATTAATCTACTACCGTTAGGTAGGGACCGGCCCTACCGCTCCAAGGGTTGCCTATAGGTGTGATCCTGAGGCACTTGCTAGAGTGTCTCGAATCAAAGAGGACGATCCCTAGCCTCGATCTCATGATGGAAACCCAACTTCCAATACGACACCCTGCGGTTTTGATTGTAGAACTAGTATGGCGACATGATATATGGTACCCATGCCATATATGATTGATACATTATGATTGAAGTGTTTTTGAAACATATATACACTAATAATAATATCAAATCCGTTTTTAACGTATCAAGCATTTTTGACCATTATAAGGTAAAACTCTATCCTCCAGGTTGCGTTGCATTGTGTGATGGGACTTGAGTCTTATAATGGTTTCATTTTTCTAAAAAGCATTGCATGTTTTTAACGATTTACTTTATTTTATGCACTGGAAATCCAATGGAGTAAACCCATCCCGTGTTAGCAGCGTGGTCCTGTGATTAGCCTTATTATTAGATTAGTTAAGTTAAGATTTCTCATACCAGTCCCATAACTGACCTGTAGTTTGTTTCACTGGCAAACTCTGGTGCCCATATTTTCCACACGGGCAGTCGAGTAGCTTGTTTTGCAGATATTTATCTCTTTAGCAGGATCCTGGATCGAAGTTTAAAGTTGTGTCCAGAGCATAGAAAGTCTTCCGCTTTGTATTGTTTTTAATTTATTGAAATAAGTCTTCCGTTGTATTTTATTTATCGATTTACTCTGATATTCTATACTCTGATGTAACATTATTATGATATTTATAAAAGTCTGTTGTTATTGTTCTAATGTATTATATTCCCGAAGTTAACGTATGCGGGTTTTGAACGATTTTAGTCGATCTATCGATCAATTAAGGTCGGGCAAAATGTGTGTCGTTACAATTTCCCTTAGAATGTGAATATTGGAATAAAAGAATATTCTGAATTGGAATGAGGCGTATGTTGGGTTTGTGTAACAACCCAGCGGATTTTCAGCCTTGAAAATCGACATAACACCTTTAACATATCTCATGTCGATCCTTCAAGCACTGAAAAACACTGGATTGTCATGAGAAAGAAATGAGAGGGTGAGAATAGAAAGGAAGAAATATTAGAATAGAAGAAAGAAGAAGAACACGACAGAAACTCACAGCGGAACAGGGAAAATATAATATCAAATACCTTTATACAAAAGAACTATATATACATACCAATCATCAGAGTTCAACATACAACTGCACAACGGAAATAACTTTATATATCTAGTGGTGAAGCCGCCTGCTTCTAGCTTCTGAAACTCCAAGCGAATATAACCTGTAAATACACTCGGTCTGACCCAAGCACATTTGAATTAAAAAAAAATACACCGGGTCAGTCTGGAATACCATCAGTGATCAATTCACAGAACATACAACTTGTTTAACTTTGGAAAATCCTTTCTGAAATCAAAAGGTAATAGTAAGACCAGCCCACACATAAACACGGACGGTTTTTACCTTACTATAACCCAAAACGTTTTGAAATCATAACTTCTCTGATATTATCATAATGTCTAAATACAAGTAAATAACAATCTAGAGGAACGCTTTCATCTCACGCTCCCCATGTGTAGTATACAATCGAAAACCGCGGCGTTTATTGGATATTGGATTCCAACCTTGACAAGGTATGGGACCACCTGCCGATAGTGTATCTCTAGAGGCGAATACACTGGGTTTAACAAGAACGTCTTGCAACCCGGCCCTCACATGACCGACCACTCATTTCGCTTGAGTGTATCGAATGTATATCACCGACGGTTGGGATCAACAATCGCCACCCGAATAGGGTCCGCATCGAATAGATAAAGAAGCAATAGGAATTTCTCTAGATAGGTGATCATACATCCTAATGGGAGCGACCCACATAACCATGTTGCCTGCCCGATTTTGTCATTTCCCGGTTGATGAGGCTTGAGGCTAGAATCTCTTTAAAACATTTGGTCACCATTAACTTTGAATGCCACATCGCCAGATCCGCCAGATCACACTTGATTGACGTCCACAAAAATACTCTAGTTTATTTGGCTAGAGAATAACCATTTCTCCGTCATTAACTATGGTATGTTTGGAGAAATAAACTCATGTAATTCCTTTGGAAATACTCTGTCAGACATCCGTCCATACAAGTCATCCAGGGACAGGATGAACCGAAGGTACTCTCCTACTGCATCCAATATAGGAATCACCCATGGATCAGTAGCGAGAAGTCCTTGCAACCTGTAGATTCCAATCACGACAAAACCACAGCTTATCTCTGGGAGCTCACCAAAGAACATTAGTGGTCCTTCCGCTTATGAAGATCTACAGTCTTCAATGCTCCATCACGATCATCTTCTGATATCTTCACGTATTTGTTGGATGGAATGGTATTCGAATATAATTCGATCCTGGTCTTTCCATACCAACAATCGTATTGGTCAACTTCGATAGTCGGTGATTTAACTATCGAAATAAGCAGTGTTTCAAACATAACAACAAGTGAGTAAACGGGTTCAGTATTCAGCATCACTTGGCCTTTAACACTGATTTCCTTTTGTTAAATTAAACCTCTAACTCTTTAATATTCAAAAATACGATATTTGAATAACTCTAATTCGATTCAACTCTAATTGATTAACCCTATCTGGACTAATTTGACTTATTTAATTCACTGGATTAATTTGATTTGACTATTCTATCGATTAACTAATATTCAACTTACTCCATTCGCTTGACTCTAGATCGCAGCGATCACAATGGTTACGCCTGATTCCCTCAGGAAACATCCGACCGCCGTAGGCTATCTACAGCCCTGCGAATTACGCTAGTAGTCGTACGCAATGGAAACTCTTCTATGAATCTATGTTTGACTAACTCTGACTATATTCAATCGACTCTAATTGAATAACAAATGTTCAATATTATTTGAAATCAAAATTCCTATTTTCTTTTGAAACTAATATTTCCAGGTTATTTATTTCCCAAAAATCCTTGCATTAGAATTCGATATTCCTCGTATAAGATAAAACCAATTTCACCACCTTCACTCACTCCAACTAATACCATTCTTCGATAATAGTGAAGCCAACCAAGTTGGGGTATTTTAGTTACCTCTTAGACCTTGATCGACAACGTTCTTAACTCAGAATGAATACCAGTTTGTAACTTAACCATTTCACCAAACCCTCACTTACCATCTCGACTTCAAACTGATTTCCATATGTCGTTTCTTACATTTGAAATCTTCTTTCAATGTCATCTCTTTACTTAATTTGTTTGGTTAAGTAGATGTCAAATAACGCCACTTTTAACTTAAATCATACCTTGCTTATAACACTTTGATTTCTAATAAAAACTACTCGTCAAATAATCTATTCCCATTTATACGGGCATTCTTATCATAGATTTCATTTTGGATTAAAAATCCGCTTTCCACTTCCTTTAAATAAAACTCGTTAACTTGGATCTTTTATTTCAAAATCCATTACTAATGTTTAACACAACCCATCTTTATGTCTTATGTTTACATTTGTAATCCTTATTCTTTTACACTAGTTCGCTCAATTGAAAACTTTTTAACTCCCTAAATGTACTTACCAATCCAATTTACCCACCTCGTTTTGAGCACTCGGATTATACATCTCTTATAACTCTTATCACTACCCCGATCCGACTTATCGTCACCAAATCACTTTTATATTGTATTCCGATTAGAAATCATTGCTTTAACTATTATTAATTAAATAATAATTTATTTTGATATTAATTATATTAAAATTGGTCAGCCTTTCTATTTATTTAAAAATAGCATCATTATCACCTTCAAAGCTTATTAAATAATTAATGCCAACCATCTCGATAACTACCTTAATTATAGTTAATCGAACATTTACTAACACTTCACATTTTCCCGTCGCGTTTAACAAATAATCCAGATATTTAAATCAATTTAATTCAAATATCCATTCAAGTAAAAACAGTTGAATTTATTTACCATGCACCTCAGTTATCCTTTAACTGATTTCCACTGTCATTTCCCTTTTTAATTAATCAACTTAATTAATTTAAAATCAACTTTTAATTTGTTTAAAAACAATTGTCTAATCCAACCAACCCGAATGTAAAACTTTGGGTTTATCTCTGCCGTCAAAACTGCTATAATCCCTTTAAAACTTGACTAAAATATATATATTCCTAAATTCCCATTTAAATTCCTTAAATAATTTAATTTAAACTTAAATCCAGTTATAAAATAACTTATCACTTTAAAACTACGTAAATTTCTCGAACTGTCAACCGACGCCCGCAACAACACCTTTAGACCCTTCACTGCCAATTACCCAATCGACACTGTCGGTTGATTTTTAACCACAACACATGTGAATATGGTTTCACTATCAACATTCAAATAGGTTTTGGTGTCAGTCAATGTGTACAATTCATATGTATGTACAACAAACAAAAATACAGTTAATTTTGAGGAATCCGGTCGGATCCCTCCAACCTGTCCTTCTCTGCATCACATATGTCAGTTGATAAAATAAACGAACAAATAAATAAACAATTGCAACCAATTAGACAATATCAACCAATTTGCATTCATCGCATCCAATCAGCCAATTTAAACTGTTAATTATAAAATATATTTTACTGTGAATGTACCACATCATAGAATTCCAGAAGGTGTGAGAATTAACTCACCTGGATTGGTTCATCGATAGATCAGCCCATTTCAGTCGAATTAAACTACGTTTAATTCATTTGAAAAATCCAGCTGCTGCCTGCCCTGCTCAGTCCTTATTCATCGTGTCGTACTCGTCTTCAGGGTCATGGTGTTTTTCGTTTCGTCTGAATCTGATTTCATGAGCGTTCGAAATCAGTATTTGAAGTTTTATAAATATTTAAACTAAGACTTTAAATAAAAATAAAATGGGCCTCACTTGTTTAAACTCGTCCAGCCCAACCCAATTTAGCCCAAACCTGCACCCCTTTCATCCATTTAAAACCCTAAAACAATCGGTCCCTCCCTCATTCACTTCTTCATTAGTTCGCCGCCACGAAATTCCAGAGAGAAAAGAAATGGAAACCCTAGTCCGTCGCTTTTACTGATGACCGCGACATCTGCTGCCTCGGCCTCCCTTCAGTGGCTCCGCCGTTCATGCAGAGCCAGGCCGAGCCTCTCATCCCAGAAAGCTAAGTAAATTTTACTCAAATTTTAATTTCTGTTTTTTTATTTTCTTCTTTGAATTCGGTTTCTTTCTATGTTGGTCTGGTTTGTTGTGGCCACTTCCTTACTTTGCTTGTGTATTTATACTAGTGAATGGTTACAGTAATTTACGAATTTTCATATCCTAGTTAGAGACTTAGTTGTGTCTAAACCCTAGGTGTCTCGGTTCTGCTATGATCTTGTTTGATAGTTTGCGTGTGATGTTTTTAACAGTGAAGGCTACGGGTTTGATTTTCCATGTATATTTTCTGCTCATATAGGTACTTACCTTGAGCTGTTCCTATACAGCCTAGCATACAGCTATGCCTTGTCCCATTTTATCTATAAATTTTCTGTCCCATTTCAGATTTGGTGTAGAAAATATACATAGATTGTTTTCCCCTGTCCTCGCATATTTCTGTTTTGTATTGTCTATTCACCATGTCCATTGTTTGTGCGAGTTGTCCCTTCCAGTTGTCTGTGTACATGAAGACTTTGATTTGTTCATTCTTGTTGTCAATTTATATTGTCTGTTCAGCTATTAAAAATGTTTATTTCAGTTCAAAATTTTGAACTGTGAAATGTATATGTGGCAGGGGCTTGTATATGAGATTTTTCTGAATCTGTTTTGATTGTTTCAATCAGGTATATTTTTCCTGTTTGAGTTGTCTTTTCAGTTTATAGATTTGTAAATTTAGATTTGATCGATCTTGTATCTGATTTATCTGAATCTGTCCATTAGATTTGGACTGCATTTGTTTGTACTATTCATGATCCATATATCCTTCACTATATTTTTCCTTCTTTTTTTTTCTTTGAAATTTTCAACTTTACATATATATTCACCTACTCTTCTAGCTACTCATAGCTCTCCCTTTTTCTTCCTTTTCAGGTTGATCTTGCTGATGACAGTGGTGATGGCTGCGCCCAACCAAGGAAGATTTTTGTTGGAATTTTAGTGCCATCATGAAATTTTAAATTTTGATTTTACATATTCCTTGTACAGATTGTTTGCAAATTTCTTGTATCAATAATTACCTATGTATTGTGTTTTCCTTTTGGTTAGCATAGTCACTGTTTCAACTAATGTACCCAAGCTATAGTCAATATATATATATATATATATATATATATATATATTCATCCCATTGCATATATAACTTTAACGGCCATTAATTGATTCCACTGATTACATCAGTTGTAACATCTAATCATATTACATATATAACTGATTAAACTGTTATATAACATTCATAAAAATACAAATATATATATAATAGTATATATACCACTATATATAACAACAGTAAATCAACATTAAGAAATCAATGCATGTCAATATGTACATATATATCTTTCACATGTCAAGATATGGGTACATCCGTTTTTATTGAAAATATATCTTCCTATATATATATATTGGTTATGTATTGAAAATATAAGTTGTCTGAATGTTGTACACAAGCTGTAAAATGGGGTTATTTATAATTCTAAAAAAAATGTCAGTAAAAATTAATCAATATTACCGAATATATTCAAGTCAAAAACCGTATAACTTCAAATAAGACTAAGTTGAATTTCAAACCCTACATTCAAAAATTTGATTAAACGATATCAATAGTATATATAAAATTTAAATATTCAAATTAAAATGGTCAAACCCCATTATTTAAACTCAAATAAATATTTTAAATAAATAAAATATTTCAAATAACTGGTCAGAAAATACGGGACATTACATTCTTCTCCCCTTAAAGTAATTTCGTCCTCGAAATTGCTAAGGCAAGAAAAATGTTGTAAATTCTAGTAACTTTTAAAATATATTTAAAGAACATTTCATTTTTTATTCTTTTTCTTTTCTTTTTCCCGGGTTTCGGTTTATTTAATTCTTTGTTAATCCATGGGTGGATTACATTCATTCAATCTGACAACAGTCAACAATAAATTAACAATCAGGTCATAATAAACTCAATCAAATCAACTGAATACCGATTCAATATTACTATTTAATTCAACATATTTGAACATCCATCAATTTATATTCAATTGATTACTAATCATTAAATTTCCAAATTCCAATCAACTTTATTTATTTTCAAATTTATTTTCGATGTTACTATTAACGATTTACTTCAATTTCACTTAACCCAGTTAAGTTTTCAATTCAAAATTTTAACCAATTTTGAATCCTATTCAAAACAGTCAACAAACCATATCTAAATAAGTTTGAGAAAATTATTTCTTTTCTATACAAGAATAAATTTCAGGTAAAATTATTTCATTTACCCTCTCTTCAAATCGATATTGTGCTCATTATCAGTTCAACGCTTTTCAATACTTGAACCGACCCGCAACACAATACAAAACATTTGTATATTTTACAAATACGCTCATATATATATATATATACACACACACACTCAAACTCAATTTAGGGTGTTACTAACCCCATCTCTATCGAGTTACGCCACAGAGCCAAGATTATTACTAAACCAATAGCTCTGATACCACTGTAACGACCCAGCGGATTTTTAGCCTTGAAAATCGACATAACACCTTTACCATATCTCATGTCGATCCTTCAAGCACTGAAAAACACTGGATTGTCATGAGAAAGAAATGAGAGGGTGAGAATAGAAAGGAAGAAATATTAGAATAGAAGAAAGAAGAAGAACACATCAGAAACTCACAGCGGAACAGGGAAAATATAATATCAAATACCTTTATACAAAAGAACTATATATACATACCAATCATCAGAGTTCAACATACAACTGCACAGCGGAAATAACTTTATATATATCTAGTGGCGAAGCTGCCTGCTTCTAGCTCCTGATAATCCAAGCGAATATAACCTGTAAATACACTTGGTCTGACCCGAGCACATTTGATTTAAAACAAAATACACCGGGTCAGTCCGGAATACTATCAGTGATCAATTCACAGAACATACAACTTGTTTAACTTTGGAAAATCCTTTCTGAAATCAAAAGGTAATAGTAAGACTAGCCCACACATAAACACGGATGGTTTTTACCTTACTATAACCCAAAACGTTTTGAAATCATAACTTCTCTGATATAATGTCTAAATACAAGTGAATAATAATCTAGAGGAACGCTTGCATCTCACGGTCCCCATATGTAGTATACAATCGAAAACCGCGACGCTTATTGGATATTGGATTCCAACCTTGACAAGGTATGGGACCACCTGCCGATAGTGTATCTCTAGAGGCGAATACACTGGGTTTAACAAGAACGTCTTGCAACCCGGCCCTCACATGACCGACCACTCATTTCGCTTGAGTGTATCGAATGTATATCACCGACGGTTGGGATCAGCAACCGCCACCCGAATAGGGTCAGCGTCGAATAGATAAAGAAGCAATAGGAATTTCTCTAGATAGGTGATCATACATCCTAATGGGAGCGACCCACATAGCCATGCTGCCTGCCCGATTTTTGTCATTTCCCGGTTGATGAGGCTTGAGGCTAGAATCTCTTTAAAACATCTGGTCACCATTAACTTTGAATGCCACATCGCCAGATCCGCCAGATCACACTTGATTGACATCCACAAAAATACTCTAGTTTATTTGGCTAGAGAATAACCATTTCTCCGTCATCAATTATGGTATGTTTGGAGAAATAAACTCATGTAGTTCCTTTGGAAATACTCTGTCAGACATCCGTCCATACAAGTCATCCAGGGACAGGATGAACTGTAACACCCCACCTCACCTCCGCCAGGGTCACTCTTGCAAGTCATTGGCTTTGGAGGGGTGTTGGACAAGGTAAACATGAATAAAGATATCACAAGACAGAACAAATAAGTAAAACAAAGTAAGTAAAGTAGCGGATAAAACTACTATTTCAAAACCATAGTCAAGTTACATCAAAGTACCGAGTCATTATTTTCCAACTACTACAAGTCTAGAAACAAAAACTGAAAACTGGAAATAACATAAAGTAAACTATTCCCCATAGTAGAAGTGATAAAGCCATAGCGAGCTCAAGTCCAAACCGTACATGAGCTATCCAGTAAGCAAGCTAAAGATAGAAGCTAGGTGCTAGTATTCCCACCCTGAGAACCTGGGGGGGGGGGGGGGGGAACGGAAGAAAAGAGGCGAAAGAAAACGGGTCAGTCAAAAAGACTGGTAAGTCCTACCTACTATTAGAATAAAAACTAGTAAAGTTAACTGGACATGTAAAACAGAGATGAAACATAGGATGATAACTGGCATGGAGAAATGTTAACAAGATAGATCAAGTGTGGCATCGCATCTACATGGTTAAGTTTTTGCACCGATAGTACTAGTAATCCAATCCATGTCGAGTATAAACAAGAAATGATCCCTTGGCCCAAGTTTGGCCCAACATCATGAGTTGACCTAAATCAAGGTCCAACTGCACGGTCTAATCGATCGGCTCCCTATAAGCCTAACTCGTCAAGTGTCGGTGTCATACGGCCCAATCACGGAATGTAGTCAAACTGTGCTAGGTCCACCCTAGGGTGTATCAAGTCCTAGGGTGCCAACCACTGACACGAATCAAGCACGCACAGTCTAAACCTACTGGTGCCCGTGTCTGCTTTTTCAACTCCGGACTATGTGCACGACCATAGTCCGCCTGAACCTACACCGGCGCACCTACTCAGTCGTCGTTTTGGTCGCTCACATGTCAGCCCAGTAATCGTGCCCCACCCTAGCCTAGTCCCTAGGGTACCGTTGATACATCCAAGAGGGCTACCGCTGAAAAGGACCGCGTAACTAGGGTTTCTAGCGGGTTAAGTGTGGTTAACCCTATCCAATCAAGTATCAAGTTGGTTAAGTATACCCAAGGTTCATGACTTAACCCTATCAACCCATCGTGTTTAATTGGTTAAGTATTCAAGTGGTACATGACTTAACCCTATCATGTGGCATTAATTAATTTAATGCACCCAACCTCTCACATTAGACCTTGTTGTGGTTACTAGTTAAGCCGGGCGGGTCCGGGTAGATTTACACCACAACTTAGTCTAACCTCGGGTTTTAAGCGCGACATGACCAACTACTCACATTGGGTCCTATTGTTTGTAGCTACTAGTTAGGCCGGTCGGTTCCGGGTAGATTTATGCTACAAACTCAACCCAACCTCGAGTTGGCCACTTTCATGTTTTCTGCATGTCATGTCCATGTTCTTGTTTTCCAAGCATAATCACATGTCATATTTCAAAACCATGTTTTTATGTCATTAAAGTTACCTAACTACCCATACGCATTCCCATCGCATGTACGTTTCATCACAACACAAAATGGATTAAAAGAGAGAACTTAGAAGCATAACAAAAATGGGCATAAGGTGATAGGATTTGGCCACAAGTTAAACATGGTGGCACATGAGGCAAAATGTTTTCATTAAACTTGCATATTACACTATAAACCTCAAAACATGCATGACATCAAACTTAGCAAATAGGTGATACATGGTCATAGATGGCACAGGATGATAACTAGTGATTCGCATATAACATCATATGCAAGTTAACATAAAGGTTATGTAACGACCCAGAAAATCTGAACCAATTTAAATTTTTTAAATTGGCTAAAATAATGGATTTTAAATATTTAAAATAAATATTCTAAATAATGGCGATGAAAACTGAGTTTGAATTAACAATTGAAAACGAATATAATTAATTATAATTATAAACAAGGCTTGAAAAGGCGCTGCAGTTATAAAAATTGAATTCAAACTTTGTCGGACTGTATCGGGTGCAAAACAATCCGGATTTTAGTGAAACCAAAAATATTTAAATCTGTTAGTGAATACCTTTCTAACGAATCTGAAAAATCGAGATTTCATAGCGGGAATCAAAAGATATGTCCAGTTGAAAATTCTGAATAGTCGCTATGGAATTCAGGCCCTTAAAAATGGACATTTTGCAAACGACCTCGGATTTCGACGAAACCACTGTTGTTAAATCCACAGTGTCAAGTTATTGCTAGGTTTCAAATTTCATAATTTTTCGAATCAATATGTGAGCGTGGCAAAAGAAAACGTGTTTGACCAGTTTCAGTTGATTTTAATCGACTGGAAATTGGCCATTTTTCCAACGGTCTCAGAATTCGACGAAACTAGTTTTATTAGGACCGTATCGTCAATACGAAGCTAGAAAATCTTTTTCTGGAATTTTTCGAGTCAGTATGTAACCCCGGTAATTTGAAATGTACGTTTAAAATTCAATATAGTGATTTAAATGTAAATTCAACAGAAACTGATTCAAACAGTCGAATCAGCCTACGATACATATCCCATTGTGTTCGGAATGGGGGTAATTAGCTATGGATGACAGGCGGTGGGCCTCGTTTAGAGGTCGCATGTAAAAGTCAACTTTTTGCAAAATTAAATAATTAAATAATAAAAAAAAATTAATCCCCTCCCTTATCTTTCATTCTGCCCCCCCCCCCTTTTTTTCTTTTCTTCCTTCAGTTCGAATCAAACAGAAATTAAAAAAAAAAAAACCCGATCCCGCCGTTGACCCCATCGCGCGCCCCCCAGGACCTCGTCGCGCCTCTGACGATAGGTGGCCGCCTCTCGGTTGATCCACCCTCCCCTTCCTCGCCCTACCCTCCAATCGCGATCCCCAGAAGCCGAGAGCCCGCCGACCCCAAACCTGCTCGAGAGCCCAGCGCCGCTACCCCTCCGCCTGCACCACCACTCCGCCGCCTCAGCCCACATTCCGACGCATGACACCCCCCCCCCCTTCTCCATTTGAATCAAGGTGAGTTTTATTTTCTTTTTAAATCTGATTTTATTTAAGTTAAAACCACATGTTAAAAATCAGTTTTTGTGTGTTAGAAACATATGTTAAAATCAGATTATATTTTCTTTTTCACGTAGAAAGGTTATATATTTTTTTTTGCTAGAAGGATAAGATTTTTTATTAGAAAAAGCGAGATATTTATATAGAGAAAAGCGAGATATTTATATAGAGAAAAGCGAGATTTTTTATATTGAATAGCGAAGTAAAAATTCGATTTTTTTTATTGAATAGCGAAGTAAAAATTCGATTTTTTATATTGAATAGCGAAGTAAAAATTCGATTTTTATATATTGAATAGCGAAGTAAAATTGTGATTTTTCCATATGTAGTGAATACGGGCAACGAAAGTGACAAAAGGCGAGAGCGGTGAAAATTTATGCAAAGAAGAGTCGTGGGATTGAATTAGCTATTCGGTGAGAATTTCTCACTCTTCAATTTCTTTTTCTAGCTATATATATATGTGTTGAAATAAAAGTGAATTGCTATATATATATATATATACGCCCCTCGTCCACAAACCATGGACGATATTTATTGATTGAAATTGTTGTGAAAATTGATTGATAGCGAATGGTTGTTTGGGATTGTTTGTGGTTAATATTGATTGATTGTGGTTGGAAAATACCCGTTTGTGGTTGAAAAATATTTGGTTGAGACCACATAGGATTAGTTTGTGGAAATGAAATAAATATATACATGCCGCTTGCGTGCGAACTAGATGCATGATCACTATTGTCAAAAACCGCGAGGTTTTAAGGTAGAGCGAGGAGTCGTACTAGGGACGGTCCCGGTTTCAACTACCCTGCCGTTATGCTGCCGAAATTTTGAATAATATTCGAGTGTTTGAATTATTTTCATCTTCTTAAAAGATATTTATTCATTGAATAGAAAACCTTCATGTGTTGAATTGATATTCATTCGTTGATTAGAAATTCATATGTTGAATGGTATTCGCGTTTTAAATATAAAAATCACATTTCTATCTATATATAGAAACTATAGAAAACCTTCATGTGTTGAATCGATATTCATTCGTTGAATTGAAATTCATGTGTTGAATGGTATTCATATTTTGAAATAAATTGTTTGATAAAAAAAATCACCTTTTATCGACTATATGAACTGTGTAAAATAATCTCGTTTTGAAAGAAATTGTTTTATAAGAAAAATCCTATTTTTATCACCAATATGAAATATATAAAATAATTGTGTTTTGAAATGAGTTGGTTTACAATAAAAAATCACATTTTTATTATATGCATGAATCGTTGAAATGTGAAGTGTTAAAAATAGCCACTTGTTCAAATAAATATATATGAGTTGAAATATTCATTAATTAGCTAATGATATGATTTGTACCAATGTATGTAACATTAGAATGAATGGTGTTTTTAAACCAAATAGAAATCAAATATGAAGTTGAATAGAAAATGATAAATGATAAGAACTATATATATGTACATGCATATTCATTGAACAGGTTATAGCAAAGGGGCTAGAGAAGAGGAATAAAATTTTGTGCCCGACAAATAGGTACACATTTACTGTTTTGTTTGGGTGATGATTTTATGAGCCTGTTGGCTAGCCGCTTGGCTTTTTCTTTTTCTTTTTGAGATTAGAAGGACCGGGAAAGCTATTTGCGATTTCCCGATGCTCCCGGTGCAGGGGAGGTTATGGCGAAATTTTCCAAAATTTTAAGGCATTAGTGAAATATTTGAAGTGAAAACGATATTGAAATCATTGAATGAACTATATTTATATAATTATATAAAAATAAATAAAATTAAAACGAAACGAGGCCGTGCAGTTCGTATTTTGAAACCGTGATTTCAAACAACTAGTGCAGGAAATCCGACCACTGGATTTTCCCGAAACCTCAACCGTCGGGTTCGTCTTGGAAATATCTTCCCAACGGCACCAACTTTGTAAAAATCCAACGGTTGGATTGTATGGAATGTTTAATTCAAATCTGAAGAAAAACAGCGCTAGAAGCGATTATATTTATATATATATAAATATAATTATATATTTAATAGAATAACGACGCTGCAGTTCGTATTTTGAAATCGAAACTTCAAACGATTGTACCGGGAGATCCGACCGTCGGATTTTCCCGAAACTGGAACCGTTGGATTCGTTTTGAAAAGACCTTTCTAATGATGTAAATTTTGTGAAGATCCAATGGTTAGATTTTCAGATATGTGTAAATCAAATTTGAAGAAAAACAGCGCCACGGCCGCTTTATGGCCCGAAGCATCGTTTTGAATAAATTAGCTATTTTAAAATAAATAAAAATAGCGATAAATCGTTTTAAAATATCATAAACGATATGGAATGGAAATAAACTGAATTTGCTCGATTTATGTGGTATTTGATGGTTGTATGTGTTTGGTGTGAAAATTACATTAAAGAACAAAATTGGGGTTGTCGAATAATTTAACCATTGAAATAAATTGATTTGAGATTCTAAATATACGTGAATTATTTGAAAGTGCCGAGTTAATTCACATTTCAAATAATTGACCGACGATTGAAATTCGAAGATGAAGACGATGGTCGAAGACCGGAGATCTTCACATCGTTTGGATGGTAACCGAGGTCCTGATTGGGAGGCATCCCGAAATATGGATAATGAGTGGTGATCGTTCAGACGTACGTGGTGATCGATGGGTTTGCGAGGTATTTAGTGCCTCCGGTTTCGTTCAGACCCAGAACGGACTTGTAAATGGAATGTGTGTCTGACATTGGATTTTATTCTGTGTTGATTGATCCCTATTAAATATACATCTGTTTGGCGGCGGAGGATTTATTCTTTTGCTTAACGCCCTTCTCTGAAACGCACGAGCTCAGAGGTTGTATATCGATGGACATCAGTCGCATGGCATGAATTGCCTGTGTGGCATGCTAAGATGCAGTGATCAGGGCTTCTGTTGAAAAGCAAAGTCTTGTGGTGATGATCAAAGCACCGCCAGTGTGGCGTAGCTTTGTGGATAACGTAAAATCGCGAGCCTCACACCCCGGTATGAACCAGAAACGGGAGAGGACATCAGGGAGGGCCTGCATTTCTTTCTAGCTAGGGTGGTGTTAGTGACCTACCAGCCCTGACATTTATATACTTTTCACCTATGTGGTTGTTGTTGTTGCGCGGCGCCTCGGTTTGATCGGACGATCCTGGTCCGATGGAGTCATTCGTTGGCTCGTTTACACCCCAAAGGGCGGAGAAACGTAGTGTTCAGGCATAATAATCCACATCGGTGGACCGGCCCTGACGATCCAAGGGCCCACCTGAGTCTGGGCCTGAGACATGGGCTAGATTGTCTCGAATTCGGTAAGGACTATCTTTTTCCTTGGTTCAGGACGGAAATCCAATTTCCAATTACGACATCGTGCGGTTTTGATTGTATACCTATATATATGGCGACATAGTGGTATGGGGGCATTAATGCCGTCTATGATTGATAGTTATGATTTGAAATTGTTTTCAAAACATATAGACACTAGCAATAATATCAAATGCCTTTGTTTTATTCGTATCAAGCATATTTTGACCATTATAAGGTAAAAACTCTATCCTCTGGTTTGCGTTGCATTGTGTGATGGGAACTGAGTCTTATAACGGCTTCATTTTTATAAAAAGCATAGCGATGTTTAAAAGAAATATTGTTTGAAAGCATTGGCAATCCAATGGAGTAAACCCGTTCAACAAAAGTGGCGTGGTCCTGTGATTAGCCATATTATATATGTGTTGAATAGATTTCTCATACCAGTCCCATGACTGACTCGTAGTTTGTTGCACTTTCAAACTCGGGTGCCCCTTTTTTCTACATGGACAGCCTTGTATTCAGGTTTAGCTGGTTCTTTCTGGATAGCTGGAGCTGAAGATGGATTCTATCATTTATCTCTTTTTATGCTGTTCAGCTCCTATTGTACATGTTATGTTTGTTTTCCGCTGTAGACATTTATGTATAGCTGAACTGTATTTGTACTAAGTAAGATCCTGTATACTGTGTAACTCTGATGATTACTTTTATCTAGTATATTCTGTTGTTCATTATCTGGTGTATTTACTTAATTTTGTTCTGCTTTTATCTGTTTCTGTGTTATATTCCAAAGATAACCCTTGTCTCCGTCGGTACGGGGTTTGGGGTCGTCTCAACGTGGTATCAGAGCTTGGGTTAAGCTTAGTTCTGGAATATAACATTTGAACGAACTCGTCAGGAATAGAACCAGTATTGTTCTAGGACGGGTAACTCCATACAGATAGGATCAGTAATATTCTAGTATGAGTAAAGCGGGATGAAATTACACCTCGATAGACACATTTACATTCAAGTATTTGTCTCTATATTTTCAAATATCTTTTCCGTTGACCTGACACTTTGTCTGCTAATTGCAGACGTACTAGAAAATGAGTGACAGGAACAGAAGAAGTAATCGTATGGCTCGACCAGCTAATGAGCCAGTTGTGCTCCCACAGCCAGAATCCGATATAGAAGTTCTATTCAAGAGATTTCGAAATCTGGGTGGATCGCCATTCTTAGGCAAGGAGTCCATTATGGAAACACAAGCTTGGATTCGGTCTGCAGAGAAAATATTTGAGGGTTTAAAGCTAAAGACGATCAGAAAAGATTACTGGCGTCTTGGGCACTCAAAGAAGAAGCTTTGTTTTGGTGGGATTCGGTTATTAAAGATAATCCAGAAGGTGATATCACCTGGGACAGATTCAAAGTGATTTTCTTAGAAAGATTTACTCCTCCCGAAGCAACCGAGAGATTATGTGATGAATTTTCTTATCTAATACAAGGTGATATGACCATCCCAGAATATCGTAAGAAATTCAATGAACTTGCTCACTTTGCTCCTCATCTGATTCAAGATCCAAAGAGGAAAAATCTGAGATTTATTCATGGCCTGCAAAGGAGATATCAGAATAGTGTAATGAGGAATGTGAAGCTTCCTTTTTCAGAAATGATTTATATGGCTTATCAGTATGAAGATCTCCATAAGAAAGGCATGTTGCGAGATGAAGAAGAAGTCAGTTCTAGCAATAAGGTTGAATTAGAAACTGATCTTCCTAAAGCCAGTAAGAAGCCCAGTGCCAAGAGAAAAAGGGCTAAATCTGAGAAGGAACCAGTAACGACTGCCATATGCAATAACTGCCATAAGCAGGGGCATTTGCAAGGAAAATGCAAATCTTTAAAGAAGCAAAAGAAGGAAGTATCTAAATCTGATAAAAGGGTTCATGAGGGCAAGAGGATGCCACAGGTGCCAGCAGCCTGGGCATATCGCGAAGAATTGCTGGCTGTTAAAAAAGACCAATGTGGTTCAAGTAAATGAATTGGCAGAGACTTCCGAGCCCTCAGCTAGTCAAGAAAGGGCTGATGTTTTAGAAGGCACGCTAACTGTCAAAAACATTCCAGTTAAAGTACTGTTTGACACAGGTGCGTCGCGAAGCTTTATTTCAAAGAGTGCCGCAAAGAAACTTGATTTGAACTTGAGGAAGCTCAAGGAACCAATGACTGTCCAGAATCCGGTCGGTGGTTCTATCAATCTCAGTTGGATTTGTGCAGTACCTGTCTCCTTTTCTTGCTATAAATTCCCTATTATCTCTGTCGTCATGAATTTTGATGAATTCGATCTTATTCTGGGATTGGATTGGCTAACCAAATATGAAGCAGAGGTTAGATGCGCCGAGAGAGTTGTTAAAGCTAAGATTAAATCAGGGAGTTATATAACTATACCGTGTGAAGGTCAGAAATCTAATAGAAAAGACTTCTGGGTAGCTTTGAATGTTTCTCCAGCTCAAATGGAAAATATCCCTGAAGTTACTGAGAATATTACCGACCTAGTGAAGGATATTCCTGTCGTCAAGAACTATGCGGATGTGTTCGAGGAAGTTGTTCGCTTACCTCCGCAGAGAGAGATAGATTTCAAAATTGCTTTAATTCTGAATGCAAGGCCGGTAGTTCACGCTATTCGAAGAATGTCCTTGAAAGAGAAGGAGGAATTAGACAATCAAACACGACAGCTGGTATGGAAAGGTCTGATCAGGCCTAGTTTCTCTGATTGGGGTGCAGCTGTGGTATTTGTCCCAAAATCTGACGGTACTCTACGTCTTTGTGTGGATTATCGTGATCTGAATAAACAGACAATAAAGAACAAGTATCCATTGCCGCGGATTGATGATTTGTTGGACAGATTAAATGGCGCACAAGTATTTTCACGAATGGACCTAGCTATAGGTTTCCATCAACTTCGAATTGCCGAAGAGTGTGTTCCAATGACAGCGTTTAGAGGCCTAGACTTATTCTACGAGTGGTTAGTAATGCCGTTCGGCTTATGTAACGCTCCAGCTTACTTCGTCGATCTGATGAATAGAGTGTTCAGAGGAGTATTGAATAAATTTGTTCTCGTTTTTATTGACGATATTCTAATCTTCTCTAAATCAAAGGCCGAACATGAAAAGCATCTGGAACAGGTTCTAGAAATTCTAAGACGGAATGTATTAAAAGCTAAGTTTTCCAAATGTATATTCTAGCAAGATGAAGTGAAATTTCTGGGCCACGTCGTATCGAAAGAAGGAATCGCTGTGGATCCAAGTAAAATCAAAGCTATCCAGAACTGGAAACAGCCCAGCACCCCCACTGAAGTCCGTAGTTTTCTCGGATTGGCTAGCTATTACCGGAAATTCGTTAAAGACTTTTCGAAGATATCTGGTCATTTAACGAAGCTTACGAAGAAGCACTCTAAGTTTAAATGGACTCCAGAAAGTGAGGAGGCTTTTGAAGAGCTAAAGTTGAGATTAACAACTGCTCCAGTGCTAACCATCATCGATGGCAACCAAGATTTGAAAGTCTGGACTGATGCTTCTAGAGAAGGCCTTGGCGCAGTGTTAATGCAAAGAGGCCAAGTAATTGCTTATGCTAGCCGTCAATTGAAGCCGCACGAGAAAAACTACGTAACTCATGATCTTGAGTTATTGGCTATAGTATTCGCCTTGAAAATCTGGAGACACTATCTTCTGGGTGAGAGATTTGAACTGTTTACAGATCACCAGTCGTTAAAGTATTTGTTCACTCAAAAAGACCGGAATTTGAGGCAGCAGCGTTGGCTGGAGTTTCTTGCAGCATATGACTTCGAAATTATATACACTCCAGGGAAAGCCAATGTCGTGGCCGATGCGCTGAGCCGAAAGAATGTAATGATCGCCAGCTTTATTATCACGACTTCCTTGATTGACAAAATATCTATTCTTCAGAAGGAGGATAACTTTATTAAGGATATGATTAAAAGGATTCAGAAAGGTGAACCCTCGTGTTTTCAAATAGATAACGACGAGACCCTGAGATTGAAAGGAAGGATTTGTGTTCCTGACATCCCCGAACTCAAAAGGGAAGTGTTAGACGAGTGTCACAAGTCCAAGCTGAGTATCCATCCTGGTGTGGCCAAAATGTACAACGATCTCAAACGAACATTCTGGTGGAAGGCTATGAAAAGGGACGTTTCAATATACGTTAGCCGATGCCCTACTTGCCAGCTAGTCAAGAGTGACCAACAGAAATTGGCTGGATTATTACAACCGCTAGAAGTTCCAGGTTGGAAGTGGGAGCATATTTCTATGGATTTCATTGATGGTCTGCCCAGAACCAGAAAAGGGAATGACAGTATTTGGGTGATCGTAGATCGTTTCATGAAGACCGCCCATTTCATACCTGTCAAATCAAACAGAACTGCTCAGAGTCTGGCGCAGATATACTTCAGGGAAATAGTTAGACTACATGGAGTGCCGCTCAGTATAGTCAGTGATAGAGATACAATATTCACTAGCAAATTCTGGGAAGCATTTCAAGTCGAGCTAGGAACAAAGTTAAACTTGAGCACCGCTTATCATCCTCAGACAGATGGTCAGACTGAGAGGGTGAATCGCATTTTAGAAGATCTATTGCGGGCTTGTGTTCTAGATTTCGGTGGATCATGGGAAGACCATCTGCATTTGGCTGAATTCTCTTATAACAACAGCTACCAGGCGAGTCTGACAATGTCGCCATTCGAAGCATTGTACGGTAAACCGTGCCGATCTCCTGCTTGTTGGGTCGAGCATGGAAATAGACTTGTGTTAGGGCCTGACACGATTCGAGAAGCTGTTGAGAAAGTCGATTTTATTAAGAAGCGATTACTCGCCGCTCAAAGCCGACAAAAGAGCTATGCCGATAGAAGAAGAAGAGATATATCGTTTGAAGTTGGCGACTATGTACATTTGAAAGTATCGCCGATGAGAGGAGTTATCCGGTTCGGTAAAACTGGAAAGTTGGCGCCTAAATTCATTGGTCCGTTTCCTATTTTGGAACGGATCGGAACTCTCGCTTATAGGGTCAAACTGCCTAATTGGTTGCCTGGAGTTCATGATGTATTTCACATATCTCAACTTCGAAAGCACGTTCATGATCCAGACTTGATCGTGGAAGAAGCAGCTCAACATGACATTGAAATAACCCCAGAATTAGTTGTGAGAAGAGAGCCGCTAAAGATAATAGGCAAAGAAACCAAAGAGCTGAGGAACAAGAAGGTTCGCTTAGTCAAAGTGCAATGGAGTGGAGATCCGCGAGATTGTACTTGGGAAACTGAGGAGAGCATTCAGAAAGCTTATCCTAGATGCCGAGTAGATATCTCTGATTGACTACGGTGCAAGGTACATTTAACCTACTTTGCATTACCATTTAATTCTCTATTCTATTGCTATTTTCTTTTCATGGATGTGCACCTTTAAATTCTATAGGCCGAATGATTTTGAAAAGAGTATGGAGGTTTATCAGTATATTTTTGAAAGGTTAACACGATTTGATTGTTGGTTTTGTTGTGTGATTGTAGATTTATCAAACCACTTTCGACTTTGTTCCTTTTCGGGGACGAAAAGTTTTAAGTGGGGGAGATTGTAACGACCCAGAAAATCTGAACCAATTTAAAATTTTTAAATTGGCTAAAATAATGGATTTTAAATATTTAAAATAAATATTTTAAATAATGGCGATGAAAACTGAGTTTGAATCAACAATTGAAAACGAATATAATTAATTATAATTATAAACAGGGCTTGAAAAGGCGCTGCAGTTTCAAAAATTGAATTCAAACTTTGTCGGACTGTATCGGGTGCAAAACAATCCAAATTTTAGTGAAACCAAAAATATTTAAATCTGTTAGTGAATACATTTCTAACGAATTTGAAAAATCGAGATTTCATAGCGGGAATCAAAAGATATGTCCAGTTGAAAATTCTGAATAGTCGCTATGGAATTCAGGCCCTTAAAAATGCACATTTTGCAAACGACCTCAGATTTCGACGAAACCACTGTTGTTAGATCCGCAGTGTCAAGTTATTGCTAGGTTTCAAATTTCATAATTTTTCGAATCAATATGTGAGCGTGGCAAAAGAAAACGTGTTTGACCAGTTTCAGTTGATTTTAATCGACTGGAAATTGGCCATTTTTCCAACGGTCTCAGAATTCGACGAAACTAGTTTCATTAGGACCGTATCGTCAATACGAAGCTAGAAAATCTTTTTCTGGAATTTTTCGAGTCAGTATGTAACCCCGGTAATTTGAAATGTACGTTTAAAATTCAATATTGTGATTTAAATGTAAATTCAACGGAAACTGATTCAAACAGTCTAATCAGCCTACGATACATATCCCATTGTGTTCGGAATGGGGGTAATTAGCTATGGACGACAGGCGGTGGGCCTCGTTTAGAGGTCATATGTAAAAGTCAACTTTTTTGCAAAATTAAATAATTAAATAAAAAAAATTTAATCCCCTCCCTTATCTTTCATTCTGCCCCCCCCCCCCCCTTTTTTCTTTTCTTCCTTCAGTTCGAATCAAACAGAAATAAAAAAAGAAAAACCCGATCCCGCCGTTGACCCCATCGCGCGCCCCCCAGGACCTCGTCACGCCTCTGACGATAGGCGGCCACCTCTCGGTTGATCCACCCTCCCCTTCCTCGCCCTACCCTCCAATCGCGATCCCCAGAAGCCGAGAGCCCGCCGACCCCAAACCTGCTCGAGAGCCCAGCGCCGCTACCCCTCCGCCTGCACCACCACTCCGCCGCCTCAGCCCACATTCCGACGCATGACACCCCCCCCCTTCTCCATTTGAATCAAGGTGAGTTTTATTTTCTTTTTAAATCTGATTTTATTTAAGTTAAAACCACATGTTAAAAACCAGTTTTTGTGTGTTAGAAACATATGTTAAAATCAGATTATATTTTCTTTTTCACGTAGAAAGGTTATATATTTTTTTTCCGCTAGAAGGATAAGATTTTTTATTAGAAAAAGCGAGATATTTATATAGAGAAAAGCGAGATATTTATATAGAGAAAAGCGAGATTTTTTATATTGAATAGCGAAGTAAAAATTCGATTTTTTTTTTATTGAATAGCGAAGTAAAAATTCGATTTTTTATATTGAATAGCGAAGTAAAATTCGATTTTTATATATTGAATTGCGAAGTAAAATTGTGATTTTTCCATATGTAGTGAATACGGGCAACGAAAGCGACAAAAGGCGAGAGCGGTGAAAATTTATGCAAAGAAGAGTCGTGGGATTGAATTAGCTATTCGGTGAGAATTTCTCACTCTTCAATTTCTTTTTCTAGCTATATATATGTGTTGAAATAAAAGTGAATTGCTATATATATATACTCCCCTCATCCACAAACCATGGACGATATTTATTGATTGAAATTGTTGTGAAAATTGATTGATAGCGAATGGTTGTTTGGGATTGTTTGTGGTTGATATTGATTGATTGTGGTTGGAAAATACCCGTTTGTGGTTGAAAAATATTTGGTTGAGACCACATAGGATTAGTTTGTGGAAATGAAATAAATATATACATGCCGCCTGCGTGCGAACTAGATGCATGATCCCCATTGTCAAAAACCGCGAGGTTTTAAGGTAGAGCGAGGAGCCGTACTAGGGACGGTCCCGGTTTCAACTACCCTGCCGTTATGCTGCCGAAATTTTGAATAATATTCGAGTGTTTGAATTATTTTCATCTGCTTAAACTATATTTATTCATTGAATAGAAAACCTTCATGTGTTGAATTGATATTCATTCGTTGATTAGAAATTCATGTGTTGAATGGTATTCGCGTTTTAAATATAAAAATCACATTTCTATCTATATATAGAAACTATAGAAAACCTTCATGTGTTGAATCGATATTCATTCGTTGAATTGAAATTCATGTGTTGAATGGTATTCATATTTTGAAATAAATTGTTTGATAAAAAAAATCACCTTTTATCGACTATATGAACTGTGTAAAATAATCTCGTTTTGAAAGAAATTGTTTTATAAGAAAAATCCTATTTTTATCACCAATATGAAATATATAAAATAATAGTGTTTTGAAATGAGTTGGTTTACAATAAAAAATCACATTTTTATTATATGCATGAATCGTTGAAATGTGAAGTGTTAAAAATAGCCACTTGTTCAAATAAATATATATGAATTGAAATATTCATTAATTAGCTAATGATATGATTTGTACCTATGTATGTAACATTAGAATGAATGGTGTTTTTAAACCAAATAGAAATCAAATATGAAGTTGAATAGAAAATGATAAATGATAAGAACTATATATATGTACATGCATATTCATTGAACAGGTTATAGCAAAGGGGCTAGAGAAGAGGAATAAAATTTTGTGCCCGACAAATAGGTACACATTTACTGTTTTGTTTGGGTGATGATTTTATGAGCTGTTGGCTAGCCGCTTGGCTTTTTCTTTTTCTTTTTGAGATTAGAAGGACCGAGAAAGCTATTTGCGATTTCCCGATGCTCCCGGTGCAGGGGAGGTTATGGCGAAATTTTCTAAAATTTTAAGGCGTTAGTGAAATATTTGAAGTGAAAACGATATTGAAAAATGGAATGAACTATATTTATATAATTATATAAATATAAATAAAATTGAAACGAAACGAGGCCGTGCAGTTCGTATTTTGAAACCGTGATTTCAAACAACTAGTGCAGGAAATCCGACCACTGGATTTTCCCAAACCTCAACCGTCGGGTTCGTCTTGGAAATATCTTCCCAACGGCACCAACTTTGTAAAAATCCAACGGTTGGATTGTCTGCAATGTTTAATTCAAATCTGAAGAAAAACAACGCCAGAAGCGATTATATTTATATATATATAAATATAATTATATATTTAATCGAATAACGACGCTGCAGTTCGTATTTTGAAATCGAAACTTCAAACGATTGTACCGGGAGATCCGACCGTCGGATTTTCCCGAAACTGGAACCGTTGGATTCGTTTTGAAAAGACCTTTCTAATGATGTAAATTTTGTGAAGATCCAACGGTTATATTTTCAGATATGTGTAAATCAAATCTGAAGAAAAACAGCGCCACGGCCGCTTTATGGCCCGAAGCGTCGTTTTGAATAAATTAGCTATTTTAAATTAAATAAAAATAGCGATAAATCGTTTTAAAATATCATAAACGATATGGAATGGAAATAAACTGAATTTGCTTGATTTATGTGGTATTTGATGGTTGTATGTGTTTGGTGTGAAAATTACATTAAAGAACAAAATTGGTGTTGTCGAATAATTTAACCATTGAAATAAATTGATTTGAAATTCTAAATATACGTGAATTATTTGAAAGGGCCGAGTTAATTCTCATTTCAAATAATTGACTGACGATTGAAATTCGAAGATGAAGACGATGGTCGAAGACTGGAGATCTTCACCTCGTTTGGATGGTAACCGAGGTCCTGATTGGGAGGCATCCCGAAATATGGATAATGAGTGGTGATCGTTCAGACGTACGTGGTGATCGATGGGTTTGCGAGGTATTTAGTGCCTCCGGTTTCGTTCAGACCTAGAACGGACTTGTAAATGGAATGTGTGTCTGACATTGGATTTTATTCTGTGTTGATTGATCCCTATTAAATATACATCTGTTTGGCGGCGGAGGATTTATTCTTTTGCTTAACGCCCTTCTCTGAAACGCACGAGCTCAGAGGTTGTATATCGATGGACATCAGTCGCATGGCATGAATTGCCTATGTGGCATGCTAAGATGCAGTGATCAGGGCTTCTGTTGAAAAGCAAAGTCTTGTGGTGATGATCAAAGCACCGCCAGTGTGGCGTAGCTTTGTGTATAACGTAAAATCGCAAGCCTCACACCCCGGTATGAACGAGAAAAGGGAGAGGACATCAGGGAGGGCCTGCGTTTCTTTCTAGCTAGGGTGGTGTTAGTGACCTACCAGCCCTGACATTTATATGCATTTCACCTATGTGGTTGTTGCTGTTGCGAGGCGCCTTGGTTTGATCGGACGATCCGGGTCCGATGGAGTCATTCTTTGGCTCGTTTACGCCCCCAAAGGGTGGAGAAACGTAGTGTTCAGGCATAATAATCCACATCGGTGGACCGACCCTGATGATCCAAGGGCCCACCTGAGTCTGGGCCTGAGACATGGGCTAGATTGTCTCGAATTCGGTAAGGACTATCTTTTTCCTTGGTTCAGGACGGAAATCCAATTTTCAATTACGACATCGTGTGGTTTTGATTGTATACCTATATATATGGCGACATAGTGGTATGGGGCATTAATGCCGTCTATGATTGATAGTTATGATTTGAAATTGTTTTCAAAACATATAGACACTAGCAATAATATCAAATGCCTTTGTTTTATTCGTATCAAGCATATTTTGACCGTTATAAGGTAAAAACTCTATCCTCCGGTTTGCGTTGCATTGTGTGATGGGAACTAAGTCTTATAACGGCTTCATTTTTATAAAAAGCATAGCGATGTTTAAAAGAAATATTGTTTGAAAGCATTGGCAATCCAATGGAGTAAACCCGTTCCACGAAAGTGGCATGGTCCTGTGATTAGCCATATTATATATGTAATGAATAGATTTCTCATACCAGTCCCATGACTGACTCGTAGTTTGTTGCACTTTCAAACTCGGGTGCCCCTTTTTTCTACATGGGCAGCCTTGTATTCAGGTTTAGCTGGTTCTTTCTGGATAGCTGGAGCTGAAGATGGATTCTATCATTTATCTCTTTTTATGCTGTTCAGCTCCTATTGTACATGTTATGTTTGTTTTCCGCTGTAGACATTTATGTATAGCTGAACTGTATTTGTATTAAGTAAGATCCTGTATACTGTGTAACTCTGATGATTACTTTTATCCAGTATATTCTATTGTTCATTATCTGGTGTAGTTACTTAATTTTGTTCTGCTATTATCTGTTTCTGTGTTATATTCCAAAGATAACCCTTGTCTCCGTCAGTACGGGGTTTGGGGTCGTCTCAGGTTATGAGAGTTTCTATGTTGTGTTATGCAACATTTCCAAACAAAGCTCATAGCTTTCAATCCACAAAGTCAAGGTGATAGCTTTACAAACTTACATAGAACAAATCTATGCATAACATGATAGATTCAAAGCACAAATCATACTTAGGCCCAAACTCGAACTTGCAAAATGTCATATTTAACTTCATTGTTTAAATCTAAGAGTAGAATAGGGCTTACAATGCTATGAAGACTATAAAATAAAACAAGATTGAGACGAAGCCACGCTAGCAACACTAAAAACCCCCAAATGACAAGCTCTACATAAAACCCTTGATAAATAAGAAGAAGATCCTTGCTTTGGTGAAGAAAGATTGAACTTTAGCCTTGAATCAAACTTAGAAACTCTCAAACAAGCTTAAAAACTCTCATATGAATGAAGATGGAGATTATGACAAGAGGGTGAAGGCCATCATATGGAGGCCATGAAGCATTTTGGCATAACCTAGTTGTAGGATCAATTTGTGATGATTTAGGCTAGGTATTATGGTCCTTTTATAGAAGTTTAGGTTAGTTTAGGCCATAGGATTAACCCTAATTCAGATCTGAGCCATCAAATCACGTCACTAGCCAACAAAACAGGTCCAAATAGCAAAATAAGTGCACCAGGCCAACCTGACCGACCAGGGAGGTCGACCCCCAGGTCGACTCTAGTGTCGACCTGGTTGGGGGGGAGGTCGACCCTAGTGTCGACCTCCCTATCGACCTGTCTAGGCGGGAATTTTCCCGCCCAGTCTGTTTTTGCTGAATTTGAATTCTGAATTTAAATTTGGACTGTTTTTGAACTTGAAATTTTCTGAAAAATTTGACGGTCCATAACTTGGTCATACGGGCTCCGTTTTTCGAAAACTCTGACTCTATTTCGCGTATTTTTCCGAGACGAACGCAATGGCACAGCCCATTTCCCCTGATTCAGATTTAAAATTTATTTCTGCCTTGATTTATGTTATAACATGTTATTCAAAAATACGGGTTGTTACATTCTCCCCACCTTAAAGGATTTCGTCCTCGAAATCTTCAAGTTAGGAAGAACGTATCCTACCATCCATTATCCATCTACTCAAAACATCATCCACGAGCAGTCATTGTCCTTAAAAGATTCTAAATGTTGTATGGTCATATGCGAGAGGTGTGTGTATATGTACTTATCTAATGCGAAAATCAGGCGGTTGCTGATTCAGTAAACCTCCTTAATGCAAAGTATGTTAGTGAGATGAGTCTATATGTATGCAGATTCCTAACATAATTCATAATCTCTACATGAGTGCACATAACATCCATCCATATTCAACATCCATGTGATAACATACAAGTTTCATCCATGAATGAGCATAAACACTCATGCATATGCGGTATGAAAGTGTGTGAGCCGATCTTAGTGCCTAACGGGTATCATGCATCCACGAGTATCCACTTGCAAACACTTGCAACCACTGGCAAACATCAAGCATAACATGTTTCAAATACATGTTTCAAATACATGTTTCAACCAAGAGTTTCTACCTAAGGTTCTCATGACAAGATTTACGAAACAAGATAAACTAGATAAACATGGATAGTAAAAGAAAGATATGCCAACTAGGAAAAGAGATTGAAAATGTACCCTAAAAAAGAAATGGATAAAGCCCACGCATCTTCTCCTCAGTTTCCCAAGTTGCGTCTTCCTCTGCTTCATTCCACTGCACCTTAACAAGCTTAACTTCTTTGCTACTTAGCTTCTTTGTCTCCGTTTCCATGATACGAATCGGAGCTCGCCTCAGGGTTGCTTCTCCTTCCACTTCCACATCTTGAAGAATACTTGGTTCAACCACTTCGGCGGATCTGTGCAAACACTTTCAGAGATGCGAGACATGAAAGACGTTATGCACTCCGGCCAGCTTCTCGGGCAATTCCACCCTATATGCCATTTGCCCAATTCTCTCAATAATAGGGAAGGGCCCTACGAACCTTGGTGCCAACTTCCCAACTGCTCTGAATCGAACTACTTTTCGCAAAGGAGAAACCTTCACAAAGACCATATCTCCAACTTCAAATTCTAAGTCCGTCCTTCGCTTGTCTGCATAGGATTTCTATCTGTCTTGGGCCGTTTTCATCCGCCTTCGAATCAACTCAACCTTCTTGGATGTGTCCCTTATCATGTTGGGTCCAAGTATAAGCTTATCCGTCCTCTCCCACCAACATGTTGGTGACTTGCACGGCCTCCCATATAAAGCTTCGAATGGTGCCATTCCTGTGCTGCCTGATAGCTGTTATTATAAGCAAACTCCACTAGAGGAAGGTGATCCTCCCAAGTACCACCAAAGTCAAGAATGCATAGCCTCAACAGATCTTCTAGTACTCTATTCACCCTTTTGGTCTGGCCATCCGTCTGTGGGTGATAGGCCGTACTTAGATTCAATCGCGTACCCATCGCTTCTTGCAAACTATTCCAGAACTGGCTAGTAAAGATTGGGTCACGATCGCTAACTATGCTAGAAGGAACTCCATGCAATCGCACTATCTCTCGAAGATAAACAGATGCTAGCCATGATGCGGTCCTCTTGCCCTTTACTGGAATGAAATGAGCACTCTTCGTAAGTCTATCAACTATGACCCATATGCTCGTATTTCCCTTCCTTGACCTAGGCAATCCATCTACAAAATCCATATAGATGCTTTCCCACTTCCATAGCGGGACCTCCAATGGATGCAATAGCCCACCGGGCTTCTTTGATTCGGCCTTCACTTGTTGGCAAACAATGCATCTAGAAACAAACTCTGCCACATCCTTTTTCAACCCATCCCAAAAGAAAATGCGCTTCATATCCCGGTACATCTTATCCCCTCCGGGATGTATGGTCATCCTCGAGTGATGCGCCTCCTCAAGAACTTTATTTACTAAGTCTCCCACTCGTGGGACACATAGTCTTCCATCATGTCTTAGCCACCCCTTGTCATCAATAGCATATCTAGTGAGGTGACTTGACGTCTCACCCCGGATCAACTTGTCCATGATCTCGACTATCTGCGGGTCTTCCCTCTGTGAAGCCCCAACTTGATCAAGAAGTATAGGTCTAAGCTCAAGGGATGCTAACGAACCAGTCATCGACTCAACAGCCGGTGTGAAATCAAAGGTTGCCAAGAACTCTAGGCTCTTCATCTCAAAAAACAAGGGACTCAAAGTCAACCTTCTTCTGCTTAGCGCATCCACCACAACATTACCCTTGCCAGGGGTATAAGCTATCTTGAAGTCATATGATGCCAAGAATTCCATCCACCTTTGCTGCCTTAGATTCAAATCTTTCTGCGAGAAGAGGTACTTGAGTGACTTGTGATCAGTGTACAACTCAAACCTTTCGCCTAGAAGATAATGGCACCAGGATTTGAGTGCAAAGACAATCGCCGCCAACTCCAAATCATGAGTGGGATAGTTCTTCTCATGAACTTTGAGTTGCCTACCCCCAAAGCATATCACTCTCCCTTCTTGCATCAGGACAGCGCCCAATCCCGTGCCACATGCATCGGTGTACACGGTAAACAACTTCCCTCCATCGGGTAATGCTAGAACTGGAGCTGTGGTGAGGGCTTTCTTGAGCCTTTGAAAAGCAAGCTCACACTCTAAGTCCCATGCAAAGACTAAGTTCTTCTTCATTAAATTAGTAAGAGGGGCTGAAATCCCAGCGAAGTCCTTAATGAACTTCCCATAATATCCTGCTAGACCGAGAAAGCTCCTCACTTCAGTTGCATTCTTCGGAACTTTCCAGTCTTGTACCGCCACTACTTTAGCGGAATCCACAGCTATGCCTTGCTTAGAAACTATATGCCCAAGGAACCGAACTTCCCTTCTCTAGAAATGGCATTTAGAGAACTTGGCTTTCAACTGATGAGCCCTAAGCGTATCCATAACCTCCTTGAGGTGTGTAGCATGCTCTTCCTCGTCCTTAGAGAAGACCAGAATATTGTCCACGAAGACAACCACAAACTTGTTAAGGAACTCCCTGAACACCCTACTCATCAAATCAACAAAGTATGCGGGTGCATTAGTCAAACCGAACGGCATGACTAGCCATTCAAAGAATCCATCTGGAGTCCTAAACGTAGTCTTGTCAATACTATCCTCAGCCACTCTAAGCTGATGGAATCCGGTGGCTAGATCGAGCTGAGAGAAAACAGAAGCACCAACAAGCTGGTCAAAGAGATCATCAATCCTCGGTAACGGGTGTCTATTCTTCTTTGTTAGCTTGTTCAACTCACGATAATCAACACATAGACGAAGCGAACCATCCGCCTTAGTAGCGAATACCACCGGAGCACCCCATTCTGAAATGCTTCGCCTAATGAAATTTTTCTCAAGTAACTCCTTGATTTGCTTGTTAAGTTCTCTTCTTTCTCGCGGGGCCATGTGCCTAACAGGCAATAAAACTGGCTTAGCATTATCAACAAGATAAATGTGGAAATCTATCTCTCGCTTAGGGGATAACCCCTTAACCTCATCAAAGACATCGGGATATTATCGGACCACACTTACGGATTGCAGATCATCGATGGACGAGTCAAGAGATTCAAGATAACATAACATGACAGGATCCATAGGGTTACAAGAAATTTCTAGAGTATTACCGAGGCGAGTCATGAGCCTCACCACCCTATGCTCACAATCAAGAATGGCTCCATAACTGGACAACCAATCCATGCCCAAAATCAACCCATATCCCATGAACCCGAGAACATAAGCATTACACGTGAATTCTACGGACAAGATAGAAATCCTCAAATCCGTACAAATCATAGATAGATGGGCGGAACCCCCAATTGGATTTGAAACACTAACGGGATCCTCAACTAGACTAGTACTTAGGTGCAAACTTTCAACAATGTCAGAAGAGATAAAGGTATGCGAAGCGCCAGAATCAAATAAAGTTCAAACAAGAAAACTAGAAATATAAACAAGACTTTCTACAGAAATACTACCTCGGCCCGGAACTGGAGCAGTGTTGAGAGCATGCATCTGCCCTCCAGAAGATCCTGCTCGCTGAGCCTGTCCTTGCCCCTGTCCTTGCCCCTGTCTTTGCTTCTTTGGGCAATCCTTACTGAAGTGTCCAATCTCTCCGCAATGAAAGCATTCTCCCAACTTCCTCTTCTTCTTCCTACAATCTTTGGCTATGTGCCCAACAATCCCACAGAAGTTGCACTTTCTTGGGTCCTTGGCCTTGTTGTTGTTGGCCTTGTTACCCTTGTTATTCTTGTTGTTCTTGTTGCTCTGATTGCTCTGGTTGCCCTGATTGCTCTGATTTCCTCCCCACTTGGAGTCCGCCTTCTTGGTTTGAGTCTCATTAGGCTTGACTTCCTTCTTGCCATTCTTATCATCTCCCTAAAGCAATGCCATATGTACTAGGCTCTCAAAAGTGGCCCCCATGGGTATATGAGACATGGCTAAACCTTGTAATGGCTCATTCAATCCTCGTGCAAAGCGTAGAGCCTTCTTCTGGGGTGTGTTAACCATGTCCAAACCGAATCGAGCAAGCTGGTTGAACTTATTCACATACTCCCTCACTGTCATGTCCCCTTGCTTCAAAGATATGAACTTCTCCATTTGCAGATTTTCCTCAGCAGATGATAGAAACTTAAGCCCAAACCTCACCCTAAAGTCGGCCCAAGTTTCTATAGGCCTAGTAGCGTTGGTGACCTCCCACCAATAAGCAGCTTCCTCTTTCAATAGCCATACTGCCAGCAGAACTTTTCTACGGTCTTCCACATCAAAGATGGCGAAGAGGTATTCAGTTTCTTTTAACCAATTTCTTGACTCAACAAAAGTCTCCATCCCAACAAAATTCTTGCCACCCATCGCCTTAAAGTCTTTGCAAACCTTTGCGAAATCCGCTTGTGGACGCTGAGGAGGAGGAGGAGGGGGAGGGGGAGGAACCTCAGTTACGGTGGGAGTGTTTGCTGGGCCCGCATCGTTGGCCCTAGCTTCCAAGTACCTTCGGAACCATCCGGGTATGGTTACTCCCTCGGGAAGGTTAAGATCGGCCATGCTGAAAAAGGAAAAGATAGATTTAGAACGAGGAAACAAAGGATAGTGCTAATGGCTTTTGGGGAATAGCCTTTTAAAATAACTAGACTTTTCTTGGAAAATACTTAATCGGTTTTGAAAATAGTTTTTCAAAAGGGTTTTAAAACTTTTGCCTGGTCTAGTAAAACCTTATGCTCTGATACCAAATGTAACACCCCACCTCCGCCAGGGTCACTCTTGCAAGTACACTGGCTTTGGAGGGGTGTTGGACAAGGTAAACATGCATAAAGATATCACAGGACAGAATAAGTAAAACAGAGTAAGTAAAGCAGCGGATAAAACTACTATTTCAAAAACATAGTCAAGTAACATCAAAGTACTGAGTCGTTATTTTCCAACTACTACAAGTCTAGAAACAAAAACTGAAAACTGGAAATAACATAAAGTAAACTATTCCCCATAGTAGAAGTGATAAAGCCATAGCGAGCTCAAGTCCAAACCGTACATGAGCTATCCAGTAAGCAAGCTAAAGATCCAAGCTAGGTGCTAGTATTCCCACCCTGAGAACCCGGGGGAGAAACGGAAGAAAAGAGGCGAAAGAAAACGGGTCAGTCAAAAAGACTGGTAAGTCCTACCTACTATTAGTATAAAAACTAATAAAGTTAACTGGACATGTAAAACAGAGATGAAACATAGGATGATAACTGGCATGGTGAAAAGTTAACAGGATAGATCAAGTGTGGCATCGCATATACAAGGTTAAGTTTTTGCACCGATAGTACTAGTAATCCAATCCATGTCGAGTATAAACAAGAAATGATCCCTTGGCCCAAGTTTGGCCCAACATCATGAGATGACCTAAATCAAGGTCCAACTACACGGTCTAATCGATCAGCTCCCTATAAGCCTAACTCGTCAAGTGTCGGTGTCATACGGCCCAATCACGGAATGTAGTCAAACTGTGCTAGGTCCACCCTAGGGTGTATCAAGTCCTAGGGTGCCAACCACTGACACGAATCAAGCACGCACAGTCTAAACCTACTGGTGCCCGTGTCTGCTTTTTCAACTCCGGACTATGTACACGACCATAGTCCACCTGAACCTACACCGGCGCACCTACTCAACCGTCGTTTTGGTCGCTTACATGTCAGCCCAATAATCGTGCCCCACCCTAGCCTAGTCCCTAGGGTACCGTTGATACATCCAAGAGGGTTACTGCTAAAAAGGACCGCGTAACTAGGGTTTCTAGCGGGTTAAGTGTGGTTAACCCTATCCAATCAAGTATCAAGTTGGTTAAGTGTACCCAAGGTTCATGACTTAACCCTATCAACCCATCGTGTTTAACTGGTTAAGTATTCAAGTGGTCCATGACTTAACCCTATCATGTGGCATTAATTAATTTAATGCACCCAACCTCTCACATTAGACCTTGTTGTGGTTACTAGTTAAGCCGGGCGGGTCCGGGTAGCTTTACACCACAACTTAGTCTAACCTCGGGTTTTAAGCGCGACATGACCAACTACTCACATTGGGTCCTATTGTTTGTAGCTACTAGTTAGGCCGGTCGGTTCCGGGTAGATTTATGCTACAAACTCAACCCAACCTCGAGTTGGCCACTTTCATGTTTTTTACATGTCATGTCCATGTTCATGTTTTTCAAGCATAATCACATGTCATATTTCAAAACCATGTTTTTATGTCATTAAAGTTACCTAACTACCCATACGCTTTCCCATCGCATGTACGTTTCGTCACAACACAAAATGGATTAAAAGAGAGAACTTAGAAGCATGAAAAAAATGGGCATGAGGTGATAGGATTTGGCCACAAGTTAAACATGGTGGCACATGAGGCAAAATGTGTTCATTAAACTTGCATATTACACTATAAAATTCAAAACATGCATGACATCAAACTTAGCAAATAGGTGATACATGGTCATAGATGGCATAGGATGATAACTAGTGATTCGCATATAACATCATATGCAAGTTGACATAAAGGTTATGAGAGTTTCTATGTTGTGTTATGCAACATTTTCAAACAAAGCTCATAGTTGTAACGACCCTGAATTTTGGGGCCAAGTTAAAATTTATTTTAAGTGATTTTAAATGAGTTTTGATATTTAAAATAATCTATTTTAAATAAGAAGGATCACAAATTTGGTTCAAATCGAAGTTAGAATGAATAAATTAATTTTAAATATAAAAAGAGCTAGAAATGGCGCGGTAGTTTGAAAAGTCAAACTTGAACTTTGACTAACCATACAGGATGCAAAATTTAACGGATTTTAGTAAAACCAAAAATATTAGAATCTATTTGAAAATATCTTTCCAACGAATCCGAAAAATCGAAATTTCATAGCGGAAATCAAAAGTTATGGCTAATTCAATTTTTAGAAAGGTCGGTGGGTAATTTGCATAGGACAAAAATGCTACTTTTCACATATGTAGGAATTTGAACTCGAAACCACTTCCATTGGTTTCAGAATGACGTTTCTGCATTGAAAAACAGTAAACACTTATATGTTTCGAGTTTCAGAAAATATTTGTTTAAAAATGTATTTTTAATATTAAATATATTCGCCTTGAAAATAGCCATTTTTCAAAAAGTCTCAGAATCGAACGAAATAAATTTTGTTGGGTTCGTATCATCAAAACAAAGCTAAAAATGATTTTTTGGTAATTTTTAGAATTAATATATAATTATAATTGATTTTTCAGCATAAACGGGCAAATTTTTGACTTTAAAAATTCATTAAAAATTCAAACGGGCTCAGAATTGAACGAAATTAATTTTCATAGGTCCACAGCATCAAAACATAGCTAAGTATATTTTTCGAGAATTTTTGAAGTTAATTTGAGACCTCGGTGAATTTTCACGTACGGTACACATTAAAATATTAATAAAATAATGTATTTATTCCAAAACTCATAGCATACCTCGGAACTGGACCCCGGGACATAGCCCATTGTGTTCAGAAGGCCTCAAAACCTTAAGAACGATAGTAAGCGGGCCTAAATCGGAGTTCGGACCAAAACGGGCCTTAACGGGCTAATTACATAATTAGTTAACCCTAATATAATATTATAAAATTCGGATTTTACTGTTCATCCTCCATCTTTAACCGACACCTCTTCATGCTGAACCCATCATGGCTGAAAACTTCAAACCCTCATAACTCTTTCATTTCTCAACGAAAATTAGCGTGTGAGTACACGTTTCGAAGCTCTCGCCGAGCTCTTCGATCTCCGACTAGTCCCGTCCCTTTCCGTCGCCTGAGCCGCCCGCACCGAAGCCTCAAAGCCTCCGCCGTTTTCTGTCCGCCGCCCCCTGTAGGTCCCGCCGCACCTCACCACCTTCTGGCCGTGCATAGACCTCTCGTAGCCGGTCCTTCTCCAACAAACGGCGTCCAAAACCGTTCAGTAAATCAAAAGTTATCGGGATTTGAAGTTTTGAACAAATTCTGAAATGAGGTATGCTTCAGATTTTGCGACGCTTTTAAGCGTTGCTGCAGCAGTTGTTAAAAGTCTGTTTGATTTAAAACATTGATAAATTATGCATACGAACCCCGTTTCTGAAAATTTCAGACCCGACATGACCGTGAGGACGAGTAGTATTTGCTGAGACCGATTGGAGCGTTCTGAAAATTTATTTGGATTTATTTTAATTATTATCCAATCAAAGGTGAGAGTTCTATTTATTTATTTATTTATTTAAATAAAAATAATTAACTGTGATTGTGATTTTCCTTTGATCCGTTGCTGAACGCTAATTGATTATCGTATGTGATTGATCCTGAATTGTCATTGATACGTAGATCTATTTGTTTGATAATCGTCGTGTTGATAATAATGATATCATATTTGTTAAGAATAATCACATCATGATTATTAAGGTAGGATTGTTGAAAACACATATATCACTTTATATGTCCTTGTTGAAATAAAACTGGCGACATAAACAAAGTTATTCTTTTTATTTGTTTTGATTAGGTATTAGAAATGTTTTAACATAAAATATCCTTATATGTTAATGTGAAACGTTAGAAAGGAAGCAACATAAAAATCATATTTTTATGTTAATATGAACCAATAGGAAAGAGTGTAAGTAAAAAGGATATATTTATTGAAATATGAACCATTAGGAAAAAAAAGGGGTAGAAAATAAGGATTTCATTATTATTGTAATGGGAATCACTTTCGTTGACATAGAATAGAGGTAACAAGAATACTATTTTTGTTAAGTAGAAATGTTTAGCAAATAAAACTTTCATTTTATTTGTAAAGTTAAAATAAGAAAATAAACACCGTATGATGATTGACATTTTTTGTCAATGTTTATATAAGAAAATAAACACCGTATGTTGGTTGACATTTTTGTCAATATTTTAAAATAGAATTTGTCGCCATTTGAGATAAGTATATTTTTGTTCATTTACAAAATAGAATTGGCCGCTATATGTAATGAACTAATATTTTATTCATTATCAAAATAAGAAAACATCGTATGTAAATGAATATATTTTGTTCATTATCAAAATAAAGAGCACCGTATGTTGAATGAACAAATTTGTGTTATTTTAAAATAAAGAGCACCGTATGTTGAATGAACAAATTTGTGTTAAAATAGAAATTTGCATTGCATAAAATAGTATTTTTGTCATTTTTATTTAATGTTTAACATATAAGAATGCATTGTATGTGAATGGTATTTTTGTCATTTTTATTTAATGTTATAAAAATATAAATTTGCATCGTATGACAAAATAGCATTTTGTAAAGAATGAAAATATTTACCGTATGATTGATTGATACTTATTTTGTTAAAGATGAAAATGTCACCGTATGATTCATTAACATTATTTTTAATGTTATGTATTAAGAAAATGAACCGTATGAGATTAACATTCGTTTTTGTTAATATTAGAATTATAGAAAATTTTCACCGTGTGTTGAACTGACATTTTTGTCAATGTTAGAATGGGAAGTTTTCATCGCATGTAAGATTAACATTTATTTTTAATGTTAACAAATATGAAATGTAGGCATGTAAGATTAACATTTATTTTTAATGTTAACAAATATGAAATGTAGGCATGTAAGATTAACATTTATTTTTAATGTTAATAAATATGAAATATAATGCATATAAATTAACATTTATTGTTAATGTTAATAAAAAGGAAAATATATTGTAGGTTAGATTAACATTTATTTTTAATGTTAATTAAAAGGAAATGAATGCATATTAAATTAACATTCATTTTGATTGTTATATAAAAAGAAAGGATGATTTAGCATTATTTTTAATGTTAAGATAAAAGTATTTTCATTTTATGTAAATTTAACATTACTTTCATTGTTAAGACAGAAAACGCATTGTATGTAAATGTAACTTTATTCTTAATGTTAATTAAGAAGGAATTTGCATTGTAAGATAAATGTACATTATTTTATTATGTATATGAAAAGAAAACTCACCTCGTAGGAAAAATACACATTATCCATAATGTGTATAAAAAAGAGAATTCACCTCGTAGGGAAAATGTACATTTCTTTTAACGTATATAAAAAGGATAATTTACGCCATAAAAAAAAATGTACATTATTTATAATGCATATAAAGGAGAATTTACCTCGTAGGAAAAAATGTACATTATTTGTAAATGAAAAGGAAATTTACACCGTAGGATGATTTACCATTATTTTTAATGTTAAAGAAAAGAATTTTCATTTCATGTAAATTTAACATTAGTTTCAATGTTAATAAATAGAAGGTGCATGGCATGTAAATGTAACTTTATTTTAATGGTTATTAAAAGAGAATTGGCATTGTAAGATTTTATACATTATTTATAATGTAAACAGAAAAGAGAATTCGCATTGTAAGATAATTAACATTATTTTATAATGTATATAAAAAGAGAATTCACCCCGTAGTAAGGTTTAACATTATTTATAATGTTAAATAAAAGAAATGAAACTGTATGTAAGGTTTAACATTATTTATAATGTTAAATAAAAGAAATGAAACGTATGTAAGAATAACATTATTTATAATGTTAAATGAAAGGTAAGGAACTGTATTGAAACATTAACATTATTTATAATGTAGGTAAAAGGGAACTTACACCATAGGAAAGTGTTCATTATTCATAATGAAATTGGAAAAGAAATATATAAAGAAATGAATGAGATGGCACATTATAATTTACATTCTTAAATGAAAATTATAAAGTATAAAATAAATAATAATGAATTAAAAAGGGAAGAATTATCGTCTAATCCTAAACTACATTGTCATGTAAGTAGAAAGGTGAAAGTTAAGAGAAATGTAAGCTGCACGTAGAGACGATAAACTAAACGAATTATTTATATATATTTATATATATATAATTATAATATAACGAATCGAGCGCAGTAGTTCGCATTTTGAAATCGAACTTTTAAACGAATATACCGGAAGATCCGACCGTCGGATTTTCCCAAAACTGAAACCGTTAGGACCGTCTTGGAAAAATCTTTCCAACGATATAAGCTACGCTAAAATCCAACGGTTAGATTTTGAGGAAAGTGAAAAACAAAATTGATTGGAAACAGCGCCAAGGTCGCCCTTGACCTGAAGCGTCGTTAAATAGGGAATTAATTATATTAAATAATTAAGGCAAGAATTAATCGTTATAAAATAAAATAACGATATGAAATATGTTTTTCTCAAAATATATGAATGCGAGATTATTTGGAAATACCGGGTTAATCCCATTCCAAATGATCGTACGATTTCAAGAATTCAAGTATGAAGACGGCGTATGAAGACCGTAAATCTCCCCTCGAATGGACAACGATCAAGACTCTGAATTGGTTTGATCCCAATTCAAGGGTCGGGATAATTGCCCAAACGTACGTGTTGATTTCACGGGTTTGACCCTAGTTCAGACCTAGAGCATGGGTATAAATGGATAGTGTGTCTGACATCGTACCCCACAAAATATTATGTTGTTGATATTCAGTTAATATATAAACGATTGGTGGTAGAGAATTTATTCTCTACTTAACACCCGTTTATATAGTGACGGACGATCAATAGTACGGTATGGAGTGGCGGTGTGGCATACTAAGATGCAATGATCAGGGTTTCTTGTTGAAAAGCAGAACCTCGTGGTATGAAGAACATGACTTCACGAGCCTCACAAACCGGTAGAGTCTAAAAAGGGGGAAGGGAACGCAGGGAAAGTAGCATGTTTCTTTCTAGTTAGTAGTCATTTTACTTTTGGAGGATGATGAAATGAGGCGCCTCGGATAGGTCCTATAGGACCGGGGAACGTGTGCTTAGGAATAACTAATCCTCTAAGCTGTATGTGAGGACCGGCCCTGCCATTTCCAAGGGTTAACTGCGGGTAATCCTGGGGCATTAACTAGAGTGTCTCGAATCGGTAAGGAGTCCTCCCTAGCCTGGACTCATGATGGAAACCCAAATTTCCAATACGACCCCGACGGATTTGATTTGTATTACTAGTATTGGAGGCATAATATATGGTACCTATGCTTCCTAGGATTAATACATTGCTTTGAATGATTTAAAACCTATACACTCTAATAATAGTATTAGTTTCGTATTTGGCGTATTTAGCATGTTTAACCACCATAAGGTAAAACTCTATCCTCTTGGTGTGCGTTGCATTGTGTGATGGGACCTGAGTCTTATGGTGGTTCCATTTTTCAAAAGACATTGCGCTGTGTTACGTTTTATTTATTTGTACTGACACTGTAGTTATGCACGGCAATCCATTGGTACAACCTGTTCCGCATTAGTGGCGTGGTCTTTGGATTTGCCTTATTAGTATAAGTTATTTAAGAATTCTCACACCAGTCCCACGACTGACCCATAGTTTGTTTCACCTTTTTGCAAACTTGGGTGCCCTCTCTTCTACACGGGCAACCAAATAGACAGGTTCATTCTTTGCTTGGAGTTTTCTTTGAAGCTGCTTATTTTCTCTCTCTTGGATTCTGCTTGGGAGAAGAGGTGATGACTTGGAGCTTGAAGACTTTTTGTTTCTATGGCATCTATTCTTTTCTTTTTAGACATCAAACTTATTTCTTTTCTGCAAACTTGTTGTAATAGCTTAGATTCTGTGACTGTGGATTTTCTATGATTGATGACATTATATTTTTCCGCTGCTATAATGTTATTACTCTATGAATCTCCTTTGCTATATTGTATCTGTGTTCTGTTTTATTGTATTTATGTTGTATTCCAAAAATGATTTCTCCTGCTTTCACCCGTGGAAGTTTGGGGTCATCATAGTTGGTATCAGAGCTTTGGTTTACAACGCGGAGTACAACATGTTTATAATAATTCGTTTACATAGAATCACTATATTCTATGGCGAACAGTTCATGAGATACATAATAGCCAGTCACTTTATCGTCATCTTTTCATTTATCCTTCGATCTTTTCTATCTCTTAGAATCACCATTTCAGTTGTTTTGACTCTTCCCTTGATCGTGCATTCGAAGAAGACTAAGTGAAGTGGCGATGCTCAATTGGCACATGTTTACGAAGGAGCGAAAGGACCAACTTCTTCGGTAGAAAGCCTGATGTTATAGACGGTACCATCTCTGTTAAAAACATTCTCTGTGTTTATTCTTCCTCTTTTCCTCTTCTATTTTTCTTTTCCCTTTTCGGGGACGAAAAGTTTTTAAGTGGGGGAGACTGTAACGACCCTGAATTTTGGGGCCAAGTTAAAATTTATTTTAAGTGATTTTAAATGAGTTTTGATATTTAAAACAATCTATTTTAAATAAGAAGGATCACAAATTTGGTTCAAATCGAAGTTAGAATGAATAAATTAATTTTAAATATAAAAAGAGCTAGAAATGGCGCGGTAGTTTGAAAAGTCAAACTTGAACTTTGACTAACCATATAGGATGCAAAATTTAACGGATTTTAGTAAAACCAAAAATATTAGAATCTATTTGAAAATATCTTTCCAACGAATCCGAAAAATCGAAATTTCATAGCGGAAATCAAAAGTTATGGCTAATTCAATTTTTAGAAAGGTCGGTGGGTAATTTGCATAGGACAAAAATGCTACTTTTCACATATGTAGGAATTTGAACTCGAAACCACTTCCATTGGTTTCAGAATGATGTTTCTGCATTGAAAAACAGTAAACACTTATATGTTTCGAGTTTCAGAAAATATTTGTTTAAAAATGTATTTTTAATATTAAATATATTCGCCTTGAAAATAGCCATTTTTCAAAAAGTCTCAGAATCGAACGAAATAAATTTTGTTGGGTTCATATCATCAAAACAAAGCTAAAAATGATTTTTTGGTAATTTTTAGAATTAATATATAATTATAATTGATTTTTCAGCATAAACGGGCAAATTTTTGACTTTAAAAATTCATTAAAAATTCAAACGGGCTCAGAATTGAACGAAATTAATTTTCATAGGTCCACAGCATCAAAACATAGCTAAGTATATTTTTCGAGAATTTTTGAAGTTAATTTGAGACCTCGGTGAATTTTCACGTACGGTACACATTAAAATATTAATAAAATAATGTATTTATTCCAAAACTCATAGCATACCTCGGAACTGGACCCCGGGACATAGCCCATTGTGTTCAGAAGGCCTCAAAACCTTAAGAACGACAGTAAGCGGGCCTAAATCGGAGTTCGGACCAAAACGGGCCTTAACGGGCTAATTACATAATTAGTTAACCCTAATATAATATTATAAAATTCGGATTTTACTGTTCATCCTCCATCTTCAGCCGACACCTCTTCATGCTGAACCCATCATGGCTGAAAACTTCAAACCCTCATAACTCTTTCATTTCTCAACGAAAATTAGCGTGTGAGTACACGTTTCGAAGCTCTCGCCGAGCTCTTCGATCTCCGACAAGTCCCGTTCCTTTCCGTCGCCTGAGCCGCCCGCACCGAAGCCTCAAAGCCGCCGCCGTTTTCTGTCCGCCGCCCCCTGTAGGTCCCGCCGCACCTCACCACCTTCTGGTCGTGCATAGACCTCTCGTAGCCGGTCCTTCTCCAACAAACGGCGTCCAAAACCGTTCAGTAAATCAAAAGTTATCGGGATTTGAAGTTTTGAACAAATTCTGAAATGAGGTATGCTTCAGATTTTGCGACGCTTTTAAGCGTTGCTGCAGCAGTTGTTAAAAGTCTGTTTGATTTAAAACATTGATAACTTATGCATACGAACCCCGTTTCTGAAAATTTCAGATCCGACATGACCGTGAGGACGAGTAGTATTTGCTGAGACCGATTGAAGCGTTCTGAAAATTTATTTGGATTTATTTTAATTATTATCCAATCAAAGGTGAGAGTTCTATTTATTTATTTATTTATTTAAATAAAAATAATTAACTGTGATTGTGATTTTCCTTTGATCCGTTGTTGAACGCTAATTGATTATCGTATGTGATTGATCCTGAATTGTCATTGATACGTAGATCTATTTGTTTGATAATCGTCGTGTTGATAATAATGATATCATATTTGTTAAGAATAATCACATCATGATTGTTAAGGTAGGATTGTTGAAAACACATATATCACTTTATATGTCCTTGTTGAAATAAAACTGCCGACATAAACAAAGTTATTCTTTTTATTTGTTTTGATTAGGTATTAGAAATGTTTTAACATAAAATATCCTTATATGTTAATGTGAAACGTTAGAAAGGAAGCAACATAAAAATCATATTTTTATGTTAATATGAACCAATAGGAAAGAGTGTAAGTAAAAAGGATATATTTATTGAAATATGAACCATTAGGAAAAAAAAAAGGGTAGAAAATAAGGATTTCATTATTATTGTAATGGGAATCACTTTCGTTGACATAGAATAGAGGTAACAAGAATACTATTTTTGTTAAGTAGAAATGTTTAGCAAATAAAACTTTCATTTTATTTGTAAATTTAAAATAAGAAAATAAACACCGTATGATGATTGACATTTTTTGTCAATGTTTATATAAGAAAATAAACACCGTATGTTGGTTGACATTTTTGTCAATATTTTAAAATAGAATTTGTCGCCATTTGAGATAAGTATATTTTTGTTCATTTACAAAATAGAATTGGCCGCTATATGTAATGAACTAATATTTTGTTCATTATCAAAATAAGAAAACATCGTATGTAAGTGAATATATTTTGTTCATTATCAAAATAAAGAGCACCGTATGTTGAATGAACAAATTTGTGTTAAAATAGAAATTTGCATTGCATAAAATAGTATTTTTGTCATTTTTATTTAATGTTTAACATATAAGAATGCATTGTATGTGAATGGTATTTTTGTCATTTTTATTTAATGTTATAAAAATATAAATTTGCATCGTATGATAAAATAGCATTTTGTAAAGAATGAAAATATTTACCGTATGATTGATTGATACTTATTTTGTTAAAGATGAAAATGTCACCGTATGATTCATTAACATTATTTTTAATGTTATGTATTAAGAAAATGAACCGTATGAGATTAACATTCGTTTTTGTTAATATTAGAATTATAGAAAATTTTCACCGTGTGTTGAACTGACATTTTTGTCAATGTTAGAATGGGAAGTTTTCATCGCATGTAAGATTAACATTTATTTTTAATGTTAACAAATATGAAATGTAGGCATGTAAGATTAACATTTATTTTTAATGTTAACAAATATGAAATGTAGGCATGTAAGATTAACATTTATTTTTAATGTTAATAAATATGAAATATAATGCATATAAATTAACATTTATTGTTAATGTTAATAAAAAGGAAAATATATTGTAGGTTAGATTAACATTTATTTTTAATGTTAATTAAAAGGAAATGAATGCATATTAAATTAACATTCATTTTGATTGTTATATAAAAAGAAAGGATGATTTAGCATTATTTTTAATGTTAAGATAAAAGTATTTTCATTTTATGTAAATTTAACATTACTTTCAATGTTAAGACAGAAAACGCATTGTATGTAAATGTAACTTTATTCTTAATGTTAATTAAGAAGGAATTTGCATTGTAAGATAAATGTACATTATTTTATTATGTATATGAAAAGAAAACTCACCTCGTAGGAAAAATACACATTATCCATAATGTGTATAAAAAAGAGAATTCACCTCGTAGGGAAAATGTACATTTCTTTTAACGTATATAAAAAGGATAATTTACGCCATAAAAAAAATGTACATTATTTATAATGCATATAAAAGAGAATTTACCTCGTAGGAAAAAATGTACATTATTTGTAAATGAAAAGGAAATTTACACCGTAGGATGATTTACCATTATTTTTAATGTTAAAGAAAAGAATTTTCATTTCATGTAAATTTAACATTAGTTTCAATGTTAATAAATAGAAGGTGCATGGCATGTAAATGTAACTTTATTTTAATGGTTATTAAAAGAGAATTGGCATTGTAAGATTTTATACATTATTTATAATGTAAACAGAAAAGAGAATTCGCATTGTAAGATAATTAACATTATTTTATAATGTATATAAAAAGAGAATTCACCCCGTAGTAAGGTTTAACATTATTTATAATGTTAAATAAAAGAAATGAAACTGTATGTAAGGTTTAACATTATTTATAATGTTAAATAAAAGAAATGAAACGTATGTAAGAATAACATTATTTATAATGTTAAATGAAAGGTAAGGAACTGTATTGAAACATTAACATTATTTATAATGTAGGTAAAAGGGAACTTACACCATAGGAAAGTGTTCATTATTCATAATGAAATTGGAAAAGAAATATATAAAGAAATGAATGGGATGGCACATTATAATTTACATTCTTAAATGAAAATTATAAAGTATAAAATAAATAATAATGAATTAAAAAGGGAAGAATTATCGTCTAATCCTAAACTACATTGTCATGTAAGTAGAAAGGTGAAAGTTAAGAGAAATGTAAGCTGCACGTAGGGACGATAAACTAAACGAATTATTTATATATATATATATATATATATATAATATAACGAATCGAGCGCAGTAGTTCGCATTTTGAAATCGAACTTTTAAACGAATATACCGGAAGATCCGACCGTCGGATTTTCCCAAAACTGAAACCGTTAGGACCGTCTTGGAAAAATCTTTCCAACGATATAAGCTACGCTAAAATCCAACGGTTAGATTTTGAGGAAAGTGAAAAACAAAATTGATTGGAAACAGCGCCAAGGTCGCCCTTGACCTGAAGCGTCGTTAAATAGGGAATTAATTATATTAAATAATTAAGGCAAGAATTAATCGTTATAAAATAAAATAACGATATGAAATATGTTTTTCTCAAAATATATGAATGCGAGATTATTTGGAAATACCGGGTTAATCCCATTCCAAATGATCGTACGATTTCAAGAATTCAAGTATGAAGACGGCGTATGAAGACCGTAAATCTCCCCTCGAATGGACAACGATCAAGACTCTGAATTGGTTTGATCCCAATTCAAGGGTCGGGATAATTGCCCAAACGTACGTGTTGATTTCACGGGTTTGACCCTAGTTCAGACCTAGAGCATGGGTATAAATGGATAGTGTGTCTGACATCGTACCCCACAAAATATTATGTTGTTGATATTCAGTTAATATATAAACGATTGGTGGTAGAGAATTTATTCTCTACTTAACACCCGTTTATATAGTGACGGACGATCAATAGTACGATATGGAGTGGCGGTGTGGCATACTAAGATGCAATGATCAGGGTTTCTTGTTGAAAAGCAGAACCTCGTGGTATGAAGAACATGACTTCACGAGCCTCACAAACCGGTAGAGTCTAAAAAGGGGGAAGGGAACGCAGGGAAAGTAGCATGTTTCTTTCTAGTTAGTAGTCATTTTACTTTTGGAGGATGATGAAATGAGGCGCCTCGGATAGGTCCTATAGGACCGGGGAACGTGTGCTTAGGAATAACTAATCCTCTAAGCTGTATGTGAGGACCGGCCCTGCCATTTCCAAGGGTTAACTGCGGGTAATCCTGGGGCATTAACTAGAGTGTCTCGAATCGGTAAGGAGTCCTCCCTAGCCTGGACTCATGATGGAAACCCAAATTTCCAATACGACCCCGACGGATTTGATTTGTATTACTAGTATTGGAGGCATAATATATGGTACCTATGCTTCCTAGGATTAATACATTGCTTTGAATGATTTAAAACCTATACACTCTAATAATAGTATTAGTTTCGTATTTGGCGTATTTAGCATGTTTAACCACCATAAGGTAAAACTCTATCCTCTTGGTGTGCGTTGCATTGTGTGATGGGACCTGAGTCTTATGGTGGTTCCATTTTTCAAAAGACATTGCGCTGTGTTACGTTTTATTTATTTGTACTGACACTGTAGTTATGCACGGCAATCCATTGGTACAACCCGTTCCGCGTTAGCGGCGTGGTCTTTGGATTTGCCTTATTAGTATAAGTTATTTAAGAATTCTCACACCAGTCCCACGACTGACCCATAGTTTGTTTCACCTTTTTGCAAACTTGGGTGCCCTCTCTTCTACACGGGCAACCAAATAGACAGGTTCATTCTTTGCTTGGAGTTTTCTTTGAAGCTGCTTATTTTCTCTCTCTTGGATTCTGCTTGGGAGAAGAGGTGATGACTTGGAGCTTGAAGACTTTTTGTTTCTATGGCATCTATTCTTTTCTTTTTAGACATCAAACTTATTTCTTTTCTGCAAACTTGTTGTAATAGCTTAGATTCTGTGACTGTGGATTTTCTATGATTGATGACATTATATTTTTCCGCTGCTATAATGTTATTACTCTATGAATCTCCTTTGCTATATTGTATCTGTGTTCTGTTTTATTGTATTTATGTTGTATTCCAAAAATGATTTCTCCTGCTTTCACCCGTGGAAGTTTGGGGTCATCACATTCAATCCACAAAGTCAAGGTGATAGCTTTACAAACTTACATGGAACAAATCTATGCATAACATGATATATTCAAAGCACAAATCGTACTTAGGCCCAAACTCAAACTTGCATCATGTCATATTTAACTTCATAGTTTAAATCTAAGAGTAGAATAGGGCTTACAATGCTATGAAGACTATAAAATAAAACAAGATTGAGACAAAGCCATGCTAGCAACACTAAAAACCTCCAAATGACAAGCTCCACATAAAACCCTTGATAAATAAGAAGAAGATCCTTGCTTTGGTGAAGAAAGATTGAACTTTAGCCTTGAATCAAATTTAGAAACTCTCAAACAAGCTTAGAAACTCTCATATGAATGAAGATGGAGATTATGACAAGAGGGTGAAGGCCATCATATGGAGGCCATGAAGCATTTTGGCATAACCTAGTTGTAGGATCAATTTGTGATGATTTAGGCTAGGTATTATGGTCCTTTTATAGAAGTTTAGGTTAGTTTAGGCCATAGGATCAATCCTAATTCAGATCTGAGCCATCAAATCACGTCACTAGCCAACAAAACAGGTCCAAATAGCCAAAATAAGTGCACCAGGCCAACCTGGTCGACCAGGGAGGTCGACCCCCAGGTCAACTCTAGTGTCGACCTGGTTGGGGGGGGAGGTCGACCCTAGTGTCGACCCCCCTGTCGACCTATCTGGGCGGGAATTTTCCCGCCCAGTCTGTTTTTGCTGAATTTGAATTCCGAATTTAAATTTGAACTGTTTTTGAACTTGAAATTTTCTGAAAACTTTGTCGGGCCATAACTTGGTCATACGGGCTCCGTTTTTCGAAAACTCGGACTCTATTTCGTGTATTTTTCCGAGACGAACGCAATGGTACAGCCCGTTTATCCTGATTCAGATTTAAAATTTATTTCTGCCTTGATTTATGTTATAACATGTTATTCAAAAATACGGGTCGTTACATGAACCGAAGGTACTCTCCTACCGCATCCAATATAGAAATCACCCATGGATCAGTGGCGAGAAGTCCTTGGAACCTGCAGATTCCAATCACGACAGAACCACAACTTATCTCTGGGAGCTCACCAAAGAACATTAGTGGTCCTTCCGCTTATGAAGATCTACAGTCTTCAATGCTCCATCACAATCATCTTCTGATATCTTCACGTATTTGTTGGATGGAATGATATTCGAATATAATTCGATCCCGGTCTTTCCATACCAACAATCGTATTGGTCAACTTCGATAGCCGGTGATTTAACTATCGAAATAAGCAGTGTTTCAAACATAGCAACAAGTGAGTAAACGGGTTCAGTATTCAGCATCACTTGGCCTTTAACACTGATTTCCTTTTGTTAAATTAAACCTCTAGCTCTTTAATATTCAAAAATACGATATTTGAATAACTCTAATTCGATTCAACTCTAATTGATTAACCCTATCTTGACTAATTTGACTTATTTAATTCACTGGATTAATTTGATTTGACTATTCTATCGATTAACTAATATTCAACTTACTCCATTCGCTTGACTCTAGATCGCAGAGATCACAATGGTTACGCCTGATTCCCTCAGGAAACATCCGACCGCCGTAGGCTATCTACAACCCTGCGAATTACGCTAGCAGTCGTACGAAATGGAAACTCTTCTATGAATCTATGTTTGACTAACTCTGACTATATTCGATCGACTCAAATTGAATAACAAATGTTCAATATTATTTGAAATCAAAATTCCTATTTCCTTTTGAAACTAATGTTTCCAGGTTATTTATTTCCCAAAAATCCTTGCATTAGAATTCGATATTCCTCGTATAAGATAAAACCAATTTCACCACCTTCACTCACTCCAACTAATACCATTCTTCGATAATAGTGAAGCCAACCAAGTTGGGGTATTTTAGTTACCTCTCAGACCTTGATCGACAACGTTCTTAACTCAGAATGAATACCAGTTTGTAACTTAACCATTTCACCAAACCCTCACTTACCATCTCGATTTCAAACTGATTTCCATACGTCGTTTCTTACATTTGAAATCTTCTTTCAGTGTCATCTCTTTACTTAATTTGTTTGGTTAAGTAAATGTCAAATAACGCCACTTTTAACTTAAATCATACCTTGCTTATAACACTTTGATTTCTAATAAAAACTACTAGTCAAATAATCTATTCCCATTTATACGGGCATTTAAATCATAGATTTCATTTTGGATTAAAAATCCGCTTTCCACTTCCTTTAAATAAAACTCGTTAACTTGGATCTTTTATTTCAAAATCCATTACTAATGTTTAACACAACCTTTCTTTATGTCTTCTGTTTACATTTGTAATCCTTATTCTTTTACACTAGTTCGCTCAATTGAAAACTTTTTAACTCCCTAAATGTACTTACCAATCCAATTTACCACCTCGTTTGAGCACTCGGATTATACATCTCTTATAACTCTTATCACTACTCTGATCCGACTTATCGTCACCAAATCACTTCTATATTGTATTCCGATTAGAAATCATTGCTTTAACTATTATTAATTAAATAATAATTTATTTTGATATTAATTATATTAAAATTGGTCAGCCTTTCTATTTATTTAAAAATAGCATCATTATCACCTTCAAAGCTTATTAAATAATTAATGCCAACCATCTCGATAACTACCTTAATTATAGTTTATCGAACATTTACTAACACTTCACATTTTCCCACCGCGTTTAACAAATAATCCAGATATTTAAATCAATTTAATTCAAATATCCATTCAAGTAAAAACAGTTGAATTTATTTACCACGAACCTCAGTTATCCTTTAACTGATTTCCACTGTCATTTCCCTTTTTAATTAATCAACTTAATTAATTTAAAATCAACTTTTAATTTGATTAAAAACAATTGTCTAATCCAACCAACCCATGGGTAAAACTTTGGGTTTATCTCTGCCGTCAAAACTGCTATAATCCCTTTAAAACTTGACTAAAATATATATATTCCTAAATTCCCATTTAAATTCCTTAAATAATTTAATTTAAACTTAAATCCAGTTATAAAATAACTTATCACTTTAAAACTGCGTAAATTTCCCGAATTGTCAATCGACGCCCGCAACAACACCTTTAGACCCTTCACTGCCAATTACCCAATCGACACTGTCGGTTGATTTTTAACCACAACACATGTGAATATGTTTTCACTATCAACAGTAGTATAGGTTTTGGTGTCAGTCAATGTGTACAATTCATATGTATGCACAACAAACAAAAATACAGTTAATTTTGAGGAATCCGGTCGGATCCCTCCAACCTATCCTTCTCTACATCACATATGTCAGTTGATAAAATAGACGAATAAATAAATAAACAATTGCAACCAATTAGACAATATCAACCAATTTGCATCCATCGCATCCAATCAGCCAATTTAAACTGTTAACTGTAAAATATATTTTACTGTGAATGTACCACATCACAAAATTCCAGAAGGTGTGAGAATTAACTCACCTGGATTGGTTCGTCGATAGATCAACCCATTTCAGTCGAATTAAACTACGTTTAATTCATTTGAAAAATCCAGCTGCTGCCTGCCTTGCTCAGTCCTTATTCATCGTGTCGTACTCGTCTTCAAGGTCACGGTGTTTTTCGTTTAGTCTGAATCTGATTTCGTGAGCGTTCGAAATCAGTATTTGAAGTTTTATAAATATTTAAACTAAGACTTTAAATAAAAATAAAATGGGCCTCACTTGTTTAAACTCGTCCAGCCCAAACCGATTTAGCCCAAACCCGCACCCCTTCCATCCATTTAAAACCCTAAAACAATCGGTCCCTCCCTCATTCACTTCTTCATTAGTCCGCCGCCACGAAATTCCAAAGAGAAAAGAAATGGAAACCCTAGTCCATCGCTTTTACTGATGACCGTGACGTCCGCTGCCTCGGCCTCCCTTCAGTTGCTCCGCCGTTTGTGCAGAACCAAGCCGAGCCTCTCATCCCAGAAAGCTAAGTAAATTTTACTCAAATTTTAATTTCTGTTTTTTGATTTTCTTCTTTGAATTCGGTTTCTTTCTGTGTTGGTCTGGTTTGTTGTGGCCACTTCCTTACTTTGCTTGTGTATTTATACTAGTGAATGGTTACAGTAATTTACGAATTGTCATATCCTAGTTAGAGACTTAGTTGTGTCTAAACCCTAGGTGTCTCGGTTCTGCTATGATCTTGTTTGATAGTTTGCGTGTGATGTTTCTAACAGTGAAGGCTACGGGTTTGATTTTCCATGTATATTTTCTGCTCATATAGGTACTTACCTTGAGCTGTTCCTATACAGCCTAGCATACAGCTATGCCTTGTCCCATTTTATCTATAAATTTTCTGTCCCATTTCATATTTGGTGTAGAAAATATACATAGATTGTTTTCCCCTGTCCTCGCATATTTCTGTTTTGTATTGTCTATTCACCATGTCCATTGTCTGTGCGAGTTGTCCCTTCCAATTGTCTGTGTACATGAAGACTTTGATTTGTTCATTCTTGTTGTCAATTTATATTGTCTGTTCAGCTATTAAAAATGTTTATTTTAGTTCAAAATTTTGAACTGTGAAATGTATATGTGGCAGGGGCTTGTATATGAGATTTTTCTGAATCTGTTTTGATTGTTTCAATCGGGTATATTTTTCCTGTTTGAGTTGTCTTTTCAGTATATAGATTTGTAAATTTAGATTTGGTCGATCTTGTATCTGATTTATCTGAATCTGTCCATAAGATTTGGACTGCATTTGTTTGTACTATTCATGATCCATATATCCTTCACTATATTTTTCCTTCTTTTTTTTTTCTCTGAAATCTTTCAACTTTACATATATATTCACCTACTCTTCTAGCTACTCATAGCTCTCCCTTTTTCTTCCTTTTCAGGTTGATCTTGCTGATGACAGTGGTGATGGTTGCGCCCAACCAAGGAAGATTTTTGTTGGAATTTTAGTGCCATCATGAAAATTTAAATTTTGATTTTACATATTCCTTGTACATATTGTTTGCAGATTTCTTGTATCAATAATTACCTATGTATTGTCTTTTCCTTTTGGTTAGCATAGTCACTGTTTCAACTAATGTACCCAAGCTATAGTCAATATATATATATATATATATATATATATATATATATATATATATTCATCCCATTACATATATGACTGTAACGGCCATTAATTGATTCCATTGATTACATCAGTTGTAACATCTAATCATATTACATATATAACTGATTAAACTGTTATATAACATTCATAAAAATACAAATATATATATATATATATATATATAATATACCACTATATATAATAACAGTAAATCAACATTAAGAAATCAATGCATGTCAATATGTACATATATATCTTTCACATGTCAAGATATGGGTACATCCGTTTTTATTGAAAATATATCTTCCTATATATATATTGGTTATGTATTGAAAATATAAGTTGTTTGAATGTTGTACACAAGCTGTAAAATGGGGTTATTTATAATTCTAAAAAATTGTCGGTAAAAATTAATCAATATTACCGAATATATTCAAGTCAAAAACCGTATAACTTAAAGTCAGACTAAGTTGAATTTCAAACCCTACATTCAAAAATTTGGTTAAACGATATCAATAATATATATAAAATTTAAATATTCAAATTAAAATGGTCAAACCCCATTATTTAAACTCAAATAAATATTTTAAATAAATAAAAATTTTCAAATAATTGGTCAGAAAATACGGGACATTACAGTTTGTGCAACATTTGTTTATTATATACGCGGGTTATTCGGAAAGGCCGGGTTTATACCCATTCTGAATAACCGATTCGACGATAAGTCGAGGATGAAGACGGTGGTTGAAGACCGGAAGTCTTCACATCGTTTGGATGATTATTGATGATCTTGATTGGACTGTACACCCAAGAGGAGGGAATCAGTTGGTGATCGTCCAGACGTACTTGGAGATCGATGGATATGCAAGGAAAGTGCCTCCGGTTTCATTCCGACCCAGAACGAACTTGTAAATGGACTGTGTGTCTGACATTGGATTTTATTCTGTGTTGATTGATCTCTATTAAATATACATCTGTTTGGCGGCGGAGAATTTATTCTCTTGCTTAACGCCCTTCTCTGAGACATATGAGCTCAGAGGTTGTATATCGATGGACATCAGTCGCATGGAGTGAATTGCCTGTGTGGCATGCCTAAGTGGCAGATGATCAAGGCTTCTGTTAAAAAGCAAAGTCTTGTGGTTGATGATCAAAGCACGGCCTGTGTGGCGCAAATTTGTGTATAGCGTTAATTCGCGAGCCTCACACCTCGGTATTAGTCAAAAACGGGATAGTGACTGCAGGGAGAGAACGGCGTTTCTTTCTAGCTAGTGGTGATGTCAGTGCTTAAACTGGCTGACATTTATATACTTTTCACCTGTGTAGTTGTTGGAATGCGAGGCGCCTCGAATATATGGTCGATAACTGGCACCATGTGAGCCGAAGTACAGACCATTATATAGGTCCGATGGGACCGGGAAACGTGTGCTCAGGAATTGCCAATCCTCAAAAGTAAGAGAGGACCGGCCCTGAAGATCCAAGGATCGCTGTGTGTGGTCCTGAGACATTTTCTAGAGTGTCTCGAACGGAGAGGAGCTTGCCCCTTGCCTCGACTCATGATGGAATCCAATTTCCAATACGTGATAATTCGGTTTTATATGTAGAACCTAGTATGGTGACATAGTAGATGGTAGTTATGCTGCCTATGATTGATACTTATGATTGAAATTGTTTTGACACTATACACTTATAGTAATATAAAAATAATGTGTTTTTAAACGTATCAAGCATTCTTTGGCTATTATAAGGTAAAACCCTATCCTCCGGCTTGTGTTGCATTGTGTGATGGAACCTGGATCTTATAATAGCTTCATTTTTCTTTATTTAGCATTGCGATGTGTGTTTTATGCAATGGTATTCTTGGGAGAAAACCCGTTCTGTGTTATACGGCGTGGTCCCTTGATTTACCTAACTTATTAATAATTGTTTTAGTTCTCACACCAGTCACATGACTGACCTGGAGTTTATTGTTTTAACCTAAACTCTGGGTGCCCTTATTTTCCACATGGGCAGCTAGTAGTTTTGGTTTTGCAGATTTATATTCACAGGATCCTGGTTATAGCTGAAGTGATATTCGTAAAGCTCTGTATCCACGTATTTCCTTCAGTTGCGTTTTGTATTATTTTTCCGCTGCAGTAACGTATTTAAATCTCTGATATTTATCAAATGTGTAATATTTATTCATACTCTGTATATTCTTGTATTCTGATGGAATTGTTGTAATGAACAATGAAATGTTCTTCTGTTTGCATTCTGATTCGTCTTGTCCTCAAAGTAATTCGTTCTTTCTCTTCTCTTCGGAGATCGGGGAAGTTCGGGTTGCTTCATTTGGTACCAGTGATTTGGTTTACAGAGCTCGAGAACAAGACACATTAGAACCATACGAAAGAATTCATTAGATATTGGATTAGTAATATCCAATTAGAATGACTCGTTAGAGATAGGATCAGTAGTATCCTAGAACGAGTGTGAAGAGTATATTTTTCAAATGAAAACAATATTGTTTTGAAAATTTAAACTAGTTTGTACGTATTTGAATATTTTATTTGTATTGAATTTGAACAATCGAGAATATAAAATTTTGCATATACACGTCATGAACATATATTCGAAGTTTTAATATACTAGATAGATATAGTATCGCAATCTTGTTGCTCGGACATGATTCTAATGATGGCGCGCCATCACCAGTATTTATTTTCAAGCTTCGAAAGTGAGATATCAATATATTTCCATTAGACCGGTGTGAGTACCAAAACTAGATAGGTTTATTGTTGAGATTTGCATCAAAAACATGATTTTCTGTGTATGTATCAAAATTATGAATTTGAAATGTTAATTCACTAATTGATTGATGGTTGTGTTGTTTGATTATTGGTTTGATATTTTTAACCATTTTGGCCAAATTGAACCGAATATTGAACTGTATTGAAAATTATTTGCAAATGCATGCATGGACATATATATATATGTGAACAGGTCATAGCAAGGAGGCTAGAGCAGAAGAATAAAATTGTTTGCCCGACAAATAGGTACATGTTTACAAATTTGTTGGGTTTGGATGATTTTATGAGCCGATTGGCGGTTTCTTTTTCTTTTTGGATTGATGAGGGCCATGGAAGGCTATTTGAAATATCCCGAAGTCCTCGGTGTAGGGGAGGTTATGGCAAAAAAATTCGAAAATTTAGGGTGTTAGCCAATTTTTTGAAAAAATTGAAAAGTTCTTAGAAACTGAAAAGTTGAAGAACTTAATCCGTAATGAGAATAATGGAAGTTGAGTTGGTTAGTTAAACAACTTTCAGCTTCGTTCCTTTTTGGGGACGAAAAGTTTTAAGTGGGAGAGTTTGTAATAACCCGGAAATTCTGAGCCAATTTAAAATTTTTATTTTGGCAATTTTAGTGAACTTTCAATATTTAAAATGAGTTATTTTAAATAATAGCGACGAGAAATTTATTTTGAATAGAATTAGAACGTATATATTTATTTGAATCTTCGTTAGAATATAAATATTTATACTAAATTATAAAAGGAATTGAAAATGGCGCGATAGTTCGAAAATTCGATTACAAATTTCAAATTTCAAATGAATGTACCGGGTGTAAAATAAACCGAATTTTAATGAAACCAAAAATATTAGAATCTAATTGAGAATTTCTTTCCAACGAATCCGAGAAATCAAAATTTCATAGCGGGAATCAAAAGCTACGTCCAGTTGAAAATTCAGAATAGTCGCTATGGAATTCTGGCCCTTAAAAGTGGAAATTTTGCAAACTACCTCAGTTTTCGACGAAACCACTTTTGTTGGATCTGTGATGTCAAGTTATTGCAAGATTCCAAAATTCGTAATTTTTCGAATCAATATGCGAGCGTGGCAAAGGAAAACGCATTTGACCAGTTTCAGTTGATTTTAATCGACTGGAAAATGATCATTTTTCAAACGGTCTCATAATTTGACAAAATTAGTTTTTTTAGGACTGTATCATCAATATGAAGATAGAAAATATTTTTCGGGAATTTTTCTAGTTAGTATGTGGCCCCGGTAAATTGAAATGTGCGTTCAAATTCAATATATATAGTTATATTTTGATTTTGACGGAAACTGATCGAAACGATCGAATCATCTTACGATACATATCCCATTGTGTTCAGAATGGGGGTAATTAGCTAGGGATGACAGGCAGTGGGTTCGATTTTGAGTTCGAAACAAAAAGATACCTTTTTGAAATTAAAATAAATTAAATAAAAAAACCCTCTCTCTCTCTTCCTCTATACTCTCAGCCCCCCCCCCCCCCCGGGTTCATTTTGAAAATCAAAATAAAAAAAATAAAAAAAAGGGGAATGCGTCGCCCCCCCCCCTCCAGGCACCACAGCCGTCGAGCACCCCCCCCTCCAATCCACCTTCAATCGTCGCGCCCTCCTCTATTTCCTCCCTCTCTCTTCCTCCACGCGAGACCACGAGCCCCTTTCACGAACCCAAACCCCCTCCCCTCAACCCTAGAACGCTACCCCCCTTCACCACAGCGCCGCCGCGCCTTCCCCAGGCCCCCACCACCGCATCGACGACCCTCTCCGGTCACCTGAGCAGAAACTGCACCCCCTCCTTTCGATATATCACGGTGAGTTTTAATTTTTATTTACATTTCTTTATTATCATTATTTTTCTGTTTTAATTATAAAAGCAGGTTAAAAACTAGATTTTTATGTGTTTAGATTAGAAAGAAAAATCTGATTTTTATGTGGTTAATTTAGAAATGAAAAGACTAGGTTTTTAGAAATAAAAAGAAACGATCTTTAATACGATAAAAATATAATTTTTATTGTACGTAGAGTATGAAAATATAATTTTCATTGTATAGAAAGAATAAAAATATGATTTTTATATCATAGGAAGAATAAAAATATGATTTTTATATTATAGGAAGAATAAAAATGTGATTTTTATTTATGTAGAGTAATAAAAATAGAATTTTTATCTATATAGTAGCGGTAATAAAAATAGAATTTTTATCTATATAGTAGTGGTATAAAAATGTGATTTTTATCCATATAGAGTGATTATAAAAATGTGATTTTTATATACGTAGTGACTACGGGCAATGAAATTGACAAAAGGCGAGCATGATGAAGATTTCTACATATGAAGAGTCGTGGTATTGGATTAGCTAGTCGGTGAGAACTTCTCACTTTAAATCTTGTTTTCTAGTTAAAAATATATACTAGGATGCAGACGGTGCTTAGCAGCACCCGACACCTGTCGTCCACAGACCATGGACGACTTGTATGCTTGTTTGATGTGTTGTGAAATTAGTTTGTGATGTTGATGTGAAATGAAAAAAAATCATGTGTTGAATAGGAAATATATTCATGTGTTGAATAGGAAAAATATTCATATGTTGAATAGGAAATATATTCATGTGTTGAATAGGATAAGTATTCATGTGTTGAAATAAATTGTTTATGTACACCTATTTGAAGGATATTGATTGGGACGATAAATTTTACACATCGCCCAACTGCACAAATAATATTCGGTGTTTGTGGATTGAAACCCCACACGGGTGTTGAGATGACATTTGACGTACACTAATCCCAATTGTTTAGTGGGATGTCGATCGTTTGATTGACAGACTGTATGAGCGTTAATTAGTTATATTTAATGCTTATGCAGTTGTGTGGTGCACTTTGGATGATGGTTGATTATTTATCGCTGCTATTATATACATGTGTTGTACGGAATCCATATGATTAATATTATATGGCAATTGACTGGGCCTCATTCCAATTGGGAAAATAAAATATATATTCATGTGTTGAATAAAATATGTATTCATGTGTTGAATAAAATATATATTCATGTGTTGAAAATATTCATGTGTTGAGTAAAATATTTTAAACAATAAAATTTACATCTTTATCATAATTTTATAAAATATATTAAATAACAAAAATAGTCATGTGTTGACGATACTCATGCGTTGAGAATATTTATGTGTTGAAATGATCCATGTGTTGAACGAAATATTTTATACAATAGAATACACATTTTTATTGTAAGTGAGAATAAATAAATATTCATGTGTTGAATAAAGTATATATTCATGTGTTGAAGAAAATATTCATCTGTTGAATAGAATAACAAAGTTATTGAAATATATAAAGTCGTGTTGATTAGATATGCGCCATTTTGACGCGAACGATATTTATATCGATTATATTCGTTTCTGTAATGGACATAGAAAAGAAAGTGATTTCAAAATATAACGTTTTGAAAATATTATCATTTGTATATCGATGATGTGGAATATTCAATTTTGATTCGAAATTGAATATGAAGTTGAAATCGATTCGAAAACGAATTTAAAACGATTTATAAAATACGTGTTGAATTAAAATCGTCGAAATATATATAATATATATATTATATATATTAAATAGCCTGAATAGAACGCGTCGCGCCGCGGCAGTTCGCGAATTTCGACCATTGACTTCGAATTGACATTGCGGGAGATCCGACCATCGGATTCTCCTAAAACCAGAACCGTTGGGTTCGTATCGAAAAGAGCTTTCCAATGAATATTAGAAATTTGAAATCTAACGGTTGGATTTTGAATTATATCCAAATCAAATTTGGAAAAGGTCGCTGTAAGTGCAGTTCGGTGGCAGTTATTGAAAACCGACTGTACGGGCCTTGATAAAATTATTAAAAATATTAATAATTTGTGCAAAATCATATTATATGAATTGGAAAGAACTAGGATAAAAAATTCCACATTTGTAAAGATAAAAATAGTTTTTATCGAAATGAACTAGTTTTGAACTAGAATTATAATCCATTATTTTCGAATAAATTGGATTTGAAGTGGTTTTAAAAATAATTAGAAATTCCAATACATGAATTAGAGTGATTGGATTTTGTGATTATACAGAGATGGTTGTGGAAATTTGAAAGATATATTTATATCGTTATTTCCAATATGATATTTGTTGGTCGTAGATTTGATATTGAATATAAGCCGATATATTTTCTATTCATAGCCTTGTATTTAATATCAAACATGATTTGGGTTTGTTGTAAATGGTGTCTTCATTAACACTGTTTTTAAACCCAGTTGAGAAAAAGAGTAAATCTTTCTATTTAGATTTAGTGAAGTGTACCAATTAAATAATATTAATTGGAATTGAATTTAAATTGGTTTTGGGTTTATCGTGAGCGGTGTTTTGAATAACACCCGTTCTTTAACCCGATTAACAATGGAATATGATTTTGGGTTTATCGTGAACTGTGTTTTAGATGACGTTGGTTCTTTAACCCAGTTAAATACAAGATATTGATTTTTGGGAAGGTTAAAACTAAGTGGAGTTTTAATGAATCTTTAATTAGATTAAAGTGATCGAGGATGGAGTATCACTAGTTTTGCTCCAAAGCGATAGTTAAATCTTTAATTAGATTTGAACATGAAATGGTAATTAATATTTACCGATAACACCGTGGTGTTAGATATGGAGTATTACCAGTTTTGCTTCATGGGATGAACAGTTGGGGATTGGGAAATAAAATAAATAATTACTTCGGTGTGGTTCGCTAATCCCGACTAGTTTGGAAAACCATAATATGGTTTGAAGTGATATCCAAAGGAAGATTAAAGAATAAATTTAGAAGAATTTATCTTTGCTAAAATTAATGAGAACCTTTCCCTTAGAATATGAATATTGTAATAAAAGAATATTCTGAATTGGAATGAGGCGCATGTTGGGTTTGTGTAACATTTGTTTATTATATACGCGGGTTATTCGGAAAGGCCGGGTTTATACCCATTCTGAATAACCGATTCGACCATAAGTCGAAGATGAAGATGATAGTTGAAGACCGGAAGTCTTCACTTCGTTTGGATGATTTTTGATGATCTTGATTGGGCTGTACACCCAAGAGGAGGGAATCAGTTGGTGATCGTCCAGACGTACTTTGAGATCGATGGATATGTGAGGAAAGTGCCTCCGGTTTCGTTCAGACCCAGAACGAACTTGTAAATGGACTGTGTGTCTGACATTGGATTTATTCTATGTTTATTGATCTCTATTAAATATACATCTGTTTGGCGGCGGAGAATTTATTCTCTTGCTTAACGCCCTTCTCTGAGACATACGAGTTCAGAGGTTGTATATCGATGGACATTAGTCGCATGGAGTGAATTGCCTGTGGCATGCCTAAGTGGAAGATGATCAAGGCTTCTGTTGAAAAGCAAAGTCTTGTGGTTGATGATCAAAGCACAGCCTGTGTGGCGCAGCTTTGTGTATAGCGTTAATTCGCGAGCCTCATACCTCGGTATGAGTCAAAAACGGGATAGTGAATGCTGGGAGAGCACGACGTTTCTTTCTAGCTAGTGGTGGTGTCAGTGGTTAAACAGGCTGACATTTATATACTTTTCACTTGTGTGGTTGTTGGAATGCGAGGCGCCTCAAATATATGTTCGATAACTGGCACTATGTGAGCCGATGTACAGACCATTTTATAGGTACTATCGGACCGGGAAACGTGTGCTCAAGAATCGCCAATCCTCAAAAGTAAGAGAGGACCGACCCTGAAGATCCAAGGATCGCTGTGTGTAGTCCCGAGACATTTGCTAGAGTGTCTCGAACGGAGAGGAGCTTGCCCCTTGCCTTGACTCACAATGGAATCCAATTTCCAATACGTGATAATTCGGTTTTATTTGTAGAACCTAGTATGGTGACATAGTAGATGGTAGCTATGCCGCATATGATTGATACTTATGATTGAAATTGTTTTGACACTATACACTTATAGTAATATAAAAATAATGTGTTTTTAAACGTATCAAGCATTCTTTGGCTATTATAAGTAAAGCCCTATCCTCCGGCTTGCGTTGCATTGTGTGATGGGACCTGGGTCTTATAATAGCTTCATTTTTTTATTTAGCATTGCGCTGTGTGTTTTATGCACTGGTATTCTTGGGAGGAAACCCGTTCCCTGTTATACGACGTGGTCCCTTGATTTACCTAACTTTAAAGATAAATATTAATAACTGTTTTAGTTCTCACACCGGTCACATGACTGACCTGGAGTTTATTGTTTTAACCTAAACTCTGGGTGCCCTTATTTTCCACATGAGCAGCTAGTAGTTTTGGTTTTGCAGATTTATATTCACAGAATCCTAGTTTATAGCTGAAGTGATATTTGGAAAGCTCTGTATCTGCGTATTTCTTTCAGTTATGTTTTGTATTATTTTTCCGCTGCAGTAATGTATTTATATCTCTGATATTTATCAAATGTGTAATATATATTCATACTTTGTATATTCTTGTATTTTGATGGAATTGTTGTAATAAACAATGAAATGTTCTTCTGTTTGCGTTCTGACTCGTCTTGTCCTCAAAGTAATTAGTTCTTTCTCTTCTCTTCGGAGATCGGGAAAGTTTGGGTTGCTTCAATTATGATAAATCATACAAAGGCTAGTCGAACCACCGATCAAGTTCATCACAACTAAAGGTCTATCGACAATCTCGGGTTCCAATTCTAACCTATTTACTAGGTCACTAGATACAAAGGAATGGGAAGCCTCGGTATCAAACAGTACTCGAACAGAAACATCATAAATAGAAAGCATACCTTGGATAACGACATCCTTTCCCTTCTCCGCCGCTGTTGGGGCATTCTACCAAGAAGGAACAATGTTGATAGCATATGCTCTCATGATCTGCGTCTCCTTAGGAGGTTGTGGACATTTATCCTTATGATGTCCCACTTGGCCACAATTGAAGCACTTCCTATCCGCTAGCTTTGCTCGACAGTCTCTAGCATGGTGGCCCTTCTTTCCACAGCTAAAGCACTCGATATCTTTCTTATTCTTATTTTTTTGACCATCCTTGGTTTTGTTCTGTTTTCTCTTATTCTGAGAATTCTTATTGCCTTCACCGCTAGCCCGCAGTTTCGACTCCTCTGCAGATGTAACAACGACCTTAGTCTTCGGCTTAAGGTAAAGGCTCTCCGATATCAATGCTTTTCCCACAACAGATTCGAAAGTCTCATCTATACGATTTATCAGCTTTTCCCCAAAGTACTTATCTAGGCTAGTTATGAACTTCTCGTTCTTCTTCTTGGCAGTACCGATAAGAGATAATCCATATTTCAATAATGTATCGAATTTATAAATATATTCCGAGACTGCCCTACCATTTTGCTTAAGTTCCAAAAATTTCCTAAACAATTCTGATTTCTGGGCAGTTGGGATAAACTTATCACTGAAGCAAGTCTTAAACTAATTCCAAGAAATTTAATCCTTTGGAGTAGCTGCTTTAATAGCATTCCACCAATTCATTGTCCGTCGTTGAACTTGACGCGATGCTAGCTTTCTCTTCATTGCATCATCGATCCCCAAATCTTCGAAGATGCGCTCACAACTATCAAGCCAATCTTGAACCTCCGTAGCTGATTCTGTTCCATAGAACGACTTCCCACCAAGACTAGTATAATCCTTGTTAAGCTTGGCGAAATTGTCACTAGGCGCCTGCACTGCTGCACTACCACCGTTAGCAGCATTAGGAGCTGCTCCCTGAGTTTAACAACAAGGAAAATCAGAACCAATTTAAAATTATTATTTTGGCAATTTTAATGAATTTTGGATATTTAACATAATTTATATTAAAAAATAACGACGATAAATTTATTTTGAATAGAATTAAAATGTATAAATTTATATAAATCGAAATTAGAATATAAATATTTATTTTAATTATAAAAGGAATTGGAAATGGCGTGGTAGTTTGAAAATTCGATTTCAAATTTCAAATGAATGTACAAGATTCAAAATAAACTGGATTTTAGTGAAACCAAAAATATTTGAATCAGTTCGAAAATATCTTTCCAGCAAATCTAAAAAATTGAAATTTCATAGCGGGAATAAAAAGGTATGCCCAGTTGAAAATTCAGAATAGTCACAATGGAATTTTAGCCCTTAAAAATAGCGATTTTGCAAACGACCTCCATTTTTTATGAAACCACTTTTGTTGGATCCAGGACGTCAAATTATAGCTAGATTCCAAAAATCATAATTTTTGGAATTAATATGTAAGCGTGGCCAAAGAAAACTTGTTTTGACAGTTTCAGTCAATTTGGATCAACCAGAAAATGGTCATTTTTTAAACGGTCTCCAAATTCAATAAAATTAGTTTTGTAAAAAACCGTATCGTCAAAACATAGCCAGATTTATTTTTCTGGAATTTTTGGAGTCCGTATGTGGTCACAGTAAATTAAAATGTACGTTTGAATTGAATATATATATATATATATATATATTTTAATTTAAATGGAAACTGATCGTAACAGCCTAATTGGGTTACGAAACATGTCCCATTATGTTTGCAATGGGGGTAATTAGCTAGGAGCGACAGTCGTTGGGCCTCATTTGGGGTTCAAATGAAAAGTCAACCTTTTTGGGATTAAATGGAAAATAAATTAAATAATATAAATTTTAATAAACACCCCTTTTTTATTCTTCCTCCCTCACAATTCTTGTTCAGACGAGATTAAAATAAAAAAAGGAAAAGAAAAAAAAAACTGAATCGCGGTAAACCGTAAAACCCATCTCGCCGTCGTCGCCATCGACCCCACCCCACCACCACCGCGTAAATCCTCCGACGCCCCTCCCTCCATCTCCTCCCCCTCTGCCCTCGTTTCTCTCTCCTCTGCCCCAAACTCCTTCCACGAACCAAATCAGCACCGCCTCCGCCGGGAAAGGCCACCGCCACCGCTTCTGGCCACTAACGGGCCGCCACTCCCCCTCCGCCTACTTCCGCAGCCCTCCACCTCTAGTCGGCAGTCCAGAATTTGATTTTTGGTTAGTTTTATTTATTTATTTATAATTAATTTATATAATGTTATAACTATATAAAAATCAGATTTTTAATATGTAATAATTTTGAAATAAAAATATAATTTTTATTATATAAAATGACAGATAAAAATATGATTTTTATTCATATGTATTGCATATAAAAGTGTGATTTTTACCTATGAGAAGTAGTGAAAAAGATTAGATTTTTAATTTGAAAAAGATTAGATTTTTAATTTGAAAAAGATTGGATTTTTTAACATAGAAAAGATTATATTTTTATATAAGAAAAGATTTGATTTTTAATTATACAAAGGTATGATTTTTCATAATATAAAAATAGGATTTTTATATAATGAAGAATACAAAAATATTATTTTATATAAGTAGCGAATGAAATATATGATTTTTCGATTTGAACATATATGATTTTTATGGTTTAAAATGGAATTATAAAAATACGATTTTACAATGAAAGAGAGGTTATAAAAATATAATTTTTTAAATGAGTAGCGATATAAAAATATTATTTTATATGAGTAGCATAATAAAAATGTGATTTTTATTATAGGAATAGAGAATCAAAAATATGATTTTTAGTTATGTTGTAGCGAAATAAAAATCAGATTTTTAATACAAATGCGTGAAACAGACTGCGTTGGAAGCACGGTGAAGAACGCTACACATAGGAAACAAATCCGAACCGTTCAGAAATAAAGAATGGAGGACTGGATCCCAAAGGTGATAAATTCTCACTTTATTTTTATTTTCTAGTTAAAATATATACTAGAATGCAGACGGTGCTTAGCAGAACCCGACACCCATCGTCCATAGACCATGGACGACATGTTTGATTGTATTATGTTGTGAATATTGATTGTGCTTGTGATGTGAAAGGAAAATAAAATATTCATGTGTTGAAATAAATATTTTATAGTTAAAAATATAATTTTTAACGTGTATATGAATAAAATAAATATTCATTTACAAATCGAACAATTTGTTTATGTACACACATTTGACTGATATGGATTAGGACGATATATTTTACACATCGCCCAACTGCAAAAATAATAATCAGTGTTTGTTGTTTGAAAACCCCGCACGGGTATTGGGATGATATTGGACTTACACTAATCCCAATATTTAGTTCTATGTCAATCGATGGGTTGACAGACTGTGGTAAGTGTTAATTATTTATATTTAACGCTTATGCAGTTGTGTAATGCACTCTGGATGATGGTTGACTGTGTGTGATTATTGTTGTGTACATGTGTGTATGAAATCCATATAAATAAAATTATATGGTAATTGACTGTGTCTGGTTCCAATTCGAAAAGAATGACGAATAATGAATATTTTAAAATAACTAATATTTTAAAATAATATTCAGTAATGGATCAAAATATGATTTTGATGTCCGATTTGGGATGGACACGAAAATATTTAAATATATAAAGCTGTGTTGATTAGATTAACGCCATTTTGACGCGAACGATATTTATATCGATTTTATTCATTTTTATAATGAGTATCGAAAAGGAAGTGGTTTCAAAATCTAATGTATTAAAAATATTATCATTTATATATTAATGATATGGAATATTCAATTTTGATTTGATATTGAATATGATGTTGAAATCTTTTTGAAAACGAATTTAAAACGATTTATAAAATACATTTTAAATGGAAATCGACGAAATATATAATATATATATATATATATATTAAATGGACTGAATAGAACGCGCCGCACAGTGGTAGTTTGCGAATTTTGACCATTGACTTCGAATTGACATTACGGGAGATCCGGCCGTCGGGTTCTCCTAAAACCGGGACCGTTGAGTTCGTATCGAAAAGAGCTTTCCAAGAAATGAGAGATTTGAAATCTAACAGTTGGATTTGGAATTATATCCAAATCAAATTTGGAAAAGGTCGCTATAAGTGCAGTTCGATGACCGTTTATGGAAATCGACTGCACGGGCCTTGATAAAATTATTAAAAATATTAATAATTTGTGTAAAATCCTAATAAATGATTTGGAAAGAATTGGGATGAAAAATTCCATATTTGGAAAGATAAAAATATATTTTTATCGAAATGAACTAGTTATAAACTAGAATTATAATCCAATATTTTTAAATAAATAAATTGGATTTGAAATGGTTTTAAAAATAACCAGAATTTCCAATATATGAATTGGAATGGATTTGAATCAAGATTATCTTCTGAATGTTTCGATATTGGATTCCTTGATTATACATATATTGTGGAGGAATTTGGAAGATATATATCGTTATTCCAATACGATATTTGTTGATTTCAGAATTTGATATTGAATATAAGCCAGTATATTTCCTATTCAGAGCCTTGTATTTAATATCAAATGGATTTTGGGTTTGTCGTGAATGGTGTCTTCACTAACACTGTTCTTAAACCCAGTTGAGAAAAGATTAAATCCTTTTATTAAGATTTAATGAAGTTTACCAATTAATTAATATTTAATTGAAATTGAATTGAATTGAATTTTGGGTTTGTCGTGAATGGTATCTTTAAAAATGTTGTTCTTAAACCCAATGGAGTTAAGAAGATTAGAAACTAACTGGAGATTAGCTAAGTTGAATGGTTTCCTGGGTATTGATCTGATGTTGGTTTCTGCTTTCGGGATTAATACTTAGGGAATTGTTCTCTTACTAATTTATGGTTAGAGACTGATGGAATGATGTAATTAGAAACTAACTGGAGATTAGCTAAGTTGAATGGTTCCTGGGTATTGATCTGATGTTGGTTTTGTCCTTCGGGGTTAATTCTTAGGGAATTGTTCTCTTACTAATTTACGGTTAGAGACTGATGGAATAGTGTCTTCAGTAACACTGTTCTTAAACCCTGTGTAAAAAGAATAAATATTTTGATTAAGATTTTTAGAATTCCCAGTTATATTTGGTAATTGGAATAAAATGGAATGTGATTTTGGGTTTATCGTGAACCGTGTTTTAAAGGACATTGGTTCTTTAACCAAGTTAAAGAAAGGATATGATTTCACAAGTTATATAATCACTAATATTGATTTTTGGGAAGATTAAAACTAAGTGGAGTTTTAATGAATCTTTAATCAGATTGAAATGATCGAGAATGGAGTATCACCAATTTTCCTCCAAAACGATAGTTAAATCTTTAAATAGATTTGAATGTGAAATGGTAATTAATTTTACAGATAACATCGTGGTGTTAGATATGGAGTATTACCAGTTTTGCTCTATGGGATGAATAGGTTGGGATTGGGAAATAAAATAAATGATTACTTCGGTAAGGATCACTAATCCCGACTAGTTTGGGAAACCTTAATATGGTTTGTATGATATCCAAAGGAAGATTAAAGAATAAATTTAAAGAATTTATCTTTGATAAAATTAATGGGAACCTTTCCCCAAGGATATGAATATTTAAATAAAAGAATATTCTGAATTGGAATGAGGTGTATGTTGTGTTTTTTATAACACTTGTTTATTATATACGCGAGTTATTCGGAAAGGTCGGGTTTATACCCATTCTGAATAAATGATTCGACGATAAGTTGACGATGGTTGAAGACCGGAGGTCTTCACATCGTTTGGACGATTACTGATGTCTTGATTGGGCTATACACCCAAGACGAGGTAATAAGTGGTGATCGTCCAGACGTACTTGGAGATCAAACGATATGCGAGGGCCTCTCTCCTGTATTGGACATATGGGATAAGGAATAAGGTGCCTCCAGTTTCGTTCAGACCCAGAACGAACTTGTAAATGGATGTGTGTCTGACATTGGATTTTATTCTATGTTGATTGATTTCTATTAAATATATATCTGTTTGGCGGCGGAGAATTTATTCTCTTGCTTAACGCCCTTCTCTGAGACGTACGAGTTCAGAGGTTATATATCGATAAATATCAGTCGCATGGCATGAATTGCCTATGTGGCATGCTGAGATGCAAAAGATCAAGGCTTCTGTTGAAAAGCAGAGTCTTGTGGTTGATGATCAAAGCACGGCTTTAATGTAGGATAGCTTTGTGTATAACATTGATTCGCGAGCCTCACACCTCGGTATGAGTCAAAAACGGGATCGTGACTACAGGGAGTGCACGACTTCTCTTTCTAGCTATGGGTGGTGTCAGCGTTTGCAAGCCTTGACATTATTATATTTTTACTTATGTGGTTGTTGGAATGCGAGGCGCCTCGGTTATATCGGTCTCTATGGAGCTAATGGATATAGGTCCTATAGGACCGGGAAACGTGTGTTTAGGAATACTAATCCTCAAACGTAAGAGAGGATCGGCTCTGAAGATCCAAGGGTTCAATGCGGGGGATCCTGAGACATGTGCTAGAGTGTCTCGAATCGGTGAGGAGCCATCCCTTGCCTCGACTCATGATGGAAATCCAATTTCCAATACGTGACTTTAGGTTTTATTTGTAGAGCCTAGTATGGCGACATAGTGGGATGGGGAACTATGCCGTCTATGACTGAAACATTTATATTTGAAGTTTTCTTCATAACACTTTACACTATAATAGTATCAAAATGATTTGTTTTAAACGTACCAAGCATGTTTTGCAATTATAAGGTAAAACTCTATCCTTCGGCTTGCGTTGCATTGTGTGATGGGACTTGAGTCTTATAATAGCTTCATTTTCTTTAATTAGCATTGTGTTGTTTGTTTTATGCACTGGTATTCTTAGGAGAATACCTGTTCCGTGTTATACAGCATGGTCCCTTGATTTACCTGAATTTAAAGTCAAATTAATAATTGTTTTAGTTCTCACACCTGTCGCATGACTGACCTGGAGTTTGTTGTTTTAACCTAAACTCTGGGTGCCCCTATTTTCCACACGGGTAGGTAATAGTTTTGGTTTTGCAGATTTATATTCACAGGATCCTGGTTTACAGCTGGAATGATATTCGGAAAGCTCTGTATCCGTGTATCTCTTTCAGTTGTGTTTTTGTATTATTTTCCACTGCATTGTAATTTGTAAATCTCTGTTATTCATCAAATGTATATTATTTGTTCATACTCTGTATATTCTTGTACTCTGATGTAAATTGTTGTAACAAGTAATGAAATGTTCTTCAGTTTGTGTTCTGATTTGCCTTGTCCTCAACTCAATCCGTTCTTTCTCTTCTCTTCGGAGACCGGGGAAGTTCGGGTCGTTACACGTGGTCCTGAGAATCCCTAAGCATCTCTCACATGAAGGTAGTAAACATCGTCCTTATATCAGGGATATTCCCATTGTTGGCCCCTGAACCCGCTCCCTCTTCAACTCCCGACGCGGGGTTTCTCATCGTACTCCTCGTATTTCGGCTCATCGTTCAATCTGTAAAGAGAAAATGATCAACCATCTCCTTAGTGATGCCAGTGCAGTGCGGCTTCATCAATGGATATACTAATATTATATATATATATATTGATAATCAAAATATCACAAACACACGCTCTCATATACGTATACTATCTCTCCCTGATGTCTTCCCCTAGGTTAAACTACGTAACCTAGGCTCTGATACCAAGTGTGACGGCCGCCCCACACCATCAGACATTTCGCTTGAAATGCGATGCGCCAATGCCCGACTGGCACAACAAGATCGTCAAAAGAAATGGGTTTAAAACGATGAACTACCAAAAACTTGTAGTATATCTCACAGTGCATGGAATCAGATATAATAATAATATAACTTGATAAAAAACAGGCGAGACAGTGCATAAGCTGAAAACTAAACCATATTTATCAGAGTAGCGGAATCCAAAATACAGCATATGATCCAAACCATTATTACAACTTCAAAATACTGTCTCTAAAAGGAAATGAAAGAGGTACACTACTAATGCCCAAAGCAGTGAACAACAACAACACAGGGAGAATACATGTATACAGTACGTGGAAGCCTCCTTCTCGTCTACGGAAAACTACTCATGCATAACCACCAAACATGTCTCTAGTCTGCTCTTTAGGAGCACCCAGAGTAATAAGAAGAGACATAAAACTCTGGGTTATATGAAAATCTGGTGTGAGCAATAGCAAATCTATGCAGCTAAATAATGCAATAACAGGTGTAAAAAATCATGTCTGACCTGGACCTACAACCAAAGAGTTAGCACAGCAAGATGTACAGTACTCTAAGGTAACACTAACACAGAGTGTAAAATAGAAGTGTGCATAGCATGGTGATAGCAAAACATCAAACATAGCAATCATCCTCACGTCTTTCACTCAGTGCGTAAAGCATACGATATCCACCACTTTGATCACCAGTACCATTTGGGGCCATGATGGAGTCCAACTCCATACAACTATCACTACGACAATTTTGCCTTTTAGAGCCCTGATGGAGTCTAACTCCATACAACCTTTGACCCTACTACACTGGTCCATAGTCAATACCCCCTCTCTCAATAGTGAACCAAAGTTATAGATATCGATAACCCCTTTGCACACATCCCGCAGCAAATCCCAACTCTAGAAGTTAACTCGTCGGTTCCCATCTGGATCCTGAGTAATAACTTCCCATTTGGACTTCCTTTGCATCTCGGGTTTTAGTCGAATTGGAGTTGGTCTTCAGAAGAGTTCACGATCGTCACTGCATAGGAATAACACTAACTCATTCTCATCTACTTCAGTTCGGCTCGGTCTCCTTTTCCTGGGTTTCGTTCGGTCTATGGTGATCAAACCCTCCGGTTCGGTTTGGTGCTTCCTCCTCGTTTTGGTTCGGGTTCCTCAGCTCAGCTCGCCATCTTCTGTTTGGTTCGGTGCTTCCTCCTCGGTTCAGTTCGGATATGTCGAACCGATTCCATCCTCCAATATTTCCTATGCCAGCTCAATCCAGCTCAAACTCAACTCGCATTGGCCTTCCTTATTGCCATGTTGCTGAGGATACCACCACTTCGATTCGGCTCGTACACTCTGGTCCGGTTCGATACATACACCCCGATCCAACCCGCTCGTCCTATCCGATCCGGATCTCTGTAGCATTTCCAATAAGCTTATATCATCCATTCTCGCCATATAATGGCATTTTCAACCATTCTAGCTTTACTAAACAATCATAAAGCATCCAAAATAGTAGTAATAACATGTGTAATCAATCAAATACATTGAAACATCAATCACATGTGTTATTCAGGATCAGACATACCCAAATCCTTGGTTTCCCCCTTAATCCCCTAAATTCTGGGATTAGCAAACTTAGTCAAAATTAACCCAAATTTGTATCAATGACATAAAATAATATTTTAGAATTTATGCATATTTTCCCATATTTTCCGAGTCATAATTTTGCTAATTATCACTAATCACCCCTATTTATCCATAATTAGTGAATAAACATGCTAATCACTCACCTTAGCCACAAATAAATTATAGATATGAAACCTCCACTGATTTGGCATGGATTCCTATGTGTAGCAGCAGCTCTATCTCTGATGTGATGCTAATTTGACTTGATTTGATGTAGTTTTGCTTAATTAGTGATAAAAAGGTGATTAGGGATAGATTTAGAAGATGGAGGTCATTAATAGGGTTCAAAGGAATGTTTGTGGCAGTTAGAGAAATGAAAGAGAACATTTCTCCAAACCCTTTTAGCCCTCCCATAACCCTAATTCTGAAATGAGTTATGGCCTAGCTGCTAATCACCCTATTAATTCCGATCAAGGTATTTTCCATCTTCCAAACCTTATTTCAGCCATGTCTCCCAAACGGTAAGTCCGTTTGATTAATGTGACCACTCTAAGGAAAGGTAAACAATCAGTCAAATCCAATGGAAGTAGTTTTAAGTCAAAATTCCTTACCAATCAATAGTTACAGGAGAAACAAGATTCTCTGGGGGCAAAACGATCATTTAAAATTTGGCAAAAACCGTGAATGTGGAAATGACTCCAGTTGTCGTTTTCCAAAGTTACACGACCATATGACTTTGTATGAAAATAAAATAAATATTCTACGATCCTCCGATATGTAGAATGCAGGTCGTAACATGAACTATTGTCTGAAAAGAATATATTCCATAGATCCTTGAAGTCTGAGGTATGACTATATCTTACTCATAGTCGTCTCGAACCGCAAAATCTGTAACACACTGTCAGACGCATATTATAAAGAAGAGTATGAAAGTGTTTTTTGGCCTAAATTTTCTCAAAATATTGCATTTCTCTCACTTTCTTTTTGTATAAAAATTTTTATGTCCCTTTTCATCATAGATACAACTTGTGATATCAAAGCTAGATGTATTCAAGAGTCCAAATTCAGACACATACGTGATAATTTGAGGAGCGAAAATTGAAGAATTGAGCTCTTGGTTGAAAACACAAGCAGCGGAAAAGTTCAAAGCACCTGATCTAAGCAGCGTGATATAAAGGCCTAAAACATCTGCCATGGATCAAGATAATAAAGAATTTGATGAGATGGGAATCGAGCCCAAGGACATTGAGTTGGCGATGACACGAGTAGGGGTTTCTAGGCTAAAGGCTATCAAGGCACTTAAAGTTGTTGATGGTGACATTGCTATTATCATTGCCATTGTTGAGCTTTAACACTTAAATTAAGATATCCACGTTTTATTTTCCCAGACAAAAATTTTCTTCTGATGTTATTGATGGAGTTTAATTTCTTTGTGCTATCATGCGTTTGAGTAGAGGGATCATTCAATCATTCATTAACATGTATAAATATAGCATTATATTTCTGCAATGCTATATGAATATATCATTTTTTTCCTTTAGACTAAACTTTAAAACTTATGTCCTTGAGACAAAAATTGTTCTCATATTTTTCTTCATCCTAATTCCCTCTTAATTAATTATCTTAAGACCATCATAGATGAATAAGTAACAAATTTAAAAACATTCACTAATAAAATATTTAACCAAGTCCAGTCTTATTAATAAAATATTTGTCTAATTGTTAGTCATTAACAGTAAAATAATTGGGTGCGTTTGGCACAGGTCCCTGTTAAGTTTGGAAATTAGGCTCAGGTTCGGTCCAAAACTTATTATAAATTAAGTCCCTATTTTTCGAAAATTCATCAAAAAAAATAAAAAAATTCATGTAAATTCGTATTTAATTGAAACATATAAACATAAAAAAAACTCAGTTGAAAAAATAGCCGAAAAAGCACCAAAAACAAAAATTACATAAAAAAGCGAAATAGCAGTTAATTGCATAATAGTATGCTAATATTTGAATTTCTTGCATACATCTGTGCAACTATTTCGGTCATGCATCTGGGTTGGATTTTTTTCATACATGCATGCAACTAATACAAATTCTTGCATATAAGTATGCTATAATTCGTAGCATGTAAATCAGTTCATATTTATTTGCATACATCCATGCAGTTAAACAAAATACTTGCACGTATATGTGCAACAATCTGCAGGCATGAATATCAATTCATTTTTACTTGCATACATGTATGCAAGAAAACAAAATACTTGCATACAATTATTCGTGCATATTTTTCAATGTGAATTCTTCATGAATTATTTGCATACATGTATGCACGTATTTAGAGTACTTGCATACATGCACGCAAGAATTCATGCAGATTTCAGTGTAAACAGCTCAGGATTAGTTGCATACATGTGTGCATCTAGGTTGGATTTTTTTCATACATGCATGCAACTAATACAAATTCTTGCATATAAGTATGCTATAATTCGTAGCATGTAAATCAGTTCATATTTATTTGCATACATGCATGCAGTTAAACAAAATACTTGCACGTATATGTGCAACAATCTGCAGGCATGAATGTAACACCCCGAATTTCGGTTAATACTAAAATTCACAAATTAAAGAATAACTAATCCCGGATGTGGGAATTAGGGGAACGGGTTGTACCATTGCGTTCGTCTCGGAAAAATACGCGAAATAGAGTCTGAGTTTTCGAAAATCGGAGTCCGTATGAAGAAGATATGGACGAACGAAGTTAGGCAGAAAAACCGAAAACAAGCAAGAATGCACTGGCGCACTTGTGAAGTGCGCCAACACAAAAATGCACTGGCGCACTTGTGAAGTGCGCCAACACATTTTTACACTGGCGCACTTGGGAAGTGCGCCCGTGTCGGGCCAGAAACCTGCACAGCTTTCTGGTTTGACCCTGGTGCACCATTTTAGGGTTTGGCTGTGTTTTTGGCTATTCTCTAGAAGCTTCCGAGATCTGATGGCCCTAATCTAATTTAGGGTTAATCTAATGGCCTAAAACACTTGCCTAATCTATAAATACACCCTAATACTACCCTAATTCATACTAAAAATAGAAATGATGCCACCATGCCGCCAAAATCAAACTTGAGAGGAACCTCCACTAGTTTATGAAGAAAGTTGCAAGCTAATCAACCTCTAATCATCATCTTCTTCTTGTATAGCAACTAGTTCTACTACATAAGTTTGCTAATCTTGGTTTTGGTGAGTTTCTATCACTTTAATAACCAATTTCTAAATTAAGTAGATGAGATATGATGAGATCATGCGGTTTTGTATGCGGATTTGTGGGTTTTAAGTCATATGATATGATGTTAGTTTGCTAATCTATGTTTAATGTTAACCCTATGTTTATGCAAGTTAAGTATGTGGGTTTATGCTAGTTAAGTGATGGGTTTCATGCATGCTAAGCATTGGGTTTCAGGCATGCTAAGCATTGGGTTTTATGCATGCTAAGTATTTGATTTTATGCATGCTAAGTGTTTGGTTTTATGCATGCTAAGTATTTGATTTTATGCATGCTAAGTATTTGATTTTATGCATGCTAAGTATTTGATTTTATGCATGCTAAGTGTTTGGTTTTATGCATGCTAAGTATTTGATTTTATGCATGCTAAGTATTTGATTTTATGCATGCTAAGTATTTGATTTTATGCATGCTAAGTATTTGATTTTATGCATGCTAAGTGTTTGGTTTTATGCATACATTATGACATGCAAGTTTACCCTTTTTCTAAATAAGATGCATACATATGCAGGATGACACCTTTGTATGCTATGCATACATATGCATGTTTACCCTATTATGATGCAAGTTCATATGCAAGTTTGTCTCTTTTTATGATATGCATAACATATGCGAGTTTGCCTCTATGTATGACATGTTATGCAAGTTCACATGCAAGTTTATGTGCAAGTTCATATGCAAGTTTATGTGCAAGTTCATATGCAAGTTTGTCTCTTTTTATGACATGCATAATGCAAGTTTGGGTTAAATGCTGGTTGGGTTTAATGTATGCTCATATATGCAAGTTGACACCTTTTGAACCCATGATAAAGTTATAAGCTATGTTGGTTAAACCCATGACATTTGTGATGAATCTTCCCTTTTATTATGTCACGTTACGAGGGTGATTAATTATGAGGGTGATTAATTAGGTGTAATTAATCGACTAAGACACGAGGTTGGACTCAGTTGTAGCGTAAAACTGCCCGGACCCAACCGACTTAACCAGTTGCTACAAATGTTAGCCCAATGTGAGAGGTCTTATGCACAAATTAAATACGTGATTAAAGTAAAGACACGAGGTTAGACCCTTTTTATGACGTAAGGCTGCCCGGACCCAACCGGCATATCCAGCAGTCATAAAAGACGGTCTAATGTGAGAGGTCTTTATGAGGTCATGATCTTAATTAATTAATTAAGAAACACTTAACCATATTAGCATGTAGAGGGACATGAGGGGTTAAGTGGGGGCCTTGGGTGGCAATAGAAAATACGATTAGAATACTTAACCAAAGTGGAACATGTAATTAAAACATGGTTAAAGGGTTAAGTAAGTGCTTTGGGTGGCATGTGGAAATCTAGTGGGTGCCTTGAATGGCAATTAAAATATGATTAATGACTTAACCAGAATTTATAACATGTAAGTGGACATGGTTAAAGGGTTAAGCGGGATTCACTAGAAATAACAAGCTTAGGTGGTAGCTTGTGGGGGCCCATTTCAACCAATATCCCAAACGTATCTTAGTGGGCTCAACTCTAGTCGAGTGACGGGACACGCATATTGGGCTTGACTATAAGAGGCCAAAACGGGTTAGCGGTGGCAACGCAGGACCAACGGGTTTCATATGCGTGTGTGGACCCGGGCTGGTTGATAAGTCGTTGTTGCATCGTGTAGGTATAAAGCCGTGCACCGTTGATATTATCAGGTTGCCACTTTGGGGAATGATACACCCCATTGTGGGACCAGCACGGGTACCTACGTAAGGGAGCCGATCGCTTGGGGAGTAGTGGGTACACCTATGTAGTCAAATAGGGGTACACGAAACTGCTAAATTACTAAGTACACTTAGTGGGATCAACCTTTAAGTAGGAATGACTGGTGTGGTGCAGTGTAGTAATTATCCTTGGTTGGGTGGATGCGTCTTTACGTTTCTTAGTTTATCCTAAGTCTACCAAGCTGCTTAGTGTAGCCATTCATCCCCAGACGACACCGTATATCAAGCTTATGTCTTCTCTGGTTACTTTAATGATTGTATTGTTAAAGTTATAGGACTCGCTCAGACTTATGTCTGACCCCGTTGTTTTTATCTTTTTTTCCCAACCCTCAGGTTATCAGAGTGGGCCCAGTACGAGTGGGCTTTGATCAGGCTGCTTTATTCTCTTTTGGAGCTTGGACCATAGATGTAGAGCTCAGCTTACCCTTTCTTTTATGGCTATCAGTTCATGTATTGGGATTATGTACTTTTATTTATCAGGATGGATATTTTGTACTTGACTCTTATTATGGTTTTGTGATGTAACCAAACATGTTTTACTTTCCGCTGCAATGAAATGATGTTTTAAAATTTTCAAGTATTACTTATATCTGTCTTGTTGTAATTTTTCTGTTCTATATTCACTTAAAATACTCCACCGATGTTATGGCATTCCCTTAGCGAGTGACCATAGCGGGTGTGGGGTGTTACACGTGGTATCAGAGCTTAAGGTTACCAGAACAGATAAAATTTTTAGAAAAACTATTTTCTAAGAATATTTTTGAAAGGAGTATTTTCAAAAACATGTCTTTTAAAAGAAAAGTTTTTGAAAGAAAAGCATAATCCCCAATAGCCATATCTATATCTTTCGAATTCTCCGTTTTGAATCTCTTCCTCTCTCGTTTTGAGTTTCCCCTCCGCGTATAGATGACCTTTCTAAGATAGATAAGAATGGAAAACCACTTCAAGGGACTTAGACGTTAGTCAGATTAGAAGTTGGTTCAAGAAGGAGGAGGACTGGTAGGTATCTATTGGATAGACGAAGGGAGGAAGGCTCAAATAGTTGTTTGGTTAATGAAGGATGAAACCTCATTGGTGGGAGGTTACGAGTGGAGAATGGGATGAAGAAGGCGAGTAGTTATCCTTTTGGGAGGAATAGGAAACCTTATTAGGATTGTCCAAAGAGGCAAGGGCAATGTACGGAATCTCCTAGAGGGTAGTTGTATTCCCTCACGACTAGGGTACCAAATGGGGATAGACCGTCTAGGTTGGAATTTGGATTTCTTTATTATCCGATTCGAACTTTATTTAATTCTGACGCATCGAGTTCGTTTATCTCATCATTCTTAGTTGAGTCACTGCACTTAGACACCAGTTAGTAGATGATCCCTTAGTTGTTTCAAACCCAATTGGGGCTCCATGAAGTGTTTGGGTTTGAAAGTTGCTATACTTAGCGTTGAGAGTAGATGTGATGCTTTTTGGGCTTCACGAGCTATGGGTTAGTTTTGGGCATGGACTGGTTATCCAGTAGGGGTGCCGTTCTTGATTTTGAAGGGAGAGTTGTTAGGCTTATGACCCGCTTGGGTAACACTCTCGAGATCTCTTGTAATCCCATGGAATATGTTATGCTAAGTTATCTAGAATCGCTTGACACGTCGGTCGAGAGTTTGCGATCTGTTAGAGTGGTCCGGGAATACTCGGATGTGTTTGAGGAGGTGAAGGGCTTACCTCCGGAGCGGGAGATTGACTTCCGAATATATCTGGTAGACAATGCTAAACCTGTATCTTTACCAGTGCGCCACATGGCTCCTCGCGAGAGGAGGGAACTCCATAAGCAAGTAGGGGAGTTGCTTGAGGAGGGGTCCATAAGACAAAGTATATCGGAGTGGGGTGCTCCAGTAGTTTTTGCTACGAAGGCGGATGGGTCCCTCAGACTTTGTGTAGGCTAAAGAGAACTAAATAAACTCATAAAGAAGAATAGACACCCATTGCCGAGGATTGATGATCTCTTTGATCAGTTGGTTGGCGCCTCAGTATTTTCGCAGTTGGACTCAGCCACGGGGTTTCGTCAGTTGAGAGTGGCTGAGGATAGTATAGAGAAGATTGCCTTTAGGACTCCGGATGGTTTTATGAGTGGCTGGTGATGCCATTTGGTTAGACGAATGCCTCCGCATACTTTGTTGATTTGATGAGAAGGGTGTTCAGGGAGTACCTAAATAAGTTCGTGATGATCTTGGTGGATGACATCTTGGTCTTTTCTAGGAGCGAAATAAGTTTTCGTATGTGCTCAATAGGTTGAGCAAAGCCAGTTATGGGATAAACGGTGGTTTTGGAGCGAGACTGGCAAGGACATCCAGAGTTGGACAAGGGCTTAATTATTTAGCCGTTTTTACTAGTATCATCTCACGTAGGTCGTCTGAATTCGAAGGAGGTATCCCTTGGGTGTTTGTCTGATATTGGTTTAGGCCTTTGGGGCTTGCATTTGGGGGGATGTCGAGTTCGACTAAGGTGGTCTGCGTGAGTGATGGATAGTTGTGACGATTTTGCATGGGAGAATATCCTGATTTTCTCTAGAAGTGGAGAAAAGCATGCCCTACATCTTAGGGAAGTGTTGGAGACTCTTTGAGCGCATTGTCTTAAGACAACAAAGGTGGATGGAATTCTTAGCATCCTATGAGTTTGAGATAGCGTATACCCCTGGCAAGGGTAACGTGGTGGCAGACGCCTTGAGCAGAAAAAGGCTGTCTTTGAGTCCATTGTTCGTGGAATGGCGAAGCTTGGAGTTTAATTCTATGATTGACTTTAGACCTTCCGTTGACTTTGTACCCGGTTTGCTAGCCTCCTTGGAGATTAGGCCTACTCTTTTGGGGCGGATTGGCGAGGCACAACGAGATGACCCACAGTTGGTTGAGTTAGTAGAGAAGCTCATAAGGGGGGAGTCGTCCAGCCATTTGAGCAGGTACACCCTTGATGGTAAGGGGTGGTTGCGTAGAGACGGTAGACTTTGTGTACCGCAAGACGAGGGTCTGAGGAAGGCTATACTTGATGATGCACATCGGTCAAAGATGACCATTCATCCTGGTAGGGACAAGATGTACCAAGACATGAAGCGAGTTTTCTTTTTGGGCCGGTATGGAGAAAGATGTGGCCGAGTATGTCGCTAGATGCTTGGTGTGCTAGCAAATGAAAGCAGAGCAGAAGAAACCCGATGGGTTGCTTCACCCATTTGGAAGTTCCGCTATGGAAGTGGGATAGTGTCTCGATGGATTACCGAGATCGAGGAAGGGTAATACAGGAATTTGGGTTGTGGTAGACAGACTTACTAAGAGCGCCCATTTCATACCTGTGAAGAGCAAGAGGACTGCTCCATGGCTAGCTTCAGTATATCTTCGAGAGATAGTTCGATTGCATGGGGTACCCTCTAGTATAGTGAGTGATCAAGATCCTATCTTCACTAGCGAGTTCTGGAAAAGTTTGCAAGAAGCAGTAGTGTTGGATCTAGAATAACCCTAGAGGGGGGGTGAATAGGGTTTTTCACAGTTTTTAAACTGAATTGAAAAACTGACAGGATATTAAAATAATAAACATATCACAGAATATAGCAGAAACAGAAAAGCAGAAAATAAATCACACACAGATATACCCAGCTTCGGCAAAAACCTGCCTACTGCTGCATTTCTAAGGTTTCTACTAGGTGATAGAACAGATCCCGCATACAAGACCATGTACACTCGCAAACCCTGCTCCTATTCTAACCCTACGCTCAAAACCGTAGACTGATCTAATCCCCTAGATCAGATTTCCCGAATTACAAACCCTGTAACTCGTAACTCAGATTTACAGACTCTGAAACTGACAGTCAACACCTTGACTAAATCCCCCTAGATTTTACAGACCTAGAACTGTTCAGAAATGATTTTACAACACAATTTAAAAAACAACAGAATGTAAAACAAAAATGTAAACCCTAGTTCTTAAAATGAAAATAAAAAGAGGAGTTTATATTAAAGGGGTCATCCCCTTTTCCTTTTAGAAGCTTGGCCTAGTTAAAATAGAAATAGGCCGGCCACTTTAATTCACTTCTACCCGATTTCTTTCTCTGTGTAAAAATGGCGGCTCTGAAAAAAAAACGATTCTAGGGTTTCTCGTCTTTGCCCCAATTCGATTGCGATAGCTCCAGATAGATGAATTCTGGTTCTCTGATGAACTTCAGTTCTTCGATGGATATCTTCACGTCTGATATCGGATTTTCTGGTGGTCGAAACTTGGTAAGATTTCTGATTTTAATTCTTTGGTTGCTCGATTAATTTGCTTGGTTTCGATACCTGTGTCAATGATGAATCGGTGTTGTTTATAGGTTATAGAAACCCTATAATTACTCTCTGATTTCAATTAAATATGATTTGATCTGAATTCCGGTTTTCTCTTGCGTGATTTTGGGCTTTGAATCCAGACGTGTTATTGCCTCTTTGAATGAATCTGGAAATTTGATTATGGCCTTTTGAATGAAATCCTATTAAAAAACTGTTGCCAGAAGAAAAATAAAAAACTTTCCCCCTTTGCTCGACAATTTCTGGAATTAAATCTTTCCTGACTTTGCTTGATTGCTGGAATTCGAATTTGCCCCTTGCGTGTTTTTCCAGACAGTTTTGAATTCTTTGATTGAATCGGGTTTGAAAGAAAATTGTGTAATTCCCTCTTTTGATTTGCACTGTGAATTGCCTCGCCATAATTTCCTCATCTGGTTGCCTTGATTAAGTTTCAACTTTGAATGATTGGATGAAACAGATTAATTGTTGCCTTGATATGCCTCAATTAAAAAACTGATTTGAATTTGAATATGCTTAAAAAAAAACTTGCCATGACTATCATACTTGATTTGCTCGGCTTTGCTTGAAATTGAAAAGATTATTTCTGGCCAAAAATAAAATGACAAGTAATATTCTGTGATTAAAGTTTTTCCAAAAAAAACTTTCTCCCTTTAAAACTGTTACCAAAAAAAAAACTTGATTTATTCTGATTTTCCATGTGTATTTATCTCAAAAACTTTTGGCAATCTGGAATCAACATTAAATACTTCCCAAAAACTGTATTGATATATTTCCTGATCATCTCTCGGCTAATTCTGGAAATTGATTTCTGTTTTGTTGTACCCTTGAACAATTCTTGATTGACTGATTTCTGGAAAAAATTCTTGTCTACAGTATCCTTGCTTGATATTGCGTGAAAAAAAACAGGAAACATTTTAAATGATCTTCTTGCATGACTGAATTTTGCCCTGTATTTTTGAGACTTGGTTTTCTTTTCTGGAAACACCAAACACTTGCTAAAAAATGTTTGTTTCCTTTATTAGACGAAATTCCCCTTGAACCAAAACTAGAAGCTCATTGATTTCTCTTGCTCAAAAATGGTTTTTCTGATCGTCAATAATATTTAGTTGCTTTCCAAAGAAATATTTACTGAATTTGAGTCTTGCCAGATATGATTGTACTCGTCCATTTATGAAATACAAAACTTGCCCAAAAAGGTTTGCAATTTCCCAAAATTTGATCACAGTATTTCTGACTTGCTGAGTGCCATGCATACATATTTCTGAGCAGTTGTATTTGTTGACTTGTACTTTAAAATGAACCTGCCTCGAATGTAGGCATTGATCATTTGTGAAACTTGAACCTGATTCTTAGCTGTGTATCCACTTTGTACCTAGCTTGAGACTTGAGTACATCTTCTTTGGTTTTGAATGAAACTTTGTTTTGCTGTGTTAATCATATCCATGCTTGCACTTGAAAAATGAGTTGTTTACTTGAGGACATTACTATGCAGCTTTAACCTTCTTGTTGCGTCTTTATACATGTGTCTTCTTTTTGCTTGGCTGATTTGTGAAATTTCTGCTTCTTTTTGTATGTTGTTCCACTTGTCAGCTATGCTGCTTCATTGACTTTCTTGTGCTTGTGCCATGAGCATGCTTTGACCTTTTGCTCGACCATTTTGGTTTGAGTTGACTTTTGCATTGAGTTGTTTTTCATGAATGCACTGAGTCGAGCAGGTCCAAGCGGCTACTCCTCAGTTGTGCGCTGATTGGCGAGGCGGTGCACACGTGTATATACATATACACGTGTGTATATGCAGCCGTCAGACGAGTTGTCCCTGTCCCTGCATTGAGATATATGTGTTGTCTGCCTTGTGGTATTTACAGTGTTTCACTGTGAATATCACAAGCTGTCTAGACACAGATTTATGGTTTTATAAATCAGATCAAGTCATGAAAAAGGATGAGAAACACACCAGAAATCTGAGGCAAATAAAATTCTAAAAACAAAATTTATATTTGCATATATTCAGTATTATTTCTATTGCAGTATACTGTGTGTTTCTGTTTCATGTGTGACAGGTAAGCTGGGATGACTGGACTGACTGTGATGACTGAACTGACAATGACTGGACTGAAAGCTGAAGATAAGAAGACAGTGTGTGGTGTCAATGAATGTATGAGTCTGTATATACAAGTGAAAATGGATATATATGAAATGTAACTGTGTATATGTTGTGTGTATGTATGACTGAGTGACAATGAATGAACTGTACTGAGGAGCTGTGAGAGAATTGTACAGATATATGTAATAAACAAATTTGATTGAAATAAAATATCATTTTATTGTTGTCAAACGAACTTGACTATTATATTCTGTTTATATACAAGTACAATATACAGTGAATGTTTAAATAGTGGAGTTATACAGAGTTGTACTGTTTGAATGTTAGAAATATAATATTCAATTCAAATATTATATTCCTATCTGTGTTGTATATATAAAACATTACAATAACAAACACATTTATAATAATATATATTTGTTTGTTATCATCAAACAAAAATCATATAATTGTGTATACAACTGCGTTATATACAACAATCTCCCCCTTTTGATGATGACAAACAAATAAAAGATTTTGATTACAATAAATGTGTTTGACAGTGAATTCTGAACTCCCCCTATTTATTAGCTCCCCCTACAACAGAAACTCCCCCTATAACTGTGCATGAGTGAAATGTTCAAAATTAAAAATATTTATAAAATATTCACTCATAAATCAAAATCAAATCCATTCTCCCCCTTTTGTTATCATCAAAAGGATATAGAATTTAAAATATCGATGAAAGATGACTAAAAAATATAATTTCAGCTTAAGAGGAGGAATGGTCATCATAAATCTCAATTAGTCAAACAAAAATCATAATATTCTAAGAACAGGTGGCACATTTCACATTTTAGAGAATGACGGATATACGATGAATTTTATATAAAATGGAGAGAGTTTTAAAACAATTCATTTCCAATTATTTTCAAAGGATTTTTATAAAAATAAGGCACAAAAACAGTGATGAATTTGGATTATAATTATAATTCAATTTAAGTGACAAAATCGAATAATCTCAAATCCCAATATCTATCAATCAACAAATCATAATACGTCATAAAATTTCAACACATTTCACAGTTTAGAAAGGTGGATTGATAGACTGGTTTTTATATACCAAGGAGAATTTTAAATTAATTTCAATTTTTTTTTCTTTTTAATTTAAGAGCACACTGACCACGCATAACCAGATCTTGGATTTTTAAATGAGATCAGTTGCAGCTTAAATATAAGTAATCTCGTAACCATGCATAACCAGAGCTTGGATTTTTAAATGAGGTTAGAGAAATACTTATTATATTATTATCTTTTTCTGTTTCAAAAAGAAAAACTCCTCGATATATAAAATCAATATGAATGATAGAAAAGTGGTAGGTACAGAAATGGACTGTGAAATAAATTTCTAAATTAATTATATTATGAAATATGCTCTACTGTACTGGGATTATTGAAAATTTTCAGTTGACACTAATTCTGAAAAATAACATAACCACAATTCCATCACAAATATTTTCACTGTTTATTCAAGATGATTTTAAAAAAGTTAAACTCTCCACATTTATAAAAATTATCATGGATGGCAGAATGATGATAGATAATGAGGATGGTCCTGAAATAATTGCCAGTTCAAAGATATTATAATAAATATTCAACCATCATGAAAATCCACATAAAATCTCCTCTTATTATGAAATATATTACAGTCATAATTCATCACAATTTCAAAATCTGATACTAATTTTGATGAATTATAAATACAGTTCAATTGGATATTGATTTCAATTTCTGAATGAATAATTAGTAAATAATTCTAAAATTGAAAATCAAATACAAGAGGAATATGCTGATCTATACACGACAAGAGGGAAAAAAATGTGTACAAGACAAAAGGAGTGTGTGGATATATACATGGTGAAGATTTGAATCTAAGTACAGATGGGTGAGACAAAAATAAGGCGCTTCTGATATCACTTGGTGTCTCTATTTATGAGGAATTTTAACATGATATTGAACAAGAATGTCATAGACAAAAGAATTATAAATACAAAGCCCAATCATACAAGATGACAGATTATGCACATGTATCAGAGCAGCGGTCAGATTAAAGCAGGCAGTTATTTGAAAACAGTATCAGAGCAACACCGAACATAAAATCACGTCAGACTTGTCAGCGGATGGTCACATAAGATCATTCATGATCCAAGATTAGAAATAATGTTTATTTGAAATCATTTGAGGAATATGAAAATATCAGGATTTAATAAATCAATCACACCAATTTATAAATTTTTGAATTGAGATATGTGTGAGATTTAATAAATCAACAATTTCAAATGATTTTCAACAAACAAATATTTAAATCATATAACCATGAAATAACAGAGAAATTCAAGACCAGATTTTCAAAGAATTTTCACAAGAATTTTCTGACAAGTCCTCAAGAAATTTCAGATCATCTACATCAATTTTGTGAGATATTCATGATCCAAAGAAAATAATTTATTTGAAATCATTTGAATCAATGTCAAATTTTGAGATATAATGAATCAGTCACACAAGGTTAATAATTTCAGATTTAAGTGGTGTGTGAGATTCAAAATATCAGGAATTTCAGATGATTTCAAACTAAACTAATTTCAATCATAATAATCATGAATAAGGATGAAATTCAAGATGTATCACTGATTCAACCCAAATATTTTTCAAGTCAGAAATAATCAAGCCAATCTGAAAAATTAATGAGATTATCACAATTGAGAAGTAACAGTGCTGTAATGAGTATAATACTTTAAGCGTTTCCAAAATGAATTGGAAGGAACTCAAAACAGCATAAGTGTGTGAAATTTCATTAATTATTCAAATCTTCAAAATTTTAGAATTCTAGTTAACAGTGTTCAAGATATGATATGAATGCATCAACACTGTTATGAATTCAGAATTAGGAAAATAAACTTCAAAACAATTGCAGATATTTACAAGTTTAAATACAAGATCTGGAAAAGATTAAAATATCAGAATTATATTCAACTAAGGCAAATTTCCAGAAAATATGAATTCTACAATTGGAAGTTAATGAAGCCCAGAAGAAGTTACAGTGATGTGACAGTGAAAAAATTAAAACAGAAGAGATAAAGTAAATACACAGAGGGGGTAGAAGGAGAAATAAACAAAAATAAAAAAATATTTACAAAGATGAGTTTAGAGATCATACCAGAATCCAATGTAAATCAGAATCTCTAACTCAACAGATCTTGGCCTAAGGAACTGTAAATGACACAGAGTTATAGACAATCTTGATTTCAAATTTCTTTTCAGCACAGCAGTTCCTCAGCCACCTTCGATACCTAACAGTTTATAGAATCGGGTGGTCTAACAAAGTTTGTAAAACCACTCACAATTGTATTCATAGCTTTAGGTACCCAAACCTGCTTATATAACAATCCGTTAGAATCAACTAGAGTTCCCTTTGTAACCCAAATTTGTTTAGGTTTTCCAAAAATCATTTTATTTCTTTTCGGGATCCAAAATGAATTGTTATCAAACCAATTCTTATCTCGATTGTGATTAAAAAAACTTTTGGAATTTTTAAAATTCAAATTTTTAGAATGACTCTTCTTGAAGCAGTTTAAAGAGTTTTTGAAATCACAAGAGTTCAAACTTTCAAAATCATTTCTTTTCCCAAAACCAAGACCATTTTTATGACCAGAAGAAAATTGATTTTTCAACAACATATTCAAAGATTTTTCACCAATTGAAAAGCGTTTCAAACTCAATTCAAGATTGTTGATTTTGGATTTAAGATCAGAATTCTCTTTCATTAGATTCGAACAACGATTAATGCTGATCTTTCTCTTTTCAGTATCATTCTGTTTCAAAATCAAATTTTCGTTTTCAAGCATTTTAACTTTGGTCTTGGATTCAAAGATCTCTGATTCAAATTTAATTTGTTTTTCAGATCCAAGTTTCTTGAGATTTTCAATCTCTTTTTCAAGCTCACTCAAAATCAGATCTGTTTTCAACAAACTATCACTTTCAGCAATTTCAAGTTTGGAATTTTCGATAGCCTTAAAATTGTTAAATTCCTTTTGAAAAGAATTGTTTGCATTTTTCAACTCAATCTCGTTACCTTTTAAAACTAGAATTTCTTCTTCAAGCCTTTGAATGTTATTGTTGAGATGAACGAGATCTGTTTTTAATTTCAAACAATTTTCACAATTAGAATTTTCAAATTTCACAACATTTTCAAGTTTTAATTCCAAACAATGAATTTTGCTGGTCAACTCATGATTTTCAGTTTTCAAAGATTTGTTTTTAGATTGGAGTTTATCAACAGATTTTGTTAAATCAAGACACATGTAAACCAAATCTTCATATGAGAGATTTTCTGTTTCAGCATTTGTTGATTCTCCATCATCTGATTCATCTGAAGTTTCATCTACATGACTTGTTAAGCATAGATCTGAATCAAAGTTGACATTATGGGGTTTTGAGCAGTCGTCAGATTTTCCATAGAGCGTGTTTAGAGTTCTCCAGACATCCTGCGCAGTCAAACAATGAGATATGTGAACAAAATGTTCTGTACTGAGATAATCAAATATGATATTCATAGCACGAGAATCGAAAACAATGTTTCTATTATCAGACATATCACTCCCAGTGATAACAGCATCCCAACATTTAATATTAACAGATTTTAAATAAAATTCCATTTCAGATTTCCAGTTTAAAAAATCTGTTCCAGTGAAAATAGTTAGAGATGAACTGGACTGACTCTCTATCGACTGACAACTAGGAATCACCATTACTCTAGAGTTAAATACCTGGCTCTGATACCACTGTTGGATCTAGAATAACCCTAGAGGGGGGGTGAATAGGGTTTTTCACAGTTTTTAAACTGAATTGAAAAACTGACAGGATATTAAAATAATAAACATATCACAGAATATAGCAGAAACAGAAAAGCAGAAAATAAATCACACACAGATATACCCAGCTTCGGCAAAAACCTGCCTACTGCTGCATTTCTAAGGTTTCTACTAGGTGATAGAACAGATCCCGCATACAAGACCATGTACACTCGCAAACCCTGCTCCTATTCTAACCCTACGCTCAAAACCGTAGACTGATCTAATCCCCTAGATCAGATTTCCCGAATTACAAACCCTATAACTCGTAACTCAGATTTACAGACTCTGAAACTGACAGTCAACACCTTGACTAAATCCCCCTAGATTTTACAGACCTAGAACTGTTCAGAAATGATTTTACAACACAATTTAAAAAACAACAGAATGTAAAACAAAAATGTAAACCCTAGTTCTTAAAATGAAAATAAAAAGAGGAGTTTATATTAAAGGGGTCATCCCCTTTTCCTTTTAGAAGCTTGGCCTAGTTAAAATAGAAATAGGCCGGCCACTTTAATTCACTTCTGCCCGATTTCTTTCTCTGTGTAAAAATGGCAGCTCTAAAAAAAAACGATTCTAGGGTTTCTCGTCTTTGCCCCAATTCGATTGCGATAGCTCCAGATAGATGAATTCTGGTTCTCTGATGAACTTCAGTTCTTCGATGGATATCTTCACGTCTGATATCGGATTTTCTGGTGGTCGAAACTTGGTAAGATTTCTGATTTTAATTCTTTGGTTGCTCGGTTAATTTGCTTGGTTTCGATACCTGTGTCGATGATGAATCGGTGTTGTTTATAGGGTATAGAAACCCTATAATTACTCTCTGATTTCAATTAAATATGATTTGATCTGAATTCCGGTTTTCTCTTGCGTGATTTTGGGCTTTGAATCCAGACGTGTTATTGCCTCTTTGAATGAATCTGGAAATTTGATTATGGCCTTTTGAATGAAATCCTATTAAAAAACTGTTGCCAGAAGAAAAATAAAAAACTTTCCCCCTTTGCTCGACAATTTCTGGAATTAAATCTTTCCTGACTTTGCTTGATTGCTGGAATTCGAATTTGCCCCTTGCGTGTTTTTCCAGACAGTTTTGAATTCTTTGATTGAATCGGCTTTGAAAGAAAATTGTGTAATTCCCTCTTTTGATTTGCACTGTGAATTGCCTCGCCATAATTTCCTCATCTGGTTGCCTTGATTAAGTTTCAACTTTGAATGATTGGATGAAACAGATTAATTGTTGCCTTGATATACCTCAATTAAAAAACTGATTTGAATTTGAATATGCTTAAAAAAAACTTGCCATGACTATCATACTTGATTTGCTCGGCTTTGCTTGAAATTGAAAAGATTATTTCTGGCCAAAAATAAAATGACAAGTAATATTCTGTGATTAAAGTTTTTCCAAAAAAAACTTTCTCCCTTTAAAACTGTTACCAAGAAAAAACTTGATTTATTCTGATTTTCCATGTGTATTTATCTCAAAAACTTTTGGCAATCTGGAATCAACATTAAATACTTCCCAAAAACTGTATTGATATATTTCCTGATCATCTCTCGGCTAATTCTGGAAATTGATTTCTGTTTTGTTGTACCCTTGAACAATTCTTGATTGACTGATTTCTGGAAAAAATTCTTGTCTACAGTATCCTTGCTTGATATTGCGTGAAAAAAAATAGGAAACATTTTAAATGATCTTCTTGCATGACTGAATTTTTCCCTGTATTTTTGAGACTTGGTTTTCTTTTCTGGAAACACCAAACACTTGCTAAAAAATGTTTGTTTCCTTTATTAGACGAAATTCCCCTTGAACCAAAACTAGAAGCTCATTGATTTCTCTTGCTCAAAAATGGTTTTTCTGATCGTCAATAATATTTAGTTGCTTTCCAAAGAAATATTTACTGAATTTGAGTCTTGCCAGATATGATTGTACTCGTCCATTTATGAAATACAAAACTTGCCCAAAAAGGTTTGCAATTTCCCAAAATTTGATCACAGTATTTCTGACTTGCTGAGTGCCATGCATACATATTTCTGAGCAGTTGTATTTGTTGACTTGTACTTTAAAATGAACCTGCCTCGAATGTAGGCATTGATCATTTGTGAAACTTGAACCTGATTCTTAGCTGTGTATCCACTTTGTACCTAGCTTGAGACTTGAGTACATCTTCTTTGGTTTTGAATGAAACTTTGTTTTGCTGTGTTAATCATATCCATGCTTGCACTTGAAAAATGAGTTGTTTACTTGAGGACATTACTATGCAGCTTTAACCTTCTTGTTGCGTCTTTATACATGTGTCTTCTTTTTGCTTGGCTGATTTGTGAAATTTCTGCTTCTTTTTGTATGTTGTTCCACTTGTCAGCTATGCTGCTTCATTGACTTTCTTGTGCTTGTGCCATGAGCATGCTTTGACCTTTTGCTCGACCATTTTGGTTTGAGTTGACTTTTGCATTGAGTTGTTTTTCATGAATGCACTGAGTCGAGCAGGTCCAAGCGGCTACTCCTCAGTTGTGCGCTGATTGGCGAGGCGGTGCACACGTGTATATACATATACACGTGTGTATATGCAGCCGTCAGACGAGTTGTCCCTGTCCCTGCATTGAGATATATGTGTTGTCTGCCTTGTGGTATTTACAGTGTTTCACTGTGAATATCACAAGCTGTCTAGACACAAATTTATGGTTTTATAAATCAGATCAAGTCATGAAAAAGGATGAGAAACACACCAGAAATCTGAGGCAAATAAAATTCTAAAAACAAAATTTATATTTTCATATATTCAGTATTATTTCTATTGCAGTATACTGTGTGTTTCTGTTTCATGTGTGACAGGTAAGCTGGGATGACTGGACTGACTGTGATGACTGGACTGACAATGACTGGACTGAAAGCTGAAGATAAGAAGACAGTGTGTGGTGTCAATGAATGTATGAGTCTGTATATACAAGTGAAAATGGATATATATATGAAATGTAACTGTGTATATGTTGTGTGTATGTATGACTGAGTGACAATGAATGAACTGTACTGAGGAGCTGTGAGAGAATTGTACAGATATATGTAATAAACAAATTTGATTGAAATAAAATATCATTTTATTGTTGTCAAACGAACTTGTCTATTATATTCTGTTTATATACAAGTTCAATATACAGTGAATGTTTAAATAGTGGAGTTATACAGAGTTGTACTGTTTGAATGTTAGAAATATAATATTCAATTCAAATATTATATTCCTATCTGTGTTGTATATATAAAACATTACAATAACAAACACATTTATAATAATATATATTTGTTTGTTATCATCAAACAAAAATCATATAATTGTGTATACAACTGCGTTATATACAACAAGTAGGGACTCAATTGTGACTGAGCACCGCATTTCATCCTCAGACGGACGGCCAGACTGAGAGGGTGAATCGTGTCCTAGAAGACCTTTTGAGGCTTTGTATCTTAGATTTTGGTGGTACATGGGAAGAGCATCTTCCATTGGTGGAGTTCGCATATAATAACAGCTTTCAGTCCAGTATTGGTATGGCTCCTTTTGAAGCTCTTTATGGAAGGCTTTGTCGATCACCTACATGTTGGTGGGAATCTACGGATAAGATCTTGCTTGGGCCTGATATGGTTAGGGAGACTTCTGAGAAGATTGACTTGATTCGAAGAAGGATGAAAGCAGCGCAGGATAGGCAAAAATCTTATGCGGACAAGAGGAGGACGGACCTTGAGTTTGAAGTTGGGGACATGGTCTTTGTCAAAGTGTCTCCGTTATGAAATGTGGTTCGCTTTGGATCTGTTGGGAAGTTAGCACCAAGGTTCGTAGGGCCGTTTCCTATTAAGGAAAGGATTGGACGAATGGCATATAGAGTGGAGTTGCCCGACAGACTTAGTGGTGTACATGATGTATTCCATGTGTCACATTTGAGGAAGTGCTTGCATGAGACCGCAGAGGTTGTAGAGCTGAGCTTGCTTAGAGAAGTGGAAGTAGAGCGTGATGCGACTATTAGACGAGCTCCTACTCGCATCCTTGGGTCAGAGACTAGGAAATTGACGAATCGAGAGGTCCAACTAGTCAAAGTACAATGGGGAGAAGACGAGGGCAATGCTACTTGGGAGACGGAAGCGAAGATGCGTTCATTGTACCCATTCCTTTTTGAGAGTATGTCTTTTAACTTCTCCTTTATCGTTTGTCTAGTACTTATCTTATCTTTAGTATGTCCTCTCATTAGTACCTTTGACCTTTAGATAGGGTAAACCTATGGTTGAAACATGTGTTTGAGACATGTTATGTTTGATGGATGCATGTGGATGCAAGTGGTTGCTCGTGGATGCATGTATACACACTCTAGGCACTAGATCGGCTCAATCACTTCATATTGCATATTGCATATTGCATAAAATTGTGTGTAGGAAGCTATATTTATGGATGTATAATGATTGTGTTATCATATGGAAGATGCATTTTGGTGAATGATTGTGCACTCATATAGATATTGTATGTGTCGATAGGGTTCTCTCGCATACATAATGGATGCATGGCACTATCATGGTTTGCATATGTTCATACATTAGATAGGGAACATATAAACACACTTTTTGCATATGCTCATACATCATTAGAAACTGTTTTAAGGACAATGGATGCCCGTGTTTGATGGATTGAGTAGATGGTTGTTTGGATGGTAGGATATGCATTCTCCTTAGCTTAGAGATTTCGGGGACGAAATCCTTTAAGGAGGGGAGAATGTAACACCCCGAATTTCGGTTAATGCTAAAATTCACAAATTAAAGAATAACTAATCCCGGATGTGGGAATTAGGGGAAACGGGTTGCACCATTGCGTTCGTCTCGGAAAAATACGCGAAATAGAGTCTGAGTTTTCGAAAATCGGAGTCCGTATGAAGAAGATATGGACGAACGAAGTTAGGCAGAAAAACCGAAAACAAGCAAGAATGCACTGGCGCACTTGTGAAGTGCGCCAACACAAAAATGCACTGGCGCACTTGTGAAGTGCGCCAACACATTTTTACACTGGCGCACTTGGGAAGTGCGCCCGTGTCGGGCCAGAAACCTGCACAGCTTTCTGGTTTGACCTTGGTGCACCATTTTAGGGTTTGGCTGTGTTTTGGGCTATTCTCTAGAAGCTTCCGAGATCTGATGGCCCTAATCTAATTTAGGGTTAATCTAATGGCCTAAAACACTTGCCTAATCTATAAATACACCCTAATACTACCCTAATTCATACTAAAAATAGAAATGATGCCACCATGCCGCCAAAATCAAACTTGAGAGGAACCTCCACTAGTTTATGAAGAAAGTTGCAAGCTAATCAACCTCTAATCATCATCTTCTTCTTGTATAGCAACTAGTTCTACTACATAAGTTTGCTAATCTTGGTTTTGGTGAGTTTCTATCACTTTAATAACCAATTGCTAAATTAAGTAGATGAGATATGATGAGATCATGCGGTTTTGTATGCAGATTTGTGGGTTTTAAGTCATATGATATGATGTTAGTTTGCTAATCTATGTTTAATGTTAACCCTATGTTTATGCAAGTTAAGTATGTGGGTTTATGCAAGTTAAGTGATGGGTTTCATGCATGCTAAGCATTGGGTTTCATGCATGCTAAGCATTGGGTTTTATGCATGCTAAGTATTTGATTTTATGCATGCTAAGTGTTTGGTTTTATGCATGCTAAGTCTTTGATTTTATGCATGCTAAGTATTTGATTTTATGCATGCGAAGTGTTTGGTTTTATGCATGCTAAGTGTTTGGTGTTATGCATGCTAAGTATTTGATTTTATGCATGCTAAGTATTTGATTTTATGCATGCTAAGTGTTTGGTTTTATGCATGCTAAGTATTTGATTTTATGCATGCTAAGTGTTTGGTTTTATGCATACATTATGACATGCAAGGTTACCCTTTTTCTAAATAAGATGCATACATATGCAAGATGACACCTTTGTATGCTATGCATACATATGCATGTTTACCCTATTATGATGCAAGTTCATATGCAAGTTTGTCTCTTTCTATGATATGCATAACATATACGAGTTTGCCTCTATGTATGACATGTTATGCAAGTTCACATGCAAATTTATGTGCAAGTTCATATGCAAGTTTATGTGCAAGTTCATATGCAAGTTTGTCTCTTTTTATGACATGCATAATGCAAGTTTGGGTTAAATGCTAGTTGGGTTTAATGTATGCTCATATATGCAAGTTGACACCTTTTGAACCCATGATAAAGTTATAAGCTATGTTGGTTAAACCCATGACATTTGTGATGAATCTTCCCTTTTATTATGTCACGTTACGAGAACGAATTACGTGAGGAACGATGGGGTTAATATGCATGTTAATAAAATGATGTGGAATGGGTATGCTTAAGAGTAACATAAATTAAATGGACATAATTGGGAATTTACCTATTGAGTTAGGTCTACCCATATTATGGAGTTGGGAATTTACCTATTGAGTTAGGTCTACTCATACTACGGAGTTGGGAATTTACCTATTGAGTTAGGTCTACCCATATTCTGGAAAACATGATTAATTAATTAGGGATAATTAATATAAATTATGAGGGTGATTAATTAGGTGTAATTAATCGACTAAGACACGAGGTTGGACTCAGTTGTAGCGTAAAACTGCCCGGACCCAACCGGCTTAACCAGTTGCTACAAATGTTAGCCCAATGTGAGAGGTCTTAGGCACAAATTAAATACGTGATTAAAGTAAAGACACGAGGTTAGACCCTTTTTATGACGTAAGGCTGCCCGGACCCAACCGGCATATCCAGCAGTCATAAAAGACGGTCTAATGTGAGAGGTCTTTATGAGGTCATGATCTTAATTAATTAATTAAGAAACACTTAACCATATTAGCATGTAGAGGGACATGAGGGGTTAAGTGGGGGCCTTGGGTGGCAATAGAAAATACGATTAGAATACTTAACCAAAGTGGAACATGTAATTAAAACATGGTTAAAGGGTTAAGTAAGTGCTTTGGGTGGCATGCGGAAATCTAGTGGGTGCCTTGAATGGCAATTAAAATATGATTAATGACTTAACCAGAATTTATAACATGAAAGTGGACATGGTTAAAGGGTTAAACGGGATTCACTAGAAATAACAAGCTTAGGTGGTAGCTTGTGGGGGCCCATTTCAACCAATATCCCAAACGTATCTTAGTGGGCTCGACTCTAGTCGAGTGACGGGACACGCATATTGGGCTTGACTATAAGAGGCCAAAACGGGTTAGCGGTGGCAACACAGGACCAACGGGTTTCATATGCGTGTGTGGACCCGGGCTGGCTGATAAGTCGTTGTTGCATCGTGTAGGTATAAAGCCATGCACCGTTGATATTATCAGGTTGCCACTTTGGGGAATGATACACCCCATTGTGGGACCAGCACGGGTACCTACGTAAGGGAGCCGATCGCTTGGGGAGTAGTGGGTACACCTATGTAGTCAGATAGGGGTACACGAAACTACTAAATTACTAAGTACACTTAGTGGGATCAACCTTTAAGTAGGAATGACTGGTGTGGTGCAGTGTAGTAATTATCCTTGGTTGGGTGGATGCGTCTTTACGTTTCTTAGTTTATCCTAAGTCTACCAAGCTGCTTAGTGTAGCCATTCATCCCCAGACGACACCGTATATCAAGCTTATGTCTTCTCTGGTTACTTTAATGATTGTATTGTTAAAGTTATAGGACTCGCTCAGACTTATGTCTGACCCCGTTGTTTTTATCTTTTTTTCCCAACCCTCAGGTTATCAGAGTGGGCCCAGTACGAGTGGGCTTTGATCAGGCTGCTTTATTCTCTTTTGGAGCTTGGTCCATAGATGTAGAGCTCAGCTTACCCTTTCTTTTATGGCTATCAGTTCATGTATTGGGATTATGTACTTTTATTTATCAGGATGGATATTTTGTACTTGACTCTTATTATGGTTTTGTGATGTAACCAAACATGTTTTACTTTCCGCTGCAATGAAATGATGTTTTAAAATTTTCAAGTATTACTTATATCTGTCTTGTTGTAATTTTTCTGTTCTATATTCACTTAAAATACTCCACCGATGTTATGGCATTCCCTTAGCGAGTGACCATAGCCGGTGTGGGGTGTTACAATGAATATCAATTCATTTTTACTTGCATACATGTATGCAAGAAAACAAAATACTTGCATACAATTATTCGTGCATATTTTTCAATGTGAATTCTTCATGAATTATTTGCATACATGTATGCACGTATTTAGAGTACTTGCATACATGCACGCAAGAATTCATGCAGATTTCAGTGTAAACAGCTCAGGATTAGTTGCATACATGTGTGCAACTATTGTGTATACTTGTATACATGTGTGAATATTTGCAGATTTTAGATTATTATTATTTTATATGGTAGCGCACAAATTTCTGGGAAAAACACGTAATATCCATTTTAGGGACCCGCTTTGAATTAAATTCTTACACAGGATGTCGTTTACATTTTAAACATAAATAGGGAAGGCAACCTAATTTTTAAGAACCTTAACATCATTAATAACTAAGAATAACATCATTTAAAACATTTATTAGTTAAATAATAATTGATTAATCTTTTAAAACCATATTCATGAAATAGTTAACTTATTATATATAATCAATTATTAACAATCAAGCATTATTCAAAAAAAATTGAAATTTAAAATGTAAGAAAGGTACATAATTTTTTTCTAAAACATCATAAATGAAATAATTTACAATTTGAATTCATTTGTTCGAATATGCTTAACAGCCGCAGTCACCCAAAGCTTACGTCTTTATCGTAGAAGAACCAGTAGTTGTTGTAGGCATCAAAACCCAAGAAATAATATACTGGGATCAGATAGATCGCAATATATAGCCTATGAGCATTAACCCCTCGATTTTTGCCATAAAAACATGATAGATTGTAACTATACAATGGTTGTCGCTATCCCAGCGAAACCAGTAGTAGTTTACAGACAATTTCTGCCCCCTCCCCCAGGATTGTGCTATCCGAATAACGCCCACATCAATTGGAGTTATGCAATGGTTGTGTTACTGTCCCAACGAAGCCATAAGTAACTATAGATACAATATCCTATTATTTATGCTATTTGAGTTCCCAATGGTTTATAATATTTAGAAGAAATAATAACAGCTTACGACTTTATATCCATATTTAAATAAGACTCAGCGATCATAACGGTACTTAAATAAGTGACTATCTATTCAATTCGCTTTCTAGTACTAACGCTAGTATTTAGATAAACTGCATATAAGAAAATAAATTAACAATTAGCGATTTATAGCTAAAATATCACACTAATAATAAAATAAAAGGAGGTTTATTCTGCTCAACATATATCGTTAGACAAATATATCCAATTTGATTAGACGACCTTTATTTGACCAAATTAATAACACCAAGCATGTATTTAAATTTATTATGTTATATATATAAAAAAAATTGTTCATATAATCCATAAATTACCATATGATCAATTAATCAATAAATCTTAGTAAAAGAAACAGATAAACATCTAACAGTAATTCGAGATGCTATATCATGATCCTATATCAGGTTCAGCAAAAATAATATCATTTCTAGATGTTATATCGTGATCCAAGATCAATTTTAAACAATTGATCAAGTTATTGACTCAAAAAGATCAATAATATGATAATATCATCAACTAACAATTTACTAAATCATGCAAATATTGATATTTTAATCTACTTTATGCTAATGCTACGCTGTTAAATCATAGAGGAGAATTATTCTCACTATTTCTCTAGCTGGCACTTTCACAATAAGGTTCAAATTAATTTCGAATGCCGCTTGAGATTATCAGAAATTCCAAAAAGCTCCAACTCTTGCCATTCCAATTTCTAAAACGTTGAATCCAACATGAACGATCACTTTGGATTTGGACGAAGATTGAATGAGATATTAGGTATACAAATTTCATGAATTTAAAGTGGTAATGTTTTCCTCAATTACACAATTAATTAATACTTAATTAGTTACATAACTAGTTAACCTTACCCCTAATAACACCTAAACCACGCGACATCATCAGGATCAATAACTTTCTCACCTCTCTGTTCATATTACCTCTCGTGCCACCAGACACCATTTAATTTCGCATTGTTATGTAACGACGGTCGGAATAAAGCCCCCTTCCTTCCAGCATAGGATGCACGCATATGAGTTGGCTCACAAATCCATGTAACAAAAGGAATCCCTAATGTTATGTGTCTGCCAACTCATACTACACTCCACTCCTTCAATTTATTTCGGGACAAATTTTCAAAAGATGCTAGTTTTTAAAACTTATAACAAAAGTAGGCTGATTTCAAAACTATTTGCAAATATAGGCTGATTTTGGCCAGCTCAGCGATGAACTGGCCTATTTAAAAAAAAATGGGCCACATTTTTGAAGTGCACCCCATTAAATTTTAACTGGCGCGCTTGTCTATTGCGCCAGTACATCCAAAAATGAGACTGAGAAAAATGCGAAACTGAGACAGGCTTTGTAGTCCTTTAAAACATTTTAAAGCTTGCTTTTAAAAAAATATTTTCAAATGCATTTTTAAAAAAAAGAAGCCTCCAACAACTTTAAAACAGCAAATCAATCCAACAAAAAAAAAAATGTATTAAAGGCAGTTAAACAACAAGGCAACATTTTTATAAAGTCTTTCAAAGGCATTTCAGGAAGAAAATTTACACAATCTGGCAAGTAGCACTCACGTATTGAAGAGGGGGGAGCGGGCTCAAAGTAAAGTAAAGAGCAGATCCGTTGAGAAGCTCCTCCATATCATGGAGGAGACCAGGCCGGATGAGGAGCTCCATAGGACCAAATCTGCTGAGGTACCCCATAGGAACAAGTCCACTAGAAGCTCCATATCAATTATCAAGAGGGATGATTTATGAGAGTCAGTAGTTCCGCAAAATTGAGAATATTAAATGAGAGTCAATAGTATCGCAGCTCATAAATGGATACTTCGGCGCACTTGCTAAGTGCACTAGTTCAAATTTAAGGTAGCACTCTTCTCAACTGCGCCCCATCTTTTTTAAAAAAAATAATATCGCTAAGCTGGCCAAAATCATCCAATATTTGTAAATAGTTTTTGGAACAAGCCTATTTTTGCTAATAGTTTTAAAAGCTGGCCTCTTTTGAAAATTTGTCATTTATTCTGTGATGTGAGACTATTTATTCAAACCATCATTCTCACCTTAACAACATGCGAGGCAATACTAACAGTCTTCCCCTTAACTCGCATACTATGAGTATCTTTTGGAAGCACTGTCTTGCCTGCATGGCTCAATCTGTAACCTTCATCTCTGATATCACTGTTATGTAACGAAGATCGGAACAAAGTTCCGCTTCCTTCCAGCAAAGGGTGCACGCATATGAGTTGGCACACACATCCTTGTAACAAAAGGAACCCCTAATGTTATGTGCCTAATAACTCATATATATATATATACACACACATACACACACACTCCACTTCTTCAATTTATTCCGTGATGTGAGACTATTTATTCAAACTGTCGTTCCTATCTTAAAAATATGCGAGGAAATCCAAAAACTCCCCTCCATCTTTAGAGGTACTGAGTCCTCGCCTCCATCCTCCAACTCTGGCATCAGCCATTTCGCCAACCTCGTCTCATCCATGAGAAAATCACCCACAATCGAAATCGAACCCGGTTCCGTTCGATGAGCAACAACCATAGTTGCTGCAACATCTCATTGCTAACCTCCATATTTGATCTAATGATGGGTTAGCTAACACCTACAAATTTCCTTCATACTGTGACCCCAAACACCCACTGTCGACAATAAAATCAATTTAAAATCAATCCTTACATAGCTTCGCTTAAACTAGAAATTCTCCTTCCACATTTTCCCAATCAATGAATGACCTCACCAATGTCTTCCCCTTGCTAGCGTGCATTATTCTCTTATTGAGGGGTATCAATTAATTTTCCTTTGACTGTATCAAATAAATCTGGTCATTTGATGAGGAAATAAGAAGGTGGCGGTTATGGATTAGTTGGTTAGGGTTTGTGAAACTAGAAAAATTTTGGGTCCTTTTGTAGAAAAACAAATCAAAACACTATTTACTATTATTCATCTCAAATATTCTTCAAACTCCAAATGAAGCGCGTTCACCGACGTTTATAGCTCAATCCCGATATTCTCGACTCAATGGAAATAATTCCTAGATCTAATTCTAAACTATATGGAAGTCAGCCTTTGAAATCAAATTATAATATTAAAATTTCAGATCGTTAAACGCTAAGCGTTTCCAACGCGCACGATCACATACTATGCTCGGTCGTCACGGAACTTGACATTTTACAATAATCAACTATTTCAGATCTGATTTAATTGATTTTTTTCGAAATTCGAGATAGTTTGCAAAATTACTAAATTCACACGTTAATTTAAAACGATTTATTATTAAACGATTTTTAATCACTTAAATTTCAATGACAATAATTTCTTATTATCATTTAACCCAATTAAGAACTTAATTAAACTTTTCATAACTGTTTATTTTCCTTTTAAATTCCCAAGCTAATCTATTCACAATTATTTAAAATTGGAATTACTATTTCATTGTTCAAATAAATAACTCACATCATATGGTTCAATTTATAAAATTTTCCAAATCAACATTATTAATATTTAGATTAATTACATATTCAACCATTAAAAATATAGGCTGTTACAATATACACACATGATTTTTAATGGCTCGGTACCGAACCGTAGGTAATGTATCGACGCGCCAGGCAGTTTTAATGCTGACTTTCATGAACCAACCCTTATATTGTTATGAAAACTGCGCCTTTGCGGAAGCGACCAGAATCTTATTCACCCAATTACTAAAAGATGATTTCTATGGAAACAAACACAGATATGAAATCACACGCGCAAACACAAAATATTCCACCCAACCACCCTCTTTATTGATTCTCAAAACGAATTTTGTTTACACACACTGGTTCAACAACCAACAATAAAAAAACTACAAGAATCAACAACCTTATTGAGAAATGGAAAGAATATCTAGATGACTACAACTCTTGTTGCAGAAGGAGAACAATGAAGAACGACGGCTAAGCCTTGGATTAACTGGAAGGCACCAATCCTCTCTAGGGCACCAAGCCCTATAGGCACGCAGCCGTCACTCTATTCGGTCAAGCATTAATCCAACCCTATGTGCTGCTTTTATAGGAGAATAGAAGGCCTAGGCAAATACCCGATTTGTCCCTTCATTGCTTGCAGAATAAGTCACAGAAAGACCAAGTCAGAACCGCAAAAAACCCGCTCAGACGTCTGACCAAATTATGTCAGACGTCTGTCCATGCTCTCGGGTTCCAAACCCTATAGACACAGACGTATGACCAAGACCCCTCAGACGTCTGTGCTGAAACATAGCACGAAACTGCTCTCCTTGCCTTTTTTGTGCCGCTACACCATCTCCACTATCGCCAAGCACATCAATGTCTCGTCTTCATATGTGATTTCATGTCACAAATTAGACCTGTCAAATGGGTCGGGTCGGGTCATAATGGGTCGGATCAAAATTGACCCGACCCAATTTTTGACCCGACCCATTTAATATATTTATTAAGAGGGTCAATTGACCCGACCCTTTTCATGTACGGGTCAACCCATTTAACCGTCTAAAACATAAAAAATTGAGAAATGAAAAAAAAACTGCATATGCAAATGTCATGAAACTAAGTATACAATAATATAGTATATAAGATGGATAAAACATCATTAAACATAATAAAAAACTGCATAAAGTAATTGTTTTCACTAAAACAACTCTCAGCTCCTTGTTATTCATAGACATCTGCACTCTTACGTGGATAAACCCATCATAGACATATAAACCTGACTATAAGCAAGTTGACCTCTCAGCTCCTTGCCATTCATGGACATATAAACCTGCATTATCAAATAAAAACAGATAAATAGAAGCATCAAATAACCCCATCATTTCAGTATTAAACCATAGATTAATGGTGTTAGGTTCCACTCTGATAGAAACTATACACGTGATTTAGACATCATTTCAGTATGATCTTGGAGAAGGCAGTATGAGAGAGAACATCATATGCTGGAACTAAAAAACAATATCATGTTATAACACAGTTAGTTGATCATTACAGGAATCTTTAAAAGCCACCGCACACTAATTAGCTTTCTAATTTCAACATAAATTTTGCATAATTTCAGACAAATCAATAACATAAACTACCAAAAGCTACATGATACACCATTAAAATATATGAAAGTGATATTCAGTAGCCATGATATTTGTTCCCAATAGTAACCTTACCTTCAAAATAAACAGCATCTAAGTTTCGTAGTTAACAAAAAAGTTCAAAATAAGCTGAATTTGTGCTCCATTTGTAAGGGCCTGAAAAACAAAAACAAAAGGAAAAGATCAAAATAAGCTCTCTGCAATAGTATGTAAACTGGAAAATAAACAGATAGGTGAGCAGACCATAGGATGCGGCGAAATTTTTCAGAACATCAGCAATAGAAAATATCATTAAATACCAGCAATACACAATTCATTGCAGTGCTCACAGTCAAGTACCAAATAGTAAGACACCTATATCTGTGTCAAATTCATTTTAGCAAGGATACCTAATATTGAGATTGTTATTTATATGTAAAAGTCATCAGAATTTACTAATGAATAAAATGTATAATTTCCATTTAGGAGAGGGAGGAATAACCGTATTGTGCATGTATTTCAATGTTTGGATGCTATAATAAAATGTATAATTTCCATTTAGGAGAGGGAGAGGAATGACTGTATTGTCATCAAGTCATCAAGTTTCATTGTTGATCATTAAATTAGTCTTCGATTATCATTCGGTATTATACAAAACGAATAACCGTATTGTGCATGTATTTCAATATTTGGATGCTATAATAGTTGAGTACATTTAATGTAAAATGGCTAGTTTATAACCATAAAAGGTATAAAACACTATGTAATGACATTACAATAGTTATTCATCAGATTAATATGGACTGAGATGGCAATAGTTGTCCAAACCAGAGATTATTCTAGTTTTAAATTCACATTTTCACTAATATTTCCCCACACATATGTCAAAACTTACAGCTGGATTTGCATAGTTGGAAAATAAATCAAATTAACTCAGAATCTTTTCTTCATTAAAGCAACATAATTGCCATGACATGAACAATAACTAAAACATGTTCTCCAAAATGAAAATTTGAGTTAACTTCTAAAACAAAGTCGATACAATAAATGCCCTGGATTATAATCACCATAGCTGCACAAGAAATGAGAAACTGCACAAGAAATAAACATAATAGATCTAGAAATTATACCTTTAACTCCACGATAATACTGATCTAGGATTGCAGAAATCGATCCAGAAGTTGCAGCAAGAGATAGGGTTTACTGCAAATGCAATTGATTTAAGATTCTCTCTCTATTCGATTATCTTCCATAACTAAAATTCTCAGAACAAAAAATCGTACCTTTGATTGATTAGAGCTGACTAAATCATTTTGAAGAACTACGAAGATGAATCCAAGGGGTCTTGAGCGAAGCTAAGAAGTCCAAAGTGATTGTTCGGTTGTTTGAGAGAATCGGCGGATTATATATTTCGGAGAGAAAGAAGAGCAGACATCGTATTTTTCAGAAATGAAATAGGGATAATTAGTGTTACGGAGTCAAACAGAGTCCAGTATTTTTAATTTGGGCTGAATGGGTTATTACCGAACGTAAAAATTAGCCAAAATAGTTCAATCCAGCCCAATTAAAAAGGGGTTAAATGGGTTGGGTTAAAGGGTTGTTTTAAAATTTGACAGCCCTATCACAAATCACAACATATATATATTAAACCCTGACTTGCTTTAGTCTTACTTAGTTTTTCTTTTCTCGCGACATATTTATGATTAAGCTCGCTATTGCTAGGCTCTACTGCCGGCCCACTCGTCAAATTTTGGGCTGTCACCTTGAACCAACGCCTCCATCTACATCTATCATTAACGCCACCAAAACAAACAAATACTGAATTTGCAGTCACTTTAAGCTTTGAAATTAAATAGAACTCAAACTTGATAACTTCCTCGAACAGACTTAGGCAAACGAAACTGTGTAACTTCACTTAGTCATTGGCCATCTACCGTTCATCCGTAGTCCAGACTTAAATAACTACGTTTCCCCTTCTTGTGGATCAGCTGCAATCCATGACATTCGTTGCATGTACTGCATAATTTAACTGCACGTTATTGCCACTATCAGTATACGAGATCTAATCGATCGACACAATTTGACATGGATCGTGTCTACGACATCTGCTAAACAGGGCTTTCTTTCCAATATGAAGATTAAAATGCACACCAGTCCTAATATCTCACACATGAGAAGCTTCTTATTAGCTATGGACCTTAGGCTCTCCTCGTGTTTTTCTGCTATGAACACTATGTTAGAACCTCGTATTTATGGTATCTTAATTGTGACAGGTATACAAGAATATTCATGTATACTAACCGCTTGTCCATGACTGTTATTAATCAGTCAGAGAGCGTAACTAGATTAAAAGAAGGCCAAGGGCCCAAGATGATACAATAAAAATAATATCTGCCATAGAGTCTTAATCAAGAGCTATATAACTGTTAAAATCTCCTTTAAGTGGTATACCCACACTGCCACACATACGTACACTTGATTAAAAGTCAATTTTAATATCAAAAAGCAAAAATACATTAGTTCAATCAACTAAATTAATATTCTCAGTAGAATGGAAACATGCATACAAATGTATATATACATATACAAAAGTTCGGCAACTGAATTTCTTGATCAATCAACTAAGTACAAGTTCGTCATTCGGCTTAATTAAATTTTGCAGCTGAACTAGGAGAAAAATAAACCGTTTTCTTTCAAGTTTCAAATGATATTTTGTAAATAAAATTTAGTCGACCAATTTCATTCAGTGAATCAGCATAACAGACATATTTTAGAATTTGATAAGTGGGCATCCTCTTTAATAAAGAGATATTACTCTTTGTTAATGGTTGCAATTATTTTCGTTCATAATCTCTCCTCACTAGAGGTTGCAATCATTAACTTCCTATATTTTGCAAGTTATTTAAAGATCAAATCATTCAACTTATATTAAATCTAATTTTTATCTTGCTTTCATATTCTAGTTCATTCATACGCTCAAATTGCTTTCAAATTAATCACATTCAGTTCTTATACTCTTCTGACCAAGATAGTTCCACACTCTTTATAAATACATGACATAAAACTCAGAAGAAGACTATAGGAAGGGTGTAGCAACAACTTATTTGTGTCATATAAAACACACAAAATCAATTACTATTATTACTCTGGTATTTGAAGTCATGTTCTTTTGTTTAAGCAAAGAAGTTGAAGTCTCCTTAGATTGCTCGGAAGTGTAGTGAAAACCAGTTCGATTGCCCAAGTGTTTGTTGCTTCAAGCAAAGTAAAGGTATTTATTAGTTAATTCCAGAAAGAATATGGGATGGATGTATGACTAGAGGTTCAAACTAGTATAAAAATTTCTAGCATGATCATTTTTATCATTACTTTACTTATTTAGCTATTGTCATTCAAAAGTATTAGTTAAGGTAGAAATATTCGTATTTCTCGATTTCATGTCACTTTCATTTTGTATTGGAGCAAGGTTATCAAATAAATGTAATAAAATATTTGATAGTTCAAGTAATACGAATAGCACCACAATTATTTTTGCTAAAGACCAATCCGTTGTATGACCTCCATCACTTGATGTTTTAAATCATAATTACTAGTCAATTGGAATGATAATATACATGCAATAAAATGAATATGACACATGAAATATCATACAAAAGGAATACACTCTTTCTAATTTTGATTATGCTTAATCAGAATTTGCAGAGAAAATTGTTTTGTATTATTTCGTCTAGAAATGTTTTTGAACAAATTGTAATTGCAAGAGTTAAATTACAGAACTGAAGGCTAACACATTTATAGTCTGATAGTGTACAGAGTAAATAATGCAACGTTTGTGTCATGGGCCAAGCCCAGCCCAGTATAACAAGAAGAGATATATCCAATCTGTTGTGAACCGAAGTCTTTATCATCCGCCCTCAATTACAGCTAGGGTTTTCCATCTTCCCCTTTTACTCCGCCGCCATCGATAACACACAATTCTTCTCTCATCCTTTGGAAATTTTTGGCCGAGAGGGCTTTTGTCAATACATAAACTCTTTGATAGTAAGCGGATACATGATTCACCTCCAGTTTTCCAGCAAGTGTTTGTTATGTGCTTCGTGCGTGCGTGTTGAACAGGATTCGCTGAAAGAGATACAGTGCTCATATTATTGCACGAAATCGTGGGCTTTTTGTTGGATTGGAACCCTAGCCCTCTGGTCAGCGATGATTTCAGCTGTCGTGCTTGCCACAGATCGATATTCAGCTTCAGTGCTAGAACGTGAAATCGTTGCTTGTTTTTTGAGCAACAGGAAATCAGATTCGAGCCCATGTATATGCAACAGCCTGATGTTGATCGTCGATTGTGATAATCCCAAACTCCCGTAGTACGAAAGCAAGGATAATCATTGGAATTTAACACATAAACAATAATAGCAGAACAGAAATATAAAATTACAACAGATAATGTACATCAAATTACATTGGAAAATAATATATTATCAGAGTTACACAGCATAATAGGATCATACTTAGTACATAATACAGTTTTCAACTTAATATAAAATGTCTGCAGGAATAAAACATAATATACTAAATGAAGTCTGGACAGCACAATAGAAATGATAGGATCCATCTTCAGCTCCATAGCTATCCAGAACGAGTCTGCTAAAAACCTGAATACAAGGCTGCCCGTGTGGAAAGATGGCACCCGGGTTTGCAAAGTGAAACAAACTACGAGTCAGTCATGAGACTAGTATGAGAAATCTATTTAACCTAATTAATAATAAGGCTAATCACAAGACCACGCCGCTAACGCGGAACGGGTTTACTCCATTGGATTGCCAGTGCATACATAAAGTAAATCGTTAAACAATGCAATGCTTTTTAGAAAAATGAAACCATTTTAAGACTCAAGTCCCATCACACAATGCAACGCAAACCGGATGATATAGTTTTACCTTATAATGGTAAAAAATACTTGATACGATAAAACGGATTATATATTATTATTAGTGTATATATGTTTTAAAAACATTTTAATCATAATGTATCAATCATAGACGGCATAACTACCATATACTATGTCGCCAAATATAGATTTACAATCAAAACTGTATGGGTCGTATTGGAAGTAGGATTTCCATCATGAACCAAGGCAAGAGATCGTCCTTACCGAATTCGAGACAATCCAGCCCATGTCTTAGGATCAGACGTAACTGCACCTTGGAGCGCCAGGACTGGTCCACAAATATGTTAGTGAATTGGTAATGCCTGAACAATACGTCTCCCCGCCCTACAGGAAGTAAATAAAGAGCCACTAGGGACTCAAATCCGAAGTACCTCGCTTTTCATCATCCACATAAGTAAAAATATCTGGGCTCCATACCATGACACCACTTCTAGCTAGAAAGAAACTCATGTTCTCCCTGGGGTCCTTCTCCCGTTTCGGGTTCATACCAGGGTGTGAGGCTCGCGAAGTAACGCTATACACAAAGCTACGCTAAAATAAAGTTGTGCTTTGATCATCAACCACAAGACTCTTCTTTTCAACAATAAGCCTTGATCATTTGCATCTTGGCATGCTACACTGACAATTCACGTCATGCGATTGATATCTATCAATATATAACCTCTGAGCTCGTACATCTCAGAGAAGGGTGTCAAGCAAGAGAATAAATTCTCCGCCACCAAACAGGTATATATTAAATAGAAATCAATCAGCACAGAATAAAATCCAATGTCAGACATACATCCATTTACAAGTCCGTTTTAGGTCTGAACGAAACCGGAGACACCTTATTCCTCGTTCCATTTGTCCAATGCAGAAGAGAGGCTCTTGCATATCTGGACAATCAACAAGTACGTCCGGACAACCACCACTGTAACCCTTTCAGGGCAACAACTCCAATCAAAGGCATCAGTAGTCATCCATTCGATGTGAAGATCGTCGGTCTTCAATCACCGTCTTCAAATCTTCGACTTACAATCGTCGTATAATTATTTGAAATGAGAGTTAACTCGGACTTTTCAAATAATTCTCGAATATATATAATTTAAATCAATTCTTTTCATTCCATATCGTTTATAATATTTTATAACGATTTATCGCTTTTTTTATTTATATAAAAATAGTTGTTTTTAATTAAACGACGCTTCAGGTCATTACATGGCTCTGGCGTTGTTTTCACCAAACTTTGATTTACACATTTCTCAAAATCTAACCGTTTGATCTTAGCAAATTTTATATCATTGAAAAAATCTTTCCAAAGCAAACCCAACGGTTCCAGTTTTGGGAAAATCCGACGGTTGAATTTTTCGGTATAATCGTTTGAAGTTACGATTTCAAATCGCAAACTACAGCAGCGCGATTCATTTTATTTAAATTTATATTGATATATAAACATATAAATACAAATCGTTTAACGATTTCAAACCATTTTCAATTCAACATTGATTTCTTTTATATATGAAATCATATATTACATTAAAAATGAAATTTTTAATGTTAATATAATTTCTTCCAACATTGAATCTTTATATGATTCATATACTACATAAAAATGTAATTTTTACGTTAATACAATTTTTTTTCAACATTGAATCCTTTATATGATTCATATATTACATTGAAAAGTGTAATCTTTTATTTCATTCTTTTATTACATTGAAAACTGTAACCTTTTATTTCATTCTTTTATTACATTGAAAAATGTAACCTTTTATTTCATTCTTCTATTACATTGAAAAATGTAAATTTTCTTATGTAATCTTTCTTACATTAAAATTGTGAAATTTCTTATGTAGTCTTTTATTACATTAAAAATGTAAATTTTCTTATGTAAACACATTTTCTATAACAATGGTCATTTTTTAATGTTTCATTTACAGTAAAATGTAAATTTCAAAGAAAAGACATTATATATAACAATGGACATTTTTAATGTTTTATTTACGTTATAAAGATAAAATCCAATGTAAATACATTTTTATTTAACAATGTTTTATTTACATTAAAAGCGTAAGTTTTCAAAGTAAACACTTTTTATTTATCAATGCTTATTTCTAATGTTTCATTTACAATAAAAATGTAAATTCCGATGTCAACACATTTTTATTTTCAAAATGTTTATTTTAATGTTGCATTTACATTAAAAATGTAAATGTAAATGTCAATATCAATACATTTCTATTTCAAAATGTTTATTTTTAATGTTGCATTTACATAAAAAAATATAAATGTCAATATCAATACATTTCTATTTCAAAATGTTTATTTTTAATGTTGCATTTACATAAAAAATGTAAATGTCAATATCAATACATTTCTATTTCAAAATGTTTATTTTTAATGTTGCATTTACATAAATAATGTAAATGTCAATATCAATACATTTCTATTTCAAAATGTTTATTTTTAATGTTGCATTTGCATAAAAAATGTAAATTGTCAATATCAATACATTTCTATTTCAAAATGTTTATTTTTAATGTTACTATAAAAAAATGTAAATTTTAAAGTAAAGACATTTTATATAACAATGGTCATTTTTGACTTACACAAAAATATAATTTTTATGTTGACATATAATGATCATTTCATATTCATATATATATATATATATATATATATATAATAAAAATCTGATTTTCATATTATTTAAACAGCCATAACTTTTGATTGGAAAGGAGTTTTGACCCAAAACCACTTCCATTAGATCCGGATGATGGTTTACCTTTCCGTAGAGTGGTCAAATGTGAAAAACGGACATACCGTTTGGGAGATATGGCTGAAATAAGGTTTGGAGGAAGAAAAACTGCTTAATCGGGCCAAATGAGGTGATTAGTGAATGGGCCCATAACCCATTTCGGGATTAAGGTTATGGGGAGACTGAAATAAGCTAGGTTTTCATTTTCATTTCAATTTTTAGCCACCATTTACCTCCTAGGAGCCCTAGTAATGGCCTCCAACATCTAGAATCATCTCTAATCACTTTCTAATCAAGTATTAACCTGATCTACGTCAAATCAAAGGGAAATAGCACCAAAGCAAGGTTAGAACTGCTGTATAGCCTTGGGAACAGCGCCAAATAGAGGATAATTTCAGATTTGGTATTTTGTTTGTGGCTAAGGTGAGTGATTTGCATAGTTCCTCACTAATTATGGGTAATTAAGGGTAATTGGTGTTAATTAGCGAATTTAAACATGATTAAATTCTGAAAAAATATTTATAAATTTCGAAATATTGTTTCAGGCCTCTGTTAGAAAATTTGGTTAATTTGGTTAAGTTTTGCTAATCATATCACTAGTTTTGCTTAAACATACTTAAGGGAAAATATGGGATTTTGGCTATGTTTGATCCATTTTAACCTATCAAGTTGTTGTTTTGGTGTTAGTGGCCAATTTTATATATTGCTATGAATGTATGGTATGCTTTGTGATTGATTAGAAAGGTTAGATTGGTCGAAAACGTCGTCGAATGGCGTAAAACAGTTGCTGGAAAAGTTGCAAGAAATGTGCAGAGTTTCGGACCGGATCGGATCGGGTGCGGGGCTCGGATCAGATAAGGGAGCTGAGCAAGGGGATTCGATTTGGATCGGAACTTGGCACAAGAGGCTTGGCAAGAAGGAAAGCCGTTTCATCAGAGTTGGAGTTGGGTTCGGATCGGAAGTAAGGGCGTGGAGATTGGATCGGAAGCAAGGGCATGGAGATCGAATCGGACTGAAGCTAGGGAGTGGGATCAGATCAATGCAAGTGGAGCTGGAAATGAAGGAGCTGACACAACCCACAATGGAGAATCCGAACCGAACCGGATAGGTAGACCCGAGCCGAACCCAGGCAGAAGACATCCGAACCGAACCTGAAACGACCCGCAAATCCGTGCTATCTGAGTTGACTAAATACACCACACGTCCAACTCAAATTGCACAGAAATACGACTCATTATTAGAAAGAAGTTAGAGGATGAGAAATAGAAAGAAGAAATATTAGAATAGAAGAAAACAAAGATCACAAACTCACAGCGGAACGAACAAAATATATTATATAACATAAGCTTCGAAATACAAATCTGTTTTGTACATATATACATACCATCATCAGAGTACACATAACATTTGATCCAGCGGAAGTAACTCTAAATAACTAACGTTGAAGCCTCCTGCTTCAAGCTCCTCCAAGTGTATCTGTAAAAGCCTGAAACACTTGACTGCCCGTACAAATTTGGGCACCCAAGAGTTTAGGGAAAACAAAAACAAAATAAACTCTGGGTCAGTCATGGGACTGGTGTGAGTAAACTCCAACCACTTGTTTAACTTTCAAAACTTTTTTCGAAAGAAAAGATAATAGTAAGACCAGCCCACACATAAACACGGACGGTTTTTACCTTACTATAACCCAAAACACTTTGATATCAATCCAGTGATATTATAATAATGTCTACATCAAGTAAATAACCAAATAGCAGAACGCTTGCATCTCACGCTCCACATATATATTATAAAAATCAAAAACCGCATGGCGCTTATTGGAGATTGGATTTCCAACATGACAAGGTATGGAACCACCTTCCGCTAGTGTATCTCTAGAGAGGAATACACTGGGTTCAACAAGAACATCTTGTAACCCGGCCCACACATGACCGACCACTCATTTCGCTTGAGTGTATCGAATGTATATCACCAACGGTTGGACTCAAACCACCGTTTCCCGAATGGGCAGAATCGATAGATTTAGAAACAAAAGGAATTTCTCTAGATAGGTGATTATACACCCTAATGGGTGCGACCCACATAGCCATGCTGCCTGCCCGATTTTTGTCCTTTTCCGGTTGTTGAGGCCTGAGGCTACGATTACTTACCATTCATTGATAACACAATCACTTTGAATGCCACATTGTCAGATCCGTTAATCACTAGTTAAGTTTGCACAAATATTCTGGATATTATGCTAAGGGATAAATCCGTTGCAACCATATATATTCGTACAGACCAACCCATTTTGATCATTGGAAATACTCTGTCAGACATTCGTCCATTTGCGTTCGTTCTGGGATTGAACGAAACCGAAGGCACTATTTCTATTAAATAGAAAAGCCCTTGCACTTCACTCCGTCTTCAATATATTCAGCATACTTGGTTCGCAACGCTTATGCCGATACGGAGTGGTTCTTCGGATGATAATCCAACCGGTCTCTCCATATTGACAACGATGGTCAAAAACTTCGATAGTCTGTGATTTAACTATCGAATAAAAACAAGTGTTCATCCAACATATCAAACAAATCACTGGGCTCTTTAATTAATATTTCATTAATTAAATCTCTTCTCTAATTTCTCTATCAATATTTGTTATCCAAATATTTTTCAATAATCATCTCGGCCTCTTATGCCATTTGGAAAACGTTTCCAAATATCAACTTCTTTTATTCCTATATATTAGAAAAATCTCTATTTGCAATTGGAAACAATTCCAATCACTTATCTCTATTCCTTTTTGTTTACAACATTCGATTTTTATATTTACTTTCCTATCGAATTCAATACGTCGATATAATGATTTCAAATCATCAAAATATCTTAAAAATATTCTAACTCCTTAAATTCCCGGAAAAATTCGCCATAACCTCCCCTGTATCGGGAGCATCGGGAAATTTCAAATAGCTTTCCCGGTCCTTCTAATCTCAAAAAGAAAAAGAAGAAGCCAAGCGGCTAGCCGATACGGCGCATAAAACCCATATATGAATTTAAACATGTACCTTTTGTCGGGCACACAAATTAAAATCTTCATATACTCCATCCCATATCTGTTTAACACCTGTTCACCTGTTTCTAATTCAATTCAACTCAATCTATTTGTTTGAATTCAAATTTGAATCGTTTGAATTCAGTTTCGCTCAATTATTCTTTAATTAGCCCTTTTTGCATATTTCACTTCTTTGTTGAACATAACATGTTCGAACAAAATATTTAACTCGTTCATAACCAAATCGAATTTCGATTTCAATTCTAGTTTCCTTTTCTATTTCGAATATAAATTCTCAAATCGAATTCACTTATTTGAAGCTCAATATTCATTCGAAATCTCATTAACTAATTTCTATTCGAATTAGTTAACTCTATTCAATAAATCAAAAATCTGATTTCTGTTTCAGAAATCATATTCATTTACACAACTTGAATTCGCACATACTTTACAACCCAACTCTGAAATTTTCTAAATAGAAATTCGGATTTTATTTGCTTAAAAATCCTTTTATAAAATGAAATAAACCGTTATGGTTTTAAAACGATTCTGGCGCTGCTTTTCTGAAAATTTGATTTTGACATAACTCAAAATCTATACGACGAAATCCAGATTTTTCTCTTTCATTAGAAAACTATTATCAAACCGGTCCTGATGTTTCTTGTTTCGAAGAATTCCGACTTCAATTGAGTCCTGTATATTCGATTGAAGTTCGAATCGCTATTTTTCGAACTGCAGCGCTGTGGCGAGTTCGTTTTAATTATATTTATATATATAAACTTTTAAACTTCTAAACTTCTTTAAAATGAATTCAACTCCATTTAACTCTATTTGAATTCCTTGATTCAAATTCAAATCTCACTTTTTATTTGAATTCTAAATTCAAATTCCAATTCCTTTTCTATTTGATATTCAAATTCAATATTTGAATTTCTATTTGAATTCCCTATATTCAAATTCTATGTTTGAATTCATTTGAATTCTCTTATTCAAACTCTATTTTTAAATTCCATTTTAACTTCTACATTCCAATTTCTATATTTGAATTCTATTGGAATTCAAATATTCAAACTCCTTTTTAAATTCTATATTCAGAATTCCATAATTTAAAACCCATTTGAATTTCATATTCAAACCCATAGATCAAATCCTATTTAAATTCAATTTGAATCTCTTATATTCAAATTTCATTTTCCATTTGAATTCTAATATTCAAATTCGTTTCCAGCCCCATTTGAATTTTAAATCTTCAAACTCATTTTTAACACCATTTGAATTTCTTCACTCAAATCCATTTGAATTCCCTTGAATTCAAATTCCATTTCAAAACCATTTGGATTTCCTATTTTGAAATCCTATTTGAAATTCTATTTCCAATTCGACTTTGAAATCCTATTTTCAAAGTTTATTTCAAATTCTATTTTGAAATCTCATATTCAAATTTCTACTTGAATTTCTGTATTCAATTCCATGTTCAAATTCAATACTTGAATTTCTATTTCAAATCTCTATTCAAATTTCATATTTAAATTCCATTCAAATCTCTATTCAAATTTCATATTTGAATTCTTCTTTGAAATTCTATATTTCAAATTCTATTTTGAAATTCTACCTTCAAATCTCTATTTGAATTTCTTTATTCGAATTCCTTTGAATTCAAATTTTATTTTAATTTCTTGAATTCAAATTCTATTTTTCATTCAAATTTCGTCTATTCAAATTCTATTTGAACTTCTATTTGAATTTCTAATATTCAATCCCCTTTTAAAAATTCAAACATTTAAACTCCCTTTTTAAAATTCAAATGTTATACTCAAATTTTATTTGAGTTATATATTTAAAAATTTCATTTCACATCCTGTTTTGAAATTTCATTTCAAACTCCAATTTCGCACTTGTATTTCTATTTCTGAATTATCAAATGATAATTCTTTTCACTTCATTTATAACTTCGTTATAAAAGAACTATTTCTAAACTTCGTTTAAAAAGAAACTACTTGTTATATTTTTCAAAAACAAGTTTATATTTTTATTCCATTTAAAATTCAAATTCTATTTAAAAATAGAATTTTTCCTTTTAAGATCTCCACTATCCTTTCATGATATTTATATAAATTAACACTTCAGCCCAGTGATAGTTTAAACAACCAAATCAATCAATTTCCAATCATTTGATTTTAACACATCATATATGAATATATATGAAATCAAACAGAACAAACAAACAAATAGATAATATATTTTTGAGGAATCCAGTTGGATTCCTCCAACCTGTTTTCCTGCATCCACAGATGTTAGCACATAAATAATACCCATTCTGCTTCGTGGTAGAATATCGTGGTATAGAAGGTCATTCACTAATCATAGCGTGGGGCGTATAGGGTAATCATCCGCTATGAAACTGCGGGCATCCGCTAATGAGACTGCGGGAATCCAACCAATCAATCAACCCAATATATATATATAATAGCCTAAATAACTAATATATATAAATCAACCATAAAGCATTCACACAAGCAACAGACAATTATTTTTAATGAAATAAAAATAATTCTAAAGGTGAGTGAGATTTACTCACCGGGGATTTTATTTGTCGAGCATTCTCATTCCAAATTGATGCGTTTAAGAATTTACTCGAGTCGTCTTGAATGGATTTTATTTGCACCTAAAATAAAATCTTTTACTCATCAAATTTTGAACTATTTAATTAAATTACTAAAATAGTCTATATTGGATGAATCAACTATTTACACATATTAACTTAAACATTTCTTAAGGGACCGATTTATTAACTTAGTAATTAAAACTAAATCAACTAAATAAATTTCTATTTGAATTATCATGCAATTAACCTAAAAAAAAGTATAAATAATTTATGTTTACCTTAATCCCGCTGTTGTTTTTTTTTCTTTTCTTTCTTTCCGGCATTTCACCAAACACCTCGCCAACAATCTCTATCCATCGTTAACTCCTTCACCCTGGCCAATAACATACACCGCAATATCCAACCATACCCAAACTTCCTCCGACTTCGCCAGTCTCGAGCCAAGCCAACCCTAAATCGATCCCTAATCCCGCTGTCGAACCCTGACAGAAACCCAACAACCCTTTCGCTTGTACATCCTCCACCTCGCATCGCCCTAAGCCCGTTTGTCTCATTTTCATTTTCCCCAAAATCTCGATTTCCAGTATCGCACCCTCACCGAACCCTTGAAAAATACTCCGACCTCCCAATCAGTAAGATGAACCCTAAATCCCCTAGTGCCATCACCATCGATGGAGTACCCAGCTCGACTCGGCTCCTGAGAGAATCACATTTGTGTCGCGATTACCCTTTCAATTTAACCCTTTTTAATATACGGTGGCTTTGGTTTCAAAAAGAAAGAAAAAGAGGCAGCGGTGACCTTTGAAGTGTGCGGCTTTGATTGAAAAAGGCTCGGGATCCTTTTGAATTGGAGAAACCATTTTTATTTCCAAACCCTCGCTTGTTTTCTGTTGAATGAAGGAATGAAGGTGCGATGGTTTAAATAAGCAAAGGGAAGAGAAACAAATAGTACGTGCCATTGAAATGTTGTCTGCTTGATCCTGAAAGGGAGAGACATTTTCTACAGCTGGAGAAGAGTATAGGTCTGCGAATTGAAGAATAGAGGTCGGCTGAAGAACGTATGCGGGGTTAAGTACAGACAGTAATTAAATTTGATTTGAATTTTTAATTAGTTTTCTATTCCAAGATATTTTACGGTTCCCAACCTCAACCACAAACCCCTATTTTAACTTAACGAATGACATCTTCAAGTCATACTGCTATTCTGAATTTAATGGATCTGGCTTTGAAATTTTATTTCGACTGTATAGAAGAGAGAACTATTTTAAATTAACGAATTATATTAAATATGATTTAAAATATAACTTGATTTTAAACATGAAATTCATCGATAAAAATCTATTATTATCGTTCTATTCGATATTAAATCATATAATGATTTTTAAACTGATAAATTCTATAATAAAAATCCATTTATTTTTGAATCAATGTTTAAAACTATATTAAATATTTAAAATTAATCGACGAAAATCTGGGTCGTTACATTCTTCCCCCCTTAAAATAATTTCGTCCTCGAAATTGCTAAGGTAAGAAAAATGGCACAAATCCATTACTTTCAAAATCTCACTTATGTTGAACCTCATCTCCTCATATTTCTATGACTTTAATTTCAACCAAAACTTTTGGTTTCCATTCACATGCATTCTAATTCATATTCATTTCAATTTATTTCAAATTGATTCTAGTCAATTTAATTCACCCTGAACCATTTAACTTGCTTAAGTTAAATTTTAATTCCAGCATCCAAATCCCAGGGTTTTCATTTCAAATTCTTCTGAAATCACATAAATGTATACTTATATTTATTTTCATCTCAATTCAAAACATTTGAATTTTCAATCCAATTTGTTTTCTTTCCAACAAATTTCCATCAAAACTTTCTAAGGTAGCAATCCATCACTTAGAAACTCGGAAATGAACACTGATGATGTTGCAATCATCATCAGAATTATTTCCCAGCCACTGAAGTGAGTTCAGTGCTATATTACTTCTAAAATCCATTCAAAAATGGTATTTATTCAAATCCTTTACAAAACAAAGCTATGTTATTTACTTTTAGAAAATATTTCCAAACTTCCCAGGATTTTGAATTCTTAATTCTGGTTTGAATTAAATTTCAATTCATTTCATTTGTATATGTTATTCATATACAAGTTCTGTTTGGTTCTATATAACCATTTCATTTCTTATAATCCCATTTAATTATAATAATATCAACCAATACATTCATATATAATAATTTCAAAAATTATTCTTTCTATATCAAAATAGAATTTTGGGTAAAATAATTTCACCCACTTTAAAACAATATCGTGTTCAATCTCCTGTTCAAGTGTTTAGAAATTCCTATCGACTTTGTGGCGTCCCACTATCCGACCAAAATTCATAAACCACTCAACAGACTAGTCAACACAATATAAAACAGTTTCTTTATATCAATTTACAAATACGCTCTCTCATATATACACTCAACTCATTCTAGGGTACTACTGACCCTATCTCTAATGAGCACATGCCACACAAGCCTAGGTGTTCGCTCAACCTAAGCTCTGATACCAACTGAAATGACCCGCAAATCCGTGCTATCTGAGTTGACTAAATACACCACACGTCCAACTCAAATTGCACAGAAATACGACTCATTATTAGAAAGAAGTTAGAGGATGAGAAATAGAAAGAAGAAATATTAGAATAGAAGAAAACAAAGATCACAAACTCATAGCGGAACGAATAAAATATATTATATAACATAAGCTTCGAAATACAAATCTGTTTTGTACATATATACATACCATCATCAGAGTACACATAACATTTGATCCAGCGGAAGTAACTCTAAATAACTAACGTTGAAGCCTCCTGTTTCAAGCTCCTCCAAGTGTATCTGTAAAAGCCTGAAACACTTGACTGCCCGTACAAATTTGGGCACCCAAGAGTTTAGGGAAAACAAAAACAAAATAAACTCTGGGTCAGTCATGGGACTGGTGTGAGTAAACTCCAACCACTTGTTTAACTTTCAAAACTTTTTTCGAAAGAAAAGATAATAGTAAGACCAGCCCACACATAAACACGGACGGTTTTTACCTTACTATAACCCAAAACACTTTGATATCAATCCAGTGATATTATAATAATGTCTATATCAAGTAAATAACCAAATAGCAGAACGCTTGCATCTCACGCTCCACATATATATTATAAAAATCAAAAACCGCATGGCGCTTATTGGAGATTGGATTTCCAACATGACAAGGTATGGAACCACCTTCCGCTAGTATATTTCTAGAGAGGAATACACTGGGTTCAACAAGAACATCTTGTAACCCGGCCCACACATGACCGACCACTCATTTCGCTTGAGTGTATCGAATGTATATCACCAACGGTTGGACTCAAACCACCGTTTCCCGAATGGGCAGAATCGATAGATTTAGAAACAAAAGGAATTTCTCTAGATAGGTGATTATACACCCTAATGGGTGCGACCCACATAGCCATGCTGCCTGCCCGATTTTTGTCCTTTTCCGGTTGTTGAGGCCTGAGGCTACGATTACTTACCATTCATTGATAACACAATCACTTTGAATGCCACATTGTCAGATCCGTTAATCACTAGTTAAGTTTGCAAAAATATTCTGGATATTATGCTAAGGGATAAATCCGTTGCAACCATATATATTCGTACAGACCAACCCATTTTGATCATTGGAAATACTCTGTCAGACATTCGTCCATTTACGTTCGTTCTGGGATTGAACGAAACCGAAGGCACTATTTCTATTAAATAGAAAAGCCCTTGCACTTCACTCCGTCTTCAATATATTCAGCATACTTGGTTCACAACGCTTATGCCGATACGGAGTGGTTCTTCGGATGATAATCCAACCGGTCTCTCCATATTGACAACGATGGTCAAAAACTTCGATAGTCTGTGATTTAACTATCGAATAAAAACAAGTGTTCATCCAACATATCAAACAAATCACTGGGCTCTTTAATTAATATTTCATTAATTAAATCTCTTCTCTAATTTCTCTATCAATATTTGTTATCCAAATATTTTTCAATAATCATCTCGGCCTCTTATGCCATTTGGAAAACGTTTCCAAATATCAACTTCTTTTATTCCTATATATTAGAAAAATCTCTATTTGCAATTGGAAACAATTCCAATCACTTATCTCTATTCCTTTTTGTTTACAACATTCGATTTTTATATTTACTTTCCTATCGAATTCAATACGTCGAGATAATGATTTCAAATCATCAAAATATCTTAAAAATATTCTAACTCCTTAAATTCCCGGAAAAATTCGCCATAACCTCCCCTGTATCGGGAGCATCGGGAAATTTCAAATAGCTTTCCCGGTCCTTCTAATCTCAAAAAGAAAAAGAAGAAGCCAAGCGGCTAGCCGATACGGCGCATAAAACCCATATATGAATTTAAACATGTACCTTTTTGTCGGGCACACAAATTAAAATCTTCATATACTCCATCCCATATCTGTTTAACACCTGTTCACCTGTTTCTAATTCAATTCAACTCAATCTATTTGTTTGAATTCAAATTTGAATCGTTTGAATTCAGTTTCGCTCAATTATTCTTTAATTAGCCCTTTTTGCATATTTCACTTCTTTGTTGAACATAACATGTTCGAACAAAATATTTAACTCGTTCATAACCAAATCGAATTTCGATTTCAATTCTAGTTTCCTTTTCTATTTCGAATATAAATTCTCAAATCGAATTCACTTATTTGAAGCTCAATATTCATTCGAAATCTCATTAACTAATTTCTATTCGAATTAGTTAACTCTATTCAATAAATCAAAAATCTGATTTCTGTTTCAGAAATCATATTCATTTACACAACTTGAATTCGCACATACTTTACAACCCAACTCTGAAATTTTCTAAATAGAAATTCGGATTTTATTTGCTTAAAAATCCTTTTATAAAATGAAATAAACCGTTATGGTTTTAAAACGATTCTGGCGCTGCTTTTCTGAAAATTTGATTTTGACATAACTCAAAATCTATACGACGAAATCCAGATTTTTCTCTTTCATTAGAAAATTATTATCAAACCGGTCCTGATGTTTCTTGTTTCGAAGAATTCCTACTTCAATTGAGTCTTGTATATTCGATTGAAGTTCGAATCGCTATTTTTCGAACTGCAGCGCTATGGCGAGTTCGTTTTAATTATATTTATATATATAAACTTTTAAACTTCTAAACTTCTTTAAAATGAATTCAACTCCATTTAACTCTATTTGAATTCCTTGATTCAAATTCAAAACTCACTTTTTATTTGAGTTCTAAATTCAAATTCCAATTCCTTTTCTATTTGATATTCAAATTCAATATTTGAATTTCTATTTGAATTCCCTATATTCAAATTCTATGTTTGAATTCATTTGAATTCTCTTATTCAAACTCTATTTTTAAATTCCATTTTAACTTCTACATTCCAATTTCTATATTTGAATTCTATTGGAATTCAAATATTCAAACTCCTTTTTAAATTCTATATTCAGAATTCCATAATTTAAAACCCATTTGAATTTCATATTCAAACCCCATAGATCAAATCCTATTTAAATTCAATTTGAATCTCTTATATTCAAATTTCATTTTCCATTTGAATTCTAATATTCAAATTCGTTTCCAGCCCCATTTGAATTTTAAATCTTCAAACTCATTTTTAACACCATTTGAATTTCTTCACTCAAATCCATTTGAATTCCCTTGAATTCAAATTCCATTTCAAAACCATTTGGATTTCCTATTTTGAAATCCTATTTGAAATTCTATTTCCAATTCGACTTTGAAATCCTATTTTCAAAGTTTATTTCAAATTCTATTTTGAAATCTCATATTCAAATTTCTACTTGAATTTCTGTATTCAATTCCATGTTCAAATTCAATACTTGAATTTCTATTTCAAATCTCTATTCAAATTTCATATTTAAATTCCATTCAAATCTCTATTCAAATTTCATATTTGAATTCTTCTTTGAAATTCTATATTTCAAATTCTATTTTGAAATTCTACCTTCAAATCTCTATTTGAATTTCTTTATTCGAATTCCTTTGAATTCAAATTTTATTTTAATTTCTTGAATTCAAATTCTATTTTTCATTCAAATTTCGTCTATTCAAATTCTATTTGAACTTCTATTTGAATTTCTAATATTCAATCCCCTTTTAAAAATTCAAACATTTAAACTCCCTTTTTAAAATTCAAATGTTATACTCAAATTTTATTTGAGTTATATATTTAAAAATTTCATTTCACATCCTGTTTTGAAATTTCATTTCAAACTCCAATTTCGCACTTGTATTTCTATTTCTGAATTATCAATTGATAATTCTTTTCACTTCATTTATAACTTCGTTATAAAAGAACTATTTCTAAACTTCGTTTAAAAAGAAACTACTTGTTATATTTTTCAAAAACAAGTTTATATTTTTATTCCATTTAAAATTCAAATTCTATTTAAAAATAGAATTTTTCCTTTTAAGATCTCCACTATCCTTTCATGATATTTATATAAATTAACACTTCAGCCCAGTGATAGTTTAAACAACCAAATCAATCAATTTCCAATCATTTGATTTTAACACATCATATATGAATATATATGAAATCAAACAGAACAAACAAACAAATAGATAATATATTTTTGAGGAATCCAGTTGGATTCCTCCAACCTGTTTTCCTGCATCCACAGATGTTAGCACATAAATAATACCCATTCTGCTTCGTGGCAGAATATCGTGGTATAGAAGGTCATTCACTAATCATAGCGTGGGGCGTATAGGGTAATCATCCGCTATGAAACTGCGGGCATCCGCTAATGAGACTGCGGGAATCCAACCAATCAATCAACCCAATATATATATATATATAATAGCCTAAATAACTAATATATATAAATCAACCATAAAGCATTCACACAAGCAACAGACAATTATTTTTAATGAAATAAAAATAATTCTAAAGGTGAGTGAGATTTACTCACCGGGGATTTTATTTGTCGAGCATTCTCATTCCAAATTGATGCGTTTAAGAATTTACTCGAGTCGTCTTGAATGGATTTTATTTGCACCTAAAATAAAATCTTTTACTCATCAAATTTTGAACTATTTAATTAAATTACTAAAATAGTCTATATTAGATGAATCAACTATTTACACATATTAACTTAAACATTTCTTAAGGGACCGATTTATTAACTTAGTAATTAAAACTAAATCAACTAAATAAATTTCTATTTGAATTATCATGCAATTAACCTAAAACAAAGTATAAATAATTTATGTTTACCTTAATCCCGCTGTTGTTTTTTTTTCTTTTCTTTCTTTCCGGCATTTCACCAAACACCTCGCCAACAATCTCTATCCATCGTTAACTCCTTCACCCTGGCCAATAACATACACCGCAATCTCCAACCATACCCAAACTTCCTCCGACTTCGCCAGTCTCGAGCCAAGCCAACCCTAAATCGATCCCTAATCCCGCTGTCGAACCCTGACAGAAACCCAACAACCCTTTCGCTTGTACATCCTCCACCTCGCATCGCCCTAAGCCCGTTTGTCTCATTTTCATTTTCCCCAAAATCTCGATTTCCAGTATCGCACCCTCACCGAACCCTTGAAAAATACTCCGACCTCCCAATCAGTAAGATGAACCCTAAATCCCCTAGTGCCATCACCATCGATGGAGTACCCAGCTCGACTCAGCTCCTGAGAGAATCACATTTGTGTCGCGATTACCCTTTCAATTTAACCCTTTTTAATATACGGTGGCTTTGGTTTCAAAAAGAAAGAAAAAGAGGCAGTGGTGACCTTTGAAGTGTGCGGCTTTGATTGAAAAAGGCTCGGGATCCTTTTGAATTGGAGAAACCATTTTTATTTCCAAACCCTCGCTTGTTTTCTGTTGAATGAAGGAATGAAGGTGCGATGGTTTAAATAAGCAAAGGGAAGAGAAACAAATAGTACGTGCCATTGAAATGTTGTCTGCTTGATCCTGAAAGGGAGAGACATTTTCTACAGCTGGAGAAGAGTATAGGTCTGCGAATTGAAGAATAGAGGTCGGCTGAAGAACGTATGCGGGGTTAAGTACAGACAGTAATTAAATTTGATTTGAATTTTTAATTAGTTTTCTATTCCAAGATATTTTACGGTTCCCAACCTCAACCACAAACCCCTATTTTAACTTAACGAATGACATCTTCAAGTCATACTGCTATTCTGAATTTAATGGATCTGGCTTTGAAATTTTATTTCGACTGTATAGAAGAGAGAACTATTTTTAATTAACGAATTATATTAAATACGATTTAAAATATAACTTGATTTTAAACATTAAATTCATCGATAAAAATCTATTATTATCGTTCTATTCGATATTAAATCATATAATGATTTTTAAACTGATAAATTCTATAATAAAAATCCATTTATTTTTGAATCAATGTTTAAAACTATATTAAATATTTAAAATTAATCGACGAAAATCTGGGTCGTTACAGAACCGAGCTAGAAGAAGAGCACCGAACTGCACCGAGGAGCATACTAGGAAGCATTGCACCGAACCGAACCGATGATGACTGGAGCACTATGCATATTCGAACCGAAACAGACGTGTGCTATTACTACTACACGACGACTTTTCTGAAGGCCAACTCCAATTCGACCAAAACCCGAGATGCAAAGGAAGTCCAAATAGGAAGTAGAACTTAGGATCCAGTTGGGAACCAACGAGTTAACATCATGATTGGACTTTACTGCGGGACGTGTGCAAAGGGGTTATCGATGTCTATAACTTTGGATCACTATGGAGTGTAGGGTATGTGGACGGATTCAGGGCCACAGTGGCCTAGGTAGGACTATTGGCTATGGACCAATGCGGTGGGGTCATTTGTAAGGATTTAGTCGTGACTCCATGGGACAAGTTTGGTGGTAGCAATAGTTATACAAGTCGGACTCCGTCACTACATCGATGGGTCTAGTGATCAATGTGGTGGATATCGTATGCTTTACGCACTGAGTGAGAGATGTGAGGATGGTTAATATGCTTGATTGTTGATATCACTATGACATGCACACCCCCACCCCAGTATCTTTATACCTTATGTATAGAGGCACCTTAGAGTATTGAGCGGTATGTTGTGCTAACTCTTTGGTTGCAGGTCCAGGTTCAGGTATGGTTTAGTATACCTGTTATTATTCTGTTTTGTTGCTTATCGCTCATTTGTCTGACCCAGAGTTTTATGTCTCTTCTTATTACTCTGGGTGCTCTTAAACGTGAAGACTAGAGACAGGTTAGCTGGTTATGCATGAGTAACTGATCCGGAGACGAGCAGGAGGCTCCTACGTATTATCTACATATATTCCCCCTGTGTCGCTGCTGGTCATTACTTCGGGCATTAGTAGTGTGCCTTCCTTATTTTCTTTAGAGATAGTTTTCAAAAGTTGTAATAATGATGATGTGGGACATAAGCTGTATTTGGATTTTCCACTGCTATGATGTTTAGTTTTCAGCTTATGCACTGTCTCGCTTGTTTTATGTCAAAGTATGTTATTATTATATTTTATTCCATGTGTTGTGTGATATGCTACAGGTTCCTTGTTAGTTCAAATTCCTTACCTTTCCTTTCTTTGACGACCGTCCCTTGCTGGTTGGACCCCGGCACAACGCACTTTCATGGGAAATGTCGGCTGGCGCGGGCGGGTCGTCACATTTGGTATCAGAGCTCTAGGTTGCATAGTTAACCTAGGGAAAGACACCAGAGAGAGAGATAATATGTATATGAGAGCGCGTATTTTTGATTATTTTGGTTTTCAAAATCTATATATATATACACACTATTAGTATAGCTAAGGATGAAGTCGCACTGCACTGACACCACAAAGAGGATGGTTAATCGTTTCTCTTTACAGATTGAACGATGAGCCAATATACGAGGGGTGCTGGTAGAGGAGCCAATAATGGGAATGCTCCTGACATGTGTACTATATTCACTGACTTCATGAGAAAGATGCTTAGGGATGTTTAGAGGGAATTTCCTAATGTTGCTAATGGTGGTGGTGCAGCGGTGCAGGTGCCTAGGGCTGATTTTGCCAAGCTATGCAAGGATTACACTAGTCTTGGTGGAAAGTCGTTCCATGGAACAAAATCGTCCACGGATGTTCAGGATTGGTTGGATAGCTGTGAGCGTATCTTCGAAGACTTGGGTATCGAGGATGCGATGAAAAGAAAGCTAGCATCCCGTCAGCTGCAAGGGCTGGCAATGAATTGGTGGAACACTATTAAGGCAGCTACTCCCGAGGATCAGATTACTTGGGATCAGTTTAAGACTCGCTTTAGCGACAAGTTTATTCCAACTGCTCAGAAATCAGTATTATTTAAGAGGTTCTTGGAGCTAAAGCAGAATGGTAGGGAAGTCTCGGAGTACATTGCAGAGTTCGATACTCTATCAAAATATGGATTGTCCCTTACTAATACTTCCGAGAAGAAGAACGAGAAGTTCATAACTGGTTTGGATCAGTACTTGGGGGAAAGGCTTATTAACCACATCGATGAGACGTTTGAATCGATTGTGGGGAAAGCTTTGAGATCAGAGAGTCCATACCCTAAGTCGAAGACTGAGGTTGCATCTGCAGAGGAGCCAAAGCCGCAAGCAAGCGGTGGAGGCAAGAATGGTTCTCAGAATAAGAGAAAGCAGAATCAGACCAAGGATGGCCAGAAGGAAAAGAATAAGAAAGATGTTGAGTGCTTCAGCTGTGGTAAGAAGGGCCACTATGCCAAAGAATGTCGGGCTAAGCCAGCAGATAGGAAGTGCTTCAACTGTGACCAAGTGGGACATCACGAGGATAAGTGTCCGCAACCCCCTAAAGAAAAGCAGATTGTGAAAGCATATGCTATTAATGTTGTTCCTTCTTCGTCGAATGTCCCAACCGCGGCGGAGAAAGGAAAGAATGTTGTTATTCAATGTATGCTTTCTGTTTATGATGTTCCTATTCGAGTATTGTTTGATACCGGAGCTTCCCGTTCCTTCATGTCTAGTGACTTGGTAGATAGGTTGGGATTGGAACCCGAGATAGTCGATAGACCTTTAGCAGTGACAAACCCGATTGGTGGTTCGACTAGCCTTAGTATGATTTGTCGAAATTTAGTTTTATCGAGTCATGGATGCATGTTTGTTTTTTATTGCTTTACTCTGGGCTTTACTGGGTTTGCAGTATTTTGGGAGTCGATTGGCTCTAAAGATACGGGGTGGTGGTAGACTGTGAGGCCTTTTTGGTGACAGTTAGAGCGGATGATGGGCGGAGGGTAGTGTTTGGTGGTCTACCTAGTGATGGGGTAATGGCTAGTTTTCTAAATTTCCTCAACATCCTGCATGATGAGTTGTCAGATGTGCCGGTGGCTGGCCAGTATCCGGACGTCTTCGAGGAAGTGACCGGACTTCCACCACACCGAGAGATTGAGGTCCGTATTGATTTAGTGAAAGATGCCAGACCTATAGTGATGCCACTTCATCGGATGGCACCAAGGGAGCAGCGAGAGCTCGGGGTGCAAGTAAGCAATCTTTTGAAGAAGGGGTTTATTAGAAGAAGTGTCTCCGAGTGGGGAGCACCAGTTGTGTTTGCCACTAAGGCAGATGGTTCCCGTCGTTTGTGTGTGGACTATCACGACTTGAATAAGGTGACGAGGAAGAATAAGTATCCTCTACCGCGGATAGATGATTTGTTTGATCAGTTGAGTGGCGGGAGAGTGTTCTCCCAGTTGGATCTCGCGACAGGTTTTCATTAGCTTAGAGTGGAAGCTGAGAGTATAGCTAAAACGACATTTCGGACGCTGTCTGGATTCTATGAGTGGTTGGTCATGCCATTCGGGTTGACCAATGCACCAGCATATTTTGTGGATCTTATGAATAGGGTATTCAGAGATCAGTTGAATAAGTTTGTTTATGTGTTCGTGGATGATATTCTTGTTTATTCGAGGACAGAGGAAGAACACAAGGAACATTTGAGGATAGTGATGGAGGTGTTGAGAAAAAACCAATTGAAAGCAAAGTTTTCTAAGTGTCACTTTTTGGAGAAGGGAAGTGAGATTCTTGGGCCATGTTGTTTTAGAAAATGGTATCGCTGTGGACCCTGTGAAGGTGGCTACGGTACAAGATTGGTCTACGCCCAAGAATACAACGGACATAAGAAGTTTCTTAGGATTAGCTGGATATTATCAGAAGTTTATCCAAGACTTCTCCAAGATAGCAGCACCGTAGACTCAGTTGACCAAGAAGAATCAAGCTTTCGTCTGGGACGAAAATTGCGAGAATGCATTCAAGAGTCTAAAGGAAAAGTTGACATGTGCACCAGTGTTAGTCATTCCTAAGGGGAATGAAGAGATGACAGTATATACAGATGCATGTGGTACCGGACTAGGTGTTGTACTGATGTAAGGAGGTAGGGTTGTAGCTTATGCTAGTCGGCAACTAAAACCACATGAGAAAAGATACCCTACCCATGATTTGGAATTAGCAGCGATCGTATTCGCGTTGAAGATGTGGAGGCATTATCTCTTGGGAGAAAGATTCGAGTTGTTTACTGACCATAAGTCGTTAAAGTATCTTTCCTCTCAAAAGGATCTAAATCTCCGGCAACAAAGATGGTTAGAATTCTTGGCTTCCTACGATTTCGATATTGCATATACACCAGGAAAGGGCAATGTAGTAGCTAATGTATTGAGTAGAAGACATGCCAGTTTAGGGGCTATGTTTCTAGAATGGAAGCAACTGGAGTACATCGCCGGGTATGATTTCAGACCAAAGTGCAAATTGGATCCAGAAATGTTAGCAAGTTTGACGATCAGACCCACTTTGATTGAGCGGATTGGTTCTAGCCAGAGGGACAATCCTAACTTATTGGAAATCATCTCCAAGTTAGAGATGGGTATCGATAAGGAGATGAATAAGTATGAGCTTGATCAAGTTGGATGGCTTAGAAAGAATGGAAGACTAGTTATACCCAATGTCAATGGATTGAGGGATGAAGTGCTTAGAGAATGTCATCACTCAAAACTGACTATACACCCCAGTGGTAACAAAATGTATCGAGACATGAAGCAGACCTACTACTGGGAAGGGATGAAAAGAGACGTTGGGAAGTTTATATCCAAGTGCATGAATTGCCAGCTAGTTAAAGCTGAGCAAAAGAAGCCTAGTGGTTGATTGCAACCATTAAAAATTCCAGAATGGAAATGGGAACAAGTCTCAATGGATTTCATTGATGGGCTACCAAGGACTAGATCAGGCCATGATAACATTTGGGTGATTGTGGACCGATTGACTAATAGTGCAAGGTTTATACCCGTCAAGTCAAACAGGATGGCAGCTAAGTTAACAGAACTGGGTAAAAGTTGGGTAGTGAGATTTCATGGAATACCCAAAGGCATTGTGAGTGACCGAGATTCGTTGTTCACTGGTGGATTTTGGAAGAGCTTACAAGAGGGGTTAGGATCGTAATTACATCTCAGTACCGCGTATCATCCTCAAACCGAGGGTCAAACAGAGAGGGTGAATCGTATATTAGTAGATCTCTTGAGAGCTTGCATATTGGATTTTGGTGGATCATGGGATGACCATTTGCATCTAGTGGAGTTCGGACATAATAACAGTTACCAATCCAGTATTGGTATAGATCCATTTGAAGCTTTGTATGGAAGACCGTGTAACTCACCATCATATTGGTTAGAAACTAGTGAGAAGTTTGTGCTTGGACTAGATGTGATAAGAGAAATTTCAGATAAGATTAAGGTTATCCAACATCGAATGAAGGCTGCTCAAGATAGACAGAAGAGTTATGCTGATAAGAGGAGAAGAGATCAAAAATTCCCCATTGGCGACTTGGTGTTTGTCATGATTTCTCCGTTAAAGAGCGTGATTCGATTTGGCAGGAGAGGCAAGCTAACACCAAGATTTGTTGATCCATTCCCAGTTCTCGAGCAAATTGGGAATTTGGCGTATAAAGTTGAATTACCGGAGAAGATGGCAGGAGTTCACAACGTATTTCATGTTTCCCAGTTAAGGAAGTTTGTGCACAACCCTAGTGTGACTATTGCACCTTATCAGTTGGACGATATCGAGGTTGAATCCGAGGCGGTTGGGAACCGCAGACCTATGAGTATTATTGGGAACGATACGAAGCAACTTCGAAGGAAGGCGATGAAATTAGTCAAAGCTCGGTGGGGTGGTGATGAGGAAGACTGTACTTGGGAATCAGAGGAGAACATAAGGAGGAAGTATCCAGAACTCTTTGCCTGGTAAGGTTTTTATATCAGTATAGTACTCCCTTGTTAGTAAATCGCATGCTAGGATAGGCTTATTGTGTTGTTTTGTATGCTATATTATTTTGTTAATGATTGATAGGCATGCTGGATTCTTTGTATGTTTTGGGTTAACAAATTTCGGGGACGAAATTTCTTAAGGTGAGGGGGGAGAGAATGTAACGACCCGCATTCTACGCATCGAAGGATCGTAGAATATTTATTTCTTTCACATACAAAGTCGTATGGTCATGTAACTTTGGGAGACGACTATTGGGTCATTTCTCATGTTCATGATTTTTACCAATTTTTAAATGAGCGTTTTGCCCCTAGCTGATCTTGTTTTGGCCATAAATTTTTATTGGAAAGGATTATTGACCTGAAACCACTTTCATTAGATCTGGATGATGGTTTACCTTTCGGTAGAGTGGTCATATGTGAAAAACGGACTTACCATTTGGGAGATATGGCTGAAATAAGGTTTGGAGGATGAAAAACTGCTTAATCGGGCCAAATGAGGTGATTAGTGAATGGGACCATAACCCATTTCGGGATTAGGGTTATGGGGAGACTGAAATGAGCTAGGTTTTCATTTTCATTTCAGTTTTTAGCCGCATTTACCTCCTAGGAACCCTAGTAATTGCCTCCAACATCTAGAATCATCTCTTATCACTTTCTAATCAAGTATTAGCCTGATCTATGTCAAATCAAAGGGAAATAGCACCAAAGCAAGGTTAGAACCACTGTATAGCCATGGGAACAACGCCAAACAGAGGATAATTTCAGATTTGGTATTTTGTTTGTGGCTAAGGTGAGTGATTTGCATAGTTGCTCACTAATTATGGTTAACTAAGGGTAATTAGTGTTAATTAGCGAATTTAAACATGATTAAATTCTGGAAAAATATTTATAAATTTTGAAATATTATTTTAGGCCTCTGTTAGAAAATTTGATTTGTTTGGTTAAGTTTTGCTAATCATATATCACTAGTTTTGCTTAAACATACTTAAGGGAAGATATGAGATTTTGGCTATGTTTGATCCATTTTAACCTATCAAGTTGTTGTTTTGGTGTTAGTGGCCAATTTTATATGTTGCTATGAATGTATGGTATGCTTTGTGATTGATTATAAAGGTTAGATTGGTCGAAAACGTCGTTGAATGGTGTAAAACAGTTGCTGGAAAAGTTGCCGGAAATGTGCAGAGTTTCGGACCGGACCGGATCGAGTATGGGGCTCGGATCGGATAAGGTAACTGTGCAAGGGGATTCGATTTGGATCGGAACTTGGCACAAGAGGCTTGGCAAGAAGGAAGGCCATTTCATCATAGTTAGAGTTGGTTTCAGATCGAAAGTAAAGGCGTGGAGATCGGATCGGAAGCAAGGGCATGGAGATCGAATCAGACTGAAGCTAGAGAGTGGGATCGGATCAACGCAAGTAGAGTTGGAAATGAAGGAGCTGAGCCAACCCACGATGAAGAATCCAAAACGAACCGGATGGGTAGACCCGAGCCGAACCCAAGCAGAAGACATCTGAACTGAACCGAGCTAGAAGGGGAGCACCGAACTGAACCGCACCCAGGAGCATAAGAGGAAGCATTGCACCGAACTGAACCGATGATGACTGGAGCACTATGCATATTCGAACCGAACCGGACGTGTGCTATTACAACTACACGACGACTTTTCTAAAGGCCAACTCTAATTTGACTAAAACCTGAGATGCAAAGGAAGTCCAAATAGGAAGTAGAACTCAGGATCCAGTTGGGAACCAATGAGTTAACTTCATGATTGGACTTTGCTACGGGATGTGTGCAAAGGGGTTATTGATTTCTATAACTTTGGAACACTATGGAGTGTAGGGTATGTGGACAGATTCAGGGCCACAGTGGCCTAGGTAGGACTATTGGCTATGGACCAATGAGGTGGGGTCATTTGTAAGGATTTAGTCGTTACTCCATGGGACAAGCTTGGTGGTAGCAATAGTTATACAAGTTGGACTCCGTCACTACCTCGATGGGTCTGGTGATCAAAGTGGTGGATATCGTATGCTTTACGCACTGAGTGAGAGATGTGAGGATGGTTGATATGCTTGATTGTTGATGTCATTATGACATGCACACCCCACCCCAGTATCTTTATACCTTATGTATAGTGGCACCTTAGAGTATTGAGCGGTATGTTGTGCTAATTCTTTGGTTGCAGGTCCAGGTTCAGGTATGGTTTAGTATACCTGTTATTATTCTGTTTTGTTGCTTATCGCTCATACCAGACTTTTGTCTGACCCAGAGTTTTATGTCTCTTCTTATTACTCTGGGTGCTCTTAAACGGGCAGACGAGAGACAGGTTAGTTGGTTATGCGCGAGTAGCTGATCCGGAGACGAACAGGAGGCTCCTACATATTATCTACATATATTCTCCCTGTGTCGCTGCTGGTCACTACTTCGGGCATTAGTAGTGTACCTTCCTTATTTGCTCTAGAGACAGTTTTCAAAAGTTGTAATAATGATGATGTGAGACATAAGCTGCATTTGGATTTTCCGCTGCTATGATGTTTAGTTTTCAGCTTATGCACTGTCTCGCCTGTTTTATGTCAAAGTATGTTATTATTGTATTTTATTCCATGCGCTGTGAGATATGCTACAGGTTCCTTGTTAGTTCAAATTACTTACATTTCCTTTCTTTGACGACCGTTCCGTGCTGGTTGGACCCCGGCACAGCGCACTTTCATGGGAAATGTCGGCTGGCGCGGGCGGGTCGTCACAATTTCGGTAGCATAACGGCAGGGTAATTAAAACCAACACTGCCCCTAGTACGGCTCCTCGCGCTACCTTGGGCCTTGCGGTGTTTACAAGGGGTTTAATTTCCTAATACATTTTTTTCTATGCAATCTATTGACAAAATATCAGCCAATTTCATTTCAACCACAACTAGACACCAAAAATCAACCAATTCCACATCACAATACAATCAAGTTGTCCATAGTCTGTGGACGACCGGTGTCGGAGTTTCTAAACTCTGTCTACAACCTAATATATTTTATTTCTAAATTTAATTGAATTTTGAATTCTCACATTGCATTCGGCTTCGCCTAAAATTGTAGCGAGCTCTAAAAATTCTTTGGTCTCTTCTAGAATGTAGAAGATGTCGTTACGGTTCCAATGTATCTTGTTTCACTGGATTTCGACAACATAGCAAATAGATATGATTTTTACTTCATAATCATACTTTGCGATGGTTTTAAAGTGTTAAAACAGTTTAATTAAATCAAAGCCGTTACCTCTCTGAAACTGTTCAAACTAGGGTTCCAATTTTTTTGCAAATCTGTGTAGCGATGTGTCAATCGGGCGGTGCAGCATCGAAGAGGGAGGGGAGGGCTCTCCGGCACCGGTGGTTGCGCTCAGATCGGTGCTCAGATGTTGCCTCGGCGATGCTTGAAAGTGACGATCTTTACGAAGGTGATTCGACCGAACCAGAGAACGAGGAGAGGTGAGGCTTATATGGATTTAAAGCTCTCGAGAAGCACGACAAAAACTTCAACTGGAGCGTTGGATTTTGTTGAGTGTTTTGACCGGATTTCAGGAGAGAAGCTCTCAATCCTTTTTCATCGTCGCCTGTAGGGGTTATGGGATTTGAGATAATGAAAACGCAACGTGATTGGCCCGTGGATTTTATATTTATTTTTAATTCCTTTAAATTCGAAAATACCACCAAGTCCGTACAAACTTCAATTCAAACCTAATAACTATCGCCCCTAGCTGAATACCCCCATTCCGGACATAATGGAATATGTTTCGTAAGCCCATTCGATTGTTACAGTCAGTTATTCCTTAAATTAAAATATAAAACATTCAATTTTAGATTTGAACGTACATTTTAATTTGCCGGGGCCACATACTGATTCCAAAAATTCCAGAAAAATAAATCTAGCTATGTTGGGACGATATGGTCCCAACAAAACTGATTTCATCAAATTTGGAGACCGTTCGAAAAATGGCCATTTTCTGGTCGATCTAATTTGACTGAAATCAACCAAACACATTTTCTTTATTCACGCTCACATATTAATTCCAAAAATTATGAAAATTGGAATCTTGCAATAATTTGACATTCTGGATCCAACCCGGGTGATTTCATCGAAAATGGAGGTCGTTTGCAAAATGGCTATTTATATGGGCTATATATTATATTAAATTCCATAGCGACTATTCTGAAAATACCACTGACCATAACTTTTAATTCCCGCTATGAAATTTCAATTTTTCAGATTCGTTGGAAAGATATTTTTAAATAGATTTAAATATTTCTGGTTTCACCAAAATTCGATTTATTTTGAATCCTGTACATTTAGTCAAAATTCGAATTCAAATTTTCAAATTGTCGCGCTATTTCTAACTCCTTTTATAATTAAAATAAATATATTCGTTCTAACTTCGATTTTAATAAATTTTTAATTGTTATTATTTAAAATAAATTATTTTATATATTCAAAATTCAAAATTCAACAAAATAGCCAAAATAAAAAATTTAAATTGGTTCTGATTTTCCGGGTCGTTACATCGATCGTCTGGATTTGAAGCCCAGTTTGCATCACTGTAAGCTTGCAGGTTAATTTCTTTGCTCTTTAACAACTTTAAACCCTGATCTAAAGTGCCTCTTAAATAACGTAGTATTCTTTTGGCTGCGCACCAATGTTCATGTAAAGGATTGTGCATAAATTGTGAAACCTTATTTACATTGTAACAAATCTCTGGTCTCGTGACAGTAACATATTGCAATGCTCCAACTATGCTTCTATAGAATCTTGCATCACTAACCGCTTCACTCTATGTTTAGATAATCTTAAGTTTGTAGGCATGGGTGTAGGTAAAGGATTCGCTTTATCCATTTTAGCACGAGCTAGAATCTCAGAAATGTATTTCTTCTGAGATAGAAGAATTTCATCCTTAGATTTTTGTAAAATTTGAATACCCAGAAAGTAGTTTATGTTCCCCATATCCTATATGGAGAATGTGTCACTGATGTGTTTTATGATACTACTGATCTCTTTGTCATTATTTCCAGTTATGAGAATATCATCAACGTACACCAGTATGAATATCATATTATCACCTCTTTTCTAATGTGCAATGAATTGTTTGACTTGGCTGTAGTAAATCCTAAATTTGCAAATGTGTATTTGAGCTTCTCGTACCATACTCTGCATGCCTGTTTAAGACCATAAATAGCCTTATGTAGTCTGCATACAAAATCTTCTTTATTCTCAATCTCATAGCCTTTAGTTTGCATTATAAAAACTTCTTCATGTAGGTCTGCATTTAAGAATGCATTGTGTACATCCAGCTGCTTTATGTTCCAATGATTATGTAATGAAATGGTTAACATAATTCTGATGGTAGTTGGCTTAACCACTGGAGAGAAAGTCTCTGTAAAATCAAATCCAAACTCTTGTGAATATCCTTTCGCAAGGAGTCTGGCTTTTTTTGTTAATGCTACCATCAGGCTTTCTTTTCAACTTATACGTCCGTTTGAATCAAATGATGTTCTTGTGCTTGGGTCTTTCAAGTAAATTCCAAGTTTTGTTCTTCAATAATGATTATATTCCTCTTTTATAGCCAATTTCCAGTTTTCATTGCTGACCGCTTCTTTGAAATTGATAGGCTCTCTTTCATTAAAACTAACATTGTATAACTTTGGTTTAAAAATCCCACATTTAGCTCTAGTTAACACGTGATGTCTGTTCACATCAGTTTGTTGTGCATGATCTTCTGGATTGTCAGTGTTAGCACTGTTTGACCTTTCTGTGTTTGCATTATTTGCATTGTTTGACTTTTCGCTGTTGTCACTCCTTGTCTTTCTGCCACTAGATATAGTGCCACCTTCATTATGACACTCACCATTATCTGCATCTCCTTGAGTAGCAAATCATCATGAAACATACTGTTTAGTGAATCTGATGAACTGAAACTTGTTCTGGTACTGGGTACAGTGCAATCATCATCTGTATTCCTGATCAAGTTTACTAGCATTACACTCAGTTAACTCTGGTGGTGAAATGATCAGTTTCTCTGCCCAGTTATTTTTTTGATTGTTTTGATGTTGTCGTATGCAAAAGGAAATACAGCTTCATTAAACTTCACATGTCTAGAAACATGAATCCTGCCTCTACTATCTAAGCATTTAAAACCTTTTTAATCACTTGCACAGCCTGAAAAAGTGCATGCCGTGGACCTTAGGCTTAATTTAGCATATTGTAGGGTCTAAGATGTGGAAAACATAAGCACCCAAAAGTCTTTAATTCTAAGTAATTTGGTTTAGTTTTATGTAGCATTTCATAAGGACATTTTCCATTAAGTATGACAGTGGGTAATCTATTTATTAAGTACACTGATGTCGCAAATGCTTCTGTCCAAAATTTTATTGGCAGTGATGCTTGTGACATCAGTGTCAACCATGTCTCTACAATATGCCTATGTTTTCGCTGGACTAAACCATTTTGCTCAGAAGTGTGTGGACATGTAGTCCTGTATTGGATGCCTTTGCTTTCTAAATAAATTTTTAAGGGCTTAAATTCAGACCCCCATCAGTTTGAAGTACTTTGACCATGCAATCAGTTTGCTTTTGTATGTATGTAATAAATTGCATGGTTACTTTATAAATTTCTGACTTGTTTTTGAGAAAGAAAATCCAAGTGTACCTTGTAAAAGCATCTACAAATGAAAGATAATACCTCTGTTCATGATCTGAATTCATTGGTGTTGGTGTAACAACCCGGATTCTGACGGACCGATTTTTTTTTTTTAAATCCCAATCCATCGAAACCCTAGTTGGTTTGCTCTGGTATCCTGCAGAAAAGACAGAGACATGAAACATGTCAGTGTTCGGAAAACATCTCACAATGGAAGGAATAAAATATAATGTAATTAAAACATAGCTTTACCTTAATAATAATACTGCTAAACCAGTATCCAATGCTATACAGTCTTTGTCATGAACCTAACCTGCGAATGTTGTGTGGAGGGGGTCAGAACATAAGTCCTATGTGACTGGATTTAAATTATACTTCTGGATAATCTTACATATATCGTTCAATCACGTTTTCTAATTTATTGGGTTATCTGTGTTATTAGCATTCAAGGCTTACACACGTCGCACCCATCTACTCCCTAGTAGATTAACCTAATACAGTGTATATGTAGCTACCCCCAACTAAGGTATACCCATGGTACCCTACTCGCACGGTCTCAAACGTATCATCGCAGGAATATAGCAGTCCCTAACCCTACGCCCGAATGTCGTATGAATTTCTGTATATATGTCAATGCTACGTCTGCAAAGAAACACTACTTCTATATTACGTAAGCGTTCGGACTGTCATCTTTGAACCATTCGATCGAATTAGGTTCCATCCTCGAATAATGCCCTCTAGTCTTATGATACATCACCCAGAGCGACATGAGTGTACCTAGACTTTCCCACGTACATATCACGAATCGTTCTTGATGTCTATTGCACATGTTCTCTATATGTGCACTCGAGTCCCGTGGCACGGCTAATCATGAAACATGGAACTCGGTGGGGAGCTTTCAGATATCCGTCGATTGCAGATGCTAAGGTCTGCTTTTACAGTGGCTATGGTCCCACTTGACCCCTCCCTTAACTAGGCACCCAAGAATACAAAGAATGAGAACTTAACCCCGACCCCCTATGCTGTTCAAACCTATTGGCCAACCTCACCCATAACTAGATAGCAAAGTATATGGTCTTTTGGAGTTCTCCGCCTTTCTGCTTTACGTACTGATTGGAGATGGTAGGTAGACGATGAGTTGCTATCACAGGGGACTCACTGGTCTCGCCGAAACACGCTGGTCCATCTTAGTCATTTGATTGCCCCTTATTATTGCAATCAAGGCATACTCATTGGTTCACCTACGCAGACCTAACCTCTGTGAGTACAGGAGGATCATTTGCCACTCAAAGAGGAATACCAAGAGTACCCTACGTCCCTGGAAGCCACGTGCTTCTTAACCCAGTCCGTTGGAGCCTATAAGAATATCTAGATGGACATGCGCTCCTCTTTGTGTCTTTTGACACCCCGATGATCTACCCCTTACGATTATTCATCTTCTAACGTATGTCCAAGCGCCTCAGTTTTATATGTCATTAGACCCTACGTCTAACCATTAATCACGCGCTTGCGCCAATCTCGTGAGTTTTCTCATTTCACTTGGTTATTCTCCTTCACGTTGACTTTCTTTTCTAGTTTACCAAGTTACCCTCGCTTACTAATTCAATTTATAACTTAACCCATTTAAGTTCATTAATAAGTTTACAACATGTTATTCTCATAATCTATTCATTATTCCATCCCATGGTTACCATAACATGTTCTACTAAATTTATAATTAAGTACACGTTAATTCACAGATACATTGGTAAGAGAATAATTTCATTTTTCCCTATCATTCCTTATAACTTATCTTATTTCATAAGTTATAATTCCCACATGTCCCTAGGACAAGCCCACCTATTATCTTTCTTATTCAAGTTCATTCATTATTGGTTATTATCATCATTCCCCATTTCGTCATTAATTATGATTAACTTAACCTTTCTCATTTCTTTACCAAATTTACTTAACCTTTACTCAATTCAACTGGTTCGTAACACCACTACAGATTTAATTAGGTTAAGTATTCCAATTTAACAAATTACCATGCTAACCATGTTACCCACTTAACCCCTTTTATTATATCCATGTCAACCCTACATGTGTCTTCTTGGTTAAGTGTTCATTATTATTTATTATGTCCGTAAACATGCAAGACCTCTCACATTAGATTTCCGTTTGCGGTTGCTGGATATGCCGGGCGGTTCCGGGCAGACTTCTACCGCACCCAATCTAACCTCGTGTCTTGACACTATTACGGGTCCACTTTCCACCTAAGACCTCTCACATTAGATTACCGTTTGCGGTTGCTGGATATGTCGGGCGGTTCCGGGCAGACTTCTACAGCAGACCAAATCTAACCTCGTGTCTTAGGCATATAAGTTCTTATTATATTATATATTTATAATTCAAATCTTGGATTATAATATATGTCAATTACCCATAAACCCTCAATTCACATTTATGCTTATAATCCTATCAATAGATTATGCCTATAATCCCAATTCAACTTATAATCCAACTTCATGTTCATGATTCCAATTTGATTTATATACATAAATCCCACCCTAATTATATTCATAATTCCAAGCGTAGTTTTGCCCAATTCCCCATATATGTCGCATTTCTTCTTACATTTAATTAACTTCAATAAAGTGAAATAATTCGAATTCTACCAATTGTTCATATTCATTGAAGTTATGCTCCAAAGTTCCAACCTATCAGTTTTTCCCAAATTACCCAACATTAAGTTGCACTCAAATTACAGTTTTGCTTATTCTTGTCCATTATTAATCCACGCACTTCCCAATTATCCCAACACACTTAATTGTTCCAACTTAATTTGCACATATTTTCACTAATGTCCCAGATTAATATTTATAGTTATGTGCCAGATTAATTTCAAGTATTTTATAAAGTTGTACAACAACTCCCCAAATTTCCAATTTTGTCATAAGTTATGCTACAATTCTTCAATTAGAGATTATACCCTAAATTTAACATTAATTATGCCCAAATCAACCCAACATTTGCTAAATTACCATTCGTATGTTCATCTCTACGAGATTTGGCCAAGGCTCGAAGGTAGCCTGGCTATAAAAATAAAAAGGGAAGGAGGAAAGGAAGAGATAAAGAACATGCATAATAATAAAAGTTGTAACATTTTAATTGGGGAATTGCTAAACAATATGTATACAATTATTCACAAGAATAATTTAAACCCACTCACCTTGCCAGGATTAGAAAAGAGATTAATCGTTGTTGTAACACTTTGATGTTAATTAACCTTCTAAATTGACTATTGATGAAGAACTTGTCTCTAAAAACCTCTACTTTAATTTATGTTGAAGGTGGAGGCTAGGTTAGTTGAGAATTTAGCAGCATGGAGGCTAGGGTTAAAGAGATAGATGAGATTAGGGTTAGGTTTGATGTTTATTTATAGTGTAGTAGGTGAATTAGAGCCTTAGGATTAAAATGGAATCCAACTAAACCTTCCACCTCGTTTAAAAAAGAAGATTCCAGAGCAGGCTAAACCAACCCAGGTGCGTTGCACTCATACGCACGCATAGACACTGATGGTGCAGACACCTTCCTATATGCGGTTTCTTTTCTTTTTGTACAAGAAAAATCTTAAACAATCCTTAATATATGCAAAGTACGTTTCTTTTTCATTAATGCATCCTTCCATGTGTCATTATTTTATATACAATATGAATTGTATTAATTCTTCTGACATTAGCTTGCTTTAGTTGAATCAATTTATGTTTATTTTCCAACTTCTTTCTATGCATTAAATTTTCCCATGTGACATTATTTCTTTGTTGCACATATTTCTAATATTCTTATTTAAATGTGTTAATGCTTTCCTGTTTCATGCACTTGATATGTTTCTTCTTTTTAACTCATTAAATTGCTTGGTTCCTCTTTCTAAACCTTTTTTTTTCTTTGCATGCTTTGATTGCATAATTGACATGTTTGCATTCTATATTCGTTTTCTTTTATTTGCATGACATTAACTCGTTTTTATTTAGGTTCATGCATCTACACATTTCTATTATTTTTATTTAGGTTCATGCATCTACACATTCCTATTATTTTTAGTGCATGTATTATCTTCCTACAAAATTTTGAATTTCAAATAACATATATACACATATGCCCCTTCTCATTTATTGTTGCATGCAATTTTTATTAATTCACTTTTTTACCATTTACATTAATCACAATAACGTTTCTCTTTATTAATTGTTTTCTCTATCATAATTACATGCATGTACTTCCTTTTCCTTTTTAACATTATTACGTGCACAATTGTATTGCATACTTTTTCCTTGCATTAACTTCTTTTTAATATATATATATATATATATATATATATATATATATTGCACGCAATTCATTTGTCTTCATTTCAATGCATATGTATTATTTTTTTAAAATTTCCTTTAAATATATCTTTGCATATAATATATGCATATATGCATATTTTTAATTATCACTAAAAATGTGGGGTGTTACATTCTCCCACCCTTAAGAAATTTTGTCCACGAAAATTGGTGAGGGTAAAATCAAATGATCCCTCGCATATTATACATCCATTATGTGTGCATCCACTTTTTGCAAACATTGTGCACATATGCAAAGTGAAATACACCATAGTAATGCATGTATGCCTAATTTGGTACCACCTATATGTATGTAAACTTTCAAAAACTCTTTCAAACATGATGCTCACATCCTAGAAATACTTACAGTTCTATATGAATGCAATATTTTTGAAAATCAAAACACGTTTCATTCAAATTTTCCCACACTCTTACAGAATAAGAGCATAAAGCTTCCAATTGTTGCGTCCAAAATCCAACCAACCATCTTTAAATTTCGAATTAAAGGACAAATCTAATTTTCTAAATTCGATTTCTTATGTCATAAAAAGGTATAAAACGGAAAATTTTACATCTTCCGTTTTCCTTTTATGTTCCTTTTCTAATTACACTTGGATTTCACGTAACTACTCTATACAAAGTTTCCTATTTTCCTATCCAAGCACTGCTACATAAGAAAACTTCTTTTTCCTTTTTCTTTTCCCTTCATGTTTTTTTGCTTCTCTGAATTTATTGTTTTCTTTTTATTTAGGCTATTTTTCTTTCTTAGCTTATTTTACTTAATCCAAGGATTTAAATTTATTCTTTTCAAATAAGCCTTTCCATCCTACAGCTACTACTAAGGACCAAGAATCAATGACTATTTCACTAATTAAAAGTCCAACCATAAACTCTCAACGCTCACTAGCCCTTCACTATCTAGTAGTCACTACTAGTCCTTGTTGTGCTTTACTAGCCTATAATTTTTCTTTTTCGAGCAAAAGTTCTAGTCTTTACAATGCCTATGCATTCTACGAGAATTTTCTACTATTCCAAGATAATCTTCGCTATTTACTTTATAGCCTCAAATTTCTCCGTTCTTTCTAGGCACTAACCCTTATCTACTCCCTTAATTTTAAAACATGGTTTGCCCTTTTTTTATCAAACATCAAAAATACTTTTAAGATTAAAACTTGAAAACATCATAAACTTTTTTGCCAAAACTTTTACAATTTCAAGTTCTTAAAAGTTAACAAGGGTTAGACTCATAGTGGGCTTCCAACTTACCTAGGCTTTCCTAGACACCCCCACAAGGTCAATTCTCTCAACTATATATATTCCTAATCCATTTTACTTTTTTTTATTTAGTGGGCTCCTCTATGGATCTAGGTTTATATATATATAATATATTTATATTTTAAAATACAAATACGCTCACTCAGTATCTAAATAAGGAATCCTAAACCTAAGCTCTGATACCAGATGTAACAACCCGGATTCTGACGGACCGATTTTTTTTTTTCAAAAATCCCAACCCATCGAAACGCGAGTTGGTTTGCTCTAGTATCTTGCAGAAAAAACAGAGACATGAAACACGTCAGTGTTCAGAAAACATCTCACAGCGGAAGGAATAAAATATAATGTAATTAAAAAATAGCTTTACCTTAATAATAATACTGCTAAACCAGTATCCAAAGATATACAGTCTCAGTCATGAACCTAACCTGCAAATGTTGTGAAGAGGGGGGGTCATAACATAAGTCCAATGTGACTGGATTTAAATTATAATTCTGGATAATCCTACATATACCGTTCAATTACATTTTCTAATTTATTGGGTTATTTGCGTTATTAGCATTCAAGGCTTACGCACGTCGCACCCATCTACTCCCTAGTAGATTAACCTAATACAGTGTATATGTAGCTACCCCCAACTAAGGTACACCCATTGTACCCTACTCGCACGGTCTCCACTGTATCATCGCAGGAATATAACAATCCCTAATTCTACGCTCGAATGTCGTACAAATTTCTATATATATGTCAACACTACGTCCGTAAAGAAACACTACTTCTATATTAAGTAAGCGTTCGGACTGCCGTCTTTGAACCATTCGATCAAATTAGGTTCCATCCTCGAATAATGCCCTCTAGTCTTATGATACACCACCCAGAGCGACATGAGTGTACCTAGACTTTCCCACGTACGTATCGTCAATCGTTCTCGATGTCTATTGCACATTTTCTCTATATGTGCGCCCAAGTCCTATGGCAGGGCTAATCAAGAAACACGGAACTCGGTCGGGAGCTTTCAGATAGCTGCCGATTGCAGATGCTAAAGTCTGCTTTTACAGTGGCTATGGTTCCACTTGACCCCTCCCTCAACTAGGCACCCAAGAATATGAAGAATGAGAACTTAACCCCGGCCCCCTATGCCCTTCAAACCTATTGGCCAACCTCACCCATAACTAGATAGCAAAGTATATGGTCTTTTGGAGTTCTCCGCCTTTCCGCTTTACGCACTGACTGAAGATGGTAGGTAGATGACGAGTTGCTATCACCGGATACTAACTGGTCTCGCAGAATCACGCTGGTCCATCTTAGTCTTTTGATTGCCCCTTATTATTGCAATCAAGGCATACTTATTGGTTCACCTACGCAGACCTAACCTTTGTGAGTACAGGCAGATCATCTGCCACTCAAGGAGGAATACCAAGAGTACCCTATGTCCCCGGAAGCCGCGTGCTTCTTAACCCAGTCCTTTGGAGCCTACAAGAATATCTAGATGGACATGCGCTCCTCTTTGTGTCTTTTGACACCCCGATGATCTACCCCTTATGGTTATTCATTCTCTAACGTATGTCCAAGCGCCTCAGTTTTATATGTCATTAGACCCTACGTCTAACCATTAATCACGCGCTTGCGCCACCTCGTGAGTTTTCTCATTTAACTTGGTTATTTTCCTTCACATTGACTTCCTTTTCAAGTTTACCAAGTTACCCTCGCTTATTAATTCAATTTATAATTTAACCCATTTAAGTTCGTTAATAAGCCTACAACATGTTATTCTCATAATCTATCCATTATTCCATTTCATGGTTACCATAACATGTTCTACTTAATTTATGATTAAGCACATCTTAATTCACAGATACAGAGAATTATTTTAATTTTTCCCTATCATTCCTTATAACTTATCTTATTTCATAAGTTATAATTCCCACTTGTCCCTAGGTGAAGCCTACCTATTATCTTTCTTGTTCAAGTTCATTCATAATAGGTTATTATCATCATTCCTCATTTTGGCATTAATTACAATTAACTTAACCTTTCTCATTCTTTAGCAAATTCACTTAACCCCATACTCAATTCAACTGGTTCGTAACACCACTACAGATTTAATTAGGTTAATTATTCCAATTTAACAAATTACCATGCTACCCATGTTACCCACTTAACCCCTTTTATTATATCCATGTCAACCCTACATGTGTCGTCTTGGTTAAGTGTTCATTATTATTTATTATGTCTGTAAACATGCAAGACTTCTCACATTACATTGCCGTTTGCGGTTGCTGGATATGCCGGGCGGTTCCGGGTAGACTTTTACCGCATCCGAATCTAACTTCGTGTCTTGACACCATTACGGGTCCAATTTCCACCTAAGACCTTTCACATTAGATTACCGTTTTCGGTTGCTGGATATGCCGGGCGGTTCCGAGCAGACTTCTACCGCAGACCAAATCTAAGCTCGTGTCTTAGGCATATAAGTTCTTATTATAACATATATTCATAATTCAAATCTTGGATTATAATATATGTTAATTATCCATAAACCCTCAATTCACATTTATGCTTATAATCCTATCAACAAATTATGCCTATAATACCAATTCAACTTATAATTCCAACTTCATGTTCATAATTCCAATTTGATTTATATACATAAATCCCACCCTAATTATATTCATAATCCCAAGCATAGTTATGCCCAATTCCCCATATATATCGCATTTCTTCTTACATTTAATTAACTTCAATAAAGTGAAATAATTCCAATTCTACCAATTGTTCATATTCATTGAAGTTATGCTCCAAAATTCCAAACTATCAGTTTTGCCCAAATTACCAAACCTTAAGTTGCGCTCAAATTACAGTTTTGCTTATTCTTGTCCATTATTAATCCACGCACTTCCCAATTATCCCAACATACTTAATTGTTCCAATTTAATTTGCACGTACTTTCACCAATGTCCCAGATTAATATTTATAGTTATGTGCCAAATTACCAACCCACTTAATTTCAAGTATTTTATAAAGTTGTACAACAACTTCCCAAATTTCTAATTTTGTCATAAGTTATGCTACAATTCTTCAATTAGAGATTATCCCCAAAATTTAACATTAATTATGCCTAAATCAATCCAACATTTGCTAAATTACCATTCGTACGTTCATCTCTACGAGATTTGGCCTAGACTCGAAGGTAGCCAGGCTATAAAAATAAAAAGGGAAGGAGGAAAGGAAGAGATAAAGAACATGCATAATAATAAAAGTTGTTACATTTTAATAGGGGAATTGCTAAATGATATGTATTCAATTATTCACAAGAATAATTTAAACCCACTCACCTTGCCAGGAATAGAAAAGAGATAAATCGTTGTTGTAACACTTTGATGTTGATTAACCTTCTAAATTGATTGTTGATGAAGAACATGTCTCTAAAAATCTCTACTTTAATTTAAGTTGAAGGTGGAGGTTTGGTTAGTTGAGAATTTAGCAGCATGGAGGCTAGGGTTAAAGAGATAGATAAGATTAGGGTTATGTTTGATGTTTATTTATAGCTGTAGTAGATGAATTAGGGCCATAGGATTAAAATAGAATCCATCTAAACCTTCCACTTCGCTAAAAAAAAGAAGTTTCTAGAGTAGGCTAAACCAACCCAGGTGCGTTGCATTCATACGCACGCATGGACACTGATGGTGTTGACACCTTCCTATATGCGGTTTCTTTTCTTTTTGTACAAGCAAAATCTTAAATGCTCCTTAATATATGCAAATTACGTTTCTTTTCCATTAACGCATCCTTCCATGTGTCATTATTTTATATACAATATGAGTTGTATTAATTCTTTTGACATTAGCTTGCTTTAATTGAATCAATTTATGTTTATTTTCCAACTTCTTTCTATGCATTAAATTTTTCCATGTGACATTATTTCTTTGTGTCATATATTTCTAATATTCTTATTTAAATATGTTAATTCTTTTCTGTTTCATGCACTTGATATGTTGCTTTTTTTAACGCATTAAATTGGTTTCTTTTTCTAAACCTATTTTTTTCAATGCATGCTTTAATTGCATAATTGACATTTTTGCATTCTATATTCTTTTTGTTTTATTTGCATGACATTAATTTGTTTTTATTTAGGTTCGTTCATGCATCTATACATTTCTATTATTTTTGTTTAGGTTCATGCATCTACACATTCCTATTATTTTTAGTGCATGTATTATCTTCCTACAAAATTTTGAATTTCAAATAACATGTATACACATATGCCCCTTCTCATTTATTGTTACATGCAATTTTTATTAATTCACCTTTTTACCATTTACATTAATTACATTAACGTTTCTCTTTATTAATTGTTTTCGCTATCATAATTACATGCATGTACTTCCTTTTTCTTTTTAATATTATTACATGCGCAATTGTATTACATACTTTTATCCTTGCATTAACTTCTTTTTAATATATATATATATATATATATATATATATATATATTGCATGCAATTCATTTTTTTTCATTTCAATGCACTTATATATTCTTTTTTTAAATTTTCCTTTAAATATATCTATGCATATAATATATACATATTTGCATATTTTTAATTATCACTAAAAATGCGGGGTGTTACAGTTGGACCCCAAAGATCTGATGCAATCAATTCAAGAGGTGCAGTATATGTAGTATTGGAGTCATTAAAATGCAATTTGTGACTCTTGCCAATTTGACAATGTGTGCAAATATATGAATCTTGTATGCATTCAGAACCAATATCATTTTCATTCAACACTTGTTTTACAATTTTCAAATTTGGATGCCATAATCTATTATGCCAACATTCAAATTTAGCATTACTGTCAACATGATAAATTTTGACATTATTACAGTAATTTTCTGAACTAGGTCTGTAACCAGATTTCACATTGCTGAACTTGTATAAACCCTTGTCCAGTTTACCTTGTAATAAGATGTCTTTATTCAGAATGTCTCTAATAAGGCAGTACTTTGGGTGAAACTCAAAGTGTACTTTGTTATCATTAGCAAATTGCGATACACTAATTAGATTTTTTGTTATACTGGGTACTCTTAGTAAATTATTGAGTTAGAGTTGTCTCTTACCTCTGATGTACCCACAACCAACATGAGATATACTTGTCGTCTCACCATTTCCCATACAAACAGTATGCGTACCTGTGTAGTTTTTATTCCCAAGATTCAGGTTTTGTAAATTGTTGGTCACATGATTTGTAGCACCACTGTCTGGGTACCAATCATCCAAACTTGTGTCGTCAATTCTACTATTGTCATCATTGTTGGATCCTTGAGTCCTTGAACCTTCAGAATTGTTCCTAGCTTGGTTAACTTGAGACATATTCACATTAGGACCCCTTTGATTATGTTGACTTTGCTGGCCAGTATTGAACTTAGTGTTGAATCTGAAATAGTATTTATTCGCCACATGTCCAAATTTTTCACAAATATGACATTTAGGCCTATTGTTGTTGTTCCATCCTCTACCTCTTCCTCTCTGATTAGCAGTTCTCCTTTGTGGTTGAATATCTTTTTGATTAGGATTTTCTTTTTGTTGCATCTTGTTTCTTGATGTAGAAGCATAGTTAACTTAAAATTCTGGCTGAGACACTCTTCTCTGTTCAATCCTACCCTCGTGTGCCTATAGTGTTGAGTGGATATACTCTAGATCTGGAACAGCCTTTTATGATGCAATAAACGTGATAATAGATTCATATTCCTCATCTTAACCCCCAGTAATGTACAACACATGCTCACTTTCTGATATCTTGTGTCCAGTAGCTGCCAGTCGATCACACAGGGTTTTAATCTTGGTAAGATACTCACTCATAGTCATATTTTCCTTACGCATACTATGCAATTGACTTCTGTTGTGCATAACTCTCGTTGCAGATTGCGAATTAAAGATTTGTTCTATTGCATTCCATATTTCATAAGATGTTGTCTTGCCAATAATCTATTATAGGAGATTCGCACTTATAGAAGAGATTAACCAAGATGCCAATAGACTGTCTTGTTTCTGATGCATGATATAATCTTGATTGCTTACAAGATTTCCATCTTTGTCTTTGATTGTTGCAGGTGGAACAGATTTGGTGCCCTGTACGTATTCTTGTAACCCATATCCTCTTAGTGCGTTTTCCACTTGATATCTCCAGAACATATAGTTATCTTCATCGAGGGGAATACTAATAACATGACTTTTGGTTTTACGAGATTAAAGGGTGGAGTTGATGAAGAGGTTTCAGATGATACTCTGCCAGCGATGGCTGAATTGATACTTTCATTGTCTCCTACCATGATAGGAGAAAACGGATTCGTAAATGATTTTTGAATAACACGATTTTAGAAATCGTGTTTCTTGGACGACAATTTTGCTGTTGCCAATGAGTTTTGCAACCAGAATTTCACTGAAGTGATTCTTGGATGGCAGTCTTATTGGTTACAGTGATCTCTGCAATCAGAAACTGATCCCAGATGATGATCAGATGGGTGAACTGCAGCCACTAGTGATAAATGATGAAGATTCTCTGATATCGCTGGTTGGCAAGGCAGTTAAAAGAAAAGGATAACTGATATGAATCGATGTACACGCGAGAACGGTATCTATTCCGATGATAAAGCAAAAATTGAGGAGAGATAGCTATGCTAACCCTTCTAACGTGTGCAGGTGATCTCTGATCTTGATATTGCAGGTATTCTTTGATGCAGCGGTGGAGGATCTTGCTGATGCCGTTAGGCTTGAGGCTCTGATACCAAATCAGAATTTGCAGAGAAAATTGTTTTGTATAATTTCATCTAGAAATGTTTTTGAACAAATTGTAATTGCAAGAGTTAAATTACAGAACTGAAGGCTAACATATTTATAGCTTGATAGTGTACAAAGTAAATAATGCAATGTTTGTGCCATGGGCCAAGCCCAGCCCATTATAACAAGAAGAGATATATCTAATCTGTTGTGAACCAAAGTCTTTATTATGCTTAATGGTCAAAGATTAATGCTACTTAAAAGCAGTAAACATGACATTTTGTTCACTAGACAAAAGTGTTTAACAGAGTAAGTATGTTCACAACTATTTATAAAATTTGGCATACTCTACGAAGGAACCAAAAAAGTATTTTTAAGCAAGCTATCAATGCTTAAAAATATACTTAAATTTAGAATGAAACAAGATGAAACTATCAATTGCATATACTTTATGTTAGACCCAAAAGTGGTTCTAACACCCAAATTGATTTGAAACAAGGTAAAATAAGACAGAAATAAAAACGAACACACAAGATTTATAGTGGTTCGGCGAAGAAATGCCTACGTCCACTTATTTTTCACTATATTCAGTAATCCAGTTACAAATGCAATGTAAGATTCACTCACAACTCACTTTTGTTCACTCAAATGATTAAAACAAGAAATGAAAGATGATTTGGATTCTCCAGGAGTAAAGGAGTTCGGATGATGGAGGTACTTGGATTCTCAAAAGTGCTGAAAAAAGATCCTTCTCTTTGTCTCCAGATGGGGTATTTATAGGTGTGAATTTGCCTGAGATTCAATCCGGGTCGGACCACGTGTTATCCATCGCACTCCCTTCGGGTTCGGATGAACTATCAAGCTGACAACACATCAAAGAGATGAACGTTAGGGGTAGGAATCAGTCATAGCCGGTCCGGTTCTCCAGGCGATATCACAGGAGATTAACCTGGATCATGGGTGCGGGTCGGAAGCGTGCAGGTTGGGGGTTCGGATCGGAATACCCGATCCGAACCGGAGTGGCTTGGACGTCTCTCCTTCTCTAATCATACTCCGCTCCGCTCCAGCGTCGTGGCAAGCAGATGGCTTTCCGATCTATTTGAGATTTATTCGCCTTCCGATCCGATCAGATATGCTTTGCCAATTTATCCGGTAAGAGACATCCGATCCGAACAGAGAACTCTTATCCGATCCGAACCAATATGCTGCTATCAATCTGAATTGTGGTGTTTTCTTCCAATCCAAACCGAAGTCTTATAACTTAAAATACTCTTCAATGGTTGGTTTCTTGGCTTTGTGTTGCCTAGTTCACAAAGTAGGCTAACATTTTGCCCCCTCAAAGGATGCTTCTGTTGTACAAAGCGTGCTTTGACGTTGTTTAAATGCTAGTTCTTGAATCAGAATAGTCAGGAGTAATGCACAGATTTCCATTCGGTTCGGCGTCCGACCCGAGCACATTTTCTTCATTTCTGAGCAAATTTGGGAACTCTTCTCGCCATGTAATGCTTCTTGCAGGTATGCTCTTCCTTTACTCTCCTTCTCTTCAATTCGAGTCGGATGCTAAATCAATGTGTGAAATTTCCACTCGGTTCGGATTCCGATCCGAAGCGTTTTCGTGGATTTAGGTTCTTGGACGTTGGTCCTTCAGACAAAGTCGTGCTATTGGGCCTTCACTCCGGTCCGAACGGGTGAGACAGAATAGGAATACGAGGAGTCAACACCATTCCTTATATAAATTCACTACTGCCTTCATTCTTTTCTCCTTCTTTTCTGTTGCCGCACCCAACCTTAGTATTGAAAACGTCAGAAACTCGAATATTCTGAAACTATTCCTCGTAGATTTCTTAAATCGAACACATAGGTAGCTTTTCTAATCTCGAATAACTTCGTTGTAACCGTTTTCGATTTCAATTCGTGTTGGATTGGGATGGTTTGATCATAAGCTTCGCTTGAACCCCCCACCGCTGCTGGTGGATGCGCCATCGCTTCGAGGCGTTGCGAGGCTGGAGAGGGCAAATATTTATCCTCAACGGTGGCTTTGGTGATAAAGCGGACTCGTTTGTGAGTAGGGGGGAAAGAGGAAAGAGATGAAGAGTGGGATGACAAACTGGAGTCGGTTCGGGTAGAAGACGGAGGATCAAAAAAGGAAGGAGAAGGAAAGGGGATCGGCTCGGATTGCACATTTTAGAAAGACGGGAGGAAGGAAAATGTCGGCTCGGGTCGGAGATGAGAATGAGATAAGAGGCTGACATGAACGGACTGGTTGAGTGATGCTGGTTCGGTTCGGATCAGGTCACCCGATCCGATCAGATCAGTCCTGCTTCCGAACCCACTGTCTCCCTTGTCTTGAACTGTCCAAGCTTTAATGAGGCATCCGAACCGACTGTTATCCGCATTTGTATTGAGCCAGTCGTCATATGCATATCCGAACCGAACCGAACGCATCAAATTTGGCACATAAAGACTACCCAACTAATTCAACCAACACTTATTCTAGACGAATATGCTTCGCGGACAGTTAGGATAGTGCCTTGTGAACATAAACGAGAATTAAGAACAACTCTGACTATCACCTTCTTTAAAGCTTCGTCTTACATTGCTGTACTTTTATTTTGTATTTCCCACATTTGCTGCACACACTTTAGTTCACACACATACACAAAAAAGGGGGACACGGGATAATTTACTCTAATCCGTGCTATTGCTTCTTCAATAGTTCCATGACAATGAGGCCCAGACGCTCTTCTCGTCTAGCTGAGAGGAAAGAAGCTCCAGAAACTTCCAACAAAACCACTCTCGAGGATATATCTTCTTCATCTGACCCAGAATGGGACAGCGAGGGTCCGGATTACGGAGTTGGTCATCGGGAAAGCGACGAAATGTCTTCAGAAAGCGAAGTTTCCCTAGGCTTTGAGGAGGAAGGAGGGATTGGTGACAATCGAGCACCCGATGAATTTGACTCAGCCATTGTATTGGAGTCACCTCCAGATTCTGTAGAATCGACAATCGACAATGACCGACTTGTTCGAATTTGTTTGAAGTATGGAATAATGAAAAGGGACACTCTAGTGCCCTCACGCTCTGACCGTCCCCACAACCCTCCAGAAGGATATATGACGGTTACTCGACTGATGTGCATGGTTGGCGCCATTCCTCCATTCTCGCCTTTCATCGTTGACTTCTTAAGACAAATGCGGATTGCCCCCATGCAGTTGCATCCCAATTCATATGCCTATCTGCATACCTCATTCATAGCATATCGTGAAATTCTAGGCGTAGAGCTCACGTTCGACGATGTTCATTTCTTCTATAATTTCAAACATCGGACTAGAGAAACCCCTTCTTTCTGTTACTTTGAATCAGTCCCAAACAGGAAGATAATCTCTACGCCGTTTAGCAGTAAAGCTGGAGATTCCAGACTAGAGTGGTTCTATATAAAGCAACAGTCTGGATGCGCCAGGAGATGGACAAAATCAAGTAAAGCATTGATTTTCTGAATCCGGACTCTATACACTTGAATCATCACTCTGACCTGTTTTCCTTTTTTGTTTGCAGTCGACAATCCCAAACAGATATCAGACCAAGTGTTCTTTGATCGGATGCACCGTCTTCTCAATGGCGACCAAAAATTCCTGACTATTGACGAGGTCCTTAAAGATGAGTACCTTCATTTTCACGGGTTGCTATCCGTTTTCCGTAGCATCGGTCATGGGACGGTCCCTTATGCATATATTCCTCCAGTGGAAACAGTTCCAGAAATGGGAGAAGGCTCGGGAATTCCTGCAGCTCCTCTTCAAACTTCACCTTCTCCCTCTTCCACTCAAGATGATGAACTGGCTAATCTGGCCAAGAAACATCGTGAAGGGTATATTGCCCCCGAGGAAACTACCTCGTTAGACAAATCAAAATCTTCCCAAGGGTCGCCACTTCACGCTTCCGAAGGGGATGTTCCTAGCACCGACGAGCACATATTTCAGGGTTTGGGGGATCTCCCCTTACCCGAGACTATATATACTTCAGAAGATTTTAGGAAGGACCCTTTAGTCTTCACTTCTTCTGAAGAAACTACTCCTGCTAAGGCCAAAGAGCCTGCCCGCGCCATTCTAGCTTCAGACTCGGGTTGGTTGGGGGGACACACACACCACTTGGGATGCACTTTATATCACAGCATTAGCATTCATTGCACTTCTTTCTCCATGAATCCATTGATTCTAAACTTCGCTTATTTTATCGTGCAGGTACAATGTCTCGGTCCTATTATGATATAAGAAAGCTTCGTCGCAGCATGTCCAATCCTCCTCAGGATGCCGAGTATGATCGCCGGGATGACCGTGGTAGGGAGGAAAGAAGACCTTATGATCCCTATCGATCTTGGCCCTCACGCTCCCGCTCACCAGTTCGACCGGAACAAGAGAAATACAAGAGCTATCAAGGTCGTAGGGAGGAGGATAGACCACAATCTAGGGATTCCACTTCCTCCCATGAAAAGCGGAGTAGAGAGAAAACTCCTCCAAAGGAGACTGGGTCTAGAAGTAAGCAAAAAGTCCCTGCTACTAAACGACCTAGGACAGACAAGGGTTCTACAGAATCTTCTTCAGGAAGGGACACCGAACTAACAATCCTCGCCCCTCCTCCACCAGATGCGGGAACTGCAGTAAGGCTGGCATATTTAAAAGAGCAATTTCCCGAGCACTACTTCGAGACTCTGACCTTCCTACCTACCCTTGAACCTATTTCTTCTAATTGGGCAGAGGAGGCCAAGGCAAAAATCGATTTGGTGGAAAAACAATATACCGAGATGTTCAAGTATTCCCGCAATCTTTCTAGAATCATCCGCACTCTAATGACAAATGCTGACTCGATGCAAAAGACTGCAGAGGAGGATGCTAAGGCCCTAAAAACCTTAGGAAAAGATTTAGAAGATACTCAAGCTCAACTAGCTATCGCTCAGAAGAACGCTTCTAACTTCAAACAACAGTTTGAGGACATGCAAAAGCGCTATCATGATTTGCTTGAATCCCACACTCAGGAGCGTTCTGAGTTGAAGAAACAAGCTGACGAGGCCAAATCAGAGGCTGCTAAGACACGCCTTGCTTATGCTGAGCTTGAGCAGAAAAACGCCGAGTTAGCGAAAAGGAGTGTCGAGTTAGAAAAGAAAAACGCAGACTTGGCTTCAAAATTGTTGGAGGCGGAAAACAGGGCTGCTCTGGTTGAGGGCAATGTGGAATGCGCTATTAAATCTGCGGAGGAAACCCGCAAACAACTATCAGAGGCGGAGGCTGATATTCAGGGCTTCGGCGAGCTAATGATAGAATTCTTCGCGCACATTATTCGTCGTCGAAACATTTCCTGGATCGAGGACTATCCATCCACTTTGGTTCAAGTGTGGAATCAAATCGTCGAGTGGGAAAAAGAAGAACTTAAGGTCGATTCCCTCGATGAAGATAAGCTGATGGAGAAATACTTGAGAGACGACGAACCGGAGCGCCTAGCTGAAGGGCGCCGTCTAATTGCTGAGGCCATGGAAGAAGAGAGGCGGAAGTCTAAACAGAAAACCGTTCTTAAAGCTGGTTCCTCTTCTTCTGCTCCTGTAACTCCCGAAGTGGAAGGGTATGATCCCGAAAACCCGGGAATTCCCCGAACAACTTTGCTATCTCCTATTCCTGAAATAACTCCAGAGGTAGTAGTCACCCCCGCTGAAAAGTCTTCAGAAGGTATCCCTATCTTTTCTCCTCAATTTGTCAAGGCTACTACTACCTTTGGCTACATGACTGAATGTTCGATGAGAAATCCTTTGCTCTCGCCTGAGTTGATAACCAATGTTTCTCATTTTGTAGGCGTTGAATCATCCGCAAAGACAGATGTAGCTCAAGGAGCTACCGCTGGGACAAAGCCCGCCGATAGGGTCAAAGAAGGGGAAGACAAGGCTGCTTCAACAGACCTGGGGGAAAGAAGTGAGCCAACTAAGGTCACTACGCCCCATGATGAAGAAATGATTGCAGCTTTAAAAGACGACGGAGGAGACGAGGGGCATGATGAGGAACCAGAGGTTACAATAACCGGGGAGTCAAAAAGCGCCGATGACGTTACCTTGGCGGCCATGAAGGCCGATCAAGACAAGCGCTTGCAATTAAAGGCTGAAGAATTAGACCCTGAAGTCCTCAAGCCCCTCGCAGTTGTGGATGCAGGTTCAAGGTTAGTTGTTAAGCTCTCAACTAGATCTATTACCGAAGAACTTGCTAAAAAATCTTCTCTTGATTCCAGCGCCCCGCCCTCCGGGAAGAAGTCTGCTGGCTCCAGTACTACATCTTCAGGGAAAAAGAAATCAAAGCGAATCTTGACTGAAGCCGAGAAGGAAGCAAAGGATGCGGAAAAAACTGCCAAGAAATCGAAGGCTCATCCCAAACCCAAATAGTGGGTTCCCCTGTGTCCTTTTAGCATCTTTGTAAACCAATAAGTGCTGCTATACCAGCAGCTTCCGCACTTTCTTTTTCAGTTATTTCCCTGTACAAATTCATTCATTTGTAAATAAAAATAATTCACTTTTTGCAATGTTTATTTGTTAGCAGTTCTGTACTTATGTAAAAATGCATATCTATAGTTATGAAACAAAGTTGTGGAGAGGGGAGATATGTGTATGTATATGTGTCCCCAGTCAATCTCCATAAGTTATTCAGTGCTTAACCATGCAATCTGAATGCTCCCGATTCTCTAACGGGATAGCATTTCCTGTGTCATCAATACCTGTTGTTTTTCCTGGCATTTCTTTTATACTCTCTCTCATTCTCTTGAGAGTTAGAGTTCAGTTATTTGTTTATTCCCCGGTCGTTCAACGGGAAAAGATTTCTTTCTCGGCGCTCGGTCGGAGACGCCTTTATACTCTCTTTCTCTCTGGAAAGTTAGAGTTCTGAGTTGAACCTCTTTCTCAGCGCTCAGTCGGAGACGCTTTTATACTCTCTCTCTCTCTCTTTCTCTGGAGAGTTAGAGTTCAGAATAGAATTTCTTTTTCAGCGCTCAGTCTGAGACGCTTTTATACTCTCTCTCTTTCTCTGGAGAGTTAGAGTTAGAATGTCGTTTTCTCATTCTTTTATGTCTTATTGCACAAATAATCATTGTGCTTCTTTTTATGTCCAAACTGTTTCAACCTTTTTAGGCTCTAAGTTATCCTGTATTTTATAATCACAACAGAACAACTAACGAATGTAAATGCATAAAAGTAAATAACACACAATATTTTTATAGTGGTTCAGCTAAGTCATAGCCTACATCCACTTTATAATCCTTTATTCATATCATCAGATTTTCCCAAGGCAAAGCATGTCTTGTTATAGAATCCACAGTAAAAAATAAAAAATATAGCATTTCTAATCCAAATATCGCATTAAGTGTTGGGCATTCCATGCTCGAGGAACTTCTTCGCCATCTACGGTCGTTAACTTGAAGGTTCCTTTTTCAAGTTTCCGTTGGATGACAAAGGGTCCTTCCCATTTTGAGCCGAAGTGAGGAAGGGATGGAAAAACTCTCTTTAGCACCAAATCTCCTGGTTCAAAAGTTCTGAGACGAAATTTTTTGTCATAATAGCGTGCCATCTGACGCCGATGTCTTGCTGCACGCAAGTCTGCTTCGTCCCTTTTCTCTTCGATTTCATCAAGAGACTCAAGTAAAAGTGCCCGATTCGTCATCGGATCATAATACGTCACCCTGTGGGAAGGAACTTCCAGTTCAACTGGAATTACTGCTTCTGAGCCAAAGGAGAGAGAGAAAGGGGTATGACCGGTAGCCGTTTTAAACGTTGTTCGATATGCCCACAAGGCTAGGGGCAATTCATCGACCCATTTTGCCTTTGCACGCTCTAATCGTTTCTTGAGGATGGATTTTATTACCTTGTTTATCGCCTCTACTTGCCCATTAGATTGTGGATAGGCAACTGCAGTATATCGTTTGTCTATCTTGTATTTCTGGCAAAAATTTCTGAATTCAGTGCTATCAAATTGGGTCCCGTTGTCAGTAACAATCGTCCTTGGGATTCCGAATCGGCATATAATATTTCTGACCACAAAACTTATCACCTTTCTTGTGGTGATCTTAGTCAAGGGCTCAGCTTCCACCCACTTTGTGAAATAATCCACGGCTACTATGGCATACTTAGCCCCTCCTTTAGCAATCGGTAAAACTCCAATGATATCGATTCCCCATGTGGCAAATGGCCAAGGACTCACCATCGATTTAAGCTGGGTTGACGGTGCCCTAGGGATTTTGGCGAATCTCTGGCACTTATCGCAGCGTCGTGAATAATCAGCTGCATCTTTGTTGATTGTAGGCCAGAAATATCCGTACCGCAATATTTTCTTTGCTAAAGTTTGACCTCCTGTATGATCTCCACACTCACCTTCGTGCACTTCTCTCAGTACACGCTTGATGTCGTCGTGTGCGATACATCGTAATAGGGGCATAGAAAATCCTTGTCTATAGAGAGTATCGTCTTGCATAACATATCTGGCAGCTTTGCGAACTACAGCTCTTTTCTCACTTTTCTTCGATGGGAGTGTCCCGTTCTTAAGAAAACTCTTGATTGGAGTCATCCATGACTCCTTTTCTGGTTCCGTTTCAAGAACGAATTCAATTTCCATTGACTCAAAGCTTGGCGACTCCAACGTTTCAATTGGAATTATCTCAGTCTCTTCTGGATTGTCGGAACTAGCCAATTTTGCTAGTCTATCCGCTTTCTGGTTTTCTACTCTGGGAATATGTGTTATGTTGTACCGCTCTAAGCTATTTAATAGCTCTTTCACTTTCTTGAGGTAAGCGACAAGTCGAGGTCCTCGAGCCGCGAATTCCTCTCGCACTTGACAAGCAACAATCTTAGAGTCACAAAATATGTCCATCGTTTTTATTCCGAGGTCTTTAGCGAGTTTCAGCCCAGCAATCAGGGCTTCATACTCAGAGTCATTGTTTGTTGCCGAAAATTCTAATCGCAGGGCGTAATATAACGACCGTCCCTCGGGAGTGACTAAGACAATTCCAGCTCCGGATCTTCGGTCATTTTTAGCTCCATCTGTATATAATTTCCACGAATTCATCTCTAGCTTATCCTCGGATTTGACCACTCGGTCATTGATTATTTCTTCCTCTGGAATGGTGAACTCTGCAATAAAGTCTGCTAGAGCTTGCCCCCTGATTGACTTTCGTGGTTGAAAATTCAAATCAAACTGGCTTAGTTCTATGTTCCATTTAATCAACCTTCCCGACGCTTCGGGTCTCTGTAACACCTGTCTTAACGGCTGATCGGTGTATATGGTTATTGGATGGGCTTGGAAGTAGTGACGAAGTTTTCGGGATGCAATCAGGAGGCTGTAAGCAAGCTTCTCGATCTTTGGGTAGTTGCGCTCTACCGCTGCTAATTTCTTACTCACATAGTATACTGGCCTTTGTACTTTGTCTTCTTCTCGAACCAGGGCTGTGCTGACAGCGTGAGCCGAGACTGCTAGATAAACAAATAGTTCTTCGTGATCTACGGGCTTTGACAAGATTGGCGGTTTCTCTAACAGCTCTAACAGATTTTGAAAGGCCTCGACACAATCGGGAGTCCACTGGAAGTTCTTCTTTCCCCTTTTTATCAAATCAAAAAATGGAACACATTTATCGGTGGCTTTGGAGATGAATCTACTCAGCGCCGCTACCTTCCCTGCCAGACTTTGGACGTCTTTAATTCTCCTTGGTTCTTTGATATTTCTAATCGCCGCTATCTGGCTAGGGTTGATCTCAATTCCTCGGGAACTCACAATGAAGCCAAGGAACTTTCCCGACGCCACTCCAAATGAACATTTTAAAGGATTCAATTTCATACGGTATTTTCGCAAGATACCAAACATTTCCGCTAAGTCTTGCGTATGACTGGAAGACCGCTTTGATTTAACAAGCATATCATCCACATAAACTTCCATAGTTTTTCCTATTTGATCATAAAACATTCTATTTACCAACCGCTGATAAGTAGCTCCAGCGTTTTTTAATCCGAACGGCATTACAATATAACCCCAAATTCGTAATGAAACTTGTATGCTCTTGGTCTGGTACATGCATAGGAATTTGATTGTATCCAGAGTATGCATCCATGAAAGAGAGAAGTTCATGACCTGCTGTCGAGTCTACAAGCTGGTCAATCTTGGGAAGTGGGAAACTATCTTTTGGGCAAGCCTTATTTAAATCTGAAAAGTCAATACAAGTTCGCCACTTTCCGTTTGGCTTTTTTACCAAGACAGGATTCGATATCCAGTCGGGATAAGTCGAATCTCGAATAAATCCATTTTGCTTCAATTTCTCTACTTCCTCTTTGAGAGCAGCCGACCTCTCTGGGCCCAGCATGCGTCTCTTTTGCTTCACAGGCGGATGCTTCGGATTTACATTCAATTTGTGACTGATAATGGAAGGCGATATCCCACACATGTCAGCATGGGTCTAGGCGAACACATCTAAGTTTGCCTTCAAGAAGTCCGTCAGTTCTTCAGCACGACGTGGATCCAATTGGGAACCAATCTTCAAAACTTTCGTCGGATCAGCTTTATCAACAGGAATTTCCACTGTCGCTTCATTAGGAGTTGCATTTCTAGCCTCTGGTTCCTCGTCTTTTCTAGGATCCAGGTCTTCAGGTGTTCCTTTGGGCAACTCCCTTGGGGTCAATCTCTCTAATTGCTATGCCGAGTCCCCCTTTGAGGGAGATGAGGCATCCTTACTCTCAGCATTAACTCCTTTCATCAACATCTTCAGTTCGGCCACATAGCAGGCCCGTCCAGAAACCTGATCCCCTCTTATTACTCCAGTCCCGGCTTCGGTTGGGAACTTTAGTAACAAGCACCAAGGGGCGATACAAACTCTAAATTCAGCGAGGGCAGGTCTCCCTAAAAATGCGTTATATGGCGAATCTATGTCCAATACTACGAACTGAAGCATTCGCACTCTTCTACGTTCTCCTTGCCCTAGGGTCACGGGCAACTCTATATATCCTATGGGAGACGTCGTCGCTCCGTTGAAACCTCTAATCCATCCTTCACAAGGTTTCAGATCTTCGGGCTCAAGCTTCATCTGATCAAATGACTTCTTGAACAAAATATTAACGGAACCCCCGTTGTCTACTAATACCTTATGGACCAAGGCCGGCCCAATAGTGGTAGTAATAACCAACGGATCATTGGTGGGAGATTGTATCCCCGTGTTGTCTCGGCTGCGAAACACCACGTCGTCGAACATGGTTTTTTGTTGTTTGATGGGGGTGACATCTTCCAAATCGTCACCTTCATCCACATCTAGATGCTTGGCAGCATTCACATATTGGTCCATCGACCTAAAACTTCGGATTGCCGGGTGAGGTCCGCCTACTATGGAGTTGATGACAATCCCTTTACCTTTTTGCTGCGCGGTAGGCTTAGGAGCAGGTAGGATCTGTTTTGGAGCCTGCTCTCCTTGCCCCCTGTCCCTCGGGGCAACCTTGTACTCATCCAACTTTCCTTCACGCAGCAGCTTTTCAATTACATCCCTCAAATGCCGACACTCATTGGTCGAACGTCCATGTGTTCCGTGAAACAAGCAAAATTTCCCTGTCGCCATTTCTTTCTCGGTCGAATCACGAGGTGGCGGTCTTTTGTACTGCAACACATTGTACGTATCCAGGTAAATATTTTCCAAGGTGTCATTCAATGGTGTATAGTTCTCGTAGTTCTGGAATCGGGGCCTTTTGTTAGGGTCGCTTCCCCTATTTCTGTTTCTCCTGTTACCGTTCGAATTACGGTTGTTGTTGTTTCCACCATTTCCAGTATTGCTGTTTCCACCCTTGTTTCCTACATTTACTTCAACCTTGCCAGAACTATCCCCAGACTGCTTCACGGCAATATTACTCTGCACATTCTCCTTTGAAGCTGTCTCAGACTTTCTTTTTCGGTTTGCCCTGGCTTCCTCTCGTCTCAGATAAATATCGGCTTTTTCGTAGAATATCGCCCTTGTGGGGGGGGTGTTTTCCCAGAAAGGTAGTCTCCAAACTCGGATTCAGGATCGACTCCTTCCTTCAATGCCATCAGAATAGTGGGCTCGTGCGGGTCACTGACCTCAGTTACAGCTTGGTTAAAACGATCTAGATATGCCCTTAAAGACTCTCCCGGTGCCTGTTTGATTCTCGACAATTCAATAACACTCTTGGACTTTCGGGCATGTAGTCGGAACTGGTTCATGAAACGCTCGCTTAGTTCTTTGTAATTAGAAATTGAACGAGGAGGAAGTCGGGTAAACCAGAATAATGCCACATCTTCTAGGTAGATTGGGAATGCTTTGCACTTCACTTCATCAGGGGCAGCAGCGGCGTTCATGAGCCACGAATACCGCATCAAATGCTGTCCCGGATCAGTCCTTCCGTTATATTTGTCCATCTGTGGCAAGTTAAAGCGTCGGGGAAACTGGAAGTCTAGGATATCGTCAGTGAACGGAGTATGGCTTCGCTCAATGCCATAGTCTTCATTCGTATAATTCCGGCTCTCGGACATAATTCGGCGAACCATTGCCTGCACATCGGCACTAGTTAGGGGCTGCTCAGGTTCCCTGGCCCTAGTGTCCGAGTTCCTTCGGGGCTCTTGCTCAGGAGATGCCCTTCTTCTTCGAGCTGCCTCTACTCGATTCCTTTCCCTGTGTTCCCGGTCGATCTCGGGAAGAGGGGACTGGAGTCTTTGCCCCCGAGTGGGGCTATCGTTTCCTAATGCTCGTGCGATATCCTCGCGAGATCCCAAAGATCCAAACGTTAGCTGCTCCACGTTCTGAGGTCGTTCGAGTGGCCTTCGTTCACGGGGCCTCTCTTCCTCGGAAGATGAAGATTGATCTATGGGTGTGTGACGAACCGGTGATGGAGTTCTTTGCCGGAGGAGCTCATTGATCTCCCGACTCATGAGCCTCATATTTTCCTGCATCATGAGATTAGTGCGCTCATGAACCCTCATAGCTTCCCTCGTGCTCTCAAGCATATCAAGCAAGCGCGAGAAATCTCCTTGAGTGATGGGAGCAGATGGATTGACCTGGTCTCCAACCCTGGCAGCTGGAATTGGAGCATTCGTGGGGACTCGAGTAGATGTTCCAGCTTCACCAAGCATCGGGTCGGATCGGAGGTAGGAAGTCGGGTCGGATCGGAGCTGGGGTGCCTGGTCGGATCGGTGTGCAGCGAGCCACTCGGGTCGGTTCAGATTGGGGGAGTGCACTGCTTCAGAGTCTCCTACCCGGATCGGATCGGAGCTCTCCCCTTGTTGTCGGTTCGGATTTCCTGCATTGATTCTTCCTGCTGCTGAACTCTGCCCCCGAGACCTTGTTACAACAGCATGTTGCTGATCTTCGCCAGCTCCATTTCCTTGAACAGACTGAACTTCCTTGCCTTTTCCTTTGGCCATGAGTCTTTGACAATTACTTCAACGAACGTAAGAAAGCGGAGAAACTTAAGGATTCACTTCTTTGAACTCAACGGTCCAAAAAGTAGAAAGAGATCCCGGAAAATAAAGAATTTAGATGAGGATTCTCAGTGAAAGCACCAAAATGTTAGACCCAAAAGTGGTTCTAACACCCAAATTGATTTGAAACAAGATAAAATAAGACAGAAATAAAAACGAACACACAAGATTTATAGTGGTTCGGCGAAGAAATGCCTACGTCCACTTATTTTTCACTATATTCAGTAATCCAGTTACAAATGCAATGTAAGATTCACTCACAACTCACTTTTGTTCACTCAAATGATTAAAACAAGAAATGAAAGATGATTTGGATTCTCCGGGAGTAAAGGAGTTCGGATGATGGAGGTACTTGGATTCTCAAAAGTGCTGAAAAAAGATCCTTCTCTTTGTCTCCAGATGGGGTATTTATAGGTGTGAATTTGCCTGAGATTCAATCCGGGTCGGACCACGTGTTATCCATCGCACTCCCTTCGGGTTCGGATGAACTATCAAGCTGACAACACATCAAAGAGATGAACGTTAGGGGTAGGAATCAGTCATAGCCGGTCCGGTTCTCCAGGCGATATCACAGGAGATTAACCTGGATCATGGGTGCGGGTCGGAAGCGTGCAGGTTGGGGGTTCGGATCGGAATACCCGATCCGAACCGGAGTGGTTTGGACGTCTCTCCTTCTCTAATCATACTCCGCTCCGCTCCAGCGTCGTGGCAAGCAGATGGCTTTCCGATCTATTTGAGATTTATTCGCCTTCCGATCCGATCAGATATGCTTTGCCAATTTATCCAGTAAGAGACATCCGATCCGAACAGAGAACTCTTATCCGATCCGAACCAATATGCTGCTATCAATCTGAATTGTGGTGTTTTCTTCCAATCCAAACCGAAGTCTTATAACTTAAAATACTCTTCAATGGTTGGTTTCTTGGCTTTGTGTTGCCTAGTTCACAAAGTAGGCTAACACTTTAGAATTCAAGATATATTACGTTCACTTCTAGCACTAGAAGAAAATTGTTGAATAAAGGTATTGTTCCAAAAATCCTACTTCTTTAATCGATGAACGGAAACAAAATGTTTTAGCTATTCAATAAGCTAACAATTTTTTGACCATAAATCCAGAGGAAACTATAGAAATCTACTGTCATATGAAGTGAATTTGCAAGAAAAACTATATTAATCAAAATAGAACAAGACAATAATATTTTAAGTGAAAAACAAAGATTCAAATGAAGAGAGAGTATTCAAAACTACCAAATCTGGTCGATTACTTATAAAAATTCAATGGCCAATGCGTCAGAGCTGGCGATTCGTTCTTCACACCATCTCTTCGCATCCACTATCTAATTCCTCCACCGCCTCCCCTGACAACACACCTTCACCCATCCTCACTTCCGCAAACCCTCATGGCTAAGAATAGGAAACTTAAAGCTTGTTTTCAAGCCTCGTTGGACTCTAGGTCATCGGCCTCCATCACCAGATCTGGTCACTTCTTTACTTCTTCGTCGCAATCCTTTCTTGAGTCTGATTCTGGTAGTTCAGCTGCCTCGCCTTTGGCTGTCATAACCCCGGCCAACACTCTCAATTCTCTTCTTTTAGACATTGATATAGCTCCTCATGCTGTCCCTGTCAGCGCTACCACTGTTGCTAGTCTGACCACTATTTCCCCTATGCTAAACGCAGCGCCTAAGGAGTGGTCGCAAAGTATTGATCTTCGACCTTTTATTTTGGGAGATTTTGTTGAGCCAGCTATTGATAAATCCAATTCGGTGTATGTGGGTGATCATTTTGTTAAATGTGACAAGGACGTGAGTACTGCTAGTGCTGTAAGCAATGTTGAAGTCGTGTTGAATTGTGATGGACTGGATGAGTCAGTGTTGAAGACGCGTTATTGCTGGAAAACCTGAGCGCTCCTCACCTGTTCGATGCAATGCTCTAATACAAACTGCTCCTAAAATGGCCAATTAGACCTTGCTTTTCTAACTGCTCCCAAACATTGCAGGTTTGTACCAACCTATTGAATTCACTATACCTTAATCGGATCTTTGTACGTATCCGCCGCCTGAAATACTTAATGAAGGAGAGATTTTTTGGAAGGATCAGCTTGTAGGGTTCTTTCTAGATTCCAAGCTGCTGTATTTTAACATGCATGCTGCTTGTCGTAGTGCTTGGCGCATTAGAGGTGAGATATGCATTACACTTCTTAATGGTATGCTCTATATTTAGCTCTCTTCTGATGAAGAGAGGCTTCGTGTGTTGGAGGCAGCACCATTGGGCATTGGTGGCAAACCTTTTATTATTACCACTTGGAGTGCTTCCGTGTGTAAAGCCAGAGAATATGTTCTGTCTATTACTGTTTGTACTCAATTTACCAACATTCATTCCGCTCTTCAGCCCCTCATTGGCCTTAACTGGTTGGTTTGTCATATTGGCAAACTGAAATGCCTTAATGATAATACTGTGGCTAGAAATAATCTCGTATTTGCTCGTGCCTTGATTGAGATCACCCGATATAAGCCTCTTCCAACAAAGATTAAAGTATGCATTGATGATCATGTTTATCATATTGATGTGACATATAAGTGGAGTCTAAACATCTACATTTCCTGCAAATCTTTGGGACATCCCTCTGAGGGATGTAATATTAAGTCTGATATCTTTCCTCGGGAGAAGATCTCTCTTTATGGGCCTCATGCGAGGAAATGGGTCTTAAAATCTAAACCTGTAGTTGTTGCCCTGTCCCTGGTCCTAGCCCTGCGCCCTTTGGTATTCGCTGGGTTGAAGGTGAGCATGCCTGGTTGCATGTGTAATCTCAAATGCGTTATATTCCAGAATTATACGTATTCTATAAGTTTGTTGCAAGTTATGGGGAAAACCATAGATTATTTTACAGGCTTTTTAAGGCAATCTGGTGTTGTGGGAAGATGGTGAACTTGGTGAAGACAATGTGATGTTATTACAAGATGATTCGTGGGATAGTGATTTTCTTTACTCCTATGAGGCATCATCCTATGTGGAGGGTATTGCCCACCTACTAGTGTCACTTGATATTTTTATGACGCCTCTTGACGCTGGTTCCACCGTTTAAGTGGTGTCTTTTTCTAGGATAGATGAAGTGATTGGTCCACACATATGCACAACTACAACTAATGACTGTATCTTCATCCCCTACTAACTCCTTCTCCGCTCCATTATTTCAAATAAAATAATAATGAGAGATATAAATCTTCTTCACATCTACAACTTTGATGTTGAAGCTTTTGGCTAATTCTTAATAGAGAGGAAATTGTTTGAATTATTATTGAAGGTGGAAAATGGAAAAATATGTTTGTTGTGTTCATTTTGGTAGAGAAGAAAACGTAAATAAGGTGGCAGAGAGTGGAAATGAGTTTCCTACGTAGTCCCTCTTTGCGTGAACGTATATAAAGGCAAGTTGTAATAATTTCCTACGTAGTCCCTCTTTGCGTGAATGTATATAAAGGCAAGTTGTAATAAAGCATCTGGTCTTAATATTAAAAAAAAAAAAAAAAACACATTTGGTTTTTCTGTGTGTATTACTCATTATGTTTAATATCTTTGCACAAGCAGTATGGACTGTTAGCCCATTTACATTTCTTTTCTTTCTTTGGCCCAATACGTTTGCTATATATAACGTATCAGGGTCTACTATCTGAAACTAATTTATTTTCTTGAAGATATATTACATGAAATTACAAATCAAATATTATTTGTACATTTTCTTTTATGGTATCAGAGCATGTATCGCCTAACTGCACTTGGTCTCTGGCAATTCTCTGATCATCCACTAGCTGCCGCATTGCATTAGATTCGTATAAGGGATTGATTAGTTTTTCTTCTACTTAGTTTATTCTTCATCGTTGGAAGATATACCCTTCCTGTATCATATCATCTGTTCTTGCCAGTTTCTTTATCAATCACTACCTCCCCTAAGAAGAGAATTTTTTTCATCATCATATTCTACCTCCTGGCTGCAGTTTGGCCATCACACGAACTGTCTTCATCTGACCAGTGTTTCAGTTGCTAGAGTTGCCCTGTTCACACAATTCTTCCATCCAATAACTTCCGTCACCCTATACCTTTTCTCTTCAAGAAACCTCCCTCTGCTTCAATTTCTTGTTCTGTTTGTTTCTACAATGGCCGGAGACAATGAAACTGTGAGTTGTGCAATATCCAGAGTCAACACCATTGAAACCCCATCGTATTGCACTACACTGATCAAACCAAAAAGCAATGTAATTACCATCCCATTCGAAGAAGATAATTACATGCTTCAGAAGTAGCAAGTAGAGACAACTCTAAGAGGCAATGGACTCCAAGAATTCATAAAGGGGGCAATGGTTATTGTTGGAAATGTTTTACAAACATTATGTGAATTATTAAAAATGATTGAATAAGTGTATGAATGGCTCCTATGTTTGAGTAGTCCCACATCATGAGATTATAGGGAAGAGGCAAGGATTTATACTTGTTTCTAAGAAGTCATGTTGGGGCCTTGGACTCCCAATACATGCATTGTTGTGAGGAGGGAGACCATGCATCATGACCACCACACACACGCGCGCGACCGATCGGCCCGGCCCGGCCCGGTTCGGGCTCGGGCTCGGGCTCGGGCTTTGTGGTGTAGGCACTTATATTTTTGGACCATAAAACTTAGTTGTTTTCGAACCGTTTTTTATGGAAAAATTATTTTGCGCACCGATATTTATTCTGCAACGGAAAAATTTTTGCAACGGTAAAATAATTAATCCCCCCGAAATTTTAGCAGATCCGATATTTTTCTCCCAAAACCTAATTCTCGTTCTATATATACTATTTTATCTGAGACGAGAAAAACACCGAATTTTATATTCTCTTCTTCTCAGCCGCCATTAAAACTTCTAAGAAATTGAGCAGTATTTTTCCCGAAAGTGCAAATCTGCACTGATTTGTTTGTGCAGGCAAATCAGTTACTATTTTAGAGGCTGTTTTATCCTAGAGGCGGCGGCGAAGGAACGAATTGGTTTGCACCTCTGACCAAATCGCCGAATCGTCTTCAAGAAAGCGACCTAGTCCGCGACTCAGCCATTGTTTTCCAACAATTTGAAGACGAACTGAAACAATGGCCTCGAACTCAACCATGGACGATTCTGCTCCTCCCTCTGCTTTTCACGGCCCTCTGGTGACTGCTGCTCCTTTCAAGTTCGAAGGTTTGCATTTCAAGCGCTGGCGTCAGAAGATGGAGTTCTTCCTCACGATCAGGAAGGTGGTCGCTGCTCTGACTGCTGAAAAACCGCAGCTACCAGAAAAGCCTGACGAGACTGATGCAGCAAAAATGGCATCATGGACTGAACAGTCAAAGCAACTGCAGACCTGGACTGAACAGGATTACTTATGCAAGAATTTTATACTGAATGGACTGAGCGATGATCTGTATGATTATTATAACTCAGATGAAAAGACAGCAAAAGAGATCTGGGAAGCACTGAAAAAGAAATATGATACAGAGGAGGCAGGGGCAAAGAAATATGCTGTGAGCCGCTATTTAAAATACCAGATGACTGATGATAGATCGGTAGAGATGCAGTCTCATGAGCTGCAGAAAATAGCTCATGAGATCATCTCCGAAGGTATGGTCTTGGACGAACAATTTCAAATTGCTGTTATCATTGACAAATTACCCCCAGGCTGGAAAGATTTTAAGAATGTCTTGCGACATAAGACTAAGGAATTTTCCTTAGAAAGCTTGATTACACGCCTCCGTATTGAGGAGGAGGCACGCAAGCAGGACCAGAAAGAAGAGGTGCTGATTGTGAATAACAACAGTACTAAGAAGACCACTCCCGCTGTTCTGAAACCAAATCAGAAATCTTTTAAGAATCAGAACAGGCGCAACAAACAGAATGGGAATCCGCAAGGAAACCCAAAAGGACAGCAGAAACCAGCCCAAAAGAATGACTCTGGACAGTTGTTTCTTTGTTACAACTGTGGAAAACCAGGGCATATGGCACGAAAGTGCCGGAACAGGCCAAGCTCTGCACCGCAGGCTAACCTGACTGAGGAGCCTCTTACGGCTATGGTTACTGAGATTCACCTTGTTGGTGGATCAGAGGGTTGGTGGGTAGACACTGGTGCTTCTCGCCATGTCTGCTATGATCGTGGCATGTTCTCTACATACACGGCTGCTGAAAATCAGAAAGTGCTGTTGGGAGACTCTCACACCACTACAGTTGCGGGGATTGGAAACGTGGAACTTAAGTTCACCTCTGGAAAAACTGTAATTCTGAAAGATGTTATGCACACTCCAGAGATAAGAAAGAATCTGGTCTCTGGCTTCCTCCTTAATAAGGCTGGTTTCACTCAAGTTATTGGGGCTGATTTGTACACTCTTACTTATAAGGGAACTTTTGTGGGAAAGGGTTATGCT